>CM057772.1:2921067-4381601 GCA_030064435.1 Trapa incisa
GTTTTTTTGATACTCTTTAGCGCCGCAGAAAACCATCCTAATGCAAAGATCTACCTTTGTCCTCGAATATCCAAATTATTGGGTGCACAACTGTCAATTGTCTTCCACTAATTAAATTGAAATTGAATATAAAATACAATATATATATATATATGTATAATCCTTAGGGCAGTATTCCACCAATTATACGTCTATATATATAATATATATAAATATATAGTGTGTACGTGTTGTTTGTCCTGGACAGGCATATATAGCCGGCAAGACCGTATCAATGCATGTGCCGGCATCACATAAATATTCTTCTTCTTCTCTCTCTATAATATTCAAATATTATAAAATGGATAGCAATAGGAATAAGTCAATAGCATAGCATAGCATGCATATACTTAATTTATTCTTTCATAAAGTGATTGTAACCCTAATAATATAATATATATTATGTAGAAATTAAGAATAGAATAGAGGGCATTGGAGGGTTCTACTTAAAATATTGGCAATATCAAGCACGCTTTCTTAACAAATATTTAGGTTTGTCTTGGTGTTTTAAAAAAATAATAATCTTGCATAATATTGTTGGGTTCACCCAATTTATTGAAATTTATCAAATATTATACTTACTTATTATATTCAAGCTTTTATCTCAAAATATTCAATCATTTTTAGTACAAAATTTACGATTATTTAATGTATAAATTTAAAACTATTAAATAATAATATGTCAAAAACCCTTAAAATATATTTTTTTAAATTTACCCAACATTTTAAACTTGTAAGAACATATTAAGTTTCATTGATATAAGTTTACAATTACCCAAAAACATAAATTTTCATAGTCAAATGAGCTATAATTGTTAATATACAATACAAATGATTGAAATTTTTAGAAAAAATATCTCTAAATTTTGGATGAATAAATTAAAAATGAATTGATAGATAGATGCTTATACAAGGAAAACCAAACATATAATAGATATGGGTGGAGAAGAATGAACAAAATATCACCAATGTCTTCCATTGCATGTGAACCTAATCATTGGATATTCTTCGCCACCTATGCTCAATAATTAGGGTTGAAAGACGTGTTTTATTTTAAATACTTCTCTTTGCTTTAGAGATAATACATAAAAAAAACAACATGTCTAATGTCAAACTTAAAATCTATGACTATATGGTATAATTTTTACATCAATTAGGTATTTATTACATCAAATAGATCTTCTCGTGCATCATATAAATTTCTATGTATATTAAATGTGACCTACATTGATTAATTATATGAAATATGCATATATCAAATATATTCAAAATTATATATTAGATAAGTTCATATATTAGTTAACCTTCTTAATTAATGCTAATTAAATGTATAATTAAGTTGGCCATTTTAGATTATTATCATTTATGTTCCTAATTTGAAATAGTATTTAATATCCTCACCCTATATCTAATCTTAAATGTATAATTAATTTAGCTATTTAATTGAAATTTATTTATTGTATTTACTCTCATTTGTTGCTCAAGGATTGATCATACTTGTCTATGTATAAAATAGAGCATCTATTTTTTGGAGGCTCTCAAACTATCTCCAACAGCTAAAGTCGACTTATGAATATTTTTTGAGGTTCTGAAATTTCATTCTTACTCTCTAGTGGCTTGAAATAATATAAAATAAGCTAATTTGACATTAATAACTCATTATTCTTTGAGTTATTCGTTTAAGTTTTGAGTAGATAGTTGGACATAGTTTTAGGTAACTTTGGTAGCCGATTATGACGGGACTTGATCCAGAGAGCTTCCTTGGGAATTCCTTATTCTTTTGTTACTGATGCCCCCACCAAATCTCTGCCCCCAAGGATTGTAGTAAATTGTATTTATTACACAATTTTTCGGTGAAATTCTCATTATAAGCTAAACCTATTAAATTAATTCGTTCAAAATTCGGATGGTTTGAGCAAATTCAAAGTTTTTAAAGTGAAATTATAGTAAATTTTTAAGGGGAAAATTGTGTAAATTAAGATAAATTAAGTGAACAAAATACAATAGATATAAATTTATGGATTTCGTGTAAATATTAAAATAATTAAAAGATTGATGTAGAGATTAAATACTTGACAGGACCTAAGTGTAATATTTAGGGAATTTAGAGACTTAATAGTAAAAAAATAAAAATTGAGACAATATAAAAAAATATCAAGAGAATGAAGTTAGAGTATTCAAATTAAATATTAATTGAGTATGGGGTGGGTGGATTTGATATTGATGTATTGTAATAACTTATTTTTTACAACTTTCAAAATATATGATGTGTACATTTTTTAATAATATAATGAAAGTAAAAAATAAAATAAAAATATTCGAAATAATTGAAAAAGAGCTTAAATTCATATTTTCCTAAAAAATGATGAATACCCAACCTTTTTAAAGAATGATTATTTTGCACAATAAAAAAAGAAGTGCATAATTTATGAAAGGGGTGTTCAACTTAATAATTAGAAGTACGTGGGTACATATTTTATTAAATGTCACTTCAGCTCAATGTTTAGAATAATGATTTTGGCATGTATTTTATGAAAAATGGTTTCGATTCCATATTTAGAAGAGTAATTCTCACCCATATTTTATAAAAAATGAATTTCGACCCAAAATTTAAAAAAGTGACCCTCACCCATTTTATTATAAAAAAAAGTTTCATCTAAAAATGTCTATAATTCATATTTTATGAAAATAGAGTTTTACTCAATTTTTAGAATAAGAGATTCAGTCCACATTTTACTAAGGACTTCAATCCAAATGTTTAGAACAATAACTTGGATGCATATTTTACTAAAATAATTTCCATCTAAATATTATGAAAGTGAAATTAGAATTAATGTTTATAGAACAAGAGGCAAATACCCATAAATTTTAAGAAGACTCCCACCTAGACTTAAGAAAAATAATGCTAATGATTAAATATTTATAAACATGATACAATCTCATATTTATGAAAAAGAGTATAACTATAATATTTGAGACTCAAAATAAATTAATGTTCTATATGATATTAAATGAACATTGATGGTTAATAATTATATGATTGTATTAGTTGAGAGTGGTTAGCCAAATAATAAGATAATCTCTCTTGCTATACTAATTAAATATTACACTAATTATTATATTATTACTTAGGTGAATAAGGTGTGATAATTTGGTATATATATAGAGATTGTGTAAATTAACCATGGATATTTGGGATAAAAGAGAATGAGGGAAGATAATTAGTCCTAATATTCAAGACATATAAATTATAAGAAGGTGTACTAGTATAATTGTATATGATCACTGTTCTTGAAAATGGGTCTATCTTGCATTTAAATAATATAATAAGGTATTCAAATAATCTCTCCACTCTTGTCAAGTGAGTGTTTGTCCTGCATTCATATAAAGTCACTCAGAGAGAGGTGAGACATCGTCATTATGCATTAGTAGGAGTGGTCTGTTATTACTGCTAATGACGGAGAGCAAGCTTACTATAAAATGCTTGAAATAATATTATTATGTGATATATGTTGTAGAGGTTGATTCTCCTAATAAAAATACCTATTAATAATAATAAGTTATTAAAGTAAAATTTATTAAAAACTTTATTAATTCATATTTGATATCCTAAAAAATCTTAAAAAATTATAAAAAATTTTAAATGAAATCCTAACCATGGAAAGTAGTATTTTTAGGTAACTAAATTAATGATAATTTCAACAGATCGAAGCAAGATATGAATTAGGGTTTATGAAATGATTTTTAGTGCACTATTAACTTTGTGTAAAAAGTTTAAATTCATTTAAAAATATAAAATTTTGTGTTATTTGAGTGTTACATAATACACTTATACCGGCCATTCTTTAAGAGGGTGTTGAAGATATTGTCACTTCCTCCAATTTTCAAAGTCACTTCCACTTAATACTACAACAGTGGATAATTTCATCAAACTAATATAGATAGAATAATGACTTAAAATAAAATTCTTACACTTTTAAATGAAAATTAAAATTTTTCATAAATTTAATTAATAAGTTAACAAACATTTGAAATACAGTAAATCATTTAATACTAAATGAAAAATATTCATGCAGGATCTCTACCTCTAAATCCACCTAGTTGGAGCTGTGTTCAAATACTCTATCTTTTTTTACTCTTTTATATCTCTCTAATACCTCTAAATGTATTAGGGGTGAGGTAAACTACACTCAATAAGTGTGAATATGGATAATTAAATTGTTCATGTTCTTGATTTCTTTCCCACTCAAAATTGTTAACACATAGTTTTATAACATTTTTTTTTCATCAATTCATTTTTAAATTTATTTAAGAGTCACATTATGGAATATCTTCAAAAACTGATATATACGATGGTTTGTCACAAAACTCGTTGTTAGTAACTAATTAATAATATACATGAAAGGACATTTATTATCATTTTTTCTAAGGAATATCATATCCATATTGGATTTATTTATATAGGATTTTACTATATTTACATATCACTTATAATATGAACAACGAATACATTTAACAGTTACATATCACTTCTAATATGAACAACGAATACATTTAACAGTTAAGGCTCAGGCATTTGTCAAAATCTTAAATCATATTCAAAATCAAATTAAATTATTAAGTAGAAGCGTGGCTATAATGAGAATTTGTTAAATCAATTATAATGATCTAATGCATTGTATACTCATAAGTATCACCCTTATCTTAATTTTAAGTAACATATTTCTCCTTTTTATCACTATCCTTCGTTTATAATAAATTTTTCTCTTATTATCACCATCATCGATGCACTGTATAATACAAATAATAATATATTAGGTATAATACATATTTAAGTATTCACTTGTTATTTGGTCAATATCATAAATTACAACACATAGGCATTCAAGCTCAATTTATATTATGGAAGAAAAATATATCGATATACCATAGGTCATCAAGTGTTAGGTTGATACCCTCTTAAAAATTGTCGAAGGACATATCTCTATTATTTTTTAAAATTATATATACTAATATTTATTATCATATTAGATCTTAACTCTATTTTTAGAAATTTTATATTTCATATTATCATTTAACCCTTCACCCTATCTCCTAAATGGTGGATAACAGTTTATTTCCAATCATCTTGTACCATAATCTATTTTCTAACATCTTGCCTTACCTACTTCCATAAGTATCAAGATTTATATCCTTTTCATAAATAGTGGTTTAATTTATTTTAAAAAATTAATTTTAACTCATTTTATAAATATTGTGCATTATATCTTTTTGTAAATAGTGTCATGAGCCATTTTATTAACCTAGGTCTAGCTCATTTCCTAAATCATTTATAAATACGGGTTTTATTCCCCTTTTAATCTTGAGCATTATGTTTCTTTCATAAACAGTGGGATAAATTATTTTATAAACATAAGCTTTAGCTCCTTTTAACCATTGTAGAGGGTTAGGTTATCATCATTTTTTAAGCTATAAGTTCACATCTCTCTATTCTAATATATTGGATCTCTTATAATATTGTCAAATTTCTCTATATAGATTAAATCATAAATTTGAAATTAATTTCAATATTTACTCCGTACTTGTATTGCTATCCCACAATTTTCTAAAATTACTTTTATTCCATTTTGCTCAACTCATGCAAGATATCGTCTTTACTTACCTTCCTCCATTATTTCTTTTCATATATTTAATATTATACCCACTTTTGAATTATATTTGTTAAAATATCTAAAATTATTTAAGTTTCACACTTACATACTTAAAAGTATGTAAACTTTACACTTTAACCCTTAAAATTAATAAAATTATCATTTTACCTCAAAATATCAATATTTTTCCTTTTCGTACATTAAACTTTTCAAATCTTTCATTTAAAACATTGTACTTCTTTTAGTCCCATTTGATACCTCAAGTTTTTAGAAATTCTCTTTTTGTCCCAAATTTAACATTATTTACTACTTACCCCTATACTTTTTCCAATATTTCATTTAGGCCTCTATCCTCTTCCAAGTTACTTATTCGAGTCCCTAAACTTTCTAATACTTCTTTTCAAGTCCCTATCCTCTCACCAATTCTCATTTAGGTCTCTTTTTCTTAATATTGCACTTTGATCCCATACCTTTTTAAAAATTATATTTTAGTTTTTTAACTTTATTTTCCCTTAAAACACATTAATAAATTTTTCAAAAATACTTTATAAGTCTGTTATCTTATTTTTTATATACCCATAATCACTTTTCAGCAATACTAAACAATACCCATAATCACTTTTCAGCAATACTCGCCGAAACAACATCGTTTTAGCCATGTTCGTAGCTTCACCCAAAAAATTGATACAATTTAGAAAAATGACAGCGTGAGTAGGTTCACTTGAATATTTGTAACATTTTGAATCATATCAAATGTTATTTTGAATTGCTTAAAAAATGAGATTTACATAGAATAATTAAGATAAGAATGTCAAAAAATATTCTAAAATTTTTTACAATCACAAGTCTTACTTTTTAGCTCGAGATGTCGTTAAAGTACTTACTTTTAGCACAAGAGACATTATATTATGTATGTACTAGTATTAAGGAGAGCTTAGGCTTAAAAGTTAATTTTCTTATAATTTTAACTCCACTGGAATAACTAAATTTGGTGGTGGTGGAAAATAAAAATTATAAGTAATGTAAGTTGGGCTAGTGAAAGCTAATCAACTTTACTTTCTTATATATAGAGTTTGGTGTACCAAATATCCATTAATTAATATCCATATCATATTTAACCAAATAAACTTATTTTGAATTTAATTTCTCTTATTCGATAGGAAATAAAAAATTGTATAATAATCGGATAAGTAAATAATATTATTGAATTCAAGTATTTTATTAACTCTACTATAACTTCTACTCAAAACATCCAATATATATTTTTATAATTAAATTAATTTATTATTGCACAAAAAAATTATTTTATTAAAAATTTAAGTGACAATATAAAAAATAAAGTTAAGGATTTAAATAATAATAAAAATAATCCAATAGATGCGCAAGTAATTTTTTTTTGCACAATAGATGATATAAGTAATTAGCATTACGTTTTAATATTAATCATGAGAGATTTATTTAATATATAATTTTAAACATACTTGATGTACATAGAAACTTATTTAATGTATAAAGAAACTATATATGTACGGAAAAGTTATTTAGATATAGAAGAAAAACTTAATTGATAAACTATTTTTTTAAAACCTAATTAACTACAATCACTATGGAAAACCCCATCCATATATTTACTCTTTTTTTTTTATATATATATTATTAGCAATGTGGAGGTGGTTGGATAATATTCCTAATCCAGCTAGGCTTTGCTTCAGGTAGCTTTCATTCATTCATCTTTCTCGAAAGTAAAACCCCATTTTTAATTAATCTTCTTCCTATCTCAACCAAGAATGATTGCCAGACAAAAGTCAGCTCTTCCCTTGGAGACCAAGAATTATTAAATCAATTTTTAAAGGAGATACACCTGACAATTTATCTACCAGATCTCTCAAATCAGTCCAATCTGAAATCGAGATCAAAGATCGCATGCTTACCGGCCTGGGGACTCTGATTGAATTTGATGCCCGAAATCTGAAATCGAGATCAAAGATCAAAGATCGCATGCTCACCGGCCTCGGGACTCTCTCAATCATTTTCTTTACTCCTTCGCCAAGAAACTAAGAGTGCATACAAACAAACTCGACTAGTACTTACTGTCCACAACGCATCTCTTCGGTCTTCTGGGGGCTATCCCTACTATCGTCGTTGTCGTTGTCGTTGTCGTTGACTGTTCTGCGCCTTCCTCTGGCTGACGCTTCTTCTCCGCGCAATCGTCGTTTGCAGCCTCCGTTACCCAACCTTAATCGCTTCATGCGATGCGAGTGAGGGTCGTTTTGTCGGTCGTCTTGGGTTGGGTGCTTTCCATGGGCCAGATCTTCCTGTGGCCCAACTAGTACCGAATATATGGAAATAATGTATTGCTCGACTACAACTTTTCATTCCTTTTCACCAAGGGTTTGTAAAGTAATTATTTCAATTATATTCCTTCTTAATGCTTGAGATCATTGCAAACTTGAATGTATGATCAAATTGTTCAATATTCTGTCTCTCTAGAATGTCACTCACTGCCCAGCTCCAGCTCCAGCTCCAGATGACCACAGCACATACATCGATCGCATGACTATTAACTCCCAATGTATTCCCGAGCAATATTTCAAAAAGCGAGGATTTCCAGCTCCCTTTCAATTCCCGATCATAGTGTAGAAAAAACTGCATCTCCTTCTAATAATTGAGGTGGAGAACAGCCATGGACAAGTGTGGTGTGTATGGACGTGGGGTCTCCCCTTTATGGCGTAACAAACGATGGCCGCCGAATTAGACAATGATTACCAAGCAGTCACTCCCAAGTTGCAGGTCTACTATCAAAGCTCACAAAAATGGTCGAGTCAAATGTTTGCAGATGGACGGTACAAGTGGATCACAAGTCAGACTTCCCTCATTTTTAATATCCCCATAACGAAGGAGATAGAGCTGGAAGACCAACCTCTAGTCTACCACACCGGCCAAGGCCAAGCGATGCCCGTCTCAATCAAGTCAACTACCCCCCTTGTGATGAAAATAAAAAACAGTATGTCCCACCTGACCTTTGAGCTCAATAATACATAATAATATGACTAATCTTATACTCCTAATTTATGTACATACGTGAACAAGACTTACATTTCCTATTTACTATGTTTTATGTTTATTATAATAATATTGGTTGATTATGATTCCCAATTATTAATAATTTTGTATGTCAATTCCTATTTTTCAACAATTCCATACTCCAATTTGGTTTTCATTTAATTTCTCAATTTTATTTTTAAATAATTTAATTATCTGATTTAACCACCTCTAATACTATGTTTGGACAATAAACCATATTATTATATTTGGTGGCATAACCGATACATTGAACATAACTAGGGTACGGATATGCATCTCCACGCCAGTGCACACGTTGGATGGAGGCCAAGTTCCGACCCACACATACCATTACATTTGGCCGGAAAATCGCATGACACTTGAACTCAATTACGAGGTGGTAATGGAAATTTCACTAGAGGATGACGCATGAGCTGCTGGGGTATTCTACGTAGTATGGAGGAACAATGGGTCCACAAGGGGACCCGCATGGAGGAAGTAAGTACGGGCAATGTTTGTCCTTGTCCTTGTCCTTGTCCTTGTCCTTGTCCTCATCTTCAGGCTTCGGTGGGTCTGCGACTGAGTCGATGGTAGCACCCAAACATAATTTCTTGATCTTCTTCATTACGCAGATCGGGTCAACTCCTCCCGTGATGGTTAGCGTCCCCTTCTCGGCGTCTATGGACATTTCCTTGATGCCTGTGCCACGTACGAGGTTGTTGTGCAAGTTAATATCAGTCCGTAGTCATTAGCTTAGCTACCCGAACGTTGGTATATGCGAACGTACCTTCAAGCTTGGCAACGCCCGCGAGTACCTTCCGTCTTTTGCTCTCGTCGCCGACGTTCAATTTTATCACGGTTTTCTGCAAATCATATACACACATGTACGCGTGGTTGAGATTAAAAAAAACGAAGCGGGTCGATGGATTCATAGACAAAGCAGATTGGATAGGAAGGAAGCCGATGGACTGATCGAGGGCTTGCGCTAACCTTCATGGCGTGTATGGAGGATGATGATGTTGGCTTACTATTTCAGGCTCCCTGCACTTAGCAAGGAAATTGATCAAGTAATTAGCTCAATTTATAGCTGACCCATGGAAACGGCATAAAAAATGAAGAAAGCTCCATCTTGGCCTCGTCTAACTACTCCCCGTTAAAATAATGCTGATTGTTGACGAAGTACACTTTAATTGATTGACCGTCTTCCTCCAAAAACAATTAAAAAAACTACAACTTGTATCGTAAATAATGTAATATTTTCAAAATTATAAATGAACAACACATTCTTTATTTTATCTTATATATTATTATATTCTAATGAACGAATAGCATATAATATGACATCATCTCCGCATGGGCTCCATTGGCCCAAGAAGAAAATGTGCAATAATTCCTTTCTTAGAAAAAAAGTAAGTTTTTTTAAGGGTAATGTTACAATTTACTTGAAATCAATTTTATGTTCGATACAAAAATCTTAGTGCTTTAGCTCGGGCGAGACATGATTTAGCTGACACTGCTCAAATGGAGCCACGGACATCATTCATCGAACTAGGAATCTCAACTTAAAAAAGAAAGAAAAGTCGACGTAGCCCTCATCGTTACAAGACAAGCAAAAGAAGCTAGCTAGCTTAACGGAAGCGGGCCATCAACGAACAAGATCAGAGTATGGAGCACGGGCTGTATTCTTCTTTGCAGTACACGGGCAAGGGACCCATCGAATGCGTGTGGCAACAACAAGGAGGAATGGTGCAGCTGCAAACATGAGGATTCTGGGGTTTTGCCGGCTCGGGATGCTTGTCTGGCCCCACGCTCACCATATCCACGAACTTATTGATCTTGATGAGTTGGTTGGCAATCAACACTGGATCGATCTCTCCTTCCACTGTCAGCAACTCTTTCTCCTCGTCTATGGATACATTATTGATTCCTGCATGGTATGGTATGGTAATAATTAGGCCAACTCCAAGCTCCTGGTTCGTGAGTGTCAGAGGGTGGCATTTATAATAGTAATAATATGCATAGCCATTAACATACCTTCAAGTTTGCTGACCGCCTTCATGATGTCCTTCTTGCAGCGTTTGCAACTGATGCGGACTTTCACTACAATTTTCTGATGAAATTGGTGGAGTGAGACAGGAACTTACAGAAGGTATATAAGATAAGCACAAAATGGTGCGTGCGGGGAAATGCAGAGGGGTTCACCTTTGGCGCCATGGTTCGCGGAAATGGCCTGAGATATTGTGGCAGTAGAAAGCTAAAGGAAAAGCTGTATATACGCAATATATGATCCAGGAGGATGCAGATGATAGGGTTTCCAGTCGGATTAAATAGAAAATCTTTCACCCAGGCGAGATATCTAACGCAAACAAAGGGTTAAAATTTGAATTCATGAGGACCACTAGATTTCTGGGTATTTGCTTGTATATACCAAAGCATAACGTAGACGTCGGAGCATGATTAAAAGATGATGAATTCAACACCGTCAGCTGACTTTTCGATCAAGGAAACGCCGAAATATGCATTTTCGGCTCTTCTTTACTTGCAACAGTGGCAATCTTACAAGCTACAACCATGCCAGTGCAAAGCAAAAGAGGATTCACATCTATAGACTTAGACTGAAGCACTTTGAATTAAAAGTGCTCCCTCCGTGATATGCATGCAGATTTATTGGAAATGGGGTTTATCTCTGTCATTCATACGGGCGATTCTACAATTTCTTAATGCAGATCAGGCTTATGTACGAATTTGACTCCGGGATCGATTTGACCAAGTCCCGCCCTTGAATTTAAAATGGAACTTGATCGTCTGTCTTATGTACCGACTAATTGACATCTTAGAGGTATATTAGAATGTACACTTTGCTCCACTTGAGGATGACAACTTGGGGGGATCAACCTACATTTATACACATTGGGAGAGTCCAATCATTATTGTATCAGTCCATCTCCCAACGTCTAGGACGGTGATGGCTTACTTTATTATTATCATTTATTATTGTTAGTCCTGAGTCAAAGTCCAAGGTTGGGTGATGGCAACTCTTCCATAAAAGAAAGACTTCAAACTTCCATTTTCCTTTCCTCACTATAAAAATAAAATCCCATTTGGAAAATATTGTCATTTGACTTATTTCTTTAGTAAGCCTGAGTTTATATTCAGATTCATGGATCTTGAATGATGGCCAATGAGACCTGGAAATGTCCATTCAGATCCATAATAAGCAAGCACCCAAAGGAAGCCTTTTATTGAAACATCCATCAACAGCTTTACATTGCAACAAAGCAAGGCTTCATGCTAGGATAAGCGTGCTTCACCCCCTCTAAATGGAAATTTGCCATTCCATCTCACGGTTTATGGGCTAAAGCAAGCTCCACCGTAATAATCAAGCTCGATTTCCCAGCTTCCCTCAGGTACTGCACGTCTCCATTCATGAGTTTAACGAGTTTCCGGCCAAACAGCAGACTGATTACGTCCTCAGAATCATGTCTATTGCTACAGAACATTTGGTTCAGCAGCGAATCAGGTATCCCTTCACCAACATGGGTTATTCTGATCCACGATAGGCAATCATGTTATGAAGAAGCATGTTTATCAACACTATTTAATCAGCCCAACAAAACAAAAAGGTTAAAGTGGGTTATAGTATACTGCTGCGCATCAATGTTGCTGGTAAAAAGTACCTTAACACCAGCCTTGCTAGATGGGTGGTTTCGCCCAAAGGATCACGAGTTAATAACTCAGCGGAGACAACAAGGACACTTCCATGTGATGTGTAATCCACCGATGCCGAGAGGAAATCGGCTAATACTTGTTGAAGCCTCAGGCTGTCTCCATAAAAGGTTTCAGCCATGACAGTTTCTGTTGCATCAAGGATGATCCTTATTTCCTTGCTGCTGCTCTTTACCATGACTTGACTTACAGAAGCAAACACTACTTGGCGGAGAATGAATTCGGCCATTTCTAACTCCAAATATCTGCTCAAAATTCCAAGAGTGGAGAGAGGAACTCATGGGATTTTATAAAAATGATAAGGAAAGGATGAAGAAAAAAAGCAAACTCAATTTGCAAACAAAGACAGGTGGTCTGTTCTCACCCATCAATGATGCTGTCAAAGTCTGGATCATCAAGGACCATGTTGAGCTGGCGCTGGCACTGTGCACTAGTCTGGAGCAGCTGCTTCTGTTCTGCTCCAAGATTGGTTCCTTTAAGCTTCTCGCAAGA
This sequence comes from Trapa incisa, assembly GCA_030064435.1. Lineage (NCBI taxonomy): Eukaryota > Viridiplantae > Streptophyta > Magnoliopsida > Myrtales > Lythraceae > Trapa > Trapa incisa. The sequence goes on from CM057772.1 coordinate 2,934,039, forward strand.
AAACATGATCCCAGAGAGCGAATTCCTTACCTGCCTCTTCATGTAAGTCAGTATTTCCAATCTCTTCAATGCAGTTTGCTCAGGCATCCGGTGGATACAAGCTGCTTGCTGCATCTCTTGACTCGAAAGCTGCAATAAGCAAAAGACCCCAGTGGCGGCGCCCTCCTGATCAAGCTTCTTGGCCACAGACAATTGGCACTCTACGTACATACCGTTCCTCACAAAGAAACCAAACGAAACCTTCTCTGATTCATCGCCCGCCATTGCATTCTTCAGAACTACCTTAAGACTCACAAGTGCATCTCTGTTCTTGAGACGACAGCATGCCGAGTGGGTCCCGAATACCTCTCCAGGAAGCATCTTGTGCATTACTTCTTCGCGGTTCCATCCAGTGAGCTTTTCCATTGCAGGGTTCCATTCAGAACACAATCCAAACTCATTACTTCCAAACAAAGGAGGGATGCGCGGGTTTGGACTGTGGATGATTGCCCTGTATTCACCTTCTAGTCTGGTGAACTTATCCACCACAATCTTCTGGGCAGTGACATCTTCGGCTACGAAGCACACACCAACTACATTTTCTCCAAGGTCCCGACTTGCAAAAGCATTTGCAATCAAGCGTATAGATCCCTCAGCTTCCTTAAATCCTCGTGTTTTTACCCCAAATTGGATATTCTGCTTCTCTTTGCCTGGCCAGAAACAGATAAAAGATCAGTGCAATCCATACATATTCTATGCAACTACCACACAAGTTTAAAAGTATTAGAAAAGGTATTGTGGATCGATAAATAAACGGGTTCATATCTATTTAAAAGTAATGACTTCTAAGTAGTGGTACCATTACAACCTTATAAACTCACAATACTTCTCTATTTTATCTAATATAGGATCTATTCTCAACATTCACTCTCACTCTCGCGTGTAAAGTGGATACACTTATCACGTGCAATTCTCTAACACTTTTCAATATCCACCCTCAACCTGTCTACGAGTCGGGTATTCTTCGGCTCCATCCAACTCGGGCCTCGAGTTTTCAATACCCACCCTCAACCTGTCTACGAGCCGGGTATTCTTCGGCTCCATCCAACTCGGGCCTCGAGTTGGGTATTTTTTCCAACTCCATTCAACTCGTACAGATCACGAGTCAAGTTTCTGGCCTCTTGTCGAGTACGAATGCGAGTTCACTGGATCTGATACTATGTTAGAGAAAGTATTTTTGAGATAAGTAGCCTCTATACTTAAAATCATCAGTATTTTTACTTGCAAACGATACCTTGTAGTGCTAGGGACATTATCTTTTCCATGGCAGCAGTGGAAGAATCCTCAATAAGTGTTAGAAGGTGCTCCCCAATTGCTCTATCAACAGGAAGACCTGTTATCTCAGCAATTCTTGAATTCCATCCGTTGATTTTCCCATTCTTATCAACAGCTAAGAAGGGCACAGTAGCAGTCTCAATCTTAAGATCCTGAAGCCTCGGCTTGGTACTAACCTCCACTGCATCCCTTACCTGGATCACGTCTCTCAGGATGAGCTGCAATGAATGGATAGCGTCCATCTCAGTGTCCTTCCAAGGAAGACTCCTCATCTTAACCACTTGTCGAAAAGCATTAAAAGATGACCTTGGGTGCATCCTACAGTCACCATCCTTCTCATCTGGTTCATGCTTTGCTCCGCCCCATCGGATCTGTGAAGCCGTGTGAGACCGGAACCAAAAGAGCATGTCCTCTGAGGTAATCCTTGCAGCAGCCATTCCACAAACTGCATCCCCCAGAGCTAAAGCGCCATGAAACCCGGCTCTGTATAAGCTATCAGTGCTTACACCTATCGAGTCCGAATAGTGCTGAGCAAGCCATGAGACTATGTCTTGAATCTGCAAGTCAGTGGGCGTCAAGCCTAGCCTATAAATCTTGTTATTGTACAGTAAAGCAGCTCCGTCACATTTAACGAGGTCCATCACATTTGGATTCCGTGACGTGATTCCCAGTGGAGCATCTCTCACCAGCATATCACACAGTAGGGTTTGTATCCTGAAGACATTTTTCTCCTTAATCTGGTTCTCTATCTCAAGTTCCTTATTCACGTGGATGGAAAATACCTGAGCAAGAAACTCACAAGCATATCGAAGAGGGTAGGGGACGAATCTTGGGGAAGTGTTATGACAGACAAGTAAGCCCCAAAGTCTCTTCCTCTTCCCTGAGGCGGCCTCAGAAGAGCTGCCGTTGCTTTCAGGATCGCCTCTCCCTTCATTGGCCACCACTGCCATAACTAGAGAAGCTATGGAGTTCATGTTCATCATGTACTGTGGATGGCAGCCCTGGGGGGCACGGAGTGTCGAACCACATAGGGTCAGATCAGAAGAAAGCTTATCATCCTCAAGGACTTTCACACGTTTGGCACGGCAGTCCACTATCATTCGGACCTTGTTCTTCATGAACAAGAAACGTGCTGCTTGCGGGATATCTGTGGCAGGGTAATGCAGGCCTAAGTAAGGCTCGAGACCTGGCTTAGTAACCTCGGCAATGACCTCTCCATGATCATCATCGTGAAATTTGTAGGCCATCACACGGTCATATCCCGTGAGTTCAAAGACCTCTTGTACCATTGTATCACAAAGCCTCTCTATGCTTCCACTAGGCAAAACCTGAAGACGATCAATAGCCTTGGCTGCAAGTTTATGGGAGAGCAAAGCCCCAGATACAGTCATTGGGACTTCATGTGGCTTCACAGGCTCGAAGTCCACAATTAAGCTCCCAGTTACCCGATGGAGAATTGCGTAAAAGGTCCTTCCCGAAGTCTTGCAGTGAACTAAGATGGGATTCAGCAAAGAAACATCTGCAAACCCGACAGCCTTCTGAATGGCAGAAGCACTGGGAGCTGTGAATATAGTTCTGACATCGGTTCCAATCCCAAGGATTGGACAGCCACCGACGCAGGGAACCTCATGACTAGCCATTGTAAGCATCTCAGGGGCATTCTCACTGTGGGCAATGACCTTTAATGTCCTCTCGTCTAGGGCTAACAAGCACCCAAAGGACTGAATCAGCTTTCCCTTTTGTATTTGTTGGAGGTAGGCAATGGTGGTTCCATCAGATCCAGGCTGTGGGTCTCCGCTTGGAACACTGGAGGCCTGAACTGCGCTCGAGTAGTCAAAGGAGCTCCTCAGCTCTTCGAAGTTTTGCTGGAGCCTTGCATCTATTGTAGTTTGAGCATTAATCCTGCCTTTTGACCTGTCTGAGTTGCTGGATGACTGATCCAATCTCAATGAAGACATTTTGAATTTACCTGAAGAGAGCAAAACACAACTTTTAGTATCATTCAGCAACAGGATAAATGTTCCAAATCAAACCAACTGATCAAAGAAAACTCGCAATCAATCCATAGCGCGACACAGTTCCTCCAATGATGCTCTAGAGACTGCATTCATTTTCTCCAAGTAGTATCACATCGTTAAACCGAACATCTACCGCAATCCGAACTTCTCTAGTTAATCTCATGACATGATATACTAATTTAATTTCCAAGTCCACTTCGTTAATAAGCAGGAGCAGCAACCCATAAACTTCACAAGACTTCCCACCAAAACACACATATCATCACATATAAACTAAAGCATCTGAAATAACCTTTTGGCAATCAAGCTGCAAGAGGCCAGCACCCAACTAGCAGAGGTCAAACTTAAGCTCCACCCAGTGCAGTTCCACTTACACCGCCTTGTTAAGCTCATCAACACAATCCTCCCAGCACCGATAAGAATATAAGTATTTAAAACACGGGTAGCATCCAAGAGGTGGACACGAAGCATGGCAGATGGGAAGGCGAACCACTCTTTCTGCTTCAGTTTCCAAAGATGCTTACTTGTCGTAGGCAGTCGGTTGCATTGATACGAGTCACTCTCAGCCAAACGACAAGGCAGCTTCCACTATTGTCAATGTCGGTTCCATTTAAGTGCCAAAAAAATTGGTCCGTTCCATTAAAATATTATTGACATAGTACAAGAAAGCTGAGGTAGTGCCGCTATATCAACATGGAACTTGTCCTTTAAATATTAGGTTAAACATCAAAACTTCTATATCACAATTAATTAAATTGAAAATTATATAATTTTTTAAAATGATAATCTAATTTGTGTCCTTTGTAACCTCCTACATATATATTTTTTAAATAACAAATTATATATAATTTTAACTTAATAAAATCATAACTAAAAATTATATATAATTTGATTTATTAATAAAAATTATAAGCAATTTACGTTAAATAGAAATATATAAATTATATACAATTTGAACCCTGCTGGATCATGCATCTCCTCTTCTCCCATTGCCTGCCCCGCTTCTAGCTAAGATCATTCGACTACGTGTACCTTCTCTGTTGTAGATCTGTGATGTTGCTGCCCGAACATGTGTTGCTGTTAATCTGAGGTGAGGTGCCATCGTCAACAATCATTGAACCTGGATCATTTCTTCCACCCTTGTCTCTTCTTGTCTTAAAGCCTTCACGGCTCATTCAACTATCTCATCCATGTTGCTGCTAATACGCTCAAGTCTTCCTAAATATTTATTGTTGCTGCCCCAATCTGTGACGCTCTTTTCAGTAGCTTTCCCGGTCAACATACCTCCATTTACAAAATCAGCACTTCAATAACTATTACATTGCCTAGTTCTCACCATTATTTACCTATAAAATTCCATATCTCTAACTATTACTTCGGTGTAAACAATTTGAGCACATCTTACAGGCATATTACATTTTTGGCTACCAACTCACTCTATTTCCGAACATGCTCCTATAGTCATCATAAAGTAACATAAAATAGGAAATAGAGACTTAACTCTTCTGTTTGGCCTATTTCACCATCTTTCTAGCAACCATATTCCATTACTTCATCTTTACTTTTTATTCTACATATCCTATTACTGGTCGTTTATTTATGTACAATTAAAGAGATTTCTCATTCTTACTTATTCATTTATTTTGAGTTTTATTTCTCTCGATAACTTATTCTCTTTTATACATATTTCATACCAACCTATTATTAATTTTTATGTGATTATCCTCACCTCCTATTTATTAACGTTCTTGGTACCCAATAATTCATTCAATCTCCTTGATGATGTAAGTGTGAGTGTGAGGGTCATATTTAGTACTTAATCATTTATTCACTTCCCATAATATTGTTCAATTTATTTCTTATTTTCTCCTTTCTTTTTTTAACAGTCTAGTGCTATAGTTTAACATTAGTACATTTTTCACTATATCCATACTCCTATTTAGTACATTTTTCAAACTTGAGTTATTCCATTAAGTCAATTGTGGTTCTTTATAACCACTTTACTCATCCAATTAAACTTACCCAATCCACATTATCTCAAAATGGGTGAATTTATAGTTCTCCAAAACGTAAATTAGTTGGTCATACCAAATAATAACACTATTCTCTTATAAAAAGTGTTTTACTTCTTAAATTGATATGACATATACCTACTAAGAGTAAAATGTCATATCCACTCAATCGGTCGCATTTCTCTTGTTATTCTTAACCTTTCTTTCCACTAACCTTACTTTTGTCGGTTTATATTATTCATTATTTATCCCTCTTGTACTAGGATTTCCAATCCTTATTGTTCACTTTAGGGTCTTACCTCAACTCGTGTCGAGCATGTCGAATCTACTTTCTCGCAGATATACGCCTTTCGATGTTTCCTTACACATAATCATACTAATAGGGTTCTCCACTCCTTTTATGTTAAGTCCATTCGAACCCTTATTGCACATATTCTCGAGCCTCATTCTCGTACTCCAAATACTTTACGACACTTTTATATTATGTAGTGTGTTACCAAAACACATTTCAATACTACTTGGCAGACCTCGTCTGTGCACTTGGCCCACGAGTTCCCTTCTCTTTTAACCATCCATGGTCTTGGCAATTTATTTGTTGCTTTACTCATAGATTCGTCTTAGTCTGCTTTAAATTCCTTGTGTGATAGACTATGTCATTCCGTTGACACTCTTTATTATACATATGAGTTTCCCCTATCATGTCTCATCTCAGGTTGTTACCCGATGCATCCTTCAACATTTACCAGAGCCTTCACTTTCGTTTTCCTCCAAGTATCCTCGTTGCAACCCTTAAGATTGGGTTTGTTCGCTCGTACTTGAATGTAACATACCTCTGTTACATTTCTTGATAATAGTCAATCTTTTTATTGATGGTACCTCCACATTTCATGGGTCCCAAGATGTTCTATCTCTTATTCGCCCTTAATGTAATTTATACTTTGTAGTTTCATAGGGTTCTGTACCTTATGACCACGATATCTCGTGTCATTTATCCCAATGGTGCTAGAAATGTTTTCATTTCCCACTTAGGATTAATTTCTTTCCTACTTTATTTTGGGAGCTATCCTTAGTACCATACATTTATTTTATCATTTCCTTAAGGATATCCTATATTCTTCCAATCAAATGAGTATGGTACATTTCTCCATGTACAGTCTCCCACGTTAGAACTTTCATGCTCTCGATTACTGATAAGAAAATAAGCCTCCACCATTTTTTAATTTAACTATTCTTATTGTAAGGATTGTTATAACTGCGTTGTGTATCACATCCGCTCTATTTGCCATCCAGGTCCAAATATATACTTATGTTGGAACCCTCCCTGCATTAATGGGATATATGGACTTACCACTTCCTAATTTTTAACCAATCGACCTTATTCCATAAGTCGGGTACAAAACCAATACTTTGTTTCATTTTAAATTAAGTTACAAATTGGTCAAGGTTTCCACCCTATAGTTCTATCATATATGGGTACCCATCCCTTGCTTGCTTATTTAAAAAAGGACCTTACCTTAGTCAGCGTCCCGAGTCATACTCGTGGTTTCCTTTATGTCCTTATTGACTTCTCACTAAATTAGATCATATTCCTTTCTTCCTTGTTGTCACACTCCAACCCGGTTTAGTTGGAAAACTATGAACAAGTTGTCACACCTCTATGTACTACAACAGTATTTCTTACCATGATAGTCTATATAGGGTAAACGCATGAAATATAAGTATTTTCCAAGTCAAAATTTACAAAAAAATTCACTAAACCATACATTGTTACCTAGGTTGAAGAGTCGAGATATCCTGCCTCTTGACCATAAGTCAGTTTCTTGTGGGGAATAAAGGAGGGGTGAGTTTGACAACTCAGTGAACAGATAATAAGGTGATTTATTCAAGAAGGTAAATGATGGTGCAAATTTTCGACTTATAACACCATACTCATTTTTTTGGTTAAATAAACAATCATACAACTTTTATCATTAAAAGTGGTATTTTCACTATTTTCTTTCATTAGTTTAGTTTAACAATCAATCATACACTATTTATTATCAAAGTTATCAAACTTTCGTATAATAGTCCCTGATTGTTTCATTTGTGGCCTAGAGCGAATTTATTGTCCACACTCGTGAGAGGATACACTCTATACCACAAGTATGGGTATGCACCATTGCCCAACCCCCAGATTTTTATTCGAAACTTCATGTCCACTATTGTGGGACAAGTCACGCCCTAATCTAGTTTGGTTGGATCCTCGTGAGCAACCCACCTCTCTTCTCGGTACAAAATGATGCTTTCCTTCTAATCACTGTTAGGAGTCAAGCGTAATTCAGCTCTACTTGGTTTCCTTGGAACAAAATTATCAAAACTAACTCAAATTAAAGACTTTGTGTCGATTTTACCTTAGGCGGCAGATGGAGTTTTCTAGCGAAATTGGGTCCTTACTTCTTGCTAAAAAAGAAGAAGTGGAGGAGTGAGTTCTACAACTCAATGAGTGGGAGCAATGAAAAAAACTTCGTTGGTTTTAATTTATCATCTTACTCTATTTTTCTCAAGGAGTTTCATACACAAGCAATCATCATTTATCATCAAAGGGTTCACACATTTGTAGAGTAGTCCCCAATTACTGTACTTGTGGTCCAGAGTGCCTTTACTGACCATCCTAGTAGAAGTTCTCACCTTCCACAATAAGTAAGAGTGAGCCCTACCGCTCATCCCTCTTACCTACATTTTTTCCGTGTTCGCCATTGTGGGACAAGACCTCTCCCCTTGCTTCCTTAGTCTCAATGCACATTAAGCTCCGGGCGGCTCAATAGTTCCGTATTTCAGCATAAATAACTATAAGTCTTTTTAGTTAAGACCTTTATCTTTAGTACTATCAGTCCAACAAGCCTACTGACTCGACTTCGACCTATTGACCACCAGCTCAATGAGTTCAATGACTCGACTTTAGCTTGGTAATTGCTAGCTCAACGAGCTCAACAACCCAGCCATGTCTCATTAGCTATGTCACATAATTTACCATTTATGTAAAATTTTCATGGCTCATTACTCGTCAAAATTTTCAACAACCTGGCTCGCACTATGCCACTACCATGTGTCAGCCTCTAATTGGCTAGGACCATCCGACATGGCCCTACCACGTGTCGACCTCTAATTGGTTGACAGCTTCTCTTATATCATATTTGACCGTGTCATCTTTGCCACATGTCAGCTTTTCATTGGTCGACTCACCTGACAAGGCTTCTACTCAGTTGATTGTTGACTAAGGACACATGTCGCCCTCATATTAGTCGGTCGTTAGTGACGTGGATTGACCGTTGACCAAGTATACGCATCACGCTCTAATTGGTCAGCGCTTCTAGGCGCTGACCCTAAGGCTGATTGGGCGTGCTTTGCCACGCGTTGCGCGCTGATTGGTCTCGCATGAAGACTAGGCACTGACTTGGCAGGTGGTTTGTTGATCGATTCGGTCAGATCAAGTTTAGTGACCCAAAATCGAAAATCGACCGGTTTATGCCCAATTCGACTAGTTTTCTAAAATCTAAAATTTTCTATATTTATTTTGTATTCAATGGTAAAATCAATTTTCCAAATTGATATTTTTAAGTCAACTAGAAAAATAAATTTTTGAACCTGTTCTTCACGGTTCAATCAAGTTTGGGTCCGATTCACCTTGAACCGATCCGCTTTCTTCATCCAATTTCATTCGTGGTTTTGTTCCATAAGTTTTGGGTCTTTACTGGTTACTTGTGATTTTCCAAATTCTCGTTTTGGCTCTTATTTACCAATTCTGGTTTACTTCAATCCTCAGTTTTTCTTTAAAATTTTCGGTTTCTTATTCTGAGAGAACGAAGTTTACACTGTTATTGGTCTAGGCCTGACAAATTGAGTCGGGTCGTGACAATAAAATTTATATTTTACTATTTTTGAGACCATTCATAAAAATTGTAGAGTTTTTGGCTTGAGTCGGTTCAATCCCGATTTGACCCCATTCTATATCGAAAATTTTCCGATCCTTGATTTCTAACTAATGATATCCCTTGGAAGGGGTTTCAACCCTTTTATAAAATTTATTATTATTTCAACTTGGCTCAATTTTCAATTCCGATTTGGGTTCTCCTTTTCAATTCAATCTCAATTTATGGTCTGATTACATGTAATTTCGTTTTTGAAAATTATGGTATTACACTATATGTGTGTTTTGACTTCACTTATTCAAGAACCCACACCTATACTTAGACTAGTTATCACTCTTCTTGGATTGATGCCATGCATGATGAGTTATTAGCCCTTTATCATAATTGCAACAAGGATATGGTGCCCTCTTGCTCACCATATTGTGGGGTGTAAGTAGGTATATAAGATCAATGAACATTCATACCATTATGTTTCTAGCTACAAAGCCCACATTGTTATCAAGAGGTTTTCTCAATAAGACTCGACTATGATGGCACAATCAACCCATCCATCAAGTGTGTCACCATTCTATTAATTCTCTCTATTGCAGTATCATTTTATTGGAGCATCTGCAAATTGAATGTTAACAATGTCTTTCTCCACAGACACTTCATTAAATAGTTCTATATGAATAAATTTCCTAGATTTATGAATCATCTCTTCTTCGATCATGTATGTCATCTATATAAAACTTTGTTTAGGCTCAAATAAGTTCCACATCCATGATTTCTACACCTCATCTCTTTTTTATTATAATTGAGCTTTTATGATCCAATTCACTCTTTATATATGAGATTAGGAGTCATTATATTCTTCCTCATATATTTTGATGACATTACTCCTATAGGATTTGACTATACTCCTATTGATTTTGTCATCTTCCCTCTATAATGTTAGAAATTCTCCTTCAAGAACTTATCCTATTCACCACTTTATTAGTATTGAAGTATACTCATCCTTATAAATTATATTTCACTCGATAAAATTATATTTAAAATCTTATCTATAAGGAATTATACACTTGTTGATCTTTATCCACTCCTATTGCATCTCACACCTCTTCATTTAAATGTATTTCACCACATTTGTTAATTTATATATTATCTTATTATTATTCAATAATAAAAAAAAAACCTCACTAATACCAAAATATAACTTATCTGGGTAGAATAACTTCTCCAACAATATGAGATACTCTGTTCTCACTATCCACACTCTTATAATATATCTATTATCTATTTAATGACTAATTATATTTTTTATACTTATACAAAAAATATTAATACTATAATTTCGTTTGATAATAGGTTATTCATCAATTTTTTTACCTCTCCTTTATTGAGATCGAATCTCAATTGGCTTATTAATCACCAAATATCTAACTTTAGCTTATTTTAGTTAATTACTCTTCAAGCTCAACTATAGATGTCAAAAAATTGAGTCGGATGCGGGTTTACCAATTGGGACTTATACTTTACCCTATCAAAATTTAATCTCTCGACCCCAAAATTTAGAACTCAAACCTAAACCTAACAAGTACTAAACTCAATTAAATATGGGTTGAGACCTTAAATAAAATACTAGTATTATTTTATAAATTATTTATAAGAATTATTTTCTATAAAGTGATCTCAATCACATTTATTAAAATTTAAGAATTAAATTTTTTTTAATATTTTTAATTTAATCGATTTCCCTTCACCAACGAATCAATTTTACTGACACCTCTAAGTTCTCATAAACGGCGGTGGAATAATAATCATAGACTATCTTCCACTCAGCCACAAAATTCTCATAAATCGCCAGCTCACTGACACTATGTCCAACTCACGGACAAGGACCACCACCTACATTATCTTCACTTTTGATGCTCAACCAGCCTCCCACATCACTGCCCCAATTTGTGTATGAAGTAACATAATGGTATTATGTTGTCTTTTTTAAGTCTGTAAATGTGTATGAATGTAATAGCATTACATCAATGAAATAGGGCATTAAAAATATTTTAGATACATGTCTCTCTATTCCCGCTATTAGTAATAACGATAGCGATCTGATTCATTTCATGGCATTCTATTAGTTGGATGAGCTTGAGTTGAACATCCATCACCCGTTTCCGAATGATCCAATGAGCATTAAGGTAGCTTTCCTGTCCTGAATGAAACAGGCTACCAGGGCGCTCCGTGGTCTGCCTGCTCGTCTTGCCCTGTTTTGTCAGACATTTTGTTCCGTTGATGTGGACTTTACGAATCCAAATGCAATCTCTGCTTCTTGCAGAGTACATTCAATGCATCAATTTTTATCAGGATTGAGTCTGAGACTTAGACAAATAGGCTCCCATCATGCTCAGCATTTCTTCACTGTAATTATACACTCTTCTTATGATGTAGATCATCAATGACATGCTCTCTATTAGTCTAAAGGAAGGATATAAGAAGTTCATAATGAAGTTACAGAATCGAGATTGGACGGTCCTAAAGAGACACGGGAAAGGGTACTATCCAAAAAGAAGTGGTCTACCCAACGTTTATTTCATAACACATCTGATTTTTGCATCAGGTATAGGGTAATAAGACAACGCTAAAAGGTCATGGTTCCAGGAGGGCAAAGGCATGTGAAGGGGAGGCAAAGACAAGTTTCACCATGCAACCAATTGGAATTTATTTACTCCCCAAATAACACTATCATGCAGTCAAATGTATAGTCACATTCTTCATAAACTGGTGTATTCATTAGTCATGTTCTTGAAAGTTCAACCTCTTTGAACATCATAACTTCATTCCCTTCTGCATTTTCCTGAGCTTTTGATCCTTTGTGTGTGTTAATTACTGATTTCTCAATACGAGGTCATAGTGCACTGCCTAAAAACTTGCTAGAGATAATGCCACAGAAAACTAACCTTAAAGTGCTGCAGATTGATTGCTGGGTAGAAATTTGGAAATGTGGAATAGACCGAAAAGGAATTATACAGCCTCTTCCATTTCAAGCTCACTTATGCTTCAAGAAAATTAAGAATCAAAGAAGGTAGGCACAAGCCCACTTATGCTTCCAGAAAATTAATGACTAAGTGCGTTTACAAGAAGCAAGATCATCAGCATAAAAGTGAGTGTTGCATTCCTTGGAGTAAAAATCATTATTTTCCATCAACGCCCTTAGCATCTCAGGAGTGAAAGCTGAATCGTTGGGGTCACTTGTTGGCGACTCGGGTGGCGATTCTGACGTTCTGGGTCTGGAGATGCACAAGGTACATCTTTCCTTGAAGGGAGTCGGCCTGCGGCTGCTGTTCCCGGGTGATGAAGAAGAAGAGGAAGAATGCAAGAGGTGTTTTGCCCGGGTAAGTTTGCTGGCAAACCCACGGTGGCTCCCCTTCTTCTTCCTCCTCTGATTACCAACTCCGTCCTCGCCATCGCATTTACGGAGACCACTGCCGCTGGCATCGCTTGCTTCCTTGCCGCGTTCCGACATGGACGATCAAGAGCAGGTCTCTCACAAATTCCTGCACAGGAAGAGGTTAGAGGACTGGCCACTCAAAGGTGATAGCTTGACGATCACTAAACAATGAATAATACGAAAGTTAATACCAAGGCCTCAAACCCAGGTATCTATACGGTTTGAGGTAATAACGTTGCAGGATGGCAAATGGGTTTGATCATATTTAAGGAGGAATGGGCAGAAAGGATTTGGGTACGAGCTGGAGCTCGAGATCATTAATAAAGGTAAAGAATCCAGCTAGGTGATTATTAACCTTACATAGATAAGAGAATATCACAACCAAAATTGGAAACCCCATTGAGTAAAGAATAAATGGAGAAAAATAGGCAGACTAAATATTCCGTTACAGTAGAAAAATACTAAGTTACCAAATTAATTCACAAGTCGTCTTTACTTAGACAGTTGTGCATCCACGAGAATAGCAGCCGCCTGCACTTGAGTGTTGCTATGGAGGTAGACTTGGTTTACCCCAACCCAAACAACATATGACCTTATTATCCCCTGCTATGCTATGATGTCCACTTCCAGCCATCTCTGGTAAAGGCTAATTTTAATTACTTCATTCGGGGGTCGAAGCCCCCCTTCTTCCTAGTTAGTGGAGTGGAGTGGATGGGAGGTTGTCATTCGCAGCCGTATACTTATTCTATTTTGGCTCGATTGTATTACTTTCGTATATTCGAGCACACCGTGGTGTGGTCGGATATGTATTTCTGTTCTCGTTTCTCGGCAGTATTTCGTCTATAATCCATCATTCTACCCAACTTTTTATATACATAATATGCAAAACATTCATGCGTATATTGCACAGCAAAAACCATACAACACCACTATAATTGCAGTCAAATAATAAGTGTTCAACTGTATAACATTTTTAACAATGTTGTTAAAAATATAATTTTAAATTACATTAATTATAAATTATTATTATCAGTTAATAATATATTATCATAGCATAAAATTAGTGTACTTCAACCAAAATTTTAACTTATAATATCAACGAATATTGAGTAAAAATAATTAAATCGAGATAATTATTTTTTATTATTCAAAAAATTAATAATAATACTTGATTTATATACTTTTATTAAATTCAGATTTAAAAATTATATCTAATAAATATATACTAGAGTATATTAAAAATATTATATTAAAATGAATAAAATATAAAAATACTTATTTATAAATAATTAATTTTAAATATAAATAAATTACACCATAAACCTATTTGCTTGTATTAATGCCCAATATTTATAAAATGGAATAGAGTCTGACTTTTATGAAATGGGATAAGGGCTAATTTTATGAAATGGGTCAATGTCCAGGTAATGGTGTAGACCCAACGTTAATGAAAAGGGCTAAAGTCCTATTTTTATGAAATGAGCTAGAAACCTAAATTTATAAAAAGGGCTATTACCAAATATATATGAAAGAGAATAAGGAGTTGTTTTAAAATATGGGTGAAGTTAAAATTGGGCCTACAAAAATAATTATTGAGATGATTATAGCTTTCAAATCAATCGAGACCAATAAAAAACATATGGTGAGCTCTGTGTATATTTATGGCTCGAAGGTGGTGAAACTTTGTCATGGTATATAAATGCTCAATAACACTGCATTAAACATGACTATAAGATGTACAATTCTTCTGAATAGCCTTGTGAGTGCGTAACGCACACATACCTCTCATATATTGTCGAGACTACCACTTGACGCGCAATTTAATCATAGTAGGATCCCCTCAATGAGTACTAGTCGCTTATACTTAGAGTTTCAATAATCGTTCATTCGTCGGTAATTAAACAAATCTTTCTCTCTTTAGAAATATTTTATGACGAATCTTCGTTTGAGATCGATTTTGGGTAAATTAAAGTCATTCAAACCTTATGATGCTCATGGAAAAATGGAGGAGACGATTAGTAGCATGCTAGGAGAAAATTAACATTATTTTAGCTCTCAATTTAATGATTCAAGAATTTGAGGCCAAAATACAAATTTTGAAAAATTGGGCAAATTGGAGATTTTTAAAATTTTAGAAATTTTTATGAAATTAACATAAATTGATTGTTAATATGTGATTAGAAGAAATTAGGGACTTAATTGTAATTAAAAATAATTTTGAAGAATTTAATTACAATTAAAATTATTTGTAATTTAAATAATATTATTTTAATAAAATTATATAATGGTGAAATTACAAATAAAGTAAACTTAGGAATTTTGGTAATTAATTGGGAGTTAGTTGTCAATTGAATAAAATAGGGATTTCTACGTAATTAGGAGAAAATCTAGAAATATAAATGAAAATATTTGAATAATTAATAATTTATTATCTATGATAATTTATGTAAAAAAAATGAGAGCTCTAACTCCAAGCACAACACGATCTAGAAAAATAAAAAATTTATGTGTGACGAACTAGTTGCGAAACACGGGTGAGTGAAATTTTTAATATCGGTACTGATTGGACCGATTATGTACATACTTGAGATCTTATTTTATTTTGAAAAGAGATTTTTAGAAATATAATCAACTAACTATGTAAAACTGCTTAACATTTTTAGGATTATATTTTTGAAAAAAGTATAAAATATATTATTAGAACAATTAATAAACGGTCTATGAATATACCTTAAGGGGTATAGTCTAGTCCGACTATCGATTAAGGATATTGGTGAGACCCATGATTGACAACGGTTGGCTAAATCTAGTTCTATGCAAGTGGGGCCAAGACATCAATTTTGAAAGTGAAGTGGGACCAATACCATAATTTGAAAACTCGTACAAGTGGGCTTAAGGCTAATGGAATATGATCCAATCTCGTAAATAAGTTGATTTAAGCGCATATAAAAAATTATTATAATTGGATAATGTTTGCTGAATCTATTATGTCGAAGCCAGATCTTAGCATGTTGGGTTAGTAGCGCAAATATAAAGATTTCAAATAAAAAAAATACTAGTATTTGATTGCAGTCGTGTGAAACCAAAGAGATGTCTGGTACGAAGTTGTATTGGTTTTAAGGGTTGCTGAACAGAAAGGTTGGCATAAGGGCAAAAATGTTATTCCAATATGTCTTGAAGCATTGGAAGTATTATGCACATTGAGACAGATGAAATATAAGAGTGAGCTCTCACCCCATATAATTTGGGGATCGAAGTATCGATAGTGTGGAGTTGGACCAATGTGCTCAAACAGACAATATGGTGGAACATATCGAGGTTGTAGGCTTTTAGTGTCTATTATGTGATTGTTAAATCCATTTATGGATAAAGGGTGCTTGTTTGTCTGTGCGAAATAAATCGTAGTGTGTTTAATTAATTAAATCACTACAACGAAAAATGTACTTATCATAAGATTAATTAAGTAAGCAAAGAAATTGATAAAAAAATATTTTTATGAAATATAAGACAAGTAGTGACTTGTTTATCATATATACCTTTTCAAGAAATGAAATTTATACTTAAGTGCATACTTAATCACGATTTAATATAAACCCTACTAACTGAGTTGTAGAACTCACCACCTCAACCCTTTGAGTAAAAATTATGAAGAGTGGCATAGGGAAGATTTAACTATTTGTCAAGTATTATACATTAATCATATTTCGATATACTTTTGAGAAAAAATAAATCATTAAAATTATTTTAAAATATTTTCAAGTTACGCCTAATTATTGCCGGTACCACAGTTATGGTTATATTTTTATATCGGAAAGAGTGGAAGGTTATTAACAGGTTTCGACCAAAACGGTCAATGTGTGACAGTGTATGCGAAATAATGATACATTTTAATGAAAAATGATGTGTGATTATTTGTTTAAAACAAATCTCATTAAAGAGAATGTTGAAATTTATTGAAGAGTAAAGTGGAATAGTTGGGGACTATGAAAATGATCCATTTTGCAAAAAAAAAAAACTTATGATTGTTGTTTAAACCAAATCTCATTAATGAGATTAATGAAACTTTTTAATTAGTAAAAATCCCTTGAAATCATTGATTATATGAATTCCTTATTACCCATTAATTGAATTGTCGAACTCACCCACTCCTATTTCTTCCCCACATGAAAATCCATCTTATTGTTAATAGGAGGAAATCAGTAAATCCTACGATAAGGTATAAGTTATAATTTATGTTTAAATCTATTTTGGTAATGTTATCTTGGTAAACACTTGGATTTTTAAGTTTTTATCATATTTGAACTATGATTGTAAGTGATAATGTCAGAGAGGTGTGGCGGGTTGTACATTGGTCCGACTATTCAAATCGGATCGAGGTGTAATATCTTTGATTAGGGTTGATAGAAATTTCGGGACGAGATAAGTAAGAGTGATTAAAGTGTAAAGGATATGGTGATAGGAGTGGAGAAAAAGGCCATGGAGAAGTACTATAATATTTGAGCTATATTTTTTTACATCATTACTCATATTAGTTTGTTTAATTTGTAGGTTGTACCCAATAATATTCAACAAATATTTTAAAAAAATAGAGATTAAAAGTTAATCATTACTCATATTAATTTGTTTAATTTGTAGGTTGTACTCAATAATATTCAATAAATATTTTAAAAAAATAGAGATTAAAAGTTAATCGTATTTAGTTTCACCAAAATAAATAAAGTAGATATAGTACAATGAAAAAAATTTAAAATAATAGAGGAAAATTATAATAGTATTTTAATATAATAGCATATAAGATTATGGATTACCATATTTGCAAACCATCTAATTAGAAAATACTGGAATTAAGTATTTATTTTAAATAGATAAATTTAACGATATTTTAAAAGGAAATAATCTTTTGTATAGCAATTAGAGAGTCGGCATGGGAGATAAGATGATTCATTCATGGGCCCCGTTTACATTCATTCTATCCTGAATGTAAGGTTGTAGGAGGATGCATGTCCTGTGAATATATTCGGGCCGACCCGAATTGCCACATCTTGACCTACTCTCTAGGCCTGCTCAGGCGAGGCGAGGCGAGTTCTCCAAGCAGGGGGACTACCAAGTGCCAACCCCTTCTCGTCATTCCATTCTATCGTGGTGGGGTTGAATGAGCAGGTGGATGCTACCATGAGAGTGATCATTCGACATTGCTTTAATGTTATCCGTGTCATTTATATATCTGTCTGAAGCAGCAGCGGAATCAGAGGAGTTGTGTCTGTCCCATCCCATAAATAGAAAAATTGGTGCCCGACATCCCTTTCCAAGTCTTTAAATGAGTGCTGCTTTGGTTTGGTTGGTAAGGACGATGCTAATTTAAAAACATATATGCCCACAATGATCGATCCCCGCTGTAAAGAAGGGAGCCCTCCAAACTTTCCAGCAAATACATTCACACACATTCCTTTAGAGCATACATCCCCAGGAAAGAAGTCAGTTCAGTTCATCGACTCGGCCTCTGATAGATCATCGGAGCTGAATCCGCTAATCCGGATGGCGAAGATTAGGAGGGCTTGCCGGAGGATGTGGCAGGCGGTGCCTTGCACGAGCAGGAGGGCTCTCAGGACCGAGTCCCAGAAAGATATCCATGAGATACTCAAGGGGAAGCTCGAAACGATCGTGGAAGAGCCCGAGGCTGCTGAGGAGTGTTGCAAGGCGCCGCCCATGAGACACGTGCTGGCGATCAAGAAAGGTGGGGAGGTTAAAAAGGTGGGGCAGATCTTCTTGCCGCATATCAGCCTCAAGGACTCTTATTGTTTGTTCATCGCCGGTTTTGCCTCCAAAGGTAGCTTCGGTGGGCTTCTGCAGTAATGCACGAAGATTAAAAAAAAAGGTAGTTTCAAGGGCTAGGGAGTAGAGATCTTCTGGTGGGTCTTTTTAGTACAACTATGTGATGTTGTTATGTATAGCTTGTGGTGTAAGTTCATGCAACTGACCTCTTAACGTTATTTGCTGTAATTGCTGCTGAGTCTGCAATAAGGTAAATAAAACTTTCACCCAATCTTCAGCTAGAACGGCATGCATATTGACTTGACTTGCATTAGCTATAAAATGGGTGTGATGTGCAGCAGCTTTATGTTGTTTCTTCTTCGTAAAATCTGTAACAATTTAATAGTAATCATGGAATCCAGCATAAGCACGAGCTTTACCTACTTGAAATAAAAAGTTTGACATAACCTACTTCATGCAGGGCACTTATGGCATTATTTTATAGATTAGGCGTATCACTAATTTATATGAACACACATTTTCCAAATAGATCATTTAACTAGTATGTATTATTTAACACTACTCTAAAACCATAAATATTTATTAGATATAAATATCATCTCATTTTTAGTAGATAACTTTTAGATAAAAATTTCTAAAAAATCTATTAATTATCCTTCAATATTATTGTATTGTAATTTAACAATTTTTATTTTTATTTTTTATTAAGAATTGATCAATTTTTAGGTATTTGATCATATTCTATTGAATTGAATTATTAATAATATTAATTGTTAATTTGTAAATAAACTATAATTTTTTTAATAACTCACTTATTAAAATTATTATCCAGATTATTTCACAAATATTTTGAGTAATACTCTTATCAAATTTTATATTTTAATTTTTAAAAATATAAGATTATCTCTAATAAATAAATAATTGTCCAATTTAATTCTTATATCAAATTAGCTCAATTTTAACCACATAAACATTATACCATAGTGTGTTTTCTAACCTTGAACCTAAATTATTTACTTGACCACTATTTAAATATATTGGCATACTTGTATTCATCTCTCAATTTTTTTTGTACAGGATTTGTGCATATATTTTCTTACCATATTAATTGGATATAATGTTATATAGCGCATAGCACAAACAAATAAGATATCTTAGATTTTTCTAATATTATTTTTTATATATCTTACTCATCACATCACTTGTAATTTAATTTAATTGGTGTTAAATTTGTTCGATAACCCACAATTCATATTTTAGTAAATAGATTCGAAATTAAAACATCAATACAAATTGTATTATTATTAAATATAACCATATATTACGATATTTAATAACAATAAATTTTATATTAAAATTAATACACTATTATCTTTGCATATTCAATTATTGTACAAATTATTTTATGTAGTTTAAAATTCTACATAATTTATTTAAAAATTGTATTAATTAGATGAATAAATATTTTTAGCTATTAAATTTAATAACATATTTAATCATTTTATATACTTTAAAATTCAACGTAACTTTATTAAAAACCTAATTTACTATATTTAATAAAATACACTTTAATTAATAAAAAAATATTATACCAAATTTAAAAATAACAAAAGTTAGTTGTTTGTTTGTACAATGAAGAACAAGTTATTAGAGATAGATTATATGAGGAAGTGACAAGTCCTAATCAATCAATAAGTTAATATCGTAATTTTAAACTAGGAGTAAATTTCATAAATTATTATAAAAAAATAATTTTTTTATTAAAAATTAAGGAGTGAAAAATGTTCAATTAAAAAATAATTTAAATCGATATTGAACCGGTATGAAATATCCTAATTTTTAGAATTAGATATATAAATCAGAAAATAAAATTTTTTAAGCCTAATTAATATAGATTTATACAAATATTTTTTTTAAAAAATAAATTTAGTTAATAATTAGTCGAATAGGAGGTCAACTAACTAGAAAATAGTAAAAATGAATCAAAGTGGTTGATTTATTCATCGAAAACTAGTTCGTTACAATGCGAACAAGTCGATGGCATGTCAGGCACACATCACACATGTAAAACCTGTCCAATTGGACGAAAGAGAAAATGGAAAAATAAAAGAAGAAGAAAGAAGAAATGGCAGAGAACAAAAAGAGAGAGAAAGTCGTCGGAAAATCTCGAGTCTCCGGTGACTCGAAAACTGCTCCGGTTAGGTCGCCAGAAGCCACATCAGAAGCCCAGTTTTACGTCGGCGAGTAGCTCGAGCAGTTGTCGACCTCCCTATATAGAGGGCACCCACTCATTCATTCTCAACATCCCATAATCGATCGAAAAAGAAGAATAGTGAGTTTTTCGGCGAGTTTCAAACCAAAGCTTCGACGACGGGCAAAACCTCCACCAAAGGAGCTCCGAAGGGTGACATTGGAACCGGGGAAGAATCCTCTAGCTCCAGACCTCCTCAAAACAAACAGGGAGTGCTCAAGGAGGTGTGAGGGAGATCGCACAGTAAAGCTGCTTTAGAGCTTGAAGCAGCAAGCTCCTGCCCGACACCACCTCGCCCCAACCGGCCCTTCCACCGCCCACCTTGGCCACCACTAACCGCCTAAGGTCCTCCCCAACACCCCTACAGGCCATGGTAAGCTCAATTTCGCCTCCTCTCATCAGAATTTCGGAATTTCAGAATTTCACCAACGAAACTTCTCTCTTCAAATTCCCGCAGTGCGGCAACGAATTGTAGCAAAACTCAATCCTACTAGGTTCCCCTTGACTAGCTCTAGCCACCCCTACCCCAGGCTCCGGCCACCGCCTCTCCGTCGGTAAGAAATGCAAGCTTTTTCTCTCTACTGTAACTTTTTCGGCGGAGCTCCGATAAGGCACGAAACTTAGCCAAATTATGAAATTCGAAGTGCAGGATTATCGAGGGGAGCTGTAGGAGGTGATTAGAAGCAAGAATTGAAGAAAACAAGGACTTACAGGCCACCAATTGGATGAGGTAAGATCCAAAGTGTCATATGCTCAAATTGGGGAAGAAGGTGGAGGCCAATTTGGGGATTTTGGGGGACTTTTTGTGCAATTTTTAAAAATTGGAGGGCTGAACGATAATTTCACAAAATTGAGGGTATTTTCATGAAATTCACCCAAATTGAGGGTCAATTGGGCAAATTGGACAAATTTGGGGCAAAATGGAAATTTTACAAAGTTGGGGGACCAAAATGATATTTTTAAAAAGTTGCGGGGTCAAATTGTAATTTTTGGGAAATTTTGGGGCTCAATGACGGTTTTAGAAAATTTAAGGAAATCAAGGGCAGTGTTGATAAAATTAAGGAGCGGAAGGGATAATTAGAAAAATTGGGGGTCGAATTAAGAAAAAAACGGTAATTGACGAGGAAAAGATGAACACACAAACCTCGGGGACTAAAGTGCAATTAAGGCCAAATATGAAGGCTTATACGCAAATATGCCAAGAAGTGCAATTTCTTAGTTCAATGCCCTAACAAGTACATCCATTACATGTAGGGACTGACTATTCGAGCACCTGTTTCCGAAAGAGGAACTGCGAGGCTAGATTCCGCCGGTGCGACCCCGCCAAAATCACCAGGTAAGTGAGAACCGCTATAACGTCCATTCCGGTTGGAATGACAGTTTAAGATTTGAAAAATTATTTTCTCGGAATTAGCCTTCTCTGACTGGGTGACTCTGCTTAAAATATTTGGGAGCTAATTCCGGGCTTATACTCGAGATGCTAGTGGGCCCAAGGCCGGTGGATACGGGCATGGACCCATCCAAAATAGACATGTGATACATGAGGCTAAAATACCTGAATAATGGGAACTTGTGTGAAACCCATCGAGCCAAGCTGAGTTGTCGAGCTTGATGGGCTGAACCACTGCTCTGCCGAAGCCGGGTCGTCGAACCTGTTTGGCCAATATGCGTGGTAGGGCCGAAGCCAAGCTGACAGACCGTTGTGCAAGAAGGACAAAGATAACGGCTATAACTTAAAAAGCTTATTGATTGTGCATGCACCGTGAGGTTCGGGCCATCAGGACACCTGGCATGAGGTAGTGATGGGACCCAAGGACTGCTGGATGACCCAGGGAGCATAAAGGCAGTATCGTCGTTCAGTAGGTCATGAAGTCGAGGGCTTCCTGCGTACGGAGACCGAGGCAGTAGGAGGAATGAGGTCTCGTCCCTTGAGCGGACATGGTAGAAGAATTCGAGTTTGGGGTCAGACTACTGATATCCGCACAAACTCCGGGTAGAGGCAGCATCCCTCTATCAGGGTGGACGATAAAGGCGCTCCGGTCCACAAGTGGCACGGTCGAGAACTGTTCTGTGAACGTGTGATCCCTCCTATGATAGGAGGACGGTTGTTGATTCTGTGAATGTGTGAAATGGAAATAAATATAAGATAAATTCAAGTAAACCGTTATAGTAAGCTTCCCCTCACTGATTTGTCGAGCTCACCCCCTCCCTCAACCCCTTTACAGGACATTACCCCGACAAGAAGTTCCAGATACGCTCAAGCCCTTAAGGTACGCTTCCTACCCCAACTTAAGTAAGGGCTCGAATGTGGACACGCCTTCACCTTCCTTGCCTCATTCGAGTAGATGCACCTGAATGGTGCAAGGAAGGGTGGCGGGTTGATCACAGACTCTGACCAAACCGGGTCGGGGCGTGACAACTTGAGTGGTATCAGAGCATAACTTTTCTAATTAGTTTTTCACAACCCATCCTAACCATAATTCCCAACAACCTTGCAGATACTATGAACAAAAACGTCTCCGAAGAATATATTCCCTGGATCCACGTTATGAAACAACGAGTGGAAGCCCTAGAAGAGCCCATCCCATGGGATGCACCCCGAGATAGGACCCCTCTGTACTCGGTAGAAGATGAAGTATCTCCACCAAGGGAACCCGACTTGGTCCAGATTCAGGCGGAGACCGAGAGAAATTTTTGGGAAGCTTATGCTAACTATGTAAGGGTTTTTCACTGACTTCCCCCAATTCATAGCAGTACGTGTACAGCGGGCCCCACCCAACACGCCCACGATGCAACTATCCTACGCTGATATGACATAAATATAGCTCACCCCGTACAAGCCGGGAGGGCCCCGAGTCTATCAGCATCCGCAGAATTCAAGGAGCCTAGCATGAATCTAGGTCGTTGTTGCGGCAATAACCATGGAGGCAAGTGCCCAACAAGAGGGAGAATATGCCTCGAGACCCCTAATGTAGAGTCTCGCAACCCGCATAGGTATAATTCTAGGTCAGTCAACTGGTGGGGATAGAAAGGGGTAGGAAATTCTAGAAGCATCTATTGTAATAAACCTTGGCTGGGGTTTTTCGGTCCAACAAATAAAGAAAATTTTCTTTCAAGAAAATCCAAATCTCTTAAGAGCCCCAAAAGAATACCCTTCCAACACCTACACCCCAAGACGAGGCTCGGGTAGCTCGAGAAGTGCCTTACATGACCACCACCACCCAGGAACCCGAGACCAAACGACGGGTGACGGGAAGCACCCACGAGAGTTCAAGCAAGGATCTACAGCTTGACCCAGGAAGAAGCCCAGAAGGACCCCAGCATGGTGGCTGGCTACATCCAAGTATTCAGAAAGATGTCCTGTATGGAAGCTCAAGACTTGCTAAAGAAAGGATGTAAGGTCTTCCTAGCACAGATCACTTGTAAAGACCCACTGGAGAAGGGTCTAGCAAAGATCCCAATGGTCAACCGTTATCCAGAAGTTTTCCCGGAGGAACTACCTGGTTTACCCCCAAATCACCAACTGGAATTCGTAATTGAGGTAGTGTCAGGCACCCACCCTATATCCCAAGCACCCTACCGTATGGCACCTGCGGAACTCAAGGAGCTGAAAGATCAGTTGGACGAACTTTTAGAGAAAGGGTTTATATGCCCAAGCCAGTCCCCGTGGGGTGCACTCGTACTATTTGTTAAGAAGAAACATGGAAGTATGTGACTTTGCATCGATTACCGAAAACTAAACTAGGTGACAATTAAGAATAAATACCCTCTCCCTAGGATAGACGACTTATTTGACCAACTCAGAGGAGCCGCCTACCTCTCCAAGATCGACCTAAGGTTGGAATATCATCAACTGAAGATTCAGGAAGAGGACATATAGAAAACTGCTTTCTGATCACGGTACGAGCATTATGAGTTCAGGGTAATGCCCCTCGGACTAACCAATGCACCTGCGGCTTTCATGGACCTGATGAACCGAGTGTTCCAGCCATATCTAGATAAGTTCGTTATCGTACTCATAGACGATATTCTCATATACTCCCAGACTGAAGAAGAGCATCAAACACACCTGGAGATAATCTTGAGTACCCTGAGAGAAAACCGGTTGTATGCCAAATTCTCTAAGTGCGAGTTCTGGCTGCAAGAAGTGGGCTTCCTAGGGCATATAGTGTCCAAAGAAGGAGTAAAGGTGGATCCAGCAAAAATAGCGACCATATTAAATTGGAAAGCCCCAACTAACCCGACAGAAATTCGTAGCTTCCTCGGCCTCGCCGGATACTACCGAAAATTCGTGGAACATTTCTCCAGGATAGCAACTCCCTTAACTCGCCTCACAAGGAAAGGAGTGAACTACAAGTGGGATGCCAAGTGTGAAAAATCCTTCCAAGAGCTCAAAACTCGACTCACCACGGCCCCGGTACTGGCCTTACCCGATGCGGATGCTAGGGAATACACAATGTATAGCGATGCGTCCGGACAAGGACTAGGATGTGTCCTAATGCAACAAGAAAGAGTCATCGTCTATGCCTCACGACAGCTGAAGCCCCACGAGAAGAATTACCCCACCCACAATATCGAACTGGCCGCAATAGTGTTCGCTCTAAAAATATGGCGCCACTATTTGTACGAAGTAAAGTGTTGTATCCACACTGATCATAAGAGCCTAAAATACTTCCTAACCCAAAAGGAACTCAACCTACGATAGAGAAGATGGCTAGAATTAGTAAGGGACTACGATCTAACCATCGAATATCACCCCAATAAGGCCAATGTGGTGGCAAACACACTAAGCCACAAATACCACACGGGAATGGCCTCCGTCTATTCAAGCTATCTTCCTTTACTAAGCCAACTGCGAAATTTAAGGGTAGCCCTCCACGTGGACAAGAGCCAAGGTAGCCTAGTAGCCAGCCTGGTAGTACGACCCGGTCTATTAGACCAAATACAGGCTTTACGAAAGGAAGACGAGGAACTCCGTCCCTATTGGGAGCACATCACCATGGACTTCGTGACTGGACTACCGACAACAAGAAGGGGACGAGATGCCATATGGGTATCGTGGATCGACTGACCAAATCTTCACATTTCCTACCCATACGGGTGACAAAT
The DNA here is from genome assembly GCA_030064435.1 of Trapa incisa. NCBI lineage: Eukaryota > Viridiplantae > Streptophyta > Magnoliopsida > Myrtales > Lythraceae > Trapa > Trapa incisa. Next base: position 2,959,853 of record CM057772.1, read on the forward strand.
CCGATAGGAAAGCTCGCCGCCCTATATGTGGGGGAGATCGTACGACTCCACGGAGTACCGGTAAGCATCATATCGGACCGAGACCCGAGGTTCACCTCCCGATTCTGGCCCAGCCTCCAGGCAGCGCTAGGCACCAGACTCCACATGAACACAGCTTTTCATCCCCAAACAGACGGGCAGTCTGAACGGACTATCCAAACTTTGGAATATATGATACGGGCGTGCGTTCTAACCATGAAGAGAAATTGAGAGGACCATCTGTGCCTCATGGAATTTGCGTACAACAATAGCTACCAAGCCAGCATCCAAATGGCACCCTATGAAGCCCTTTATGGACGACCCTGTCGCACACCCTTGTTTTGGAAGGAAGTAGGAAAAAGAAAACTCGAAAGGGTAGAATTGATAGAAGACACATCAGAGAAGATTCAGATCATAAGGAGCCGACTCAAGGCAGCTCAAGATAGGCAGAAAAGTTATGTCGATAACTAGAGAAAGGATCTAGAATTTGAAGTGGGAGACCGAGTATTCCTAAAGGTGTCACCTTGGAAAGGGATACTCAGGTTTCAACAAATAGGGAAGTTGAAACCCCAGTATATTGGCCCATACACCATCATTCATAGGGTCGGACCTGTAGCCTACCAGTTGGAGTTGCCTCCAGACCTTCAGAGGATCCACAACGTCTTCCACGTGTCCCTACTATGAAAGTACGAACCCGACCCCAGCCACATACTAGATGAGCTGCCATCAGAAATCGAGGGAGACCTGACCTACCGAGTAGAACCTGTCCGAATCCTCGACCGGTCTAAGAAGAACCCCCAGAACAAAAATATTCCTATGGTGAGGATACTTTGGCAGAATGGCCAAATAGCTGAAGAGACATGGGAGATCGAATCAACAATAAGGGACAAATATCCGCATTTGTTTGATATGTAACAGTTTTGAGGACAAAACTCCTAAAAGGAGGGGAGAGTTGTAAAACTTGTCCAATTGGACGAAAGAGAAAATGGAAAAATAAAAGAAGAAGAAGAAAAGAAAGAAGAAGAAGAAGAAGAAGAAGAAAGAAGAAATGGCAGAGAACAAAAAGAGAGAGAAAGTCGCCGGAAAAGCTCGAGTCTCTGGCGACTCGAAAACTGCTCCAGTTAGGTCGCCGGAAGCCGCATCAGAAGCCTAGTTTTATGCCGATGGGTAGCCCAAGCAGTTGCTGACCTCCCTATATAAAGGGCACCCACTCATTCGTTCTCAACATCCCACAATCGATCGAAGAAGAAGAAGAGTGAGTTTTCCGGCGAGCTTCAAACCAGAGCTCCGACGACGGGCAAAACCTCCACCAAAGGAGCTCTGAAGGGTGGCATTTGAACCGGGGAAGAATCCTCTAGCTCCAGACCTCCTCAAAACAACCAGGGAGTGCTCAAGGAGGTGTGAGGGAGATCGCACAGTAAAGCTGCTTTAGAGCTTGAAGCAACAAGCTCCTGCCCGACACCACCTCGCCCCAACCGGCCCTTCCACCGCCCACCTTGGCCACCACTAACCACCTAAGGTCCTCCCCAACACCCCTACAGGCCATGGTAAGCTCAATTTCGCCTCCCCTCATCAGAATTTCGGAATTTCAGAATTTCACCAACGAAACTTCTCTCTTCAAATTCCCGCAGTGCGGCAACGAATTGTAGCAAAACTCAATCCTACTAGGTTCCCCTTGACTAGCTCTAGCCGCCCCTACCCCAAGCTGCGGCCACCGCCTCTCCATCGGTAAGAAATGCAAGCTTTTTCTCTCTACTGTAACTTTTTCGGCAGAGCTCCGATAAGGCACGAAACTTAGCCAAATTATGAAATTCGAAGTGCAGGATTATCGAGGGGAGCTGTAGGAGGTGATTAGAAGCAAGAATTGAAGAAAACAAGGACTTACAGGCCACCAATTGGATGAGGTAAGATCCAAAGTGTCATATGCTCAAATTGGGGAAGAAGGTGGAGGCCAATTTGGGGATTTTGGGGGACTTTTTGTGCAATTTTTAAAAATTGGAGGGCTGAACGATAATTTCACAAAATTGAGGGTATTTTCATGAAATTCACCCCAATTGAGGGTCAATTGGGTAAATTGGACAAATTTGGGGAAAAATGGAAATTTTGCAAAGTTGGGGGACCAAAATGATATTTTTAAAAAGTTGGGGGGTCAAATTGTAATTTTTGGGAAATTTTGGGGCTCAATGACGGTTTTAGAAAATTTAAGGAAATCAAGGGCAGTGTAGATAAAATTAAGGAGCGGAAGGGATAATTAGAAAAATTGGAGGTCGAATTAAGAAAAAAAATGGTAATTGACGAGGAAAAGATGAACACACAAACCTCGGGGACTAAAGTGCAATTAAGGCCAAATATGAAGGCTTATACGCAAATATGCCAAGAAGTACAATTTCTTAGTTCAACGCCCTAACAAGTACATCCATGACATGTAGGGACTGAATATTCGAGCACCTGTTTCCAGAAGAGGAACTGCGAGGCTAGATTCCGCCGGTGCGACCCCGCCAAAATCACCAGGTAAGTGAGAACCGCTATAACGTCCATTCCGATCGGAATGACAGTTTAAGATTTGAAAAATTATTTTCTCGGAATTAGCCTCCTCTGACTGGGTGACTCTGCTTAAAATATTTGGGAGCTAATTCCAGGCTTATACTTGAGATGCTAGTGGGCCCAAGGCCGGTGGATACGGGCATGGACCCATCGAAAACAGACATGTGATACATGAGGCTAAAATACCTAAATAATGGGAACTTGTGTGAAACCCATCGAGCCAAGCTGAGTTGTCGAGCTTGATGGGCTGAACCACTACTCTGCCGAAGCCGGGTCGTCGAACCTGTTGGGCCAGTACGCGTGGTAGGGCCGAAGCCAAGCTGACAAACTGTTGTTCAAGAGGGCCAAAGATAATGGCTATAACTTAAAAAGCTTATTGATTGTGCATGCACCGTGAGGTTCGGGCCATCAGGACACCTGACATGAGGTAGTGATGGGACCCAAGGACTGCTGGACGACCCAGGGAGCATAAAGGCAGTATCGTCGTTCAGTAGGTCGTGAAGTCGAGGGCTTCTTGCGCACGGAGACCGAGGCAGTAGGGGAAATGAGGTCTCGTCCCTTGAGCAGACATGGTGGAAGAATTCGAGTTTGGGGTCGGACTACTGATATCCGCACAAACTCTGGGTAGAGGCAGCATCTCTCTATCAGGGTGGACGATAAAGGCGCTCGGCCCACAAGTGGCACGGTCGAGAACCGTTCTGCGAATATGTGATCCCTCCTATGATAGGAGGGCGGTTGTTGATTCTGTGAATGTGTGAAATTGAAATAAATATAAAATAAACTCAAGTAAACCGTTATAGTAAGCTTCCCCTCACTGAGTTGTCGAGCTCACCCCCTCCCTCAACCCCTTTGCAGGACATTACCCCAACAGGAAGTTCCAGATACGCTCAAGCCCTCAAGGTACGCTTCCTACCCCCAACTTAAGTAAGGGTTCGAATGTGGACACGCGTTCACCTTCCTTGCCTCATTTGAGTAGATGTACATGAATGGCGCAAGGAAGGGTGGCGGGTTGATCACGGACTCCGACCAAACCGGGTCGGGGCGTGACAACACACCCCGCGCGTGTGGGAAGCATGGCTTGCCCATGCGTTGCACACGTTCGTTCGTCTCTTTCGCCTGACTATCATCCTGAATCCAACCTGGAGACTTGATTCTTGACCGAAAGTATAGGTTGATGGATCATTGTCTCCCCAAAGTTGTCTGTCCCTATAAAGCTCGGACCTGCTCCTATCGGTCGACCACCAAAATTCTCTATAAAATATAATATACTTAGTTTTCCGATGATGCATACTTCATATAGCGTAACTTTCAATTCTAACCACTAAAATTAGTGATTTTAGTGGCGTTAGAACCACTTTTAAATGGCACGTCTTCCCAACACCGATATCTGCTCTACCTGTATCGATGTGATAGAATAGTAACATTGCTCCAACAATTGAAAATGGAGTAACCCGTTTCTGAACCAATCTGACCTCCCCAATGGCCAATCGTGGTTCAAATTAATTTTATTGACACCTCTCAGTCTCCTCTAGACAACCATACTAATCACTCAGGCAGTAGGTAAGTATCGTGGACATAAAAATTTTGTGAAATTTTGATTACACCACAGTTATGAATCTTTTATGTAAATCGTATTTTTTAGGCGATTTAGACTAACATTTACAATGATTCACGAGTACAAGAACATATAAGGAATTTAGTTTTCCAACCCACCTAGCCAAGGATTGAGTTTTTTAGGGTTTTTTTAGAGTTTTTTAGGATTGAGTCACTATCTCTAATTAATTCTCATTATTTTTTTGAATTGCATCTATTTTATGTGAATGGTCAAACAAGGCTAAAATGTCATTGTTTTGAGCGTGACTAGCCAAAAAGTGATCGTGCAGAAATCGGAATCATGACAATAGTCATATTAAGGAATTTTGTAAAGGTTATATTGAGGTGTTTTAAGGAAAGATAAAAACTAGGGATTAAAATATAATTTTTTAAAAGTATGGGTCAAAATATAATTTTAAGAAAATGAGAACACAAATGAGATTAGTAGAAGTTTAGGGACTTGGAAAGAATTTTTATAAAACTTGTGGACCCAAATGGTATTTTGAAAGAGGCTTGGAAGCTAAATGAAAATTTAGAAAAAAAATTAGGAGTAAAATGATAAATAATATAAAATTTGAGCAAAATAGGACAATTTTAAGAATTTAATAATTTAAATGAGATTCGAAAAATTTGGAACCTGAAATGAATACTTGGAAGAGTTTATGAATTCAAAAAAGGATAAATGAAATAATATGGTTAATATATTAATTTTAAGAATTATGAAAACTAAAATATAAAAGTAGAAAATTTTAAAAATTTAGTGAAATATTTAAATATTTTAGGTATTTACAATAATAATAGTCAAATAGTAGGGAAAAATTCTTAAAATTTTGAATAATGTGAAAAGAATTCGTATAAACAAATTTAAAATGGATTTATTAACGCGTGAATTGAGTGAAATGTACCATATAAGTAAAACCATAAATTTTAAAAAATTATGAAATAATAATAAAATTATCATACTACCAATCAATATTATTTGATATATAAACTGTGAACTGCCAATAAAAAATAAGTGAATTGTTATCATTGAAAAATTCCAACATGAATAAGTACTAAATAAAATAATAAGTCAGTTTATAATTTAGTAGTTAGATTGAATTTATAGTTATTATTTATAGTTTTACATAAATATATATATATGATTAAAAATTATTATTAAAAGATCATGAAGGAAAACTAAATGAATATATATTATTTTAAATAAATAGTTACAAGAGAATAAATAACTAAGCTTCACGTTTGAAAAAGGGCTAAGGCCCACTTAATGCCACTTAATGGGCAAAGGGTAAGTAAAGTCGGGCTAAGATACGTAACTATTGTGAAAAGAAAATGGTGCTAAGTTTTGTATGTTTTATAAGTAATGTATCTAAAATAACATAAAAAATGGGGTTAGTAAGTTAGAAAATTGAATACATAGAAAATAAAGAATTAATGTGCATTATTGAATGAATAAATTTTTTCAATAACACAAGTAGCTGTGTGGTTTAGTTAGTAAATGGAACCCCAGTAATCCATAGTTAATATATACTTGGAACATGTGTATTATTGATCAAATTCTTATGATTTGTTTGATTGAACAGCTTTATTATTGTGTGACAATATGAAAGATATTGTCTTATATGAAAGACTGAAAGCAGGGATAATACAATGTGCCACCATAGATCTTGAGCTACCCCAGTAGTTATTTGCAGGAAGCAAACACAAAAATAATCAAATCTTGCAGCAGGAAGAGTGAGGTTCAGGTTGGATAATCCGAGAGTAAAGTTCAAATTTGTGAGTTTCAACCTTGAGACTGTCCATGACTGAAAGAAGGCAATTCTCTTCGCATCTTTGGAATTTTTTGTATTAGTGCGGCTATTTCAATCAAACACACAAGCAATCTTGCCTGTTCAAGGAACAATATCCCTGATTTTCTGTGCATTTACTTTGTCAGGCTTCAAACATAGATGTTATTTTCTTCTCGAGAGTTTTTACCCTTTGGGCAACTTTGCTTTGGATGGTTACCCTTCCCATGCCTTGAGAGGCTTCCCTGCCATATTGTCCATATGGAAGTAACTCATTCCTTTCTTTATTCTTTAGCTATAATGGAGAGGGCATGATTGTCTACACTATATACATGACAAAAGTCTACTTGACTCCAACTATTGACATGAGAAACTTCAGTTTTTCATTCAGCTCATCCATATGGGAGATGCCTTTGAACGACTCAGGTAGTTCAACCCCAGTGAATAGGTAAAGAGCCTCGAGTTCCTCCAGGCATGATGACTGTGGAGTGGCCTTGTAACCTACTATAAGCTGTATTGCCTCTATCTGCTTCCGTATCTTCTCATCTCCTCCCTCAGGTCTCTATCCATGACAAGCAAATATGAAAAATCATGAAGATGTGAGGAAACTTCCTGTCATGAATTGTACAAAAAATTAACTGAAGAAATGAAACGGAGGCAGCAAACCCAGAAAGGATATGCTTAGCACAATCCAACTATGCAATAAGCAACTGGTCCTTTGCACTGTGGCAGTAAGGAAAGCAAAAAAGAAAACTACCTCCATCTGTCCCATTTAACAAGGAAACAAGAAACTAAAGAGACATAGCAGCATATTGTTCTAGCAAGAAACAAGATGAGCACTGAGCAGTAGCCAATAATCCATGCTATAGGACCAGCAAGAGAATGTATATTGTCACTATGACTGGTTTGTCCGAGCAGGACATACATTAAGAGCCGACCTCGTGGAGTGACAGATTTGTATTCCTCCCTTTACCAAGAGGAGCTCCTGATTGCACATTTCCTGTATGTCATCAGTTGAAAAGGTACCCTTTATCATTAATTTTCTTCATCATATTGGATCTCTTCTCTAGTGTACCTGCTCAACACAAACTTAGCACATCATTTCCATGGCTGCTTAATTACCTGCAGATGTGCTGGAAGCAGATTCCGCTGCAACCTTAGCCAATTCCTTATCCTCTCCTCTGCCAGCAATTTCATGCAGCTTCTCTCTCAAGTAGTCTTTTCCCTCCTCCCTGAGCTTTTCTATCAACCCTGCTGTCTCTCTAGCCAATTCCTCCTCTTGAATTCTTCCTCTCCCAGTGCTATCCATGATCACCACATCTGTGACCTCCAATGAAGTCCCTTCATCCTCCAAGCCAGCTCTGTCACCTGCTTCAACAGTAAGCACAATCCCTTGAATCCCATTTATGGGAAGATCCCTTATTTCTTCCCCCATGCCCATGGTGGTTGCCCCGACCTCTGGATGAATTCGATCATCTACAAGGTCATTCACCTGCCCACCTTGTACATTTCCACTCATGTCATGTATGACCAAATGGCTTCCCACCTTCTCCAAGCCTTCTCCGGCATCAGAAGCCGGCAACTCAAATCTCCTCTCAGCTCCCCCTTCGGAATCCTCAATATGTCCCTCATTTTCATCTCTATCATTTTCTCCATCAAATCTAACTCTGTATTCATCTACATGGTCACTGTAAGTTGTCCCAGTAAATTCAAGCAGGCAAGAAGAGGGCGAAGGCCCAGGAAGCAGCATACTCATAAGCTTCTCAGAACAAGTATAGCTAGCCAAGAAGAGGCCAGAAGGGATTGAAACAGCCAACCCAAAAGCAGAAATTATGAGGAGCGGGGGAAGAAAAATCGGGACGGAGGATACCACCACACAGGTAGCCAGAATCTTCTTCCCCAGATCCAGGCCCCTTTTCACAATCCAACTCATATTCCTGGGATTATCTTCGAAAGTGTAATTTTCTTGTATTTCCCAATTTTCACTTGGCTCTTCCATCCAGTGACAGAAATCAAACACCACAATTCACCTTCTAGAGAAGGCAAAGAACTGCATTCTCACATAGAAGTTGTGCTCATTTAACAGAATTGCCACATATTTCTATAGTAATCAAGTGAAACGATTTCAGCAAACCACGTCTGCATATAAGCGAGAGAAAATCTCAATATCTCTGTACTGACCTGGAAAGGAAAAAAACAGGAACTGGATCAACAAACTAACTTTTCATGACCTTTTTACTTATCAGACACTTAAAACAGCCGGTTCAGGATCCCCATTTACCTGTTAACGATTGCAGCTGTGAGATTGTGGAGCTACGTGACTGGCGTTGAACTGATTCACTAAGTCTATATGGTGTTCTTGGGTTTGGGAAGAAGCAACCGAAGAAAAACCCTAGCGGGTGGGACAAAAGAGAGAGAAAGATGTAATGTAGATGCGCGATTAGGTATAGAGACCCTGAGAGTTTCATGGATAAGGCAGAGGCAGGACACCTGGCGATGGCTCGTTCCTTCACAGAAAGACCTTGCGTTGCATGCAACTGCAAAACAAAATACACAGAACAGCTCAGCTCTGCATCTCAAACGTGTCCTCTGCTCCTCCACGGGCAGGTTCTGCTTCCATCTCGTTTGTATGCAACAAAGGGTTCCATATCAACCTATAAAGATGATTTCCAACTGAATTAAACCTAACCCAGTTCTGCAATCAAAGTGGTTATCGGGAAAGAACTCCATCTCCAAGACGACAACCCTTTGTGTCAGGGGTCCCTTCCCCTTCACCTTCACCTGCCCCGCTTCTTTCTACGGTAAGTAATGCGTTGGCTTGCAAGAATTTAATATTTTATAATTCTCAACTTTTATACCATTGAAATTATTATACTCTAATAAAACTAATTGATTATAATTTAAATAATATTTTTAAAATATATATAATAGATATTAATGCAAATACGATTATTTAATAACAGAAATTAAGGAAACTATTTATTTTTTGCTCAATAAAATTAAGGAAACTATTTATTGCCTGAAAAGGCTTTATTTGTTATTTTTTAAAAGAAAAAAAACCGAATTAGTGATTGCCGGTCAATTTTGTGGCACTTTGTATACCGATCACTCATCCTCCCTCCCCTACATCTCCCGTCACCACACACTCCCCAGACACCACGCGCCATCAACCAAAACACAACACGGCAGAGCAGACAAACAGATGAGATGACCGAACAAGTGAACGTCTTTCTGCACATCCCTACGACGCCGATTTCCGAAACCTAGGGTTAGGTCTACAGCTATCAGCCAGGCGCATAACCGAAGCCGCGCGCCCGCCGCCGCCTTCCAATGGCAGACACAGCCACCCGGACATCCCTGGCGGAGGCCACGAGGAAGCTTCTGAAGAAGGAGTCGCAGTCCCTCCTCCTCGGCCGGTACGAGATCGGGAAGCTCCTGGGGCACGGGACCTTCGCGAAGGTCTATTACGCGAAGAACGTGAAGAACGGCGAGGGGGTGGCGATCAAGGTCATCGACAAGGAGAAGATCCTCAAGGGCGGCCTGATTGCCCACATCAAGCGCGAGATCTCGATCCTCCGCCGCGTCCGCCACCCGAACATCGTCCAGCTCTTCGAGGTGATGGCCACCAAGTCGAAGATCTATTTTGTGATGGAGTACGTCCGCGGCGGCGAGCTCTTCAACAAAGTGGCCAAGGGCCGCCTCAAGGAGGATGTGGCTCGCAAGTACTTTCAGCAGCTTATCTCCGCCGTGGCCTTCTGCCACGTCCGCGGCGTCTTCCACCGCGACCTCAAGCCCGAGAACCTCCTCCTTGACGAGAACGGCGACCTCAAGGTCTCCGATTTCGGCCTCAGCGCCGTCTCCGACCAGATCCGCCAGGACGGCCTCTTCCACACCTTCTGCGGGACCCCGGCCTACGTTGCCCCGGAGGTCCTCGCACGCAAGGGCTACCTCGCCGCCAAGGTCGATATCTGGTCCTGCGGCGTCATCCTCTTCGTTCTCATGGCCGGCTACCTCCCCTTCCACGACCAGAACATCATGGCCATGTACAAGAAGATCTATAAGGGCGAGTTCCGCTGCCCCCGCTGGTTCTCCTCTGAGCTCTCCCGCCTCCTTTCCCGCCTCCTGGACACCAGCCCCAACAGCCGGATCACCATCCCCGAGATCATGGAGAATCGCTGGTTCAAGAAAGGCTTCAAGCACGTCAAGTTCTATATCGAGGACGACAAGGTCTGCAGCGTCCTCGACGATATCGATGACGACGCCGCCGCCTCCGAGGTCTCTTCCATCCAGTCCATGTCCGAGTCCGACTCCGAGGTCGAGACCCACCGCCGTCCCGCCGCCTCCCTGCCCCGGCCTGCCAGTCTCAACGCCTTTGACATCATCTCCTTCTCGCGAGGGTTCGACCTGTCGGGCCTGTTCGAGGAGGGCGGAGACCAGGCCAGGTTCATCTCGGGGGCACCAGTTTCTAAGATAATCTCGAAGCTGGAGGAGATCGCGAAGCTTGTGAGCTTCACGGTGAGGAAGAAGGACTGCAGGGTCAGCCTCGAAGGGTCGAGGGAGGGCGTGAAGGGACCCCTGACGATCGCTGCCGAGATATTCGAGCTGACTCCGTCTCTAGTGGTAGTGGAGGTAAAGAAGAAGGGAGGAGACAAGGGCGAATACGAGGATTTCTGTAACAAGGAACTGAAGCCCGGATTGCAGAACTTGCTGGCGGAGGAGCGGGCAGGGAGTTCTTCCCATTTGCCATCTGATACGGAATGAAACGGAGAAGGAAACGTGGGTAAATTCTCTCGTTTTTTCCCCAAGATTTATGTATGATAATTGATAAAGCTCTTTCCTTTTCCTTCTTCTTATATAATGGTGGTGATCGTGAACTACTGGGTATTGATTCTGCTTGCCCTTCTTTAGTACTACTGATGATACGTCGTGCTCTTGTAACCCGAGGGTGGTAGATTTAGGCTACAGAGCATCAGAATACACAAAATGAATGAACTGTAAAAGTTCATTCATTTGACCTTGTAATAGCGGCATGTTTGCCCTCTTCCTTGTCCTACTGATAAGTCCTCATTCATTGCTCAAATCAAATCAGTGATTTCTTTGTCCAATCCAATCCTTGTTCCCATGCCATAGATTTTCCCGTTGTTTTTAACTTAACCATGTAGTTGGCTCACCATGAGATGCTCAAAGTGCAATTTGCAGGCTCCTTCCCTAGTTTTTTTGTGATCAGAATCAGTTCTGTAATGTGGTTATGTAGTCCATGATAAAATGTTTAAAAGTGCAATCTGAGGCTCGTCCTGAATCTCAAGATCAAGACCAGAAACAATTACAGTCATGGAGTTTGAATATACGCTTGATACATATCGGATCATTCACTTCATGTCCAGATTTTCCTATGTGTTCCATGGAAAGAAACTATATTGGTATGCCGCCACATGGGTCCAAGTTCTAGCTCATATATATGGAACTAATGATTGGCTCTGATTCTTGTATGTATTCATATCTAGTAATAATGGATGGTAATCTCCCTATACCAAGAAAAATAATAAGAAAATCTTTGCTACCTAAGAGTTCAATGGTTTCTTGACACTAAATTTTATGGTTTAGAGAATATATACCCAAGTTTTAATTCCATATGAAGCCTTCTAACTGAATTAGGGTTCTTGAGATCAAGCTTTGCTTGCTAGGGTTTCATGGTGGGAGTATTTAAAGAGAGATCTTCTTCTTCTTCTTATTCTGCAGGCCTGGGAAATAATATTAGTCTATAAACTTCTTAATGTAATTGCCATTGTTTTTTATTTTCTAAAATATATATATTTTAATTAATAATAAATATTAAAATAAGATTAAAAATAATTAATATCTTTTAAATTTCATATCTAACATTATATATTATTTGTTTATTTTATTTTATTTAAAAATGTTATATATTAAAAAATATATGTTGGTTAGTTATCTATTTTTTAGGCCTCAAAGAAGGCTTATTTGATCGTCCGCTTCTCCTCTTCAGTCTAAAGCCTCAGTTGGAACCCCAGCGGTCAGCATGTCCGGCGGTGGAAGTGACGAGCCGCTGCAAGGTCAGCCCAGTGGCGGGGAGTTCCTCCTGTCTCTCCTTCAGAAATCCAACCATCTTCAACATATGACGTCATCCCAGCCTCCTCCGCGGCCGCAGCAGCAGCAACCTCTGGCGATCGATCCAGCCGTCGCCGCCGTGGGTCCCGCCCTCCAGTTCCCACTGTACAGGGCCCCGTATAATGGACATGATCCTTCTCTTCCTTGGCCTAATGTCCTCTCCCCTCCCCGGCCTCCCTTGCTCCACCCTCACAACTACGTATCATCCGCGGAGGATCTCAAGCGATCGGGGCTACGGTTCGGGGCCGATTCGCGAGTTTCCCCACCATCCGGCCTTCCGAATATTCGCTTTGGTGCTCGCACTCTTGAATTCGAACCCTCCGATCGCCTACCGAACGACAATTCTCTTGGAGTTCAAGGCTTTAACTCGGTGAAAGAGCGTGAAGTGGGTTATGGGAGTAAGAGCTACGACAGGCTTGATAAAAATCGGAACTTTAACGGCCAGGAGAGTCTCACGTACTTCAAATCTAGTTCCAATCCTGATGTACTCCAGCACCGGAATTTTGATTCTCGCAAATTGGAACAATCTGGGAGAGGATCGAGGAGGCAACAATTGGGTCCTAATATTGATAGTCGCATATCTGCGCCTCCGGGATTTCACAGAGATATAGGGAATAGGGGCTTCATTGATAGGAGAAGGGTTGGCCATGAGATTAATGCTGGAGAAGTGAATGGCAGTGTTAGGGATCTCAATAACAGGAATAATTTGAGCTTGGGTGATGGGAATATGAGACATGGGGAATTTCGTTCTGATGGCCACAGGCGCGTTCACGGTGATAGAGTCTTGACTGGGCAGCTTGATTCTGAGGTTCCTGCTGCCCATCTCAACCATGTGGAAAATTCTATACGGGACAGGAATGATGAGCCCCCTGTCCCGGAGAATAGGGAAGAGGATGCTGGTGAAATAGATGATTTGGGCGAAGGGCTCGTCGAATCTTTATTGCTTGATGATTCGGTTGATGAGAGTAAGAGTCAAACTCCACATCGCGCCATTCGTGAAAAGGTAATATTGCCTCTTGCTGCTCTTGGGCTATATTATGGGAAATTTTAGTCATTGTTAACTGGATTGGTGTTTTCATGTCTTTCATTTTATGCAAACAACCCTATTGGTATTGAGAACCACAGCTTGTGACTTTGCTATAATTAAATGAGTGATCCTAGGATCCAGTTCTTTTCAAGTGAGGTGGGTCTACTTAATGTTCTGATTAATATTTTGTGGATATTGCAGATATGAAAAAAACTCCATTCATTTTTTTACAAGCTATTAGTTAGGGCATGCATGTATACCACCTAACCTTAAGATGGTCTCCTTTGAATCCATGAATCAAAATAAATGTTTCTGCGTGTACATTCTTGTCAATGGTCATCTAAACTGGTGTTTATGAAAAAATCACCATTGTTGTTGATGAAAGGTTCTGAACGTATTTCATTTATCATTCCAGGAATCCAGATTAGACTCAAGGGGACAACGAGTACTTAGCCAAAGGATCAGGTACCTAAGAAGAACCATGAAGTGTAGAAGTGACGTAAATAGTCTAAGCCATCATTTTCTTCTTATTTATGATTCTCTGATACCACCTGATGAAGAGAAGACTAGACAGAAACAGTTATTGTCACTGCTGGAGAGACTGGTTTCTAAGGAGTGGCCTGAAGCTCGGCTTTATTTGTACGGATCTTGTGCGAACTCCTTTGGGGTGTGCAAAAGTGATATTGATGTTTGTCTTACAATTCAAGATGCGGAGATTGATAAATCTGAATTTCTACTAAAGTTGGCGGACATCTTGCAAGCAGATAATCTTCAAAATGTGCAGGCGAGTCATTTGGGTTTGCTATTCCGTCAGATATTTAGTAACGGTTGCTTACTATCTATCAAATATTCTAGATTATAGACTGAACAAGATTCGTATCAATTTTATTCCAGAGTGTAGAATTTATTTGCCATTTGGGAGCTTATGTGAAAGAGTTCTACTTGCCTCTTGCTGTTTGTTCATTAGTTGCAAGTCCATCATTTGTTTACTCTCTTTAAGCAATTGTGATTATTGTTTTTTTGTACGGGGTCTATGGAAGCAGGTTCCATTCTCTCTCTGGCAAAATGAAGCTTTATTATATTGCTCTTTTTTTCATATCACTTAAACTTGGTTTATCATTGTTCAAGGATTAATATGTAGATACTCTATTTTGCGGGTGCAACTTTGCAATGCCCGTCCAAGTTTATTCAAATATATTTTCTATGAAGAAAAGGGATCCATATTTATCTTATTCTGTATTGAGATCTAATTTTTTTTATTTTTCTACATGGACTGCAATTTTTCATGTTTGAATCATTATACAACTCAAATGCAAAGTTTTATGGCTTGTAAAATTTGGATTAGGGGTTAATCTATGGGATTTTTACTTTAATAGGGACTTTATGGACCAAACTTCAAGGTCTAGCTGCATAATTTGACGGTGGTTTGCTGGATGTCTTGCATACTTTCCTGTTGGGTAAAAATTAGATAGATTTTATAACTAATTTAGTAAAAACAAATAGTGGAATACAGTCAATTATGTGGTCTCTTGACTTATTCTCCTGAGTCTATTGTTACATAAGAGGAATGCAGTCTGGATCAAGGTATCCAAGAGACCCGAAATTGGAATCTTGATGTTCAAGTGTTTTCTGGTCTACCTAATATATCTAGTAAATTCTAGGTTGTAAGCAAAGCCTGAAAACTGTTTTCCTGTTGCTCATGCTACCAAAATATGTTCTTTTGATTCATGTTATTGTTTACAATTTCCATCTAGAATTTCACCTTATCTCCGTGTCAACAATCTTCATGTAGGATTGAATTTTTAGATCCGATGTCAGTATGTTTCACAAGGAATGGTAAAAATGTACCAATCCGTTGGTTTCTGAATTTCTAAAAACAATATCGTACTATATGTATCTTTACTGTTTTCTCTTCTATAATGCATTAATATGAAATTCATTAATTTTCATCCATTTATTCGCCCAAGGTGAGTATGGGTTTCTCATTTTGCAGGCACTAACTCGTGCTAGGGTTCCAATAGTGAAGCTCATGGATCCAACAACAGGAATCTCGTGTGATATTTGCATAAATAATGTTTTAGCAGTGGTAAACACGAAGCTTCTTCGAGATTATGCCCAAATAGATGTGAGATTGAAGCAGTTGGCTTATATTGTGAAGCACTGGGCTAAGTCAAGAGGTGTAAACCAGACTTACCGAGGAACACTTTCCAGCTATGCGTGAGTTTTCGTTCCATTTCCATTTTTTTTGTCATATCCCATCCCATTTTTCTCTCTGCCTCATTGTTCAGAACAAAACTTAGAGTTGACTGTATGACCTATGTAGATTATAAAAACTTGTTGTATTTGAATTAGATGAGAAAGCCTAATATTTCCCAATTTTGTTACGTTGGAAGTATTCTCATCTGCTTTTACAGATTGTGACAACGAGGTTTGAGGCAGTATGTTCTAATTGTAGAGATCTCATGATTCTTCTATGTTCTTAACACCTACCTGTTCTTTCAGGTACGTGCTGATGTGCATTCATTTCTTACAGCAACGCCGTCCTGCTATTCTTCCATGCTTGCAGGTCAGGCCTCTTCTCTTTGTTGATTATGCAAACTAATTGCCTTCTTGATCAGGTTTTTGTTTATGCAAACATCACTATGTTTGACTCTTGTGCATATAAATAAAAATCTATTGAGAGATATGGTATTCTAATTCAGTTTGCATCTTGTGATGTCTTTGGGTAATGAATTTTCCCACATCTGTATTTTCTTCTACTTTTGGATTGTGATTTCTATATTTCAAATTTTTATGATGACTAATGGTGAATGGGTGTGAAAAGGAGCACGCTCTCAAAGTAGCATATTGAAATATCATTGTGATAATAATAAATGAATCATTTCCTCTTTAAGTTGATATAATGCCTGATTGTAGATTCATATATTCCAATTTCAAATATGACCGAATCTATTTGGCTCATTGTACTTTTTTTTTTCATTCTCCTCAAATATTCAGAAATTTGACTTTCCATTGATTGACCTGGGGCAATGATATCATATATTACAAATTTCTCATTAGATTATAACTTGTTCATATTCAATTGATGCTTCTTAGGGAATTGGTGAACTTCTTTCTTATGATATTTGCTTTTCTTCCAGGAAATGGAACCAACTTACTCCGTTACTGTTGATGATATAGAATGTTCGTACTTTGATAAAGTAGAAAAACTGTGTGATTTCGGTAGTAGAAACAAGGAGACTATTTCTCAGTTGGTGTGGGCATTCTTCAACTACTGGGCTTACTGCCATGATTACGCTAATGCTGTTATATCTGTCCGCTCAGGATGCTTGATCAGGTAAGATTTTTATGCTACATAACATATCTTTTTAGTTGAATAATCTATTTTATAAATCTCTAGGTAGTGTTTTTAGTATTTTCTTATGTTCCTTGGTATCTTAAGCTCTTTGTCATACCCCTCTGAAATCTTAAGTTCTTTGTGGAGTAATAGATGATACTAAGGGCACTATAAAACAAATAGGATATAACAATCATTTGCCTTAACAGCTTTATTGGCAATATCTGAGGCCCTGAACACCTACTTAGCAAATCCTTTGTCACGTACTGGGCCTTTTTAAATTAGGGAAATGTTTCCTACCCTTTATATGTCTTCACTATAGCATTATATTTCATCACTCACCTCAATAAATGATCACATGGCCTTGAAAGGAGATGGAGGATATTTTCTTCAGGTCTTACAGTGTTACCTGTGATTTTTGATGGACAAACTGATAGCTGTGAGTTCATTAATGGAACTTCGGGGGGAAATAGCCACGGATGACCATTTTGTCAAAAATATGAATTTGTGTTGACAGTTGATCGGTTTTCTTTCCATTCCTTCATTTTCCTCTTAGCATGCTTATTTTCTATCTCACTTAAGTCGAGCTACAAATTTATTTGCTAACAACCTAGGGCTACTGATTTCCTATAATATTTGCAGCAAGCAAGCCAAATATTGGACGAGGAGGGTTGGCAATGATCGTCACCTGATTTGCATAGAGGACCCATTCGATACCAAGCATGATCTGGGCCGTGTGGTTGATAAATTCAGCATAAAAGTCCTCAGAGAAGAGTTCGAACGAGCTGCCGAAATAATGCAGCATGACCCAACTCCATGGATAACCCTCTTTGAACCTTATGCCCCAACCTAAGCTCTCTACACCTACCTGCCTGCATTCTTAATGTTATTCCATTCCTTTCTAATTCGAACTCTCAAGTATATACAAAGCCTAATTAAATTAAGATGTATCTATTTGCTTCAATACCTGATTGAAGCTAAGCTTGGCTTTTGTATAGGAGGACGAAGGCTAACTAACTATCCTTGATGATATTGCGAGTGCTTTTCCACTCGGATAAGTGATGGAACAAAGTACACAATCCTTGAGTAGATGGCCCATTTGCACTGCCCAGACACAGTCAAAGGCAGCTGACTCTTTATAGATACTTGTAGCGTTTGAAACATAATCATTTTACAAATTGCTCGTTCACAAGGGCTCAGAAGAACCCACATGAAATTCCACATAGCAGTAGAAGCTCACAATATACTTAAAACTTGGTTATTCATGACATTTATTAATAGAAGATTTGTTGTTTGGATTTTGAAGATAATATAAGAACAATGATGAAGTTAGGTCAAGAGATTATATGTATTTGAGATGATGCTTTTATTTATAAATCATTATCTTATTTTGATATTACTAATATTTTGCAAATTCGTGAAATTAGTTTGATAAAACAAAGTAAAAAGATATATGAGTATGAATTGTATATTTTACAAAGAAAAGAGGCTTGAATTATGTATGTTAATTCAAGTTACTAGAGAAAAGAGGTAATAGTAGTAGGCACATAAATATACTTAAAAATAAGCGAGATACCAATTAGGGTTTTCATTGTGTGTATATTATTAAAAGTATACAAGTCACTCTTTATTACATATAGCAATGCTTATAGGATAAATTTGATAAATTAGACTGGTATGATCTGAATAATTATATTTAACCTTTTAATAATAATGCTATAATACCTTCTCTTAAGCTTGATTAAACCGTCAAACATATAATATATACTCGATTAATAAGTCTAATAATAGTAAAAATATAAAAATATTATATTAGTATAGATTTTTTTATTAAATTAATATGTATAATATTATAAAAATATGCTTAAATTTAACCATGATTAATTATGTTATACAAAATTTAATTAAATTTTTTAAGGATGAATATGCATTATTTTGCACTACTTCAATATGCCACCATTCTATCTTGAGTATGATCCTCCTATACTTTTGAATCCTATAATTATTATGATTATTGGGTATTGTTATTTTTATTCCATTACGAAATATAATTATCATCAAATGATCATTTATAAATCAAATTATTTTCTCCTATCTTATTTGTGAAAATTTTTAGATTTTTTATTATATTTTATGATTCACAATTTTTAAAAATTTAATAACTTTATACTTTTATATTATTCATAAATTTTAATGGTTGATTTTATTAGTTTTTATTTTATTAAAATAATATATATATATATATTTAGACAAAAGTTATTTAGAATATTAGTAAGTATGGATTTAGTATATTTATTTTTAAAATAGGGTTTGCATGTGCTTAATAATATTTTTATTATTAATGTACTGTGTATCGATGATAATTAATAGTACATATTTTTACTTAAAATTTATTACTTGTAAATGGTGCAATATTTACAACTTTATAAACTTAAAAAAAATTTAATATAAACACTTTTATATTTTAAATCTACTCTTAACAAATTTATAGGAGTGAGATTTTTCGGTATAAGACTAGTGTAAACAATAATCTCGATTTGGGTATTTTTTTTCTATTCTCGGTAAGAAAACGGGTGGGGTTCCAATTTTAGGTTGAATAAATTTACAATTAATTTATTATTATACTATTTGATAATATATTTAATATCGATAAATGTCGAACTTATTTATACTTAAAATTCGAAATTTTTTTAATATTATAAATAAATAATAACTTTCTATTTTATCTAATTTTTTATAATATTATCAACAAAAATTAAGAAATATGGTATAAAAGGTTAATTTGATTGTCTACTTAGTTTTCAAGTAATGGTAAACCTTATTGCATTTGAGTGAAGAAAAAGGGCAATGAATTATTTGCTTTTCCACCTTACATTAATCCCTAAAATCATAAATGTAAATCTCAACCTTATTAGCTACTATGGAAAACAAATATTGAACTTTGAATGTCAACTTTAACTTAATGTGAATAAAATTAGATTGATTAGAGCTTTATTTAGTTTAATAAAGTATAAATTGAATTCATGATAAGTGGATGAACAATTCTTTTGTGATTAATTATCTCTAACCGTATTTAATAAAGTGCTAATAGAATTTATTGGATGGAAAATGACGGTGGATAAGAAGTTTACTTTGCCCATAGTCTCCTTTTATTCTCTCTCTTGACTTAGCTTTTTAACCCCCTGAAAACAAAAACAAACCAAAAAAAAACCTCCCAGAGTCCCCCGCTTTTGGACAGCATTGACCCTCTCCCTTCCAAATTGACCATCGTACCCACCCCTGCCTCCGCCGTTATATCCGCCGCCCCCCGGAACCTGCTCCGCCGTTATTTCCTCCACCTACACCCCAGCCTTTACCATACCCACTTCCACTGCCAACAGTCCCGCCTCCACCCCACCCACCGCCATTGCCGCCTCCTGCACCATATCCTCCCCCCTGGTACATGCCGCCGCCCCCGAAACCACCTCCACTTCCACCGCCGACGCCATAGCCTCCAACACTACCTCCCGCGCCGCCACCACTTCCAACACCCACCCCATAACCTCCGCCGCCACCAAAACCATAGCCACTACCTCCGCCTCCCCCTGCTTCGCCACCTCCTTGGTAGGCCCCTCCTATTAACTTTCCCGAAAAGCTTCGACCATCAATGCTACCCTCAGCACAAAAGGCCCCCAACACCAAGAAACAACCGACAACCAGCACGAGGCTTCTTAGACCAACTTCCTCTGGTGGGGCGGACATTATGTTAGCCTCTCTCCCTTTTCCGATCTCACCTGGTGATGAAAGCTCAGTGTGGCAAATGGCAGTTACACGACGACTCAGGACTAATACAGGGACATAGCCAGTGCCCAGCTGAGCTTTAAGACAAGGTACACTGTAAAATAAGTGAGGATTTTTTGTTTTTTTTTTCCTGCTTGCTTTCTATTTGGATCCATCCATGGGTAGGATTTTATAAGGCAGACCAAAAGGTGAAGGGGGATCACTTGGCACTAAAAGCGTGCACTCTGATGCAAGCTGTAGCACCAGAGATATGGTGATTCTGGTGAGGAAATGAATTTGCATGACCCTCACTGATGATGCCAATTGAGCTGGTAGGAGAAGAGGTGTCAACCGTGCCTTCTTGGGTTCCATTTTGAAAGGAAAGGGCTTGAAGAATATGGAGTTGAACACTAGTTGTTCTGATGTAAATCTTCATTGCTGCCTCCTAATCCCTTTAGTATTTTGACAAGAACCTGAACAAGGAGATATCAGTTGTCATGCTGCCTTGACCCGAAAATTCTTCATTGTTAAGTACTGAAGGCACTTCCTTGTGTTCATCTTCCTGGAGTGTGCTTCATAGGCTTGCTGGGATGAATCCAGGAATAGATAAATAAGCTGGTGAGCCAGAATTTCAGATACAATTTAAAATTGAAAGTAAGAATGGTGCATATAAGCTGTGGCTGGCTTCCAATGCAAAGAGTAATCAATCATAAACTATTGATTTTAACTGCAGCATCTTATTCAGCCCTTTATAAATCAACAAATTCTTGCATCAGCACAAAAATTTTCCATTCTTTCTTAGGCTTGGTAAGTAGGCTGCTTCCTTGGGAGAAGGTGGAGGCCAAGAGATTATAATTATAAAGCACCGCAGATTCTTAGGCTCCTCAAAATTCATGAACCTGAAATGTATGTGTACCTTGTCCGAGCTCCAACGATCAGCTCAATTATTTTTGCTGCAAGGTGAAATGGAGAATGAGGCATCAAAAAGATGTGCAAAGCTTGATCACGACACAACCAGAACAGTCACCAAGGAACATACATACATGTAAGCATCCCTACCACAGGAACATGTCCCAACAATTTCTTGGTGTATTCAAGTCTTTGCCTGGGTAATCAAGAAAGAGAATTTCATCAGGAGCTTTGCCTGCTTCACTTTGCAAAATATAACTAATTAGGCATGACAAACATGGGAGAACAAATGGCATTGATATAATTTGCTACAACACATGAATCAATCTTTCTTATCAAAAGCCACAATTGAGGAATCTTTTCTACACCCAGTCACTTGGTGGAGACTTTCAATCTCATGGGTAAAAATAAGCACCTGGTATAACTGTTGAAAAATGGATCTCTCAAGACATACAGAGCCAACAACAGCTTCCTTCGCCTCATCTGAACAAAGAAGTCAGACCCTTAAAGAATTGCAATTAATAGACTTGAGAAACCTGCAAATTGATGTTTACAAGAATCTAACCTCATCCATTTCTGAAGTTGAAGGAAGTAACAGAAGCTTCTCCCGACCAGTGGCAGAGAAAGGAACTTGAGAGAGGATTCCAACCCCCACAAGGTCCATCATTAGTGAAAGAAACCAAGGGACCCATGACAGCATTCCCTTCTTTCTTATAAGCAGCACGTATATTAATGGTCTTGTTATAAACAGCATCTCCCCTATGACAAACAATGCTCCATAGAAACCCCTCTCGGACAAAAATGAAGAAACAGTTGCTTTTGTTTCCTCAATTACTGCCACTGCAATAAACAGCAAGATATAGCAACCCAGTCAGCTTCTTTTGGCCCTACTAATATAAAGAGGATACAATTATCCAATCAGGATTTCTAAGCGGATATTATTACAGAATAGTTTTGCAATTGACTGTTGATGCTGCCTCCTGTGGAGCCCCATGGGTCTGGACTTTTCACTAAGCATACTCAATGCAGTTAGTGCACTGTTATGTGCAAGATTTTTACATGATCCATCATTCATTTCTTCTCCATATTTCTGTAAATTCCTGTCCTCAAATGTGGAACTGGAATTGTCCGGCTCATTATCATTATTGGATGTCTCGGTTCCATGCAAACCCATCATGTACCTTCTACTTCGGAACAAGGCTAACCTAAGGAAGGCTCTGAAACCCCCAAAAGAGAAAAAAAAAACCACAAAACAAATACATGCATGAGAAGATGAGATATAAAACTCCAAAAATAAAATGGAAAAGGAAAGAAAGGTTAGGATAGCTAACTTGCTTACTTAATGGCCTCAGTCGCAGCCACAAAATTCCACTTCTTGGTTTCACCATAGTAATGTTCAGATGCAACTTCAATTAGAATTTCCAGGTCCCTAACTGCTGATATGCAGAGTGAATATGGGAATGAAAAAGGTTCAGTGGAGCCTTTTTGTGCAGATGGAGTTGTTTCCACTATATGCTGGTTTAGAGCAGTGACCACACCCAAAATAGCATTCACTGCAGAAAATTCAAACATTTTACACCAAAGTAACCAACTACAATACTTTTGATTGGAGAAAATGATGTGGCAAACGCTCTTCCAAAAGGATTAGAATGTGGTAAATCACCCATATGAAAACCTAGGATGAAAAGTAGCTTATGTGTTACCAAATTTTCAAAACCTGCTTCTATTCCAAGTTCTAAGGTGGAAAATTCATCCTGTAGAATCCATGTTAAACTCTGCACAACAAACAAAAAACATGAATATTATAGTAAGATCCAACAAAGTGAAAGGTCTATTCTACTTATCACCATATATAACCATATATGGTGCA
The DNA here is from genome assembly GCA_030064435.1 of Trapa incisa. Taxonomy (NCBI): domain Eukaryota; kingdom Viridiplantae; phylum Streptophyta; class Magnoliopsida; order Myrtales; family Lythraceae; genus Trapa; species Trapa incisa. The sequence continues at coordinate 2,982,826 of CM057772.1, forward strand.
GCAATCAATGAAACCAGAGAAAACAAACCAACAGTTTGATGGCTGTCAGCTTTAAAGTTGAAATCACCCTTTTAAGCAAAGAGACATTACATTTTTAAAACACTATTATACGAAATTTATCACAACATGAAAAACAATCAGGATTAAACTAACCAAATTAATGAAACAAGCAGTTCACCAAAACAGTAAAGTATCCGCAAGTAACTTCAAGTAAACCAATGGTTGACAGCCTGACTAACTTATTAATACATTTTTTTCCAGGATTCTAACTCCAAACTTATCCAAGGAGCATTGGACTGCCACAGTCCAATCCCAGTGTGTTACCATGAAGACATGAGAGATATATCATTATATTAGCTCAATTGTACTGCTAGCCCATGGCAAACAATCGGAATCTCAGAATCTCGAGACAAAGTGAGAACTTACGCTGGCGAGAGACTCCAGGGAGTAGAAATAGTCCTTGTTCCTTCTGATCCATCTCTTGTAAGCTTCCATGGCTTTCTCCAAAATGCACTGGCTGACAAATACAACACAACTCTATCGATCTGCTCTATCACGCCCTGGTTCAGCAAACCCACCTCTCTCTTTTTCTTTTCTTCGCTTTGAGCCTTACTAGCAAGAAGACCTCTTCTCGCGAGCCTAGCGAGAAGATCGCAGGGTCCGTTTTCTGGTATCTGTGTGCACTGATATATATATATATATACAATTTCAAGCACTTATAATATGTGGTAGGGTCGATCAGGTCCGCGGCGGTAGAATGAGAGACGGACGAGAAGGGAGCAGCAACAGAGAGAGAGATGGACAATGATGGATTTGGGAACCCATTTATTCTCTCACAACTAAGTCAAGTTTTTATATTGCAGCAACTTTAGATTGCTGAATCATTATCCACCAAAAAAAAAAGAATGTTGAATCCTGCAATTGATGGTAAATCCTGAACCAGCTGTACCCGACCAACTTATCATATGCCACGGGCCCATGGCTACCTTACCCGTGCCACTTCCTCACTAATTCCTTGCCTCCCTTCTTCTTCAAGCTGTATTGTGCAGATTTAACCCATTTTCAGTGTTTTATGTTGAATCAGTTCAAACTAATTACCCGAATTAATTAACTAACCAATTCTATTTGAATGGAACCAAATCAGTGTGAGTCTCCCAATCATAGTCAACCCAAGCCTTGTCATTACATGCATATATCATACTAAACCCATAAGAGGCATTTTCCACAGCTTGTCAGTTTGTCACCCTTACATTTACATGCAAACACACACACACACACACACACAAACACAGTCACCCTATGATCATTTAGGTACCATAAGCAGCACAAGAAGATTTCAGAATTCAACTAACTGGGTTATGATTAGAAACTTAATCATCATGTATGAGAATAAGTTAAAAAAAGACTCCAGCTAAAAGCTTATTGGGAAATAAAAGCTTTTGGAAACACGGGGAAACAGAGTTAATGAAACATAAAAATTAGGCTTGAGAATGGCATGATTACCGCCCTTTTCTGAGGCACTCTTCAAAGAGTAAAAATAAAACAAATATCCAGAACTAGATCTATGAATGTCCTACAAACGGTAGAATTCATCATGGAAAGGGATGAAAACTCACAATTCGTGTCCAAGCTGCTGCCTCGGGGAAAATCAGTTCAGAAAGCAAGGGAATGACTAGCGAAGGATAGAGCTGTTAGGTATGCCCCTTTCCCTGTGTGTCTGTCTCCTCTTTCCCCTTGGAATTTAGAAATAAGATTCTTGTTACAACAGCAAAAGGCGAGGGAATATAACTACGATGCCATGAGGTCTGGTGTCTCTGCTTCGATGGATAATAATGCTGAGTGCACTTTGTTCATCCAGCCATCTAGGCGGTCCCGCAGTGACTGGATCTGCGGGATTCCCAAAACTCTTGGTTGCACCCATGATACGTGCACTGTGCCCTCCACTTGGTCGATTATGCCCTCAATAAGGTGGACCTGTATTGACAAATCTCCATATCAGCAAGCTTAAGCATGTTAAGTAACCAATTCAACAAGTAAAGAGGACGTCGAATTGCAAGTATACATAGAAAGCAATGTTATTATCAAGTAATCAAATCAGGGAAGCCTACAAAAGCCATCTTTAACACAAACTAACAACATCCAAACCACCATTAATATATTAATCATTTCAAGTGGAAGAAAGTGGAGGATGGTTGCCGTTTTCATCATGGTTTGATTGAAAGAGCTCTAAAAAAGTAATAAGTCTATGATATGATTAACTTACAGATAGGCTCTTCATAAGAAGATGTTCCACATCTTCTACAGACAGTTTTGTCCGCTCTGCAATTATACTCAAAGGAATTGTTCGATCCTCAGATGCTCGACTGCACAAAATTACAACATGGTTTGATATTAACACTGAATCAGGTGTCAAATGTGTGGAGATAAATTTTCACAAACTTTCAACAAATTTAAGGCACTTCAATCCTTCAGAAACTCCATACAAAATTGAAAGAAAAAAACCTTAAAAATAGCAGCAGATTACATATTACCTAAAGATGATTTCCATCAGGCAGAGTATGTTTATCTTCTCCAATAGCTTCTTCTCATTTTCAACCAATCCTGGTTGCGCATTAAGTGCAGCATTATGTACACAGCATAACTCCTGATATCTGGCTAAGTCACCGCTGTTGAATGCTTCGAGGATATAGTAGAGCCATTCAACTGGTGTACCAACAAGACTCTTTAACTGTCATTTTTAAGGGGAGAAAAGTACAAGTCAGTAGTGGTGCACTTCATATATGCCAGATGAAAGGTTACAGAGCTTCCAGAAGCTTACTATGGGATGAGCTAATAATTCTCCAAAGTTATAAACATTATCTCCCAGCAATGCAGAGAGGGACAGATCAAAGGCCAAATCCTAAGAGAAGAAAATTGAATTGTTAAACTCTTATTCTGAAATATCTGAATCTTAAACAACATAAAGAATGCTAATCAAAAGAAAATGAAAATCCTCTAGAACAAGGGCTTGGTACTAAAACAATATATGGTTTATAATTCTACCATTATATGTATATAATATACAAGGAAATTTTGAAAGACAGGAACAGATCAGATACAAATACCTGCTTGAATGAATCTGACATAGACTCCACAGATGTATATGCCAAATAAAGAAGAGCATTTCTATAGAATTCAGCATATTCCCTCCGAGCTTTATGATACTGACATGAAACCCAGTAATAGCTGGCATAGACAGATGGGTCGATGTCAGTCATGCTGTCCAGCATACTTTTTCCTTCTTCAAGAAGTTTTTTGCACTCTTTCTGGTCATAAGTGAGCTTAAATAGAGCTATCTGCATCTTAATGTAGAGAATAGGCTCCTCTATACGCTGTTTTCTAGTAGATTGAAGCTTTTCCATAACCCCATCAAGATAACTAATGGAAGCTTCTCTCTCTGCATACTGCCTTGAGACTACCACAGCAAAATGTGCAAGCTTGAGGAGATTGATCTTGGTCTCAAAATCAGTGATGAAATTGTGATACAGCTGAATCAACATATCCCCAGCCTGAAATAATTATCAGCAGAATAAAGGTTTAAACTGAGTTTTCCATATGATTAGATCTGTACTATCCAGAGCTAACTATATAGGAAAATCACAAAGCAACAAAAAAGGTACTTGCAAACCAAATCAGGATCAAATCCCAAATACAAGGTAGGCTGATCTATGCAGAAGAAAACAAATTTCAAAATGCAGAAGCAAACAAAAAAAAGAATTAGAAAGAAAAGTTCTCAAATTCAGAAAGAAACTGCCCTACTTAATGTTATTGAAGTTACCCAACTTATTGAATCTTGATTACATGTTGAGAATTTAGTAGGTGATCATACCAAATTCAATTATATAGATATCCAAAGTAATATAACTCAAGTACCAAAGTTTCGACTGTATCCCAGATATCATCTACAAGAGACAATTAGATGACATTCTGACAGATGCTGTCTTTGATGTACCTCAAACTGAATCACTCTGGAAGGCGTTTATAGAAAGTGTTTCATCCTTAACAGAATAATGTTTTTGGCATTTGAAAGTTGATGATAACCAAATGCGAAGAAAATGCCACTGCAGCCTAATAACGGTTCATAGAAGGAACAAACAAATGGAAAAAGTGCTAACATGCACTCTCAGTCCAACCTCCCCTCTTCAACTTGATCTTTGGGACGATTTGTTACAAGTGCTCTGCTGAGAATATATCCAAGATATAATAGCGTCACACAATTTCCCTCCAATGCCACCACAGAGAAGATTCAGCCTCACATTTCTCAGTGGGAATAAGTTCTTGTAGTATTTGTTTTCTAAAATCCCAGAAAACAGAGATATGTTTCAGCATTTTCCTCAACAATCAAATTACGAGTTAAGGCGCCCATCTTTCAATTCTTTCAAAATACCCATCTCAACAAATTTAAAATATTCAAAGCCTAATATCAAGCTGAATTAGAAGAGATCCTCTGACATTTACTGACCTAACTATGCTAGAAATGTAAGAACAGCACTTATCGCTGAACTTCTAGGGCAAGAAGACCGCCAATTAAGTTCCCCAAAACAGAAAAAGGGAAAAACTTCGTAAACCCTAAAACCAAGAAAAGTCATCAGCGATAATACCATCCGCAATCAACCACATGTCCGGAACATTACTAAACAAGTCCCCTGAATTAGATCCCTTATTAGAAATCCAGCAGATGCAGTAACTGCGGAACAGCGTATATAGACAGGGGAACGAGTAAGGAGGCACAGAGGAAAAAGGAACGAAATTGCAGTACCTGGGAGACGGCATGGGCCACAAACTGTTCGAGCTTGAGAGTCAGTTGATGCCACAGCTTCTTCTGGTACAGATCGGCGAGAGCGATGTACCACTCCGCCATCTCTGGGTGCGCATTGCGTTGTGAGTCCAAGTATTGCAGAGCAGCCATGGCCGACTTCGAGAGAATTGTGAGTCCAAGTACTAACTGTAGCCTCCGAAATAATGGTCGTGATAAAATTGTTTTTTGCTTAAAATGACAAAAATGTAGTTTTTTTTGTAAAAAACTTCAAAATTGTTATTGATAATAATTTATATTATATATAAAATTAAAAAATAATTATATTAAAATTAATTTTTCATATAAAATTATAATTTTCTAGTTTTAGAAAATATTTATTATATTGTAATGTTATATATTATATATAATTATACTATATTATTTAATTTATATAAATTAAATTTACTAAAAATAAAATCGCTATTATACATAAAAATTTTAAATTTTTAATTATATTAAGTTATTTATTTTATATAAATTAATATTGTTATAAACAAAATCACTTGTATATAAAATTAGAAAGTTTAATTATATTAAATTATTTTGTAGTATATAGGTTAGTGTGTCACATACATACCAATATGTTATTTCATTGTCGGTTCCATTTTAGCCACTCATGGAAGCAATTGATAGTGTCAAAAAATCAATTTTGATGAATTACCCAAGCAAGGAGGACCTCAAGAACAGCCAACAGGGACAACTGAGGTTGACGTTGCAGTACTGTGCCCGGTGATATCCTGCTGTTTTCCAGAGAGAAGCTCAGCAACAGATCGAGTTATGAAATGGGACATAGCACAGACATGCACATGGTTGATGACAAGGGCAACCTGATTTTGTTTAATACAGACATGCCTGAAAGGAGATTCCATGGAAAACTAACCCATTTTAGCCTGGAATTCCTCTGCCGCAGGGTTGACCTGTGCTATTAAAATGTTGATATAATTGCCTCAATAGACAGTCTGAAAATATATTGCCAATATCAGTCAGCCATAACTCTGTCCATGACAGACACCAATATGTTGCATGATATATATATATATATACACACACAGACACAGGAAGCTTAAAAGAGCAGCCTTCAGTTTCTGTTTTGTGCATTTACCAGTAAAGCAATGTCATGGAGGTTTGTAAAATCTGCTGTTGCATTTAAAACATGCAGTGTAGCACCAACAAAGTTCTTCTTTCCTTCCATCCAGAGTACTGCTGTTCTGTATCTGCAGTTGACTTTTCTTCGTGGGAGAAGCAGCTCTACTCAGTATGGGACATTAATAGAATCGACTAGATCTTGAAGTGGCGCGAGCTCCTTCTTGTCTATCAGCCCGAATTCCTGCACCATGAAATTTGTGTACTCCATTTGTTCTCAATCTCTCCATCAAACAATTTCAACATCTTTACCTATATGATTCCAGACTTCCTTCATCCATCATCCCAACCATTCCAAACAACAAACCCAAATCATCATCATCTTTATAAAATGATTTCTTAGTGCAGATGATCTAATAAGTATTAAAGGACCTGACCTGGCCTTTGAGGATGCAATGGCACAAATTGCCTCCACTGCAATTCTCCAATACCATTACATTTAGTGATACCTCAAAATACATTATTTATGGCTCGTTTAGGGTATCTTTAAATCGAGGGATTTGGAGAGAAAGGGAGGTGAGGAATAAGATACATCTCAACACACCTCGCTTTTAAAATTAGGATGGGGAGGGATAAAGTGTATACAAAGACCATTATAACATTCATAATCTTTTTAAAGTTTAAAATCACTTTCCTTTAAATCTCTCCCTTGTTTTATAAGATTTTAAGAAGGGATTTGGAATGATAGATTTATACTTCCATCATCTTGTTTTTCTATCCCTCCACTTTTGGGAGGATTGGGAAGGATTGAAATGAAAATACTATAAAACATTCTCATTTAAAACTTTAAGAGGATTACAATGGTTTTAATGGTCAATTTACACACCTTATCCCTCCCTTTCCTAGTTCTATCTGTGGGTTATTGAGGTATATCATATCCCTTTGAATCCCTCCCTTCCTTTAAGAATCCCTCAATCTCAAGATACCCTAGTTGTTATCCTGGTAGTTAATTCTAATCATTCAAGCATCATGCCAACAGAGAAAATGCTCAAAAGAATTCCAAGAGAATGATCTCTAAGAAGAAATCTAATTTCTTAGATTGCATGGAAAAACTAGAAATTGGTAGAATCAATTAACTATTTATCAGTCTTTCCATGCAGTCACTAGACAAAGTATCATTCTATATTTTAAACTTGGAAACACTGAGGATATAACAAGATAGGGAGCACCCAACCTCTAGAGAACAAACGTCATAATTTGTTTTTCATTTTTCTCTTACTTCTCTTACAGTTTGATGCAAGATTGAAGGACTTTGTTAGATTAGCTTTTCCTTTACTCTCACTACAAACTGATAGAAAAACTGAAAAAAAAATCACAAGCCTCTCCAACAGGAGTTTTACAAAATTTATACGAGTCTCAGCAACTTAAGATGGCTGAATATTAATAGATGATAATAGAATAAAAGACCAAAATCAAAATATAGGCTTACCATGGTAAACAGAATAAAATGCTTGAAACAGGTATTCAGGTGTGCTTCCTCTTTAAGACTCACAATCTTCTGAAAATGGGAATGATATATGTGGGCGTAGACACGGAAAAGTCGCTTGAATATTGTCTTGACAACATCTTTAAAGTTAGGAGGGAATGGCGCCCCTGTAAATTTTCAGAAGGAGAAATCATATATTCGGCAAAGCAATAATGAGATTAGAATGCATTATAATATATTCCATTATAAGGCAGAAACCCATCTAGTTAACTTTTTTTAAAAGATTTAATCTCATCATAAAACTACTAAGAGTTTAATCAATAACTCTTTGGCCATTTTTATCAATGAGTTTGATCAATAACTATTAAGCAATCAGTTTCCCCAGTTGATTCACTCTTATGTGTAAAATTTCAACATCCACACATCCATTATTTACATATAAATAAAAAACAGCAATATTTAAGAGGGAAATGTTTTTTGTAAGTGGTAAATGACTAAAATTCATTTAGGAAAGTTTGACAGATTAATGACATGCACAATTATTTAAATGATAAACCAGCATGAGTTTTGATTTTCAGCTATAATTGTTTTATGCATCAGCTAGAAGAGACTGCAGAGCTAAGTAATAAGTGACCAGAGGTATTAGTATGATTATGGAAGTTCTCTGAGTCGCTGACAATAGAAGATCTTTCAGGTTTCAAAGAAATATGAAGTTCCTTTATGTCCTGAATACCAAACTAGAAAAGCATGGGCAAGAATTACCCAGCTTCTGAGGAAATAAGGATTCATCATCAAGCTGACCCTCAATCCAATCCATTAGATATTCAACATATCTTGGAGCAGAAACTTCAATAGGTTTCTTAATTTGGACGCCATCTGCCCACCTGTACTCATACCTGTCAGAGGGAATTAATTGCAAATGAGAGCAAGTAAATAAATGATATACCAAATGACAGCATATTGACTAACAAATTTCATTTTCCAGCCAAAAAGTAGAAAGAGAGACAAGAGCTTGTTGAGTTCTAAATCACATCTAGGAGAAATTTCCTTTTTTTTCTTTTGATGAAAGAGATAGTTTTCTAGAATATATTACCCATCTTAGAAGCAAAACAATCCTTTTCCTATATAATGATTGGGGCTAATATACTGCACCATCACAGCCCCTGATTGCTCATAAGGTGAACACAATCTTCTCAATTGACTCAGCAGTTAAACATTCAGATATAGACATCCACTTTTGCCCCGACACCTTTTTTCCAATTGTATGAAAGAATGTATAGGTTTTCACTGCAGAAAAAAAAGGAACAAGGCATAGGTTTGACTATTCCAGGGCTATGTCTAGTTTCACAAGAACAGAACATCCATACATGGGGCCAGCAGTCATGGTAGGACAGTTCTCTGGAGTACAGAACTCGGTAAGAGTACCATAGAGCAGATTAACCTGGTTGAAGAAATCCACAGCTGAAATTCAGAAAAAAATAACATAATCAACCTTTAGCTTTATGGAGAAGTTTCCTGCAAACAATAAAACCATAATATCTCCAGCAGAGCAGAACATTGACTGTTATTTGACAAACTTTTATGAGCTAATGAAGAGAATGCATCATTTGAGAATACAATGATGGTATGTGAAACTATTCAGCTACTGTAAAGAGCTGGAAGTATTTTTTAGTAGGACAAAATATCAATCAGGTCAAGAAATATTTTGCATTATATTAGTTTTATAAGAGATTCTCAGGAAAAGAATCAAGAACTACTGTTCACAGAAAGCCATTAATTTAGATCTGCCCCGAAGGAAGTCAGATTTCCTCCATAATATTTATCATAATAATGAATGGAAAAGGACAGATAATTACTGTTCACAGCGAGCCACTCATTCAGATCTTCCCCTGGAGGAAGTCTGACTGCCTCCCTAAGGTTTCCACTCCCCAGGGTTGCATCGATGTGCTTACGAAGTTGGGCCCCCTGCACCATTGTGTATTAAAAAAATAAAGAAAATGTGAATATGGCAAAGTAAGGAAGCTATTTATTCAATATGCATAAGACTCAAGTATTTAAGAAGAAGGCATATATTGATATTATTATGCATTGATTTAATGTCGGGACATTCCTACTAACTATAGAGTCCACAATTCACTGACAACTCACACCCTAATGCTAAAAAATGTCAAGAATAGTAGTAAAAAACTATATACTTTTTAATTGCAAATAAGAATCTCATGAAAGGACTCTTTTCAATTACTCCCTCTTGACAGACAGACTTAGCTAACTTGATAGACTCCTCTTCTATCCTTTATAATATTATTGAAGGGATTAAGTTGCTTCTCTCATTCATTCCACTTACACAAACTATGCTCTACTTCAGTACGTACACGTACGCATGATTCCGCAGGTCTACATGAACATTGGAGCCATGATGGGCAAGAAAAGATGCAAAGGTTGAAGAATGAAACTGTTGGTCACTCATTTGAACACCAAAAATATATATGTGCGTGCATTGAACCTAAGTGCACATGATATTCCTGCGTAAATAATTTAGGAGTGAACTACAACTTTTCACCATGGTTCTTTACATTTAACACAGCATTGAAGCAGCTCCTTTAATTGTGACACGTGTAGTTTCAGCTAGACATAATTAATCCAGAGGCTTAAGTTTGTATCTTGACAATGTCATTTGAGTCTTAAGAACCACCTTTTTTTCAACTGAAGCCCTTTTTAGGAATTAAAGATGCCTCCAACAGAAAGGCTTTGAGCATCTGAACCAATACCCATATGCTTTCCATCATCTTAATACTTATTTTTATCAATGTGGCATCCAATGAGAAATAAGAAATGGATAACTTAGCTCACAGCATTTACTTATCCATTACAAGAATATGTATATGGTTCACCAGTTGATATGCGAAAATTTGTAAATTAAACTGACCTTACTCCCTGATGGTGCACTCTTTTTGGGGCGGAATGTCCTTTGATTTCTGTTATGATTAATAAAATAAAGAATCAAAGGCATGAGATGAACAGGTTCTTTCAAGGAAATCCACGAATCATCCACATAACTTTCATTCTAGTCATCTCCGCAATTTCTTTGTTGAAAATGCACAGGTAGAGAATCACATCTAAATTGCTACATACAGAAAAATTATAGCAAGGCAAAACATTCGATAGAAGGATAATATGCCAAAACTATGACCAGAGAATGCTCCTTCTGATTAGAATAATGCAGTTAGGGAGGACCCAAAACACAGGTTCTACATTTTCTGGTTTTCTTTTGTCTTTTAACCCAAGTCTATAAAAATTAAGGAGCCCTGCAGGTTTGCCAACAGTGAGCCACTAACAGAACCCTTATCTATCATCCATCGACTTGCTAACTAGATTAGCAACTGCATCTAACATCTACATTGGCCAGCAGCAAGAGCCAGAGAGATAGAGAATCCACGTCACAAGAATCCCAGGCCAGAAACCACCAGATCATCGATCTTTCTACATCGACTGGTGCTGATTACTAAACAGAACCCCCACATCACGAATAAAAATTCTCTTTATTTTTTTTTTCCTGCAAGCGGAGTTCAATTCAATTCCGAAGAGCTGAATACAGCAGAGAGAATCTGATGATCATAGACACCCCAATCACCCATAACCTAAGCCAATACAACAGATCTAATAATAGGTGTCGATGCTGAAAGATCGAGAGCCGGATCATTCACGGCGAGACACTGATGAAAATGAGGGCATTCCAGCCCACGCTCATGGGCACAAGAAGGAAAAACCGAGATTAAAGGGAGGATGCGAAACGAATAAACCAAGATCAAAACAGACACATATGCTTCTTACCTGCCTAGACCGAAGAGGCTCATGGCTGGAGGAAGACAGAGAAGACTAGAGCTGGGTCTGCTTCACCTTCCACACACCTTCAGGTGAAGTTAGCGTGAGGACTAAAAAGGTAGAAATGACTTTGACTTTTCTCAGTATATTATTATTTTTTTAATATATTAATTTTATTAATAATAATAAAAATATTTGGAAGGTTAATATAATTTCATTCAATAACCTCAAACTGAATTTAATATTAAAAGTTGAAAATAGTAGATAATATAATTTGATATTTAAAATATTTATGACATCATCAGACCGAAACTCCTATGTATGAACACGTGACCCTTGATCTTGTAATTTTCGAACTCAAAACGCCATCGTTAGACTAGACCGGCACTCCAAAACGGCATCGTTAGACCGAAACTTCCCAGATATGGATGATCCTATTTTGTACGCCATCATCCCTTCTAGCAACAACATTTTTTACTGTATTGTGATAGAAGAAGATCAAATATGCAGAAAAGCTCGCATTCTTCTTCAAAGCGGATGCGAAGGCTCTTGGGCTGGCTAAGCACTTGAAGCTATCCAGATACTCTCAAACATGATAGCTGCCCATAAGCTGTATTCCATCCAAAAAACAAACAATTTGTCAACATATGATGAGAGAGAGAGAGAGCAATGACACTTGGGGAGGTCCACAGGACAGCAGGGGCCCAAGTCACTGCCTTGCTCTGCGTCTCTGCACCGCCCCGGGCGGCCATCATTATCGCGCACCCCGAAGCTCATAAAAGAACCTCCATTAGTGATTTCGGTAAGCTCCAAACCAATAAAGACGTGAATAGTAGAAAATAAAGAAAATTTAAAAATGGATATGAAAATTCTCCATCAGCAGGGCATGGGCATGGGTAGCCACTTCATTCACGTCATTCACTCTTTTAGCATAAATGGCCAAACCCTCTTCTTCTATCTCTCCTCCCACCTCCGACAAGGTATATTAGCCGTTGTATCCTCCTCGGCCCACCGCCTCTCTCTGTTTATCATTTTTTCTTAGTAAATCGAAGTAAAAGGAAATCGACTCTGACGATCGGCCTATTCGATTTCTTCTGTCTCGAATCTCCGACGTTTCGATCTTTCGTTTCTATATAAGAAATAAGTGGGCGTGAGAATATCATTTACACGGAAAGCGGGAGATGAGTAGTGGCTGCAGCTCTGCGGGAGGAGGGGCAAGCGGCGGCGTCTGTTGGCCACCATTCACGACCGCGCAATGGCAGGAGCTGGAGCACCAAGCCCTTATCTTCAAGTACCTCAAGGCGGGGCTGCAGGTTCCTCCCGATCTCCTAGCTCCCATCCACCGCAGCCTGGAGTCTATGTCTGCTAGGTTTCTTCAGTACCCGACCTGTGAGTAATCTCCCTTGCAGAAAGTACCGAATGGAGAACATGCCTTCACTGCTTGCTTATTTGCATATCTCAGATCCTTTTTTATGCTTAAACGGCGATGCAAATGAATGCTATTTTCTCGTACATATTCTGAAAGTACTGTTAATATGCCAAGAGATCCACCGATTCTTGCCAACATGTTCAAGGATGCCCAGATCCGTTTGTGCTGCCCACTGACTTGAAGATTATCTAGCTGTGCCCCCTTAAATACACACGAATGCGGCAGAATTATGCATTTGGATATTTGAGATGTTGCTTCTGTTGTAATCTAGCGGAATGCATAATTTAATAGGTAGAGCCATATCATGTAATGGCTATTCAATGGTTGTTCCTTTTTCGTTTTTACCATGTATTGGTTCATGAGATCGAGTTTTGTTGTTAGTGAAAGCATACATGATACATCCCTTTTAGTATGGAGAAGATATACTGAGTTATTATTGCATGCAATTTGCATTAGTTTTTCCCTCAATCCCGGGGAAGAAAAGAGGGAGTTTCATAATCTATAGAAGAATATCTGGATTGCAGATTTGCTATTATAACTCTACTGAATTAGACATTAAAAGAAAGTTGTGCTGGTAATCTGCAACCAAAGATATACCAAATGCATGGATTTTAGACACTTTTTTTTCTTTTATTTGCAGTGGGTTATTACTCCTTCTATGGGAAGAAGATTGATCCTGAGCCCGGTCGGTGTAGGAGGACAGATGGAAAGAAGTGGAGGTGCTCAAAAGATGCACATCCCGACTCCAAATACTGTGAGCGGCACATGAATCGAGGCCGCTACCGTTCAAGAAAGCATGTGGAATCTTCTCAGACCCCAAGCTCCACTCAGCCTCTACAATCCCCCTCCCTTAATGTTGGTGTTGGAACCAACAGCGGAGGGAGAGCCTACCAAAACTTGCCTGTGCGCTCCAATAGCTCGGTCACTTTAAGCTTTAGTGCCCATTCCCAGGCCTCAGGTTTGCACGTGGAATCCACTCCGTATGGGACCTCTAACAAGTACAGGTACCCGAAAATAGAATAACTTGTTTATTATTCTAGAAGATATCTACCAAGAAATCTAATTGTAGTTGAATATTAAACTTCATATAAGCTTACCGTCTAGAAGATATTTACCAAGAAAATGAATGTAGTCAGTTCAAAATTAGCCAAAAGTAATCTTAGCAAAATAGTATACTATAATCGATCAATTTACCATACTCCCTAATTTGGAAATGTCCAAATTGAGTTTTGATTGCTATATTGGTAATTGAGGCTCTTATGAGGGGATCGTGACATTTTTAGTCCTGAAACGATTAATGGAATGTTTAAATAAATACTTGTGTTATTGTTGTCTTTCTAGTTGATTAAATTCATTCTTGTGGATTTCTCTATATTTGCTTTTTTCCCCTTTTCTTGAGTACATTTGAATCATCAGAGTTCATTATTTTAATTGTTCAATACTGGCTTGTGGAATTTCAGTGTATATAGTTCCGATGGAGGTTTATTAGAAATAACTTGATGTTGCAAAAGGTTGATGCTTAAGTTGAATGGCAAATCTTGCTCCTTGGATACAATAGGGGATAAGTTTAAATGTCTTTTAAACTGTGCATAGGATCAACGACTTAAAGATCTGAGAATTGTGTTATTGTTCTGCATATCAAAGTGAACTAAAGACTCAAGTGGAGCTGCACAAATCCCTAGTAGAAGCTTCATCAGAGAGTTCTCGAGGCCTTGACATGAGATCTATGATAGACTTCCAGAATCCGTCATCTCGTGCTCCAATGGACCTTTTGTCAGAATCCAGAAAGAGTCTTCCACTTATGAGTAACTATTCATCTCTTCAGAAGCAGCAGCAAAAGCAGCACTACTTCTTGGGGATGGAATTCAACTCTTCAGGGTCTGGGAAACCTGAGGAGCAGCAACAGCAGCAGCTGGTTCAGCCCTTCTTCGATGAGTGGCCTGTGACTCGTGAATCATCAAGGCCCTTTCTCGACAACCAGAGAACCGGTGCAAGCTTGCTCTCCTCTACACAGTTATCTATGTCTATTGAGAAGGATCCATCAAGATTGCTAGCAAGGGATGGTCAGTTTCAGAATGGTAAGCTAAAAGTTCCCTTCTTTTAAATGGCATTTGGACATTTTATGGTTATTTTTTTTTTTATTTTGCTCCCATGAAAAAGGTAGAAATGATGGGACATTAAGAGTAATCCATGATTGCTCACAATCAGTAAATGGTTGAGATCAAAATTGTTAGTTCTATTCAGATAATTTTACTTTATCAGCAAAGTCCTATGTTGGTTTGTCTGAAACTTTCTTGGTTTCCTGTATAGAAAACTGGAATGCAAACTTCTCCTTTTTACCTTTTTTCTCATCTTGAAGAATGAAAATGGTTATGGATTAGATGTTTCACATAACTGTATGCCTGTTGGCCAAACTTTTTCTTGTTCTTTGGTTCTAGTCTCATATTATCTTCATTATCGGATTTGTTTGATCTTATCTGCAATGTTGTGATCTGTAGTCTAGTTACAATCCCACCCCTGTTCTCCTTTTCGACAATAACCTGAAAGTCATGTGCACACTGGACTATCTCTCTCCTCTGCTTTATTATCATCCCCACTTTTTCAAATTCCTCCAGCTGAGAAATGACTGGTTTTCTCTTATGTTGTGTCATCAGAGGTCCAAGGAGACTTGTGCAACTTCCAGGTTTGAGGGTCGACCAAGATGCCATCCAGAAGGCCTCGGCATTTCTGTGTAGTTTTCTCCAGTCAGTTTCTTTTTCTACCATTTGTGAACTCTGCCTGCTTGCTTGGAATGGCCAATAAATGCATCCTCCAACAGATATTATTATACCACGTTTATGTACTCGAGTGGATTCTGTTGTCTGTAAGTGTCTTGAATGTAATCCTGAGTCTTGCATCTTTGCACATCTCTATGGGCAAGAACATGAACCTGAGCATGATGGGCAGTGGCCCTGTTACGCTATTGGGATGGTTTTTATGGCTACCTTTTCTTCATCTTAAGTGGAAAAGCCGGTTCAACTGTTGTCTATGACTGAATTGGTTCGCAGGCATTCTACTCCAGACCTCTTGGCATGAGAGCGGAATTGGGACGGTGATTGGGCCCAGTGGAAGTGAAATGGGAAATACAACAACTTCGTGGAGCAAATTGAGATAAGGGAAGTTTTACGTGGCGTAAATACAATTTCGCTGACTCTCGGGGTGCAATATGCAAATATCATTCATTTGAAAACCCCTCTGTCCCCGCCATCGCCAAACTGCCATCAATTCTCTCTCTCTTTACTTCACTTAGATCACTTTTCACTGGAAGCTGTTAGAGAGATGGGGAGGTATCGTAAGACCAAGGTTTCGCCACTGCCGATGGCTTCGTTGTCACCTCCTCTATACGAGTCTCCGAGTTCACTAATTTTCGGCTCCCGTGGCGGTAGGTCCTCCAAGTCCAAGGCCAGAAGCCTAAACAAGCGCCCCGGAACGGGAGGCGTCTCCTGCTTCGTTGCCTCTCCGCCCAGGAAAACCCTGGCATCTGTGGCCGATCTCAGGAATTTCGCTTCCTCGAGCTTGGAGGACCTCAAGCGTCAACTCGATTCCTCTCATTCGGAAATCATCGGGGATTTCGAGGCATCTCACTCCCGCCTGCAGAAGCGCTACAAGGTATATCCTCTTCTTGACTCTGATGCAGATGATTCTCGATAGAGGAAGCGTCTTCATTTTTTTTTGCTTGTCTATAATCATGCATTTGTTTCAACTCTCATTCCTTATGGCAATCTTGAAATTGAAGATGACACAAGTAACCGTGTGAAATCATATGATGTCTGGAAGAGCATGGATAGGAAACAGTTTACGTTATTCCTGCTCTATGGCTGCGTAATAATCTCTTTATTATACCAATTCGGAAATTATTTGATGACTACATTTATCTTGTTTATAGTTTGTCCTCCATGTGCAGGATTTATCTGAGTTTGTTTCTAGTCATGGATCTATTAAAACATGTCTTAGAAACTAATTCTGAAGCTATGAATTCCGTGTATCTCTCGTCTCTTTAAGATTAATCTCAATTTTATATGTGAGTAATTGTGATCAAAGCAGTACTTAAAAACTGTCTATATGATCCAAATCTGTAGATGCAAACACAGTCGTGCCAACAGCTAATGGATAAAGTGGATGAAGAGTACGGGAAGATAACTGAGCAGATTAGTGAGACTCAGAATGCAATGAAGGTTGCTAGTCATCATATTATAATAGAAGCAATCATGAAGGCATGTAAATCTTTTACTGACAACGTGTTGCACGAAATGATTGTCCACAGGAAACCTACACAGAGTTCATGGAGGATGTACAGACTAGCGCCTCTCGGTGTATGCATATAACCAAGATTCATTATGTGGTGAATCTTTTTTCAGTTTTCTATAAGTTACCCCATACTCAAGGGAGTGCTTCTAATCACCGATAATATCATGCGTAAAAGAACCCTGATAAATGTTGATGTAGTTTGGTGGTATGTGAATTCTTTGCTATAGTATCACAAAAAATAAGGTCCAACATCTAGATTGTCCTGCAGTGTGCAAAGCAGTCATTCCTCAGCTTCTGAAGTCTTTTGAGAAAACAATTGATGATCTCCGCAACCGCTCTGGAATTGCATCGACTTAAAAATCCATCAACCCAAGGTAAGTATCACTTTCTAAGGCCTTGTCCACTGATGTAATTACTTGGATCCTTCCAACTTTTGCACAGTAGATGAAAACGCGTCCACTAGTAGCTTCTAGTGGCACCACAGATTTGCTTCTTTACCGTCAAAATAACATTTCAGGCTCGCCTTGTGCGTCTATTTTCATTCATCATCAGTAGCATCTGTGTATATATATTCCATTAGCACATGTTGGTTGCATTGGAAAACGCATTTAACTGCTTCAAAGTTTTTATGGCCTTGATATAAATGAGAAAATGATGCTTTTGGTTTGTGCTTGTATGTAAACCAGAAGGCAATTCTTATAATGAAAATAAGTTCACCCAGAGATTAGTAGATACGTATAACACACTCATGAGGCAGAGGTTGTGATCAATTATGTCTGCGGGAGCTTGAGTTAACAGTATGTTGTTTTCCTTTTTGTTTATTTTTTATCCATTAAAGCTATTAGCTATGAGGTCACCAGCTAAATCCTCATAGTTGGTACGATGATGATAGACTTGCAAACATGCCACATGGGTTGCCTCATAATGTGCTTCATAGTTTGTCAAGACTCCTGACATTCAGCATGGAAGTTGTAGACTTAACATGGGCCATATTGTTTGTTAATTATCTACTCATCTCTTCCACTCGATTGCTTAATCCTTTTTTTGGCTGAAACAGTTTATACTCTTTTTTTTTTGCTGAAACAGTTGGCATGATCTTGATGCTCATGAGTTTATGACAAGAGAGAAGGGGCAACTTTGATGTAGTTGAACTCTGCCAACCACCCAGGCTAGTTCTAATACGATAGGTAGAGCAATATGATTCTTAATCATCTGATTGTACGTATGAAAAATGCTGTATTGTTGCATGATCAAAGACAATACTTTCCTTGTTGAACATCAGACATGAAATGCTTGTGATTGCTCAAGAATGACCACGCATTTGTAGTGGTGAAGGCTTGAAAGTGTACCGGTCAAAGTGGGCCTGAAGTTTGATGTCCCCACATGGGTGCCCTTCATTGTGCCATTCTTCTTCTTTGGGTCTGCGCTGCTTGAGGCGATTGAGTTATGGACCTGACAAGAAGTAGATGGCGTGCCCTTCTGTCCTGTGCCATACATAAATTATATATAATCAATTCAGCAGCTCCACTCTGCATGCTCACGTCTGCTTGTTATGCTGGAAATGAGACGCGATCGATTGCAAAAGTGCAAAGGATAGCAGACAATCAAATGGCAAGGATTCAAACAGTAATCATGACCATCTAAGTTCAGTTGTCTAATAGAGAAGATGATGGAAAAGAAGCTTTAGCTTTCTTTTCCAAAGCGAGCCCAGATCAGGAATTAGAATTTGAAGGATTGATCACGAATGAGGTCATAAATGATCAGAGGGATTCCTCTGTGGTAGGGCAAAAAGGGCAAGTCCTCCATGCACCTGAAAGTCCTTTAATTTGAAGAAGGGCAACAAAACACCATCACCCCCCGCCACCACCACCCCCCCCCCCCCCCCCCCCCTCCCCCACTAAAGACCTCCATCCTTTTAATACCATCATTACGTACGGATTTTGCTGCTGAGAAAAGAAAGCTCGTGCCTGTATTTTTGTTGGAAAACTACGCCTGTTATCTCTCTTCTTTTCACGACGGTGGAAGCATACTCGTAGCCCTCTCTTCGTTATTATTCCTTTCTCTTCGTTTTTTTTCCAACCTTAAGAGGCTCCTAAATCTAAGATAAGAATTGAAGATTGAAAAGGGCACGGTAATATCGAATTCCCAGGGAGGGATCACTTAGGATGAGGGCCACTGCATGGAGCATTTGTCTCTTGTGTTTGAGGTGATGTCTTTGAGGAGTTGGATGAAGCAAGACACCAAAGGGAACATGTTGTAATCAAAATTAAAGCACTCAGCAGTGTAAATGGAAAGAACACGTTGGGAAGGGAGAAAGGGTTGTATGTGGGATGGGTGGGAGTTGGATTTTGCTTTGTGATTAATGCTTGGTATAGCTTATTCCGAATTTATTTTATTTAATTTAAATTTAAAAAAAATAAGTTTTTAAACTATTTTTTTATCTCAAATTTTATCTTTTAAATAAGTTTTTATCCCAAAATTGATCTATTCTTTACTTTTTTTTTACTCTTCATTTTGATTTTTTTCAATTTTAATTCATTTTTCTCTTTTTTATATTTAATAATTTATTATTTTATATATTATTTTTTCGCACACATCTCTATTATTATTACATTTATTTAATTTTTTAAAAATTAAATTATATTATCTTTTAAATAAGTTTTTATCCCAAAATTAATCTATTCTTTACCTTTTTTTACTCTTCATTTTGATTTTTTTCAATTTTAATTCATTTTTCTCTTTTTTATATTTAATAATTTATTATTTTATATATTATTTTTTCGCACACATCTCTATTATTATTACATTTATTTAACTTTTTAAAAATTAAATTATATTAAACTCAAATTATAACGGTTAAAAATATTATCTCGTATTTAATAAAATAGAGAATTAAATTATAATAGTTAAGTATATTATTCTATATTTAATAAAATATATTTATTATTATATAAAAATTACACTAATTACAAGTATAAACGGGCTCGAATTATTATTGGTATACAATATTTTATTACATTATATTATAATTAAATTTATATAAGTACCTAATCCAATAGTATAAACTCGTTTATTCTAGTGATTTGTATTACTATATAGGAAAAATAATTAACTCGATTGATTATTACCATTATAATACTATAAAAATAATAAACTGCTGTTACAAAATTATTGAGTGCATGGTATATACTCGTTACTTACTAAGTACAAAGGTTTAGAATATAATGGTTTCACTAATTAAAAATAATTATTTTCAAATATAAATGGTTCTATCAAATATATAATACTTTTAATTTATTCTCTTATTTTATTATTAATAAAAAATCAATAAATTTCTAAAGAAAAATTAAAATATTTTATTGAATATATTATAATTTATTAGTGCTTAATTTATATATAAATAATATAAATATGTGTAAAGATGATATAGAGAATCACTTATGGACCCATCTCTAATATTCTACCATTTGCAACATCAGATTGCAAGCTTCAGTAGTAGTGATCTCATATGGACAGTTCAAGCAGGGAACATTGCCCTTCACTTGGAGGGCTCGGGTTTCCCTCCAACAAAGGGGTTAAATGATTGACGAGTGTGTAGCCAAGGAAGGAAACATCAAACAAAATGCGCAGCCAGTCGAATCACAAGTTGGGTGCATGATTCCATCCATATACCAACAAAAACTCTTCATCAGAAAGTCAAGATGGCCGTACTCTATCCTACTCCATTCAATTAACTGTTGTTTGTTTGTGCAGATAAGTGGTGGGTATGGGTTATGGGTTATGGGTATTGGTGCCAATCTGCATAAGGTGGTGGCTCAGGATTGCAGGAGATGGATCAGTTCTTGGCTTGGTAAGTGATTGCTTGGTGTAGGGGGAAATGAAGTGAGTGAGGACAAACACTAGAGAACAAAATTAGAGATAATGCATCCACCCATGCAGCATTCATTCATTAAGATCTCACATGAAATATAATAATAATAATATTATTATTAGGAGGAGATGATGGAATGCATGCAAGTCAAAGTTCCACTTGCCATAGTACATAATTGGATGGTCCGGGTACACCAAAATCAATCACCCAAGCATAGCCTCCATACCATCCGTACTGGAAGTTTTCTTTGATCAGTACTGACAAGGACGGTGGCTGGGGCATGCTCGAGCTCAACCAACCAACCAGCTGATCAGTCAGCCACTGCCAGGTCTTCTACCCTTAGAAGATCTGTGTGCCATTAACCACTGTTGCTGTCAAAAGACTGTGCTTTTGGTAGAAAGGATTTGAGAGGAATGTATCTTGATACTTATACTTCAAGATTCACTCATCAATCATCGTCCTTTCTTCTTTATTGATGAGAGGGAGAGAGGGAGAGAGGGAGATGGAAGCCATATCCATGCATGGGGTTTGAGTCTCCTGACGAGACAGATAAATGAAAGAGGAGACGAGAGAGAGAGAGAGAGGTAAATATGTTGCCAAACTGCCCCTGCAACAGAGCTCTCAGTAATTCGATTTAATTTCACCTGTGAAGCTTTTCTTATCCGGGTCCACCTTTAGTTATAATGGCTTCACTTTTAAATTGAAAGGTCGAGGAAGAAGAACAGAGCTGACAGACCATTGCATTGCCTTCGATCCATCAACTTCAGTCAATCTTCTCCATCTATTCCCTGTCTCTCTGTACTTCCTCTTCCTCTTCTTCTTCTTCTTCTTCTTTTGTAGTCATACATATTGGATTCCACAGTTCACTAAGTTCTCCTCCTCCATCCTGAACCACATATGTACATGTATATATATATATAATATAAATAAATGAATTGCGAAATGGTTGAATTTATATGCATTTAAAATATAATCTTATATTTAATAAAATAGAGAAAATATAAAACTGATATAGTTTTATAAAATTAGAAAATATTTATAGTTTATTATTAATAAATTTTAAGTATATACTTAAACTATTTTTTATTCTTATACAATACCTTATTAAATAGTATAATAGGAAATTTACGATCCAAAATAGTAAAATCAGTTGATGTTCTACACAATTATAAAAAATAAATATACTATTTCCGAGTATAGAGAATAAATAAACAACTCTATAAAAAATAGAACCAAATAATATGAATATTATCTACCACATGTAAAGTGAGCATATAAGAGTACTCATGCCAAATTCCTTTCTTGCATGCAAGAATTCTTTGGTGAATGAAAGGGTGTCATTATAAACTAAGTTGGACTATTGATTAATCTTGTCCTAGTGGATTACTAGGAATTGCCATATTTGTAAGATGGGTCTTTGTCGTGCACGTGTCTATTAAGCTCACACTTGCAGGCCCTGCCAAGTCATGGGCAATAGGAAGCCGCCACATCACCCGCTTACATCATACGTAATAGATACTCCGGCTGAACTAAGAAAGAAACATCACCGAGACATGTGGACCCACTCTGTCTCCGGCGGTCGAGACCGTTGGGTTCAATATCAACTCAGGAAACCTTACGAGCTTTTCCGTCATCTAACGGCAGGAGCCCAACGCCGTCGGCTCCCCGTTCCCCATCTCCCCACTATATAAACCCCGAGCTCAGATTTCTCGTCCTCTCTCGGCCTCCATTGTTACGAAAAGATCCGGAGCTTAACTGCCTCCTTAAACTAACTAAAAGTGTCCCGTTTTGGCCGGATTCGTCCCTGGCTGGAGGTGCTCCGCCTTGTCTTGTCGTCGTCGCGATCGCAGTGCCCGAATTTTCCCGAAGATCTGGTCGATTTCTGCCGACTGCAGCTTCCGGTGGAGATTTCCAGGAGCTGCCTACATTTTCGATTGTCGACAGGGTTTCTCACTGCCGGTGGAGGTGAGTCCTAGTGTGCTCTGCTGTAAATATAATCGTCCACTTCCGAGTGTTTTAGTGCGTCTTTTGCCTTCCATTTCTACTCCTCGAGTTATATCAGTTCCAAAACAGAGCATGGAGAGGGACGCAATGGATTGCCATCCAATGTCTTAAAATGGTCTTTCAACGTTTTCTTTCCTATTTTCATGGTTACCCTAGCTTCCGTGTTCAATCAGCTAGTCCGTCTCAATCCTCCTCTGCAGTCAATGTGAGAAGCAAAACTAAAACTCCCTTCTACCATCGGCTACTTTTTAAAGGTATTCCCCCCGTTTCTTTACGCATCACCTGAACGATTCTTAAGCCTCTGTTTCTGACTCTCCTCTTGCGTGAGACAGCAGAGTCCTGTCTGCACTCGAACACGACAGAGTCTGTCTGTGCAATTGACTCCGTCAACTTCTTTCCTCCACACTTTTTCCCGTGAGTGGCGCTCCCCTGATCCTCCCCCTGGCTACATAACTCGCTCTGCTTTTGGTCCAGAGAGAAGGTTGCTGAAGAGGGGACCGAAGAAGTGGAGAAAGTATAATCAAGATTGGCGGACGAGCTGCCGCGCTGTCAAGGCGGAGAGTGCACAGGGATCCCAGAGAGGACAAAAGGAAAGAGGGCCGTCGAGGAGTTCTCTGTGGGACCCTAACAGCTGCATACTCTTTGCTTCGGTAAGTCGTTTTCCCATAATAATGATGAAATTCTGCCTTTTCCTTTTTTTTCCTCCTCTTCTATTCTACATTTTCTCCATTAACAACACCATTCACACATACCATCATTTTCAAGTTGATCGTATAAATAAATCCATCGAACGAAGATATGATTAACAAATAATCGACCATGATTGGAGTATCTCAAATGATTTTAAGTTACCCCATTTTTAATACTCGATGGATTCTGATGATTTGGATGCTTCTGATGTTGTTGTAGTTTTTTAGTTCAATAGGCCATATCAAAAAGTTAAACCTACACTGCTGCTTTTCCTGTTTATCGATCACCCCTCCCTCATCATCAACTTTGGGGGGGAGATTTTTGGGGCTCCCAACTCAACCTTGGGAGGGGTTTTTATTCTCTTTTTTTGTGCTAATATTCAGACTGCTTTTTGGTTCCTTGGAGGGTGAAATTTGATGTGATCCATGACAAAAGAGAAAGCAAAAATAAAAAGTGAAAAAAGGGTTGATAAAGAAAAAGAGGATTAAATATCCAGAAATCTATTTTGTAAAGGATAATTGTACGGCAGAATGTTGATCTTCTTCACCCGTGACCAACTGGTAGTTCTATGGGGTTTTATTTTAGCTAGCAAGGCCCTCTATAAAGCACTGTTGTTCTGCTTCCTTTTTGTACTAGATGCCACTTTCATAAATCATAAATTTGATTTCGTATCTTGTTTCTATTGCGAACAAAGATAAGTTGAAAGATGTCTACTTCCCTACCTGAGTGGAATTAACTGTATCCATTGTGCGTTGTTTTATATGATGATTTATTTATGGATCTAATGGGTTCCCATCAGAAACTTCGGCTGGGGGAGCAATGTTTGTCTTCTCCCTGAGAGCATAGGATGAAAAAAAAAGCAAAGGCACACAAGTGATTCAAATGCAAGCCCCCACATTCAGTATTTGAGACCACTAACCATTGTCCCCCCTGCCCTCCCTTGAAATGCCTTTTCTTTCTATTATTGACTGTCTGCCTTATGATTCAGATCTATATGAATATATGTGAATGCTTTTTTTTTATTGTATGATCTCATGAACAAGTTAGTTTTATATTCCGAAATTGATGCTTTTTAGATGGAGTTGTTAGTTGGGCCGACTCTGATCCCGAGCAAGGAGAGGAGTGTTGTCTTTTCCTTTTACTCCCTTTTTCACTTTCTCCTACACCCATTTGCTTACCCCTTGGTTTTCTCCTTTCTTCCACTAGTTTGAACGATACAGTCCTATCCCGTCCATGGCTCTTCATCTCATCCCTGGGAAATTTTAATTGAGCTGTCTTTTCTTTTCCGAGCAGCAGGGTCACGTTGTATTCATAACTTAATGGACTTTGACCAATATAGGATGGTATTGGACTGGATTATCAAGTGGCTCACCTTGGTATTCACATCACTGGTAATGTAAATTAGACTCACTAGAGAGTGTTCTGTTCTTTCATTTTCCTTAGTTACTGATAGAAGTTTTGCCTACGAGCTAGCATCATGGTTGGATTTATTCCTAGGCACTGTGTTGCACTTGCAGATGGAAATAAATTAAACTCAGTTTAGCATTAACCCTTTAATAATGAAATCAACCCAAAAGTTGCGGCAAATATTGGTGTCTGTAGTTTAGAAATTTATACAATTTATACTACCAAAAGGTTTTCCTTGAATATGCCGAGGGTTCACCTCAGGATTGCGTTCTGTCTTATGTCCCCAGTTGTTCATCTTAGGTTCCCTGTAGTAAATTGTATGTTTTAATAAGAAAGAAAAAGACGTGTTTGTGCAGTGTGCACCACTTTAATGTCTTGCAAAAATTCTAGTTTTGAAATGTAAGTTGCTGATTCTGAAAAAAAAATTAAATGAACCTACGTTCCTATGAAATAACAAGGAAACGCAGGTTTGTAAGCTCAACCTGTCAATCCCAGTATATTTCATATAATAAAAGAAGAGTTTATGTTTACTGATAAATGTTGATGGGTCACTTCCTGAATTGGAAATTTTAATCAACAGGAGGGAAGGAAAAAGTGGTCGGTGCGACTGATTGACTGGTTAAAGCAGGGAAAAGGATCGGCGGCAGTCGAGCAAAAAGATGTTCACATGTATAGCCTGCACGAAGCAGACGGTGGAGGATGGCGGAGAAGGTAGCGATGGCGCGGCGCGTGGCGGTGGGAGCAGCACCCCAAGCTCTAAAGAAGCCGTCAAAAGCCTGACGACACAGGTTGGTTCGTCTCCACTCTATCTCTGTAATAACTAGACCCGGTGGGTGCCTTTTGCTTTACTCGCATCAGTAAATTGCAATATAAAAAATATAATATCACATAAAGCTGCCATTTTTTTGGAGCAACTTAACACAAGTCGATGAAAAAGAGTAGATTTTATTGATCAAAATTGGATCGCACAGCACCCCCGCCCAAAATTCTCAAAACACCAAAAATTTTGCTGTTTATAGCAATTTTCATTAATTATCTAGCACAGACAGCTATTCGCTCCAGGCCCTTTTCTCCTGTTAGTGAAAAGAACAAAAAATCCTAGAGCAAATCACTATACACCTTGTTTTAGGTTGTCTGGTCTTGTGCCGTAGGTCGTAGGTCTGGACCATCCTTACCTCACTCAGTTCGAGATTCCTTTTGAGGCATCTTTTATACTTCAGGACAAGTTATCTGCTTTCCTATTTACTGCTTGCAATTAATCAATCTCCTTGCCCTTCTTTAACAAGTGCTGTGAATCAAAGTTTCCATTTTTCTGAATGATCTCATCCCTCCAAGACCGAACTTATCCAGCATCAAGTAGGTCTTAGGGGCAGTCTAACTTAAGGAGGGACCCAAGTATAGCTCGGGTGTAATACCTTCTGATGGAAAAAGATTATTAAGGGTTCCTACAAAATTTCAGCATTTCAAAAACCGTGAACATATCTTTTTCTAATTAGGAGCTTGGGGATCTATTATACAATTTTTTTTTTGGGAAAAGCCTATTTAAATTCCAATATACATTTATGTTTTCTTTAGTATATCCATGACATCACATATTTGACTATCCTTAGATTGGTACAATCTATGTGGGCTAGTCGGGTAGATCTTTTGAGTGTGTAAGCTATTCTTCTATGTGGAACTGACAGGGGCAGAGTCATTGTCACGTGGAGGAAATGATATGATGGCTTTTCTCCTGCCCCAATATCACATTGCAGCCTTTAAAGTAGACGAAATTGCCAGCTTTTGACCCTATACAATGATTCTAATTTCTTAGTTAGGGAAAAACCATTTTATGAATTTAGCATTAGTTACTTTTAAGGAATAAAAAGAAAGAATTTACTACCAACCAAAGCATAGACCAGAGCATGTTCGATCAATTATATAAATGTTCATCTATATATTTGAAAATGTGTAGTGCCATGAATTGTTATACTTGCACAAATCGTACATATGGGTATAGAAAGAATGACATGAGTGAATTAAAGTTGAAGGCACGAGTGAACGAG
Source organism: Trapa incisa (assembly GCA_030064435.1). Taxonomy (NCBI): domain Eukaryota; kingdom Viridiplantae; phylum Streptophyta; class Magnoliopsida; order Myrtales; family Lythraceae; genus Trapa; species Trapa incisa. The sequence continues at coordinate 3,009,787 of CM057772.1, forward strand.
TTTGTACAATACTTCCCCTAATAACCAATGGGCTATGAGTTCAAATCATACTTTGGGACTTCTTACACTCCTTAATTCTCCATTTCTAATATCTATTCTAGTTCATAGTTCATGAACCTCTTATTAATTAACTTGAAGGCATGAGTGAATGAGGCTGCAATGTCTTGCTTTACTAGGTACATGTATAAAAGTTAAAAAAGGTAGGAAAAAAACTCCTTTCTCTTGACAAAGATGATGTAGTTACCCCCTGCTCTGTGATTATCAATATGAGATAGAACAGCAAAGATTATTTGGATTTGGTTGCTTAAGAGATGTTAGGATTCACCAACTTAAATATTCTTAACATGTAGATACTGAACTAAGTGAAATGGCAGATATGTGTCACCTGCTTCTTTGATCTGATTACTGTGTCTCTATTTATACTGTTCTGCTTTAGCAATGAAATGTGATTCAGCCCGAGTTTTCCATTTCCTTGCAAAGAATTAGTATTTGGAAAATGAAGGATAATTTTTCTCATTGAACATGGTGGTTTATTCGTGAAGCTCAAGCACTGTCTCCATCCGTGCAGCTCAAGGACATGGCGTTGAAAATCTCTGGCTGCACAAGCTCGAGTACCTACAAGAAAGACCAGAGACCATACCCAGACTTTGATACTGTCTCTGAAGGGGCCCCTTATCCCTTCCTTGGAGTTGCCAGCTCCAGCTCAACGCCAGCATGGGACTTCAAGGGAGGCTCTCACCATCATCCCGGTAGGGCCAACTCAAGATTTGGTCCGGGCTTTGGTGGGGACTCCACCCCTAGGGGAGTCTCAATCTCTGCACAGTCATGCGATGCGGTGCTGGAGGATGAGGATGATCCTAAGGAGTGGATGGCCCAGGTTGAACCAGGCGTTCATATCACGTTTGTCTCGCTTCCTAATGGAGGGAATGACCTGAAGCGAATCCGTTTCAGGTAGTAAATCTTTCCTATCGATGTTTGGCTCTTGGTAAAAAATGCGGCTATGCGCGAAGCTTAGGAATAGCCAATCTCTCTACTCAATGCTTTGGCGTATTAGTTAGACAGAGTATTCTCATAATTAGTCTTAAGAACTACAAGTTCATGCTTGCTGATGGTGTCTATTGGTTCCAAAATTTAAGCCGCGACATGTTTGATAAGTGGCAAGCACAAAGATGGTGGGCTGAAAACTATGACAGGATCATGGAGCTCTATAATGTCCAAAGATTTAATCGGCAGGCTCTCAATACTCCGGCAAGGTCTGAGGATGGGGTAAGCAAATTACAACCATCACCAACTTTGAAAATTCAAAATTGTTTTGTACACAGCAGCTGTGAATTATTGAATTCCACATGGTTCGAAACTTTTCGCCATTGCAGAGGGATTCAAACTACACAAGGGTAGCAGAGAGTCCAATGGTACCCTCAGCTGGTCGAGATTGGACCCCAAGGAGTCACTACAGGCCTCCTGGAGTAGGGTCGAGTGCCTATGCCCCAGCTGCTGGCCTCCGGAGCGATGCAGCATCCATGGATGCATCACGAATGACCACTGACTCCCGAGATGAGCCTTCTGTTTCCTACAGCAATGCCAGTGAAATCGAGTCCGAGTGGGTAGCGCAGGACGAGCCTGGTGTCTACATCACGATCAGGCAACTAGTGGATGGCACAAGAGAGCTCCGGCGCGTAAGATTCAGGTAACATACCTTATAACCATTTCATCACCATCATCAGAAATACCATATCCATCCATCCATGACTGAATGAGGCTCTTCTCTATGGTGTGGTTTCGAAACACAGCCGAGAGAGGTTCGGGGAAGTCCGGGCAAAGACGTGGTGGGAGGAGAACAGGGAGAGGATACAGGCACAATACCTCTGAGACAAAGTTTTGGTCTTCTTTTATTCATTTGTTTCCTGCTACATCATCATCATCTTCATGAAGGTTTGACAATGAGGGAGAGGAGAAACAGCACACAAGAGGCTGGATAGGACTAGCTAGCAGTGAGTGGGGGTGGTATGTGATGATTCAATTCATTTACATTTTGCATAGGAGTTGGTGGGTGCAAGGGGGTGGGGGTATATCTTTGATATACATGCTTCTTCTATTATGATCATTTCATCCATTAGACGTTTTCAAGGGAAGGGATTCCTGATAGGGAGCATCCATCCAAGTTGAGAGGATGATTTGTAAGGCTACCTCTCTTATCTGTTGTAACATGGAGAACGTGGCAAATTACCAAATGCTGCCATTCAAATCACTACTTGGCATTCAAACATGTCTTGGATGGATCAATCTATTTAAAGTAATATGCTTTTTACTCCCTAAATATAATTTATATTTTTTAATATTAAAAATACTTAATTTTATATTTATAATAATATAATAATTAATGTATAATTTAAAATATTTCGACCTATTATTGTATACTTATTCAAGTTTATATTAATCTTGGAGTCTAAAATTTAACAATAAATTCCGATTTTTTATTTCCATAAATAATTTTGAAAAAATAGTGCTATAAAACAGAGGGTGGGGGTGGTGAAGGGAGTGCGTTATTTGTACGGATAAATCAGAGGTCCGGTGGATCTTCTACAGTCGCAAGCTCTGATCGCCCGACGATTTGATTGCTTGCTGCTTTGGTCTAGGCTTGTTGCGGAATTATCCGGATCTGATTAGCGAAGATCGGTTGGTTATTGCTTCTTTTGGGGTTGATTGAGGATTCCGAGATATTTTGGGTTTGGTTTTCTTTTGGTGTAAGCTGGTTCTTGTTTGATCTTTGGAAACCTTCTTTTCCTTTTTGTTACGGAAATCGTAATAGATGATATCTATATTCATGGGCTGCATATCTTCACTTATGTCCCTGCCATAAAGCTCTGACGCTGCTCCTGATCTTGTAAATTCTAGACTGGACTAACCGTTTAGTCCTCAATGTGCAAGAGACCGGTCGATATTATTTTTCGACCATTTAATCCTCCGATTCTGAATTATTCTAGCAATTCAGTCCATCCATCAATTTAAATAAAGATAAAACTAACCAGTTGAACTGAAGAATATGTTAAATTCGTATTAAATGAATTGAATAATCAAAATATTTATTAGCCTTAATATGGAAATTGCAGATCACATGTCAAGTACTGCTCAATGCCTTTAATGTAGGTATTTATCAATAAAAAGAACATTAGCTCAAATTCTCTTAACGGTAATTTGCCCAGAATTCAAAGGAGGGAAGGAGTCCAGAGATCAATTGTGGATAGAATGTGATTATTGCTGTAGGGAAAAATCTTGTTGACATTGATAATGAGGCTGAGTTGGTGATCTTGTAGCAATTGAACTTTGACACGAATGGATATATAATTTCTCATGCTCTCTTGGATGGTCTACTAAATTTGCCCACTGCAAACGGGCATTTCTGATGTTTGTGTCTTGATCTTATTAAAGGTGATGCAATAATGAAATTTTGGTTCTTGGGTGGTATTTCTTATTTTCCAGAACATGTGCTAACTATATCTGTATTGTCTATTAAGTCCTGTTGCATTTTTCCCTCTTCATGACAAATTTGATACAGCTTTGGCTGTTGTAAATCTTTTTGTCTTATTTCTTAGTTGCAATATTTTTGGCAGGTTACCTGGAACTTTGATCCAAAGAGGCCATCTTTCTCTCATAGATATGGGGGAACTGCATATTTCTTCAAATTTCCACGGTTTTACAGGCCTTTCATTTCAGAAAGTGCTTGATTGGCAGTTTCTCATGTGCCGGGATTTCCTGTTGGGTTCCTTTAATAACTGCACCTAGTTCTTGCGTGAATGCTCAGAAGTGACTCTGATGAAAGCTGCATCTAGATTAGGCAGCTCACTACACTTGTGAAGTAAGTGTACACTTCTTTATGTTACTATTGGTTTTTTGCAGGATGCATTTTTTGTTGTATTAACTTTGTGCATAGTAAAAAAGGTCTTTCCATTTTAGCATTTGTCATAATCTTCAGATAGATCTTCAAAATAGATCATAATGACAAACTTATCATGCATTATACATATGTTAATGTGTATACCTGTATATTTGTGGTATTCTTAAATTTTATGCTTTGTTCAACTTCTGTAAGTATTGAATTTTCTTTGCATCTCATTTATTTCTGTGGGGATTTTTTTAGTACTATCTCAAGTTTGTCCATTGGGCCTGTGCAGACTCCTTTTGCTACAAGTGATGGCGACTACTTGGCATATCTGTATTCGAAGATTTATACAAAGGGAATGTAGATGAGGTAGTTATTACAAATGCACATCCTGCAATACTTACTAGAGATTCTGTGCCCGGTTTAACCAGTGGCAATATGTTCGGGTGTCCTAGCCCTCTCCTGCAATTTGCTTCATTTGGGGATTTTTATACTGCAAGTTTAATAACAAATAAAGATTGGATGCCTGGCCAAATTGATGATCAGTGTCAATATGTTCGGGTGCCCTAGCCCTCTCCTTCAATTTGCTCCATTTGGGGTTTTTCGCTGCAAGTTTAGTAGAAAATAAAAATTGGATGCCCGATCAACTGGATGTTTTAGGTGGTCCATTTCTGCAGTTCTCTGTAGTAGAAGCTTAATGATGGACTATGGCAGCCAGCAATCTGTTGTTAATACGATATAGTAACAACGTAAGTCTGTGAATTTCTTGATACTTTTTGTGTACTTCTCGTGGTCTTATCTTGGAAAAGGAGCCCCAGCCTTTGATAGCCGAATTATATCTCCCAATTGATAATGGAGAGGTGAGTTGGTTTTTGCAAGGTTCTATACAAATATATTTGCATATTCTTGTTTCAATAAATATTTTTATTTGTACTGTTTCAGGTTCAAACTAAACAAGGAAGCTGGTGATGGAACGTTTGGTAGTGTTTGGCAAGCAACAAACACACTATCTGGTGAAGTTGTATGTGCTTTTACTTTTTCATGACAACATATTTGATTCTTAGTATATTGCTGCTTTGCCTCTATTTTGAAGCAGTTTCTCATCCTTCAGTCTTTTCTTTTCTTGAATAGGTTGCAATAAAAAGGATGAAGAAGAAATATTATTCATGGGAGGAATGTATAAATTTGAGAGAAGTTAAGGTATTAATGCTTGGGAAGTTTATTTAATTCATTGATTTTATTTTTCTTTCTTTTTAACCCTGGTATAACAAATTCCTCAATAATGGCAGTCACTGCGAAAGATGAACCATCCAAATATTGTGAAGTTGAAGGAAGTCATTAGGGAAAATGATATCTTATACTTTGTGTTTGAGTACATGGTACGGTGCCTAATTTATTATAATAACAGCAGTTTCTGTTTACATCTCAATGGATGATATTTCAGCACTTTTTTTAATCCCAGGAATGCAACTTATACCAACTCATAAAGGGTAGAGATAGGCCCTTTTCCGAAGCTGAAGTCAGAAACTGGTGCTTTCAAGTGTTTCAGGGCCTTGCTTACATGCACCATCGTGGATATTTTCACCGTGACCTTAAGCCAGGTACAATATTATTAGATAACCGCTACCAAATGGGATAGTGAAATCTGCAGCATATTTCTGAATCAGATGTAGTAGGAAGTTCTGATTGATTTAGGAAACTTGATTGACTTCGGTACATAGGAAATGAAAATTTACTTTATTTGAATTGATAAAAGTAGAGAACATATTCAAGTCAATTATTTCTGTGCTTTCTTTGAATAATGTATCTCTGATATGTATATGGATGTTCATGTGTTCTATCTTTCCAACCGGTCGTCTTGTTGTTGACTCAGCTTCAAGTTCTCTCCTTGTTGCAGAGAACTTGCTTGTCTCAAAAGAAAAAATCAAAATAGCTGATTTTGGGCTTGCTCGTGAAGTAAATTCAGAGCCACCCTATACAGAATATGTCTCAACACGCTGGTGGGTGATATTTTTCCTTTGATAAAGCAATTTCCCAAAGTTTTGAGCATTCCCATTTGTTCTGTTGTGCTTCATAGCGCTGATGTAATGTACTTTCAGGTATCGAGCTCCTGAAATTTTGCTCCAGTCATACCAATATAATTTCAAAGTTGGTTGGTAGTTTTATGCTTAATGAAGCTCTTGATTGTGCCATTTTCAGTAGAGCTATGGACATCATATTCTTGATGATTCTCATTTTTATCTTGACCATCACAGACATGTGGGCTATTGGTGCAATCATGGCTGAGGTGTTTTCACTTTGTCCACTGTTCCCGGGAATCAGGTTGACTTCTTAAAAAATAAATTGGAGTAATTAATTTAATCATTTAGACGTGTATCAGTTGACTTCTTATTTGATGCTTACTGATATGATCTTAATCACGATCAACATCTATATATCAGTATTATATTTAAGTCAGATTACCGAGACTTGTTTGACAGTCCTATATTAATTATTATTTGGTCTTCTTGATTATATGTATGATACAAACTTGATGCAGTGAGGCAGATGAGATATACAAAATATGCAGTGTGATAGGCACTCCCACTCAGGAGTCTTGGCCTGAAGGTCTTCGTCTTGCAAAGGCTATCAATTACCAGTTCACTAAGGTGTCTGAATTTGATTTTTAATTGAATATTTCGGAAGTTTCTTATGTATTTCTGCTAGTTTTTCCTCTAAATATGTGAAATTCTAATACATGTTCAGTCTGCTGGTGTTCGTCTTTCTGCACTCATACCATCAGCAAGTTCAGAATCCATTAACCTCATCACTGTAAGTGCATAATTGCATAATTTGTCACTTTACATGTGCCCTTTTATTTATATATTTTCACCGTAGGAGGAGAATACTCTTTCATTCTACAGACTGGCCTATTTTTGGCTGTTTCTGACATTATATATACATATGAACATTGTAGTCTCTATGCTCTTGGGATCCTTGCAAGAGGCCAACGGCAGCTGAAGCCCTTCAACATTCTTTCTTTCAGGTGAATATTTTGTTCATGTTGGTATCGAAAAATGGTTAATATATGTGGCTTATCATCAATATTACATGTTCAACTATACAGAGTTGTTTTTACATTTCCCCATCTCTTCGGTATAGAGCAGCTCCCATGGGAACTCGGCCAAATAGTATGTTTCTTTTTCCAATAAATAAATCATTATCATTATCATTATTGTATCTCAGAGGAATGATTTATGTGACTGAAGAAAGGTAGCCTTTGGTGTAGTGGCAAGAGGACCTTTGCTGCAGAAAAACCAGAGGAGTTATTCTGGCCTTGTACCAAATTCGAGGCCTGCTGTGAATGCTGTTTCACTAACTCTTTCCAAAGGTATTGTTGCCCTGTTAGTTTTGTGGGAAACTTGCACCAAGGTTCAATAGTTGATAGAAAAGGATACAAGTGGTCCCTGAACATGATATGCTTCTCAACCATTCATATAGATTGGGTGTTTAATGGTTTGTTCAGCATCTTTTGTTTCTCCAAAAAATGCAGTTATGTATCCTTCTTACATTTGTTTTTATTTGTTGAAGTTTATTGTTCTTAAGCTTTGAGTGACTGGATGGATGAACCCTGGGTTTCATCATCTTTAAACGATTTTTCTGTACTCTTATCGTTTGAGTATATAATATAATTTCATGTACATTTTTCTGATTTGATTGATGGCTGTTGCAGGTGCTCAGTGGAGACTAAATAAGGTTGCTGAGGTGAGACTAACGTTCAGTAGATATATCTTTTTGTTGTTCAAAATGTGTCAATCTGTATCTTTGTTTTTTTCCTTTTGGTAAGAAAAATTGTCAATCTGCATGGATGTTCATAAATTATTTTGCTGATCACTTACAAAAATGGATAACTCATCTTGCTTTGTTAGATAAGAGTCTCCATTCTTAGACACGAGGATTGATTTTTCCTTTTGGTCCCAGTTAAAGGATGCCAACAACTATGCAAACTCCACAACTAATTCCGGTAGACCGGAAAAATATCAACCTCTGGGAAGGAATGGCCCAAGTAAGATTCTCTTGCCCTGCTTCCATCTGCACCTACATGTTTACTTGATGAAGATGCTCTTTTTTGTCTACTAGATTACAATTTCAATATACAAAATTGTCTGTTGCATTGTTTTTCCCCAAAATATATGCTTGTTTTTGGAGCAGGCTCATGAATAGCCTGCATTCTTTCATGTGCAAGTAAGTCACATAGTGATATTCTTCTTGCCTTTTCAGCAACTTTAAACAAGGGCAGACCTGCTGCCGGGGGAGGAACTGCAGATGTGGCAGACAAGCTTGCGACCATGAGCATTGGCGGAACTTGTCTGGATCCCCCACTGCAGATGAAGGCTGGTGGTTGGCAGAAGGGGCCTGTAGGGAGATACCTTGGTTAGGCGGTCCTTGGAGGTGGTCGAGCCCAGTCACAAGGTGGGCGGCTGAAAAAAAGCCATATGATCGGAGCTTTTTTCTATATGGATTCCACCTCTGCCTTATGTTCTGGTTTGAAACCTTCCAATAAAAGGGTGCTGGTGTCATCTCGGCTCGTGTTGGAATCTGTTGCTGGTTAGCTTATAAAAGCACTGTTAGTCTGTTACATTTGTATGGATTGACATTTGACACCCCTATCCTATCAGAAAATAGAGAAAACAATAAAAATATAATATAATATATTCAGGTGAGGGCTCCTCCAACTCCGATAGCTGATGACCTCGGTGTGCTCTTCTATCCACTCTTCCATGGTTCCTTTGTGAATATATAGCTGAAAAGTCATGCGGTTGTATCGTGTTATCCGAATCATAACAGTGAACCATATTGATTCAACAAGCATGTTGAGATGGCTGTGTGCACATCTCCATCTGCTAGTGACTGCTTACAACATTAGTTTATTTGCTATAACTACTGCAGAATCATTTTTTTTTACATGCAAGCTGTGCTGCCAGCACAAAAAAGATAACCACATCTGATTTGAGAGAGAAGAGAACAATGCTTGCTTGCTTGCTTATCTAGTAGTAGGTCTTTGTGCAGAATGAGGTTCTGAGCATGTCATGTAGTTTGAAAGGTTTCATCAGGCTAGACATGAAACTAATGGGGGAGGTTGTGACATATTATATAGTACACAGGGACACACACAAAGCACGACAAGTTTCGTGAGGCTGTTTTAGAAACTAGATGTTAAGCGATAATAGACAGACACATGGGAAAAATATGGGAGACCTGCTTGCAGCCAGGCAGCAAAGCTTTTATTTTTACTTTGTCATCAAGTTGCACCACAGGTACCTTAGCCCAATGTCAGGTCGAAGAATTCCCTTCCAGCCGTATCCTCTTGAGGCTTTTCTCCTCGTCTTCGGTAGCTATGCGCATCTCCTTGGCCTCAGCTGAGCACCTCTTGTAAGGCTTGAATCCGGTTCTGCGGTTCCTGAGCTTCCCATTGCCCAGTCCAATTGCAAGCAGCCCATCCCCATGACTATATGACCGTGGCTTCTCCTCCGAATCTCGACCGCCAAGGCAAGGCTGAGGCCTGCAATTGATCTCTGCTGCAGGTGCTTCTCTTCCATCCGCTCCAGCATTTTTCTCCTCATCTTTGGCGGTACCCTCTTCTAGCCCCATTCCCTTATTAGCATTACGCGGAGGTGAGAAACTCTGGGGCAGTACATTTCTGGAGAAAAGTGCTTGAAAGGCTAACCTTCCCTGATAAAATCCAATTGGGCCAACAGCATGACAAGGCATAAAATTTCAATCAATTACTTGGAGAAAGAGGAAAGAGACGAAAAGGACATACTCTCCAGAATTTCCATCTCACCTCCTCCGAGACCTCTTTCCAGGAGTCACTTGAATTACTGTTGCTTCTCCAACGGTTTCCATGCTCTGCCAATGGATTGTTGAAATCAGGAACCATGAGGGTGGGTGTCTCCTTGCTCTTCTTATGTTTCTCTAGAGCATCAGTCTCAACATCGCTGCTGGAAGCTGTGTTTGAGCCGCAGGAGGAACGATCCACTGGCTTTCCTGTCCCTGTCTTGTTTAAATTGAGGGAGTCAATCTCTTCTGATGTCTTCTTACAACCATCAGCCTCTTTTGCACCACTTTCCTCCAAATCAGACGATGATAAAGCTTGGGACCTGGAAGCGGAGTTCCCAGCTTGTAAGATATCATGATTGTCCTGAACAGCATAATCTTGCAGGGCATTGTCTTGACAGATTTTCTCTCCCGGGTCATTCTGGATTCGAGTAGCTTGACCAGCACTCTCTGGAGGAACAACCGAAGATGGAAAAGAGCAGGTGAACCCATTGGGCAGATGAGCACAAAGAGGGAGCAATCCATGGGCTGCCCACCATGCAGTCGCAGCAGCAACAGTAGCAGCAGCAAGAGCCGGCATACTGGGCAAGGAGATTCTTTGTCTTGCACTAGAGTCCGCTGCAGTACCATCCACACTTTGGTAGGGCCAATATGTTGCCGCAAAGTTTGCCGCTGCATGAGCTGCCGGGTTTTGTAACAGAGTGGACACTAGGAGACTGGAGAATGTGGATGACATATGGAGAAATGATCGATAGTCACTGTGGTTGAGGTGAATTGGTGGAAATGGCGAATGGAAAGCTGGGAATGGTTGGTTTTCCAACGTTGACTCATTATTACGATGATCAGCAGTGGCAGATGCTGCAGGATTGGCAAACAGGTTTGGTTGTCCATTAACTTCAGTGTGGTGTAGTGGCACATCTGATGAAGGGGTCCTAGGATAGAGTCCTTGTTTTGTATTCCTGGGGAAGTCATCAGTCCCTGGTATCTCGGCCATTGGCAGTGCCATATTTGAATCATCTGTTCCAGACTGGACTGCTTTCTTGTGAGAAGCATCAGCAGTCTGTGAATTGCTGGCTTCACACATACTGTTATCCTGAATTGCCTGTTCCATATAAAATTTAACCATTATTACTTACCATCCAAATTCAAGTAGCTAAAAGATACATGTTATTATTTGCCTGCTTCTTACCTCTTTCCGTGAAGGCACGATCTCCTTGAAAGTGCATGAATTCTTGATTGCCAGTGGGATGGACATTGAACTCCTGATTGCTGAAGAGACTGAAGAGTGAGTTTCTTGAAGCACATTGAAGACTTCAGAACAGTCATCGTCCTGGTTTTCTTTAGCAATTGCAGACTTCCCCCCAACACAATCCCTCTGAATCAGATGCAAAATAATATTGGAAAAATTGCAAAAACAATAATAAAAAACACGTGCATATATGATTAACAGGCAAATCAGATACAGAGTGGAAGAGAAATGCACTACTTCATGAGGTGGTTCTCTCTTCAAATCCAGTCCTTTTTGGCAGCCTAATGGCGAAACTGCATCCAGAATTCCTCCTTCCTTGGCTTTAGCTTGTGATACAGGAGTAGCTGCACCAGTCTTTCGAGGATATGGATTGCTTGGTTTCCTCTTTGGTCTTGGAGGTGGAATCTTTATATCTAGAGCTTGTCCTAGTGGAATGCCCTTCACGTGTGCCTCTTTTTCCAACTGAATGCATTCTCCAACAAAGATAAGTTAATTTTTAGACAAACTATTTTGATTTAGAAGTTGATCTCGCCTAAAGAAAATACCAGTCCTAATCCAACTTTTTCATCAGTTAGAATAAAATGGCCAAGAAAAGAGTCATGAACTTTAACAAACTGCTGGATGATCAAGTTTGGACCTCAATAAGTTAGAGGCTTAATCTGGCTACCTTGAGGATAGTATGTCTTTCTATAACATTGAACTGATATTATGACACCAATTCATGCTTTATTTGGGAGATACAATAGTGCCCAGTATAAGCAGAATGATGGCCATACTTTCAGGGATTTGATAGATGTGGTTAGTTTCATTACATTGCTAGTATGAGACAAACTCACATTCCACCATAAAAATTTTAAAGGGGAATTTAAGAATCATCAAGAAAATAAAAACAAAATGTCACAGATTCAACAATAAATAGGAAAAAATGCACAGCAACTAGGAAACCTTTCAAGCTCCTAATAGTTTGAAACACAATCTTTAAAATGTAATAGTTTGATGCACAATGTTTATAAAAGTGTAATTATGTCGTAGTCATCAAATTCGTACTAATGCCCCTAGTAGAAGATGAAATGGAAATTTAAAAATATTAAAAATAAAAAAAAAAAAAGCCACTGGAAGGCCCACTATAATTTGTTGGTTTTAGAGAAGAAAAAAAATAAATATGAGTATCAGCAAAAAGCTTCTCCAACTCCAAGCTTCAGAAACTAGTGTACCTCTTACCAGAAAACTTTAAGGGCGCAAATTAGAATCAAACTTTATTGTCTGGTTTATTTTTTTTGAAAAATATATAGTATTAATCATTTCAATATGAAAAGTACAGCAGGAATAGGAGGTTATGGGCATGTTCATGCTTGTACAGCTTTTAGCTAATTGATGTAAATGATTTCAAGCACCTTCTTGAATGATCCATAAGTCACTTCAATGCCTCTTCAATGAAATATCTCTTTGAGTCCTCAAAAAAAAAAAAAAGAAAAAAAAGCCAATCCTAATGCAAGTTGCTGGTCTTTCAGTCACTTGAATAATATCAGCATTCAACTGACTGGATTATACGAAAAACCAAATAGCCAGCATTTAAATGCTAGAATGCTGCTTTACATTGACCTACTTTTATGTTTAACAGAAATGAGAGGCTTCATGTATACTAAATAGATTGCAACTTTACTGTCAATCATCAAGTAGGGGGCTTGCAACAAATGGAAAAAAATGCCTGTTGTCAGCATTGAGAAATGATAATCTTATTTTTCATATACCTGATGATTATTAAAACTTCGGGCCATGAAATTCTAACAAGAAATACTGGTTCCGAAAGGATTAGTGAATAATTTAGGTATTGGACATCTTTTTTTACGTCTCTTTCGAAAATTCCCCTTGCATATAAGTTGTACAGACAATTATGCAGAGACAGAAAAATGATGCAACAGTAGTGCATACTTTTGTATTTACAAATTTGATGGTTTGGGTGGTGTAATATGAAGTTGGAATCATAATATATGGGAGAAAAAATAAACTCCTCATCCAAAATCAAGAGAAATGAAGAAAATATCTCCAGTCTCTCATGAAAGATTTGGCATCTGCTCACAGCCACACGTTTAAATTTAGTGTATTTACAAACTTATTCACTGTTGAATATCTACGTCCACCTGATGGGCTTAATTATGGTCAAATGAACTCAAATTCTTATCCTGCTCTTTTATGTCAATATCACCTTTCCTATCTCCTATAAAAATAATCAATAAAATACAATGGAATGAAATAACAAAATCATAGATATAATATATAAGCATTCGTATACAGCAGGAGATGAGAGGGTACCAATTGACCTTTGAAAAGAACTTTTGAGCATGACTTCTAATCTGAACAGCAGTCTTGGATCCTACATGTTCTGCAGAGCGCCAAGTGAAAGAATAAAAAATGATAAGAGGGTATAATAAATTAGAATTAAATAATTGTGCAAAAAAAAAAAAGAATTAAATGCAGAAACTGTGTACTTAGCAAAAAAACAGAATCTGTATACTGAATGAACCCCCCTATGGAATAATGATAATAATTGCTAACTTAATTTAACCAGCAGCCCTAGATTAGCACGACAGTCACAAGAGAGACTTCATGGGAATAAAATGGGATAATGACCTTCAATGCGCTGCCAAGCTCGTCCATAGAGCTTAAGTGCTTCTAGGAACCTGTTATGCTCCTCCTCTGTCCATCTCTCTCTTTGCTTGGTGATGGTATAAGGCTTCCTCGTCTGACATGAAAACATTAGCATGGGTAGATAAACTTTTGAAGAGACCGTGAAAAGTAAAAGTAACAGGAGTGTAACCTTGACAGTGAGGTCTTCCCCAGAGGAGTATGTATCCATGACCGGATCTGGGCACCTGTGAGCTGCTTCAAATCCTCCCAAACCAGCAACTGATAGAACAGGAATCTCCGTTCGCCTCTTCTGATGCGATCATCATGTCGATGACAGTATCCAAACAACAGAAGAGCAAGAGTCCCAGGAAATGACACTAGTGCTGAAAAAGAGAGGAAACAACAGCAACTGATAGAGATCCGTCTATGCTTTGTATCATCATCACAACTACGCATTCCACTTGGGAAGCACTCAAATAACTATAAGTATGTGGGAATTGGGGAAAGTTCTTCACCAAGCTTCAGGAGAGCGCATCCCAAATCCACCGTGACGACGTGACAGACAGAACCGGATACAGACAGAGAGCAGGAGAGGGCTCCAGCTCCTCCAAACTGAACTCGAAACGCAAAGATCCTCAATTCGGAATCATCGCCCAATGGATTCCGCTGAGCGCTGATAGACTACTACACAAATCAAACAACTAGCCCTAGCAAAGCAATCATGAATCATCAGCTGGTTACTCTTCGTTTCCCGCCTCGGAGGAATTGAACCTCCTAGCTAGCTATTCTCTTCAGTAACCATATACGATGGAGGAACAGAAGATGGGAGAGAAAGAGAGATAGAATGAGAGTTCGACAGTGGGAGGAAGGAGCAGAAAACTACCTCAGAGAAGGAGTGTTAAGCTACCGATTGAGGTGGCGATCCTGCATGAGCAGCTGCGTTCACCGGAATGCTCGCCGGAGGATCCATAGAAATCGACCAGAGCCAAGCAATGACGGATTGGAGAGTTCCAACGGAGCCTCTCAAATCAATTAGAAGAAGAAGAAGAAAAGTGAAATGGGAGGGACTAAGACCTAAAACACCAGAAACTACGCTTGGTACTCGGAGCAATCTCAGCCACTACTATTTTCCCTCCAATTAATTCCCCAAAAATGCATATTTCCATAATTCATAATATATATTTTTTAAATTATTGCTTCCGGCGCTTCCACAAACTTACGGCTGCCAAGACGGGAGAGGGGAGAGAGAAGGAGAAGAGAAGGGCGTCTTTGGATGGCCTCCACGTGGAGAGAATTTAGTGGCCGTCTCCCCAAAAGCTCATGCCTATGCACTTTTCTTCCCCCCTCAAATCTTATTTTTGCTTATTATTTTATCTTTCCTCTGGCAATTTATATATGGTGGGCCCACCCAGCCCACCATCTTCGAATCTCAGCCACAAACCGAGTCCTCAGGGCTAAGTCCGTAAAAGTGCATACAACCTTGCAATGCGGGGCCCGCTGGAGTGGCCCCGTCGGACCAATCCTCCTCCTTTTCCCCGTATTGTCCTACTTACCCCTCACCACTTCTCTGGCCGTCATATATCCCCCGTTTCTGATTTTTTTTGTAATTTTATATTTAAATTATATTTTTTGTGGCGTCTGTAAAACCGAGGGCTTATGGTCCATTACCAGGCGCTGGCACACGAAAAAGGTGAGAAAATGACATGTATGTGGCCCACGTGGAAGCATCAAAAGCTACATGGCCTCTATGTGCGACAACATAGGAAAAACTGCACTATGTGAAACATGTCCGGAGTGCATGTACTGATGTGAAAAATCTGCATCGATTGCTTTGCCCCCATGTCAATATTGCACAGAGTCATATGATGTTCATACGTAATCAAACTAAATAATTGTTAGTTTTACACCTCATAAAATTATTAAAAGAATGAAAGGCATGTCTAGTATAATAGGTGTGAATAGTGCGATGATACTTTGAATGCATTACAAAGTAGTGACACGTCCAATGAGTACAACAATCATCCTGATCGGACATTATATATATGATTTGATTAAATCAAAGTATATATTCATACATCAACTGCCAATCGAATCCCATGTTGTTACTACTACCATGTGCAAGACCACATCCATCCTAAGGCATAAATCAGCATTGCTATTATGTAGTGTGACTCTTAATATTCCAGCAATGCAGGCACACAACAAGCTACCGAAATAGATCAAGCTTCATTCCTAAACTACATCCAAAAGTAACTACATAATAAAATCTTAAAATCAAACCTTAGCAATTCCTTGGGTTGTTGATATTATCTTTCATCAGGATCTTGTACAACACCATCTGAAGCTGACCTTGTGATGCTCAAAGAAACTGCATTAGCAATGTCCTATAGGCCTTCTAAGAACAAAGAGATCGCCAAAAAGAGGCTTCATGCAATTATAATAATATATCAATAAAAACCAGAGCTCAACAACTAGTAAAGAGAACCAATATCAAAATAATAAAAAATAACTTGTTTAAAGACAAACTTGAAGGCTTGGAGTATCATGGTAATGGAAGGACCTTCACCATGGAGAATACAACCCTATATTGTGGAGATTCATTCTATTTTAACAGGTCGCAGAGATTCATTCTATTTTAGCAGGTTGCAGGAGTGTCTGATAACTTTCATCAACCTACTATAATTGATCAGCTCTCTTTTTTAGTTGAACAGGACAAACTTATATCATCACACACCTTCATTTGCCCAGTTGTGTCACAAAGTACACCCAAAATCTTACATAAAAGAAAACAAAAGACAAAAAAAGGCTCCTTAATTTTTTTCAGATTAAAAAACAGCAACTATAGCTGCATATCAATATTATCTACCCAAGCTTGAGAGCACAAAAGACTTTACGTAAATAAGCATACATTGTCCCATTACCTGTGTAGTGATAACATCAGCATGATCTGTTTTACCCTCAGGTTCTTTTCCTGATTTCTCCTTTCACTTCACCAAAGCCTATAAAAGTAAGTTGCAGAAATTGATTCATTAGAAGATCTGCCTGTGACAAAGACAAATGCATGACCAGTTAAACATATGGTTCAGAAGGCAGGAGCCACAGGACATCATACCATAATTAGTGTCCAATTTTCAATCATGGGGGCCAAAATTGTGTAACAAGTTGGAAAATAAATAAGTTCTACAAAACCCAAGTGAAAATTTTCCATCCAGGAAGATCAGTATTAACTTGCAAGACCAGGGCCTCTGGGAAGCGAAAAAAAAAAAAAGAGGTTGGGTCCAGCAAAGACGGTCGGGTCCTGGACATCAAGTCTCGGGTTGGTCTAACCGACATGGCTTATCACTTCTAGATATGATTTTTTTTATTAAGATAACAATTTTCATAATATCCTAATAGTTAGATTAGGCGAAACTCTGATTTTTTATCCAACAAAAGCACCATGAACCAAGGATAGTTAGATTAGGGATTGATTTTTAAATGTGTGGATGAATTAAATAATCAATTTGATCAGTTACAACAAAAAAAACTAAGTGCTTGAACCCTGTAGGTAATTCAATAATATAGCATTAGCTACTACTTTTGAGTTTGTCTCTATCATTACTACTTTTCATGTCTCATTCTTAATCCATGTACCATGACAAGTGCTTTTACTTCGGTTGGATGATGTCAAGAGGTTCTGAGGTGCCCGGTGCTTAAACTAATTCATTCTCATCTCTATCTATAATTTCAATACATGTCACACCAGAAAACCTTGTTAAAACTATCATCACAATTCACTTTTAGCATTGGCTTATGGTTCAAAGGGTATTTATTCATCAAATAATTCCTATAATTCCTTAGAACTCAGAAGGTACTAAACAAACATCAATTATTTTGAGTAGAAGAGGAAGACCAACACCGCTTATTATTTAGGTGTACATTCACATAAACATGTATGTTAACTATTCATTTCAAAGTTGGATATTCCTAGATCACCTATGACTTGAAGGGAAAAGGTCATGCTAGTGGAACATGATCATTCATGTATCATGCCAATTAAATAAATTGACCCCATCAGTATTACCATAAGATTAATATGAAAAATGGAACATGCCAAATATGACAAAAAAATCAAGGTTAGTAAACCAAGGTTTTTCATAAAAGAAGAAATCAAAGTAAGGTGTATTCTTTTTTAGATAATTAGCAGAAAATGAGATAAGATACAGTAGTACAAGTGATGCACCTAGTTAAGAGACAGTGGGCTTTGGCTGGTCTCTCATCCTTTATTTTAGTAAGATCGCTAGTAAGAAAGAGATTCAGGCTTCACTGCAGCAAAAGTATAATTTTCTCTTTGATGGTTGCCGGGTTAAACAAGCATGATCCACTACTCACATATGGTTACAGGGAGCATATGCACCAGCTGTTAGTCAACATAAAATTTTCTACCTTTACACGCAGAAGCCAGATCAAATGCATAATCTACAAGCTGGTTACCCTTCAAGCAATGACACTGTAACTTCATGGAATTGATATGTTGAAGTCTCAAGTCTGGAGACATCAACCTGGATCTGTGTTTGCATCATCACCCCTTGTTGGTCCTTTCCCTCACTGCAGGAGGCATTTCCCGTTTCATTAGAAAATGATGTCTAGGAGAATTAGGGAAACTTAAAGTGTAACCATGATGGTGAGGATACCAAATATGCTGGACTTCAATGGGAACTGAATTGAAGAGCCCTTCACCCTCAGCTCCTTGAGATGCACAGTGCTCCCAGTCAATGTATCAGTCTTTGCAACAATGCTGCTGCTCTCCCCAGCTAGAAACGCATTCCCTTTCCCGACCTTTTCATGGTAGACAGCAGGAGGGGCAAGCCTCAGAGGAGGCAAGTTCTCGATCTGGCTCAATCCATGGTTTTTCTGAAGGGTTGTCAGAAGATCATACTGTAGAATCACAATTTTGAAATAAGATTGGCATCTTGAAGATGGTACGGCAAAGCCAGAGATGAAACATGGAACAAATGAAGCAGAAGTTCACTGCTATATACTCTTGATATTTGTGGAGTCCCATAGGAACTGTCCATTGGATCATGATTATCACGCCTGCCAACAGCATTAGTGGTGCCTTCCCTCTTTGAATGCCTTGACGATGACTTCCTCACTGGACGGTTCCCTCCAAGGTAAGATCTATTTCTTGATTTCTCACTTTTCTTGTGCATACAAACTGGGCAACTGGAAGAAATATCCTTGCTCGAGGCTCTGCTCTCAATAGATTCACAATGAGCATGAGTATCATGCCCACAGCTGAATATGCAAATACAAGAGCAAGGATAAATTTTGGTGAGTGAACCATTACATATACAACACAGTTGGCTCCTTGGTGCATACCCATGAGATGCTCCTTTCTTAAGTATGCTCATGGAGTAGAAGGTATCATCCTCTATCAATGTCAGCACTATCCTATATCCACAAAATAGCAATAATAAATGCCATAAAAAAGGAAAACAGTAATTAACCATTCTATTATATTAAACATGCATATGTAACAAAATAAATGCTTAAGAAATACAGCATTAAGTAATTGGACCATCAACTCTTTCCTCGAGCAACCTCATCCAAGGAAGAAAGTCAACCACTCCTTGCAGGAGATTTACAATGCAAATACAGCAAAATGGAGTAGGTGTTTACTAGGATTCTTCTTTCAAAGCCATAGGTCAGGAGCATTCCCAGTATGGTCAGTTTAAAATCACCAAACTCCTGGTTACTATTATCTGAGAGAAGCTTAGACATAATAGTTGGAAGACGAACATATCCTATCATTCCTTCAAAAATCTCTTTGATGAACCAGGAGAACAACTTCCTCATAATATGAGCACCTTTATGAGACTTTGGAATCCTCCACTTAATCAGCATTTCCTTGACATTTTTAGAGCCTAAAGGTTGAGTGAGTCTTCCCTCATAACCCTCTTCTACAACATTTTCACAATTTGAAACATCCAACAGTGGTTCACAGAACCTGTGCAGTTCACATTAAAAGGACACCCAATGTCCATGAATAATGTGACTATTCAAAAGTTAAATGTCATGCTTCTACTAGTAGAGAGGGGAAGGGAGAGGGAGCTGCTTCCACACAGGGGTTCTGCAAAATGTGACTTCTACTCAACAAAATCTGCCATGAGTCCTTGGAGTACTGGAATGTTAAGTAGCAACGATTAACTACCCAATGGCAAACATTTACATGGAATTTGCACAATCACCTTATGACACGTACCACCAGCACAGTTTGGAGGGTGACAAATACAACTACTCCTTCATCAATCAAAGAAGTGCCTTCATTGAAGAGTTTCCAACCAGCATCCAGCCCAACTACCCCCATCCATCATGCTGCCGATACTACTATTTGACCCAGAGGAGATTCTATGAGACAATAGTGATGCACGCCACCACTGAATTCATCAAACATAAGCGGTGAAGCTGATAGCACTGTCCCAATCTTCAAGCCATCAAGTAAACACTTTTCCAGACAAAATAGAAGTGCATGAGGGCAACAAATGAACTCATCAATTATATTTGCCATTTGCAGTTGAGGTTGAAGGCAGATAATGAGGATTTTGACTCGGGTTGATGACAAAATAGAGAGTTTTATGAATAATACAGGACAGAAATATCAAAAGAAAGTCCATCATTGTGCATAAAAACAAGATCTGATAGCAATAGGCATCATAAAGCTTTTACCTGTGTCTTAATATTGAATCTGTTCAGCAAAGGGACCACTGAAAATTAATGTAAAAGCATTAGGCCATTATTATCCCCAGTAACAGCTTTAAATTGGTGTGCAACATGAGAGTCCTGCCCAAGAAAAAAATGCATATACGACTGGAGCTGTATGCTCTCCAGTAATAATTTTTGCAGCTGATCCTCTTGCACATCCCAAACCATTATATGGCCATCATCATAACCAGCTAAAAGCAGGTCCCCTTGCTGATTGAAGGATAGTGAAGTAACTGCAGCATAAGACCGATCTATTTGCAAACCAAGCGTCATCATCTATAAGTTTGTTTGGATGCTGAATGGTTATTAGAAAATAATGCCACAGGCCCAATTTGTCCTGAATCAACTTGGGGGCATAAGCATAAACCCTTTACTGGCAAATATATAATGCATATCAAACTCACGAGCTTGGAGAACCAATCTAAAATAAATACATGAATATTTATATAAAAAAACTAACCTATTAGGATTTCTCATGTACATGCAATGGTTTCCTACTGCTACAGATTTATTGGTTCAATAGAGAAAATAACTACCTTCATGTCAATATTATCGGGCTGATGGGGAGAATATTTCGAAGGCAAGAGGATGATGACCCCTCTGGACATGCCAACATCAATATAATTACCATGGACAGCCAAGACCTGAGGAGATCCATGATCTCGTCTGAATGCTTGGGATAATGGCATTTCCTACTTCTTTGTCAAAATAACCTAAGGTTGTGGAACCCCTATGCACCCCTTCCAACCTCATGGGTTGAACAGCTGCACCATCTTCCGAGTGAAGAGCAGTGGATGCCTGCCTTCTCTCAGCCTGTTCCGCCAAATAAAGTGGCTTCATCATCTCTGGCTTCTTTTCATTCATTTTATTACTCTCCTGCAGTCCAATCCTCCCAATTCTCTCTTCCACCAGTTCATCAATTTCAAGATCCTTACCTTCCGAGTCACCAAATACCCCCTCCTCCTCCTCATCACCACCAACCTCTGGACCAGTTTCGCTTGAGAACAAGACACTACCAGCTGGAATAGGAGTAAAAGTGTCAACGAGGCTGGAATCTTCAGCATTGATTACAGCAATACAGGAACTAGTTGTACTAATACTAGAAGCATGAACCAAATCTTCAAGGGCGAGAGATGGTGAAGACAAATCATTCTCCTTTTCCTCAAGATTCAGCTTCCTTGTTCACAGCAAGAAGCGATTCTCCGATAGCAACACTGTCCCCGGTAGCAGACTGAAAATCACCAAAACTATAATCGTCCCCATCATCATTCTCCTCGTGCAACAGATATTTGTCGTCGTGCACAGCAATTCTCTCTTCCGGAACCCCAGAAGAATCAAAAGAGATCTCATTGGATGAAGAAGAAGCCAAGGAGGAGGTAGAGTGAAGTTGGCGGGAGGCAAGAAAAGCCCTCCTCGACTTGATGGCAACGGCATGAGGGGTCGGGATTGTACGAGAAGCTGCTGCTGCAGCCGCTAGAGCAGCACCGGGTTTGGCGCTTGATCTCACTCCGCCAAACAAAGGGGGAAGCTGACGAGAAGCCGACGTAGGAACTGAAGCAGGAAGAAGGAGCTTCATGGAGTAGCCAGGAGGTCTGGCTGAGGGAATGGACCATCGGAGCGGGGCTGCCTCGGATCAGAATTGGAAGAGATGGACTTCCCGGGCATCCATCCGGTGGAGGAAGATTGAGGCCTTCCGTTGACCTTTCGGAGACAGAATCATCTTCAAGCGGGTAGGAGGACGACGGAATATGGGATGGAGGACGAGAACCGGCAGGAGGAGGAGAAGGAGAAGAAGATGATGAATCGGAGAGAGAGTCGTTGAGGATCTCATCGATTGTCCGGCGAGGGAAGGATTCCGAATTGACATCATCTTCATCGACGGCGTCTACTCCTGAGTGAAAATCGAGGAAAGAATCTAGGTCGAGCTCCATAGTCTGCTGCTGAACCGTGAGCTTCTCTGTCATCGCCTCTTCTTCTCCAGCTTCACCGTCGTCTGGCTAGTCTGCACCGGTTGCCAAATAGCAAAACCATATGTATGTATGTATGTATGTCTTAGTATAATTGAACCGAACCGGTTTAGAAAGATACATGGTTTAAGAGATCCGGCTCATTGTTCATCTGTCGGTTTAAGAACCGGTTTTAGCCGCGCGGGTGTATTTCTCTCTCCTTTTCATTTCTCCGAGTCAGAATAAACTTGTCATTGTCTCTCGGTGGATGCTGCTGGTTGCCTTAGGTTCTACAGCTTCACCTCTTATCACTCTCGGCGATCTACGTAGCTCACAGCTTTAATTTCTCTATCTCACCAAGAGCCGCTATGAGTGAGGTGAGTGGTAATTTCGTCGCTAGGGTTTTGCAGATTCTCCGAATCAAATTTGTCAGTCTGTGGATTGATTTGCGGCATTCGCGGAATGGTCCAGCTAGGAAAATATTTTATATTTATCAATTACTATTATTGAAGACCGCCCTCAATGGATTCTGGATTTCTATCGCTTAGCTTTGTCTTTCTATGATCGTTTGGCTGCTGGCTTTATTTTCAATTAGATTGCTACTCAAGTGCAGTTGTGAGATGAGAAAGCCTGAAGCGTGAAGCAAGCATGGTGGAAGGTCCGGAAGCTGATGACAGGATTGACCTTTATGAGGATAATTACATGGAAGATGTTGAGGAGACTGAAGAACAATCCGGGGATGATGGAGAAAGAGGGGCTAAGCATGATGTCGATGATAACAGTGAGGAGCGTGATTCAGAGAGTGAGACCAGTGGAGATGATCAGTCACCGCAGATGGAACGGAGCCATGCCTCTGTTGAACCAGCTGTAGATGAAGAGGAGAGGCATTCGCCCTTGATTGATGATGACAAGGACAAACATGCTGAACTACTCTCCCTGCCTCCCCATGGTTCTGAAGTTTTCATTGGAGGTCTTCCCAGAGATATCCTGGAAGAAGATTTGAGATGCCTATGTGAACCAAATGGAGAGATCTTTGAGGTCAGGAAAGCCAATGCTTGTTTTGTCCCTTGTATCTTGTGCCTCCTGTCTTAGTTCTCATCTGTCATTTATGTACAATGTGTTTTCAGATCAGGTTAATTAAGGACAAAGGTACTGGTGAAAGCAAGGGTTATGCTTTCGTGGCATTCACTGCACAAGAGGATGCACAGAAAGCTATAGAAGAGTTGCATGATAAAGAATATAAGGTCATTTTGGAGCTACCTTTTTCCTTTTTATGGGAATCACATAAAACACTTCTCTGCCTTTTATTGTAATCTGAGATGCCTCTTTACAGGGTAAAACTCTCAGGTGCACACTTTCAGAAAGTAAAAATAGGTTATTTATTGGGAATGTTCCAAAGAGTATGAAGGATGATGAGTTTAGAAATGCTATTGAAGGAGTTGGACCTGGAGTGGAAACCATCGAACTCATTAAGGTGAAAATTTTTAATTATGCACCCCCATTTTGCTGTCATTTGTATAAAAGTAAAATGCTGAAGCTTCTGCTACTGAATGCAGGATCCCCAAAATCCTAGTCGCAATCGAGGATTCGCTTTTGTTTTGTATTACAATAATGCATGTGCTGACTATTCAAGGCAAAAAATGTCAAGTGCAAACTTTAAGTTGGATGGTAATGCCCCAACTGTTACTTGGGCTGATCCAAAGATCACACCTGATCATTCTGCCGCATCCCAGGTATTTGAGCGTGAAGATAAATCAACATGTGTATTTTAGTTGGTCTTTTGGTAGAAAAAATTACAATCCAAAATTACTGTTCATTTCTTTAAACAAATATCTTGGTACAAACCGTTCCTGCCTTGTTTTGAGGTTCTTAGACATGGAGAATGAGAGACCTATGATTTAAAGTTGGGGTTTGGGGACATTGTATGATGTGTTTGAAGAAGGAATATGAAGGAAATAATAGAATGGTCAGAAAAAGCAATATGTTTTTTCGAATGTGCTGGCTAGAGGATTATCTTACTTCATGGTGAAACTTATATTATAAATCATCAAGGTATAGCTGGAGGCATGTGCTAATGCAATTTCTCCTTGTTTTGGTATGAGCCATTCCAGCCTTGTTTTGAGGTCTTAGACATGGATAATGAGAGGCCTATGACTTAGAGTTGGGGTTTGGGGACTTTGTTTGATATGTTTGAGGAAGGGATATGAAGGAAAAAGGAGAATGATCAGCAAAAGCAATGCATTTTTTATGCGCTGGTTAGAAGATTGTCTTACTTCATGGCGAAACTCATGTTATAAATTATCAAGGTGTAGTTGGAGGCATATCTTAATGTAATCGTTCCTTTAAGAATCAAGTTAAAATGGCACCAATCGTAGTCAAATGCACTAAAGAAGTGAAGATATGGTTTGTGGAGGCAAATATAATAAAATTGTGGTGGATTTAACATCTGCATGGGTTTGAAAGGCTGGGGTCTTCTCTGTGTAAGGATAAATGGTACATGTAAGGCATTGCTTGCACCTATCCATGATAAGGAATCATCATGCTTTTATTCTTCGACTTGATTAATTTTCTTGGCTTTCTTGATGTTAAATTTTCCAGAGAATTGGCATTTTGGGTTGACATTTCTAATTTTGTGTTTATCAGGTGAAGGCTCTTTATGTGAAAAACATTCCTGAAAACACTACAATCGAGCAACTGAAGGAGCTGTTTCAAAGGCATGGAGAAGTAGTCAAAGTGGTCATGCCACCTTCCAAATCTGGCAGTAACAAACGGGATTTTGGATTTGTTCATTATGCTGAGCGAGCAAGTGCATTGAAGGCTGTCAAAGATGCAGAAAAATATGAAATTGACGGTGAATATTGCAGATCTCTGATAAATAAAATCTAATGGGGATGAACATAGGGACTCAATAATCCTTCCTTTAGTCGCAGCTTGGTTTATATCTTATTTTGGTAATATAACAATTGAGGGACGTCAATTTCAGGACATGCGTTGGAGGTTGTACTTGCTAAGCCACAAAGTGAGAAGAAATCTGATACCTTCAACACTGGTATCCATGCAAGCCAGCTTGCTGGTGCTGGTTATGGTGGGGTTATCTCCAACCCTTTTGGAGCACCACACAGTGGATATGGTATTTCCTCGAGCTTTCAGCAGGTATATATGATGAGACCTTGTTGTCTTTTGGTGTTGGCCATTTGAAACTTTTTGTCATATTGTAATTCTATGCCTTATAATATATATATTGGTACAGCCTATGATATATGGGAGGGGACCAATGCCATCTGGGATGCACATGGTTCCAATGGTTCTACCAGATGGTCGAATAGGCTATGTCCTGTGAGTAGCTTCTCAGATCTTATCTTTGCATTCTTTTCCTTCAGGTTCATGGATTTATTTTGAGAAATGTGTTTGACCTATAAGGCTATGTCATGTAACATGTGCAGACAGCAACCTGGTGCACAGATGCCACATCCTCGGTCTCGGAGGACTGATAGTCGGAATGGGCAGGCGGGACGAGGCGGTGGAGCAGGAGGGAGTAGCATTGAAGAAGGCAACCGCAGCAGAAGATACCGGCCCTATTAACTCTGGGGTGCAAACTGCTTGGCTGTTGGAGAAGCAAGCATACTGTCACCAAAAGGTAATTCAATAGTAAAAAAGCAGATGATGAGGCAGTCTGGTGTGCTCTTTGCCTTGGGACTCGGCAAGTTGCAAACAGCTCTGCCTTGTGAGTGTCGGGCATAATGCTGCGACCTGACCTGAGAGAATGGAATAATTTCCTGCTGGGTCACATTGGTTGATTGGAGTCCCTATGGATGAATTAACTCAGTGTGCTTTGTCAGTAAAGCTGACCTCATACGAGATTTGCATATACTGATTTTCTCCTAGGCCCCTGAATGGATTTCACTTATTTGCTTCTTTCTTATTTAGCCACTATGATTAGTAGTGCACGCCTTCCCCTTGTGCTGGGGTGGTGGGCCTGGGCGGGGAGGCGCCACCACGGCCATGGTATGAGATGTGGATGGTTCCAGTGGACCTAGCCAAAATAAAAATTTGATGGATATAATGGTATCAGTTTTATTCATGGAATCGCACCGCACCTCCCTTAAATACACGAATGATGGAGAGTCGACTTTGCAGGACGAACGCCCGGCTCAAGTGGCCGGCCATTGACACGGAGAAAGCTCGATGCAAGTTCGTAGATGCTCATGCAAGTTGGAGGACCGCACCACTGGACGAACGGTACTCCCTCCCTTCAGTGCCGTCTGAATGAGATCGTGGATAATTTGGGAACCTTCAAAAGCCAACTGCGGTATTCAAATTGAATTACCGAATATGCTGGATTTCAATGGGAATCGAATCGAGGAGTCCTCACTCTCGTCATATCCTCAAGCTGTGGATACTTCTACCAATCGGAGCTATGTAGCGCCTCCTGGTAGAAACCGAGGTTCTTGCTTCTCAGTCTTCGCGGTGTCCTCTTCTCCAGTTTCTTCGTCGTCCGGTTTCCGGCCGGATGGTATATGTATTGCATAATCGAGCAGAAAACGGTTATGTTCGAGGACCGGTCCATGGTTCATCAATCCGAGCGTTGTCCTTATCTCTCCTTTTGATTTGCTCCCTCTGAATCTCGTAATAGTCGCTCGTTGGATTCTGCTGATCGATCGCCTTACATCCTACTGCTTCCGCCTCCTCTCACTGCCTGTCACTATATTATAGTTCGCACCACTAACTTATCCCGTGCCACCCAGCTTCGCCGTTTGTGAGGTGAGTGGCAATTTTGATGCTTAGGGTTTTACGGATTCTCCGGCCAAATCAGGCAGCATGCGGTTTGATTTGCAGTAGTGGCGGCATGGATCCAAAGTTTATTCTTTTTTTCTCAACTTCTGTTCTTGATGACTGGTGGTTTAACTGTCTTTATATGATCGTTTGGCTGCCGGATTTATTTTGAATTGGGCCGGTTTATACTGAAATGCAGTTGGGAGATGAGAAAGCCTAGAGCGTGAAGCAAGCATGGCTGAAGGTGCAGAAGCTGATGACAGAGTCATCCTTTATAAGGATAATTACATGGAAGATGAGGACACGGAAGAACAGCTAGACGAGGATATAGGAGGTGTTAAGCATGATGTTAACCCTAACAATGAGGAGCAAGATCCGGAAAGTGAATCTGGTGAAGAGCATCAGTCACCCCAGAGTACGGGGAGCCATGCCTCTGGTGAGCCAGCGGTAGATGAGGAGGAGAGGCCTGCTGCGTCCATGAATGGTGATGGCAGGGACAAGCATGCTGAGCTACTCTCTCTTCCTCCACATGGATCTAAAGTTTTCATTGGAGGTCTTCCCCGAGATATCCTGGAAGAGGATTTGAGAGACTTATGTGAACCAAATAGTGAGATCTTTGAGTTCGGGAAAGTTCATGCTTGCGACTCTGCTCTCTCTTGGGCCTTCTGTCTGGGTTCCCATCTGTCATTTATGTGCAATTTATTTTCAGGTCTGGCTAGTTAAGGACAAAGCCACATGCCAAAGCAAGGGTTATGTTTTTGTGGAATTCACAATGGAAGAGGAAGCACAGAAAGCAGTTGAAGAATTGCATAATAAAGGATTTAAGATCATTTTAGAGCTTCCCACACTATTTATTCCTTAATCTCAAAAAGAATTTTTTGCTATTTATTGTAATCTGAGATGCCTCTTTACAGGGTAAAACTATCATGTGCTCACTTTCAGAAAGTAAAAATAGGTTATTTATTGGCAATGTTCCAAAGAGTATGATGGATGATGACTTTAAAAAGGTTATTGAGGAAGTTGGACCTGGAGTAGAAACCATTGAGCTCATTAAGGTGTGTTTTAAAAAAAAAGATATCTATGCTGCCCTAGTATTATATCTCTAGGATAAATTAAAAATACTGAAGTTGTTTTACTGTTTTCTGCTACTGAATGCAGGATCCCCAAAATCCTAGCTGCAATCATGGATTCGCTTTTACTTTGTATTACAATAGTTTATGTGCTGACTATTCAAAGGAAAAAATGCTGAGTGCAAACTTTAAGCTGGATGGTAATACCCCAACTATTACCTGGGCTGATCCAAAGATTGCACCTGATCATTCTGCTGCATCCCAGGTATTCAACATGAAGATGTATGAGCATGTGTGTTTTAGTTCAAATTTTCTGTTACGGTCTTTTGACGAAATAAATTAAGACTCCAATGCTTCTGTTCATTTCTTTAGACAAAGAACTTGTTATGAGCAGTTTCTGCCTTGTTTTGGGGTTCTTAGATGTGGAGAATGTGAGATCTTTGAATTAGAGTTAGGGCTTGGGGAATTTGTTTAATGTGTTCCGGGAAGTAATATGAAGAAGGAAGAGAGGGGCCAGCAAAATCAGTGTGAATTTCTTTATGAGCTGGCTGGAAGACTGTCTTACTCGTGGTAAAACTTATTATAGAAATTATCTAGGTGTAGTTGGAGGCCTGACTTAATGAAATGACTCCTTTAAGAATCAAATAAGTTGAAATTTCACAGGTTGCGGTCAAATGTATTAAAGATACAGTTGGCAAAAGCATTTTATAATAGAATTGCAGACGTTCAGACATGCACATTCTGATACAACTTTGATCTTGTTTTAAGCATTATACTCTTGTATCTCTGAGTGTTGAGATTGTTGCAGTTTTTTACATGTAATAAGATGTTTGCTTCCATCCATGCTGTGTAAACATTTGTACATGTATTTGCATCTACTGGATTACATCTCTAGTCTTCAATTGGACTTCTTTGGACTTCCACGTTAAATTTCCTGATGATGGTTGGTATCTTTTGAGATGTCATTTTACTTTATATGTGTTCGTCAGGTGAAGGCACTGTATGTGAAAAACATTCCTGATAACACTACAGCTAGCAACTAAGGAGCTGTTTCAAAAGCATGGAGAAGTTGTCAAAGTTGTAATACTGCCTTCCAAATCTGGCAGTAGCAGACAGGATTTGGGGTTTGTTCATTATGCTGGACGTGCAAATGCATTGAAGGCTGTGAAAGAATCAGAAAAAATATGAAATTGATGGCAAGTATTGCAGACCTCCTGGGAAATAAAATCTGATTGGGGTGATAGAGACAAGCTCAGCAATCCTACCTGTAGTCATAGATTGGTTGATTTCTGTATACCAGGAATATAACAATTGAGGGACATCAATTTCAGGACATATGTTGGAGGTTGTACTTGCTAAGCCACAGAGTGAGAAGAAACCTGATACCTTCAACAGTGGTTCCATGCAAACCAGCTTGCTGGTGCTGGTTATCGTGGGGTTATTTCCAACCCTTTTGGAGCACCATACAGTGGATATGGTGCTTCCTCAATCTTTCACCAGGTATATATGATGGGATATTTCTGTTTTTTGGGCATTTTCCATTGGAAACATCTGTCATATGATAACTTTCCGCATGTTAATGCATGTCTGTACAGCATGTTTTATACGGGATGGGACCAATGCCATCTGGGATGCATATGGTTCCAATGGTTCTACCCTATGGACGAATTGCTTATGTTCTATATGTTGCCATTTGGATCTCATCTTGAATTTTCCTCCTGCTTTCTTCACTCATACAGCTTCATGAATTTTTCATTTGTTGTTGAAGGCTACACTGTTTGTTTGCAGACAACAGCCCTGTGTACATCTGCCCTTACACCAGTCCTCAACCAAGTCCTGAGATTTGGCAGAGTGGAATAATTTCTTGTTAGATAGCATTGGTTGATGGGAGTTGCTCCTTTGGATCAATTATCAGAAATTAACAACCCTACTTGAACAGAGACAAGACAAGATAACCCTCTGGCTCTTCCACTTCTGAACGACTACACCCATGAGTGATGTAAGCCCAACAAAAAGTTACTTTTCTTACTAAACATTTAATAAAATTAATTTATTTGGTGATAATTTTAATTTTTATTAAAAACATTTATATAAATTAAACATTTTATCATATAAAATGTGTCATCATCACTTTGTTGTCATGGTTACGTGTGATATTTTATTTAGTAAGATATTAAATACTAAATAAATCTATTTTTATCAAAGTAGTGTGTTAAAAAATTTAACACCAAAATATCACATCTAAATATTTGGCACTAATGTAAATTAGCCATGATATAAGGGATTATAATTAAATTTTCCCTGCCATGGTATTTAATAAGAAAGAAATGCGTGATAGAGTGCTTGTTATGAGTGAAGAGTGGCCAGTGCATGGGGGGATGGCTATACCCTGGGGAGGAACCTTCTAGCTGGTGAGTCAAATGCTTCTTATATTTAATGCTTATGTATTACACTTCAGAGGTCCCTCCCTCCCCCAGCTCCTCCCACAAATGTACAACAACTATAAGAATAATTGTTTATTGTACACTACTCTCATATTTCCCTCCTCCTCCTCCTCCTCCTCTTTGAACTCTGCAGATGATACATGACCGGAAAAGGAAGTCAATACGAGGATGAAGAAGGGGTCAAGAGAGCCGACAAGTGGATGGAGCGAACCAAGTGGATATTGAGCTGTGTCGGGTCAGCCCTGGTGAGCGCCATGGGCGGCCTGATTCTGGGGTGGTGGGCCTGGGAGAGGAGTCGCCACCACGGCCAGGGCCATGAGATGTGGATGGTGCCGGTAGGTCTCATCCTCCTGATCACCCCCATCTTGGCCTTCTTCTCCCTCATACTCTCCCAACTCCTTAACACAAGGGGAGGCTAGTTTTCCGGACAGAATACTGTGATGTTCTTCAGCTAACTCATGTAAATAGAGCCTCTTTTGGGGCAATATTGGATTTTTTTTTCTGTTGCAAGCTGTGGTATCATACAAGGGTTCACTTCACTTACATCAATTATTTCTTTTTTGGGCTATGAGTTTTATACTAGATAGGCTTTATCTAAGGATGTGCGCATGCAGGGACATAGACAGAGCACTCACCCAAATCACCCAAGTTCTTAACACACCTAATCTATAATCAAGGCCCTTTAATTCTCCTTAATTCAGTTCAACTTGTAATTTCTAAATTATATTTTTTTTCTAATTATTAAAATTTTATGATATATAATATCTAATTACTAGCTTACTCACTGTATGTATCCATGTATCTAATAAGTATTTTTTAAAAAATTATATATGTTCTTAATTTCAGTTATATAAAATATTTATATATAAATTAATATATTAAATATTGCTAGAAAAAAAATATTAGATTATCATGTCAAATAAATTATGTCTTCAACTTGAATAATTGTCGTGTAGAGGTTAGGAGTTTGGAACTTAACTTTCATTACTTACAAATTATTTTTAAATTGACTCATTAGACCTCTATACAAATGATGTAGTAAACAAATAGTGTAAATACCAAAACCCTTATACTAAAATGTAATATTTTAATAGTTTGGTGTAATTTAATCTTTTTTTAGAAAACACTTATATTAATTTATTTGAGAAAAAAATTAAACATAATTTTAATATCTTATATCCACATGCATTTTCTCATATAAACACTAATGTATTCACACGAAATTTTTTATTTTATTTGATCTAAGGGATGGACTTCAAATTTCATTTATTTAATCTATATCGAAAATTTCGGCAAGGGATTACGTGTAATTTTACCTAATGAAGCCCTTATATGGGCTTTTAGTGTATTATATATGGGTCTGAGTAGGCCCAAACTATCGGTCTGATGACCTGTGGGCCCATAGGCCTGGGGATTCTTTTTCTTCGCCCCCATGGCACACTTTATAAAACAAAGCCATCGTCGACTCCTATCATCCACCGTCACTCAGTATCATTCAGTATCCTTCACTTGTCCCCTAGGGTTTATCCCGTTCGAAGAGCTCGGTGCGAGATTTCAAGGTTCTATTGTATTTTCTTTTTTCACTTTGTGCAAGCTTTCTCCGCGATTGTTTATGCTCCTACCATGCTGAGTCTTTGTCATTGAATCGACGTGTTACTGGATGCGAACATGGCTTTGCTTTGATGGTCGTCTGTGAAAAAGTGTATCTTGCTAATGAGTTCATCCTCTATCAGATTCTTCGTCTGCTCCTGCTGCCGAAGGTTACGACGATGAGGCCCGTTTTCGTTGGGAACTTTGAGTATGAAACTCGTCAGTCGGAACTGGAGCGCCTGTTCTCCAAGTATGGAAGAGTTGAACGCGTTGACATGAAGTCAGGTAAATTACTGATGGATCATGTTGTTCCTCCGAAGCATGACTTCCCTGCGAAGTTATCTTCATTCAGAAGAAATCTGTGAATTATTAACTAGTTGATGACCCATTTTGGCCTGGTTATAATTGGTCCATAATTCAAAAAGATTATTTCTTTAGAAAGCGCAGGATGGATTTTATGATGAATTGAGAAGTTTCCGTCAGTTAGTTTGAATACATCATGTTGTTTTGCACTTCTAGTTATAAACCCTAACCCGAACAATGGGGACACTCCGAATTTGTGGCTATATATTGAAGTGGTTTTATGACTTTAGATTTTGCCTCTATGTCCAATACCACAGCATGAAAAGGTAAGATATGAACTGCAGTGAACGTCCAAGTTTAAGTGTTTGTTTTGCCGCAGGAATCTCTACTTAGAGGAAAATGAGCTCGGCTTCCACCTGGGCTCTGCAACATCTCTGTTCCATAACTACTTCATGTCTTGAACACTCTCCTGCCACGCACAGAGTGACAGAGGGCATCATTCTTCACTTTCATTTCATCATCCTTCACAATCCCACTACACTGTCTAAAGTTTCCGCCTTACAAGAGTTATGATGGCTGCATCAGTCCGTCTATTTGCCTTGTCTGTGAAACTCAGAATCAAATATAGGAGGATGAATGAATTATCCCAAGCCATGCCTTGACTGACTGACTTCTAGTGCTGAAGCATGCTTAAGCAATGACATCTTGGACCTGAAATCTTGGAATCTACCTTTTTATGCTACCTACATCATCACGAATTAGTTCATCTTGCGACGCACCGTGATACTACTCTACGCCAACCCTTCTCACATGCTCAGGTCTTGGGCTGCATAGTTTGACATGCCGAAGGGAATCTTGATTTTAGTGCTGCTAGTAATAGCAGATAGAACAATGATGGAATGATTTGCTACCCCACATCTGAATTTCCATCCCATCGTCACTGCAGGATTTGCTTTCGTGTATTTTGAGGATGAACGTGATGCTGCAGATGCCATTCGAGGCCTTGATAATGCACCTTTTGGTTATGACAGGCGCAGGTTGTCTGTTGAGTGGGCTAAGGTGCATTTGTTTTCCTAGTGCAGTTTTTTTTGTCAAGGCTATTTATCTTCATCTTCTTATAATATAAGTTTTATTGAGAGTTTGCACTTGACATTTATCTAATGCAAGTTCTATGGTTTGTTGTTTTGAAGGGAGAACGTGGGCGAGTTCGTGATGGGTCTAGGTCGATTGTAAATCAGAGACCTACTAGAACACTTTTTGTGATTAATTTTGATCCTTTACAAACAAAAGTGCGTGATATAGAGAGACATTTTGAACCATATGGGAAGATCCTGAATGTACGCATCAGACGGAATTTTGCCTTTGTGCAGTTTGAGACACAGGAAGATGCTACTAAGGCACTGGAATGCACACATATGAGGTGCCATGACTGGTTCTTTTACCTATCATTTTCTGTCATTTGTATGTAGTGTAGTTATAGATTGCCTACTACAAATTTTTTTCAATTATAATACTTTCTCATTATTTGATGTGCAGCAAGTTACTAGATAGGGTTGTATCAGTGGAGTATGCTTTACGGGATGATGGTGAGAGAGATGAGAAATTTGATAGTAGGGGAGGCTATGGTAGGCGAGGGGATAGTCCTAGCAGAAGGTCCCCGAGCCCAGTGTACCGTGGGCGCCAGAGCCCTGATTATGGCCGTCCCCGAAGCCCAGTTTATGATCGCTACGATGCCCGGGCTTATGATAGACGCAGGAGCCCTGATTATGGGCGCCCCAGAAGCCCCGAGTATGGTAGAATTCGCAGGTATGCAATTCTATGCATTTGAAATAGCTTATCCTTCTATGATGCATCTTGATATTATTGGTCTGATTCTGTTCTATTCTTTTGGTGCCAGCCCTTCCCCTGTCCGGAGACCAAGGAATTGAGAGGGTGGAGAGCTTGGAATTTTCAGCATGTACATGTTTTCCAAATTAAGCTTTAGTGACATTTTGAGCATCCATGCATTTTCCATGTGCATCCTCCAGGTTTAGGATGGTAATCTGATATATCACGGTAAGTACAAGTCTGACTTCTGTGGAGCTATCTAGTGGTTCTTGGTAGGAGTTTTACTTTTAATGTACTTTGCACTTGTTTCTCACTATAAGTATCAAAGCTTATGGAATTAAAATGTTTAGTATTGTTCATATGCTTGATTGGTAATAGTTGTAGGTGCTATTTTAACTCAAATGCAAGTTCCTTGCCCTGATCATCTGGTTTCTTCAATAAGCTTTACATAACATTAAGTGTTCGAGGGAATACACTAGTAGGTAGGTAGTTTCCATTGTAGCCTGTCCTTGTAACTATTGCTTTTGTCGTGCTTACCAGTGGGGTGGATGTTCCCATGAACGGGCCATTGCTATGCTGTAACATTGTTGCAGTTGTGGTTCTGTAGGAGCCTGAGGATGCAAAGACGGCGTCCTTTCAAAGGGGTAAAAAAATATATAAATACGGCCGGTCCGTTACTGGGCCCATCGGGTCCATTTGTACCCGCATTCATTGGACCTGAGCCTCGGTCCAGCAGGCGGGATCCGAATTTTGGGTCTCGAGTTCATTGTCGGACACAAACCTGCATAATTTATGAGGTCCGAATCCAACATACAGACTCGAATTCGAGGTTGGATTCGCGCAGAATCCACCATTCTCGTCTCCTCGGGTACGAATGCAGGTCTATGGTCCCCAGTCTGCTTGACATTTCTTGACCTGCTTGCTTCTACCCCCACAGTGGGGTACTTGGGATGTCAAAGGGACTCAAGGGTACCCGAGGTTGGTCGGGTATGCTCGGATCCCTGATCGGATTTGGGTTCGTTGATTGGACTCGAGCCCCGAGTCCAGCGGGTGCAAGTCCATATAGGTGGATCCGAAGTTGCTTCACAAATGGACCGGCACTTTAAAAATTTTTTACCCTCTCTTATTGAAATGACTCCAAATCTGCGTAATTTTAATTACCGAGGGTGAAAAAAAATTAACCTCGACATTACCTTTCTGTTTGAAAAATCCCTAACAATTTGTTAGGGGGCTTTTCAGACAGAGTGAGCCCGACTTCCGACTGGTCGAGCTGCCCGAGTTGAGGGTCCGTCGCCCCTGAACTTTCCACTTGAGTTGTCGCTCGTTCCTCATAGCTTCCCATCGTTGCCCCTAAGCTGCCCCTTGCCACCCTTAGCTTCCTTCAAGTATTTTCCTGTTTGGGTTTAACTCACCAGAGTGTATTTACTATTTAATCAAGTCTATGTCAGGAAATTTATTACTTGTGTCTGACTAAGGTAGCCGGTTTAAGTAGAATTTTGATTAAATTTGAATAACTTAATTTGATTGTCAAAAAATAAAATTATGATATTTGTAGGTCTGAGTCATGATAAAATAGAGTAAGGCAACTTTAATAAGAGGTCAAACCTTATATAAATCTAGTTGACCTAAATAGCTACCTAACTATATTTTCCCCTTGTTAATTTACCACTCCTATATGCATGCAAAAAAAAATATTTTCATCGATCGTGAGATTTACGATAGAAATTAAGTCGATTTTTGGTTTGTCAAACTTCTCGTCAGATAGATGGTATATACGTGTGCCTTGTGTTATGGGATGACCCATACTGCGCATTCTTGTTTGTTTTGCTGGAATACTGTTAAAAATAATTTTTTTGTAGTGAATTTTTTGATCGATTTAATTAATTTTGATTATTTTTTAGTAATTTCATCTTTAATTCGTGTAATTCTTTTCTCGTATTATTTTTCTAAAAATTTTTTGCACAATTTTCTACTATCTCGTACTAAATTTTTTTATTTTTTTATTTTTGAAATATTTTAAAAAATTATAAAATTTTATAACAAATGTTCGAAACAATTTTCAATCTATTATTTACCAATATTTGATTTTTGATTAAATAATTCTAATTTATCAATTAATTATAAATCCGATTCAGTTTTCTAAATTTCGATTTAAATTTTCGATTACAACTTCCACTTCGATTATCATTCCAATTAATTCAAACGATTTTTTCTGAAATTCCAATATTATAAAAAAAATGCATACCCAAGCGAGAAATGACAATAAAACGATTATGTGGTTTATTTGCTTGAACAAAACTGAGACTTTTTTCTATTTTTATTCTAATTAGCGATTACATTTCATTAATTGAATTGTTTTTTTAGGGAACCGGTCTTTGGACTCGGATCCGCTTGGTACGGATATAATTTTGGGCCTTCTCCCGGGCGCGTTGCGATTGTTGTTCCTCTTCCTACACCTCCTCCTCCTCCTCCTCTGCCATCTCACCTTCCTCCCTCCCCTCGGT
The DNA here is from genome assembly GCA_030064435.1 of Trapa incisa. Taxonomy (NCBI): domain Eukaryota; kingdom Viridiplantae; phylum Streptophyta; class Magnoliopsida; order Myrtales; family Lythraceae; genus Trapa; species Trapa incisa. Next base: position 3,046,562 of record CM057772.1, read on the forward strand.
TCGATACTATTTGAGTCTCAGGTAAGTCTTTCAGCTGCAATTGCTTGATCCTTGGCGAATTCTTAAGCTGTGAAAGTTGATCTTAGATTCATTCATTGACGCTAACGCCTGCTCCAAATTTAGCTGATTCGGACCAATTTATACGAATTTCCGTGATTGTGGTCCAGGTATAGGAGTGGCAGCGGCCTATTCATCCATGGGAGAAGCTTCTGAGTTTTCATCCTACTTTAGGCGGCACAGGGAGGCGTTCAAGGATTACTGGGCAGATAAAAACTACAGCAGGTTCGTCAAGCGGGACAAGCCTTTGCCTTCCTGGTCCTCCTCCGACGTCGAGGAGTTCATTGCTTCAGATCCCGTCCATGGCCCTACTGTAATCTCTCTCTCTCTCTCTCTCTCTCTCTCTCTCTCTCTCTGTCCACTAGAGCTTCAAAGGTTGTCCTGCTCCCCTGTCCATGTTGGTGTTTGGGTTCTTCTAAGATTTAGAAATATTTTAACCTAATCAAATGTCAAAACAGCTGCAGTCTTTTGAGCAACTTGTTTCGCTGATTCTATAGATGCCAATGCTTTGCAATAACGCTATCTTTATCCAGCTGAAGACTGCTAGGGAAGCGGCAAATTACTCCGCTGTTGGAAGTGTTATTGGGGCTGTCTCAACAGCAGGATTTGCTTGGAAGTACTCCAAGAGTTTACATGGTACCAACCTTTCTCTCCACTTTCCTCTGTAACTTTTCTTGCTGGAAGCACAGCTTTGTGTTCTCTCCTCTAGTGAGTTACTTGGTGCTATCTACTAAAAGAATATATAATCTGTGCTGTGTGTTTATATTGTGCTTTAGGTGAAATACTTATTTGGAGAACGAAGTTCACCTCTTAACTGTTGTCTAGGGAGAAACTTCTGTTTGATGGAACTTTTGGTTAGCTACCAAAAACACCTAATTACTTCCGAACTACTTTTGCTTCTGTCAATAATTTGTCTATTGATCAAAATCTCAATATCATGGGGACAGGAATGGTTGGATCAACTCCATACACTTGATAATTCTCTTCTTTTCTCCCATTTTCTGCTCAATTCCATTCAACTGTTTTCCTTGGATTTTTACACTACTTTCTTTTGACAGCTGTAGCGGTAAATTATGAGTAGTCTCATTTGACACTTTTATGCCCCCCACTCCTTGTCATTATAATGAAACATCTGGTTTCCTAAAGATGATTTCCCTGCACACCAGAAATGTCCTAATATATGTATGTTTGTGTGAGAGAGAGTTTAGTTGCTCCAGCAATAAAGAGGAAAAAACTTGTGGTGGCACTCACCAGGACTATATTAACTGAAAATTTTGGCAGGTGCTGGACTGTCCTTTGCTGCTGGGGCAGTATTTGGGTGGACATTCGGGCAGGAATTTGCCAACCATTGGCTCCAACTTTATAGACTTGACACTGTGGCTGCACAAGTCAAATTCATGGACTGGTGGGAGAAGAAAACTGAGGGGCATTAGGTTGATCACAGTAGACAATGCAACTATAGAAGCATCCTTGCCCACTTTTTACAATAAGATGCATGTGTATGTGCCCCCTGTTTTTAACTGTGATGATCTGAATATTTTGAATCATGTAGCAACATATTGGCACTTATTGTTGACTCTTTGCATGTTTTCTTTTGTGGTAGCCCTTGCTAAGGATGCTGGCGGATTGAATAAATTTCTGTGTCATAACCTTTGTTTTCCACTATGATTGGCTTTTATTATTTTCTACTAACTATTCATCCTTATAGTTGATTTGAGCTTGGTAGCCTTACCGTGTGTTTGAATTGAGTGAGGATTTCTATTGGAAAAATACATAATAGTCTAAGGATTTGGTGGTCCCTTGTTTGATAACAACGTTTAACAGCTGAATATGCCAAACAACTCTCAATGCTATCATTTTACACTTTAGGTCATACCATTAAACCTTTTAATGTGAATTTGTACTTATACTCAAGATTTTCTCAACAATTACACCTTGTTCCATTTTTTTCATCATGTGCATTTATATTGTTTGCAATGGTTAGAGTTCTTTCCTCCTTAATAACAAGAATCTCAAACTCTCTTCTAAGTGTCTGCATTTGTGCTCCCTTTATTTTGTTGAATGCTTGAAACTTTTGTTTAGTTGAATATCAAATGGATTTAGAGGTCTCTATATGGAGCATGATCTCAATCAGATCCATATCTATAGATTGAAATAGATAATTCTTTATCCTGAGTTCTTTTAACCTCAAAACACCCCTCTCTTTTCCTAGTCTCTACACTCTCTTTGTTGCAGCACTAAATTCATCTTCAATTAGTTCCGAAAACTCCCCATGCTTTAGAAATATATTCATGGCATTAGCTAATGACAATATGATGACCAAATCTGATATGATCCCACTTGTTCCCCATCCACGCCCTAGGATGGGTCACCTAATATGTTCCCTCAAACTTGTCACACCGTGCTTGCAGATTTTTTAAGTACTATGTTTAAGTAGTTTTATGGGGAGAAAATTTTTGAAAAATGGTTTTCAAATTTAAAACAATTATACCAACTGATATTATACTTGGCGTGCCCAGTAAGATTCCGCTCCATTAGATATTTTTTACAAATACTTGAACAACTATCAAGATCCTGAAATATTATTTTATATATACTTGAATAACTATCTTGATTTAATTTAAGTATTCTAATCAGTACTATCTTGGTTTGAGTATTATTATCTGGAAAATTTGATATAATTGATCTTACAATTTTACGTATTTATATATATATTATTGTGTTTTAATTGTAATTAGGTATCTAATGTTCAATTTATATTTAATTAGGTCTCTAAGCATTTTAATTTTATTTTTAGTTTCCTAATTTTTTTAAAATTATAAATTAGTTATTAATTTTTTTAAAATTACTAATTAATTCCCAATTTTCCAAAAATTTATCCATTAATTCTAAATTTCTTTTAAATTGTCAATTATAAGTTAAATTTATAAAAATTTCCCTTAAAATGGCACTTAAGTATGATTCAGGTTTGAGCATGGATGGGAACCCAATCATAATTCATAATTCATGTTTCGTGCCTATGAGGCCAGGAGGCAAGGACAAGTGAGAGTGAGACTGGTGCCGGAGATCTGTCTTGGGCACGGGGCGGGTACGGCAGGTCCCATCTAGGGTTTTTGAAACGTAGTGTGTGATATTTTTCTAGGTTTTCACATTTTTTTCTCACCCCTATGATTGGGTGGGTGCTTAATTAGAAAAATGGAATTTGAGGGACTTAAAATTATGGAGCTTCCAAGTACGGGACTATATTGCAATCATTCCCCTGATTCGGACCTGCCGACCCGCCCCGCATACCCTTCGTCTTTGCAATTACATTCCCGTGGGATTAGAAAGCGAATTCTCGATCGGACAAGAAGCGAACGATTTGGGAAAGCTTTGAAGAAATCTGCTGCCAGGATTTCTAGATGAAGAACACAGTCGACGAGAAGGGCGTGGCCTTCCCTGTGAACCCGAATCTGCCTCGGTGGCGCTGTCAGAAGTGCCACAACCCCCTTTGCTTCGCCGGCGCCGATTCTTACGTCGACAAGTATCTCCCCAATTCCTCTTCCCGTTCCGGTAAGGGATCTCTCTTTCTTCACCTTCGATTCCCTAAATTGGTTGTAGTCCCCATTTTGTTGCTGGACTTCGCACACGGTAGCCCCAAATCAGTTCAATTGTAGAGTGATCGCGGAGTTCATCGCATTTATATTAATCCGTTTTTTTCCTTTCGAGGAGTTTTTTCCCTTTGTTTCCTGCCACGATAGGATAAGGTCTAATTTGTGCTTCTATCAGTTTTGGGATGGTACTTGGATGCATAATTTCTGATGTTTGAATGCCTGCAGGGTTTCATTGCTCTTCCATACATGGAGCCAGCAGTGTGTTGGGTCCGACTCGTATGGACAATTCGTTTGTTGTGTTGCCAAAACAGAGGCCCCAATCTCAGGGGCTTGCTCCTCTTCCTCAAGGAGGTGGTCCTCCGCTAGCTGATCCTAACCCATCAGGAAAAACAATGGAGGAATCATTTGTTGTTGTATACAAGAATGAGTCAGCTTCTGGTGGGAGTGCCAGTCAATTACCGACATCTGATGGGGCCCATGAAGCTCCTGTGCCTCCTAACAATTCTGGCTTTAATGCAACTATAACTGTTCTAAAGCGTGCATTTGAGATTGCTACAACACAGACCCAGGTCAATTATAAGGCATTTCTAATGAAGAATATATCCTTCAGCTCTGAAATTTCTTTTGTCATTGTGCATTTGAATCCTACTGCAGTAGGTTTTCATGTTCAATTTGTGTACGTTCCTTCATGACATGCATTACCCTGTAATATTCAGGTGGAGCAACCGCTATGCCTTGAATGCATGAGAGTGTTGTCTGATAAACTTGATAAAGAGGTCGAAGATGTTAACAGAGACATTGAAGCATATGAAGCTTGTCTTCACCGAATAGAAGGTGAAACACGTGATGCTCTTAGTGAAGCAGATTTTCTTAAGGAGAAGCTAAAGGTATGCTTTGCAGTGTTTACCTCTCTTAAAATTCCCCAGCAGTCCTGGAAGTATACAATAGTCATTTCAGGTGTTGGGTCAATCTTCTATTGGAGTTTTTACTTGAAACTTTTTGAAGTCTCTATTTCTCTCTTAACCTGTAGATATGATGAGGCGGTTGCTTCGTGTGGCGGTAATACTTTCCGCTCATAGAATTGTTCATTTCAAGACCAATTGAATAGAAAAATTATATGTTTCACTAAGTTTTGAGTGAGCATTGTGCTTAGAAACATGGAGTGAAATGAACTTTTCAAAATTCAAATGTCTCTGTCAAGGTACTGGGTATATTAGCATATAGTTTTAGTAAACATGCAGTTTGAACGCATACTTCTCATTCCTTTATTTGTCATGCTAATGGAATTGATTTTAGATCACGCTCCTATGCTAAACATTTTTTACTGAGATTGGCTCTTACATAGTTATTTATTGCTAATTTGAAGATTGAAGAAGAAGAAAGGAAGCTTGAGGCATCAATAAAAGAAACAGAGAAACAGTATGCCCAAGTTACTACTGAACTAAAGGAATTGGAGACAAAATCAAGCCGCTTTAGAGAACTAGAGGAGAGGTTTGTTTTTAATCCTTTTCTCTCTTATGTATTTAGAATTGTGTAGTTTTGCTTCTTGGTTTCATACTTGAATTATCTGTAGCACTGCCTCTTGGTGATTAGCATACATTTATGTTCCCTGTGTGAATCAGGTATTGGCATGAGTTCAACAAGTTTCAGTTTCAGTTGATTTCTCATCAGGTATGTATGTGTTTCATACTAGAGCCTTTTTAGGTTATAGCTTGAGGTGATTATGAATTAATTGAAAGTGAATATCAAATCTATGATAGTTTAAATTCTCTTAAGAAGATAATTTCACTTTCCTTTAGTCAGGAGTTGTCTTACTCTGACCCCAAATAGATCTTGGAAACATCACCCCTGCAAAAACTGTCAAAACTCTATGGGTTAGCTGATCGTTTATCAATAGCCAAGATTCTCAAGATGTGACAATCTAAATCCTTTCCGGTGTCTTTTGATTTATTTTGGTTGGTGAAACCTGAGAGCTGTATAAACATATTTTGAAACTTTCACAAGCAAAGGTCCATCGATTTTCTACAATGTGTTGTTACTCTCTAGCCATCTGTTTCTTTTATAATAAGACTGCATTTACTTTGATTATTACATTATCCAGAAAAGAAAGAAAACTATGAACATAAACCTGCAAAATTAAGCGATCTCATTTCTTGAAAGATTCAGAATGCTTTAATGTTTTCCTGTGTGTAACATTAGCCCTATGTCCACAGGCATATTCTCACTATGTTTGCATGCTTCCGCCATATACCTCTCTTGGAAAATCAATAGGATTTAGTTTCTTTGAAGCATTTTTCTTTTGTTTGACTAATATGTTCATTTGCCTTGGGTAAAAACTCAGGAAGAGAGGGATTCAATTTTGGCCAAGATTGAAGTGTCTCAATCACACCTGGAGTTGTTGAAACGGACAAATGTACTGACAGATGCCTTCCCAATCTGGCATGATGGAGACTTTGGAACAATTAACAATTTCCGGCTTGGAAGACTACCTAAAATTCCTGTATGCATATGATCTCTTTTTCAATATATGAATAAATGGAGAAAAAAATATTACATAAATAAATAAATTGAAAAAGCCAGAGGTGTTTCTTTTATTTTCTGATTTGATTAGTAAATTGGGACATCTTTCTTGGCATTTAGTGAGCTCACTTCATAAAATTTTTTGATAAATAAGTTTAGCATATTGAGTGTTCCAAATTTTAGTCTGGTTTTTTAGATATTATCTATCCTGAAACTGGCATAGAAATCTGTGACTGCAATTAGATGCTGGAACAATTTCAAGTGTAGATCTCCTTACAATCCAGCTGTCTGATCACTTCTGATGATGGGTTTCAGCCTTCTTTGGAATCATGAACTTCTTTCCCTGCAATATTATTAAGTCTGAGCTTGATTGTGTACCTGGCTCGTATTCTTCTGATAAGTATTTATGTGTTTTTGATGTCTATGAACCTGTGGAGTAGTGGTTAATGCTCTTGCATGACAAATCACCCAACAGAATTTTCATTATTCACTTGAATGGTAATAGAATTATATGCCAAGGAACAATTTTTTTGCCTGAAATTGTGTACAATCTACATTTACTGTAAACTGCTAGTCATATTCATAATAGACGGTGGACTGGTCACCGGCCTTTTGTTATTTTGCTCGTTCCCATAATAACTGATTCATAATGTTACTGATCTGTTTAGGTTGGTGTTTATATGATTGTTAAATCTCCAGGTTGAATGGGATGAGATAAATGCTGCTTGGGGACAAGCTTGTCTCCTTTTGCATACAATGTGCCAGTACTTCCGGCCGAAGTTTCTGTATCCTGCACTCAGAATTGTTTAGAAGATATTCTTCTATAAAGTGGTGCTAGTTTTGTTTCTACATTTTCTCCTGCTAATTGACCATAGTCACATTTTAAACAAATGTTGGCAGTATGCTCCCTTTCTTATTAGGCTAAAATCTTAAATAAGGAACAAACCATGTCATGCAGACCTTTTATTTGACTCAATTCATAGACAATCATTTTACCCATGATTCAATTCACACAAAACCTTTCATTAACGGCTCAATTCACAGACAGACCTTTCACCATTACTCAATTTTTGTAAAAAGAGTGTCTTTGAATTAAATACTTAATGAAATGTTTGCACTTAAATCAAGCCATTACAGAATTTTGTACCTTATTTGGGATTTTGGCCACCTTATTGTAAATTGTGGCTTGGTTCTCAACCTGTTTCCTTTTCTTAGGTAGCCACATTCATGTTTAACGTCCTGTAGAAATTCATGTTATATTTTCAATTTTCAGCAATACATCTCTTTCCTTTTCCTATTGGTCTTTCTCAAAAACGTTATAAGAAGAGTTGCATTGCTACAACATTTCTTTTGAACTGTTATATTCATGTATTTTTTTCTCTTGTTATTGAGCTATAAAAGCAAACTGACTTCATCAAACAGAGCTTTGCAGATGCAATTCGAGGGTCTTTTTTAGAAACAGGAGTTACACTAGTAAGGTCCATAACTATTTCAATTTAGATACAGAATTAAGATACTTCCGATGGGAAGCTATCCGAGGATTATGGACATCAGCAACAATACTTACGAGCTGTAAGTATGGATGACATCTGCATTATTGGATTAATATCCTCTCTCATTCTGCTTATTATTTGCCAAAAATATCATGGAAGATGATACACAGTCCAGCTGAAAACTGCAGAGCACAAGGAGGAACTATTAGAAATAGCTAAATTGTTTGTTGGGATGAACTCATTAGTGGAAGAATTTCAAGGCTATTGGATTTGATTCTCAGTCGGAGCATAAAGCTCGCCTGAGTGGGTTCTGCATTGGAAGTTTTAATTGCTGTGAACTATGCAGGTTCGGTCCAGTGAACCTATTCTGGAGCACACGCTATGACAAAGCTATGACTCTCTATTTGACATGCCTCAAGGACTTTGCCGACTTTGCTAACTTGAAGGATCAAGAGAACAACATACCACCAGAAAAATGCTTCAAATTGCCATACAAGTAAGTCCTTACTTGAAGCTGTACCAGAAAAACGTTTATTAGGACCATGCTATATATGGTTACCTGATTGTGTTTGTTCTTTCCAACTAGTCCAGGCTAGGCATGTTTGAACCAAGTATTTAGAATAATATTGCTGGTCTATGTTTTTCTGAGATTCTCTCCAGAATAACCCTGTGATAAACTTGGAGAGCTAGTAAACAGTTGATACACTCTTTCAGGATTGAGAATGATAAGGTTGAGAGCTACTCCATCACCCAAAGCTTCAACAAGCAGGAGAATTGGACAAAAGCTCTCAAGTACACACTCTGCAATCTAAAGTGGGCCCTGTATTGGTTCATTGGGAACACCAACTTCCAGCCACATTCTGCTATGGCAGCCCGACACTCGGATCCGGCACCTGCAGGGGCTCTATATCCGAAGCGTGGGACTGATCTCAAGTTTGGATCCCGAAATTCATAAGCAAGAGGACAGTGTTATCTTGGCCCAGCGTGGATTCTTTGTAAATAGTTCTAGTGTAGACTGACTGTACATATCCATATATCCCTGGGCAGCATAAAATCATGTTTTATTGTGGCTTAAACGGGACACATTCTGGGCTGCCCTATGGAACGTGCTCCAGGTGAATAAGTGTATATGTACCTTTCTTCCTGCCTATACTGTCATGTGATAATGCTCTGATGGTTGACCATTCATTTGATATTGTATAGAAGGGAGTCCTGGTGAAATGATCCACACTGCATTTGGTCATCTGATTAGATGCATCTACCAGTTGATGACAGGGCAGCAATCCACACCATGGTTCGCACAACTAGATGAGAAGACCTCAATAAAGAACTGAACTTTCACAGTTAACTCCGTTAGAATTTCAATTAACCAAGTGTCGGCAACCGTTAGAAAATCCAAACTCAAGTGGAAAGACATGGCAATGGAGCTACAATATGATATATTTGCAGATGCAAGGACTTGGATTAACGGTTGTGACTATTTTATCTAAAACTCTTTAATCTTCTACAGTGTAGTAATGACATGGTAAGAACCAAAAACAATTCCTAATTTTGGAAGAGGAATAAACTGTCTGTCAGCTCACAAACGGAGGATGACATACATATTACTATGGAGCAAAAACTCCCAACAGAAAGTCTTAATTCAGCTGGATAATGGTTAAAATGGACCTAAACAATGTGAAACCTAGTCTATGGAAAATTTAGTACCTGAGTTGTGAATAAAACCACCAGCCAGCACTGGGATGCTTCTTCAGTCCTCTACAGTGGGTACTACTGACACTGGGACCAAGATCTCCCACTAATCAGCAAAGAAACAATGTGCCTCGGGTTAAAGCATATGTATAACTAACTGATCACAAGCAGCCACCAGCCCAGCTATTTGCAGATCCCAAGCATATGGGAAGACTTGTTGAGGCAACCCATGCCAAAACTCAATGAAGACATGGAGAAAAGGGTACTTCACAAGAATTCCATTTTCTACCGATTATAGCCACTTCTCTGGAGACATGAATTCCCTTTCTGAAAAAGGCAGGTGGTGAAGAAATACTGAAAGGTTAATATAGTGTGGGAGTCCCAAGCCCCTCACATCTTGCTTCATAAAGTCTGCCATCACCGTGCTTCAGAGAAATGGAGCATGCAAGCTTTGACCATGACAGAGACGACTAATTCTCCTTGGCTGCATTATTTCTTTTTGTGCCTTTGAATTTTGAAATGGCAGTTCCCAGTCAAATCTTCAGAGCTTTGGTGAAGAGGGTTGATCAGGCGAAGAGTGTGAAGCAGGACCTCCATGAAACATCTGCTCCTCCTGCAATGGCCCACTTGATTGAAGACTGCCATCTGTCAACTGTGACATGTCATCCATTCCCTGAAAACCCACTGAACCAAGAGACCCAAAGTCAAGCTGCCCTGCAGCAAGTGAACCAGGGTGTCCTGGGCCATGATTATGATTGTAAGAATATAACATGACCACAGGTTGAAAAGGTCCATTTGATGAAACAACATTCAAATTCGCTGCTGGAGGACCCATGCCATATTGTGCCAAATTGGAGGGCCCTCCCTGTGTGGCACTTGACCAAACAGGACTATTTTGAGCATGGTAAAATGAATTTTGTCTATGTGAAGAACTCCATGGCCTCTCTGACTGGCTATCATTTGATGCTCCTCTTTCCCGCCTTGGTGATGGCTTATCCACCTGATTCCGATTGTAACCACGCCCCGAAGTTCGTGACTTTAGGCCAACATTCCAATTACTTTCTTTTTCACTGTAGTTATCTGATCTGTCAAATCCATAATTTACCCTCCTGTTATTAGATGAATGCCGCTCCCGTACAGAAACCTTCTGATTTTGCTATATGCAAGGAAAACAAGTCTCAGCACTCCATACGCAAGAAAACTAAGTAAAACAAGTAATTTAAGCAGCAGAAGATATTCTTACAGGATTTGGCAAGTATGTCCCAGTCCCACTTCGATACCTTGGCATTTCATCGACATGATAAATGCTGGCAGGCCCATTAGATACAGACTGAAATGAGGACACAGGAACAATAGGTGGGGAACCATAACTCACTAGCTGGGAGAAGAGATTCATATTTCCTGAAAGTGGCCTTGCAGGATTACCATCCCATGGCACCCGACCCTGTAAATAGACAGGGGGTAGTACACCAGGAGAGGGATAGGCCAGGGGAGGAATGTTCTGGCAGAACCGCCCATACTGCAAATTAAGCAAGTGGCTAGCAAAGTCACCATCAAGTATATCGGACTTGGGCTCAGATAGATCTCTATGAGGGGCAGTCACCTGTTCTACAGAATTGTTCAGCACATTTATTTCCTTGAGATGATCAACTCTTCCAGAAGAATCCAAATTCTGACCAGAATCATGGTGATCCAGCTGATCATCCCTGTTGAATTGGCTCGTTGAGGCCTCAGAACTACTTGTATCATGAGGTAAATTATATATCGGAAGCATTGCCAAAAAGGGAACTGGTGGTCCAGTAGGGTAGAAAGCAAACGGTATAGAATTATCTCCAGGTTTCTGCTGTGAACCAGCCCCTAGTAGAACTGGACCCATTTGGGTAAGAGAGTCTAGAACACCATGGTGAGCTGACTGAAAGCCAGCAACAGGATGTTGAGCTGCAGCTTGCATGGCTGAAACAGATTGAAGTCCTGGGCTTGTTATTTCAGTTGCCACCATTGCTGGGTTCCAGTCTCTGCTGCCATCTTCTGTAGGAGCAGAAGGATGCTCAGACAAGGTTTTCTCCTTCCCATATTCAGTAGATGGAGCAGCAGAACTGGTTTTTCTACCTCTTTTTTCTCTACTTGATCTTGATACTTTACCTGATGATTCATCCCAAGAGTTCTCAGATGATATCTTATTTCTGATGGAACTGCTGTAACTAGATTGAATGGACCTCGAATGGATCTCATTTTCTCCGCCGCTTGGATGAAAAGCATCAGAAAGATCAGTTCGACCTGTAATGTTGTCTTCTCTAGAGGATCTAGGGTGAGAATGATAACTGCCAAAGCTAGAAATCCTCGATGAAGGAACAAATTTGTTGGATGATGCAGTGGACTGTTGATGATGATCATTTGTGTGAAATGATTCAAAACTTCCATTATCAAGATCAGAACCTCTGGCAGAGCCCTGGTCTTGGTCATGCCACAAGGTATTATCAACTTCACTGGCATTTGAACCCGCAGCATAACTCAAATTTTGATCCCTAGAGTCCACAGAATCTTCTGTACTTGATGGCATACCAAGACTAGAGAAATAATGTCCCCACTGTGGAGTAATTAATCCGTGTGTAAATGGCCTATTGGTATCCCAAAGGGTCTCAACCATGGGAATATTAGAGGGGCTCATCCCCACTAAATTCCTCTGACCGTATCCTGTTGCAACTACGTTCAAGTTTTCCAGCATGTGAATTTGGTCATTGAAACCATAGGGTGAAGGAGATGACATTGTGTTCATGAAACCATGGTGCTCTTGATGCATTCCATGTGCCCCTGAAACAGTCTTAAATTCTTGACCCTCAACCCCTGATTGAGAATCATTCTCTTGGTAGCAATTGGAGACACTGCTGGAATCAGCAAAAGTGGCATCAATGCTCTTCTGTGATGGGATATGCCTCCTGAAAGAACCATCAGGAGAAGAAGGTACATCTAATCTGACTGTATCAATTTCCAGATTCTTCCTCCTGATATCCAATCTTGCAGAACTTAACTGGTTCTTTCCACCTTCTGACACCCTGTTGTGTCTTCTTTGAGAAGAATCACTATATGAATCCGTAAGCTCAGGACTAGACTGTGTCCTTGCAAAAGGATGTGTTCCCTGCATTTCAGTCACCAAATTATCAGCTCTTGAATTTCCTTGATATTTTTCCATTTTGTCGACTTGTTTGGAACTTGTTTCTTTTCTAGAATAATTCATCCTTGTTAAAGCATTGATAGATCTCTCAGAGTGATGATTTACATGTGACCCATGGTTAGCTTCAGCTTGATGTACATAACCAGAAGTGATTGAATTGCTCTGCAGATTTGCAGAACCATACATAGTTTCTGTGTTGGAGAGCCCTGAGAAGCTTGAGTCATCATTCCTTGGGGTATCGGGCCGATGGCCACTTCCATGTCTGTCCCAAGTATTTATGAAAAACTCATCTATTTCTTTAAGCACGCGGTCCTTAGGGCAATTGAGTAATTTGGTAAGTTTTTTAGCACCAAATGTAAATGCACTCCTTATTCTGAAAAAGTTGCCTGAAATAGTAAAGAAAGAAAACAATTAATAACAAATGGAAAGTTCAAAGATATAAAGAACATATCAAATGTTTTCCTGCAGATCAACTTGATTTTTTAAATTGCATATTTATATGGACATATACATGCACAAGGATAAGATCTGCCAAAAGCATTTTTAAATATAATAAGGACCTTGACATTACAAAACAAAAGGACCCCACCACCGGAACACAATTTTCACTAACAATACATCTTATCTTTTGTGTCTGAAATATTTTTCAGATTCAAGTTATAATCCATATGCATACATGAATACCTCGATTGACACTACGGCCAAGGTTGTTGTTCACTCGCAGTGGATCAATGACATTGAAGTGCTTTGAAATGAAAGGTTGCCCTTGAGTCTCCTGGCCACTAGGGGAATCAGCATACACAGCACTACAGTTGTCAAGAAACTTCTTGCTTATGAGTAAATCTTCATTGTCCTTCCTCGGAGGTTCCGCTACAAAGTGTTTTTAATTATAGAGGATATAAAGCAAAAGAATATGGGAAATGAGACTTAATAAAGCTGAAATATTCAGATAATTTGAGATCAAAGGACTCTCCTAACACACAAATACCTGTTATATCTGGAAGTGAACTAAGAGGTACAGGTCCCCACAGACTTAGGCAGAAGTTGTCCCAATCAAACTTACTAAAAAATTCTAGGAAACGGTAAAGAACCTGTAGATACATTTACTGTCAGATAGATGTACAAATACAACAAAAAAATGCAGGTATAAGAGATCATATAAGCACAATCACTACCTCAAGTGGCCCAACAAACTTCTTGTTGAACACATGAAAAATGTAAAGAACTAGTGTTTCCAATGCATATGTGGAGATGAGTCCATGATGGGCACCCAGTATGCGACTCTCATAATAACACCATGCCTTTATTAGTATGATGCTTCGTTTGAATAAGTGCTCCTGATTTATCAAATTGTCAACCTGCAGGAGTAAATGTAAACTTCGGTAAGAAAGAAAAGCACAGGCCATTATTACATCCACCTCTATAGATTTTAGCAGAGTCAATAGATAACTGGGCTATTCACCTCGTCTAGAAAACAAAGGGTGCATAGTCCACCAATCTGGTTAAATGATATGTCAACCACTATATTCTCAACGAGACACTTTATTATCTTCACCTGCAGGAGAATGAAAGGATTGAATGCTATTGTAAACTAAAAGTCAATGACATGGTTATTTATACACAATAAAGGCCAATAGAGTCATGCTGCAAACAACCAATGAACAGATCATCAACACTACTAAAAACAAGCAAGGATTGTATCACAAAGAATCTCGAGCAATCTATATCATAACTAAATTGTCAAATTTGAAGTACATAAAAATCATTCAAGAATACAAAGGTAGGTTGAAAGTGAAATGAAAAATTTTAATGTAGAAAAAAGAAATCATATTGAAATTTGGAAGCACAAAGGAAATAAAATGTTTGACTTGTACAGACGACTGATAAAAGACTAGATATGTTTTGACAAAGCTTTAAAAGGCCAAGAATGATTGGATGCTAAGTATCTTGTATAGCATAATATCATCTTCATGAGCTCATGCAAGACCGGGCCCATTTAGTCATTGAAAATGAAGTTGTAGCCAACTTTCAACCCTTAAACACCTTATACAAAAGCAGGGACCTAGTCTGTCAATAAATATAACGGAAAGATTGAATAAATACATACTTCAGCCTGAATATATTGAACCTCCTTTACACGGAATTCAGCATTTTCATTTTTTTCTTCACCCTCCAATATATCACGGAGCTGATGAGCCCAAGTGTCCTTCAGATTTTGGTTATTGCTGAATATGGTCAAGTCAATGTCCCCATCAGGCAAATAGGTCTTCAGCGGAACAGAACCAAAAGTACATACCTACAATGAAAATATCATAAATGCATCAGCCAAAGTGAATGAAGAAGAAGTGATCTTCCATACACTGAAAAGACAAGATTAAAAGTTGATTTTACATGAAATAAGGTACATCTCGCAAGCTTCAGCCAATAATTTTCAGGTGCAGCACACTTTCATAAAATTAAAAATAAAAAAGAAGTTTGTGAACAATAACACCAGCTTGAAAGTTCCAAAATCACAAATCTTGCTTCAATCATTTCCTCAACTTTCGTTAGCATGATCAAACAGAAGATTCATAAGAGAACATTTATAGAAATAGAATTCCAGTATAATTACAGGATAATTATTAGTACCCTCTCTAGTTACAGGATGCTCGTGAATGCATTAAACCATCTCAATATGACTAATCATAGATCATCACGAGTGAAAAGTATCCCAAACAGATAAGTATTTAAAAGTATGCAATAAGTATGAGGATATTAGCAGAGCTACGCCTCACCTGGCAAGGGAAGCATTTCCCGATGAGGCACTGCACATAATCTGAAACCTTTTTTCTTTGTTTCTCAGAGGATAGATTGGGCTTAATGCAGGAAATGAGCTCTGATACTCTCTCTTCCACTTTTGACCAACGCTCCATGTCAAGTTCCTGTCCCACATGGGCAACCTCGCTCTGCAACAGCCCATTGGGCAAAAACCCAGTTGGTGGCTGTGCCCATCCTTCATGCTTGCCCATGTAGGCACCAACCACAAAATCTCAATCTAAAAGGCCTACTGACACCTCTAATCTCTTCAATAACTTAAAGCAGACATTTGATTGCCAAAGGCAGGCAGCAATTTTTACATACAAAGAGAATACTTCTCGGAGCTCGAGAATCTATTATAAGCAAAGCGCAGAGCAGCAGCTCTCCCAATAAAACGTGAAATTCACAGCCAAATCCCCAGCTAGAACCACAAATAAGCCGGCTAGCAGCTGAGTGCATCAAAAAGAGGAGAACTGATCACAGTACCAGAGTATGTACATGGAAAAGCATCATCTCTTCCTAATTGATTGAATATCTTCAATAGAAAAACCTAAGGGGGTAAAAACTCGGGAGGAAAGCCTGACTACAATTGAAGGCGGCTAATTTGTTTGACCAAGTTGTCAAGATTATCAATCAAAACCCTGGAGATTCCCACACCACGGAGTTGTTGAGCAAGATCGCGACACTGATAGAGGACGGGGAAATGTAAAACGTAAGGATTAAACTATCCAATCAGCAAAAAGTAAACAAAAACAAAACAAAGGCAGGGAAGACAAAGGTCGGCGGAGGGATCAATACTTCGGATTGCTCTTTGATTTCCAGTAGATCAAGGTAGATGGAGGTAGAGGATGGCAGATTGAGGAAGGGAGGGGAGCAGCCTTTGACGTTTTGCTGAATTAGAGGGTTTTCCTTCCTCTCTCTCTTCTTCTTTTTCTTGAATTTCCGTTCCTCCAATTGTTTTTTGAAATAATGATTTATTTTTATTTTTTTGCCTCAAAAAAAGCCCATGAACATCAACGAAGCAAAATTAAACCGTGAAATAATTAAAAGTTATTATTATTTTATCATTTCAATTATGGCACTTTTTTTAAAAAAATTACTATTTTAATATTAATATTTTTTCGCTATATTAATACTATTATATTACATACAAAATATTTAAAATATCATGGTTGAGTACAAAATGTTGAACAAAAATATTTTATTTATATACACATAATTAATTCTTATTGATAATTTTAGATTTTACTAATTTTAAATTTTACTAATATAATATATTTACTTAAAATTAAGGCTGATGTGGTACAAATTATAAAAAAAACACATAAAAATAAAAAGGAAGTGAATGAGAGTATACAAAGACTTCTATCAACCTCCATTGATTTGCCTCTATTTAAGAAAATAATTTTACAATAATATTATTATATATAAATATAATTAATTAATTTAAGTATTATAAAATGAGGCACGTATTAAAATTTAACATTACTAGTAAAATAATAATATTTTATATATATATAATATTTTTAAAAAATTTAGACAATAATATTTTTTAAAATATAATTATATGCAAATTGTCTTTAAACTTTGACATATGTTGATTTTATAGCAAAACCAAATTATATAATGCCTTGGGAAGAAAGTGTAAATTAGAGTATTTGTTTAAAATTAAAATGGGTATGAGTAATGGTATATTTTAGGATTTATTTAGTAAAATATAACTTTTTTACACATTTAATATTCATTAATTATTAAAACAATTTACTATAATCTCGAAATGATAAAAATTGTCTAAAATTTTGACCCGTAAGTAAGCTAATGTATTATCACAAATTTTATATAAATTTTACAAAATGGATATAATTTTTATTTAATACGGGTATAAAAGTTTTGTATATAATGTTGGAAGAGATTATAAAATAATATAGTTAATTTTATTCAATCACGTAGAAGGAATGAACTGTAAAAATAATTTGATAAAATCTTTTTAAATACTTAGCTCAACTTTGTAACTTTTATTGATATTGTATTTTATAAATTAAATAATTATAGTCTTATTCGATCAATAATTCATGAATAATCTATGTTTTCATAAGTAAGAATGTAATATATTTATTCTAGTTTATTAAATGATATTAATATTAAAATAGATAAATTATTTACCAATATTAATCTTTTATTTTGATAATTTTCAATAGATATTAAATAAATGAAACAATTTTCAATATTTTGTCTTATAGATTCTAAAAAAAATAACATATTATCTAAAAAAATATTAAATATTATAGGATATGATCCACCTATTTTTATGTTAACTTATCAACAACTAAAATAAACATTTATACATTATGGAGAATCTCAATATCTTAGTTACCATTATAATAAAAACTCTTATTATAAACTAATAATGTTCAACCTATACTGAAAAAATAAAAATTAAAATTTAGTTAATAAAGTAGTGATTATAAAAAGATTCCTTCACCCCCATTTTGTCATTATTAATTATTAATATAACAACACTTTCTTTACTCTATAGATTTTATTTTGCCACGTCAATATTTATAAGTATGAATGAGATAATTTCTTATAGTGTAGCTTGATATGATATTTCACTGTACACTTATTTCAAATAATTTAATTATAACTTATATTATATTAAACTCATGATTCACTTTAATTTGAATTATATCAAACACATAAATGCAATTTTGAATTATATTATACATATGATAAAATGTTATATTGAATATATATAAATCTGCTCCATTTTTTTTCATCTAAATTATTTTTATTTAGTTAATTTACATTTCTTAGCTTACTCAATTATCTATATTTTTAAAGATATTTTCTGTTTTTATTTTGAAACAACTTTTATATTAATAAATAATTCTACCTATTATATTTTCTTATTAATTTTTTTCATAAAAGTCAGAAAATTAACTATTTTAAAATTTTCTCATTTACATACAAATATACATTAACTGTTTGATAAAATATTTAAAATAGAAAAAGAATAAAAGTTTTGATAAAATGAATATATTATTAAAAGTAAAAAAATATTAAATAAATTTTATAATTTTTAATAGATTTGCAAGCTTAATAATAATTTATACAATAAAGTATTATAATTTCAAAATAAATAAGTTGGGATGATATATATATAACACTAATTTTTTTCTAAAATAATTAAAGGCTAATTAGATATATTTATTCCTTCTACTGAATTACAATAATTTCATATTGGAGTAAGATTGGAAATCATTGTATTAGTTGATTGAGTAATGAGGTTGGAGTTCATTGTATTAGTTGAGGAATGCCAATACCACACACTTTATCTAGAGGATGAGGTGACTTTTGCTAGTTTTTTTTGTTTGAAAATAACCAAACACAAAAATTATGTGAAAGGCTATTTTTTTAATATTTGCTGCAATCACTACCTTACCTGTTCTTTGGAATTTATAAATGACATACACGAACTTTATATAAAAAAAAGACATACATATGTTGGAATGATTTGAGTTTGGCACCATCGACTATATATATTTTATTAAATTGAATAATTTTTTAAGAATATTAATTTAATCTACTATTATTTCAACCTTGTTTTTTTGATATTATTTATTTGCAAAAATAAAAATTTTTTGAATTAGATATAAATTATTAAAGTATAAATAAATATATTAATGATACAAGGGAATATTTTATATTCTTATAAATTATAATAATATCAAAATTATAAAAAAAATAACTAAAAAAAGGAGCACTCCAAAAAATGATACATTTTTATTTTTTAATAAAATTTAAACTTTTATAAATTTGGATAGGGTTTGATATTGAATAATATATTAAATAAAAAATATTGTTATATAAAGTTATAAAAAATTTATAATTATAAATTATCTAAAATTAACATTGATTCAAAATACTATATATTTTTGTTTACATATTTTATATGACACATAATTCATGTCTGATCATAAACCCTAATCCCACCTCAAAATCCTAACTCTCATAGGGGAGAACAGCGCATCGAGCTAGAGAGTGCTTTATCTACAGCTGCAAAGATGCAGATCTTCTTGAAGACCCTAACGGGGAAGACGATAACTCTCGAGGTGGAGTATTCCGACACCATCGACAACGTTAAGGCGAAGATACAGGATAAGGGGATCCCGTCGGATCAGTAAAGGCTCATCTTCGCTGGGAAGCAACTGGAGGACGGTCGCATCCTCGCCGACTACAACATTCAAAATGAGTCGATCCTCCACCTCGTCCTCCGCCTCCGTGGTGGCGCCAAGAAGAGGAAGAAGAAGACCTATACTAAGCCGAAAAAGATTAAATATAAGAAGAAGAAGAAGGTTAAGCTGGCCGTACTCCAATTCTATAAGGTGGACGATTCTGAGAAAGTTCAGAGGCTGTGGAAGGAGTGTCCTAACCCCGAGTGCGGTGCTGGGACCTTCATGGCCAACCATTTCGACCGTCACTACTGCGGAAAGCGCGGACTTACCTACGTCTACCAGAAGGTAGGAGATGATTGATTTGCTTCATTTCAATGTAAGTTCGTTTTGCTTAACAAGCTAGTCCTTTAGGGCTATCGTGGATTAGTCTAATGATATCAAACATTTGGATTTCAATTATAGAGTTTAATTGATAGCAAAGTTTATGCTATATTTGAATTATTGACTCATTTAAATTCTGATTATTTTAATACTATACCTTTTTAAAATCAGTTTTTATATATCCTTTCTATTATTAACTTTGAATATGACTAATTTTTTTATTTAATAGAAAATTTCTAAACATATGCAATTCCTTGTATTAGATCAATACGGTATGTTTTCATCCATAGTTTGAATTTTACTTAAACAAGTAGGATTTGATAAGATCTCATAAAATAAAATATAATAATGTTAGTAGTACAACTATAATTTGTGCAAAAATAAGGAAGGCTCATATAATACTTACAACTTGCAATATTAGTAGGACATTATGTACACACAACATAATGGAAAATTAGATATCTCATTTTAGATATTTTTTGAGAGAATGTGGGAGCTATAAATATTTATACATATTGTTATGTGGCATTTTGTAATTAAATATTTTAATTTATTTGAGACATTAATAGCATTTATCAAATTTGAAGTCTTTAGTTCTTTAATTTTCTTATTCTTTTATTGTTTTGCATAATACTTTAATGAAATATTGCTATCCTATCTTAATTTGTCACGATTTCCTTTTTTTTAATAACTTAGTACACATATACCACTTGTTACATTCTAATAAGCACTTTTAAACATTGATCAAACGGCTAATTGGACAATATTTTAGGTTTAGTAATTCAAAATAAAAAATTGACCAGTTTAAACTTAATTTGATCATATTCTTAAAATTAAAATTTTTTAAATTTATCTAAATTTATTTTTTACATATTTTTACTTCAATTTATCATATTAATATTTTTAAGTTCACTAAAAAATAAATAATTGAATCAATTTTTTTCGTTTCAAGCCGTTTTTTAGAGTTTATATCCAATTTGGTTTATAATCTATTTATATCATTTTTTAATTTTAATTACACACTAATTTTTCAATTCTTATTTTAATTTTTTTATCAATTTTAATTTATTTTGAATTACAATTTTCTTTCAAAATTTTCTAATTATATTTTACATTTTTTTTTTCATTTTTACAGGATGGGTTTATAATATTCATATTCCCTCTACTTTTTTTTTCAGGATGTGAATGATAAGTAAATCATTCATTTCACACATTTGGAAATGCCTTTTTAATTGAATCATAGCTCTCTAACACTTATTTTAGTAATTTATTTTGAGTAATTGCTCATTGGTGGTTGGGCTATTATGCACGGAATGTAATTGGGCTATTATAGAAGCAATACGAGGACTATTATGCAAGGAATGGAATTAATTGTGTTATAATGGAAACAATGTGACTGAGATGTACTTACCATTTCAGCTGGTGCATGAGCTCTTAATTAATGGGCCTTCAAATCTGTGGCCTTCACTCCCCAACAATAGTGTTGAAGGACTTCTTTACACTATTTTAGATTTTGGTTTACCATAGCATAATCAATTTTCTTATCATTTTAATACTGTTTTATTTACATTTTACATGAGTGCTTATCAAATTGAAAACATACTACTCAGTATTTTTCGGTCTTCCCAAGGGAGAATGGGCTTATTAAGCTAGCTTGCAATTCGAGTCCAGATGTGGTACTTAAGGCCTAAAATATGGATTAAGTTTTTAGTTATATTAAAATTATATAATTTTCTAATAAAATTTTATTTTTATAAAAAATGAAAGATGCATTTAATATATTTAATTTTTTTTGTTATAAATTAATTATATATATTTATAATTTTATTAAGTAAATATATATAATTTATTCTAAATAAAATAATAATTAATATTGATAGCAAAAATTATTAAATTATGTGTGAAAAGTAATTAAAATTTTGAAGTATATATATATTATGATACACTATTATTATTATGTTAATATTTTTAATATAAGTTATAAGTTTGATTTTATATATAATCAATTTTATATTTAAATTGTAATAGTAATCACTCCACAATTTAATAAAAATATGATTAGATATACTTCGAAGTAATTTAAAACAAGTTAAAATTATTATTTTTTGAAATGTTTAGATTTAAAATGTAATATTTAAAAAGTTTGATGAAGGGTACACTATCTATTAAACATAAATGTAATATTCCAAATGTCAATATTTTGTATAGTGTAATAAGTACTATACCACAAAACATAGAACAAATGATAAGGGTCAAAGAAGACAAGTTTTTATCACAAGTAAGAAGGAGACTAGAAGACAAGTCTTTTGTCTCATATACAATACCATCTATTGTAATTTCTCATTTAAATATATTATCATTTATTTGTTAGTACAAAATTCTATACAATAAAAAAGAAGTTAAATTTTTATTGGAGGAATCGGTGATATTTGTTTTCTTAATTGACACCCTTGCAAATTTTATATTAAATTCATTAATTATAAAGAAAATTTGTTATTATTTGTCCCACATTGCTCATATTAGCCAAGTTAATGCACCCACAATTTCATCAAGTTTGAGTGACACATGGAGGGTTCATATGCAAAAGAAAATACATGCATTGGGTTTGAGCTTGGAACTATGCACCATGAAAATAAAGATGTTATTTTAGTTATAAATCATTAAATTTTAAATAAATTTTATTACCAATATATAATAATATTTATTATTTGCACCAGTATTTTGCTTCTAGAATTGTTGTAAATGTACTGGCTCCCGTTAGGCAACACGGGACCCACCAATAATAATTTTTTTTGACAATATTAATGGACCCAAAATTTAATGAATAAAAATAATATTATTCAATAATTATATTAGACGTATTTGGACGATTGAATTATTAGATTGCACCGACATGTCAACCTATAATAAAAAGGCAAAAAAATATTTTGGAGTTACTATAATTTTGTGCTGACACATGATTAAAAAAGGCAAAAGACTTTGGAATTACTATAATTTTTGTAATGCCACGTAATAATAAAAAGGCAAAAGAGGGTAAGAGACAAAAAAAATTTAAATTAAGTTGCAAGTGTATTGAACTTTCACCAACGTGTGTGGGAAGATAGGACCTCTTGTCAGACTACATGCAAAATGTTTTTTTTGACGTCATAAATATTCAACATTGACGCAATACTATTAATAAAAAAATATCATAAAGATTTTTATTCTATAGGGAATTGGATGACAGAATATAGTTTATATGAAATGAAGTTTATCCTTAATGATATGGGCAACATAATTTTACATGAAAGTCTGCTATACTCGGTCATGGTCCATGTCATGTTCCAGTAATGTTGTCTTGGTGGTCATGCCCATAATCGGATGAGCCGACCAAACATCTCCCCATCGTCAGTTTTTTTGTCGTGCAACATCCCGACAACACATGGCACGAAATGCCATGTAGATTGCGAATTTTTTCGGGACGGATTTTGGGCACCACAACTTTACCGGTTCTTTGGAATTTTTCTGAGTACGTGGAGGACAGACACTCTATGATGATTATGTTTGATAAGGTGTATGTTTGGTATTAGGAAACTACAACCGTATCTTGGTAAGGCATACATTCTTAGATTACGAGATAACAATAGAATTTAGGATACTTATCCATAATTATTCATGAAAATACTTATTAAATATTATTTTTACTAGTGCAATGGAATGTGAATTTAAAATAATAAGTTAAAGTGATAAATATAAATGGGTGTTTTGAGAATATAATAAAAAATTAGATAAAATAAATAAATTTTATGAGTTTGTTATATATATATAATATATATATATATATATACTTCAATAATTATTGTAAAAGAATATTTATATTTGTGATGTTTTTATATATGCAAAGTTTTTTTATGACATCAACAATAATATTTGTTAAAATCATCATTATGCCTATAAAAGGAATGAAAGGGGACTCTCACATTCACATCAAAAAAGTTCATATTTTATGCTCTTCCCTCTGGTCTCTCATACCCATCAGCTCCATTTTCTTCACGCAACATATGCCTTCGCCGATGGAGAATGGGGAAAGAAGATCGGAGTGCACCTTGATGGTGGAGCAGTACATAGCCCAGTACCACAGGCACCAGACCTCGGCGAATCAGTGCACCTCCATCCTGATCAGGCACATCAGGGCTCCCGTGCATATGGTATATCGACCATTTTGCTCTGCTTTAATTTATACTTGCATGCATGGAGATTCAGCTTGCTCTGAAACTGGCATGCACGGCGGGTGAAGGATCTGGCATGTGTTTGGCTATTCTTTTATCTTTCTCCTTTGGATTGAATAGGGCTGTTACTCTTTTTTCTTTTTCAAGTAATTTTTGCTTGCTAATTCGTTCCCTCTTTTACCATGTTAAGGTCTGGTCTCTGGTTAGGCGGTTCGATCAGCCGCATAGGTACAAGCCGTTCATTTGCGGCTGTGTTGTCAGCGGTGGACTGAGGATCGGAACCCTTCGAGTGGTGAACGTGGTAACAGGACTCCCTGCCACAACCAGCACTGAGAGATTGGAACTTCTCGATGACCAGGAGCACATTCTCAGAATTAAGATTATTGGTGGTGACCATCGCTTAAGGGTAAATGATCTCATCCGGACTAAGCCACTTTTTTTCTGAGTTTGTGTTCATCACCCATGTTTTCACCTGTTGCTCAATCAACCCTTGTGGTGCATGTTACTGGGCCTTCATTCAAATACGTGACAGAACTATATGTTGTGGTTGTCATATTTGCAGAACTACTCCTCGATCGTGACTGTTCATTCAGAGGTTGTGGGCGGGAGGCTAGGAACAGTTGTCCTGGAGTCCTTTGTGGTGGATGTGCCTGAAGGCAATACAGAGGAAGAAACTTGCTTCTTTGTTGAGGTCTTCATCAAGTTCAACCTCGCAGGGCTGGCTGATATCACTGAGAGGATGGCAGTTCGGGAGAGGACTGCACCCAGAAACCATGTCTGAGTGCTACTAGTCCGTATCATCAAAATGGCTGTTTATGTAGTATTTAAGCAGTCTTAGAGTCCGCGTGCATGGCTGAAGGCTGAGTTGTGTTTGTGGGTGTGATGTTAAGAACCTATTTTCCTGTGTTTCAGTTTCTGGGTGATGGTATTATGAGTGGATGCTGTGGTTCATAAGTGTGTGTACGTGGATGTGCCCAATTCTTGTTTGATTCCCTACTTTATGTTCTGCTTTCTGTGTGTGTGTGTGTGTGTGTGTGTGTGTAATGTAGTAATGGAGTTTGCATTATGGATGATCTTGTGTCTTCTTCCATTTTTTTTTTCTATTTATGCTTTGCATCCTCCTGCATTGGATGGATGATCCAAGGGATGCATGCATGCATGCACAAGGTGATCTGGATCTGGGTGTTTCATCTATAAGTTCAATTAAGCATTAAACCATTCCTCAATCTATTGAAAGATCAGCAAGTTCAAGATAAAAATACTGCATGGAGCCAACAAGTGGTAGAACTAGCACGAGGGATCTGATGGCGTATGAACCATGCAAAGCATTTCATTGGGCAAAACAAAAACTATTAGAGAGTTGCAGTAATAAGCCAAGGCTAGATCCATTACAGCAGTGGAAGACTATATTAAACAAGGCTAGCTCATGGGTATAATAGAACGTTACCAGATTGCTTTCAATAGCCCTATATTAATGAGCTTCATCCCAAGCATAAAAACTGATGAATCATTTAGTTTGAAGTACTCTACTCCTGGCCACATTGAAGAGGCAAAGTTTCTCTGATCTGACCATAACTTGAGAATTCCTCAACAGACAACAGCTTTTGGCGCTTTCATGCCAAATCCATGCTTCAGTTTCTCCACTCTGTTTAACAACGGGAGTGAGTTTTCAGAGAAGGGGATAAATATCTTCAGATTTCAGTGGCACTGAGATTTTTCTTCTCAGATGCCTTGGTATATAGGATAACATGCATCCAAGTCTTTAAAGTTCATGCCTGAAGAAGAATTTTTAAACTAAGTCACCAGACAAAGGCCAAGATTTTTCAAAGTTTGACAAATTTATGCCTTCCCAAGAGTTCATGCAGGGTATAATTCTCTTTACTAAGCAAGAAGAGTGATTTTTCTATGAGATACCTTAGCAATCTTAAGTTGTAATTAAGCCATATCTTGTTCTTTCAAGCAAGTCAAGGAATAGTTCACTAAATGGGAACTACCAGTTAAGAGTGTTGTAACTTACGTAGGAGCAAGTTTCCCGAGGCAATCAAGCTCTTCACCAGTATCCTCATCCCAGACGCGTCCGGAGATATCAATTATGTAGGATCTGTTTCCATCAGTTGACAAGCCTCTGGTGGCTAGCAAGTCTAAGTCTTCTTTATGCAGCTCTCTGCCATTCACGAAAACTCTTGTATTTCCAGCAGCACAGTTCTCAAGCATCGGGTGGTTAAATTCTTCAATACCTGGCTGCAACATAGATTTTTGACATTGCACTGTTATATGTACATCCAAATGAAACAAACAATATCTGAAACTTATGTTCCTGCGACTAACCGGTATTATTCCAAGGCAAGGCCCACCTATCACCCCCCAGAACCCAGCTCGGGAATCATACCTGAGTTGACAAATGCAAAGATTGATAAAATGTCAGAATTATCTTTATTAGTAAAACGGGGTAATGAATAACCAGGTGAGGCTAGGCCGAATCGAGATGCTACCAGTAGTTTCCCGGGTGAATTGTTCCAGCGAATTTCTCAGCTCTCTTGATGATCCGAGGAGGTAGAGGATACCCATTTACGGAAATACTTGTCTTGCCATTTCCAGCAGCTTGGTTGCTCCTTGCAAAATCCTTGAAATTCTTCTTGATGAAATTGGCAAGAAATGATTCTCCACTCCCCTTGGTAACTCGGGGTGGACACTCTTCTTTATGACCATCTCCTGAGTCTTGGGACTCACAGATGTTGCAATAGTCATGGTAGGATACCTCCAGCTCGGTTGCTAGGGATGTCTCATTCAAGGAATTCTTCTGCCACATGTTTGTCTTGCTTGGCAAAGCCTTCTCATGTTCTGATCTGCTGCTTTTGTTTCCCTTACTATACCTATCCCCCACATGATTATTGGAGTAATCAAAATGCTCTTCAAGCGGAGATCCTGGAGGTGGGGGAGAGTTGGCTGGTCTAAATGGTCCTTGAAGGGAGTTGTCATCTAAAGGATTGTTATCATCGTTTGCCAAGCTTGGTGAAGAAGGTTGGCTTTCTGATTCATGGGAGTTGCTCCGACTCACATTATTGTTTGCTGATGGTTTAACAGACATCCCATCCAATGCATGATAATCATACCCGGAGTTATCAAAATCATCGGAGGAGAAATAATCAGCACCCTTGATAGTTCGGCTACGGGAACGGATGAAACCCGGGGTAGTCTGCGCTTCTTCGTGGCAAGGAAACACAAGCTTCTTGCCTACACTTTTATAATTTATGACCGCAGAGCAGGCCCCACACTTTATCTTCTGTTGATGTTTGGGCACGCTCAATAGTTTACTTGGAAGTTGCAGCAACTGGTAACAATTGCAGCATGATATGATAGGGGCACCACCAGCTATGGGCTGCACACGAGCAAAATAACTGGCCAAGGTTGTCCCTCCCCGAGGAAAATGAGCAAAACTACCACCCATTACAGAGTTGATACTGCTTGGCAATCTGATGTGGCGTCCTGGTCCTGGCTCATATGAGAATGTGTGAGCAGGGAGACTTGCCCGCATATTATGATAGTGTGAGCCAAATAAACTGCCGTGTTCTTGGTTGTACAATAAATGATTTTTTGTAACATCTGGGAACTGGTTCTTACCAAATGCTGCAGGTTGAATGGGAGGAAAATTCTCGTGATATTTTCTTCTGTATGTATGGGAACATGGGCAGGCATGACCTGGGAATGGGTCGAATTTCCCTGTATCTGAACACATATGCGGCCTAGGATCATAAGCATCATATCGTGGCAGAGGGCATTTTTCTCCGGCTATTCTGTGAATCTGAGAACTTGAAGGCCCTCTATATGCAGGAAAAGGATTAGGTTTACAAGGGGATAGTTCTTGGTATTGGCTTAAACAGGGAGGGGCATGTGTTTTGCAGCAAGGAAAAGCTGTTGAGGCACTGCTGGGATAACCATTAGGGACCCAAGTGCTAGGATTTTCATAAATGTCTGAACTGAAAGTCCTCCTAATTGAAGAAGCCATCTCTCTTGGGTTGGCAGACACATCACAAGAATGGGTTATTTTATCCTTGAGCTCGTCTAGCTCCCTCAGCAGTTCAGCTCTATCATTTTCGAGGAACTGAACTCTCTTCTCTCCTTGTTCCATGCCATTCGACCTCTTAAAAGGCATCTCTTGACTTAAGGAAAAACTTCTGGGTCTGGTGCATGAGGGACCCTCATGAGGACACTGTGAGGCTGAGAGCCTCGAATTACAGATACGGTTCTGCAGACTCGTATGATCTTGAAAAGATGCTGCATTTTCTCTAGAACCCGGCAAATCAAGCACATGCTTTGACATATGAGTGTTGCTCCTATATCCAAACAGGGAGCTGTGATCTCCATCCTCTCCACCCTTTTCATTTTCTTTGGCATCCGCTTGAGGTACATCACCAAGATCATGTCTCCCCAAATTGTGTTGCAACTTTATTGTACCATTTTCACTACAGGCCATGCCATTTTTCTTGGGAACTGATTCAGCCGAATCAGTCATGTTATCTATCCCATTATCTTCTAGAGCAGCCGTCTTTCTTTCCTCATCGGATTTAACCGGAGGAACATCTGACTCAAGGGTCTGATTTGCTGGGCAGGAAAAAAGAATGAAATCAGTAGGAATGGCACAAACAAAACAATGCCATGTCAATTTTTCCAAGAAAATTTCTCATTACTATCTGTTCTTTTTTGATATGGCCGCGTCCTGAATAAAGTCTTACACTATGCACAGATGGTTTCACTTTGCAGCCCTCGAAATCGAAAGGCTCCAAGCGCATACTACCAAGGAACATATTCAAAGATAGCACCTTTGAACTCGTAGATTGATTCCCGTGACACACAGAAAACACTAAGTGACAGTGATTCCAATGACAAACAGAAAATTCAAAATTTCAGCATAGTGATCCTCCAATAATCGGTGAAGAAAAAAACTCTAAGAGATAGAGGTAATGCAAACCTCGAAGCACGGTCTCACAGCCGCCGCACTGATAAACAGAGTAGTTCTCCAGCTCCGGGAGAACGTTCTCACACTTGGGACACAGCACCAGCCTCACCTTGGCCGCCTCCGCCATTGCAGGAAACGGGACTGAAAGCTCAAGCAAGAAAGAGCAGGGGGGGACTCGTCCACTCAAGCGAGGGTGACGGGCAAGCAAGTCCAGTGTCCAGCGGATTTTTCAGCTGGAAGTGAAAGAGCATTCTCCTCAGAGACCCCGTCTCAGTCTTAGAGGGGAAGGAGGGAACACAAAAGAACGTGAAAGTTCTACTGAAAAAGTAGACACATCAGGGCTCAAGTGAAAGATTCAAAGATCTGATTTTGGGGTTTCCACGCGGAGCTCTCATTTATGGGGTTTTGAGGGATGGAACAGAGAAGTACTTTGCAGTGACTAGGGAGTGATCCGCAGTGGCCTTGTCCAATTTTCGCAGTTCCCAATGATTCACGGAAATTGGTAGCGACCATCGGTCTAAATTTCTAATACAAAGGAATGGAATCCTCAAATGTATGAGAGTGAGATGAGGTGAAAAAAGCAAGACGACAGCTACGGCGTCGTCTCCTGCTTAGTCCTTTTCCCGCTGTATACTATAATTATTCCTCGGAACCGGCGATTGTCCTGTCTGGTCCGGTCCGTTCCATTTTATTCCCTTTTAAAAAAATAATATTATATCATAAATAATAATTATTTAAATAAGAAAAGGTCAGATTTAGGATTTAGCAAAGGGTATATTTACTAAATTTTCAGTATTCCAGAACTTTTGCTTTTGGGTCATATAAACC
Source organism: Trapa incisa (assembly GCA_030064435.1). Classification (NCBI taxonomy): domain Eukaryota; kingdom Viridiplantae; phylum Streptophyta; class Magnoliopsida; order Myrtales; family Lythraceae; genus Trapa; species Trapa incisa. The sequence goes on from CM057772.1 coordinate 3,076,434, forward strand.
ATCTTTAAGCTTTATTCAGTCTCTTCTCTTTTCTTTTCTTTAGTTCAGTCTATTGATGGGTACATCTCAGTAGGAGCAAGGAAAGCAGGAGGGAGAGAGAGGGGGGGGCATTGGCTGGCATTTGTTTTTCAAACAAAAGGAAAAAGGAAAAGGGGTGCTTTGTTCTTGGGGCTGGGGGAAGAAGTGGGAGATGATGGATGGATGGGTGGATGGATGGGTGGATGGATGGGTGGATGGATACTATTTGGATTAAAGAAAATATTCCATATTCAAATGGACAAAAAAAATTATGAGGATGATGATGTGTTGTGGTTGAAAATAGTGGACATGTGAGAGACAATGTACTGCTGAAGGGGCCCACTTACCACCGCACTGTCAATCTCTTCTTTCCTCCTCCGTCTCTATATCTGTATTTGGTGCATTGTTTGACTTCCTCATGCAAACCGACTACTACTGTTGACTCCTCCAAACGGATAGATAGCTTACGCAGCTGGTGGGGCCGCCAGTCAGCCACCCACCCCGCCCCCAGTCCCACCTATTTCTGGCGACCGACCTCTCCACTCCCCTCCCCTCTCCGCTTTCTGAAGTGAGCCAAGGTCCAAAACATGGTCCGAGTAGAAACTTATGCGGCCCATCAAGCAGTTGCAGCAAATAATGTGAGCTCATAGGAAATGTTGATACTCTTACTGAACTTAAAATTATATTTAAAAAAATATTTTTTTTATTTTAACAATATTCAACATTATAGGTAGGAGGATGTTGCTGCTTATGGGTATGGTGTTTGAGTATTTACACGTAGCACAACCAAGAACTGGATCAGTATGTTTATTCTCGGCTTAGCATTAAGTAGTAAGCACACCCTAGAATCCATAGTTATATGGACAGCAAGATGGAAAAAAAAAAAAAAGGAAGAAGCCATGAATTTTGACTAAAGCTAAAAGGCAGAGCTGAAGTAATTCTCCACAACATTGCTGCACAGGATCTGCAGGACCGTGCTATTCGACGGCCCCACGCATCTGGGTGTCTTGAACTGGCTCACGGCGGCCCCCATTCCCAAGTAATGGTCCAGAATCTGCTGAAACGTCCCTCTCCTCAAGACCCGGAGCTCCAGGGGTCCGATAGCATTGACCTTGCGCGAGCTCATGTAGCCTGCATCGATGAAGGATCGGTCCAAGACGTTGCAGCAGTCCTTGAGGACATCCCCCCTTGCTTCGCCGTTGATTTCCCAGAATATCACGTAGTGGCCGGGCTCTGTGGACAGGTCGACGTGGCTCGTGAAATCAACCACCTCGAGCTTCTCCTCGGCCAGCACTTTGGCTGCTGATTCGACCGCTAGCTGCAAGTCCTTCTCGGTGTTCTTGTCAATGTTGATTGTGAGCAGGAGGTTTCTCCTGTAGACGAAACGAAGCTCCGGTGTGCCGTTGTGGAAGCCCGCCACTTTCACCGCATCTCCAAGCCTGTACCTGTAGAGACCTACACACGCAGAGTGAGGTTAAGAAGACTCTCAGAAGGAATCCACGGAGGACTTTCATGTCCTGAGCATGCAGTCAATGATACGATTCAATCAATAGCTTCCATACCTGCAAAGTTGGTGATGACAATTTCATACTCTTCTCCAACTTCTACTTCTGTCAGGCCAACTGGAGTGGGTTCCGCATCTCCACCAGCCTCCTTCAATGGGATGAACTCGAAATACCCAATATTTGGTAGCACGGCAAAAGTGGCTTGCTCCGGGGGAAGTTTTGGGTTAACGTTAGCTCCAATCCACCCCTCGGATGATCCATAATCGGCACTCACCAGAGGTAGTTCTCCGGCATAATGTCTCAATTTGCCCAGATATGGTTCCATGGACCCAGTCATTATCCCGTATATGTACTTGGCATTAGGGAAGAGTGCGGGTATGAGTCCATACCAATTAATCAATCCCGAACATTTTTCATGTATCAGGTCGGCCAGTTGGGAATCCGGTGTCAGAAGTTTTGAGATGGCTTCTCTGATAGAAGGGTCAGTTATCCGACTAGTGAGGACCCCAGCCTGAATATCAGCGCAGAGTTCTCCCACGACCAATTCAAATGTACGAAAAGCATGGACAATGCTGTGGGCGAAGGTGGAGGAGACGAACTGGACTTCTTCCCAGAAGAGCAGCCCACACAAGAGGTGGCAGTAGAGAGACTGGTGAAAGTCGGGTCCGAATATGACCTCATCTGGACTACAGCACTGTGACTGCATTGCCCTCATCGTGCTTTTGTACTGAGAGCTGCGGAACACGTTAGTCGTGGCTGTTCCGGCGTTCAGACCGCCCTTTGTCTTGAACTGCCTGCTGCTGTACACAAACTGTAAGGCCTTCCCACACCCAATGGGATACTCCCTGCAAGGCAAAAAAATTGATCTTTTAGTTGCTCCCAAAGATGGATGGATTTCTCCATTCAGAACCAAAAATATTATGAAATTGGGTAACTATTCCGCAGAAGGGAGGATGATTTTTTGATCAGTACAGCAGTGAGGATGATATTCTTCATGTTACCTGTTTCTGAAGGCAAATGAGGTACAGTATATCTGCATAGTCGAGTCCACCAGTTCATCATTGAATGGCACGTACTTGGGCTTTCCTTGAGTGGTCCCTGAGCTACAAAACATTGACAAATGCCATTAAACCCCCACCATACTCTCAATCCAACCATGGCAAAGCAAATGAGTCGTTGTTTATTACCTTAATGATATAATAGTTATGGGCTTCCCCGTGAGAATGGGAGAAGAATCACCATCTGCAATCCTTTGGATGTAATGCTCCAAATCTCTGTGGGTGACCATGGGGACGTGGTCCTTAAAGCTCTGGATATCTGTTCTACCACCTAGACCGAGACTCGTGAGGTACTCCGCATTCCCATTCTCTTCCAAGATCTTCCTCAAGGTCTCTCGCTGGACCACTCCAGCATCCTTTGTCATGGCCTCGAAGTCTTCTATCACTCTGTCGAGATTTATCTCAGCCATTTTCTCCAGCATCTTTGTCTACTGGACTGTGGACCAACAGGAACATAAGATCACTGAACATGGAGAAATGAATGCAGTTAAAGCCGAGACCCATTTAAAACAAAACGCAGACACAAGTTTCTCCTAGAATGCTACAGAAATGGTGGCGGCTGGTTCAGTGAAAACCAAAAGATGCTGGCAAAGTTGACTTTTATGGGGGCTTACTGCCCACAAAGGGGGTTTCAAATAATCGCTAGTCCCTCCTTTTTCCTCTTCTTCACTAAGTAGGAATAAAATATTGTAAACTTTAACTTGCTTATGAATCACATACAGATTCCCAGAACATGAGTCAATCCCTCCGGCCAAATACTTTGAGGTGGACGGCAGAGGTGGAGTCGATCACAAAGTTCCATGGTATGTTGAGCTTTTGCTCGAGCTGACTTAAATCATCGAGATGGAAAATTCTAACAAATCGGCTCAGAAATGGATAGTATTTATACACATCAAAATAGATCAATGCTTTCCAATTATAGACATGCGGAAAAAGGTAGATTGCATCGTGATTTGGAAAAGCCGCCAAAGGCAAAGGCCATTAGAAACGGGGAGGACTGACGAAGACCTTGAAAATACACAAAAGTAATTGAACTCATGAGACGGTCAATGAGGGACGAAAAGGAGCGCAAAGTTGCAATAAAACTAGCCACCAGCTACAGATTCGCTCTATGCGAAGAGACGATCTCGAGTACCAAAATGAACCTGATTGAACCTCGGAGAGCTCCTTACAAGTTTGCAGTGAGCGACGCGCAGGCTGCTCTCCCCTCCGCCCGGCTCTCTCGATACCTTCCAAAAGGTTCTTGTTGTTCCTCCTCTCCAGAGATTGATCAGCCAGAGAAAGCAAGCTCTCTCTCTCTCTATATTGCCAATAGTCAAAAGCTCAATCGCGTGGAAGAACGGCAGAGACGATGGTGAGACAGAGACAGTGATGAACTTGTGCAGAAAGTGCGTTCTCTCGCTGCACTTTTATAGCCAACCCTTTTCCTAGTTGGTTAAGATCAACTGTCGTCGTTACCCTCCGATTCTCTTGATATCTACGAAAGTGGCATCAAGCATCCTGGTTCACTCGTGTGGGGCCCGCTCATTAATTTACTAGGGAGGTCCAAGCGCCAACCCAACTAGACAAATGGGTACACGTTGCACCTTGGAGATTAGGTTGGTCAAGGGCCCCCTCTATTGCAACTTGAAGAAGAAGCATAGCATATACGGCGTCGGATTATTGTTGGGGATAAAATTGGGGACACTTACTTTTTGTCTTCAACCGTAGTTCTCTTGGGGAGGACAAAAAGTCTTCACATGCCAATAATGTAATCCAAGACCAACACACACCTCGTTCATTGCTTAATATAATATTATTCATTATTATCCTTTTTAATAAAATTATTATTTATCTTTTTTTAATTAAATACTAATTTAAAATTATTAATTAAACATTTAGTTAATATTATTATGTATATGGCAAAAACAAAACATTAGCCTACATTATTTATTGTGCTGGTCTAAGGTTGTAACTTGCAACCGAATGCATTGAATAAAATATATTATTAGTTATAATTAGTAAATGAGTACCTAGTAGAATTGTCCCTTGTCGACCTGTGGTTGGAACCCTTGTCCAGTTAATGAAATTTATGGCTTTCCATCTTTGTCTGTTTGTCTTGTTCTCTTTTAGACATACACTTTTCTTATTTTAGGATCGGTAAAAAGGATAGATCCATATATAGCACCAACCACCATGGCCCTTCTTGGCCTGGCCAGCTGCGGAGCTTAGGGTTTTTATAAAATAAACCGGTTTAAACTTTAATTGTAATTTGATTTATTTATATTTAAAAATTATTAATTATAATTAGTTGAATATTTACAATATTATAAAATATATAATAATATTTTATTTTATCAAATTTGTTATTATATTATTAACCCACACACTTAGTGTCATTTATATACACTTACAAAATTTAATTTTAAATTCTCACTTAACAATTGAATACGAAAAAAATATTATTATTTTAATATCAAAATACTGGTAATTAATAAAATCAAGTTAGATATTATTATTCGTATTTATTTAAAATAAAGTTTTTAAATAAAATATAAAAAATTATTGTACTAATAAATAGTTGTATTATATTATAAACACAATCACTATCACCACATCTAAAAGCAATTTAGCTATAAAACAAGTGACCATTCCTCCGCCCATCAAGTTATGTTTAGTTCTCAAACCACCCACAGTGTGCCCATTTCCCTTTTACACCGCTAATGAACTAAGATTTTGGGCTTTTTTGCGTTTTATATTATTATTATAAGTGAAGGGCGGTGGTGTTGGCTCGCCTGCATCCTGCCGGCAGTGGGCTTATCCAGCTAGCTCGTCCAACCAAATTGCCTATTTGATCTATTAGATCCAACCATGAAGGGCCCCTCCACTCTTTCATCTTTTTTACTCCTAAGCACACTCTACCGTGGGTGGACGGTGGACGACTCTCGAATATAGCCGCCAAGTTCCACACCCATCAGTCCATCTATAGGCGATTCTCTCCTTTTCCCTGAGGCGGCACCGGCGGCCGTATATATTTTTTAATTTTATTATTGTCTCCTCGACTTGAGGAGACGTTGATGGCCGCGGGACATATTCCCCTTTCCACCATCTCCCAGGTGTTGCTGGCCGATGGCTTTAGCCCACAGAGTCGAGAAAGATGCCTGCACCGCACGCATAATTTTATGCTGCGTAGATTTTTAAATATAATACACATAAAATAAAATTGGTTATTATTTTACTATTATAATAATTTTATATAATATTTAAAAAATAGAACCCATATAGTCTACTTATTATAAGATAATGTGGAGGAGAATAGGATATCACACAAATGGAGCCAATGAAATGGAATAATATGCTTCATAAGTTGATGTGAGGTATGGTGGATGCAATATGCTTATTCTTCCTTTGGTTATTTCTTTATCAACCAATGGTGACAGAGATGGTACTGCGAATCAAAGTCATATATGGTTGGCTATGCGTTGAGGTTCGTCAACTTCCATTGCATAAATATATATATAATTAATGGTAGGGTGGAAGGTTGAGCCACCGGTTGAAATATGTTTTAGTTAGTTATTGATTTAAAAGAAAAAGGTGTTGCTTTATTCCATTGGATGCCACCAAGGGCCATGTTGATGTTGATGAAGGGGTGGCCCTTTGCACAAAGGTCAGCTCATCGATCCTCTCTATCCTCTTATACATGTTTAGAGAACCGGACCCATGTGTCAATGGTCGCACCAGGCTGTTAGAAAAGACAGCTTGAGGTGGGTGTTGAGGGATTCGTTGGAGCTACTGGATGGGTCGTTCATGTTCTAGATGGCTAGAAATCTTGTGATTGATCTTGGAATGGGATAATGGGACAAGTGAAGCCTCCTCTATTTTCAGAATGACAAAGAAGGTATTGGTTGGGGGATGCCAATGAACCGTTGTTGGAGGTAGCCGACCAGAGGTGCTAAGTGATAACCAGATTTTGTATTTAAGAGTGAGTCATTGGATCTGCTCAATATTATTGGTCTCAGCTTCGTACTATAAAGTTCGGATATCTTTCAATAATAATATATAAAATAGAAAAATATTATATTTTTATAATATTGGAAAAATTACATAACATATAATTTATTAATTTTAATTATAAATAAGTAATAATATTTATAAAAAAAAAGAGCTAATAACTTTATATTTGTAACCAATTCAAAATTGAAAATTTGTTCTAATAATACTACGCTTATAAATAATTATTGATAATAGATTTAAAATTTTACTTGACAAATATATAAGTGATACCCATATTGAGAATAATATTGAATATTATATAAAATATAGAATTGTTGTATATTTAACTTATAATTTATTAATTTTAAGTAAAAATAGTACAACTTATTATTAATACACAATATATTATATAAGATATATATTCAATTTTAGCATATAATCTCCTTTATCAAATCTTTTATTTTTGCATATTGTGAGAAAATATTCTCAAAAAATTCCTTTCACATTCTAGGAAGGTTCCATGTAATCTCCCCTAAAGGATGCCAACAACCAATTTTCTCTTTTTTAGGCTTTCTATTATTATTATTGGCCTCATTTGGGCCTAGCCGTGCCTAATGGGTTGAATGATACTAATTGGGTTGTGATTGTCCTTCACGGCCCAAGTGAAGCCCATTAAGCCTATAATAGGAATATTGATCGGGTGAGGTCCATTGTGTTGGGATTAACTCCCTTGTGTCATGCGATTGAGATTAAGATTTATTAGTTCTCTTGTGTATATATATATAAATAATTGAATTGGCAAACGTGATTTAAACTGAATTGATACAAAAATCCAGTTTAAGCCATAATGTAATTCTAAAATAAACTCGCATGGTTTAAAATTTAAGTATTATAAAAAATTGCTATTGAAAATAAGTTCAACTCCATATTGAAATAACTGTATTGAAAATTTTATAATTTTTAAAAATAGTTATATAAATAAAAAAATTATTGAGCATTATTAATATAAAATTATACAATAAATTTTTTATAAAAATAAATTAGATAAATAACATATCAAATTGAAAATTAATAAACTGGTCAAATCAACTGAAAAATTCATTATAAATTGATCAATAACATTGTTGAACTAACAAGTGAATCGAAAAATACTAATGTACTCTTTGCCTCACCACTACCTATTTTTTTCGCTGCATTTCTAAAACTCACCATAAATAAAATAATTTATTGCATTAATATTTGAAATAATTTGATGAAAAAAATCTATTATCAAATAGCCAATTAAGTATATAACATATATAGTTTGTCATTCCATTTATTGTTTATTCACCAAAATTTTCTTTAAAAGCTACACATCTTCATTTTTTTGTGATACAAAATGAAAAACTATAACTTTATTTCAGTTTCAAATGATATTGTAAAGCTAATTGAGACAAATTTCTAACACCAGCGCTTTTGATCACCAATGTGCAATATACCAACATTGACAAATAGTACACATATTCTAACTCCGAGAGACATATCATCTATTTCTCGTACTATTTCCAATGCACTTGACAACTAAATATAACCACGAAAAATATCACAAATACCTCTTGTTCCTAACTTTCGAACATCAATGATCTTATAAGATTTGGATAAATATTGAGATCAAATAAATTTATTTAACTCCTAACCAGCCTTCAATTATAATGTAAAATAATCATTGCATGTTTCTTAAACCTCTATTTTAGGTGATTCACTTACCACAAACTTATACAAGGGTCAGATTTCCAACTGTACTAGTGTCACTGGCTGAATCACCATTTTTGGTGAGATCCTTACCTTTACCCTAATATTGCTTAATTTTTTGTGGGCCTTTAGATCTGACCTTAATCAGTATTGTTCCGACTAGCCCAGCCGAGTAAAGACCATGGAAACCTATGCAAAGACCTTATGGACTTTTATAAACCCTGCACTTTTGAGTTAAGGAAAACCGGGAAAAGAACCGGTCAAACTGAATAAAAAAAAATCGAGCCGGTTTACATTTGGGAACAAGCAATATAAAAATTTACAACTTACGAGTGATACAAAGGGTTTATTAAACCTTGGAAAAGAAACTTAAGACAAATTAGAAAACAAAAACCAAATTGGTTCAGGTGAACTAGATTCTATAAGAACTTTAAAGTTAAGCGTGCGTAGTGTGAGGATGGTGACTTCTTAGAAAGTATGAATTTTTTTGTAACCTGAAATTTTGGTCAAAAATTTTTATACGAACCGTACGACTTATCATAAATAGCCATAAATTAATATATATTTAATTATTGTAATTAATACTAATAATTTAATACATAAATTAAATTATTGAAATTAATACCAATAATTTATGGCAATATTAATACTATTAATAAATCTCTCCCATTTTACACCTATATAAAGAGGTCATTCCCATTCATTCTCCTCACACCCGAACACTTCTCTCTCTCTCTACTGCTCTATTTCCCGGTGAAGCTCGAATTATAGCTTCGACTTGAACAAAGGTCGGGCTCTTTAGAACCGGGGAGAAGATAGTTATTTGGTAGCAAACTCTAGTCAATCCGAGAATCGTTGGAGAAGCGCCAGCATGATGGAATAATGAAGCAGCTCCAGCGGACCGAAGCTGCCCTATTTCGGCCAAGCTGAAATCGACTATTTCAAGCCCTCCTCAAGCCAAACCAAGCCTTCCCAACACTTCATCAGCCCTCCCACGGCCGAATTACGACTGAAAGGTAAACCAATTCGGCTCTTCTCTGCAATTTCCGGTCGGTGCGATTCTTCATTATATGATAAACCTCAAGATAAGAGCTATCTGCTAGATCGAAAGCTCAGACTGTCATGCCCTCACCGGTAAGAAATCGAAGCTTTCTCTCTCTACCGTCTATTTTCCGATGAAGCTCCGTTTGAGCTCGTTCCGACGTTAAAATCTGCGATTTAAAGTTTCTTAGAATCGTATGAACATGCAAAAACTCAATTTCAACAATTAGAAGTGTTTGATCGGTCAATTTGATGAAATCAAATTCAGTAGTGTTGAAGAGTTGACATTGGGAAAAAAATTGGGAAATTTTGAAATTCAAATGGCCAAAATGCAATTTTATGAAATTGAGAATCAATTGGGCATGGAAATAATGTTGGAGGATCAATTGAGGAATTTTAGAATTTTTGGGGCAAAACTTACTATTTTTGTAAAGGAAGGGCAAAATGGTAATTTTGGAAAAATTGAGGGACCAAATTGAAAATTTGGGAAATTAAACCCTTTTTTGGTGAAATTGAATAAATTGAAGTACCAAGATAAATTTTAAAAGTTTGGGACTCAATTTGAGGAAAAACCGAGATTTGGGACTTAAAGTTAAAGAGAAATAACTTTAGGGACCTAATTACAAATAACTAAAAGTTTGGGTTTTCTCATTCATTGGAAATGAATGAAGGCTATTATGTCAAGTAATAATGAACAAGGATATTCATATTGTGTAGGAACGCGAAATACCAGGAATGCCAACATGGACGAGCTCACGTGAATACAAAGAACCGGTCAAGTGGAATTCACTGCGTTAACTAGAGTGGGTTTACTAACATCATACCCGGTTGGTATGATTAGCACAGCTTAAAATTTAAAACCATTTACCGGTTGTGAGTGTAAATTTTATATCATACCCGATTGGAAATGATAAGTACCTCGATATGAAAACCCACTATTTAGTGGTATTTTAAACATCACTACTTAGAGGAAGTGATGTGAAAATCATGCAGAAAAACTAATTAGCGGTTGTAAGTAGATCATACCCGGTTGGTATGATGAGACTTCCTTGAAGTTGAAAACTCGTTCATCGGTTATGAACGGAGGTGTCCTTATAATGGGCGGTATAATGGATAGAGAAAACATATGTTTTGTCGGAAGTGCTCTCCCCTGACTGTGTGCCAATGCTTAAACAATTTGGGAAACCTTCTCGATAGGAGCTCGAATAGCTCTGATAGGCGGGGGGCCTCGGTTTTGGAACTTGGGGGCTAAATGCCCGATTTTGAAAATCTCGTACAGTGGGCCTAAGACCAGTTGGCACGAGAAGGAGCTCATAAACGAATATGATATATGTGCCATAAAACTTAATAAGTGAATTGTTTGGCCATGGTACCAAGATAGGACTGATATGCTCAGTTAACTAGCCGTAGTGCGACATGACAGGTCGACGGACCAGTCAATACAAACAACTATGGGTTGAGTTGAGAGTCGGGGCCGTTGGACCAGTGGCACCACAGATTACATGACAATATGAGAAAATATTGTTTGTGCATGCATTGTGAGTACGGGATTGTCAAGACGCCTATGAGGGGTAGTGATGTGTCTTAAGGGCACTGGACGACCTGGTGGCTATAAGGGCAATTCGTCGTTCTAGGTGTCTGTGCGAAATCTGGAGTAGCACCAAGCGCATGAGACCGGGGTGGGGACAGGATGAGGTCTCTGTCCTCATACGAATACAGAGAAGTGATTTTGGGATTGTGGGTCGGATGTCGCGTACTTCCACTCATTCCTATGGTAGAAGTGGTCGTGCTTCTATTCGGGTGGCAGGAAAAGTCGCTCCGAAGCCACTAGCGGGTTCAGTAGTGATATTGACTTACGAATTTGTGTAACCTTCATAATGAAGGATGTGTGTTGGGTGATAACACACTGTGGTAACTAAGAAATAATGAAAAAATCCAAATTTTTAAATGAAGGCATTTTTGAAAACAAAGTAGTCTGGCACACCCCATATAAATATTTTTCTTAAAAGTAAAAAACTTTTAAAAACCCATTCACTCAGTAGTCGTACTCACTTCCTCACTTATATCCCTTTAAGGAAATCCCAGAAAGCCTCCCATTAAAGACCGTCAACTAAGATGCCTGTAAGACATGTATGTAAAGTTTTAAATTTCATGCAGTTTTGATTATGCTATTCCAGAAAAAGGTGCAGGTTAAAGGATGCCTTACTCTTTACAATTTATAATAAGGGGAAATTCTTTAATAAATCGGGAGAGTGGTAGGTTGATCACTAGGATCCGACCAAACTGGGTAGGGACGTGACAACTTTGATAATTTTTTAAGAATTATTTTGCTGAGTAACAAAGGTGGGATACCTAAATGTAATTTTACTAAATTTAGAGTACCCATTCAAAAATGGTATTTCTTGGAGGTCTTTATTAAGGGTTGAATAATGTCCTCGAACAAATGATAAAAAAATAAAAAATGTTTAATGGTTATATGATAAGTTTTGGATACTTAATGAGCTAAATGGAACTTTAGGGAAAGTTTAATAACTAAATTATAAATAATATGATTTGGGTAGCCATAAATAAATATTGGGAACTTATGGAGTCAAATAAGAATAAAGGAAGTCTAAGAATATAAATGAAAGATTTGGAGAAGTATAGAGTTCCAAAATGAAGAGTTTTGAGATATAATGGCAAAATAGTAATTTTATCCATTTTAGGGAACAAAGTATAAATAATGAAATTTGGGGACGGATAAGTGTTTCTAAGAAACTTAGGAACCCAAATAAGTATAAATAAAATATTATGACATAAAAGAGAGACTTGAAAATTCTAAGTTTCAAAATAAGAGAGTTTTGATGTGTAAGGGTAAAATGGTAATTTTGCTCAATTTAATAACCAAAATACAAATTTTGGAAAACTTAATTATATAAGTGGGAAACTTGGATATTTTTAAGAATTTTGGCAAATATGACCAAATATTAATATAACCTTTGATATATAGAATAAAATAAAAAATATGATATTAGTTAAAATAGGTTCGTCAATATTCAAATCGAGCGAACCGGTTCCAAGAGGCAAAAACTATAATTTTTGAAAAATTATGGGATAATATATCAGTGCCAAGTAGAAATCAAAGCTAACCCCAAAATTTTAATATGATTTGTGTAAAGTAATTATACAACTATCATATATGAATCTTATATCCCAAGAAAAAAAAGAAAATAGTAGGGACAAACAAGTTCCGATTATAACAATTAGTGGAAGTATTGACAGTGAATCCGATTGAACTGACCGATTTACTTTGTAATTTTCTATAATTTCATAAATTGGTAATGTGTGTGCTTCAGAAAATATTATTAAAAATGGAGAAAAACTATATGAATACATGTTTAGATAAGAAAGACGTCGAGTAATAATGTATAAAGTAATAAGATTTAGAGATTGTGAAAAATATGATAATCTCATAATATGATTATATGATTTGATGGCATAATGTCCTTAAATGACATATGAGATATAATTACCGAACTTTAAAAATTTGTGAATTAAAAATGCTTATTATTTTATATGCATGTGTTTTGATATATATATGTCTAGGGCTGACAAAAATCTTCGGTGGACCTAGATCTGACTAGGTCCCACCGGGTCCACAGATTGAGGAGTCTAGGTTCGAGTCTAGGAGAACGGACACAACAGAGTTGATTGTCAAGTCCCAACTGTCTTGGTTGGACCCGGTGGCCAATTTGGATCTAAAGGATGGATCTAGTGGTTAGGTCCGGGTCTAGGAGGACAAACTTTACAGACCTGCCCGACCTGCCTTTTTCTTACATGAAAATAAATTTTTGTATCAATGAGATTTAAACATGCAATCTATATCTAAGAATAAGATTGATCTCTATGGTATCTTCCGCACTTATTGCAAGTATTCATGTTAGGTTTTTCGATACTAGTTTAGTAAAATTACCCACTATTATAATATTGATAGGATGTGGTGGGTTATTACTAGAACCCCAAATCCGAAATCGAGCAAATTCATGACAATATATTAGGTGTCTCGAAATAGGAACCCACATAGGTTGAGTTTAGACCCATTGGACCAATTTAACATAATTGAATCGATTGAGATCTCTTGAACTTGGAAATGCCTTTTAGTTCAGGTTTACTTGTCTCTTAAACCAAAGAAGACCATGTTAGACATGAAAAGACCACTTAGCATTGCTTAGGCCATTTGTGTTGACGATGAAATGCTATTTAGGATGATTATTAAAGGTCACTTAGGCCTTTAAATATGGACGTTCAGATGGTAAATAGAATAAACTTGGGATGGTCAATTGGAAGCCGAACAATTCTTACTCATTCCATTATTACTAAATATTATTGTAAAAATGAAGTATTAATAGCTTGTTTATAATACCAAAATTTTTAAAAGTGAGATTTAAATTCAATTGAATCGTAAATATACGTTGAATAGAAAGTTAAAACTCGAGAATTAAAATTTGAAATTAAACTGAATTGAGAATTAATTTAGAACCTAAATTTGAATAATGTGCAAATTATTTAAATTACCATTCAATAACCTCAAAATTAAGAATATATTGATGTACTTTGTTCGAACTAATTTTTTATCTAATTTAAAAAAATGATTAAATTTTACTATAGTTGGCTAGAGTAATACACTCCTTTCTTTTAAGAGTAATTAGAGATATAATTAGATAATTTTAGGGTAAATTATAAATTTAGATGTTAATTTTAATCAAATTTTAAAATTTAGATATCAAAATATAATTATGAAAATTTTGTAAATCAATTTGTAAATATAAAAAAATGTGAAAAATGTTTATAATAGTAAAATTTGCTTAAAATTAATTTTAAGAAATATGAGAATATTTAAATTAATTTTTAAAAATTCGGGATAAAATCATAAATTTTATTTAAATTAGTGATAAAATATTAATTTTGATCTAACAAAAACAAAATAATAATTTTACTAAAATAAATGTTTTTACAATTGAATAGAAAAATAGTAAAATTTCCAATTTATCGAATAAAATATAATAAATACATTTTTATGATTAAATATATTTAAATAAGTTGATTATAATTTTATACAAAAAAGAATACCCTCATTTTGACCTCTTATTAGACCGTGCAAACATATAAAGTATATATCCCTCTCATTGAACAGGCGCCGTTATTTTGCCACTCTACCTTCCGCTGCCGAGACGCCGCCACTAGCCGCCATCTCAGCATAGCGCTAGCTTCACCGCCATGCAGGAGAGACCGGCTGCCTCTCTCTGATCGGGTGGGCTAGTGGATTACCGATCGCCCTGAAATCTCAGGGATCTGGATCTCCATTTCGGGAGGATTCGCTAGGGTTTAAGTTGGCAGGCCTAGATTTAACCATCCACGTATGGCCTCGGAAGATGTGAAGCCGAGCGAGAAGGCGGTCTCCACGTTTGTTAACCTCGCCGAGGAGGCGAAGCTCGCGAGAGAGGGCGTCAAGGCCCCCAGCAGCCACGCCGTTCTCAGTATCTGCAAGTCCCTCGTGGCCGGCGGAGTCGCTGGGGGAGTGTGAGTTCCCATTTATTTTCATCCTTCTCAAAGTTTAGCTTTAGCCAGCTCGGAAGATTTTCCTCATGTTATTCTTCTCAAGTTTTCTTCAGCTAATGCAGGGAAAATTTCGAGACTTGGTAGTTCTAGATTTACAGAGGGACTACTTGAATTATTTTTATGATTGCATTCTTTAAATTTTTGGGATTGTTGAAAATTGAATTGGCTTTGGTATTCAATCTGTGTCAATGATTTCTGCAGGCTAATGCAGAGAAGCGGATGAACCTTCGTTCTATCATGATTCGTTTCCTTTTTGGGTCTTTGGTTATTGCTGTAACATGGACACTAATACTGTACCTGTAAATTCAAGTTCCTTGGCTCTTCTTATTTGTATAGAAGAGAAGCTTCAATCTTTTTTCAATAGAGTTGGAGAGTTTTCAACTTGAAGTTCACCATTATTGCATTGAGAACCAACTCTTCAAGGGTCAAAAGAACAAAAAAGAAAAAAACTATTTCATTATATACCTGATGAGGTGCTTCCTTTGACTCCAGATGATACTATCTTTTAGATCCGTGGAGCCAATTCCTTCCTCTCAAAATTGCCCATTTAAGGAGTTCAAGCCACTTTCTGACTACTCTGCTATTTCACGTCACCCACTCAATTTTAATCAAAAGCATGGCCCTTGGTTTTCATGGAATGACCTTTCCCTCATCTATCTCATAAAAAATTGATATTTGCTCATCACCTCCAGTATCTGATACTTGTCTCGTAAAATGCGACCCATTCTTATAAAAGCACTGACTTTGTGGACCAACTATTTCAGGTCAAGGACAGCTGTTGCCCCATTAGAGCGCTTGAAGATATTGCTTCAGGTTGGTACTTGTCTTCTCCAATTTGAATATTTATCTCTCGTTGTTTGATCATGGTATTTTGAAATGATTTGGAACGACTGGCTTGTGCAGGTTCAGAATCCCCATAACATAAAGTACAATGGTACTATTCAGGGCTTAAAATATATTTGGAGAACTGAGGGTTTCCGTGGATTATTTAAAGGCAATGGCACTAATTGTGCCCGAATTGTCCCAAACTCTGCCGTCAAGTTCTTCAGCTATGAACAGGCTTCTAAGTATGGTTAACAATTCTAGATTAAACATTTTGTGGAAATATTCGTTTATGCCCAACATTTCTTTTAGCATTGTTATTTTTTAATCCTTTCCCCCCTTATGTTTGATGAATTATAAGTTCTGCTTGCTTGAGTTTTCTGGGCCATGTTTGTTGGTTCTTTAGTGGTACTTTTGCACGTTATGTGGATAAGATCTGACAAGTTGTGGGCAGACCTCAGTGATAAGTTGCGCCAAATGCTTCATCACTAATGCAGATATATTTCTTCACTAATGGCTCCTAATATTAGCATCTATTGATAGACAAAACATTCAATTGTTGAAATGGGTTATTTCAATACCATTTTAAGGATTCAAGAACTGCTGAGATATGCCCAAAACTTCCCACTTACAGTTTTAAGGATTAAATAACTGCTAAAATCCATTCCTATATAAAATGTTCCTTCATTTCTATATTTTTTTTCCATTTACTTAGTTACATATCCATCTTTGATTTTGTGATTGATTATAACGTATCACTTTTAGCACACTTGAAATTCTTCACTTCCAGTACCATTTTCATTCTTCTGATTGTTTCATGTTATGTTATATCCAGGGCAATATTGTTGATGTATCAGCAGCAAACTGGCAATGGTATGCCTCTCTTCACCATCTGCCTATTTCACTGTTTCTTTTAACATGCATAAATATATCTGGCTTGACTCTTTGGTACATGATATAAGATAGCACAAAAAATTGAGGGATGATCTCACGGTGCCTTTCATCAACTTTCCCAGAAAATGCTCAGCTCACTCCTCTTCTACGCCTTGGAGCTGGGGCTTGTGCGGGTATTATTGCGATGTCAGCTACCTATCCCATGGATATGGTTAGGGGTAGACTAACTGTCCAGGTGTCACCATCTTCTATACTGATTTCTATGATTTGCATTTGATCTCTTTTGACTATATTAGACTGCTAATTCTAGAAAACTTATAGCCCCATGTCCAAGGCCAAGACTCCCTATTAAATGACTTGTTCTCTGTAGTAATCGGCTGTGAAAAATGCATTGCTGTTGTCAAATGAAACATGTCATTCATTATTGGTTTTCAATCCTTCTGCATGCTTGTCTTGTGACTCAGAATGTTTACTTTGACATGCTATATTTGTAGACAGAGAAGTCCCCTTATCAGTACAGAGGAATGTTCCATGCTCTATCAACTGTTCTTCGGGAAGAAGGACCACGAGCTTTATACAAAGGATGGCTTCCTTCTGTCATTGGAGTGGTTAGTAGCTGATACTGATATATTGACTTCAGGAACATCAATAGCCATGCATGAATATTTTTCTATTGCTGTAAAACACCAACTTTTCCCTTTTCTCTGTACTGCTTAATTTTATCCACACTTTTGTGTTTATCTTTTTGTTATATATACCCTTCAACATGCCACTCAATGAATTTGATTGCGGGGGATGAACCTCATCTTAAATAAAGTTGTATGAACTTGGTTTGCTATTGGAATCAGTTTTGATGGCATATATTCCATGGCATGATGAACCTCTCTTTTTTCTGTCCTGGAAGCATTCATGTTTGTCATCCATAGTGATTTTCACACATTCTGGATGATTTCAGGTTCCTTATGTGGGTCTCAACTTTGCTGTTTATGAGTCTTTAAAGGATTGGCTAATCAAGGCCAGGCCATTTGGACTTATTGAAGATTCAGAATTGAGTGTCACTACAAGACTTGCCTGTGGAGCTGCTGCTGGAACTGTTGGACAAACTGTTGCCTATCCTCTAGATGTGATACGCCGGAGGATGCAAATGGTTGGGTGGAAAGATGCTGCTTCCATCATCAAAGGTGATGGGATGGCCAAGACAGCACCTGAATATAATGGCATGATTGATGCTTTCAGGAAGACTGTACGCTATGAGGGCTTCGGAGCACTCTACAAGGGCCTTGTTCCCAATTCAGTGAAGGTCAGTATCAGCCACACATTAGCCTTTTGCCGTCTCTAGATTCTAATTGTTTGTTTATCTGTGCTTGGCCAATAAGTTTGTTTCTATGTTTATGAGGAACAATAATAGTACAAAAATACATACCACTATTATAGAAGAAAATGTTGCAAACTACCATGATCTGCGGTGGTAGATTTTGTTTAGGTTAGTTCAGAGTTTTTTTGGGGTCAAAAGGATGGCCCAGGGTCAAAAGGAGAAGAAAATGCAAAGGTCCTTCTAGAAGGTACGGGGAGAACGCTGATATAAGATTTGAAAAGTCCTCATCAAAAGGTTCTTGTATCCCTGAAGTGCATCTTGTATTGAGCTAGATCTGTCACTACTGCAGTCCAAGAGTCACTGATCCCTGAATGACCTTCTGGAGCAGTGGTGACTTGCAGCAACAAGCTGTTTCCTAGGGAATTTCTCCTTCTCCCTTTCTTTGGCTAAAATGGAGAAAGATCCACTTCCTGTGATCTCTTTTTCTTGAGAATCTGCTAGTTTGAGTTCCATGGTCATTTTCAGCTGCCTGTGATCTCTTTTTATCAAGAACCTGCTAGTTTGAGTTCTATGGTCATTTTCAACTTATATCTGTTCTGATACATGGAGGATATCAGGTGACTTTGCAGTTGTTCAGCAGAAAATAGAATTTAAAATTTCTCAACCAAATAAATTATGACATATTTTCTTAAGAACTTATTTGATCGTACCCTTGTGAATTTTAATTTGTATAAACCACCACTCTTATTATCTCTAATGTTTATCTTACCAACCATGTGCTTTCTTCAGGTGGTTCCTTCCATTGCCCTTGCTTTTGTGTCATACGAAGTAGTGAAGGACATCTTAGGAGTTGAAATCAGAATTTCAGATTGAATTCTTGCCTCACTATCCTGTCTACTGGCATTTTCTTTGAAGACTGCTGTTTTTGTAGTCAATGGGGTAGGGAAATGCTCAAACTATAGGTGGTTACCTTTTTTTGTTTCCTTTCTCTCTCTCTCTAAGAGCTGAGTGTAGGAAAGTGCAAGTTCCTTCTGCTTGCATAGTGTCCCTTGGGTTTTATATCTAAGATTACATCGTGATATGAACTCGATGTAGTTCTCAACTTGTGTCAATAAATGGTGTGAGGGAGAATAAGGCTAAAAGAAGCATACAGGCATGCGTTTGTAGCCGAGGATGCATTTTTACTGGTATTGCTTTCAAGGGCTTGACTCTTGTCTGTTCAGAAAATTCAAAAGTGATTGTGATTTCATATGATTGTAAGTTTGTCACAATTGATAAAGAAACTTTGAGGTTATTAAGGTTTCACTGTGTATGATGCTGTTTCATTACTGAAGATGACAAGATAGCATGGCCTTGTTTGATCATTTTACCTATATCACTCCAGATTTTATACCCTACTTTGAATGTGCAATTGAGAATTCAATCTCTGGCGGAGGGGCAGCCTGGAAATGCCATTCCAGAATGGAAGTTTACCTGGATCCTATCCTGATGGGTGTCCAAATTAGCTGCAATGTTGGCAGAAGTGACTCATTGGAAAGCTCCTGGATCTTGTCAAATGCAAGGGACAGAGACAAGTGGCCAATTCCCATTGCTGCATTGACATGCTTATGATGGACATGGGTAACTAACTGCATAAGAAACCAATGAGTACTGTGAGTCTATGAGAATCCCCCACTCATTATGTTTTGGGGGAAGGCAACTAGAAGCATGATCATGGAGGGCAGGCATGGCTAAATTATGGGTCACACTCACACACATATGACCCATGCAGGTGTCCCAAGAATTTAGAATTCCCCTTGTGTGCCTCTTGCTTTAATATAATTTAGTTACCATAAGAGCTTACCGGTTCAACCTAAAAGCGAGAGGAAGAAGCGTAGGAGATGTTCAACAAGCGCAGGGCTCCACTTCTCCTTTAGAATGTCAAGACAATTGCTGCCAATGCTGTCGATATTTGGGTGGAAAACCTTGGTGCTAAAGGCAACCTGCAAGATTACCTATGTGAGTTGCTACTTTTTAGTAAAGACATTTCCCTAAATATTCGTTACACCCTTTTAAATATTCCAAAAATTTATCATTATTGAATAAATTACTTAATTTTATAAAAATTATTTTTTGGTTAAATTAGTAAATCTCTACTATATCATATTTATCTGATAAAATAATACTGCTTAGGAAAATATGGAAGCTGGACCCATAACACTAGTATAATTAGAATGTTGGCTTATACAAAAGTTTGTACACGCTTTAATTATCTCAAACAAATGTTGAATTAGTCTCTAAATATAATTTTACTACATTATTTCATAATTAAAACTTAGAAATTTTATTAATTTATTTTAACTCAATATTTTTCCAAATTTTATAAATCGATAGTAACTCTTTCAATATACTACCAACATCCTCAATTAAATATTAAAAAAATTACAACTTTCTAAATAAAAAAATAGATTATAATTTGATTGGTTGAAAAATAAAATATGATAGATATAAACGGTACACCAAAATTCTTTAATAATAATTTTCTATTTATTACTTAAATAATACAAGAAAACATTTGATAAATTTGAATTTTTTTAAAAATAATAATAAATAAAACTCACAATATTATTAAAATTAAAATTATTTATTTATAAGTATAAGTAATGAACATTTTATAAACATTTATAAATAATAAATATTTTAAAAATAAAAAAATAATATATAATTTTTTGATGACAATTATTCATTATATCTAATATATTTATGGTAGATTATTTTAATAATATTTAAAAATAAATATTTTAAATTTAGTAAATTATATTAAATAAAAATATATTAATTTTATTATTTAATATTTATTATATTAATAATATTTCCTTTAAATTTAAATTTGAATTCTACAATAATGATAGAATTCAAAATTTGACTCATGGGTTTGAAAGATGAGATTAAAATGAGTTCGTGACATTTTTCTTATTTATTTTTTGCGGGAGCAACAAAAATAATACGAGTAATAAATTTTATATTTTTAAATTTAAGAGAATTTGTATTATTTGATTACAATTGAATTATTAAGATGGATTTAAACGAAAATTATATCATTTTGAGTTGAATTGGCGAAAAATAAAGTAATTTCACTTAAATTATGCTTATAATTTGCAAAAGTATACTTAATAAAATATCTAATTATAGTTTATTATTATCAAATATAATCTAATTATTCTCTATAAAAATTAATTTTATTCAATAATGATTTTTGTTATTACAACAAAAAAATAGATATATTTTTAAGTTTTAAGTCATATTTAATTGGGTGAAGTGGAAAATATATGTGTGATAATTGATCTAGTTTGTTTGGTACCACACACATTATTTTAAATCGATTTCGAGTAAATTTATAAATTTATTCTATTAATTTTAATTATTTTTTAGTAAATTCATCTTTAATTTTATTAGTTTTTTTTTAAATTTATTTTTTTAAAATTTATTGGTTTAATTTACTTTCATGTACAACCAATAATTTCCATATTTTAAATTTTAAA
The DNA here is from genome assembly GCA_030064435.1 of Trapa incisa. Classification (NCBI taxonomy): domain Eukaryota; kingdom Viridiplantae; phylum Streptophyta; class Magnoliopsida; order Myrtales; family Lythraceae; genus Trapa; species Trapa incisa. Next base: position 3,097,909 of record CM057772.1, read on the forward strand.
ACTCATTAGAAAAATAATAAAGTTTTCGGTATAAGTTGATTCGGTTATAACCGATACTTAATTTTTAATAAATAAAATTATTTGTAACTAATTTATATCACTTTATCAAAATTTTAAATTTACTTTTTTCGAATCAATTATAAATCTGATTTTATTTTTTAAATTTTATTTTCAATTTTAAATCTAATTATTTTAATGTTTTCCTATTACAAATAGGATGGAAAAAAAAAATCATAATGGTCAAGCTAGAAAAGGTACATACACGTAATCTCACGTATTTTTGCCATTTGAGAAAAAATATGAAAATAAAAGATATTTTTAAAAAATTGATATTATAGTGATAAATAAAATAAGATAATGCGAAAAATCTACTTGAAATCATAGATATAAAAAAATGGATTAAGACAGGCCACAAAAATCTTAATTAAAATACTAATTTTGACCAAACTTTCATCTACATTTTTTTTTAGGAGAAGTTTGATTATCTCATTATTATAAGATTTAATATTTATAAAATGTTGTAAAAATACTTATTAAATAATTATAATCTAATATTTATAAAATGGGTCAAAATATTTATAAAAGTGTCTATTAAGTTAATGTATAATGAGGGAACCAAATTATTTATAAAAAATGACGGATCTAATATAATTTCAAACGTTACATGAACCGGTAATTTTATAATTAAATAAATTTCGTGTATTGTATTATGATATTACATAAAGTGTATAATTATTTAACATATATGAATTATTATTCCAACAAAATTATAATTTAGTTAATAGGAACTACTAAAAGTTACTAAAATGGAATTAATAATGGCAAGTGAAGTAAACAAGTGTTAATAAATATTGACATTTAAATGAGTGAATATATTTCAAATAGTCGAATAAATAAAATTATGATATATAATGTAATAATAATCAATAAAAAATTTTAAATAATTTAATATCGTATTCCTATTTTTTTTTGGAGTAAATGAAACCTTTATTATATTTAAATTATATTTTAAATTAATTTCTCCAACGTATTTTACTCTATAACTATCACAATATTTCAGAAATTTTTTAAATAGTATTAATATTTTTTATATCAAATAATTTTTTCCACTTTTATCTAATGAAACTATAACATTTTCACTATCAAGTTTCTATTAGTCTACAAGTAAATAAATATCATCTAAAATTTAATTTACAATTAGAATATTATTTAAAAAAATATAATCTTATTTAAATTATTAAGTAAAATCCCGCATTTCCCCAAGCTCCAAATATGACGAAGGAAGAAGGATAAAGGAAAGGGAGATTGCTTTCCATGAAGGAAGAAAGGATAAAGGTAAGATCTCAAGGATGATGATGTTTCAAGCAAAATGGAACCAACTGGGTTGCAAATTGCAATCAGCACTGGGCACAAATTCAACCAAAACAATTCAAAGAGGAAAGAGGATTGATTAATTTACCCTGTCAAGTTTCAAGAGTATGTTCAGAGTACTCATCAGTAAAAGAGTATGTGCTGGTGAGATTGCTGACCAAATCCAAAAAATAGTCTTTAGCCTCAACGAACAAAACAGAAGCAAACATCTCAACCACATATTAGATTCAAGAATATTTTTCTTTCTGCATTTTCACCAATAGCTAGTACATTTGTCCCTATAAATCATTCCATGTCATGGATCACACCTAGTGAAAGGCATTTGTCAGCCAAAATAGAGAAGGAGAATGGGATCTTGACTAACTTGCCTAAACATATCATAACACATAGATCCATCCATCCATCCCAAACTGAATATCGTCATGGTTCAATTTCAAGCCTGGGTTCAAAACAAAAACCCGAAAAGAGCTGTAGAGGAAACCTTTTTGTCACAGGACTCTTCTGAGACCACCTCCATTGTTTCTGGCTCATATCAAAGACAAGAAGTGCGGGACCACCATAGCTCTGGATAAAAATCAGATCATCATATCCACTGCTAGCAAAAACATCATCGATTTCCCCGAATCCTTGAAAAACCTTCTGGGGCATTTTAGCTATTTCCTGCCACTCCTTACCATGCAAGACCCAGATTCCAATCCCCTTGATTATGTCAGGTTTGTCCTGTTTCCCGATACCTCCTACCATAACCAGCTTGTCCTTCAGATTCATGAGGCGCCCACAGGTAAGAGGGCAAGGCATTGAAATAAAACTCCTAAGCAGAGGTCTGTGGGAAGAATGAGCTGAAAGATCACACATTATCAGTCCATGGCGGGTATCCAGGTGCCGCCCTCCACCAATCACAGTGGCATATATCAAGAAGTACAGAACCCGGCCACAGATGACACTCTCCTCCCCGCCTCTCCACCCAGCAAGAACCTCTGTGGGTAATGTAGTCCAAACCATTGACTTAGAATCATAAAGATGAATTGAGAGCTCCCATTGGATGAAGTTCTCAGGAACCTGTTTCGATTTTACAACTGAGAGTTTGTAGTAGCTTGATAACCTGTCAACTGATATTGCAAAGGCACTATAATCAGAGAATTTCAAGCCTGGGGACTCCTCCAACTTCCTCCAACGCTTGGTTATTGGATTGCAGACATAAAGTTGGCTTCTGCTATCATTGTCCATGAAGGAAACAAGACCGGAAGAAGATGCAACAAACCAGTTGGGAGTCTCTATGCAGGGTAGGTCAATGCCATACCACTTTTTAAGTATAGGATCGTAAGCATAACCACAGGGTTCATGAGAGCTTGTGAACATGAAATACCAGGGTTTTTGTGGCAGCACATGAGAGAGGTTTCTCTGGAATCTCTTGGAAGAAACTATCTCATACCATCTCCAACAGACAGAACTGGCCTGAAAGATGCTTGCTACTGGGAGAAAAGACAGGATTCGTTCCAGTAAGTCATCAGGCAAAATTATATCTAAGGAAACTGGAAAAGAATCTTGATTGTCTTCGTCGCTGTGATCTGAGAAGGTGTCAAACTCGTCAGTTTCTTTCAACAAATCACCATCAACGTTACTGGTCTCCCAGGCTACATCCATGATGCTCTGCAGAAAGATTTAGAAGTTTCTGATTAACGGAGATCATAAAAAGAGCCTAAGAGGACCATAAATGGATGAAGGAACCACGCATTCCCTTGCATTGCTCAGTGGTTACTAACAAATTAAATGAATAAATGAAACAAGAACAACATAGCTAAACTGCCTTCATAAACAACATACAGTAAGTTAATCCACAAGACAATGACTATGATTGTGCCTCCAAAATATACTGAACCCTAGATTCAAAGGTACCCAGAAAGAAATCTTGAGGAAAAAAAAGCAAGGGTTCCAAAAAGAGGCCCGAGGTTTTATGGTGAGACCATTATCAAGTCTCCTCCTGATCTACCGGCTGATATGCAGATCTATTTCATAGATGAGAAGAGAAACTATCCACAAATGACAGTTACATCATCGGTGATGCAATCCTTAGTCTCAGAAAAAGATGATCATCGTTGGGTTCATGAGAAAATCTCATTGAATCCTTAATCTGTCATCCGTCCTCTAGAGCCAGATTGAGTTTCTACCCATTAATAGATTTAGTGAACAAATGAACTTTCTAGGGTGCTAAGATACGAAGCTGCGGAAAACAAAAAATATCAAGCAGAAAGGAGCCCACGATGCCACTAGTTAAGAACAGTCGAGAAATTCCTTCAAAGAATAATAAATTATCAGCCCTAAAACGTCACTAGCAAGACTAGTAAAAAGAAACCAGCCAATCAAATCTGAAGGGGAAAAAGAACTGACAAACTAGAGCAGCTAAATAACTGAGATGATAACACCCATCCAGTTCCACGGCTATAGAAGCTCCTGTGACAGACAGAAAATGGCTGAGAAAACAACATAGAAAATCAAGACTGACCTCCCCCTCGTGTATGGGTCTGGCGGGAGCCGGGCGAAATCCAACGCGGAAAGTGGAGATAAGTAAGGACAAAAACACCGATAGAATAGAACGACTGATCTGAGGAGAGAAATGGGGGTCGATCCAAAGCCCAAGGAGCGAGATGGGAAACACGGAGCGGGAGGCTGCCAACCCTTTAAAGAAGGTTGTAGAGTGGAGGGGCAGGCAGAGGCGGGAGGCAAATACAGAGGGAAGGAGGGAGGAGGAAGGTGGGCTTCTATGTCTGTGTTCTGTGCTGCGTAACTGTAGGGCTTCCTTGGAAGTAGGGGGGGCGTGGGGTAGGGGGGGAGTGGGCGCGTGTGTAGACGCGCCGGGACTCGAAGAGCAGGTGGCAGACAATGACAGATAGTGGGTCATGGAGTGTGAATTAAGCAATGGATGGATTTTAACAACGAGAAATTTAATACATGGGAAAATTAAATAAATAAATAAAATATATTTATATTTATTTTAATTATACATCATATTTAATTTATTGGACATTAATTAAACTTGATATGAAAATGTGCACATTTTGTCAACATAATATGTATAACAATGGGCGGGTAGACCGACCTACCTCAGAATAATGCAAGACCCACCAAGTCTTGATAATCAAAATATGGCCTTACCCTTGTTGATATTCCTACTTGGGACTAAGTTTATGAAGTCAATATATTGTTGAAGCTGAAATAAGAAGGAACATGGATCATTTTGATGCATTTATTGAATTTGAGTACTAAATTAAGTGCATTGATGGGATGGGATGGGACCCGCTAAAGTCTATTTGATGGGTCTACAGCACAAGCAATTGACAATGCAGAAGGCCATGCTTGAAAGTGGTGCCACCACTAGTAAAATGGCACAAATTCTCATCCCGTCTCATCCTCTTTCCAGCTAAGCCTACACATTGAGCCATGACATGCATGCATGCCTCCGCTATTCCTAAAGCAAACACTAAGTTAATTTAGTCAGTCTATTTTTTAAATTTTATTAGTTTTAAGTAGTAAAATAATATATATAATTTTAATTCGATACTTAAAAAAACAAAATAGATTTTCTTTACGTTGCCAAAGTTAAACAAAGCCTGCACCCAAAATAGACGGGGACGAGAGTGAAGAGGAGGGATAGTAGACCAGCAAGGCTCCAGCCACCCATATAAGCGGATATTGAACGTATGGTGCACATATGGCATCCATACCACATTGGACGGTCCACGTATGCTGCTAAACCATAAGCCAAAGTTATTATATAAAGCAGGGACTTAAGTGCAGCGCCAAATCCATGCACGACGTACCATCCTTGTCACATTCCTTGGCCCCAGAAGGGATCTTGGATCCTGCTTTAACCTTCCGTGTCATGCAATGTGTATAATATTATACTCCACATAGATTTTAGTCTAAATTACATTAACTATACTAAATATTTTATAAATTTACAATTTAATATAAAATATTTTAAAAATATTATTTAAAAAATATTAGTATCAATTTAATTGAAGTGAACTGTAGTTTTGCTGCATATATATATATATTAAGGTTACGTATTTTTCTTTAATTAAAAATATAATATTTTAAATAAAAAAATCAATTATCTTAAATAAATTGTGTATTTAATATATTTTGCTCCTCTGCTTCTCACATCAGATATCAAATCATATGCGTTGGGTTCCGCGTCAGGCATTTTTTTTATCACGGGGACGTAAACGATGTCAGTGAAAACAGTTTTCGGTCCCTTTTCCCCGGCGGAGTTGCAAGGGATGCACAGTTCATCTTCCCCCACTCGCTAAAGTTTTTCCTTTTTTTTGTTTTTCTTTTTGCTGCAAACCTGTGCAGTGGTGTGGTAAAATGCAGAGCCCCAACCAATTAAGACAGCTCCTGTGAAAACAGACAACTCATAAACTAGGGAAAATGTTTTCCAGAAAAAAAAAAAGGAACAAAAACATTGATTGAATTTGAGGAGCTAGCCACCTTTACCCACGGTCTTATTGCATTGCAAGCAGTCTTCGAGAATAAAAGCATTCTTGCTCGTCATAGCTGGTGCAATCTCCATTAGGAGATATTACACTTACTATCAGTGATCAAAAGTCAACATAACCTACCTTCAAATCTCGTGAACAAACCAGTCGTTATTCGACATCATCTGCCTGAAGGGACTATGATCTACATCTCTTTCAAGTGATTCTTGGTGTAAATGTTCACCCTCCATGATTTCAGTGGACTATTTACTGCAAGCAGGTGAAGCAGATATGGGAGCTTTACAGTTTGTTGATTATGTAGATTGACATGGGACCTATGGCACCGGCGCCATTCTCAGCCTTGCTGTCTTGGGCTTGACAAAAAAGGCGGACACCATGCTCCTGCGAGCTGAGGCTAGTGGTATCGCTCTGTTGTTTGGGTTATTATCTGATGACCTGACTGCTGTAAATGGTCCGGAGCCATGTACAGATTCCTGCAATGGAAGATTGCATACAAGCTTTGTGAAGGTCGACCCAGTAAATAACAAAATGGTTTCCTATCTCTGCGACGAATTGTTTACAAGTGTGCCCATAAAAAAAAATCAGCGGCAAAATAATTTACAAGGAAGGAATAGGATATCCCAGTTCTAGTATCGATGCGGCTATCTCTGATTCATTAATGCTCTCAACCATTTTCTATCTATTATCACAAAGTCAAAGAAGAAGTATAGCTTCACAGATGAACTTAGATATTGCATTACCCTGGGTGGAAAACTAAATGTTGGCATCAAGGCACCGGATGTAGCCAGTCCAGTTTGCAGTTGGTGAGTAGGTTTTGAGGCTCCCCGCCGCAAGTTCTCTTCATCATCTGCATAGATGTGAAAGTTGAAAATGAAGTGCTGAAATAATCTGCAACTAAGAACTCTCAAACATAACTTATGAAAGACATACTCAGCAGATGAAATACTCCAGGCAGTTTGGCAAAACCTTCAGTGATGCTGCAAAATAAGTGATTGTCATTACCCAACATGACAAATTATTTTTCTACCATGGTTTTTATATTGCCTGGTTGTCTGGGATCTTACCTTGTTGGAACATTTTGACTTTCTTTCACTGAATACTTTTTTTCAGATGCTAAATGCCAAGAAAGAGTTTTTGCTGCAGGCGAACCTAGTGAAAAAGTGGCCATATTAATTATGTTAAACTAAAGCCAATTTGCATCAAACAAGAATTGTTAAGCTGCAAAATTCTACACCTGACTGAATGATACAAGATTGGCCCTGAAAATGATCCTCTATGAGATCCTTCTGATTGTGTGGACCAAAACGCACCTTCTTACTGACGAAATCTGGCTTGCCATCAAACAGATAAGGCATCAACAAGGGGCAAAAGGAGGCACAAGGAAAACAAATTATTTCAATATTTCCTTTGTTAAACCAACTGTAATTCTTCAATGAAGTTTACTTGGCAAAGTGTAGTGCTTGTGATGTCGAGGAATAATGGCCAACAACTGATGCTGCCGAAGTCCTTCTTGATCCGAATATGTTTGACATGTCAGAAGTCGCTAATAGAAATAGAAGTCGGTGAGATCCGTGCATTGCTGTGCTTCCATGAAAAAGTGGAAAAGCTTGAACGGCAGAATTAGAGTAATGTAAATGTGGTGGAGTGTTGGAACAGTGTTAGAACAGGAAAGTAATTACCTGATGAAGATTGGCCACTTTTTGCTGCATAGCCGCAACATCTAAAGTTTGTTGCTCAAGAAGATCATTTAATTTGCATGCAACAGTTCCCAGGTGATCAACAGCATTAACAATGACCTTTACAGCATAATCTTTGAGGTTGTCAAGTACCCTTACAAAATCAAACAATCAATTGTGAGATGCAACGGCATTGAATTATAATAACAACACGATTTAAGAGTTAACTGCTTATAATATCAAACAGAGCATATAATGGAGCACTATTTGGGTCAAGCACATCTGCACAACACAAGCTCCCTCCATAAGCTACATTTCATGAAAGGGAAAAAAAATGACTGCAAGTATCGAGAATAAGTCATTAACTGATGATTCACCAATTCCATAAAGAGAAGTAGCTGCCAATAAATCTCTCTCCCTCTCCCTTTCTCTTTCACACACACATTTTACAAGCACTTCTTTTGCTCAACAACAACTATAACATATATTAAACCAAAGCCAAAAGGCTTTGAGCAGAATGAGAATCCACTTATGCTACAGGAGTTCTCGCATCTCTTAAAAGAAATGGATTAAAAAACTGGATGCTCTATCCATTTTACAAGCACTTGATAAGATATAAATTAACCGTTTTTTAAAAGATATAGCAATTCCAAGATCAATAGGACATATTGCATAGAGTTCTCATTTTTTTCTTGCTAGCATGATTTCTTCCAGTTACAACCACTAGATACTAACATAACCCAACCATTATTTTGAAGCAAGAGTAGCACATTCTCAAGATAGCAGCAATCAGATAGAAATTCTAAGAACAAAGAAGGATTGCATTGATAAGAATGTGCTACAGAACCACAGTATAGATTATTCTAAGAAATAGAGAGAGGTACAATTTGGGATGGAGATTAACTCTCCTTATATGAGACTAGTGCACAATGATTATCTAACACCTTCCTTTCTAATAGCAGAAGAAACTACACTGCATGAAGGAAGTGCACAAAATCAAATCCAACAAGCTAGCATAATAAAATTAAAGTTATTGTCTGAACATCATCAAACATAAGAATAGATTTCGTATAAAATATGCACTGTCAGCTCAAGAAACGACCCACTTGTTGTGTATTTAATACGAGTTATAAAAAACTAAACTGAAATACACATGAAATGAATGAAAAATGACACCAGAATGTACCGAGGAAAACTCACTGTCTGGAGAAAAAACCGACGGACCGATAAAACTGCAGCTTACATTTGTTTCTTTTCACTATGAAGATAAGATTTCTCGCAGTATTCTGCAGCAGAGTAGAGTTGAGGCCTCAGATTATTCAGCTCCTGAAAAGGGATCATACACGGATGGCACTAAAATCCTGCTTTTCATTTAAAAAAAATGAAAACTCGAAAAGTTGAACCGCAGGCAGGACCCATAATTCCAGCATAAAAAATCATCAAGGCTCAGTTTCGACACTGCAATCCCACGCAGCCTGTTCCCACGCCGTAACAGAATGCACATTCGATACAGACGCACTTGGAGGAGATTGAAACCTGTCGATACCTGCAAGGCCGTAACGAAGCCCTTGCTCTGCTCCATGGACGCCTCATCCAAGGTCTCGATCCAATCCTCCGCCCTCGGCTGCTCGACCTCCATCAAGCCCTCGAATCTCACGAAAGCCGCTTCACAGGAGGACAAATCCAATATAGTGCATTGAAGCTCGGAGGGTTTAGGTACGGGTGGCGATGGATCAGCGAATTGGAGAGGGAATCTCAGGATGAGTGCAGACGAAGTTGGAGTTAATGCGCAGGGAAAACGATGGATGACTTAATTGGGGAAAGTGTACATAGGAGCGGTAGTTTGTTCCCTCGCCAAATGTACACTTGGAAAACTGAAATTTAAAATACTCGCAGAATATTGTCCATCGAGGGAAATGACTTCATTGCCCCTGGAAGGAGTGCTACAAAATTGACGAGAATGTTTGTTTTAAGATGATGAATGAATTCAGATTAAAAAGGACCTAATCGTCAATATATAAGTTATTCAATAATACAATAAATCTCCATTAATATTATAAAATAATCGGACAGGTTCACGTACTTGAGCCGATTTGACACCAAAACTTGAATTGCACTTGAAATGACCGAGGTTGTACTGAGTGAGTCCCATTTATTGAAAATTTTAATTAATTTTTAAAATAAATTTAATTGTACTTTTCACATATATAAATAATGTAAAAATAATTAAAAACCTAATTACACTATATCAACCACAAATTAAATACGAGTTATAACATATTATGGGGTTATTCTACTACTACTAGATATTATATTATAAAGTTAATATTAAATTATAAATAATAATTAAATACCAGAGCTGTAATTTTTTTACTTTAGCCCAAATGATTTATTTAAATGAATAATTACCATAAGATTTTTTTCCAGTAAGAAGTATCATGCTTGAAAATTAGAAGAAATGACCATTCGTGTAATTATGAAGAAAATTAGTAGATCTACCATCTCCGACTCCTCGGGCATCCGTCGCTCCTAAGTCTCCATAATCAGCTGTTTCCCTGGTTCTCTTCTGGATCACCGTCCGGAAAATCATCCGCCGGAGCCGCTTGGTCTGGAGTTTCTCTTTCTGCCCGAGAGATGTTGAGTCCGCTGGCGAATTGGAGGGAGAATCTGGAGAAAATCGCTCTCGGCGTTCAGGATGACGACGACGAAGAGGAGAAGGAGCTCGAGATCTATGGGCGTGGGAACGGAGATGTTTCCTCGGCTGCGGATCGAATGAATTCCCACAGTTTTGCTCATTCCAAGTTGTTGTCAGATTCTCCAATGCCGAATGGACTCGATTCTGCGTTTGGCATGGAGGTATTCATATTGCTCAGTCGATCGACTGTTTTACATGAGTTCGTTGCGGAGTTTGTCAGTCCTTTTTTCTCTCACATTATTGCCCACTCAATGTTTAAGACCCGGACGTGATTTTTTAGTGTGTTTGGAGCACCGTGATCTGGCACAGCTAGCTTGACCTGCGACTGGAACCTATCAGCATGTTAGCTGTATCTATTCTCGATTGAGAAGGATCAGCTAAGCTCCATCCTCAAAATTGTCCAGCTCCACTGGATTTGTGATTCTGGTGTGGGTTGCTGATCACTATTTTATTTCTATGGATAATTTAGTGGATACTACTTTGTAGTTCTCATCTCCATCTTACGCAAACTCTTTTGATTTAGTTTGGGTACATTGTGGTTGCATACGCTTTTTTTCTAGTGTATTTTTTTCTAGGCTAGATTTTAGAAGCTGCTAGTTGTAGCCTACCTTATAATACAGTCGTCCCAGTAAAATGATGGCCCAAGCTTTTTGAAATATAAATTGCACGAGTAACTGGTGAAAGATATGCCATACAAAAGCTTATATGTTGGTTAGGCGGAATAATGTGCATCTTTGTTATTAAAAGTACATCGGGGGATTGCAATGGCCCGTCTCTAGGGCATGTATTTGTTATGCAAGAACAGGGTTCACTCGCCATGATATGAATTTGTGGTTCTTTAGAATATTTTTCCCTTTCACTGTATTTATAAATTTAAGTGAACTCATATATAATGCATCATTTTCTCGCAGATTGAGCAATACAAAGCAGAAATTCAGAGGCTACAGGAATCAGAGGCAGAAATAAAAGCACTATCTGTAAATTATGCCGCCTTATTAAAAGAGAAAGAGGTATTATTTGGATATCTCTATTTCTTGATGACTAAAATGCGTATGTATTTGTTTTTTTCTTCTGGAAATATTCTGTTGAGATAATTGATTATTAATTGTAAGCGAAGTCTGCTTATAGATGCTATTGAGGTGCAGTCAACTATAAGCAAGCTCTGTTGTTTTTTAGGACGGGCAAGCACTTCAGGTTTTTAAAACTTCTCCATTTGCATAATATATAGATTGCTAACATAATTTGGTATCAAATTAAATGAAGCTAGTGAATCATGCATCATTGTTTCCCAAAATTTCCATATAATCACTGAATAATATAGTGTGCTCAACAAGAAGCCTCTTTGTTTTAAAGAACTACCTTGTTTTCTTTTTAAAATTCAGGTAGAGTATCTTATATCTACATGCACTCCATTTTATGATTCTTGTTTTCAACAGGATCAGATCTCGAGATTGAACAAAGAGAATGGGGCGCTGAAACATAATTTGGATTCCACTAGTGCAGTGCTAAATGGATTCAGAAATGAAATGAGTAAAGCTTCGTCAAGTACTCCAATTGCGTTGAAGGTACTCTACTTTCTGAAGCTTAGAAAATGAGATGCTATTTACAGAAGCACTTGCAATTATGGCACTGAATCCACTTAGACAATGTTTCCATAGGAAGAGTTTAAAATGGTCAGCTTAGAGGCTTGTCCAAGAGGAAACATCTTAGAACCTGCAGAAGGTCTTAACAACCAGCAATTAACCTGGAAATTCTGGAACATTCATGGACATCCTGATAGTAATCATTATAGTGCTCTGTAGGCATTCAAGTGTTTGGCTAGTCCCAACACGGACCTTGAACAATTGCACATTTTTATTGTCTATTTGGCCTCTTGTTTCCAATTTAATATCCGAGCTATTTACCATGAGCAGATGCATAATATAGGAACAATGATTCTCTATTATGACATTAACCCGCTTGCTAATGTGCTCAATATTGTTTAATTAACTAGACGCATCTGATGGAATCTAAAGGTCTATCTGGTGGTTCATAATGTGCATGCTTAAACTTTTAGCAGCTAGAATAGTTTCAGGATGCACCTCTTTTATTTCTTTAAAAGAGGATCAGCTTCCTGTTCTAACCGATTGACCTAGTGTGGAACTTAATCATGTTAGCTGTTAGTTGAAAGTTCTTGGATGTCCGTATGATTTGTCATGTTTTACCATCAGGGGATGGTTGAACTTTCTGAAATATATTTTCTAGGAAACTGGTGAGATATCACCCAGCCAGCAGTCCAAATTTGCTGCTCAAGGGAAAGCCCGTTCTGGTAGTAATGGCATTGCTGGGAAGCGGGATATATTAAGCAATGGAACAAGGAACTCCATACATGATTACAATCAGGGGAAGGAAAAGGCAATGGTGCACTTTTATCTCTTTAGCATTACTTTAAATGTTATTTTTTTAATTTCATTAATTTAGGACTCAGATCCTCAAGTATTTGTTTATATGTGTGATTCAATAGCTTATACGTAGATGTGATTGACAAAGATTACAAATTATTTTAGGAGCTTGCAGATTTACTGGAAGAGAAAAACCATTTACTTTCCTCACAACAAGCCAATCACGATCTACAATTAAGAGAACTCAAAATGGATCTTGATAAAGAGCAAAGAAAGGTGAATGATCTGCAGTTGAAATTACAAGGTATATGTGGTTAACTTGGACATGCTAAGAAAGTGGCATCCTATGTTTTACGTTTTTTTCCTGATCTTGGTTTCAATCTTCAGAGGAATCCAGGCTAAATGAAACTTTTCGGAATGAGCTAAAATCACTTCAAGCGGACAAAGATGAAGTGAGTGTTCAAAGTTGATCCAGTGGTTGCTTGCTGATGTTTTAGCTTGGCAGTATTTTCATTTTAATTGTCAATCCTGGCGTATAAGTTCTTATTCTTATTTGGATTACCCATTCATGCCTGAATTGTAGAGCTAAGTGGCTTTCTTTTCTATTAATTAATGTAAAGAAACCAAAAATTGTGTACTTTTCTAATTCAAGAGCGTGTTTTCCTCTGCTTGTCAAAATATTTTGAATGGATATGTGGGCATTTATATGCACATGAATATGGGTAAACATAAAACATTCAAGTCATATATGAGCCTAGCTTTGCCAACTCCGGAAACTGATTTTGGAATTACCATGTATTTGATTTACATATTGAGATTTCAGGACATTAAACTTGGGTAGTTTGAAATATGAACAAGTTGAATTTCAGAAATGAAATTCTTTTGAGTGGAGAATGTAACTCTCCTGATCTTTTTTGTAAGCTAGTTATTATACTTTCATTCACAAAATTCAATAGATTGTTACAAAAGCAGACAATCGGTTAAAGTCGGATTCCTATTTCCCAATACACTCATTTTTAATCTAACTAGTGATAGTATCTTACCCCTTACTATCTTAATGGAAGAAACATCGGTCTTGAACACTCTAGAGTTCCTCTATAACCATACAGAATATATATATGAACAAAATAGTAGTCTATATAGTATGTTTTTTTGTTTCACTTATTGAGCAAGTATTCATGTTTGTCTGTGAAATGAGATGAAAATTATTGATCTTTTTTTTATCTGAAATTTGTGTATCTTTAGATGTATATATATATACATATGTTTGTATCAAATCAAGCCTATTTTATTTCGGTATAAAAATAATTTTTTACAGTTTCTGATATCTTATTCAATTGGTTCTCTTCTTGTTTATTCTGGTGTTGATTGCAGAGTGTCCAGGAGATTATCCAAGTGCGTGATGAGTTGGATAAGAAAATATCAGAAATAAGTCAGTTGCAAATGGAGATGAATATGGTGAAGGGTGAAGATGCATCTAATGTGGGAAGTTTGAAGAGAGTGATTGCCAGCCTTCAGAAAGAAAATACAGCCCTGAGGGTACAAATTTTTTTCTTTGAGACATTCCCCCTTGGGTTAAATGTGCTTTCTGGATATTGTGTTTTGAAATCAGTATATGCTTTCTGCATATTAAACTTGTTATTTTGCCGTTTTTGTGCAACAATTTTTTTCATGTCTAAAAAAAATTCATGTCAACAATTTATGCAGACAGAGAAGAATGAACTTGAGATATCTTTGAGGAATATGAGTCAGGCTACTGAGAAAGCATCAGCCAGGAATCTAAACCAGGTAATTCTTTTGCTCAGTCTCTTACATCCCATCTGTGGCAAAGCCTTATTTATCTGGTTAATATGCTATTGTAGTATGCTTTTTTCCCTATATGAGAATTTTTTTGATAATTTCTTCCACTTGGAACTTTCAATGCAGGAGGTAGGCTCCTCTGATATTCCTGGTAGAGAAGAGCTTCAGCAATCTTTGCAAAACTTGGAGAAGTCACTGGAGGAAGCATGCCGAGAGAGAGATAAAGCAAAAAAAGAATTAAACCGACTTAAACAGCATTTGCTGGACAAGGTAACTTGGCATATGTCCATCTTATTTCATCTTTTAGCATTTTAGGCATGATAAGCTTAATTAGTAGAAAGGAAAAGACCAATTTTATGGATTTACCATCAATAGGCTTGTTGGTAATCTTCCGAGCATTCATCCGGTTTATGTTCTCCTTAATAATTTTGGAATTATGAAGATAGGATGCCATTTGTATTTTTGTACTTATTATGTTCTTACTGATTAAAGCACAATTTTCTGAAGTACACACAGTTTACATATATCCATTAAGTAGAATACAATGCCCGCATTTCTTTCTCTTGACAGACTGAACCAGCCACTCTGAAGCCTTGAAATGTCCATTAGGTAGATCTATCCAGCTTATACATGATTTTCCGGCATCTTTTTAGTAGTCTAACATGGAGAGTCCATCTTATTGAATGCCAAGTTCCTTTTGGTCTCTAAGTTGAAATTTAACTAATATTTTTGCTCAAACTTTTGGTCTTTGCAATCCATTTGAAGACATATCTGGCTCCATTGTCTAGGAATATGAGGAATCAGCAAAGATGGACCAGGACAGCAGAGTTATTGAAGAACTCAGAGAAAATATCGAGTATCAGAAAACTCAGATTTTACACCTGGAGAAAGCTCTAAAACAGGCAATAGCAAAACAGGATGAAGTAAGGTTAAACAATAGCAGTGAACTTCAGAAATGCAAGGAGATCATTGATGAGCTAAACCGAAAGCTCTCTACCTATAAAAGTACAATAGATATGAAAAATATGGAACTTCTTAATCTCCAAACTGCTCTTGGCCAATATTATGCTGAAAGTGAGGCTAAGGTAAAACAAGTATATTCCCCACTGCCTGAATAAATATTGCCTGTTTGTGGTTTTTAATCTTGTTCTTTCTGTGATTAGGAACATCTAGAAAGAGATTTATCTCTTGCAAGAGAAGAAACTGCTAAACTCTCAGAGATTCTGAAAGTAAGTTATCTCCCTTAATTATAAGTCTGATTCTATTCTATATATCTGTTGCTTAGATATTGGTGGATCACGAGAACATTGAGGTGAATTGATTCCTTGATCATGATATCCATATGCCAGGGTGTAGATAAGCAGGCAGAAGCATTTAATAGAGAAAAGGAAGATATTTTAAATAAACTCTCACAAGCTGAAAGTGCACTTGCGGAAGGAAATAAGAGAGTGAATAAGCTCGAGGAGGACAATGCCAAACTGCGACGGGCCCTTGAACAGAGCATGACCAGGCTTAATAGAATGTCGGTGGACTCAGATTTCTTGGTTGACAGGTTAGTCTCCCTGAAATTTGATCCGATAGAATTCTATCTATGATGGTTATGTAGTTCTATTTTGTAGTTACTGAAATAAATTTTTGACATATCTGGCAGGCGAATTGTGATAAAGTTATTGGTGACCTATTTCCAGAGAAATCACAGCAAGGAGGTATCATCAGCCTCATGAATTATGCCTCCTCACATTTGCAGGCCTTTTGCTTTCTGTGGTGTCTCACAAATCGCATGGTGTTGGTGCAAATGTCCAGGTTCTGGATCTCATGGTTCGCATGCTAGGATTTTCAAATGAAGACAAGGAAAGGATTGGCATTGCACAGCATGGATCTGGTAAAAGTGTTGTTCGAGGAGTACTGGGTCTCCCGGGACGCCTTGTTGGTGGTATTCTCGGTGGAAACTCCACTGAAGCGCAATTGAGCATGACATCCGACAACCAGGTAAATGTCATAAATTATTATGCATTTATTTGCATAAGAAATTTCTTGTGAAATTTGCATTTGATCCTTCTCACATTTGAGAGCCTTGCTTCTCAAGGAAGGGGCTGATGAAAATTGCATTCTCTGCAGTCCTTTGCAGACTTATGGGTTGATTTCCTCCTCAAAGAAACTGATGAAAAAGAACGGAGGGAGCGGCTTGAAGGGGTTGCTGATCCAGCTGCCAATCCACCTATGCCAGACCATAAACCAAGCATGGCTTCTTCAGCCTCCAGTTTCTCGAGATTCAGTTCATCTACAACTCAAACTGCTCGGCAGTCTGAACCATATGGTTCGGAGTTCTCTACAGTGCCTCTCTCATCCTCCGAAAGCATGTCTTGGGTACACAAGTCATCCCTTCCTAGAAGCTGAAAGTGATTTGAAGGTATGTGTTTGCCTATCACTGTAAGTATCATTATGTAGAATATCCTTATCCTGCCTGAACATTTATCACTATTTGGCTGCCCATTGGTTAGTTCTTTACATTTTGTTGAAATAAAGAGCTGCTATTACCATTGTTTGCTTGGTGCCTGGGTGCCACCGAAAGACTTGCTTCTGCAACCACGACTTGCCACCCCTTCACTGGTCATCATGGCTGACCAAACAGGGAGTGGAAACCCTATACCAAGTGAAGTCTATATTTGTAGAGCCATGTTCACGGCATGTATACATCACTTGCAGAGCAGTCATTCCAAGTTGGAGGAATTCCACCCGTTAAAAGGGCTTTGCTTATGTCCATGGGGTGCAAAGCTTAAGTACGTCGTCACTACACAAACCACCATAGCTCTACAAGAAAATGAAAGAGATGTTAAACTTGTGACCAATTATTTACTAACTGTGATCTTACCATAAATCAATGATTCAATGACTCCAGCCCCTAAGAGCAAGGCCAACATCTCATTGAAGAAGGCATGCATCTACTATTTGATGTTCAATGATGAAGTCATTCATATTAATGAAAGAAAGGTATCAGCAATAGAATCACCCAAGAGTAATAGACATTCACTTTCACCTGGATTGGTAATAATTTCTTTTAGAAATGAACAAACTTTTTTAGGTAGCAATGTTTGGCATATTTCCATTAAAATGAACGCATATTTAAGAAGGAAAAGGGCTTATATGAGTAACATTTGGTGTTATTTCAACACCCATGCTAGATTCAGTTGGGAGGTCCACCTTGTATAGGTACCAGGTATGGCAATTGTGTGCTCTTCTTTGCCAACTGAAAGAAAAAAAGGTTTTGCATTAGCAAGCATATAATTTTGTCGGAGAGTGCATACCCAACTGGGGAAACTTATTTGGGAAGAAGAGAAACAGCTCAATTAGAATTCAGGACATTAGGTGGTGGGGGTAGAGCTTTCTGAACTCTGCTCTGCAAGTGCACTTCTTTTTAGTGTCAACCGACTGGCAATTACCCACCTCAACCAACCAAGTTGATTGCCTGCATGCGCACCTTATTGATGGGAAAATCCAGCCAGAGAAATGATGAAAATGAAGTTCCAGCAGTGTATCCAAGCACCAGAGCTAATGATATACAAACGGCGGCTTGCATTTATAGTGCTTATCCCTATAAAATAAAAAGATATTTTAAATTTATATAACAATTTTTTATGTGATATTAGATTTAATGATATACTATTCCCAACTTATTACATTAAACTCCATACTGTAAAAATAGTAATTGATATATAAATAATTATCAATTACGAAGTTAATTATATTTTATAAATTTTAAACGATCCATATACATTATTATGCCGTGCTATCAAACCAGTTGTTAAAATTCATCCAATTGAAATATTAGATGGAAATGGAACCATCATCAGCAGCGGAGCACATTACCTGCGACAACTTCCCAGACAGAGAATAGTCCAAGGGAGGACGAATCCGCCATTGATACTGCTGGCCGAGCTTAGAAGCTACAGTGGGGTTAGTTAGTCTGGATTCGCTCTAGCAGTGAAGTACCAACCAGAAGCAGCAAAGGAGCCGTAGAGGAAGTATTATACGAGTGGTTTATCACTTTAGTCCTCTATAATTTGGATTATTACAGTTTCGCCGCTCACAATTTTACTCCCTCACACGAGATAAAATTGAAAAGTTAAATGGGAGGATCAAAGCGTTATTATAAATAAAACTGTAAGAATAGATAATTAAAAAATAAAATTGGGGGATGAAAGTGCTAAATTTATATTTTGACCGTTCGCCCACAAAATAAAATAAAAAAGCTGATTTTTTTTATATTTGTATGGGGAGTGACTGAATGACGATTTTACCCCTGGGTGATCTCATCCTGTATCCTACCACCCATTTACACGCAAGGGTCAGAAATGGTACAAAAAAAATGGCGGTGGTAGTATGGTATGGTGGTAGATATGCAGAGCGTTCTCTGTTTTGTTTCTGTTCATCATCCTTGGAGAATGTTTTAATCCTCTCGATGAACCGAGGAACTGTTGTTGTCCCATCAGATCGCATTATTGCACATGGAAGGTACTGTTTATTATATGGCGTGCTTCTGATTGCAAGCAATGGTGGCTGTGATCTTCATGTGAGGCAACTGGAAGACAAGAACAGGGCTTCAGCTTCAATTGGAATCATTATTCAGCCTCTGCATGCTGTAAATGGAAGCTCTGCATCAGAAAACGACGAACTGAAGAGAGAGCCTCGGGATTCGGCCAGCGATGCTAATTTCACAGTCTTTTCTTTCTCACAACGGTTGATCGGAGATAAGTAAAACTCTGCACACAGCGTGAGTTTCATGGAATTTCAGGCATTCTGTGTTGAACACAGATCAATCAATCATGTCTTCTTCACTTTGTGAGTGTTGTCCAGAAAGTTCTTGGAGCCGCCTCGAAGGGTTTTAAAGAAAAGGGGAAAAGAAACTGCTGGAGGAATCCATTCAGGAAACCCTAATCCAATACCCATTTATTCATCACAGACCAAGGGTTTATCTTGGATGGTTGGTTATATAGCAGCTCCCATGAAATGCCACGATCACAGGAGATTGAAGAATATTTTTAGAGATGTTCCTTCATGATCCAGCCTCAGCAAATAACGCAGGCGTTAGGGTTCTCCTCCATGCTCTGGACATGGTAATAGGTTGTCATCTGGGGGTAGTAGGCTCGGTAAGCCCTCGCCAGCTCGAGGACCGGGTCTGGTTGTGGCAACTGCGGTGCCTGAGGCTTCTTCTTCTGCGCTTTCCCCTCCTCCTTGGGTTTCTCCTCCTCTTTCTTTGCCTCTTCATCTTTCTTCGGCTCCCCCGATGGGTTCTCCTGCTGCTCTTCCTTCTTCTCATCTTCCTTTGAACCTTCTTTCTGGGGCTGCTCTTCTTCCTTCTTCTCCGGTTCCTTTGCTGGTCCCATGGTGACTATGTCTGTTTGCCAATGCTTTCGCAGCTTGATCACCACATTGACAGGATCAAAGGTCCCGATCACGGTCAGTTTCTTCTCCTTCATCTCTATCGAGATGGAATCGATCCCTGCAGAAGACAAAGTCAACCCAAAGGACACAGTTTTACCTTCACCATTTTTAGTTGCAGTCCATATTCTTTCTATAATAGAGCTAAAGAAACTCCCACTGGAACCATTTCTGAGTCCATCTTCAATCATTTGTAATGAACACAACACAACACAACACAACAAGCGGGGCTCAAGGAAAACTTATCACCAGTTAAAGCATTGAAGAAGGATTGAGTTGAGGCATGATACCTTGGAGGGAGGAGATCCTCTTCAGGGCCTTCTGCTTTTCTCTGTCATCATGCAAATCCAACTTCACCACAAGTTTCTGCAAATCCCAAATGCTCAAGAAATGTTATCTCTGGGTTGATCTCTGGTAGAAGTCTCACTCACATTTTTTTTTCTCACGCTCAATCCATAAGATAAGAACCACTCAGACCTCTACAAAAAATAAATAAATAAACAGCAGTTCTTGAAACTGCAGGGGGGTGCTGCTATCTTATCCCGGGGAATGAAAAGAAGGTTTCATAACAACGAAGAAACGGAATCCATGTCGCCTTCCACGTAAGAACAAAACCCAGAAAGGAAATTAGAAAGCAATTAAGGAGAGGTTCCAGGTGAAACTGAGTCATTCAGGTGAAGAGAACCAAACGAACCTTCATGGGTGCTGTGCTTCTCCTGCTGGTATATTCGTATCAGAGAATGTTGCTGGTGAATGCGGAAAAAGAGAGAGACAGAGAGGGAGGGAGGGAGTGAGTGGAGATCGGAGAGTGTGATGTTGAAAAGGTGAGAGGGACTGTGGGCATCGTATGAGAGAATCTCAATCAAAACAAGAGTTGCTGGCACCACTAGCCAGAGAGAGACGCCAGAGAAGAAGAAAATGCTGATTTTAAAAAAAAAGAAATGAAGAAAAAGTTTAATTTTTTGGACCAAGGAAATAAATAAATGCATAATTTGATGGAGAAAGTTAGACTTGCTCGGTGTCGGTTGAGCGTGGATTTCAAGGCCCCATTATGGCCCAAATTAATTAACTGGGCCGAAACAGTAAGGCCCATATACCAATTTCCAGAAACAGAAGCTGTCACGAATAACGTCACAGATAATACGCACTTTCTCAACCACTGGCCGGAGAGAATTCTCCGTTCTTCCCGCAAACGTCTCTCGTCTTCATCTTCGTCTTCGTCTTCTTTCTCTCTGATGCGTTCGTCTTCTACGTTGATGATCGAGTCATAATTCAGGAGCATCGGGTGATGGCCCAACCATAGCCAGCTGCCATGGCGATTCCGAAGATGTCCGATCTGCACCGCTCTTCACTGAATGGATCCGTTCACCTCGAGATCCGTCTCTTCTACATTCGGCTCTCGCAGTACCATGCCGAATCCGTCTCCAATAACCTGATCCTCCGTCATTTCCACCGTGATCTCGGAGTCTCCCTCGAGGTAAATGGCTCCCATGTCCCGGAGCTGAGTCCCGCGTCCCTGACCCTAAAGCTTGACCGAGTTGACAAGGAGAACATGGAGGTCACCTATGTCAGCACCGATAGCGTTAGGATATCTGGCGGGGTCGAATTCGAGGTCCTGGATGGCAGGGACGTGACCCTGTGCGGATCGCTAGCCCGAGTGGACGACAATTGGACGAATGCGCGGTTTGGGCCGGAGGCGGATTTGAGTACGGCCGGGTGGTCTATGGACTGTTACGCTGCCAATTTGGCGGTTTCTTCAAGGTCTGTGGAGGTATACATCGCTGGATGTTGCTCGGGTGTGCCCGTAATATTGACGAAGACGATACAGAACAGCCCGAGAAGAAAAGGCTTGAAGCCGGGACCTTTGGCTACGATTCCTGAGGATGAAGAGATATGGAAGGAGAAGAAGATCGATGATGAAATTGTTCGACGACGAAACCTTCAAGTAAGCAAAAAAAAAATTCTAGTTTTAGCTTCAGCTTTTCTTCTGCTTCTAATTAACATCTGCGATGAAAATAAAGATTGATGTTGTAAGCGGATTAGATATCTCCTGATGTGATTATTCATTAATTGTTTAATCTCTATTAAGAAAATTTTAGGGTGGGATGAATTCGTCTAAATTTTATGCCTTCCTAGTATTAGTCACTTCAAAGGCTGCCTTTTCACTGGTTTTCCGGAGTTTATGATGCTTGTGAAATGCTTGATTAGATGTTTGGTGGAGACTGAGAAACCTATAACTTTTCATCAAGGATGTGAGGATTATTATGCTTATATGATCTATTGGGGCCTTACATGAAGTTGTAAATAGGCTACTCCAATCATCATAGGCAGAAAGTGCAGTACCCTTTTTCTTCAGCCCTCTTCCCTTGTCAGATTGTCTTGAATTACAGCTTTTCATCCTTGAAAGTGCTTAGGGTGATACATCCAACATCTTTCACAGCCATGGCACTCGAGCTATTATTCCATTAATGGAGGCTATATTTTCCATTGTTCCTTTTTTATGTATTGCATCCTTTCCGTTATTTGTTCTGATTTGTGTTTATGCAGTTTGTGGAAACAGATAGCGACGAGAATGATCCAGATGGGAAACTTGGGCGCCATTTCTACTCTGCAGAGATGTATGATGGGGAAGATGGTGAGCTGTCATGGTTCAATGCTGGCGTAAGGGTTGGGGTTGGCATTGGCCTTGGTATGTGCGTGGGAATTGGTATTGGTGTTGGACTTCTCATGCGCACATATCAAACCACTACAAGGAACTTCAGGAGGAGGTTTTTCTGAACCTTGAATTCCTATTACCTGAAATTTTTGTCTAATATATCTTGCTCCAGTCAGAGTTTTCTGCAAAAGTGAGGATGCTGTTTGTGGCCTAGAGGCCCTGAATACCATGGCAATACAGCTTCCTACTTTGGGACAGGAGTTAGTAGTGACAATGTGGTTGAGTGGAAAATGTTTCCCTAGGTAGACTTCTGAATCTTAGGACTAGCTGTTGAATACTTGTTCCTTACCCATCTATATTGGGTGAAGTTTCATGCTCTTTCTTGTTGGGGTCTTTTATAAGCTACCTCTATTGATGCATACATTCAGCCTTTTGATCTCAGAAAGTCTGTTTGCATCAATGGATGAATGGTTAGGGTAACATGTTCATGAACAATGTGGAAGGTCCAAGTGCATTTCTTTGAGGTTGTGTGCATCTAGGCGACAAAACATTAAGATTGCAGGTTTTGTAGAAATCTCACACTCCATGGGAGGGCCGAGGCGTCTGTGGGTGCAATGCATGCGTGTCTGTAGTTCTCATGCCATGTCCCCGGGTCAGCTGCCTCGTATTTGGTGCTATAATATGTCCCCTGAACATTGTAATGCTTCTGATTTGTTCATCTTTCGGTGAAGCACATTTTCTTTTTTCAAGAAGGGCGTGTATACATACATACATACATGCATTCATTATATATCAGGGGAATCCTTAAGGCGTTGGTTGCATCAACATCAGCTTTTCTATATTACCAAATGGGCAGTGAAATGCTTCAGACTAGGTTGTTAAATGGACCGACCCCATCGGATTAAGCCATGAATCCCTCCTCTTCCGACACTAGGTTGTTAAAAAATCCCTGACGTGGCAGCCACTCTCCCTCCTCTTCAGTCTTCCCGGATCCTTCATCAGCTCCGGTTCTGTTTGTCTAGGGTCCAGGCCACTGGCCACTCTCACAGTCACGGTCGAGGCCAATGTCCACTCCGACTTTGACACGAGGGAAGCGACTCCATGTTGTTAATCTAACGAGGTTCGAGGTCAAAAAAATTTTGTCGACTTGTTCGTCTTTGTGGATTCGAGACACTAATGGGATTTGTTGGAACCGAGAAATTGAATCAATTTTTTTTTAATTTTTGATAACGTTAAGGTGTAATTTTGTGAACTTTTTCTTATTTGAATTGTAAATCCATGATTTATCCAATTTTAAACTAAAGTCACATTTTAATTCTAATTGTGTTGCCACAAAAATGAAGAGGTTTGATGAAACATCGATTGGAGTTAAATCATAATATCCTATTTTAAAAGATAAATATTTTGGTAAAAATTATTAACTCCTACTAAATATTTTGAAATTTTTTTAACAAACCTGAAAATAATAAAAATATAATTATTAACTTCTAAACTTATGAAAATAGGTTGAAATAGTTTTAAAAAATTAAATTAAGTAAAGTAGTCACCGAATTTTTGGTGAAACAATAAATAAAATGTTAAGTTTAATCACCGAAAATTAATTTATTGTCATAGAATTGGGGTCAAATTGGGTGAGGGGACGCTTCCCACGGTGCCATCTCCCCTCCCCTCCCACATATAACCTGTTAACCTAATTAAAAAGCTTAGAATTCAATGAATATTTTAGAATTCTATTCCGGAGTGAAATTAATTTCAACCATGCCTATTACCTTATTTTGATACGGGCCAACTATGGATAGATGGTCAATTGAATTATTAAGCTATCGGATGAATCTCGACCATCCATTCTCGACAATTGCCCGAAATTTTCTTTATAAGTCACTATCTCATTTTTTTATGAGTTTTCTATTATATAGTATAACTTTTGATTTAAATTATCAAATTTAATTATTCAATTTCTATTAGAACTACTCCTGTCCATCCCCACTTGTATTTAAAGCTACTCTTGTTTCCAACTAATAAATTTCACTATTCTCAAAGTATGTAAATAATTAATTTCTAAAAGAATAGCTCCCGATTATGATTAAGTATAGTAAAATTTTGTTTTCAGGTGATTAAAATTTTTATTTGAGATGTTTCAAAAGCTGATAAACTACTTTGAAAGTCAATTTTTTAATCTATAAGTGTCATTAACCAATTATTTCCAATAAGTTAATAATCTGTTTTAGTCAACCATGCCATGCAAGAAAATGAAGATGATGACCTAAAAGAAGGTTTTAGAGACGTGCTGTAAGTTATTCATAATTGTTTAGACGAGTTTTTCGGATATTAAGTTTGATAACAAAATATAATTTTTATAAAATTAAGGGATTAATTATGATTAACCTTAGTAACCTAAGAAGAATATGTGGATTGTATAGGAGCCTAAGTGAAATAATGAAAAAAATTTGAGATATAAATTAAGAGATTTAGAAGATATGTAAATTTGAAAAAAAAGTATAAGTGTAAAATAATAGTTATTTAAAAAGTAGAGTTTAAAGGAAATTTTGAAGATACGTTAATCCAATTAATATTAAAGGAAGTTTGTGATATCAATAGAAAATTTAAAAATTTTAAGCACTCAAATAAAATTAGAAAGTTTGAGTGTAATACTGTAGAGTAATACATGTTATAATATTTTTAAAGCAACTTTTAACATACACTAAGAACTAGATAAGCATATATGTATATTTATTATATATAATATTATCTTGTTATTAGTTTATACGAAATAATTGGAGAAATCGAAAACCATAAAAACGAATAGATTTCAAATAAAAATATTAAGTAAAATTTTTTAATTTGATTACCATCGATGAGTTTTTATAATTTGAAAATATATTATATATATTATTTATATAATATTTATTAAATTACGTATTAATTTTATATATTAATTATTTTCAAGATAAGTACTGAAAATTTTTAAAAATTGAATTAAGTACAATATATATTATTTTGAGAGCTACTATTCTTACATCATATAATTTCTAAATCCAGAAATGAGTTCACAATCTTTTTAAGAAATGGATGAACTTGATAATTTGAAAATAAAAAATTAAGAATCTAATTTTTACGAAAATATTTTGAAAAGTGAGAACTACGGTTATTTTATAAAAAAGATGGATTTAGTTTGATGTTTTTATTTGCTATGAATTGAAATTCAAAGTTTGTATGTATGATATAAGCCCAATCCATATTTATAACTAACTAACTATATATTCGACACAACTACATGTTTGCTAATTGTATATTTGATATACATAAGTTTGCTAATTGTGTATTTGATTTGATATATATGTGAATTAATTTGGATGAAAAATGTAAACTAAGTTATTGTAGAGATATCAATAAGTTTAAAAACTAAAAATAAAATAATAATAATAGAAAATATAATTAGTAAACTTATATGATTAATAAAACTATATATTAGATGTTTTGATTAATTATAAAGAGCAAACAATAAAATAAGTTTATAAGAAGTTTACTTTTATTACTTTTACTATTTTTACTAGGTCACTCAATTAGGTTGAATTGAGGTACGAAATATAGGAACAAATATTTAAATTTTTATATTTATCAGTTATTTTATTACTTTTATACATGTGTTTTGAAGCGTTGTTTTTATGAATTGAAGTTTCAAACTTTTATTGAAAAATGTATATATTTTTATTTTAAACTTTTATAGTATCAGTAATAATATAATAAATATATCTATTGTTATAATATTGAGAATATGCTTTGTTGTTATTACTACTTAAGAGTTATCCTAATTGTAATAAATTATAAGATTGAATTTATGAAAATGTGCTTTCAAATGAAAAGTTCTGATAAGATGACGTCAGATATTAGTATCCCCACGTCACATCCCACCACTTGCCAACAACTGTCAGGTGGCCCCTTCCCTAGCTGTATTCTCCTCACTGACAGATCTCTTCCCTTTTCGTCTCCACATCTCCCTCTCTTTCCTCCTCGTCCACTCCCTCTCTCTCTCTCTCGTACACACAGTACTTTGGAGTATGCTTCCTCTGGTTTCTTTATCGCCGTTCTCTCTGATCGAGCTTTAGCTGAGTACTCCGAATTCAAACAGCCCCCATCCGACTCTGTGTCATCCACACTTGCTCTCTGCTTTCTGACGGCCACCTGTCTCTCTCCTTGCCGGGCCGGAGGTTGCTGGCTGCCTTTTCTTGGGTTGTGGTGGATAAGGTGAAGCTTCGAGCTCGAATTCATTACTAGAAGGATGGGAGTGTACAGTGTCACATCCTTCAACGCCGACCTCTCGAAGCAGACCTCAATCTTCGGCATCCGCTTGTGGGTGGTGATTGGGATCTTCCTCGGCTCCATCATCGTCATGGCGCTCTTCTTCCTCTCTCTCTGCATCACCTCCCGCCGCCGCAGCACTTCCAATGTGGATTCCGGCGCCGCCGGTCACCACCACAACACCAAGCCATCCGCCTCGGCCTCCGCCTCCTCCCCTCCCGTATCGAAAGATATCCAGGAGATCGTCCACTACCGCACCCCGCCCCCAGTACCGGAGATCCAAATTGGCATGGGGAAAGTGGAGCACCGCGTTGTCTACTCCGACCGGCAGTCCAGCGGCGAGAGCCGTGTCACTACAGGGCTCGAAACAGCGTCGTTTCGGAGCAGCGGGAATGTGGGTCCTGAGGTATCCCACTTGGGTTGGGGCCGATGGTACACTCTGCGGGAGCTGGAAGCTGCCACGAATGGGCTGTGTGAGGAGAATGTGATTGGCGAAGGTGGCTACGGCATTGTCTACCGTGGGGTGCTCGGAGATGGGACTAAGGTAGCCGTCAAGAACCTCTTGAACAACAGGTACATCAATGTCTTCTGTTGGAGAGGAAATTGATTGTTCATCCTGCAGTTTCTGCAATTGCTTGGCCCTGCAGTTTGTTGCTTCCTTTCAATTGAATCATTGATGGGGACAGCTTGCTATATTCATGAATTGGCAGGGGACAAGCTGAACGGGAATTCAAGGTGGAGGTCGAGGCTATAGGTCGTGTGAGGCACAAGAATCTCGTCAGGTTGCTGGGCTATTGCGTTGAGGGTGCTTACAGGCAATGATCCTTATGCTCCTTACCCGTGATTTGATCTTTGTATGAGCTTGTTTTTAATATATTTCTTCATTGTAGGATGCTTGTCTACGAGTATGTAGATAATGGCAATTTGGATCAGTGGCTTCATGGGGAAGTTGGAGAGGTCAGCCCACTTACATGGAATATCCGGATGAATATTATTCTTGGAATCGCAAAAGGGTAACTTGCTCCATAAGCTTCTCAAGACTGAGATCACACTCTTTTTCTTTTGCTTGTTCCATTAGTTTATAAATTGCCATTCATAATCTTGCAGGCTTGCATATCTTCACGAGGGCCTTGAACCCAAAGTTGTCCATCGAGATGTAAAGTCCAGTAACATAATGCTTGACTGTCAATGGAACCCCAAAGTTTCTGACTTTGGACTTGCCAAGCTCATATGTTCTGAAAGGAGTTATGTAACAACCCGTGTCATGGGAACATTTGGGTATAGCCACACTCATTTCGTCTTCTCAATCATCTTCATTGTTATGGGTTTGAGAATTCAGATTGAAAGGTGGCTAATGCAATAGTGTCCGTCTTTTCGCCAGTTATGTGGCTCCAGAATATGCCTGCACTGGAATGCTGAATGAGAAGAGTGACATTTACAGCTTTGGGATACTTATCATGGAAATAATTACGGGGAGAAATCCTGTCGACTATAGCAGGCCACAAGGCGAGGTTAGTGATTTGGGATTCATGTGAGACATCCTATAGGAAATAAAAAGTTTCTCGTGCTTTGAATTTGTATTTCTTTTGCTCTGAATCTTATCTGGAAGCGACAATCAAATTTCAGGTGCATCTGGTGGAATGGCTAAAGACAATGGTCAGTAATCGTAGGGCCGAGGAAGTGATGGACCCGAAGCTGCTCAACACACCTGCTCCAAAAGCACTTAAGCGTATTTTGTTGGTGGCTCTTCGCTGTGTCGATCCTGATGCAACAAAGAGGCCCAAGATGGGGCACATTATCCACATGCTCGAGGCAGATGACTTGCTGTCTCGTGATGTAAACTGCTTCTATCTTATATTATCCAAAAAAACCTATCTTCTTGCTATTATTCATCTGCATTCTTACTGTCCTCATGATTGCAGAGCCGCCTAATGAAGAAAGAACCATCCAGCTCAGCTCACAATTATCAGCAAGGGGCTGATACTCCGGTTAATGAAGGAGCCTTCGAGAGTGAAATGGGCAAGTGTGGCAGTAGTAGGGACTATCTTCAGGCAGCTATGTGGAGATAGCACCAATGGATGATCATTTTGCCTCAAACTCTCTACTGGCTGTTGTGATAGTCTGTGGGATTTGTGATTATAGGTCACTCTTTCCATTTAACAGCAATTTTTATATGCCCCCATAGTTTCTCACTAAGATGTATTAAAATTGTCTGAGCTCATTAATCAAGTCATACAGGCGTTGCATTGCTTCAGTACAGTCTTGTCACTGGACGTTGTTTCTCCTGCTGAAACTTGGGATTTTATCCTGTCAATCTGCATGATTTTGCATTGCCCTTTTTTATTGTGAGACCCCAGGGTCACAAGCTCCACGATGTACCAGAAGCCTACTGGAATGCTGCTGGCCACAATACTTTATATGGTTGAATCTAAATTGGAGAAAGAGGCCTTTTGGTATGCATCAAAGATGCCAAGTCCTAGAAATGGACTTTTGCAGGATGAGAATGGTGTCAGGGACCAACTAGTGCAGATTCTGCAAGTCTCCATCAAGTATGTCCTTTTCTATTCCATGTCAGTAGTGTTGCTCTCTGTGCATCTATCTACCATTCAAGAGATGGCCACAGAATTGTGAATACATGTTAATGTCAGTTTATTGACTGGGTTGTTTCCTTAGTAATTATCCATTTGCCAGGACATGCTCCTCTTGCCTTTTGATGACAGAACCATAGGAGAAACCTTCACACACGAGCTGGCTGACTTTGTGGTTACTCCTTGCATCAGATGTGCCATCAAGAATTGGCAAGCATATATATAAAATCTTGTAGGAGCATTATGTGCTGTTGTCTAACTTGGAACCAGCTCAGGACCAGACTATCTTTGATGGTTCTTCCAATTGCATTGCATTTACGTTGAGTTTATTTTTGTATAAGCTCATGACATTGCCCCATTTGGGGACTACATTATTGCATTACAACTCTTTGGCAATAACATTTGCATTAATCTCAATTATAAGTGCATTCATTCAACTAATTCCCCCTTTTGGCTTCTTGCTATTACCATGCATGGAGAAGTTAGTCATACTATGAATCAAATGGCATATCACAAGCACCACCCCTTGTATATTTTCAACGACCTTGTGGCTCCAAATGATTTTCATCCATACATAAATAATATTGATAATATTAATAATCAAAAAATATTTATTTATATAATTTATTCATTTTACAACTATTTCAATTTTGACGGCCTCAATTATTTTTTAATTTATACCCTTATTCATCATATGGAGAACGTAGTTTTTATTTTTAATTTTAGTATTGAATATTTAATACTATTATTATATATAACTAAACGTACCCAACTGTCTGATCTTGTTACATGAAAGTCCAGTCAAATACTCACGCGTGTCAGATGCTTCCTCTCTCTCACCTACTTCCGTTTGATCTTCTGCCGCAGCTCCAACAACAATAATTGAAGCCAAGTCGCCTTCGTCTTTAGGCCGAAAAAGGAGCGTCTTCTTCTCCCACCATACTTTTCACGCTCCTCTTCTTCTGAACGCGCTTGCTTGTAGGGGAGCTCGAAAACGAAAAAAAAAAGAGAGAATAAGAGTTTTGTTCGCTCTATTTTTTTTTCTTAACCCCTGCGGTTTATTGGTAAGTACCGGCCCTCTCTGGTGTCCTTGGCTCTTGCTCGATGATCTATAGATCCGCTTGTTAGATCTGCTAATTTGATCTGATTTGCATGGTTTTGAATCTTCTTGGCTATAATATTGAGTTTCACAAAGGTTTGGGGATCTAGTCCTTTGGTTTTCGACCGTCTCATTAGTTTTATTGATGACAAGATAGATCCCGGGCGTGAATAAGCGGATCTCATCAGATTCCCATAATAATTATCTGGCTTGTGCTTGCGCTTGTGCGAATCTTGAGTTGTGGAAGAGGCCTGAGCTGTGTTATTTATGTTTTAGCTTGTTCACTTTTATATGGTCAGTATAAATGATATTCCTACATAAAGCTGGATTTGAATCCCTCTTCTTCAAATTGTACTAACGCTAGAGGAGAGAAGTTTAGAAAACTTCATATGCTCTTGGTAAGTTGACTATTTACCAGGAAATGAACCCACGAAATATTTTTTATATTGTATTTGGCTGAGGAAACGAGATTACTTAAATATAATTATTTCAAGTGACATAGATTTGGAGGTTACCTGCTTCTTTGATTGCAGTATGAGCTACGATATTTATTCATACTTACATATGTGGTTACTCCATGGTTGCCGCTGCCCAACTATTTTACATAGTAGCAGTGATCATATCATATGCCTGCTGAAAAGTTATTGCTTATATATTATCGTATCTTGTACTTCTAGCTATGTAATATCTCACCCTTTTGATTGTGTTTTTTTCCCTTTTGTAGTAAAAAAAATTATAAAATGAGTAGGCTGCAGGAAGCACACCGATCCTTTTTCCCATTTGGAAATCCCTTTCGGATGTTATCACCAAAGGGCTCTCAGCTATCTCCAGCTCTTCTTGCGTTGTTGAATTGTTTTGAGGAAACTTTGGCAGTAAGATTGAGGAAACTCGAGACCTTGGGTGATATCTTTAGCTTGATATGGATGAAATCTGCTATAGAGTCGCTATGTGAAACCCACAAAGAGATACAGAATCTCATTTCTGCACTTGATCTTCCTGTAGAGGACTGGGATGAAAAATGGATCGACATTTATCTGGACATAAGTATTAAATTGCTAGATATCAGTAATGCCTTTAGCTCGGAGCTATCCCGCATTAATCATGGCCATCTGTTGATTCAATGTGCAGTGCATAATTTGGAATCAAACTCGGTGCAGCAGGTTTCTTGTACCAATTCTTACCTAGACAGTTGGAGGCAGCAGACCAGGTCAAAGAACCCTCTGCTTGAGAAGTGTTTCTGTTTTTTGGATGGCCTAGGAGAGTCTCTGAATTTGCCCAAGGTTAAAAACTCTGCTAAAGGAAAGGTTCTGATGCGTGCAATGTATGGGGCTAAGGTGCAGACACTCTTCATATGCAGCGTCTTTGTGGCTGCCTTCTCTGGATCCAGCCAGAAGTTGTTCGATTTAGATGTTTCTAACACGCACTTGTGGGCACAAGGTTTCAACCGGCTTCAAGGAAATGTAAATGGGATAGTAAGGAGCCGGGTCTCTTCCAACAGTGGTAACCTTTTGAAGGAGATCCAAGGTGTCAATGCTGTTGTCAACAAACTTCATTCGCTTATGCAGGATGGTCCTGTCTCTACTGATGAAGATTCAGCATTGGTTTCCATCAGGCAATTACGAACTGAGGCTGAGAAACTCTCAGGAGGACTCAATCTTCTCTCTAAGGAAGTGGACACTTTCTTTCAAATTGTTCTAACTGGACGAGATGCTTTGCTAAGTAGTTTGCGAGCAACCTGCACAGGGACTGACCCAACAGCAGGGAAACGAGTAGGACTGCAAGCCAAGTGAAGGCTTGCACACGCACACCCTCTGGCCCTCGTCTTTATTTTAATTTTAGGTATGGTGATGATTATAGTAGTAAGCTTGTGCATCATAATGCGGTGTTCAATGTAACGGTGTTACCATCATGTGCCTCATTTTTGAGGCTGGTCTCTTCATTTTCTACACTGCGTATGTACGGAGATTTTGCAATTTCAACCGCCCACATTGTGCACGATGAGAACACGGACTCTATACTGGGCCCATTGGGCTTTTATTGGATATACGACTGAACTGGGGCGGGAGGGGCATCCTCGTAGCGGGCTCCGTCGAGGTGGTAAGTCGGCGCACGTTAGGAGACAACTAAAGCGAGCCTCCAGCTGTCATCACTCATCTCAGTCTTTTGTTTCCCTTGTTGCTGCTGTTTTTATACTGCTGAGCGTTGTTGTCATGCGTGCAGCGGCTTCGCCAGATTATGTTGGTCTACGGATACCAACAATTAACATAAATTGCTGCTGCAATGCAGGTTCCATTTTGCCGACATGGAGGTGGGGCTGACATCCTGATCCCTCCGCCAGGGATACTGTATATTCATAACATGTCGAGTCTGAGTGACCAATGCTTGTTGCAGCCTTTAGTGTCTTTGTTCACTTCAAGGCCAGTTGCATCTGTAAAGTACTAACTAGAGCTCATGTCAAGGATTCGCAGAACAGGAGCAAGATACCGACTCACCCCGTCGTGGCTAAGTACTGAACTGGTGGGCCATTAGAAGCCCTTGAATTCAGAGGATAATCGGGACAGGAATAGAATGGGCTTCTGCTGCTGTTCCACTTAAGCGCCCTGGTCCATCAAGAGACCTGAAAATGAAATCCGTTTTGGTCTGCCAAATACAATCATTGACAACATTCAGAAAGACATTCTCTTCCGGCCTATAGTTTCAACTGCTTCTGTTCACCATCTAACTATACACTAGCCCGTGAGCTACCAAATAGACGCTACTGCAGGCTTCCAAGGAGCGAGTAATGTAAGCAAATCAAATGGATTTGGTGTCACTTCTGCCTGCTTACTGTCCCACCTGCTCTGTCATATACAAAATGGTAACGCCACCCCACATCCTAAGTACCAGATGGCTCTCCCCCATAATCACCAACTTGACTGAATTACTGGATTTGAGCTTTTAGTAAATCTTTTACCATTTCCAGAGATCAAGCATGCCCTCCTTTAAAAGATCATAGATTACCGGTCCAGCCCAGTATAATTCTTTGATTACTAACTTGATTCCCATCCTACTCATCTAATAGTGTTTCTCCCACAGAATGCCTCATTGGTCATACACAGTTTCTGGCTGGCAGTCAGGCAGCAGCATCAGCTTCTGTCAACAAGGGAAAAAAGGAGGAAATGTCAGGCCGATTTTTCCTGTTATACGGCATTAAAAAAAAAAGAGAAGGGTTTATTATAGACCAACTACCCACCATTCATACGGTCATAAATGATTTGCCCGTCTCCGACCATTATCTGATCTCAACCTCTTAACAGGATTTGCCCAACCAACATTGCCACTAACGCCACCACTGCTAGCCGGCTGTGCAGATTGGTTTGCCCATCCCTGCAAACGAGCTGGCTGATTTGAGGCTAGTTTTGAATCCCTGAGGCCTGAAGGCAGGATAGGACTCCTCAGTCCACGAGGAGTACCTGCAGGGGAACCAGGCAGAGATGGTCCTGCCCCTGGCTTCAAGATCATTTTCTCCCTCTCCTTCCTTTTCTTCTTGCAGATTACCAGGTCACCAGGATGAGTAAGCCTTGGAGAACTATCCTGTGCACGCTGTTCCCTACCATTATTTTGTCCACCAACCATGATTAGTTCCCTTCGGGGCAACTGCACTCTGATCCTTGTACCTTCCTCATTTGCTGCAGGGGGGGCCACACGCTTGTTTATCTTTATTGGAGGATTAGGATCAGCTTGAACCTCATTGATTGGCTTCTGTCTCTTGCCTGGTCCAATAGCTGGATGCCTTGGGGTAGAGATGGAGCCAGCAGCTGGGCCTGTGAAAGAGAAGGAACTTCTGGCTTCCCGAAAATCTGTCTCTGGAAATGCAATCTTCAGTATATCAAAGAAGAGATCATGAACTTTTTTGGCTTCAGATCTCACCTGCAATGTAATGCAAATGTGAGATACTGACTAAAAAGCCCTCCTCCCAAAGAATCTGTATCCAATCTCAAATGTGCAAAAC
The DNA here is from genome assembly GCA_030064435.1 of Trapa incisa. Lineage (NCBI taxonomy): Eukaryota > Viridiplantae > Streptophyta > Magnoliopsida > Myrtales > Lythraceae > Trapa > Trapa incisa. The sequence continues at coordinate 3,132,403 of CM057772.1, forward strand.
AAACAAAAAGATTGTTGAAATAGGCTTTTAACCAAAAGAGCGGACATACCTCATTAGAAAACAAATAGTACTGCATGGCACCTTTTAACATGATCTGGACATCATCCACAAGGTCCATAACACCACGGTATTCCATTTTGTCAACACGCCGATCAATTTTCTGTAAATCCAAAAGATTATTCATAGCAGTACCAAAATAACTGGAACTTTCAATCTTTCTCCAAAGATTTGTCAACAGAGGAACAACTTCATTGCCTTCTTTGTCAATCCTCCTGTGGAGCTTACTGACCACGTTTTTGCACTGCAAACAGTGAATTGCTATGATGAGTCAGGAGATCAAGGTGGATGACTAGCACAATCAAAGTAGTAATATCAATTGAACCCAGTAAAGAATCAGATATTGTGAATGATATTATATGAACATTTTAGACATGGAAAGCTTTTCATCAGTAATAGGAAATATCATCTTTTTCCCATGATGCAGAATTCAATCATTACCTTTCTCTGAATGGAATCAGACATCATACCACCACCCCTGTGTTCCCAGTTTGAGCCTTGATCAGCAACATCAACAGAAGGGAGCATGTTGCTTGATCCACCTGGTTGTGGTAATGCATGCAGTTTGGATGCATCAGACATTCTCCTTGAAGACACTGGTCGCTTACCTTTAGATGAGGGGGCAATTTGACCATGCTTCCCACCATCTGGGTCTACAGGCTTGCTAATTTCAGAATTATTCCTCATCTTTGAATGTAATTTATGGTTTGCTTGTAATGCTGAGGAAGGTGAATCCCCATGAAGAGCCACAGACTTTTCTGGCCTTTCCATTGTTTGGCGAGGCCGCATCCGGATACTACGCTTCCTTTTGATCTTAGGTTGTAAAACATGTTCATCTTCACCATATTCCTCTCGCTCATGAGTCAAGCTTCCTGACTGTTGCTTGTCCAAGCGAGAATCTCCCGAAATTGCTATCTCACCCTCCTCCAGTTCATCAGACTGTTAATGTCAACAGAGACAAAAGTTAGAGAAAAAGGGAAATGAATATATGATCAACATACAAAAAAATGGTAGAATATACCATCCGTTTTGAGAGAGAAGCAGGCCTAGCATCTAGTGCTGATAGGGATCCAAATTTTTGCGAAGAAACAGGAGATGCAGTTGTTATTTTCTGAGACTCCATAGACAATCCAGACGAAGTGCCTTCTTCAAGCATTTGATTATTTCTAGCCTCATCTGACTCCCAATTATACTTGACACCACCATCACCAGTAGGGGCATCCTCCTCAGAGTGATCTTTATTGTTTGGCATTTGCTCGACAGCAATCCTGTAAGAATCATCATCGTCATCATCAAAACCTTCAACTTCTCCATCTTCCTCATGGGCAGAGTATTTCTCATCAGAACTACCCTCAGAGTATTCTTCAATATCATCATCCAATTCTTTGTAATTAATATTATGTTTACCCTTTTGTCGCCCCCTCTTTCTCCCAGTCTGTGGACTAGCTGAACCCACTTGGTTGTTTTCTATCCCAGCAAAGAGAGGATTTTTCGAAGGCTTCTTCGATGAAGCACTAATGGCAGCATTGACCTCCCGTGTACTAGCTCGAAGCCAATTAGGTACCAGTTCATGGTTTGTCATCTCTTCAGTCCAATCCAGATCTTCATCCATTTGGTCAAACAATTCAAGTTCTTCTTCACTCCGAGAAATCATTCGATTTACCTCCTGCAATGAAGGAACATCATGCACTGTTTCCTGGTACCTCTCCTCATCATGCAATAAAGTTTCCAGAGTTAGGCGCCTTTCTTCATGTGTTGTCCTCTGATCAAAACGGCCAGCATTAATAACCTCATCAGCCATGTCAATCTTGTACTGTTGTATGTTGTTTCTGATAAGACTTTCAATGGACCCCACATACCGATCCTTCCCTGCCATGTCATCCTCCATATCTACCCTACCACCACTCCTGAGTTCATCTTCCATCTGATGACTGGAAATCTTGTCAACAACTGCCTCCATATAAATGACTTTGACTTCCCTTGTCTGCCCAATTCGGTGAGCCCTTGCAACAGCCTGCTCTTCATTTTTAGGGTTTGGATCAGGATCGTAAATAATAACAGTATCAGCAGATTGAAGATTAAGACCCCTCCCAGCTGCTCGAATACTTAGCAGAAAGATGAAGCAATCAGAATTGGGGCTATTGAAATCCACAATAGCTGATTCACGATCTTCTAAGCTAGTCATTCCATCTATTCGTCTGTAGACAAGTCTCCTCCATTGCAAGTATTCTTCCATTATGTCAAGGAGTCTTGTCATGGTACTAAAAAGCAAAACACGATGCCCAGCTCTGTGCAACTTTATAAGAATTCTATCCAAAATCCACAATTTCCCACAAGATCTTACAAGAAAATCCTTTGAGAAATCACTATAATAAGGGTAGTTGAGCAGAGGGTGATTGCATGCCTTCCGGAGTTCCATGCATCTGTTATTCAAAGGTCTATAAATTCTGGCCTGATATGATGGATTTTTCTGAATTCGGCGTTCCTCATCTTGTGGATCGATGCGAAGGGTTCCAGTAGACTTAATCCAGTCATAAATCGCACTCTGAATTGCTGACAATCTACATTTGAGAACTATCGACACCTGGAAATCAAGAGAGCATTAGAAAAGAGCAAATTGATTGGGCATGATTAATTAACTAGATAGAATAAGAGGCAAACCTTGGGGGGCAGAGAACCTTCCACATCTTCAACACGGCGCCTGAGCATAAACGGCTCAAGGATCTGATGCAGACGGTGTATCGTAATAACCTTTTTTTCAGTCTCAAGCCAGTCATCCTCTGCATTAGGAGTAGTGCCCTCTTTTTGGAAAGGTTTGGAGAACCAGTCATGGAAAACTTTCTTATTATCAAAAACTTCAGGAAGAAGAAGATTTAAGAGTGACCACAGCTCTTTCAGATCATTCTACAAGGAATATCAGCATAATGTAAAATAAAGTGAACAAAAAAATCAATACATTCTCAATAAAAATAAAAAAGAGAAGAAAAAACCTTCCTACAACTAAATAACAGTGCATTTGTATTTGTAGCTTGAGAATAAATATTTGCACCAGGTAATATGTAACATTAAGTACAAGAAAAACCTGAAGTGGCGTCCCAGTGAGAAGTAGGCGCCGTTGGCACCTATATCTATCAAGATCCCGTGCTAAAACCGATTCCCTATCCTTCATCCTTTGTGCCTCGTCAATAATAATGTATTTCCACTCAACCTTTGAGAGTTTTGAACGATCATACATAATAAATTCATAGGTGGTTACTAGGACATTAAACTTCATAGCAGCAACCTCCTGTGCACAATTCCCAGGGTCAAAATTAATCTAATAATAATTAAAATAAATAACAGAAAAAGGGAAAGGTACTACCTGAGAAAACAATTTTGATCTATGATCCTTTGCCCCCACATAAAAGATGCATGAGACTGAGGGCAGCCAATTATAGAACTCGCTCTGTAAAAGAGCCAAGTTAGACCCACCTGAACATGTCGAAAAAACATTCCTGCACGAACATAAATATTAAACAAGTTCTACCTTCCAGTTTACCAAGACTGCATTAGGAACAATGATAAGATGAGGTCCATAATTCCCCTTAAATTCCATCAAGTAGGCAATCAAAGCCATAACCTGCAGAAACGGTAATAGAGATTGAATAATAAAGTGCCACCAAAAGTGTGTGTATATATATATATAATATATAGAGAGAGGATTCATAATATAAGCAACAAAGACTTTACCTGAACTGTCTTGCCAAGACCCATTTCATCTGCTAGGATACCATTTAACTTGTTATTGTACAAGGAAAGCATCCATTGCAATCCAACCTGTAAAGTATGTGGAAATAAATGAAAACAAAGCTACCATTTACAAATAGTGAAAAACAACAACACAGGAGCTTCATTTAGAACCTGAACAAGTGACCTACCAGCTGGTAGTCTCGCAGAGTCCCAGCCCGTAACATTGATGGTTGTTTTACAACTCTTTCATTAACAGCATGTGCAAGATTATAATATCTGATGAAAGCAATAGCCAGCAAACCATTACATAAATACCCATAATCAGAATATTGATATAATCAATTAAGAAAACTAAATCTTCTATGTATAATTGAAAGGAATAAAATCTATGGATACTAACCGAAAGAGAGTAGACAAGGAAATTATGATCAACTTAGTGATATCATCTACAATAGACATCTAATAAGAAAAAACAATGAGTCAGATTATCTTACTTGCTAACATAGGATCCATCTTTTGGAGCATTCATTTCAACAAATTGATGTCGTATCATGACTTCCTCTCCTGCACATGCAGCTGCTGTTCTGACTTCTTCCTCTGATAGGCCCTTCAGTCAGCAAAAAGAAAAAAATAGTCAGTTACTAACACTGGAAGGGCTATAATTAAATTAAACATAATAAAAGTGGAAACAGCAAGGAATAAAATCAAAATTCCATTGCTAGACCGTAACAAAATAAAAGTGGAGGATGATGAACAAGAAACCTGTACTCGTGCAGCAACTGCAGCAGCAGTCGCAGCCTCCTCAACTTCCTGCTGAGTCTTAGCTGCTGATATTTTGTTCCCCAGTTTTTGAAGATATTCTTCTGTTTGGGTCAAAAATGTTGATAGAACAGCATATCTCTCTGCAGCTTCTCCCGGAATGCTTGTCTGCTGCTCCAGCAACATTTCCCGATATCTCTCAACATCATTGTTCTTTAATGCTTCCATCCTCTTACTACGATCATCATCCTTTCTCTTTGAAAATTCTCTCAACATCCTCTCATGATACTTGGCAACTCCTCTGTTGCGTGCAATTCTTGCATCACGGATAGTCCAATGAGCTTCAAGTAGCTTTTTACGCCACTGAAAGATGGACTTTAACTGTTTCTCTCTAGCAACTCTTTGAGAAACCTGTACTTGGCGGGCCATCTCAAATCGTTGACGTTCACATAGGCGAACAAATTTGCGGTAGGGACGATCAGGCATTGCCATTATCTCCTGCTGCTCACTATCAACTTCATCCCTCAAGCGCACTTGCAGATCTAATAGACGAAGCTTCTTTTGTTCAATTTGCAGCCGCAGAACAAGGTCAGGCCTAATCCTTTTCCTCTCCAGATTAACAGCCAACAAGCTACCTATTTTTTTCATATTTTCTGACCTTTTTTTGTTAAGCATTTCTTGACCTTCCTCCAAGAGGACATCTTTGACATCATATGCCAATGTGAGATTATTGTTGTTGTTAATCAGTCCTGTTCCAAATGAGTCATGTTTCCTGGTAAAGAATGGGAAATCAAATAGTGGCCCATGATATTTTCTGTTACCACCAGTATCCCTTTGATTAGTGGCTGTGCTAGCTTGTAGGTTACTACCTTGCTCTGCATCAGTTGCTCCACCCTGGGAAGCAATAGCCTTCCCTTTATCAGCAGTAAAATCATTTTGTTTGGGTATTTTCTGGACAGAATTTTGCTCAGATTTGGCAGGCATTGCAGCAATATGCTGCTCCTCTTTTCTGGCAGATACTACAGGTGTATGTTCCCTCATGACAGTCGATGTACCTTGCATGTTAACTTTTGAGTTAGTAGTTCCCTCCTCAGCATCCACTTCATCTCTGAAGTGCTTGGTTGCATCCAGTGATGGCAAAACCTGGGAATCCTTCCTAGTAAACTCCATATGTTTTCCACCATCATCAACAAGTTTTTCAGCAGATTTTTCCTGAATACTTCCCCCTGGAGAAAGAACCTGCAATTGCTGCTGCAATTCAAGCGGGGGCGGAACAATAGCTTGCAGAAGCTCCTGTGGAAGAGTACCTTCTCCTTTCTATCAAGAAAAATGAAGGGGGAAAATGTAAGGTAGTGAAAGCATAATATCATCCTTAAGTACAAGGAAGAATAAAAGCTAGTGGCTTAGGAGGTGATTTTAAAACCTTCAGCCTTCTAAATGCCAAAATCTGTGCTTTAAGGACATGCAATTGTTTTTTGGTAAATCCAAAATGCTGCTGGCCTGCTGCTTCTTGGGATGGAACAGTATTGTTGGAGGGCCCGTCATTTGAAGGAGACACAATTTGTGGTGATGACAGACTAAGTTGCCTGGGATTCTGACCTTGGAAAGTTTCAGATCCACTTAAGTGGCTTTTTGCTTGTGGGAGTGGGTCCAAATTCTGAGTGGCAATTGCAGACTGGTGAGGAGATCGAGTAGATAGCATTCCATCATGTGAAGAAACAGCAGGTTGCGAGTGCTGGTGATTTATCTGCCTAAGATACTGAGCTTGAAAACTTTCAAGACCACTTGGACCTTTTGCCTGCTGGGATTGGTCTGCTCCTTGATTTGAATTTGAGGCCTGTTGAGGGTGCATAGGCATCATTCCTCTATTTGTCATTACTGATTTACCTGATAAGGAAACTTGGTTTTCCCTAATGTGAGCAGGAGACTGCTGCATTACCATATTGTTAGTGTTCAAGATTATTCCGGTACCAGAATTTGAGCCAACTTGAACTGTCTGCACAGTTTTACCAGAGGCCGACTGCATTGGTACTTCATTAGGTGAATCAGCATGAAAACTGCTGCCTGCAACAGATGATTGAGCAGAAGGCGGCTTTGACAATGGCATAGATGATGGTTGGGCATGAAGACTGTTCTCATTTGCTTTTTGCTGTGCAGCCATCCTTGCTTGCACAAGTGGAATCAGCTTTACTATCAAACTGGCATTTTCAGGCTGCGAAAGATCAATATTGTTTTCCCGTGCCCATGACTGAATTGCTTGCATCTGTGCAACCATAGCCACCTGATTGTTTTGCATAAATTGTGGGGCCGGAGCTTGTAACATTTGTGGTTGTGGAGGTCTCATTAGACCAGCAGGTGAAAACTGACCCATGGGAGATGGCTGCATCATTGATCTCGGTGCAAATTGTTCAGGACTCTTGGAAGATGGCGCATGAGATTCACTAGTAGTTGAACCAGAAGCATGTTCCTGCATTCTCATAAATGCCACATGTGCATCATAATCTTTTCCAGATGTGAGGCCATTTATTTCTACTTTAGCTTGTGTTGATGTCTGTGGCGTTAAGACAGACTTCTGTGAAGACTGGAAAGCAAAATGAAAGGGGGCTTGGAGAATGGCATTCGATGCTTGCTTAGTCAGTCCTTCCTCAGTTGTACCATGTTGTAGAGCTAAATCCTCCATCTTCCGGCACTGCTGAGACAATTGGCTGGACCCTGGTGATGGAAACGAATTGCTTGCTCCCACCACCCCTTGTAGTCCACCAGCTGGATAGGCCAAAAAGGCTTCATTCCCTTCAGGTTTCCTATGAAAATGCTGAGGGAACTGCAGCCATAGCATGCATACTCAATTATGAAAAAATATAATTCCTAGACATTGCTCAATTGACTAGCACCACAGTTTAAAGGAAAAGACGATGTTTCAAGGAATAGGACACAAATACATTATTTATAGATCCTTAAAAATAATAATATCAATGTTGACAGTGGATAGCAATCTTAAGTATGAGATTTTTCGCCGATTTTTTAACCAAATTAAGAGTGTCCAAGCACATTTCCCACATGAGAAAATAGACCACCAGAAATTACTGTCTAATAAAGAGGACCCTTGCTTATATATTATACTTTTGAGAAACTGGTCAAGCATAGAATTCAGACAAAAGATATATTCATGCTACATAACACCAAGGTATAGTTTCTAACATCATCCATGAGGACTCACATGAGACTAACATTTGAATTCCTAATGGAAACTCAGAGAAGTAAATGTCAGGCTGCCCGCAACTCAAAAGGGCCAATATAGAATAGAAGCTCACTTTAAAGATTAGTTGATACTAGCTTAAAGGAGATGATCATGTGTAATGAGTAACGCCTACCATTTTCTAGTAATTTACCAGAGGAAGAAAAAACTGTTATATTGACAAGTTTACCATAAGGTATGGTCCTGATATTATTTATATCATCAGAAATCTTGCAGTACATTGCCAACAGGATGTTTTCATTATTCTGGCGAGCAAGAAAAGCTAATTATAAATATCTAGTTCGAGGTCTAGGAGTTTTCTAGAGGTAGTGGAAAGATTTAACAGCATATAAAAATCAGCCAAAACAGCAACTATCACACCATGGACACAGCACCAATGGTGTTAAATAACACCATTTGCCAACTGCCTCATTTCCCTGGGAAATAAAAAAAAAACTTCCTCAGGTGAAAACGTTACCTGCTGCGTTGAATCAAAACTTAAATGAGAGGCAGATACAGCAGAGGACGACGATGATGGAGACGCCGCAGCAGAATTGGAACCGGCCCGGCTGGACAGATTCCGGCCGGGTCCGGTACCTCCACCTCCAGATTGCATGCAATTACACAATGCTCGCGAATAATATCCTCCAACGTATCAATTCAGAAGAACAAAAGAAAAAACTCAAAACCCTAGAAAGGTCAGATCCCTCTGAGTTTTGAAGGAAATCACGGTGTCAGTCACACCCCAACTTTCGAAACCCCACCAAAGACTTCCGTCCCCATGCAGAGCCACAAGCACCGACCTTCCTGTCACGTGGCCTCGATTTTCCCCTCCGTGGAAAAAGGAACGGTATTTTCGGAGGCTCACTGAATCTTATCCCGCGTAAGACAGAGGTCGGAAGTAGAGAAGAGAAACGGGGGGAGAGAGCAGATGGCACAGACGATCGGTGAGACTGGGCTGCCCGTGGTGGGTTCCCCAGTCGATTGGCACCCTCCAGTCAAACTCCAACCCTAGAGAGAGGGTGCGTGCGAGAGTAATCAGCTGATTTTTTTCCCTGCCATTTCTGCCTTCCTTTTTTGTTTTCTTTCTATTTTTCTCTAGGTGCGAGCCTGCAACTTGCTTCAATGGAGGGTAATTCCGTCTTTTGGAATATGACCCATGGGCCCCACAGTAGTAAAGAAAATTCCGGTGCTTAAATAAAAAAATAAAATATTAAATTAGAGTTTTATATAAAATGTTTTTACGTTACTTACTAATTAAACTTTCAAATTTTATAATTTAACATTAAATATTTATAAAATTATTATTTTAAAATTATTTTTTACTTTTATTAAATTATTCACAAATACATTATATAAGTTCATATAACATATTTTTTGCTGACTTTTTAAGTTTTGATATAACGATTTAAATATAAAATAAAATAAATAATTCTAAAGTAAAAATATTTATGTGAAGAACATAATAATTTATTCAAAATATAATATCATAATTACTATATAATAATAAATGTATTTGAACTTTTAATTAACAATAACTTATAATAAAAAAATTAATTAAAATAAATTATATTTTTTAAATTGTATAATCTTTTATTTAATTTAAATTATATATTTAAAATAAATACAAATTAAATATTTTATTTGCTTACACAAATTATAAGTAAAAATTATAGATAATTAATATATTATTTAATTTATAATAATAAATTAAATATATTATAAAAATTCATTTTTTATTATCTATAATAATATAATTTTAATTTTATTAAAATAGCAAATTTAAATTATATATTTATATAATATCATAATTTATATATAAATATTTTATTTAATTTAAATTACATATAATTATTATTATTATTAATAACTCAATATATATATTTTTAAAATATTTTATTATGTATAATTTTTATATAATATGGCAAAAATATATAATTTGGTTATATAATTTTGAAATTAAAAAAATTTAGTACCACTAAATTATATATATTATTTTAAAAAATACAAACTATATAATATTTTTAATTAATAAAATTATAAGTAAATTTTATATATAATTAAAATTTTGTGTATTAATTTAAAATAATAAATAAAATATTTTAAACATATGTGAAAAATATTAAAATTTTGTATTATATAATTTATATTTAATAAAATATTTAAAAATGATATATATTGAATTATTAGTAATAATTATAGATAATTTAAATTAAATAAAATATTTATATATAAACTATTGTACCAATATATAAATTAAATTTATTATTTTAGTAATACTAAAATTATATAATTTGATATTAAAATTGTATTATTGTAAAGAATGAGAAATGTATTTGTTTAAAATATTTAATTTATTATTTCAAATTAATTATATAAAATATTAATTATGTATAATTTTTACTTAAATTTTTGTTAAATAAAAATATATTTAATTTGCATTTCAAAAATAAATTATTTTTTAATATAATTTGATGAAGACATGTGAGGAGGGCATAGTGAGCCGAGTAGATTGATAAGGAAAAGTACACTACTAATCAAAATGATCATATGTAAAATAAAAATATGACAACTAGTGAGATTGTAACATCATAAAAATATGAAAACTTAAACAGTTTTTTACAAGTTATTATACTAATATCTATATAAAAGTTGAAATGATAATTAAAATTAAAATATTATATTGAAGTGTGTTGACATATTAAAATATTATATTTTATAGATTTAAGCTTGTCTGATATATCATACTAATACAATAAATACTAATTTAATTTTAAATTACTAATACTATATAATATATTCAAATAAATAAAACATGTAGAAAAATTATTAAAATTAATATATAAAATATTATTAGTATTTTATTTCATATTATAATTAAAAAATAATATTTAAATATAAAATAAAATATTGGTCAGGAGACAACGGGTTTTTGAGACATGTAAGAGGAAGAAACGTGGTAGTAAGGAAATGACAAGCAAAGTTAAATGTGGGGATTAGGACAAAACCGTCTTTTTCATCCGCCTCAAAGCAATGGCTTATAGTTGCCACATACTTAATTCACAACTCGCCACGGTCCACAAGCTTGAGTATCAATCAATCTTCTTTGCGTGCACGAGTGGGTAAACTGACCGCCATGCCTGCGAGCCCCAAGGCTGATGCAAATCAGAAGGACAATCCAACGCAACAACAACTAACAACTAGGGCCCGCCGTGCAAGTTCGTCAGCATTCTGTGGCCCAGCCCATTGTTTCCATTATCGCCGTCGTTTTCTTCATCGAGCATTTGACTGCTTCTCCAGTTCCGAATCCGATCTCAGTTCCTTTTATCCTTTGCTTTGGTTTGTTCTCTCTTTATCTCTCTCTCTATCTGGAGCGGCACTGTGTACTCTCCGTCTCAGAACAAAGAGGTGACGATTTTTATCCTAGGGTTTTGTGATTCTCTATACCTGATCTTATTCCGTGAGTAGATGGATTTGCAATCACTACCTGATGGTTCAAAATATCGTAAAGAATTTCATTCGGAATGATTCGATTTAGATGCGTGACATGACTGACTACTGCCTGATGATCTAGCTATATCGGTATTGGATTCTCTAATCTCAGAGTTGGGGAGGCGTTTCGTGCAAACCTTGAGACACGCGGAGTATGCAGGATCTTGACCTATCATGAAAAGTATACGAGATGATTGCCTGCAACTTTGCTAGATTTGTTTGTATGCCAGTTTTATTGTTTAGATGCTTGAAATTCGCCAGAAGTTGACTTGAATTTTCTTATGTGCACCATTATTCACATATAAAGGGATACTACATCAGGGCTTGATTTTATATTGATCTTTCTGTTATGGCTCTTGTAGGTGCTTTCTTTCAGTATCGAGAAAAAAAAGTTTGTTCAAATTGTACATTTGCAGGATTAGGAGTCGGATGTTAATGTGAATGGAGCTTCAAAACATTGGGTTTTTATGCTTATGATTTTTACAATAATAAGTATATTGTTTCATACTTTATTATTGGCTAAATTACAGTGCTTTGGACATATTAAATATTTTTGGTCTATCTTTTGAAATTGAATGATCGGAGTGTTTTATTATTTTACTCCATAATCCATTACTCTAATTGCTTCCTTCAAATGTGCTTTAAAACTTTATGATGTGGAGGGCAGCTGCCCCCCAGATGGCATTTGTCCATATAATGAATTTTTAAAAGGTGTGATGAACAACACTCGGTTCACTTTCCAAATTTAGACCCCAACATTGTAAAATCACCCAAACATCAGGCACTATTCCATGTATAAAAAATGTGCGTACCTTTTACTTTGTCTCTCTTGTGAAATGTAGGAAGAACTGTTAGTGATGGCAGGTAAGGAGGAAGGAGAAGGGGAAAACACCCCTAGAAGTGACTGGGAAGTTGTCTCCCTTACTGCATCGGCATATGCTGCTGCCCCCAGTCCTACTGAAGTTCAGAAAAGGGATGATGTCCAGAGCAACACATATGGTGAAGCTGAAGCTTCTCATACCTTGTTCATGTCTGATCACTTCGTCTTTCCACCAAATCAACATGAGAATCTACCCCTTGAACCTGAAGATAGCGAGATTCATGAATATGCTGCAGGCAAGCAAGATGATACTGATCTGACATTTGAAGGGGACAAAACTATGGGAAAGGATGACAAGGATCAGACATTAAAGATCGTGCATGATGAGATTCAAGGAATACAGTTTTTTGACGAGAAGAGCGAGGGACTTCCCATACAAAACTCTGAGTACGAATCTGACAAGGGACAGAGTCCATACAGTGCCACTACTCTTAATTCCTTGCATTGCGAGACTGCCAGTGTTGGTTTCATCGCATATGATGATCACATATCTAGGGAAGCAATAGGAAGTGGCGATACTTTTGATCCACCTGTAGAATCATCACAATTGTCCAAGCCCCTGACAGAGGAAGACAACTGTGCACCAGACCTTCCTTGCAGTGCTTGGTGGAAGAAAAGGGCTACTTCTTTGTATGCTCAGGCGAAAGATGCAAATGCGTTTTGGTCTATATTTATTGCTGCATCTGTGATGGGTCTTGTAATGCTGGGGCAGCACTGGCAACAAGAAAGATGGCAGATTTTGCAACAAAAATGGCATTTAAGCTTTGGGGATCAGGTATGCTGATTTTCTCTTGTATAATTCTATAACTTTTCCCATTGGGACATGCACACAGAAATTTGCAGTTGTACTTCATTACAATCTTAGATGATATGCGGCCCTTGCTTGCCACTGACCTCAAGTATTTTGCTGAACTACATTTGACAGAAGATGGGCAAGATGTTGGGACCCATATATCGGATTAAAGATGTGATCGTGGGTGGTCACCGGCGGGGTTCACTCATCAGGGGCAGCAGCTCCTCAAGCGAGAATTGAGACCGGCTATGAAAGCTATATTGGACAATTACAGTGGTACATGAATCTTATCCTCTGGTTGGCAAAAGGTACATAGTAGCATTCAGTCTTGAAATCTGCAACTGAACTCTGTTGTTACTGTGTCACTTTGTTGTATATCAGCTACATGTCTCACTAAGTTACCAGCTTGACCATAATTTGCTGCCCTTTTATCCACCCACGCTGTGCAATGGACATAATTGCATCATCAAAATGTTAGCATTCCATCTTTTCTTACATTTGCCGATCTTCTATTTCATGACAATGCATGTAGTAATCAGTAGTGGATGTACTAAAGTCTCTCTTCCCCTGGCAGCCCAACCTAAACTAAGGGCTTTGAGTTCTTGGCAGGCAGCCATAATTTCTCCCCATTCCCTCTCCTGCCTCCTGTCTCAGGGTAAAGAAGGGTCAACCCTTTCTTCCTATCATGATCCCGGGCGGAACTCCTCTTCGCTAGATTGGCCTAATAGAACCCAAGACCTGACAGTGGATGTCGGTTTAGGTAGGTGGGTGTGATTGGTGATCCCCCCAATGGTGTCGGAAGATGAAGAATTCTTTCCCACCGAAGGTTTATTGTGCGACTGGGTTTCATGCTCAGAGACGATGAGAACTCTCAGATACCATGGAATCTGATGATTGAGGATGGGGGTGGGGAAAGCTGTCTATCTACTGCTACTACTGACGACTTTGTTATTTTTAACGGGTAGTTATTGCTCTGCTAGACTGGGCAGTTGTGGGCTCATAGATGTGTAAAGTAATGGTGTTGGGGGAGAGGTGGCTTGTTCAATCAAAGAGTTTTTGCTAATTTTTGCGAGGTCTAGTTCATTGACTGAGATGGTAACAGAGAGGATGGAGATGGTATCTGCATCACATCACCCAGGGCACCAATTCAAATGCAGAAAAAAGAGGAAAATTGAGCTTGCCCGACCATCTTCTCAACCAAAATGATGGATGAAATGGTGCAGCAGAGGGCTGCGTCTTCCCCTTTAAACTATAACTATGGAGAAGCCACAAAATTTTCATATGAACTTCACCAATTTTACCACTTCTCATTAACTCTACACTCTGAGTGAGCAATGATGATAATCCAGGATCTTGGGGTGCCAAGGTAGACTACTTGTCTAAGAATTCAGGCAACAATGGAATGGAAATGAGACATTTAAGGGGTAAAAGCTCATTTATCTTCTTTTCTAAAACTTCTTCAAGGTTCACCTTCCCCCATCCATGGATTTTCTCTTTCTGAAAAGAACAGAGTCATTAAACTAGAGCAAAGGTCAAAACTTGGTTTTCTGAAACCTCCGTCTCTACAAACTTTTTTTTAAGTTTGGCAATTTTTATTTGACAGAGGAGGTTGCAGAGAGGGGAGAGTGAAATGTGGAAAGGGGGTGGGGGTGAGGATGAAGATGGAAGAAGCAACAAAATCACACAAAGAGCTATAAGGGGTGGGGGTGAGCATGAAGATGGAAGAAGCAACAAAATCACACAAAGAGCTATAAGGGGTGGGGGTGAGGATGAAGATGGAAGAAGCAACAAAATCACACAAAGAGCTATAAGGGGTGGGGGTGAGCATGAAGATGGAAGAAGCAACAAAATCACACAAAGAGCTATAAGGGGTGGGGGTGAGGATGAAGATGGAAGAAGCAACAAAATCACACAAAGAGCTATAAGGGGTGGGGGTGAGCATGAAGATGGAAGAAGCAACAAAATCACACAAAGAGCTATAAGGGGTGGGGGTGAGGATGAAGATGGAAGAAGCAACAAAATCACACAAAGAGCTATAAGGGGTGGGGGTGAGCATGAAGATGGAAGAAGCAACAAAATCACACAAAGAGCTATAAATTGTTGGGTAGTTCGTTCGTTTACGGACCCCTTATCAACTCAATCCACCTTTCTTTCTCCATCCGAGACCCCATCATTAAAATCATTAAACCAAATCAGGGGGACAATGCATATGCTCTGCTCCCTAATGTCCTCCTTTGCTGTTTTTCCCAACTCGCTCTTTCTGGGTGTTCATTTCCTGGAGGCCTCATCACATACTCTCTTTCCTTCCATCTCTCTGTGCTAGCTAGCAAGGAGTCCCTCAACTAATTGCATTAAATCTCCTTCCATTCAATGCCACCCAAATTTATGGCACTCCCCCCTTTTTATGTAGTATTAGGTGTGACTGCATGTGTATGTCTCTACACGTGAGGTGGAAAGAGAGAGAGACTCTGTTTTTCAAATGGGGGAGAGTGCGGCTGTATGAGTGAGGATATATGAAAGGAAGGGAGGTGCAAGGATGTGGCTTAAAGAGCTTCAACAACTTCTCAGGGCATTTAATGGAGGCGTATCTGATACTCAGATAGAAAGGAGGGATGGAGATATAGTAGTAGTATTAGTAGTAGTAGTAGAAGTTTGAAGAAAGAGAGCAAGGAAGAGTACATACAATTCAAGCAACAGCCTGTCCTCCATTACTGCCATTTGCTCATCTCTTCATTTCTTCTTACCTATATATCTAATCTCTGCAACTTTTAGTACCACTCCATAGTAACTCCTCCTCATCCTCATCTTCCTCACCCCCACTCCTCCCCTGCTTTCTCCATTCCCACATCTCCTCCATGAAAAAGAATTTTCAGGCTCCACTTCCAGCTCCAGAGTTTGCACCTGGCTCCCTCCGTTTCCACTTATAGCCTTCTCCCAAGTTCAACTTATTCCCACCTCAAGTTCAGAATCAAGCATTTCTTCTGGAAAAGAAAACTTTTCCGGTTTTGTTTCTTTTTCCATTCTTACTGTTTGGAGGAAAAACAGAGTGAAAGGCAGGTTAGCTAGCAGCAGGGGAAACAGAGGAAACTGGGAGAGCATATGATTATGGACGTGTGTACTGCACTGCTGATACTAATGGCTATAACTGCTTACCTACTCTGGTTCACCTTCATCTCGCGGTCGCTGAAGGGTCCACGTGTATGGCCACTACTGGGCAGCCTCCCGGGGCTGATCGAGAACGGCGACCGGATGCACGACTGGATCGCCGACAACCTCCGGGCCTGCGGCGGGACGTACCAGACATGCATCTGCGCCATCCCTTTCCTGGCCCGTAAGCAGGGGCTCGTGACGGTCACGTGCGACCCGAAGAACCTCGAGCACATCCTCAAGACCCGGTTTGACAACTTCCCCAAGGGCCCCACGTGGCAGGCGGTCTTCCACGATCTGCTCGGCGAGGGGATCTTCAACTCCGATGGAGACACGTGGCTATTCCAGCGTAAGACTGCCGCACTGGAGTTCACCACCCGGACCCTCCGCCAGGCCATGGCCCGGTGGGTGAACCGGTCCATCAAAACCCGGTTCTGCCCCCTTCTGAAAGAGGCCGAGCTGACGGCCCGACCGGTCGACCTCCAGGACCTCCTCCTCCGGCTCACCTTCGACAACATCTGCGGCCTGGCCTTCGGCAAGGACCCGGCCACCTGCGCGGCGGGACTACCGGAGAACGGCTTCGCGTCCGCCTTCGACCGTGCCACGGAGGCTTCGCTCCAGCGGTTCATACTCCCGGAGGTGTTGTGGCGGTTCAAAAGGTGGTTTCGACTAGGGATGGAGGTCAGCCTGAGCCGGAGTATTTCGCATATCGACGAATACCTGTCGAGCGTGATCAGCGCTCGCAAGCTCGAGCTGCAGAACCAGAAGCAGAAGGATGACAATCCGCACGACGATCTCCTCTCGAGATTCATGAAGAAGAAGGAATCGTACTCTGACTCTTTCCTCCAGCACGTCGCGCTCAATTTTATCCTCGCCGGACGGGACACGTCATCAGTAGCGCTCAGCTGGTTCTTCTGGCTCGTGATCCAGAATCCGGCGGTGGAGAACAAGATACTCGGGGAGGTAGCGGCGGTCCTATGGAAGACGCGCGGAGATGATATGGAGAGGTGGATTCACGAGCCTCTAGGTTTCGAGGAAGTTGATAAGCTGGTGTACCTGAAGGCTGCGTTAACGGAGACCCTCCGGCTCTACCCGTCGGTGCCAGAGGACTCAAAGCACGTGGTGGAGGATGACGTGTTGCCGGACGGAACATTCGTGCCGGCGGGATCGTCGGTGACTTACTCGATCTACTCCGCGGGGAGGATGAAGACCACGTGGGGGGATGACTGGATGGAATTCCGGCCTGAGCGGTGGCTGTCGCCGGACGGGAAGAGTTTCGTCGCGCTGGACCAGTTCAAGTTCGTGGCCTTCAACGCAGGACCGAGGATATGCCTAGGGAAGGACCTGGCTTACCTGCAGATGAAGTCGATCGCAGCGGCGGTGCTTCTCCGGCATCGGCTGACGGTGGCGCCAGGCCACAAGGTAGAGCAGAAGATGTCGCTGACGCTGTTCATGAAGTACGGCCTAAAGGTGGACGTCCACGGGAGGGATCTAACCGCGTTTCTGCAGAGAGCGAAGCGAGAGTCGGAGGTGGAGCAGGAACTGCCGGCGGCAGAGGAGGGACGGTGGTTGCAACAGCATAAAGGACGCATTGATTGCGAGCATTCAAATTCATTAAATACTCCAGGAGCGGGTCCGGATCCACCACTGTCTGCCACCTCATTGATTTCACTGGTTAGATGATTAATGCACGAAAATCAATCTCACCGATATCACCATTATTTTCCATGGCAGAGCTTTGCCGCCATCAGCTCTCCAGTCCGTGCTTTCCTCTAGTTGATCGAGGGAGGTGAAGATCGGATGGCTTACATGGCGGGAAAGCTCCCGGATTCCTTTTTTTCTCCTTTTCCTCCTTTCAGGGTATTTCCTACAATATATGCAATCAAGAAATGATGATACTGTTTTTCTGTTGGTCTCTTTTTATGGTTTAATTACATGTCAAATGTCTCTTTCATGACTCAATAATGACGCTTACAAATGAAAATAGAAAGCCCAGTTTCATCAAGTCCTCATCAATCATAGATCTTTTGCCAGCCCTACTCCCTGCAGCTGGTGCAATTGTCTCAGAATCTCAGACAAGTTTTCTTGTACCAACAAGTATGGAATAGATCAGCAGTCACTTTGGAAAACAGGACCAGCTGCACCTATCAGGATATAAATGATATTGATTGCCTTAGTTTTGCTGAGATAGTGTGCTTGAGTTCTTCTAAATCAGATTGTGACACGGGTGCAAGTTACCCCTTTGTATCCAGTCATATTTGAAGTGAAAAGGAAGAAGATAAGGCTGCAGCAAGAAGCAACATGCTCCTGAACCTCACAGAGATAATAGCCCGAGATCCATTTAGTCAGAGAGGATATTCGAGCTCCCGTCATCAATGAGCTGAGTTCTCTTCCTGGAGGTCATCCTATATAGTATGGACATCCTCATGCTGGACATCCATAGTTGAATATCTTTATTTAACTAGTAGCATCTTCTTGTCCACTCCTTAAAAGAACCTAGTCAAGAACTTTCTCCCCTGTGGAGAAGAAGTTCCATACTATTGTCCCAATGATGTACAGTATGACAGCCACCTTGAAGACATCATCCCAAGAACCTGCAGAGGGCGGTTTTTCTCAGGAAAGAGTGAACTTGA
The DNA here is from genome assembly GCA_030064435.1 of Trapa incisa. NCBI lineage: Eukaryota > Viridiplantae > Streptophyta > Magnoliopsida > Myrtales > Lythraceae > Trapa > Trapa incisa. The sequence continues at coordinate 3,151,128 of CM057772.1, forward strand.
AGCTGTAGAATGGAAGAAAAACGGTGCATGGATCGATGTGTAAGCAACTCCACAGAGTAGATGGAACTTTACCTCGTTGAAGAATATACCCAGTTGCGGCTGTACCGAGCACACCAGCAAAGACTCCTGCTGTATTTGATAGCCCGAGCAACACTCCCTGTCATTGATTCCCATGAGCAAGAAACACTTTCTTGTACAATAATACTAGCAGTAAAGAAGGGAAAAGGAGGGCGATCTACAAGCAAAATACCAGTTTCTTCTCCTATTCTGTTTGATCTTCAATGATACTAATTATCTTTGTCCTAGGTAAGATTAGCTTATTATGATAATGATAACAACACTCACAGCATAACGTGGTCCAATGTCTTGATGATTGGAATACAGGCCCGACTGGGAGAATGCATCAGATCCCTGTAAAGATGAAATGTAGAATAGCATTAGCAGCAAAAACCTGTGCATGAGATTTACATTTCATGAAGTTTTCTGTGTTTTGCAAAGTGTCTGCATTGGTTTATAACTTGAATTATGAAGCTCACACCACATATATTTACCGTAAAACTAATTTATACTAGCACTAAATCTATAAAGTGCAAATGTGCAGGATTGATCTCATGCCAGACTCCTGAGTCAATGTAGTAGAGCAAACCTGGCTGCATGCCATGCACAACACTGCCATAGCAGGCGTCTTTACATGGCTCAGCTGTGTGAGAAAGAAGGCTGGGCCTAAAAACCCGATTGACTGCATTATCTGCAAGATTGAGAAATTAAAGAAGGATCACACTCACACAATGTGAATCACTGATCAGATAATTATGCACTGATGAGTTTCTTAGGACATGATATATTTGGCTACTTCATTGTTAATATATTGGCTGAATGCTAAGAGAATGTGAACAATGCAAACATCAAAATAATTGAATAGTATTTGAAGCATAGAATTTTTTTTACCTTGCGAACAGCTGTTATGGAAAGACCTCTGCTAACAAGTGTATCGGCGATCCAACCTCCAATGTTGGCAAATACAGCCATTGTCAACCATGGTAAGACACAGAAGAGTCCAGATTCAGTGAGGTTAAACTTCAAAACCTGAAAATGAAAGAAAGAACACCAAATAAAATCGATAACCCTAATCATAAAAAATTCTTGTTCACTTCATACTCTCATTATAATGATATGATGAACCAATTATCTGTAAGTTTGTAAAGCTTCAATTTCCAGAAGGCAGAATTTGTGTCACATATGTCAGTGATTATTCTTCAACATTTTGAAATATGGCTTAATTTCATGCTGCATACTAATCACAAAAATGAAACTGGAATGCAGTGAAGCTGAATAAATGACATGAAACATTATTTACAAGCAAGATATGTAATTGATGAAGCACTAACAAGTGCACACCTGGTTGTAGTATGTTGGCATCCATGTCAAAAGTATAAAGGTGCCCCAATTGTGGCAAAAATGGGAGATTATTAAAGCCCAGACAGGTGCTTTGGATAAAATAAGTTTCCATGGAATGACAGACACAGGTTCCTTTGATATTCCGCTTCCTAGGATTAGCTCCTTTTCATCTAAGCTGAGCTCTGGGTCTTCTTTTGGTGAACTGCGAGCCTACATCAAACCAGTACGACATGAAATAAATTATAAGTATTGAAATGATGTCATCTTTCCAAGTTTCACCATTTCTCTGTGTTCCAAAATGTAACAACATAATGGCAGATTGCTTTCTCACCTTTCAGTTTCATAATTTCATTTGCTAAAGCATGTAAGTAGCAGATTCTGTTGAAATCAAATTATAATTTTCTTTTGGCACTAACTGGAAAAAATCAACTACTTGCAAGTGCACTCCAACATTAAAATAATGCTCCCTTGAATCTGCCATGAGTTTCTTTGCATTGTTGAACTTATTCTCCATATATTTATGTTATTTAAAATTATTATATAGTTGTTTCCTAAGTTGCATTTCATGATCATTCTGAATAGCCTAATACATATGGTCTGCAGGAAGAAAGTCTCTTACTTTTCTCATCCAAAATGCAAACCAGATACTTCCAAGGGAGCCAAATGAATAGAACACCGATGACCACCCAAATTTGTGGATCAGAACTGGAGAGAATGCCAATCCTGTAACTGAACCTAGATACATGCCACTGTATACAAGTGCCAGTGATCTACTTCTCTCTGAAACGGGAATCCACTTAGAAAGTATATTGTTCATAGCAGGCATAGCAACTCCCTGCAAGAAAAGTACGCTTCTGTAAATAGTTTTTTGAAAATTTTGTAGTAGCCAAATATTAATTGCCCTGGATGATAACACAAATAGGAATTTATTGAAGCAGAATGTTGTTTTTTCTTGTTCCTTTGCTGGACAGTAGAAAATCAAAATTATAAGGACTAATAATATACAGATTTATTAAAGCAGAAGTAAGCTTAAATAACTGCACTTGTTCATTAGACAGAGAGATGAATTGGGCTGAGAAATATCATCTAATAGGCAGGGAGCCTTTCATGAACAAACAGTAGAAAATGCAAATAAACTAATGACTAACCTCACCAATTCCCATAAATGCACGCATAATAAGCAAAAATGGAAGCCCAATTCGTGCTGCAATGGGTGTCAAAACTGTTGCCACTGACCACCAAACCACTCCAAAGGCCAATACTAACTTTCCACCAAGTTTGTCAGCCCAAATTCCTCCAAGGATCTATACACCAGAAGTGAAATTACATTGAGCTATCTGAAACTTGATTTCATTGCAGTAAAGCTAATAGAGAATACCGGTACTGCATACTTATATACCCGACTAGAATAAGATAACAAAGAAAAGCTGAATCCCATATATAAGTGCTTGAAACTTAACTGAGTCTACACACGAATCTAAGTATTGGAAAAATGTACAAGCATCTACTTCTGATGTGAAAACTATACTAGATGAAGCAAACCTGCGTAAGAAGATAGCCCCAGAAGAACGAGGATTGAATTAGTCCAACTGTTGCACTATTCCAGCCAAACTCTTGTGACATTGGAAGAATTGCAATGCTCATGTTGACCTGAAACAGCTTATATGTATTAGGATGCACGGTGCTGAGTCCTCATTGAGCTTCAACATTGACAAGCGAAACACTTTGAACAGTTTGGATCACATCCACATTTATAAATACATAAATATATATTACTTTATGCACAGTGTATTATATCCTTTACACACACTACATCATAGAAACATAGAATCACGGTTTTGAAATATTGATATAGGAAAACATCCTTTACAGTTCAATAATTTTATTAAACACAATATGAGGAGCCAATTATCATGACAGGTATAAACTGAGGGAAGATTCTATTCCTAGAAAGCTTCATCAGAAAACAAGAAGTATTGTAGAAGTCAAACATGAAGAGGTCATACTCTGTCCATGTTGCATAAGAGAAATGCTGCAAAACATAACAGCACAATCACCCAGCGCTTTGGGAACTGCTCCCACCAAGAAGATGCTTCTTCTGAACTTTCTTCCACTGTAAATACAACATCATTAGATGCTTCCAGAGTAGTCAATGCCTCCAACTTTGCTTCTGTAACGTCATACTCCTCTGACTTGTAGTAAGCACGGAATCTGTTAACCTTAATAAGATCACCCTTGTGTTCTTTAGCACCGACAGTACCTAGTACTTTTGATGCTCTAAGTTCATGACAACAGTGACAAGAAGAATTTAGGAAAGGAGAGAAGTAACATCTTATGCTTCTTTGGCAAGAAGAAGTAACATGATTTCTTTCCCTGTTCTTTTGAGACAGAAGAAGAAGGCATGCCCCATCACTGTAGGTCATTCTCATAGTTCTCGAGTTCCTTCCTTTTGAAGGAACAGCATGAAGAGAAGGGCAATGAGTCAGTTTTCTGTACTGACAAGGAATGGTGCACCGTGCATATCGTGAAGAAATGCTGAGCTTTCCCCCACTTCCTTTCCGCTTATGAGAAATGTTCCCTGTAAGAAAGGACTCAACCTAATAATGTAGTCTGAAAAGCAAAGCTACGAGTGAGACAAATGGATTTCAAAAGATGACGTGAACACAAGGTATTAGACCCACTAGTTCTTGGTCTTTTGATAGCAATCATGACCAGATTTAACGGCATCAAATTTATTAGAGTAGATAAACGTGATTCACTCGGTATTCAAGGTAAATTATGAGAACCGCATTATAGAGTAGTGTCTATAGTTGGCAAGTAAAGCCCTTGGGAGTGATTCTGCACTCATTGGCGGTACGCTGTAAAATGAGTTTTAAGATTGCATCTGTCATCTATTTTAGCAAGCAATTTGAAAGGATGACGGACTCCATGAATTTAACACAAAAAAGTAAAGTAGAAGAATCATATCAACTATACATCAACATTTTAGCTAAGAAGCACTATATGGACGAGCCTTCTTGGTCAGCGGCAAACATGAAGTTCGACTGCAACAAAGCCTTCCAATGGCCAATGCCGCTTACACACAGCGCTAAAACAAATTCAGACAGCAGCCAAGAAATGGAAATCAATGCAGAAGAGAGGACGCTGAAAATTTTGGACACAGCTACCTGAGTCAGTGAAGCTGCCAAAAATTCGACTGGAAATAATATCGCCGATGGCCATTGGTTCAGCAGTAGTTCCGGCTGCAAGCAGCTATACCACCTCAAGCTTCAGCAAACGAAGCTTGAGAGAGATAAGACTGCACACTCTCCGAGCTCCATGGTGTCACCTGACCTGCGTCTTTTTCCTTCTTTCTTTTCTTGCTCGAAGTGAGAGGATAACAAGAGATTTTCTGGGAAAGGCTTTTCTCTTTATATAAATATCTTCCATTTAAATTACGGAAAATATTTTTTCTTTATTTTTAATCGGTATTCTTGAAACGAACAAAGATATACTGAAAACGCGACACGTGGACAGCCATTCCCAAAATATATGTTCAAACATCCGAATTTACCCCCTCTTATAGCCTGTGGAGTTTGAAAGGGACGGGCTATTTTAGGGAAGGAGTAGACATTTGGATCCTACGTGGAATATTATAGCTGCCACGATAGATACACTTTTCCAACTTGTCTCTGTCTTTATATATACGAATAAGTTGAACCAGGCCCCAACTTTTTTATTGCCTCTTAATTATATTTTTCAGGCTCGGATCCGACCCGAATCTGTTTTATGCTGCGGGATCTGGGTCATGCCGTAACTATATATCTAAATATATTCAAAATATATATGTAATTTAAGTTAAATAAAATATTTGTATATAAATTATAATATACTATAAACTATATATCATATATAAAAATGATGTAATGCAAAATTTTACTTGTAACTTTATTAAATTAAAATTATATATAATTTGTAATATATATTAATTTATATATAACTATTTTATTTAAATTAAATTACATATATATATTTTTAAAAAAACAAATTATATATAATTTTCACGTAACAAAATTATAAATAATTAATATTTTATATAAAATATATATAATTAAAAAAAGAGCTATGATCATTCGTTTGTCTGGTTGACAAGGGGATCAGATTCCCCTATGGGGATGTGGACTGGTGATGCATGTGGAAGGAAGAGTAGTACTTTTGATGCCTTACCCAAGGAAGGATATGATGCCCTCTCTAGGGCATACATTTGCTTTTTTTTTTTTGAAAGCTTCAAGTTTCGAACTTCCAAGAACATCAAGGAAGAACCATTCCTCTCTTTGGGACAGTCATGCTAGATAAATTTTCAGAGCGAGGTAAATTACGTTCTTATCAACCAATGTTCTTGTGTGCTCATCATCTATGCCGCTCTTTGTATTAAAACAGTTGTCAACGACTACTGGTAAAGAACATATGATATTTTTTCTGTATTATGGCTTGTTGTTTTGCTGTTGCTTGATGCTGATTTGCCGGAGAGGTGATACTCTCAGCTAATCTGTGATATGATATGGGCACCCAATTTATGGGTTGCTTGCGGTTGACTCATTTTCTGTACTCAGTTTTTCCGAGGTTAAACAGGTTGCTGATGATTCTGGGAATGAAGTCATCATCATGACTAAGCCATCTCAGCGACGTGTTGTTCGGAAAGATCCATCGGGTTGTATGCGGCGCCTTGTCAGTGTTTTAGATTTCCGCCATGGCAGTAGATCAACTTGGAAACTCCTTGCTTCTAAAAGACATGGAAGAAAACAGGCAAGCGATTGCAGGTTAGAACCTGGACATCGTGAAGGTAGAACAGGCCTTGACGTGGATGCTGGCATTCTGAGCGGTGGCCACAAAAGCTTCAATTCATCCAAAAGCCCATGCAGTCACACTCCTGATGAAGTTTTCTTGGAGCCGGAGCCAAAGAACTCTGACCATGACGTGAAAGGAAAATTGGATCAAGTGTTCAAGTTCATGGGAAATGGGAGAGTTAGTCTCTCCAAAGAAGTGGTGGATGCACTTCGTGTTCTGAACTTGAATGAAGAATCCTTCCTGAGAGTCCTGCAAGACCCAACAGTCGAAAATATAGAGGAGCTGATTAGTAGTGATCATAATAGCAGTAAGCAGCGCAAGCTCTTCCGGACACGTTCCAAGTCTCCGGAGATGAAACCCCCAAGAAAGGGCCGAGAGGAGCCTGTTGCTGAATCAGTTCTTATTCTGGAGCCTGGACCGACTGCTTGGAAGAGCCATGCGGCAGATAGCAGACTTGAGTCACTGTCTGGTTCCGGGCAGTCTGAGGGCGCAGCAAGAGCTTATTTTTTCCTTGCAGAGGTTAAGAGAATGTGGAAAAATGTCGTAGGAAAGGAGCGGAATCCTGGTACTGCTGTAAAGAGACGTGACCTTAGGTCAAGGGGAGAAAGACCTGAGAAAAAGTCTCCAACAAAGGATGGTTTCTTCACTGAGAGCATTGCCAAGCCAAATGTGCCAAACATTTATGTTGAAGCTAAGGGGAAACTCTCGGGGACGCTGAGCACTGGACACCAAGAAATAGGTTCTTCCTCCGAAGATCAGTCTCGGAAGACATTGGCAAGGTTTCTTGCTCTCCCAGATTTCAACTCTCCTGTCTCCAGTCCAGGAAGGAAGTGGGAAAGAAACTTTGAAAAGGATAATGGGGATGAAGAGCTGCAGAAGCTGGTAGAAGATGATGGAAGCTGTTTAAATTATTCAACCTTAGCTGCAGAAACTGAGCCCAACGATGTAGTGATTTGTAGTGTTGACATTGAAGAAGGGACTTCTCCTGCTACTACTGGAGAAGATTTGGCATCTGATGGTGATCAACTCTTTGTCTTTAGTCTTATAGAAAGTTCTTATGAATCAGTTAATATCTTTTCATTCTTGGCTTTAATTTTAGTTTACCAATGGATTTTCAGTTGAGCTGTTCATGGAAACTCTGGACATCAGGTTTGAAGGTGGGGATAACCTCAGCCCTACCCAACAAGGAAAACTCCTAATGAATTGCATGGAGACCCATGAGGGGAAAGAGGAAGAGGAAGCATTGTTGTTGTACATTATGTCTGCCCTGCAGGATTGTGGGCTCTCCTGGAATGAGCTTTACCTCAAGTCCCAATCATCTGTTCAGCTTCTCCAGCCCTCATTGCTCAGCGATACCGATTTCTTCTTCAGCAACCACCCTTGGTACGATCATGGTCTTGTGCTCAACTTCATCAGTGAAGCTCTCATGAAGGTAATTGATCGCTATGTCACTTTCTGCTGTCTTACGCCTTTCATGAAACCCATGATCAGACCCATTCCCAGTCCAAAAGATGTCATTCTTGAGGCATGGGAACAAGTCCGTGGGCATGCTCATCACCCTACACCTCTTGGACAAACTTTGAACCAGATTGTTCTCCACAAGGACGTCTTGGGTAAGAGTGAAGAGTGGATGGACCTGAGACCTGATGCTGAAAGTATAGGTTTTGAGATGGGTGATGAGATCTTAGATTATTTAATGGAAGAATATGTTGATGAAGGTCTTGCATGGTTCTGGTGATGCCAAAATTAAAATGGAATGGAGTCGACATCAGCTCATAAATCTGACTTCACCTTCTGATTTTCTCAGCAAAGAACTAATTGGTGATGCCATTTGGATATGATGACTCCAGTTAAAACACTTCATCTGGGCTGAGATGCTACCACAAAGAGACATCTTTTTCTGACCCCTGGGACAAGCTGGTGTTCTTCCTTGGTCTTGTATAGAACTGTTTATTGGGTGTATAGAACTGCAGAAAGTTATGAGTCTATGCCATTTTACAATGTTGACATAACAGACAGCACATGAAGAATTGCATACTTGGACCATCCCTCACTTTCTTCAGAGCTATATTTGAATTCTGAATCTACATCTGAACTCCCTATGGCTCCAATCAGCTCTACATGCTCCAAGTTCAGTTTTCTTGAATCCTTTCTTTTTTCACTTGGCATTTTCTTATCTCTGATACAGTGTGGAAAGTTCCTGTTATGTCTTTACGGAAAGATGCCATTGATCTTGATTCATACAACAGGCCAACAAAGTCAATAGCCACTAACTAGAGCATCATATTCCCACAATCCATTGATTAGCACTATGATTAGCACTATGGCTCTGTTTATTTTCTGAGAATCCAAAGGAGGTGAAATTTGAATTCCATGCCCATTGCTCAGGAAACCCAACATTTTCATGAGTTCAAACTCATCTGTGTTTTTATTTTTAACAGCTTGCTTGACTGGAGAGTAGGTCCAATGTTGATGTGTTGGTGCCCTGATCTTAACTCATGTACAGTTTCTTCTCAAGTATGGAAGAAGTATCCCCAGAATTCCTTCCTGGTCAAATTACTGCCTGCTGTATTCAGAAAAGAAAAAATTACAGAAAGCAAAATAGAGTGGAATTACAATGAAGAGGCTTGCAGAAGAACATTCCCCCAGAAAATCCATTATGGACTAAAAGTCACCTCTTTACAGAAATATCCATCAACAAAAGCTGCAACCATATATACCCATTCATCTTAACTTGACTGCTGCTTCCGTTCTTCCCGATGACTCCTAGTGTTCCTATCAACATAGAGCACATCCTCCATCCAAGCCATGATGTTGAAAGCTAGCCCTTCCAGCACCCTTGAGTAGCTCTCAAGAATTGCCTGCCCCACATCCTGCAGATGAAAAAAAAAAACCAAAGGAATAATGAAAAGAAGAAGATTCCCCCAAGACCATTTGACATTTCAATCAAGGGTTGCAATTCAAACTTCATAATTGGTACAAAAATGGCTTCTTTCCCCATTTACCCGATTGTACTGAATCTTGCATGTGTCCAAGGTTGTCTGAGAGAGTTCAGGGAATCTCTGCTTCAAACAGAACAGCAAGCCCTCGGCCCTCTCTGCTAGCATGTGATTTTTCTCAGTCCGACCAGTCTCGGCCATATAGTCTTTCACTGAAGTCCATGAAGGTTTGGAGTGGTAGAGGCAAGCTTTACGCCTCCATGTGTACATTGAGGCTTCTACTCGATCAGCAAGCTCAAGGGCTTCATGCTCAGATGCTACATTGAGGAAGTCGAGGAGACTGTCCGGAGAAAATCGGTGTGGGGAGGATATGTGGCGGTAGATGGAGTCCCCTATACTCATTCTCCCACACTGAATAAGAAAGAAATCTCAGCAAATGCAGACTAAACTAACTTTACTAGTTGATCATAAGTAATAAATAATCCTTCCAGTATTCAAACCGACCTTTGGAAGAGATTCTACGTATGATTGAGGAATATCCATCTCATCCAGCACAGTGGTGTTGATCGCCATTGCTGCCTTATGAATTTGGTTAGTGCAGTCACGTTTTAGCTGCAACTGCTTCCTTGAGCCCTCGGAAAGGCCCTTAGAAGGGACACAGGGGACTGGAAGCCACCACTTCTCCTCCTTATGGTGCACAAGCTTTCGAAAGGACCCTGAGAGGTTCGAGTTGGAGGACATGCTCCCATTCTCCGCATACCAAAACTCAGTTTCCTTGAAGCCATCCAAGATATCCTGCCCCCCATAAACAATCACAGGCATCTTTCAGTATATTCTTTGTCCAAGTTTTCCATGATGCATACTCTTTGAAGAAGAGGGATTTCATTTCATACTCACAAGAAGCATTGCATCCAGCTTTCTTAAAGCCGGGAGATTGATGCAGATATCCGACCTTGGTCTGGTTCTCATTATCTGAGATAAGAAGACATGGGCAATGCAACATCAGAAGCATGAAGCCGAAGATTCATGTTTTCATAGTCAGTTCTGGTCATTCACCTCGATTGTTGTCCCATCACGCAAAGTCTGTACAGTCGGAAAGAAGTCGACCATATAGTTGCATGCAGATAGAAGGCAGTCCATTTCTCTCTTCCACATTGCCTTCTTCTCCGGAGTCAGTGGTTCTAGCCTCAGATTCTGCCCAAACACAGTTGCTGCAAGAGTAGAAACCACTTTAGCGTAACTTCCGTGTGCAGAAAAACAACTGAAATCCTGCAGAGTTACTCACCGTAGAGATTAGTGATGGCGTTGGAGATGGTTAAGGCTGTACACACTCCTTTCCCGCTCCCCGACATGTCCTCGCCCAGCAACAGCTTCGCGAATCGCTCCTTCATCATTTCCAGCTCTTGAGAATTTGAGCAGAAACAGAGCAAGGCAGATGTTAGTCTAGGGTGAAATGGAAAGAAGAGGAAACACTGAATGCATATGAAGGGCAAAACATGAATCATACTACAGCCCACCTGAGTCTACGATCTCCAGACTAGCTAGCTTCTCCTCAGGATCGTGCTGGAGGTGATTCAATCCTAGCCTGCTGCTTAAAACCTTAGGGTTGTGGCGTCCTGAGTTGATGATGGGCCATTGTGATGGAGAAGCTTCACTAGAACAGCTCCGATCTTCTATGATTTCTGAGAATGCCGAGGTCTCGGAATTACTCCGGCAGTATCTGAAGGACTCTGCGCTCAGAGGCGAGTAGACCGGAGTCTCCGATGCCGACTGGTCGATTTGCTCCTCCGATGAAAAGGAAGACCTGTACCCGGCTTTGCAATTCCCATTGGAATTCAAAGTCTTCTTCTCCATGGAAGAACTGAAACTGAAGCTAGGGCTCTGCTCAACTATCTGAATCATCACGCCACCAGGAAAATTGCATGGAATTAGGCTGAGAGCTCAAGAATTTAAATAGTATCTCGAAGAATCAGAAAAGAAAAGAAGAAATTAACCAAAGACGATAACTTTTTCTTTTGGATTGCCATCAAAAAGCAGAGGAAATTAATTCTTCTCAAGTCATTTGAACAGTGAAACAGAACATGCAGCAAAATCCGCCCCCTTTAAACTCCCACATTAAAGCAGATATTTGAACTGAAACAGCTTGAAATCTCATCGAAGCCCAAAAGCAACGGTCTGAACCCTATAGAATTAAAACCCTTTCCTTCTTTCTTTCTTTCTTTCTTTCTTTCTTTCTTTCAGGTTCTTGCCTTTACGCTATCAAGAATTCGAAATTCGAAACCGCAGAGGAGATACCCGTTCGAAGCAGTTCCCTCCTTAGCATCTCCCTTCAAGAACACGTTCCCCTCTTCGCCGCCCTCCTTGCGCTCCCTTCAGTCGACCAACACGAGCGAGGGGGAAAGAGAGAGTGGAATCTCGGTCGAAAAAGAAAGAACCAGACGGTGGTTAAAAGGCAAGAACCGGGAAATTGCTCTTGCGCGTCCTGTGTGTGTGCGGAAGTTTCTCCGGTTGGCATATATAGCATCGAGACCCTACGGCGCGAACAAGGAATGTAATGTTGTACAGATCAATTTTGAGGTTCTTTAGCAACTCTAGAGACAGACGCTCACGCCGGGACAGAGAGAAGGGGGGAGGGGGAGAGGACGACGGGCCCATTTGCCCAATAATCATCCAGAAATAATACTCAGCAAGCTTGTGAGGCTGCTGACATCAGTGGATTTGGTAAGATCATGGGATTATAGATTCTCTCCTCGCTTGCAATTCCCATTATTCCTCATAATGGACAGAATCACGACACAGACCCACCAGATCTAGACCCCCCAGCAATTCCATGATGATAAAGTTTTGATTTTTAACCTGTTTACCCGACTGTGAACTCCTGGAGATCAGAGATGAACCAATTGGAGTAGGCAATAAATACATAGATGCTGATTGATTCAGTGGTCAAAAGTTGGGGGGCCTCCATTTTCCGGCCATATGCATAGCATAAAATCCCCCGTGATTTCAAATTGACTCACTCGACTAATAATTCCTGAATTATTTTTAATCTGGTTCACGTCTTCTCCCCCCTGTGATGGGATTCTTTTTTGATGCTCAATCAAAAAAGCAATCACCTACCTGGTTTTGATTCAAAGCATTGAGAAAGTTGAATCAGCTCCCGCTTTTTAGCTTTTCTGGTAATAGAATGCAATGATATGGAGATATATGCAATGCCACAAGTAAATCTGACTTTACCACTTTGTTTGACTTTTTACCATCTAAACGTTACAATTGACTTACAAATGAGATATGATGATATAACATTATCACTCTCAGTTATCCATAAAAATTATTATTTGTCCAAATTCCCCTAATATCCTCAAATTGTATTATTAACGACTTAATTAGAGATGGGGAAAATGAGAAATAAATAGATAAAATTATATTAACAAATAATGCTCAAATAAAATTTATATATTTCTAGGTGATTAATTACTTTTGAAGGATCAATTATTGAAGATTGTAGTATGATGGGTATGTGTGCTTTGCCATTTTTGGGCATTGCTATGCATTGTTGGGGATTGATTGGACTCTCAAGTGAATGCAAAGGTTCTTAGGAGCTCCTACATTTAATCGGAGCTGTACCCGGCTCCATCCCTCTTCTACTCAGTTCAATTCACTTCTACTCAATTCATCGTCAGAAACCACAGCCACCACTGCCGTCCCTCACTTCCTCTTCTCGTTCTAAATCAAAGGCTTTTGAAGCCGAGAAAAAGGAGACTTCTCCTTGGGCTGCCTCCGCCTCAGAAAATGCAGATATTTGGACTCTTTGCACCTAACCATTGTCTCACCCCACCTAACCTTACTCTCGATCATGGATCCGGCAGAACGGGGTTCAAAGCCGGTCATTTTTGCAGTTTCAGGAGAGCCCCTTTTCGGCAATGTGGCCATGGAGCTGCGAGGAGGCTTCGGATCAGATGCGGAGCATCGAGGGACCACGAGACGGATGATGGGTATTACATAAGGCGATGTGTGGAGATTGCCAGAAAGGCTGTCGGGTGCACAAGCCCCAACCCTATGGTGGGATGTGTTATCGTGAATGATGGCAAGGTTGTTGGTGAAGGGTTTCATCCTAAAGCTGGCCAGCCTCATGCTGAGGTAGCTTAAGACTTTCCAATTGAGCCCAGAGAAAATGCCTGTGTGTTATCTACCTCTGCAGATTTATCATCACAGAATAATTGCATGGTGGATCCGTAGGTGTTTGCTCTGAGGGATGCCGGCGATCTAGCTGAAGGTGCAACGGCTTATGTGAGCCTAGAACCGTGCAACCACTACGGGCGGACACCACCGTGTACTGAAGCACTTCTTAAAGCCAAGGTGAAGAAGGTGGTTGTTGGCATGGTGGACCCAAACCCCATTGTGGCTTTCAAAGGGGTTGATAAGTTGAGGGCTGCTGGAGTTGAAGTGACTGTAGGTGTGGAGGAGGAATTGTGCAGGAATCTAAATGAGGCATACATCCATCAAATGCTAACTGGGAAGCCCTTTGTGACCCTGAGGTGAACTTCATATTGTGATTCTTTCCAAGTATGGTGTGAAATTCTCCTTCAAACTGAAGCTGCTTCCTTTCTATCTACCTTCCCTTTTGAGTGCAGATACTCCATTGCTCTAAATGGGCAGGTTGTTAACCAGCTTGGTGAAGGAGCTGATAAGTTTGGTGGATACTACTCTAAGCTGTTGCAGGAATATGATGCAGTTATAATTTCTTCTACCTTACTAGCCAGTGATGTATCAGCTCCTACATCCCAAGAACCTGGGGCCAATCAGCCTTTGAGGATTATTATGTCTAGAGGATTGGAGGGCTCTGCTCTTGACATTCCATCTCTCCCCACAGATGTTAGATCTAAGATTGTAGTCTTTTCAGAAAGGAGGGGAGTTGGAGAACCAGATCCTTCAATTGCAGGGGTTGAAACAATTGTTTCAGATAAAATAAGTATGCATGACATCTTGGAATACTGTCAACTTCAAAGATTCTGCAATGTATTGGTGGATCTGAGGGGGAACCTCAAAGACCTTGAAGAGCTGCTTGAGGAAGCTGCTGAGCAAAATGTGCTGCAAAAGGTTTTAGTGGAGGTATTGCCATTTTGGGATGGGAGTGATGTTAATGGGAGTAAGCAGTTGACAGGGATCTTGAAAGGACTGAAAGCAAAAAATCTGAGGCCCTGCGTCTTTGGACAGAGTATAGTTCTGGAGGCTTACTTTTAGCAGAATGCGGCTGAGACCAGGTGATCTGGGAGAATCTCTCCATTATGATGACTGGTGTATTCTGGATATTTAGTCAAATGATTTATCATCCTAAATGAGTTACAATACCTGGTGTATTTTGGGAGAGTCTCTCCATATTCTGCAAAACAGAGTTAATAATAGCAACTAAAATTTCATTGTGAAAAATCAATGTGTCAATTAAATATTATTAGACAAAAGGTCTCACTACACAAACACAAGAGCAAGTAAAAGATGCCTAGACCAAGATAATGTCACTACACTCAAGAAAAAGATTGCTCAAGACACAGAACCTTGAGTGAGAGGTCATGTTGCTCCTGTATAGAGATGTTCGGCTGCTGCACTGTCTACCGTTGTTCCTTGGAGTTGTTGGATCCTATGTTCCCCATCTGGTCTTCCTGAGTCTTGCTACTTGGTCCAAGAACTAACCCTTTTGCACGGTCTTGGGCTGATAATATTGCATTCTTAATCTGCCAAGTGATCCGGTTTCAGATGCCAATACACAACAATTGAAGATTAGAATATAAATTTTTTAAAATAAAAACAATCTAAAAGAATCAGCAATTTCATAAACACAGAGTACTAACTGATGCCACAAAGTGTGAAGATTTTGCCAATTCATTCCAGGATAGAGATAGAATAGAATTTATCAACTCACCGGCATCAAGATACCAATTTGGATTGGCCGTCCAAGCACAAGCATAAACTAAGGATTAACCTCTGTGAACATGTGGTTGTATTTGTGCTGTCATATAATCAAGTAACAGTTCATCCTTTTTGGTGAAGTACCAAGTGAAGCACAGACACATAAAAGCAGGTGAAATTCTTCAACTTGCCATCATAATAACCAGGTCATTCGAGTATTCCAATCAAAATATATATGTTTTTTTCTCTTTTTTTTGGCCAAATTAAGTTAAGTTAGATCTTAAAAGTTTAAAGTAAAATGGACTTAAGCTGAAAAGCAAAATCAATACCGAGATTTTCAGCATGCATTGCTAACAGCTCGAAAAGGTTTTATTTTTACCAAGGGAAAAATTATTGTCACTCCTTGGGCAACTCAATTCAATCTATGAGATATCAATGTGTACAAGGACTCAACCTACATGTAACTGCCCAACAGAACCAGCATAAGAAAGATGGAAGCCATTAGAGTCCAGAAGGCATCTCTTCTTGGCAAATATCATGAACTGGTGCCAAATTCCAATACCAAAAGTACTAAATACTCAGTGAGTTACACCAATAAATCTACTATACATATTACCTCAGGTCGTGATATTGGCTGAACATGGACTTGAACAGACTACGAAATCAAGAGTATACTCAACAGCAAATTCAAGGAATAGAATACTACCCTGGATCATGCTGAAAATAGCCAGTTACTGTTCTACTTCCTCAAGTCTTAGATGAAGTGACATCCTATCCTGAGGGCACTGTTATTTTTAGGAATTCTAATTCTACAGTATTCTGATATATCATTCATTTAACTGACAAACTCAACACTGTCAAAAGCTAAGATTCCACGATCGGCTGGAGCCACCCACCCCTCCTTGAAGTTTAATCATTGACTCTTTCAACTTCATGTCTGAAACCCTCCTCCTAGCTTGCTGAATTCTTGACTACTGCAAGCTTCCCCTCTTGTTCCGTTGAACTTGGGATGACATACCCTTGAATTTTGGTGCGAAAGCTGCGATTTTTTCTCTTCATGAATCTCCACCTTGGTCAGGGTTAATGTGAAAGGATGAGAAGTGCCCAGTTTTGGTATCTTTGAGGGGTGGTTGAAAGCGAACCTAATTCTTCACGTACATTTGTCTACAAAATGAAGTCTTTTTACGTATTCTCTTTTTGTTCTGTGAGCGGTAGATAACCATCTCCGTGTCCCCGTGTTTTCTTTTGTCTCCTTTTGAGCTCAAAAAGCTTCTCAAAAGGTTTATCATCATCCCTTTCACCCTCCTATCTTTTTGCACCTCTTTTTTCCGCGTCTGTTGTTTCTTTGAACCCTCCCCCGTATCTAGATTAACCAATCCCACCCCTTTAGGGTTTGGCTGATTTTGAGCTGTTATATTGCTCTTTTTCTGTTGCCTCGACGAAGATCTAGATAGTGACATTGTTTTCTGGGGGCTTTAAGCTTACACTTCTCCAAAAGTAAATGCATGGATGGGACAGACACAATGGAAGGTCCTTACTACAGCACCCAGAGAGGAATCTCCTGTGCACATCCTCTTAACGCAGCAGCTAGCATGCAATTTCAGTCCAACTATGGGGCCGGCTCCCTCGATCCACCTTCCAGTGGTTTCTCTGCACCCACTGAGCCTGTGAAGAAGAGGAAGAGAGGCCGGCCCCGCAAGTATGGCGCCTGATGGAAACTTCTCCTTGGCGCTCTCTTCTGCCTCAATCTCTCCCTCTGCTCCGTTGGGTCCTCCACAGAAACGGGGTCGAGGGAGACCTCCTGGATCAGGAAGCAAACAGAAGTTAGCTTCTTTTGGTTAGTCTACAGCTTGTCTATTCATATACAAGAATAGTTTATTGGGAACTGATTTTTTTCTTTTTTTAATCTTGTTGTGCTTTCTAAGTTAGAATAAAGTGGCCAATAAGTAGTAACCTTTCTCAATGTAAATTGGAAACATTTGCATTTGCCTTTTTATTTTCCAAAGCAATTGCCAAAAGTAGATAGGTAATTGCCAAGATTTAATATCCATTTGATGTTGCCTCGTGCTTCTTATGCAGATATCCAGTTGCATTTATTAGCTCCACTTAAGATGAACCGGATATGTGGATCATACACAATAGCTTTTTATCATTGTTAATACTAATTGACTGCAAACTAGACCAAGTGGAAACTTCACATCGTTAGTAGGTAGTAATTGATTAATTAATGCTACATATACTTCTTCCAACACTGTTTTTTCATCCTCAGAAGCCACAATGTCATGTTTAAATCATTTTTCTTTGGGGGCTGATTTTGGATTCTCATCTAAGTTATTCAAAATGAGGAAAATAAGTATGGATCATCAAATAATGGAAAACTATAACAAAAAAAATGTCACAAATTCATAGTTATTTTTGATACTCTAATTTATGTGCTTCCTAGTTTGGTATTAACTGAAAATTCTTTAAACTGATTGCTAGGTGAATGGATATCTGGCTCGGCCGGAACAGGATTTACTCCTCATATCATCACGGTACCAGCAGGAGAAGTACCGCATTTTTCTCAGAATCTAATATTTACTTCTTGCTCTTTCATGATTCACTTGACAACTCCGCAAATAAGTGAAATGCAGCTCTTATTTACTTTGAACAAATAATTGAAATCATGATACAGCTTGGGAAATCTAGTTTTTTTCATCCATTCTTGGAGGAACACTTTCTTTAGTTTTGCAAGGGAAATTCAACTCTTGAAAAGTTTAGTCGTTTTGTGTCTTTCCAAGTGTTATGCGCTTTTCGTGTATCTCACCATATATTGTGAGTTTATTAAGTGATAATTTGCATAGAGGGAGGAGGGTGCATGACCAATTTGTTTCTTGGTATATTGCATTACCAATTGAAAGTACTCTCCATTTTCATCTGCAGGATATAGCTACAAAAATCATGGCATTTTCACAAGGATCGAGAGCTATATGTATATTGTCTGCTATGGGTTCGGTGTCTACTGTTACTCTACGACAGGCTTCTAGTTCTGGTGGTTCTCTGGCTTATGAGGTTTGGTATAATGCTGGCATTCTTGTGTCTGATCAGCTATAAATGTTACATTTTTCTGCATCAGTTCATTTAAACTTTCTCAGTATAGTTCATAATTTCATTGTAATTTCTCTTGACTAGTTGATGTACACCTTCAGGGTTGTTTTGAGATTTTGTGCCTTTCGGGATCTTACCTTTTTTCCGACAACGGTGGGTTGCAATACAGAAGTGGTGGTCTCAGCATTTCCATTGCCAGTCCTGATGGCCGTGTCATTGGCGGAAGCAGTGGGGGAATGCTTATTGCAGCTAGACCTGTTCAGGTACTGAGCTTTTTTTAGCACCCACTCATTAACCTTATTTCTTAGAACCAGATGAGACCAAAGAGGATGTTAGGATTTCTATTGATTTATCTAAAGATTAAAAGTGAGAGAAATGACAGCCTATGAACTGTCTGGTCCTAAGAAATAATTTTCTGGTCCAACAAATTCAAATGCTCTCAACTGGTTCTCACTTAACACGAGATAATTTGAAGCTTAGAGTTTATGATTGAGTCAGCTAGATCGATATGTATTTTTGAACTCGTGTGACTAATGGTGGTAACTGTAATTCTTCAGGTGATACTCGGTAGCTTCTCGTTGGGCAGTTCTAATGCAAAGAACAAGAAAGGGAATGGCTCGGAAGGGGCTGCAGTTCAAGATGGTGTGATAGAGAATCCCATATCCACTACTATAAGTCAAAATCCAACTCAACCTCCATTGGGTGCTTGGAGATATTCTCAACCATCTGATATCAAAGACATCCATGATGACATTGATCTAATGCGTGGGTGAAGTTTTTGAGCCCTTCAATATTCACATACTAATGTGTTATGAAATTTTCTTCCCGTTGATTTGTAAGGTATGGTTCAAATCGTTTTAGCTCCAACTGACTATTGATTTCGGGATACCCGTCACAAACTCACATTGTACTTTTTATTTTATAATGTATCGGATAAGTTATTAATTTTAATTATAAATGGGTTCAACCCCTTATTGTTATACAAAGAAACTCTAGGAGTTGCCGTAGGTGGCTTACGTGTAGTGAATCTGGTGCATAGGTGGCAGGTAGGTTTTATTCATCCTATTAGAATTACAATTTAGCAGATTCTCTCCAAACGATCAAGCTCTGTTTTCTTCCACACATGACATTTGTTCATTGTATCTCCTGGTTTTCTTTTCTATGTAGTGTGCGTATTGGAAGAATTGATTCAATGTCTCTTGCCCGTGGTTCTTTTTTGCGGCATAGAAATTCTTCTTCAACTTCAAGCTTCATGTTTCTTTTCTTTTGATATTGATGTAGTGACGCATATGGTGGGGACTGTTGAACAATCAACTTTAATCTTATTTTTGGAGTCGTCTCTTCTTCCACTCTTCATCTTGAGTGGAAGAGGGATGCCGTCACCAATATAAATAATACTGCAGTACCTCCATGATTCCCAAAATGGGACCTCCATTTTGCTCTAGCTCTTCTTTTCTGGGAATAAAAAGATCTCTTTTTAGGCATAAAAATTAAGCCTTCTTGGATTTGTTCTTGGCATCCAGCTCCTCCTTAAAGGGCATGCCCAGGGTGCTCTCATGTGCCAGTGCCTGCCTGTACTCAGTAAGGAGGCGGCATCAGATCCTGCGTCTTAGTGCCAACCGGAGAATGGCTTACACTCTCCTTGCTCAAGGTACTTACTTCGGGTCGACTTGGAAATGAGATTTATTCATCAGCTATTGGCATGATCCATGTTGTTACACCAGAATATGAGCTTAAAATGCATGTTCCATGAACTCAAAATTTCATCACAATCTGCTGCTTTCGGTTTTTAACAGAAACTTCAGTACCAGTAGTCCTGGTGAAGAAGACTTCAGTTGACAGAGGTAAGCTCTTCTCAGCTCAGGCCTAACCTTGTCTCTAGAATATCTAAACATTGTATATGGTTCCCTTTCAGATCTCGCCCTTGCAGAAGTTGAAAAGGAGAAGAAAGCATCGTTTATCAGTGCATGGGAAGACGGCGAGAAGGCCAAAGCCGAGAACAAGTAAAGAACCATCCCAACTAGAGTGAAGTTTTATTGTACTTGTCAATACTTTTATGCCTGAGATTCTGCATAATCTTCATCAGTGTCATCAGTGTATGACATCTGCAAAATACACTGATGACAACTTAATTGGTACATCTGTTTTTCACTAAAAGGCATTGGACCAGCTTGTCAATTTCAAGATCAGGAATGGCATTTCTCAGCCATTCGTTCTGCCTTATCTCTAGTTTGCCTGCTTAGCTTTGCAATAAGAAGATTGGGATCCAATACCAAACTGACTTAAAGAGGATATTGGTATGTGAAAAGAGGAAATTTACCCATCTCTTTTGACAGGGCCCAGAGGAAGATTGCAGTTATTGCTTCTTGGGAGAACAGTAAGAAGGCTACCAAAGAAGCTGAACTCAAAAAAATTGAAGTAAAGCTTAAAATGTCATTATTAGCTTTTACCTCAATTGCAGAGTTCCTACATGTGTTGATGTTTTGCCTGGTTCTTCATTAGGTGAAATTTATGATCAAAATGACTGGTTTACTTGCAGGAGCAATTGGAGAAGAAGAAAGCAGTGTATGGGGAGAAGATGAAGAACAAAATGGCTATGATCCACAAGCAGGCAGATGAAAAAAAGGCAGTGATTGAAGCTAGGCGTGGAGAAGAAGTCCTCAAGGCAGAAGAAACGGCTGCAAAATACCATGCCACAGGAAACATACCTAAGAAGTTCCTTGGATGGTTTTGAATTTCTGTTACAAGTTTCAATCTAAACATTTCTTGATGACGTATCAAACCTTACTACTGTCTGCAGATCTTCCAAAGGAACAATCAAGAAAAGGGTGTGAAAAGATTTCTGTTTTAAAAGTTTGCATTGCAAGCATGTAATGTGGCAAAAGCATGACCTTTACAGGCCCTTTGTGAATTGTTTATTGGCTTTTTTACCTCCAAACTCTTGTTGACCATTCTCTGGCCTCGTGCTTGGCGGCAAGCAGATAGTTGAAGATTTATTGAACATCTAGAACTGCAATCATGTGGAATTAAGGGGAGAAGGTGCGAAAAAAATAGACCAAACTTCAACTGTAAATGTCAGATTCATATGAGTGGATGACTGCACCTAAATTTACCTGTAAATGTCAGATTCATTCCACACGGATCACCACTTGCATTTAAGAAGCTCATATCATTGTCATCCCAATGTGGTGGATCAACAAAGGAGGTCCTACACAACTGTTATAGAATTACGGATAGTGCGACCATAAATTTATATCATCATATAATATATAGATGGCTATTGCTGAGGTGAAATAACAGAATTATGGGTAAAATAAAGGCTTAAGAAAGCTCAAATAGTTATTGGGTGTCAGCCAAGTAGCCAAAAAAAAAAACACCAAAAATCAAACAAGTTTGGGTCTCCGCAATTTCCTACAAAGACAAATATTCATGGACTCTGGCTCCCTTGTTTTAGCATATTATTAGATCATGGATCACCTCTACCCTACAAACACCCTCATTTGGAGGGGAGCGCCCATCACCTGGACCAAAAGTTTCACACTGAGGATATTTTCCCATGTAAAGCAAAGACCCCCTGATCATAAATCAAGGGCCCAACATCCCCTGGTGAAGACAAGATACATGTTAACAGATGCCAACAAATCGTCCATGACCTTTATAGACTCCAAGAACAGTGCACCTGGGTAGTTGCTGGTTAAGATTGGCCATCACTGAGAAAATAAACAAGTTTACCGGCAGTAAATAAACTGATAGTTGTGTGGGGGAATCTGCTTGGTTTCAGTCCCAAGTTCTTGCTTAATCCTATATCTGCAGGGACAGGAACTATGTGAGGCTGGGTAAACATATTATACATTGGAGTCTTGAGCACTGAGGGATAAAAAAAACAGAACTTACAGATTAAAGTGATCCTCATATGTGATCAGATTGATGGCTAAACCAAGGTGACCATACCTTCCAGAACGGCCCACCTGCACCAGACAGAAACATGAGATACTAACATATTTGCAGATTACTCTATGCAAATATGTTTATGAATTCTTGGGAAAATCAAAGTTGATCACAACATTGACTGCTCGGATGTCAATTCCCCTGGTAAATAGACCTTCGCAAGACACGTGTCAAAAAGAGAGGGATAATTGACTAATGAAC
This sequence comes from Trapa incisa, assembly GCA_030064435.1. NCBI lineage: Eukaryota > Viridiplantae > Streptophyta > Magnoliopsida > Myrtales > Lythraceae > Trapa > Trapa incisa. The sequence goes on from CM057772.1 coordinate 3,173,432, forward strand.
TAAATAACAAATAAATATTTTACGATGGGAAACTATTTGTGTTTTAGAACTTCTATATCAGTTTCCACTTATAAGGAATAAACAACAAGGTATAGAGATGAAATCGGCTCAGAACTATGAACAAGGTGCAGAGAAGATTATATCAGACAAATGGCAGTGAAACTCAACATAATTCCAGAATTATCAGCCAACAAAATAAATGGAATTGATCAACATGTAATATACACAAATAAGACTACCTTAAATTACCCATAATTCTGCCCATAAATGTGACTACATGTACAAATAAAATCCATACTGAACAGCCATACAAAAAACTCAACTGGAAAAATAACGATAGTAAATGACAACATACCAGTGCAAACAAGACTTCTGCATGCGCTATTTTGGAAATCATGAAAACCTCTATTTCGATGGTTTTTCAGCATCTTTGCATTTATACAGAAACAAGAACATCCAAGTTCTGTCATCTTCTTTGCTAATAGCTGCTCTACAAGATTAACTGAGTTGCAAAAGATAATTGATTGATTGATCTGAAGCTTCCAAGAAAAAGAAATGATATGAATTAATTATCAAACATCAAGGCGAAGAAAAATATCCTTCAGCATAAAATTGTCTAAATTAACCTTGGAGAACAGTGTGTTGAGGCAATGAACTTTCTGCCTCTCTTCAACAAAAGCATAGTACTGAGTAATACCCTTCAATGTAAGCTCATCCATAAGATAGATAACATATGGTTTCTGAAGGTATCAATCTTTGAAGTCCTTCACAGTGACATGAAACATAACAGAAAACTTCAAAATCTGACAAAATTGCCTGGCATGAACCAAATGAGCTGCTCCACAGATGGTTGAAACTCTGGTGACAAGAGCTTATCAGCCTAAAAATCACTAAAGCCAAAGTTATCATATTACCTTAAACATATAGGCAGATTATCCAAAACCTGTACATGCAGCATTACTATAGCCCATTATAAGAACAGATTGCAAAACACCATATTGCTAAATCAAATAATCAAAGGTTTCTTAGGAAAATGGATTTAAAAAATAGAAGCAAGTGTAATAGGAATAGTACAAGGCTCTGAAACGTTACATACCATATAATATGCATCTAAAAAAGTAGATTAAGTGCAATGGCACACCATCTCTGATGGACATGATAGGGACCAGAAAAGTAGGAATCATAATAAAAACAAGCTGATTATAAAAGAAAAGGAAGGCACATCTATGCATCTAAAAAAATTTCAAAAAGAGAAAAGCCATGAAGCACTCAACTCATCCATCAAAAGAACCGGACAATATTTCAGAATGCAAACACCTTTCCTTGCAAGATCTAATATTCTCTCTGGTGTTATAACAAGCAAATGAGCAGGTTATGATGTCATCCTTTAAACCGGTTCCTCCAGTTGTGACCATCACTTGTATTTTCAAGTGCTTCCCCAGCTCCTTACATACTTGTGACGTTTGTAAAGCCAATTATCATGCCAGAACAAGTATAATAACTGCAACATATGGCATACATCACACATGTCTGTCGGGGAAATTCACAGAAAATGTACTGAGTAACAAATTGCATAGAACAATATATTGAAGTGGATAGATGATCATAATATCTACATCAACTTAATATTGTAGATAGATATCCAAGCCAAGTACAACATCTACAAAAATTCAATAAAGGAACGGAGTAATAAATGATGGTATGTTAATCAAAATACTACTAGGTCAATATGAACTTGGGTTTACTATCAAAACACATACATGTCTAACAGTGTTCAAGAACAAAAATGGTAATTAGGACCATGAGATGGTGATAACATGCATGTTTATGAATAATAGTAGGTATTCTCACTTCAACAATTACCTCTGCCTATGTTAACTCTTTTAGGGAGGAGGGGTGCATTCACTCGAGAACTGACATTAGTTGAGATATTTGGAGTGCCTTTTTGCTGAGAGTTTGTAGATGGTGAGTATAGAATGCATGAACCTTATTTGGTAGGGCAATGGGAAGTAAAAGTCTGATTCGGTTTACTTAAATAGATATCATATAAGATAGCATCATTTCACTGGAAAACCAACAACAAATCACAATCATATTCTATCAATCGAAATTTGAAAATTTCTTTCATAGGCAGATGCTTAAAAGAATGAATTCTAATCGTTTACCTTTTCAATTAATATATTACCGCAAAAAATATGTTTCTAATTACTCAAACTAGCACTTGACTTGTCTGAATTGCTTCAACATTTGGAAATTGACATATCCATTGAAAAAATAAAAATAAAAGGAAAATGATACTTTGAGGATCAAATAATCAACTTTGGTATACATACGCTCAATCAGGGTGGTGTAAGCAACTTTTGCTGCACTCGACTCACTCTGTTTTTTGGTTTTTCAGGTTGCTGAGTCAAACTTTATCCATATATCACCACAATTGAAGTGAAAGTTGGAAAAGGTCCAATAGCCCACATTGTTTCATATACAGGATGATAGCATTCTTTTTGAGCCAGATATTGTAAAAGATTTTTGTATAGACCAGAATCACTCCAGTTAACAGGAATGATCAATCCATCAACACAACTCAAGCTTGTAATATGAAGCCATTCAAGCTTAATCAGAAAAAAATGGCCACAACCCACATTACACTTACCTCTTGGTCTCCAGTTGTTGACATGGCCAGCAGAGCAATCCTTGCAGCAGCATCCTCAGCATCTTTCAATGTGCTGTAGCAATCTGGACTTTCAAAAGTTCTTCCATCTAAATTTACTTTGCATTTAAAGCGACCAATATGTGCTGGGCCATCATGTTCACATGAGTATGTTGGTAGAGGAAGATTCCTCTTTTGAGCATACGTTTGAAGTTGGATTTTGGAGAGATGCCACAAATCTACAATTCAAAAGTATGGAGATGAGAGAAACAGATCAAGGAAATATTGCAAATTATCATAATCAATAATATCATCCAGTTTGTTATAATATTTATAGTAATCACATATACTGATATACCAAACCTATACTTGGATCTTTTTGACACAAGTACTACTTTGATTGGCCAAAGGGGCATGACATTCTTCCGGTGGTGTTGTCATAGGCAATGTACGTCCTTCTGCCATCCTATTCTCATTAGATAGATACTTTTCAGATAGTTTAGGTCAAACACCTTAGTCTAGCTAGAATGGCACTTATATTCAATCCCTCGCTCAAGTCATCTGCACAGCAAGTAAGTTTGATTCATAAGCAGTTTCAACATTTGATGATTATATTATTAATTCATGATACATACATCTCAGGAAGTCAATTAATTTCATCATCTGAGATGCAATATCCTTAAAAACAGAAGATAGCATTTCTCCTAGCAACAGATTAGTTATACTTCACGATTACCATGAGAAAAAATCAAGTCGCTTTTCTGACGCCAACCAATTTATCCAGGTATCAAGCATATATCCATATAGGCCATTTTATCAACCACAGTAAAATATCTTCTCTAACTACACCTCAAGGTTTGGGTAAAAAAAACTACAGCTCGAACCAATAATCTATTAACGCATAGCAATTATAAGCAAGCATCCAATCTTAGTGCTTATTGAATTACACGCATAATAGAAGAAAGGGAAAAGATCATTACGAATGAGCAATTAAGTTACCACTGGAGTCGGAGCAGGAGGATTTGGCCGAGCGGGGACAATCAGAAGCTCGGAAGGACGAGGGAGGATGGCCGATGATTCGGTAGGAGGTATGCATGTGGGGGAGATGATTGAAAGCGAGCCCGAGTACGGGTCCAGGACATCACTTGTGTGCTGGTACACGGGACCCCGAAACCCGATATTGGAGTAATGGACCCGATATCCGAACTCGTATCTAGTACTTACACCCATTCGGGCACAACCCGACATCCGAACCTCATACTATCCGAACCGTATGGTTGGGATCTAGTGTTTTTTTATGTGCATATTCATGTGACCTTATCTTGTATAATTTTTTCACCCAATAAAATAATTAGGTCTATTGGATCTATTTAGTTGAACCAGACCACTCAATGGGACCCGACCTTCAAGTATATGTATCCATATATTCGATCAGCCCTTGTAGGGTGGGACTCGGGTCGGGTTCGCTTCCTACTATACCGTATATGGGTTGAAGGTATAAGGGTAGGATTTTTTTTGCTCAACATAATAAGGGTATGATAAAAGAATAATAAATTTGCTCAACATAATAAATTTATTAATAAAAAATTAAAAGAATAATTTTTAATTAAATTAAATAATATATAAAAAAATTAAATTTTATTACATGTGGTATATAAATTGAAAATAAATATAAAAAATATGGTGTATAATAAAATATAATTTTATTATATTTACAAATAAGTTGTTATTATAATAAAAAAAATAAATTAATGTTAATTATATATAATAGTTATATAATAAAACAAGAAAAATAATATAAATATATGTATTGTTAATATATAATTTATTTAAAAATATAAACATAAAACTAAAATATATAAAAATATTAAAATTAAATAAAGGATAAATAATTATATTTAAAATAAATAGTTTATTAATTCCTTTAAACCCTTCAAACAACTTAAATTTATTTTACATAAAAAAAACATTTATCAACCACAAAACAAATCACCCATTGGAAGATCTATCTCATATGAATATGTATCATCATCATCTCAAATATTTTATTTTTTTAATTGTCATGGTTATCTCTATGCCTTAATTTGTGGTTTATGTCACTTGTCCTATATATTCTATTGATAATTAAAATAATGTATAAGTTTTGTTCATTATTATTTACACAATAATTAAAATAGATAAAATATTTTAATTATATAAGATTTAAAATATTAGAAATGGATTTTAAATTGATATAAATTTTAATTAATCCACCCTCCTATTTAATAATTACAAATATGGTTATTTCTACCCAAAATAGTAGTTAGCATGAATTCTTCATCTACACCATTTTTTTTTTAGAAATAGTGGCTATATTTCAATCTAACTCTTATATAGTGCTTTATGATAGATTATACTTATACTCCATGTTGTATTGAAAACCCTTTCTACTTCTATGATAAGATCTATTTGATTAAGGAGCTCATTTACACTAAAAAATTCAATTTAAATTTAATATGTGAAAAATAGATAAAAATTATTTATACTCATTCCCACATTGATTATTTATTAAACAATATATATAAGAGAAATTTATAAATTGTTACACAAGTGTTTTTTGCACTACTAAGCACACAAGTTGTCCTATTATTGGGCCGACACTTATATGCTTTATAATGGGCCAACATACTCAATCCATCTCTTATCCACACCTTCAAATTTAGTGGAAAAGTTCAAGCTAGCATAAAAGTATACATTGTGGAAAGCTTGCTAAGTTGAAGGAAAAAAGGTATATGAATTAAGGGTGTCTACTCTTTTAACCAAACCCTACTTGTGAAGCATGACTGGCGACTATTAAGGGTAAAGTTGCTCTCTTTTCTCCTTTTTTTATTTCTTCAGATTTTTCACGGGAGACTTTATTGATACAGAATTGTTTGTGGGTATTCCGGTTCTTGGCTTCTTCTTCCTGCAGAGCACTTTCTGGGTTTTCTGGAGAGAAGCCTTCAAGTCCAGCTGTGTTTAGACAATCAAGGCTAAGAATAGAAAATTGAGTATTTTTTTTTTCCTTTTCTTGCCCAATTTTGCTGTTTTTGCTGACGTTCTCTTGCCCTGAGCTGTTTTTTCACAAACACTTTCCCCTCAATCTCACCTTAAAGCTTGTTCACGGGAAAGAGATAGATGGGCAAGCAAGGCCCTTGCTATCACCGTGGAATCACAAGTGAGTTCTTGCTCCTCCATACCTTGTTTTGGGTAGAAACAGTACTTAAAAGACTTTGCGAGCTTATTTCATGGATATGAAAAGCTGATTGTTAAGCTCTGAAATATGGAATTTAAATTGCAGCGAAATCTACATCCGTTCTGAGTTTGAGTTTCACCGGTGTTCTCTTCTGGTTTATGTTCTTTAATAGTTCAACTCTCACTTGTCACATGGCTCTCATGCAAACAAAATCTCAACTTTTTTGGTTGTGGGCGTCTTTTTCACAGATTTTAGCAGTGACAAACCAATCCTATTGCATGTGGTTCCCGATGGAGGACGAAAGGAGCCCTTTTAAATTACACTCCCTTGCATGTTCGTGCAGACCCTGCAGACTATGAGGATCACATGGCAGGTGGGGCTAAGAGCATTTCCATAAACAAGAACAAAGAAGTGAAATTTCTGAAGAGAAAACGTGCCAGTGATAGCATAGTAGGTAGGGATGTCAAAAATACCCGAGACCCCATGCTCGCACCCGACCCGAGAATGGTTGGATCTATTTGGGTTCGGATCTCGGGCACGGGTCAATTGGAGCCGACTTTGCCTTTTGCATAGGAGGATATTTGAAGCATTTTGCAATACATAGCTTCCTTTGCAGTTTCTGTTCCCCTTTTTTAATTGCGTCGAGAATAAGGCACTGTGGAGATCAGTTTCTTGCTATACAAGTTTCTCACTAATATATATACTGCTGCAAAGAGCCGTCTGGTCTGAGTTTGATGCTATATAGTGAACTATTACATGTGAATCTAATTATTTATTGGTTTACCTACGTGAAAGAGAGAATGCCACTAACTGTTTATAAATTTAAAATATAAGAACAGAATATGTTGAATTATACTATTGGTAGGTCATATATGTTAAATAAATAATTCAATTTATTAAATATATACAGGTGTATTTTAAGTTAGTAATATAATTATAAAAATAAATAATATGATAAAATATATATTATATAATTTTAACTAATTAATATAATATTATATATTATAATTATTTAAAATAAAATAATAATAATAATACCATATTATAATATTTTAACATTATTTTCAATATTAGAATTAATATTACTCCCGTAGCCTCAAATTAAGTTGACTAATATTGATTTTATCTTGTAAAAAATGTAACCGGGTAAATAATAAATATTTAGTGAGTAGATCATTCAGTTGAATATAAATATTATTAAAAATGAATATTAAGAAAAATATGACTAAATTATTAACTAATAAATTGTTAGTCGTTAGTAGATTTTTTTAATGATAATATGAAAAACTTGATTTATAAGTGGTAAGTGGAAAATGTTGTTATAGAAAATATTTGATACAAATAAATTTATATTTTATATTATTAAAATTTTTGTATTAAAATGTACTAAATGTGTTATTTCTTAAAACTCTAAAATAAAATTAGAGAAAAATAGAATATAAATTAACAAAACGATAATTATCTAGATTGTTTAGCTATTCAGTATTATATAAGTAATGGATAGTTGTAATAGAGTAATTTTCAAATGATAAAAATAATATGAATAGTTAATTAAAAATAGTGAAGTATACATTCCACAATAATACAATTAATATTAGTAATTTGATAAATAAATTGAAATAAATGATGCACGGCATAAAAAAAATTGGAACGAATAATAGTAAGATATTAAAATAAATCCATAATCCTATTATATGTAATAAGATTAAAAATGTATGTATCAGTATTGAGAAAAATTAGTCATATAAGAGTAATAAGCTATATATATATATATATATGGAAGATTTAGATAATAAATTTCAAATGTACACCCATTAAGTGAAATAAATATAGGAAGTATAATTATTAACTTAAATATCAAGTAAATTATGAAGAGTACCAAATATTTAATAGATAATTTAATGTGTTGTAATACATATAAAGTGTTGATATTGTTAGATAAAATAATAATGATATGGTTATATGCGAGTAAAAATATGATAAATATAAATATATTATAGATAAAAAAATAAATTATTCACAATATAGTTATGAAATTTCAACTGAGTGACAAAATAGTTAATGTGAATAAAATAAGTGTAGAATCCACACTTAAAACTATAAATTAATTTACTAAATAAGAAAATATAATAAGAAAAATAAAGTAAATAAAGTATCATTGTTGCATTTATACTTTTTAAATAATATAATTATTAATAACATCCAATTATGAAATAAAAAATTAATAGAAAAAATTACTTAAATTGTAACTAACTTAATATCAATACTCAATTTCTCATAATAATTAAGTCAATTTTATTGAGAAAATATTTTGGTAATATAGTATTATACCGAACAATAGAACTATCATAATTTTTTTATTTATTTTTAAATACACTTAATCAATAATAAATCCATTAAATGGTGCAAAAATCAAATCACCTGTGTAATCATGAATGGGTAGAAATTTATTTTTACTTAGCATGTATCCAATAGGCATGAGCCTAAGTACGCGATTAATAGTGACAAAAAATAGAAAAAAGATAAATAGTAAAATGTCGTATGAAGAGCTAATATAGGAGTAGGTAAAAGTATTACCTTGTTGGAGATACATATATGAAAAAGTATGGTCCAAGTTTATAGTAAGAGAATAGTAAATTAACATAATTGAGTTTGAAATCGGAGTAGCAACCGGATCGGAAAACAGTATTGAAAGATGAGAGAGTTACATGAAAGCAAAAAGAGTGGTACTTAACCTAAGAATGAAAATACAATTTTGTTAAAAAGAAATATATTATACGTGAATATTCGATTAGAATAAGTTTATAAATGGCAGTTAAAATGAGAGTAAAAAAAACATAATTAATTAATAGAGTTAGTAATATGTACACAAAAATATAACTTTATTTATAAGTTAATTTATGTATTTGAAATTTTATATTTATATAAATATATAAATAAACAAAATTATTATACTATTATATATATTTTAACTAATAAAATTATATTATATATAATAATTATTTTAAATAATATTAATATTTCAATACATTTTATGAGTTGTGACGTGTAAGTGATTTTAATCTTTGATCACACATGATTTATTGTTACAGGTTTTACATTTTTACTGGTAAAACCATGTGATGCATGTGATTTTACTGGTAAAATCTGGGCTTTGACGGAGAGCTGGGCCCGTGGCTGCAAATCCTAGTGGTGGCGAGTGGCCTCCTCCACCTCCGCCCCCTTCTCCCTCAGAGCCGCCGCCGCATCCGCCTGCTACAAGAAGAAGGCGGTAGTGCCTCTGCAGCTTCTCCGCTAATGCCCGGCGGAGCTGCTCCCCCTGACGGCAGGAACCAGACTCTTGCAGGTTAAGTTAAGCATTGATCTATGAAACATCCTTTCTAGTAGAATAATTACTTTTTTTTTTCCTTTTAAGAGTTCTATTTTAGTTAGCAATGTCTACTTAGAAATGAAAGGAAAGCTACTTTACATGGGCTAGAAGGAACTGATCGATTTGATCTATCTGACGTGAGGCGAGACCATATTATGTTGATGGTGCTGATCATGAGAAGATAAAATGGTACCCCGAATTATGTAAATGAAGGTGGGATTCAGAGAGGTATTCTAGCTGAAGAGGGTGAGGCGGCTGCATGGTATATGGATTAGTAATCATATTCACTAAATAGGCAATGTTATTTGTTGATAGCACCTGTAAATTCGTCATCACAGATTGCATGAATCTTAGCCATTGGATCAATGAGATGTTTTTTGCGAATTTCTGGGAAAACTCAGAAGGAATTTTTGGTGAAGGATTCAAAGGGAGAAATTTTGAAAGAGAGCTTGCCTCCATGGGGAAATAACATGCGGCTGACTTGGTTGGCACTGATAATAATCAGTATGTCGTCGGGCCTCCTCAACTATCCTCTCTGAATTAAGATGCAGCACGCATTCATGTTACTGTAGGATCAAACCTATCAAGGATCGAAACATGGGTACTCCTAATATCTGCCAGAGAGTAGGGAAGAGAGAGAGAGAGAGTTGACTTAGCTAAGCAAGGCAGGAGGAATTGTGGGTGAGAGAGAGAGGAATTCAACAAAAGCTCACACATAAGAAGCATGAAAAAGATGGATAGAATTAAAGAAATGCAAAGGCAGATGCAGATGCAGATGCAAGAAGAAAATCTGAAGAAGCCTCCTCTCTCCCTCTGCCAGCCTAGGCGGACTGTTCAATGGGTGAGAATCAAAGATAGATCAGCAGATAAAAAAGGACAAGAACTTGATTCATCCAACTCTCTCGAGAGTTGGCTCGTGAGTGCTGATGTAATCCTCGGAACCGACATGGCAGAGCAGTACCCTTGTCACTTTGATCTACTTTTCTTTGTGTTTGTCTGCAATGCTGCTTCCATTTGGTGTAAATTAATGCCAGATGCACATAAGAGATAAAATGTAGCATACAATGAGTTGTTAGTCAAACAAAACAAAAAGAAGAGAGATTAGAGAGAAATAGAGACACATTTTGTTTTCCTCCATCACCTGTGCTATCATTTGTTAAGAGTAAGTATAGTCCAATAGAGTGGGAAGTGGAAGGTGGGGGAGGAGTTATCATCCTGACAGAACAGTGTTACCTTTCTCTCTTGCCATGGCCTCAGCATGTGCATGTCATTTACAGAGAAGACTGTCCGAGCCTTCCTTGCAAGGAGTAATGGTACCCATCAAACGATTAACTGGTAAAATGGTAATCGGCTCAATGACACGCCTTAATGTGTGCCTGCCGCATCGACAATTGATTTGGGAGATTGGTACAACCTATCCTAGACATCTATGATCTAACAGAAAGAGGGCGAGTGCACATACATCAGAATAATCCCACTATCAATGAGAAAAGATCTACCACAACCCATGCCCTATGTGAAGTTAAAAGCTCAGTCATCTATTCAAGTGTTGTATCTTTCTGCCCTCCTGAGAAAACTAAGCATCCTCGATACTATTGAGGGAGGGAAATTGTGAATCAATTCTGACGATGCTTTCCTGATCGAGCTTGACGGGAATAAACCATTTCGGCTGCAAATAAGCAGATCCTTCTTGGATGGCTTGATCCTCCTCCTCCTCCACCTGTTCAGGACATTTCTCTGAGTCCTCTGCCTCGGACTTAGTGGACCTTAGATGTGGATTGAGCAACTGAGCCTTCAACTCAAAGCATGATTTCAGATCCTCCTCATTTCGGGCTCTGCTTAGCTTCTCGTTAAGGTCTACAATGAGCGAACCCTTCTCAACATGCACAAGTTTTGGCCTCTGTCTGTCTACACATCCATTTTGGCCAGTTAAATCACTGACACTACCTCCCACTTCTTGTTTTTGCAGCTTCCTTAAACCCCCATCCACAATATGCTGAATCCTCTTCCTGAAATTCTCTTTCCTTGCTTCATTGGACCTTAACTTCATTTTCATCTCAGTCATCACATTCTCTAAGCTAGGAGGGGGAGTAGGATCTTTGACAGGCAAATCATTCATGGCTTCTTCAGGAAGAGATTTCACAGAGAATACCTCCTTGAGGAGGCTGACATTTTGCATGTACCGATCAAAGGCCTCATTTTCTAAATCAATGTTTCTATCCTGAAACTCCTTTAACTTTGAAAACCTCCATTCATTTATGGCTGCAGCATCCTGAGAATCATTGGACGTTAGACTTCACAATCCCTATGCCAAAACAAAGCAACACTTTGTAGAGCTGTTACCTTTCTAGTAAGTGGTTTCTTAGCAAGTATTGGCACATGAACATTATTGAACTGGGCAAAGGAATTTGAAAGCTGTCTGAGAGAGGCTACTCTGTGTGAACCCCTAAAAATTAAAGAACAAATACCATAAACAAACAAATACCCCTAAAAATTAAAGAACCCCTGCTGTAAACCATACTTATGTTTGAGTAGTCACAGAATTTGGCGAGGGAAAGAAAGCAGAAGCATATAACCAAATTAGTTCAAACATACACTATATAAATAATGGTTACCTCCAACTTACCCTGCTAAAGATGGTTCAGTTGAATGCTGGTTAAACAGAGGAGTACTTGAGGTATGGATTTTATCCGGGAAAGTTGCATTGGATTTCAGAACTGAGTTGAAACGGGAAAGAAAAATATTGAGAAATAAAAGATAGAATAAAGAAAATATGATAATGATTCATAATACTAGAACATGTTATGATCCTGGGAACACAATATGCAGCAGTCTTCCTAGTACTATCTATAGATCACTCTCAAAAAATTGACACTAACACATTTCAAGTCCTTACTTAGCAAAGAACATATTAGAGAAAAAATTCTAACTCAAAATCTAGCGTCTCTGCATCAACATCTCACAAGATCATATCTAAGGATTGCACTTTTTACTGTCCATTCTCTACTTGTAAAGATTAACTGGCAGTTTAAAAAGGACTACAATGAGCAGGAATCCTGTCCAACCACCAAAACTACTCACTCGATACAGGACTACAATGAGGGAAGATCACCATAGCATGTGCACATACTATTAGTTCCTAATATGGAATGTTAAACATATGCAACTCTAGAGAAACAGTCTTGATATAAATTTGCTTGCTGAACAGAGGAAAATATGTAAAACAATCAAGTCACAAGCATCAATTGTTAACACATACTTTCAGGACAAAAGGACAAGGGTTTATTCGGCACAATTTTATATTAGAAATCCAATGAACTTCTATAAGGCATCTGATTTTTATTCTATGAAGAAGATCAATGGAGATTTCCCATCACAGAACTGCATAGCTCGAAATATAGTTACCATGAATATGACAAGGATTCTGAGCTCGAGAACAACAACTCTTGCACGACTGGTAAGGGCACCTGCAAAAGAAATTTTAATCCATCAAACAAAAGAAAAGAACCTATTAGACCCAGAAACTAAACAAGTTAGGATCTACAAACAATAGTTCTCATTCCTGATTCCATAACAACTGTAGACTTGGTTGGTAATTGGAGGCCCTCTATACCAACTCCTCGCTAAAAGATATTAAAAATTCACAACTCACGGCCATTATATCTATACTCGAACACGTGCATCTGAGAAGAGTAATTACAATAAGCATATAAAGATTACATCCTAAAAGAAGAAGCAACATCCGAACAAATCAACGATTAAACTGCAGGAGGCTCACAAAGATGGAGCAAGAAAGCGGATAAGTATAGCTCGAATCGTGAATTCAGGGGCGTCAAGCACCGAAACCAAGGCATAAGATCAGAAAAGGCTGAAAGGTAGAAGATGTGAAAGGATGAGTTAGAGTCAACCTGGAGCGGGCCACATTGCCGCACTGTATGCACTTGGGCTTGTTGAGCCCGCGGAGCGTCTTCGGTGGCGTGTGTTTGGCTACGAACGCGGTCGTTGCTGCGGCGGCGGCCGTGTTGCCCTGGGCGGGCGAAGTGGCCGCCATGTTGATGGTCGGCTAGGTCAGCCGAATTTCAGGACCCCTAGAGTAGAGTCGGATTCGTGCTGACGAGCGAGAGAGCAAGCGCCGAGTCTAAGATAGCAAAGGCGCCGTTAGGAGGGGGCACTTCTCCGGTGGAAAGGCAGCGGTGAACGAATTGGGTGGCTTCGAACAGGGATCAGAGCTGAAGGAAGAAACGGGTGCCGGCGTCGTCTGTATGTGCAATATCGGCCGCAAACAATCTCGATTTTCAGCCCAATTCTTTAGGTATATTTCAATCTGATACCTGTACTTTCTATATCATTATCCAACGCTCCCTGTAGCAATAAATGCTGGTAATAGACCGCGTCCCAAGTAGGCCCATGGAAGGCCCGTTTGGATTATTCAGACCCACAGTCCCAGTCTTTCATCGTTTCAGCCTGAAAGCAACTTTACTGGTACAGCATTACTACTACTGACACCTTCGAGCTCAGCTAGAGGATCGTCATCGACTGAAGCTGCCAGCGACGAGCTTCTGATGTTCGGCTTCTAGTTGACGATTGCTGAACTCAGCTAGAAGATCGTCGTCGACTGACACTTCCAGCGACGAGCATCTGACCGTTCGGCTTCCTAGTAGACGAGTGGATCTCAGGCATATATAGCGCCAGTCTCGGCTCTAGCCAAGCACAAGCTTGCGTTCTGAGGGGACCAGTCCCTCGGGAAGACCGGCATCATCACTCGCTTCATGTATGACAATTTCTACGGCACGTACCAGGTAGAGTGGGATTCGAATTATTCAGGAGGCATTCCTGCTTCGTCGTCTCATATCCTGCAGGTGATCTATCCTGAGCGTCTGATCTATTAGCAGGAGATGTTGATTCTGCGATCGTGGATATGGTTTCCTCGATGGATACTACTTTTGCACTGAACGTAATCTGTCGATTTACTACTGAGACCTGCGTGATCCTCCCGGTTGTTCATTTCTCACCGATTTATGATCTTTCACTCAATGATATACGATAAATTTGAGAAAATTCTTGCACTAGGATCTAATAATCTACCATAATGATCGTCAACTACTAAGAGAGAATCCTCCTTTACCAGCAACAGTTAGCTGTAAAGTTTCTTCCCATTATGTTTTTATGCCTATTGTATGCTTCTGTAGTTGAATTGTCCTGGTATTTGTAGGGAGTGAAAGTATTTTATTTCTAATGGTTACTAGTCGTCCTAATTTCAATGCAAGAACTATTTTCTCATATAATGATGATGATGCTACAACTGGTATTGATTTCTTGTCAAAAACTATGTTTCTTGAAGACCCAACAGTTCGCTTGCAGCTTTGGTAATATTGGTATCTCTTGTTTAGTGCTTTTCACACATGAAGCACCCGCCACATTTTGAATGTCTACAGCAGTGAAATCATATGATCTGTTAGAATATCAATCACTTTTAAATCATATGATCTGATGGAATTAAGTGTTAAGCTTATTCCTTCTCCCCATTTCCTTCCAGAGGGATACTGCTGGACAGGAAAGACTTAGAAATCTGATTCCGAGCTACATCCGTGACTCTTCTGTTGCTGCAAGTATGTATCTCTGAAATACAATACATTATTTGTTTTTATCATTATTCTCCTCTGATACTGATAGCCCCTCACTCCAATTGTTACCTGCTGTCTCTTTATCGACTAGTACTGCTATTGTTACATTTTAAAATATAACATTTTATCTACTTAATTGTGTCACTCAATAATTCCATAAAATGGATCGAAGAGGTTCGTACAGGGAGAGGCACAATGATGTCGTCATTGTTGCTGTTGGGAACAAGACTGATCTTGTGGATAAATTTTTGGGCAATCATGGTAAAATGTTGTTTAATTGGAGTTTATTGTCAGTACATATCTAGATTGCAGTATGCCCACTATGCTTTTAGGTTCCTCTTTATTGTGTGGCCCTTTGCCAGAGAGTAGGTTAATTCGAGATCGTGTATGACTTGACCTTCCAGTTCGGGTCCAATCTCATAAATTGGAACTTCGAGTTTCTGCTGGCGGGGATCGATCAGGTTTGGGTCCGACCGTACGAACTCAGTTATGTTCGATCTCTCGTGCCCGAGTTCTGATACGCGAGATCCGATCCCAGTTTCAAATTTCCATATTAGTATAATTTCGATTTTATATTTAAGTCTAATGATTAATGATTGTACCTGATCGAACAGATCGAACTAACTCCACGTAATCCCCTGAAAGGTAATCATAATAAACCGTTTATTTCCCTTCACATCTTGACTATCTGAGCAAGAATTCCATGGAAAATTAGTGGCTAACTTCTCAGGCACTATTCCTGAAGATTGTTGCAGCTTTGTTATTGATGTCTTTTACTCCCTATAGATGCCATGAATTACTCGGTTCAGGAGTCCAACCTTTATGACTCAATTGCTAAAGTTCTAAGCAATCCTTTGTCCCTCGTTTGCTGATGATGGGGCGATCAAATCATGTTGATCAAAGCAGCTATGGTAATTTATTCACTTTCATCGTACCATATCAGCTAAAAATAGATGGGATTCATCAGGTCTCGATGATGCCAGTTGATAGCTTCAAGTGCACTTATTATTCAGCTCCTCTAGAACAGCCCACAGCTTAGGATCGTCGTAGTTCTTGATGAGAAATGTTGGCTTGGCTTGCATCAGTAGATGTTCGGGATTTCTGGTCGTCAACCCGATGACAGGCACTCCTGCTGAGACCCCGGCTTTGATCCCCGAAGGCGAGTCCTCAATAGTCGAACATAAACAAATAAGAACCATTTTGATCATTTAGAGAAAATGAATTCTTCCTGTAATTTTCTGTCTGAAAAACACAGGTCAAAAGACTACATACCTCGAATATTATAGCGTGTTCATTCGAGGCCTTGAGCAGATCGAGCGCTTTCAGGTAGGGGTCTGGGTGGGGCTTGGCATGCTCACATTCGCTTCCCACGACAACAGCTTGGAAGAAGTCGGAGAGGCCGAGCCGTGAGATCATAAGTTCGGCATTAGCCCTGGGCGCATTGGTGACAGCAGCGCGCTTCAAACCTTGATCTTCTATCCACTTCCTCAACCTGTACAGACCATCGATGGCTGCCAGTTGTTCTGAGGCCAACCTGTCTCAAGCAAATAACAGTTCAGCCAGAAGAAAATCTCTACATGAAATACCGGAATAACAAATTGCAGGTGCACTCACTTGCGAAACATGGCTTCCTTATCATCTGTGAATTTGAGCCCCCTGGGAATATCATCCGGGAAGAGGATCCGGGCAATATCATCATTGTGCTTTCCAGCTATATTGTCGATGAAGAACTGCTCATCGATCGGAACCCCACCATTGAAACCTATCTGTTTTATGCATCCAGGACAAAAAAAAGGAAAGCACAACTTAGTAGCTGAAGACCACGAATCAGTGTTCTCTGAATCTCTGCAATCTACACGGTGCATCAGGCATGTAAACATGGACCGTGCTTTTAACTTAATTATTTTAATCGACCACACTGAATGGAATGATAGAGGAAGGAAGGTCTGCAAAGGAGAACAATGAAGAGATGAAAGATCACTGCACCTCTTGAAGCATCACTTGGAAAGCATGGTGATGGAGAGGATCAGAATCACACAGGGTTCCATCAACATCAAAGAGGACAGCCTCGAGGGGTGTGAGCCCCCTAAGAGAAGATTTGCTGCATTCGCAATACATACAGATCGTAAATAAAGCAAAGCCCCAACTAGCAAATTGAAAAAGGGTGTTCAATCATAACCCTTCAGATTATCAGCGCTTGTTTAGCAAGCAAAATTGGAAAAGTACATCTAACCAACAAGGCTTTGGGAAGTTCAATCTCCAAATTAGATGGATAATGCTATAGAATCCTCAACCATGGAGGTTGGCATCCTATGAAGGAAGTCTGACCTGGTGGGAGTAACTCGGTACGAATATGTCCATTACAGAGGACGCCAGATAAATAAATAAGATCACAATCACTTTGGCGTGATGAAGAGCACAATGGATACGGCACTTCTCAGGTCAACGGCGGCCGTGGAGGACTAGAAATAAAATGCAATTAAAGACGTATTTTCCCCCATGCACGATCTATTGATAGAGAGGTAATGCATGTAACTCTTCAGATCATGTCTGTGCGTTGACGCGATGTTTGGGGCTTGTGAAATAGCAATCAACAATAGAGTCAGCTTGCATCTTAAAAGACCACAATAGAAGAAGCATCAATTTGAGCTCAGAAACTACTCCCATCAATCGCAAATACGATCATCAAATCCACGAAAGCACCCGTGGCGATCGATGTGAAACGTTCTCACAGATAAATCAAGGCATGGGCGACTCGAAGAAGACGATCGATAAAGAATACGAGTCTCCAAGAAATTAGGAGTAACAACATATCAATGGCAGAAAAACCAGAGAAATCATAGACATGCACGCCAGAGGAGCGAGGGAAGACAAGATCACCTGTCAGCAGCACTATCGCTCGCTGAGACCGTCATCGTCAGAGAGTGACACAGAGAAGCAGCTCTCTCTCTGCAGGGAAGCTAGGCAAGGCGTTGCGTAGGGGAGAGGGAGTTGCAGAGACGAGGAAAACGTGACTGAGCCTGTGCGTATATATATAGGAGCCTAGAGCTGATGGATGAGAGGGAGAGAGATTCGGGCCTAGGGGTTGTTCACAGCTTCCTCGTGCATTGCACGCGAGGATGTCTTGTTACTTCCTAAAATTTGATTTATATTTATTTGTGAGGGTAAAAACATTAAAATATTCTCTAACATATAAACATTAAAATATATTAAGAAAAGTATATTAAATAAATAAAATAAATGAATCATAATATTCTCTAACATTAAGAAAAGTACCTTGGCCAAGCATCACTGAAGCTTAACCACATAGTTTGCCGAAGTATCTGCTGCATCTTTGTATGGAAGCCTCTCCATACACACTTTGAATGCCCTATTTTGAACGAGTGGAAGGAATGCAAACCTTAAATTGCTTGGTGGGCAAATCTTGATTATGGGCATTCCAATCATGTATGGACCATCCCTTGTGCCTCAAAATGGCCTCCATAAAGTGGAGTGGAGCGGTGGCCACTTTCATATCAATGCCAAGAGATCCAATAATAAAATGAATTCCATGTGTTTGAAAACATATCTAGATAGAGTCTGTTTTTATTTTTCAGTTACAAGGAAAAATAAATAATTAATTGGATATAAAATGATAAGATATGATATTAGTTATAAAGGGGTCAAAAATAAGAAATTGACAGTTTTTTATATTTAAATGGACTAAACCAAGCTACAAGAGTTTGATATAGTGATATTGAATTCTATTTTCTTAAATAAGGTTTTTTGAAATTATACTTTGTTTACTAAATATATAAGGTAAATTTTAGGATAGTTGGTCAATTTATATGTTAATATCTAATTTTTACCAGAGAAAATGATTTAATTAATGCTATAAAGTACAAACAGTTGATGAGATGCTTGACTAATTTTCTACTTGTAAAATAAATTTTATTATATATTTGAATGTATACAAATACTAGTAATTATAGACAAATGAGGTAAGAATATTAATTTGGTGGGTTTAACTGATATTGACTATTCTCGTTATATAAATAATAGAAAAAATAAAGATGGTAGATTTATCTACTTAATAAGCCAAATTGGTAGCAGTTACCTATAATGTATGTGAATGCGTATGCATAAGGAGAATTATTATGTTTATGAGAAAAAAACAGTTATATTTTTTATAATAATTTGTTTACAATTAAATTGTGTAAAAATTATGTTATATATGGTAGAAGAAAACAAATAAATGTACCATTCCACTTTATAATAAATTTAATATTGAAGGTTATTTGAATATGTTAAAGTATTCCACTTTATAAAAAAATTTAACATTAAAGGTTATTTAAATATGATGACGTGTTTGAGCCACAAATAGTTAGTTGATATTTTTACTAAAATTGTAAAGCGAAAAACTTTCAACTATCTTAAAAATAATATTGGATTTTGAGCTAAATAATAAATAATATAAAGTTGAGATTAATTAGAAATATATAAATAAAATTATTATAATTTTATGTTTAAAAACATATACTAATTACTACTTTATTTTTTCCAGTTATAAGTAAAAATAATAAAGTGAGTATAAAATGACAATATTTGCCATCAACAAAAGTTATTATTAACTGCACTTTTCTTTCTCTTTTCTTTTTTTTTTTTGCACAATTCTTTCTCTTTTCTCTTACTTATGTGTTCAATTGTCGTGGAATTTAACATTTTTTTTATTTGAGTAGTAGAAAATAAACTATTCTCTATAACAGTTTATTTATTATGCTAAAGTTTCTCAATTCGAATTTCTTTGTAAACTATTTTCCACAAATTTCTGCAGTTATTTAATATTATGTTGAATTTTCTTTACTCATTTCACGTGGTAACACAATTTATAGTGTTTTAACAAGAAAAATGTTGAAACATGTCAGTTTTCCTTTTTATTCTCAACAAACTATTCTCCAAACTTTGTTTTCTGTTTTGAACAGATTTCAAAAACTTTTCTTATCAAATTTTCTGTGATCTTTTCCACAGTTGACTGACCTTGGAACCTTGAACATGACTCTGCAGCATCACAGCGGTCAACCCGAACCCATGAAAGTTACTATAAATCGTATAATCCAACCGACAAGTCAAATGATCGAATATATATATATATATAATTGTTATTGTTCACTTAAAATGACAGCATTTGATCTCTTGGCCGTCTGAACAACAATCAACTTTGCAGTCTGTCGTTGACCAAGGGATCCAAGGCGGGACCCACATATACAAATCCTAATGTACAATGTATTATTAATACATGGCATATGACATCATTATATATGCTCTTCAAGTTTTACTAAAGGCATTTATACAGCAAACAAAAATTGAAAATAAATAAATTTCCATTCTCCAATTTTCACGGAATTTGTTTCTCTACTTTCCTAGCCAATAATAATTGTGCAACAATTTTAGGAAATCTTGCCATTCCTTGCCCCTTTTCTTGCCAATAAATGTGCTCTCTCATGAATCATTGAAGTAAAATGGATGACTTCATAACCATCCACATGGCAAAGTGTTTCTTGGCATATTGATGATGGGATAATTTATATAACATGAAGCATGAGATCAATGGTGAGTTAGATGTAAAATATAACATTTTAATAAAAATATTATATTATTTAAATTTAAATTTAAATAATTTATTATATCATATGAATGCTAACTAATTAACTAATGCGACATCTCAATCTCACGACAAACCAAGACTGGCGGGGGGATTCGTGCCCTTTGACCGGCGACTCACCATGCACTCGACGGCTTACATTAGCTCTGGTGCATCATCAGATCCTGGGCGTTGGTGTTAGACGAGGACCCATCGCCCGGTCTTGTTTTGAAATGACGTGGCGGGCTCATGATACGTTGTAGAACACTGAATGGAGGCACCATCAAGAGGACAAAGAAGGTAATTTGTTTTGGGGGTTTCTGGGCTCCATCTCCATCAGGAGACAATGAGCTATATATATATATATAATATTTATAGCTCACCTCATGTGGGAAGTACCTATCCTATCTATTATATCTCATTCTCAATGGACAAAATAGCCCTTGCAAATGATTTGTACATATCTAACAGTAAATCAAGCGGCTCAAGATCTCCTTAATACTCTACTTGGTTGATGAATGAAAAGCATATGAAGTCATACATTTAATATGGTTTGTGGGTTCTTAGCAAATTTTGAAATTCAAAAATTTTCTTGGTCAATGTACAAGAATTGGCACCACAAAAGAAAAAGGGGGATTTGGACCTTTTTGTAGAATATTTTCGTGGAATTTTAAATGCTTGAGAAAAAAGGCAGCAACTACGTTGGAAAAGCAACACCTGGAAGTCAACTGTGTAATGTTCTATCATGGGGGCAAAATAGTCAACCCATTGATTTGAAAAATCCCCGCGGGCAAACTGGCCCGGTGTTCGGCCCTGGATGACGTGCAGTCAGCACCCCCAGCAGGGAAAAGGGACCCGGTAAAAAGTCGCTTATGCCCCGGCCTTGGGTCTCTCTCGTCTGTCTCCTGGTCCTGGTTTGACGCTGGCCGCTTTTCTCCTCCACAGAAGAAAAGCCGGAGGACCCGGGTGTGTAATTTCATGAAAAGCGCATGCCCATTTTCGGTAGCCCAGAAAAAAAGGATCGGTGCTTAGCGGGGCCCGCCTGCCACGTGTCTTCCAACCTGGAATAGCTCTCAAAGTGTGCTGGTTAGTGGGACTCAGGGAGTTTGTTTATATGCCATCCGTAAAAGGAAAAGCTTCTCTCCTCCTTTTCTTTGGGCCGAAAGCTTCTCTCTCTGCTCTCACCTCTGCTCTCACCTCTGCTTCTGCCTCCCCCCTCTGCCACTATATATATATATATATATATCATTCATGCATTTGAACTTTGAATTTTCATCCCTAAAAAGAATATATTAAAAAACATACTCACTTCCCTTCTCTTCCTTCCTCCCTTCCTATTCCCTTTTTTCTCTTTGGTTACTCGCTTAGCTTACTATTTTCTTCCTCTCTCTCTCCTCTGGTTTCACATTTTGCTGAACTTTGCGGGAGATTTTCTGCTTCAGTTTGGACTTTTCTCGGCGGGAGAGAGAGAGAGAGAGAGAGACTGGGATAGAGCAGAGGGTGGAAGGGTGGGTGGAGCAGTCAACTGTGATGGGAAGCGGTCTATCCTGCTTCAAACCGGCAGATCGGAAAACCCATCAACCGGAGCCGAGCTCCGACCAACAACCCGACCTTAACTTCGCGGCCTCATCTGAGCCGTTGGATGAAACCCTAGGCCACTCCTTCTGCTACGTACGATCCTCCGCTCGCTTCCTCTCGCCGACCTCCAGCGATCGCTTCGTGTCCCCCTCACAGTCTCTCCGGTTCGATGATCCGCTTCCTCGGGCACGAACCGGGCACGAGACCGGGTTCAGGGCCATCTCCGGCGCCTCCGTAAGTGCCAACACTGCCACTCCCCGGACTGTCCTCCAGCTTGAGGGCCCTTGCGATTCTGCCGCGGAAACCTCCCTGAAGGTCGGCAGTGTGGCCAATGGCTTTGAGAGCACGTCCTCTTTTTGCGCTCTGCCGCTGCAGACCGCACCCCGAGGCGCCGGCGGTGAGCCGGCCTCGGGGAGCTTCTTCCTCTCGGGGCCGATTGAACGTGGGGCTCTCTCGGGGCCGCTTGACCAGAGCTCCAGCATGGACATTGCCGGGCAAGTCCCTTTCTCGGCCCCCCTCGGTGGTCCCTACGTGAATAATAGGAAGAAGAGGAAGAAGAAGAAGAGTATTTATGGAATTAAAAAGACAATTTATGGGAATCTCTCAGACAAGAAGCGGCCCTGGGTTGTCCCGGTGCTGAACTTTGGGGCGAAGAAGGAAGCACGAGAGGATGAGGATGGGAACGCGGCGGCTGTTGCTATGCCCAGTGATGTAGATAATGTGCAGTGGGCGCTGGGGAAGGCAGGTGAGGATCGGGTGCACGTTGTTGTATCGGAGGAGCAGGGCTGGCTGTTTGTTGGGATTTATGATGGGTTTAATGGCCCGGATGCCCCCGAGTTCTTGATGGATAATCTTTATCGGACTGTTTACAAGGAGCTTCAGGGCTTGTTTTGGGAAGTGCAAGGAGAAGGAAGGGAAGACCCGACCGAGACTGACCCAAATATATTAGCTGAAAATACAGTACAGGAAATGAACTTATCAACACAAAGGTCTATTGGGGAAGTTCAGCTTGATATAAATCGTGATAGTTCTGATCAGGGATCAATGAAAAGAGTCACATTTCGACCTGAAGGAGTTGAGGTCAGGCGGCGACAGCTGTGGGAGTACCTCGCTGAGGAAGATCATGAAGATGGGTTGGACCTCTCGGGGTCTCAGAGATTTGCATTCTCAGTTGATGATGCAATCAGTGTGAATGATGCAGGTTCTGCTGTTTCTGCCATGAGCAGGAGGTGGATTTTGCTGTCAAAATTGAAGCACGGGCTATCAAAGCATAAGGAGGGCCAAGGAAGGAAGCTTTTCCCGTGGAGATTTGGGCTTAAGGAGAAGGTTGAGGCTGAAAACATAGCCGAAGAAGGAGAGGGAGAGGGAGAGGGAGAGAGGATTAATAAGAGCAACAGGAGGCGGAAGGAAGGGCCAGTGGATCATGAGCTGGTGCTGCGAGCTATATCGAGGGCTCTTGAGCAGACAGAGAATGCTTTTCTTGACATGACCGATAAGTTTCTTGATGTGAATCCTGAATTGGCATTGATGGGTTCATGCTTATTGGTGGTGCTCATGAGGGATGAGGATGTATACGTGATGAATGTGGGTGACAGTCGGGCTGTTGTTGCTCAGTTGGTGGAGGAAGGAGAGGGAGGTTCAAATTTGGAGTTGGGGTTGCAAAGTAATCAGGTGTCAAGTGGAGAGGGTATAATAGAGGAGCCCATTGACAGGGAAAGGGTAAAGAAGGCACTACATGATGCTCCTATTCCGTCAATGAGATTAACTGCATTGCAGCTGTCCTTTGATCATTGTACCAGCATCCAAGAGGTGATACATCAAACTTATTTCATTTTGTATTGTCTCCATACTAGGTTTTGGAATTTTAGTCGAGCCTGTCATGGCAACATTGATATCTACACATGCCTCTTCAAACTGCTTCAGTTATTGCTTGGTTTTTTTTATTTATCAATGCTTTTGTTATTAATTGGTTGCATTGCATTAACAAGATGTCAACTTAACATCAATTGGCATTGCTGTGCTGTTCATGTACTATAACATTATTGATGAATCTTTTAGGCCCACTCAGTTTGACTATCTGGTTTGATGATCCATCAGGAAGTTTCATTACATTTTTCTTCTTTTAGGGCAACCATATATGAATTATTACAATGCTCTTGCAGGTAATCTTGACATGTTTCCTGGTAGCATCCTTGGTGGTGTCTTGGATTGTAAAATTTTCATCTTTTAGGGAAGTTTAACTGTTTCATATGGTTTATTAGATGTTGAGAACACAAATAAGTTTCAAAGAAAGAACATGCATGAATATGTCTAGCTATTTTAGTTTGGATCTCTAATAATAGATTGATTTTTAGGGCTGTCTGGAGTGAAATTTGTTTCACCAATTATAAGTTCTTGATCGGCCATTTCTTTGCATTTGATCCGTAGACTTTACCATCGTTATACACTTTTGATCCCTTCCATTAGCATCCTTCATTTTTATGAATAAACAATCTATGTATCTGGAGTTTTTCATCATATATTGGCTAGTCAATCTTCTTGTATTTTTTGCAGGAAGTGATCAGAATAAGGGATGAACACCCTGATGACAGAAATTGTATTGCCAATGGTAGAGTCAAGGGTCGCCTTAAGGTTACCAGAGCCTTTGGAGCAGGATTTCTGAAACAGGTTCTTTCTGAATAACCCATCTCAAGAATGCTTCCTTCTATAATTTTAAGCTTCCCCTATAACTTTAAGTTGGACTGAATCATTGTGAGAAGGATGTTGTTCTGCCTTTTAAGTTGTACCATTGAAATTTCCATCCTTGTGCAGCCTAAATGGAACGATGCACTGCTGGAAATGTTTCGTAATGATTATATTGGCACTGCACCGTACATATCTTGTTCTCCATCTCTTTGCCATCACGAGCTTTGCCCGAGAGATCAATTCTTGGTCCTGTCTTCGGATGGTCTATATCAGTATTTCAGTAATCAGGAGGTCGTATCTCACATAGCGAGTTTCTTGGAAAAATTCCCCGATGGAGATCCTGCCCAGTACTTAATTGAGGAACTCCTCTCTCGTGCAGCCAAAAAAGCTGGTAATTAATTACAGAATTACTCTCATATAACACTGATTCCTCATGTTGTTCACAACCAGGGTATGTGTCAATTGCATTTCAGCTGGATTTGTTTCAGCATCCATCCTCACTCAAATCCGTGCCTTGCAGGTATGGAGCTCCATGAGTTACTAGACATTCCCCAAGGAGACCGCAGAAAGTACCACGACGATGTCACAGTTATGGTCATATCTCTGGAAGGAAGAATATGGAAGTCTTCAGGGAAGTACTTCTGAAGCCACCTGCTGATAAAATTCTTCAAATGTCATTGATCTCTGCAAAAAAAAAAGCAGTTTCCAATCCTGGATCCAGTTCATTCTTATATGGCCCCATTTTTATAGCACAGTTGGATTCTCGACCACATCAGAAATGCCACAGAGAAGACCTGATGGGCATGGGGCATGGGTCATTGTTGTTGTTGTTGTTGTTGGGGGTAGATCTTCAGTAGATACCATAGAGAAAGTAATGAAAAGTGGAGGGACGGACTGTCCTGGATTGTTCTCCTGTGTTCAGAGAGAGCTATAGGATTCTTAGGAACAAAGGTTAGTTTTAGTGCTTGAAGTAGGCAAGAAGAGCAGTGTGGGTATAGGTTTTAACGGTTATCTCCTTTTTGAACTTTGTTGGGAGCTTAAGAGCCCGGGAAGAGAGAATTTGCATTCAAAAGTTCAAAGCAACACTTGGCTTTATGAGAATTTTGGTTCCCATTTGTCAATAGTGGAGACGAGAGAAAAAAGAAAAGGCCAAAAAAGTTGGTCGGACAAACAAATCTGCAATGTCAAAGGTGGTCCTCCTACAATACAATACAATACTCACCCACCAGTTCATTTCTGTCTGTCTGTCTGCCTGGATTTGTCGCTTTACGGCTACCCTAACCTCAACAATAAAATCAATGATCACGTGGCGTCTTAGGTTGACTAGCAACTGGAGGGTTGACCATTGAATAGCTAGGCTTGGCTATCTCGAGCCGGGCCTAGTGGTCTGCGCTCCAACCATGCTGCAACCTCCCGATCACCACCTGCAGCTTCGGCTTGTTCTTGGAACCGGCCCCTACGGCGGTGGGCCGCCATGGGATACTATATTGATATAAATGTGTTTATTTTATCAATGTTTTTAACAAAATTAATATTTTTATTTTATTACACTTTTATCACCAAATATTTTGTATCACTATTATAATATAATATTTATAAACTATATGAATTTTTTATTATTTTTTATATGAATCTAATCTAGTTTATATAAATATTTTAGAAGAAAAAGTATTTAATATTATTAATATATAATTATATATTTAATAATTTCAATAAATATTATATAAATAATTTTATTATAAAATTTAATAGAATCTTTTATATCTTATCAAATAAAATTATATTAATAGTTTAACATGTTTTTATTAATATAAATATAATTTATCAATATAATTTATATAAGATTAAATAATAATAAATACTATATTTATTTTTATATATAATATTTTTATACATCATATGATATATATCATATATCATACACTCCAACAAGTGAGTGTACTCGCATGGTATATTTTTTATCTCCTCTTAAAATATCTAAACCGAAATCGATTCCAATTAAAATCTTGTAAATTAGTTGTTTTAGCTGGAACAAAATTTAAATCTGCTTCACCAATCACAATTTTTTTTATATTAAAAATAAGATTGAAATAGGTTAAAATCAAATTAGAACATAAATAAGAAAAATTAAAATTGTATTTGATTTATCTATGAGTATTTTATTACTTTTTTTTTTGCACAATCTGAAATTTCTCATCAGTACGTGTTAAGTTATTATTTAAATGTAGCTTAGTTTTGACGTGTCGAAGCAATGGAGCGTCCACGTGGCTACCCGTGCTAGTTTGACAAATTTGTCCCCACACTGCACATTATATTCCTTCCCAGTTGCCACTCCTCAACTTACATCCTCAAGCAACTAAATTTCCGTTTTATAAATGCAGAAAAACCCCGGAATAAATAATTGTTATAATACCGTATTTGCCCCTTCACGTATTGGTATTTCCAACCCCATCTCTCTCTCTCCCCCCTCTCATATTTTCTTGGTTGGTTCGCTGATGGCAGCAGGAGGCCAGGGCTCCAGAGTCAGGGAAAAGGGTACGATGAACCGAGTAGCCGCCTCTACCGCGGTGCCACCGGGGATGACTCAGGATGAGTTCGACGTCCTCCTCCTCCTCCTCTACCCACTCGTGATCATCAGTCGTCACAGGCCGCTTTCCGTCACCTCAACGCATTATAAGTCGGGTAATGAAGAGCCGGTTTCCATGGCTGATCCAAATGTTTCTATTGGACCATAACACGTTTCTATTCAAATTTGACCCACCTGGACATTGAGTGCATCTTTATCAGCCAAGGAATGAATGGTTGAATGTAATGCAAGTTGGCCAACTTAGTCTCGTCCATTAATTATTGATTTAATTATATATTTTATTTAATATATCATCATAATTATATATTATGATGATATATTGTAAAGATCAAGGAGTCGTGTATATGTAGAGGCAACTTGCATGTATAGCCCTTCTCTTTAAAGACATATGCTAGCTGTTATTCCTTCCATTATCAACACTCTCTCTCTTCTTGTCATATCCTGCATATGCCACATTTACAACATATATGTATGCGCATACAATTTGGAATATTGAACCTAATTTCGTCCGATTCCATTAGATTTCTAAATATGATAAGGTGATACGGTGGGATGAATAAATTGTTTATGTTGAAATTGTGTCTTTATAGGTGTTATCCTCCTTTTGTTGCCATAGTTGGGTTGATAAAACAAGACCCTCAAATGTCTAATACACATCCTGTAGTCACAACCAGATCCTGCAGCTCCCCGCTTCAATAGGGCAGTTTCTTTGGAGATTGTGAGAATTGACAAAGAAGATGGAAATTGACAAAGGGTAAAATGACATAACATGTCTGGATGCGGAAAGACAGCAGAAAAATGCCATGGAGATAGATGGACAGAGCAGAAAAATCAATTATTGAGCCTTGGATGCTATTCTGCTGCTCTTCAATTTCCTGCCATGCATGACAACTTGGTCAATAAAAAAACAGAAAAGGGATGGGAGGAAAACGATGCAATCTTTTGTCGGCTTTTAGCCACGAAGTAGAGAAACAAACAGAAAGGGACCACGGCCCAGGATCCAATAACGAAGTCTGCAAGTAATGTATGCATGCTCGAACCAGTCGACCGAGTTGGATTGTGAAAACACGGGTCTCCAGTGGCTGCTTCCTGAACAGGGGAGGCATGGGCAAGTGGTTGGGAGTGGCGGTTGAGGGGCAGGGACTGGACTGGAGCCACAGTTCCAAGAAGAAACTCTGGCTGATATGGCCACACAGAAACAGTTAACTCCTGAGAATATTTTAAGATTCTTATTAGTCTTTCTGAAGAAAAAGCTCTCTCTTACATTCACAACAAAGTGCTTCTTCAAAGGACAATGAAGACGGGCACAGGGACCACATATTAAAGGATTCTGTCCTGAAGATCGTTCAGTAGAGTAGATGCCAAGGAGCTAAGCTTCTTCCCAGTCTCACCAGCAATGTTCTTGAGGGAAGATATGTCCTGCTGAGCCTGTCATCATAAAGTTTCAAGATGGAAACCTACTTTGAATGATCAAACTTGACTGCAGTAAGATTTAAAAGAAGGGGGATAAAGATAGAAGAAGTGGCTCCAAGGAAGGCACAATGCCTCCTGGAGCACAAGACATTCCACCTGGAAGGAAAGTCGGTTGATGAGGTCGCTGGCAGATATATCAAGCGCAGCATCCGACTTCTGGCCAAAAAGATCTGCACTTGAAATGGAAGCTGAGCCCTGCAACAACACAAGTGCCATAAGATTCATGTTCATGGAAAATTAATCCATCCCCTCAGAAGATCAGCATATTTAAATTCTCTCAGTTTTTGGAAAGAAAACAGATGAGCGCCTGTAGGAAAGATGCTATTCTTAGTTATGAATGAAAACCTTAAATATTTTGAATCTTGGAAATTAAGAAAAAGATATTGTAAAACAGTAACAGGACATCCATAGGTCGTTGCACTGATCAAGGACCGCCCCTCTACTTGAATGTCATTTCACAACATTCTCCAATGTGGAATGAATAAAAAAAGCTTGGATTGAGATAGATGCATCATGCATCAGCCACAGGAATCAAGGTATTACTGGTTTTAGTAACACCATTACATAAAACAAGGTCATCACGGACTAAAAGAAGAAAACTACCAAAAAGCCACCACCAAATATTAAACTGCCTTTTTTTTTTTGTAAAGGCAGCAAACTGTGAATTGATTGAAATGTATTATTTGTCTGCATTTGGAACATGACTTCTGTCCCGCCACAACATGAAAATGGTACATTTTATCATGAATGAGGACAGTGAAGATGAGAAATTTGAAAGTATGAAGAAAAGCAACAAGATTGTTGACATTTATTGCAACCACCGCAAGGGTTGAGAAAGGAGGCTTAGCATAAAGAATAATTCACTAAAATCCAGCAAAACCAAAAACCATGCCAAGATTGTTGACATTTATTGCAACCACCACAAGGGTTGAGAAAGGCGGCTTAGCATAAAGAATAATTCACTAAGATCCAGCAAAACCAAAAACCATGCCAAGATACTCTTAATTAGGAATCCTAAGAATATTACAAGTAATATAAGAACTGCCAAGACAAGGTAAATACTGTCAATATTCAATATGTGCAAAGATGTATACGGGCAGAAATACGTACCGAAAACTTCTGCAAGGAAGCTTGGGCTTCAACATCACCAAATTTATTCTTATCCCCAAAAAACTGTGCCGATGAAATTGATTTAGCATTCGAAAACTTCTTTCTTGCTTCATCAGTTTCCTCAACCTGAAATGGCATCAAGAATAAATTATAATATCATGATTCATGACAGGTGCACGTAAAAACAACATTGATCCCAAAAAAGACACAATAAGAATTGCATATTTTACATATTAACTTCCTCAATAAATACTGCATTTACTAAAATATATAAAACAAGATAATAGCTGCAAGGCATTCCTTGCAGAAAATAATCATAGATTTGAGCTAACTAGTCCCAATGACTTAATAGTACATGAAATCAAATTGCATGAGAGCAATGGACAAGAAAAACTCGGCTTGTGTATCATAGATACTTTGAAAAGCAATCACAAATTGGGGAATTTACCTGCACTTTGGAGGTGCTAGAGCTTCCTTTCTTAGAAAAGCCGTTGTCCATATCGAAGTCAGCAAAGAAGTTTGATGATTTAGGCGGTGCTACATGACTAAGGACATGAGTGCCTCCAGAAGTCTCTGAGGACTGAAAACTTTCTACATACTCAAAGCGAGATGAGAGAGATGGTCGAGTAATATGAGAACTACTGCTTGGGGCAGAAGCAGGAGCAACAACAGCAGCAACCGGCTCTTCAGGCTTTTGATCATAAAGATTTTCACTAGGCTGTGTGAAGTCATACATAAAACACAAGCATGAAAAAAGGGCAACTTTACTATTGATGACAAAAACTAGGCTAGCTAACATATTATTGAGCAGACAACAGACTTAATTATTAATCTTTTACCTTGGTCGTTAACTTCCGAGCACCAAGACCTCCAGTTTTTCCAGATTTCCTGGCAACCAGAGGTTTCTTCAGAGAGGTAGATACAAATGTATGAGATACCTTTGGAGAGGCAGATGCTTCAGGAACATCTTGCTTCCCCGGGGAGCTCTCTTGTGGAGTTCCACTGACCTTAACATCTGAAAAAACATTGCCAGCATGTCCTGCCTGAGAAGCACTGGGTGATGAAGGCAATCCAACATCTTCAACCATACTTTTAGCTACTTCCTTAGAGAGTATTTGTTTATACAACTCTGCAGCCCTTGATGTATACTTGGCCTCAATTTTTCCTCCATCACTCCATCCATGTTGCTTAAAAAATGCATGAGCTCGATTGTTTCCTCCAAAAATCATCATTTTCAACTGATCCACGCTCCAGGAATCTAAATTTGTGGATCTACATGAGAAACATGTCTATCAAACAAAGGATATAAGGCAGAATTCAAACATAGAAACTCGCATACTAGATATGTATAAAAGATCATGACTATCATAGATGATTAATAGTATCATGCATGCTCAAGACCTAGACTTCACACTTAAATTTTCAAAACTCACAATCTAGAGGCTACCCACTCCTGTGAATAACCCGTAACTGCAAGCACATAATTGAGCCCTTGGAACACTGTGAGGTGTCCTAAAAGACAATAATGGCTTCCAGCTTTACAATATTGTATGAATCTGGAGGCGACTTATGTTTTTTTTATATTGGTGGTGTACGAATGCCATAGCATTCGATAAATCTACCGTTCAGAGTATTATACAGCATGGCCTGTCATTAATCCCTAAATGTTGACCCAAGGGGCAACTTTTGAATCAATAATCACTTCAATCTGATGAAAGTTCCAGCCTACAAGATTCATAAAATAGTAATTAGTGGTCATGATGCTACAAAAAATAGTAATAAATATTAGTGTTTATGTTGTCCAGTCCCCTGCCCTAAGCTATTTATCATACTCTGAATTAAAAAACAGTAGTATCATGTGAATCAAATAGATTTTCCTTTTGGAAAATAAAGTCGTGAACCAAGAACTTTCCTAATATGTCATCAAGAAATTGTTCAACTGACAGAATTTAGATGCTGAAGTTGCCAACCTGAAGGACCAATAAAATTCTACAAGCTAGATCATCCTTCAAATAATAAAAAAAAAAAAGAATATGACATCCTCTGGCACTAAAGTTCACGATGAAAAAGTAGAACTTGCTAGTCTGACATATTATTCCACGGAGGATTCATCAGTAATCCTAATCCTCCCATACCCGCTATTCATAGTACTTCAGATACACTGCCTCTTGTTCCAAAAGATATAGTGCGGACTTGGTTAAAGCGTTCATTGAAATTGCTTCTATCCTAGGTCGGATAGAAAATAGGATCCAAATCTAAACAAAGAAAAACAGTGCATTAACAGCTCAACAGGGCCTTCAGATCATATCAATTCACAAAGTTACTTCTGGTAACAGACACGGAGTAAAGACGAAACCGAAACTGAAATCAGCACGTACCTCACGAAACTGACATGGACACCGAGGCTACGATGAACTGAAGAGCAGTCGATGCAGAGGAAGACCCCATAAGGCACCGATGCCCAGGTCGGATTCTTCGCGTTACAATCAAAACACATCTGCCAGCCCGAGAAAAGGATAACCTATGAACCTTGTGGGATCTCAACGGCGAAAGCCTGAATCCGATCCGGATCGAACGAACGCTACAAATCAAGATACAAAGAAGTTACTGGAAATGAAACAGACCTTGTTCTCCGGCTTCGCCTTCAGTTTCCTGAAAACGGCGTTCTTGTCAACGAAATTCTCAGACGCCATGGCAGACGACCGAGGAGATTCCCGGGCGGAGGAGGATTAGACGCAGAAGATCGACTCGATTTGGCCTCCTCCACCTCCTCGGGGGATTAAAATCAGGTGAAAGAGAAGAAGATGCCTAGCAGCGATATTCGCAAAATTATTAAATCTTGGATGAATGAATCTCATCGTGCCTTCTTATTGGAACTCCGGAGGATGACGAAAATGCCCTCGCACGGGAGGTCGATGGGTGATACTGAAGAAGGAGATGCAAGTTGCAACTTATCAAAACCATGGAGGATAGCATTGTCTTTTTGTCTCCACATTCCGTATACCCACAAACTACCACTCATCGTATCCGCTCCCGTCATTCTCTTACCTCTGTCCTCTCGATGCTCGAGAGTCTATCCAAGGCTTGATGGCTCAACAGGTCCCTCTCTCAGAGGCTCAAAGACTCTCTCGAATTCTACATTGGTAATATCCGAGCCTCTCTCGAGGTGTCTATCCTATCGATGCTCGATCGGAAGTCTCTCCAAGTCTTGGCTGGGTCTGGTTGGATGATGGCGACAAGATCCGACGGTCGGTGGCAGGGAACGGACTACAGGATGGACGGTTCCGACTTCCTCTGCTTCCGATAGTAACATGCTACCGACTCACCTCCTCCCGTCTCAGATACTGCCTCCTCTCCCCGCTTTATAGCCTCGGACCGTCCATTTCCATTGCATTCATGTTTCAGCACTGTTTTGTTGTTCATTGTACATCAGATTGTTGTCTTCTCCCGATTTTTGAGTAGATTGATCAATGTAGTTGTAGGTTGTTCCCATTGAATAGATTGATTGACCAATGAATTTTTCGATTCAGTGATTCAGTGGCTTACATATACATGTCTATTATTTTGGTAAAGACTTTCTGGTTTTTAGGCAAACTCATATAACTTTTATGAAGGGACACTATTTCTACTTAGATATGTGCAAAGCTTTATATGATAGACTGCTTGCAGGCTGTAAATTTGCCATAATATGGACAATGTTTCTACTCATTTCTTAGATAAGTGAACAATTACATTAAGCTATATGTAAATAAAGCTATATGCAACTAATTAAATGGAATATCAAAAGTATCAAAATTGAATGAATATACTTTTAATATTTTGTTTGAGCTTTGTATTTGATAATAAAATTCCACATTTAATAAAATGAATAAAATAGAGAAGTGTTATTTATTTATAATATTGAAATCGTTAAATTATCTATAATTTATAAGAATTATCTGTACAAAATACCTTCTCAGATCTAGTAAGTAGTAATGCTCAAACTAATGGGATTAAAAGTATTTCGAATGGATCCTTAATATTTCGGTTTAAGCTAACTTTCCTTGCAAGTTGCTTCCAGTTTGAGAAATCAACCCACCATGGATGCGGAGAGGGGGAGTGCTTGTAATGTCCGCTACGGGTGTCTTTGAAGTTGATGAGGAAGGGGATGCTGTGATGGCTGCAGACAAGGGGGTCAGAGCAATCCGTCCAGTAATGCATGAGGTTAGGCTTCAGGGTGGCTGGAGGACATGAGTTCATGAATTACGCTGATTCGCCATTGCCATCCATGCCTCAAGCGCAGTTAGAGATAGAGAGAGATGCAGAATCCAAGGCCGCATAAGATGAGAGTGGATGTTTTGTGCATAGCAATGCGTGTGATACATGTTTTGTGCATATGGAGGGGGAGCCTGAGAATGCAATGTTTCCTAGGATAAGGATGGGGAATCCTGAGATTCAGGGGGCTGTTAGGGAGGTTAGAAGAGGGTTTGAGCTGTTGGAATTTGTGGGGTTTGGATTGAGAGAGGAGGGGGCTAATGTGGGCAGTGATGGAAGTTCTATGCGAGGAATGTCTGGGTTTAGTTAGTAGGGGCGGTGAACTTACTGGAGTCAAAGCATATGGTGAAGGCTGGAGAATGGAAGATGCGGTTTCTGCAGAAATTGCTAATGAAAATGTTGAACTTCAGAAGATTGATCGGCTCTGCAGGTCAGTTTGTCAGATTTTGTTTTCCCTCGAATGGAATACTCTGATTACTCTTGGTGACACAGTTCTTATGTTGATCTGCCATAGTTGAAGGAAATGACCAACTTGCATTGTTTTTTCCTACAGGGCAAACGTTTACTTAGTCCCGAGTGAAAAAAAAAGTGATATAAGAATGAGTGAAAAGGTAAGCCTACTGCCAAATGAGATGAGGACATATTGGCGAGCAGAGAGAGCACTGCGAATTGGCGGCCTTGTCATACGGGGCCCCTCCCGCCTAGTGGAAACTCTTCAACATTTAACTTGGATGGACGCACACTGAGAAAGATCCACCCATCAATCGAGTTCACAATTGTCGTTTACTTACTTGGCCATGGTTGATGGATTGATAGAGTGATACTTTTCACTAACTTACACTTGCAGGTTGTAGGCATCATGAGGGGAGTATGGCTCGACAATTGGAATATTTCCTGGCAAGCTTACAACCACGTACACGACACGGAGGTACAAAACGAAAGACATCATGCTCGATAGAATTGGCTCCTCGTGATCTGCTTGGTCCTTCAAAGGGACCACGGTCAACCCTGGTGCTTTTTTGGACAAGAGTACATGCACGTAAACACAGGTCGGCAAAATCACATGATTTAGATACCAGTGCGGGATTGCTCGAGGAAAAACAAACGCTAGGTTAACTCAAGGAAGGACACCCGAATGCACCTAACATGGGACCAGGAAGGGTCCCGGATTGGCTTGGCTTGGAGTGTAGGGGTCAGTGTGGTGGGCAGTCAGTCAATCAAGCAGATGCGGCCCCTAATAAATACACCAGATTCGTAGAAGCATTCTTGGAACCACATGGGCTCGGTGGGACCAAACTAGCCTTATCAGCATCACTACCAACACTATCAATATCATCTCCCCCTTCCTTCCTTCCTTCCTTGTGCATTTTCTCTATCTGATGGACACTGCCTCCTTTAGATTTCTGCAACTAACTTTGACTGACCCCAATAATGCACTTTGCAGTGTATAATTGATTTTTTTACACTACTTTATCCCTTGATACAGAAGAATATTGTCGAACACCATATAGTCAATATGATTCACACAAGAGAAAATTATGTTCTACTGAATCAATGGAGGAACATATACGTACAGGTAACCAGAGTTTGGTTCAACTTCTGAACAGTGGCGAGCGCTCCTGTGCCGCCTTTGGCTGCCGAAAGGCCTTTATTGGGCTCGGAAAGTACCAGCTCCACCCCTTGCCGCTAGATGATGATGATGACGATCTGGCGTCAGCTCCAGCGGCAGCGCGGCTCCACGTCATAGCCACCGATCTCGATTTCCTCAACATCCTCCTCGACGGCTCCTCCGCCGCCCTCTCCACGGTCTCTCGCGCGCCCCCCTCCGCTCTCATTCTTTCATCTCCATTACACCGTGCTGACTCCTCGAAACCGCCTCCGGATCTTCTGCTCTTATCCCTCTTGAAAATCCCCCAAAACGACGTTGCTCTGCTCGTTCTGCTTCCCGACGAGCCCCTGCACCCGTTTTCGTGGCAGGCGGCGTCGAGCTCGTTGGCGTACCTCGGCCGCGATCGGAACAAGGATACCGCGGCGGAGCTCGACCGACGAAACGACGGATCCGAATATATCAGGTTCGAAACTTGACCGACGGATCCGACGCCACCGGATGAATCTCCGCCATGGAAAAGCCGAGAGAACGAGGAAGAGGATGAAGAGGATGGCGTTGTTGTGGTGGAAGCACAGCAGCCGCAGGGGCGGAGGCTGGCGCAGTCGGGGCAGAGGTTGCTGAGGCGCTCCCGGAGGCAAGTGGGGCAGACTCCGCTCCGACGGTGGCTCGACGGGTGCTTTGGGCATCTCCACACTTCCTCTTGGTCCGCGTACATGGCCACCAAAATGTCAGCGGAACTCAAACCTTCGTCTTTCACAGTACCCTCTCTCTCTCTCTTTCTCTGTCTGCGGGGCTTTTTCCTTCTTACTAAGCCTGAGATTTATAAGATTGGTGATTGTATAACCATGTATATTTAATCACACGCGAATATTAAATTTAATATAATTTTAAACATTAATAATATATTTAAAATAATCGAGTTAATTTAAAAAAATAAAAAAAATTGTTCACTCATTTTTTATTTTATTTATTTGAGTTCATTAATAATATTTTTTATTTTTAAAAAAATCAATTTATTCATTTTAAATATATTATTAATCTATAAAATTAAATCAAAATTAATATTAACAATGATGGAGTACACAAAATTAAATTTTGCTCCTATAGATTCGAATCAACGTGAATACAAACAAACTTATAGGAGTTTGGGTTGGCGCGGACTTGTTTTATTGGATCCGATCAAACCCCAGTAGTTGACGTCCCTGCCCATCTAACCCCAACGGTAGTGTGCGGCTTTGGCGGCTTTAGTATTATAACCGCACCGTATTCAATATTGTAACTGCACCGTATAGGTTAGGTTGCCCCTCCATCTCGGTGGGATGTGTACATTTATTTCTCTATCATTAAATGCAAAATAGTATCCAACACAATACGAAATCCCGATTACTTAGGTCATACTCGTTTTTATAATAGCTGATAATACCATACCATCCATATTAAAGAATGCATAAATAGTAAATATATGGAATATATGATTTATATCTTGTAAAACCTACTTAACCCTAAAAAACTTCTTAATTTGGACCTCACTAGGCTTATTTTTAGTTCAAACCTACTTAACCCTAAAAAACTTCTTAATTTGGACCTCACTAGGCTTATTTTTAGTTCAAACCTACTTAACCCTAAAAAACTTCTTAATTTGGACCTCACTAGGCTTATTTTTAGTTCAAACCTACTTAACCCTAAAAAACTTCTTAATTTGGACCTCACTAGGCTTATTTTTAGTTCAATGGACTTTACTACAATCAACAATAATACTCTAGCATCGGATATGATGCACTAGAAATCCCACTATATTAAATTCATAGTGTATTTTGAGAACTTAACATACTACTCACACCATTGTAGTCTACGAGGCAATAAAGAATTGATTGTTAAAATACGATCAAGAGGTACATGAATCATCATCATAAATGTAATTGAGGCATAAGTGGTTGTGGTTCATGAATAACTTGTAGAGCTTCAAGTATATCCCACATTGGCACATACGGTCCCTTTGTGCCTCAAGTATATCCCACAACAATAGCCCAAAAAGAAAATAAAAATGTTGGAAATACGTGAGAACTCCAAATGTATAGCAAAGAGCATCAAAATTGAACCTTCTTCCCGCAGCCCGCTAGCATCATGGCCATGTTCAAGTAAGTTCCTACTAGCACTTACACACGGAATATGCACATGAATGAATTGTGACGGAGAATTAGAAGACCAATTATTTGCTGCATAAGGAAGATATGGTGACCTATAACTGCGCCACCAGAAATAACATATAGTAATTAGATGATAAAGAGTGTCCAACTTGATGAGATCCAGGAACCTAGTCACAAGAGGAAACCCCACCACCTCAACCATGATTTCCAAATCACAACGATGGAAGTGTGTGCATGCTTGCTCTTGCTTCTCTCAATCTCTCTGCCCTCCACAACTTAGAAAGCAATTAGTAACAACCATCCTAAGAACCCAACATAGAGAGAGTAGAAAAACGATATAGCAAGTTCAGGTGTCCTGAAATCCTACAATTGTTCAGCTAACAAAGGGAACAGCATAAACTTCATGTCGGCACATTTTTTTTATTCTGCAAGCTAATCCTAAATTTACCAACCACCAGATGAACCCAGACAAACGTCAGAAACCATGATCCAACACCCCGTGGAGAAGGCAGTGCCTGATCAGAGTCCACATGACCCCGTCACATTCTACTCCATAACTTGAACCTCATGCCTTGTGGGAATCTGCAGGTGCTTTTAGTTTAGAAGGCACTAAAATTTTATGCCTCTGTAAAAATTTTCTCTATTGGTTGTGCAATAAATTTTCCTAAACTGTAAATGGTTATATTTTACCTCGGTGAGACCTGATTTAAAGAATCTGAGAAACATTTCCCACGACACTAACAGTGTGCTTTGAGCAACAGCCAATTTTATTTGTGTTCCAACTGCATGTGGTCAAGCATTACCTTGCAATGGAGAGCTGTTATAGTAGATCTCAACAGATCATCACCAACTATAACCCTCAACTTCTTGACAAACTCATCCCTGGTCATCTTCTTACCCTGAGACAAAACGTAAGAGACGGCCCTTTAGACCTGAGGTATAAATAAATATAGGTCATATTCTCTACACCCATGAGTTGTGACCTTACCCTAAACAAGCTGTAGATGGAGTTAATCATGCTCATGTCCTCTGTACAAATTTTATCAGAGATGGCATCAAATAACATCGGAAAAGGCATCCATGGAGACCTTGGCACCTTCTGAGCACTTGAACCGGTAATAGGAGCTCTCCTCTGTGAGCTCCCACTATCCACATCTGACTCATTGCAGTTACCCTAACAATAGAAGTGAAGAAAAGTTAATTATACACAGTTGCAAGGATGCAAAACTGCAGCAAATAATAACCTGATCTAAGACTTACCAAATTAATGGAAGTTTGAACCCTGTTGAACTGTCTCACCCCAGATATAACTTTATTGCCCCTTCGACTCAAATTCCCTGTACCAAATTAAAAAGAAAATCGAGGTCCTAAACTGTGAACTTCTAGGAGAGCATATACTAGGTACCAAGCTAATTTGACACAACTGAACCATAGTTGGAAGTGAGAAATCATCTCCTGGGTATAATACAGCCCAGCCCAGCCCAACCAATGAGGCAAGGCCATGTATTCTAGAACGAACTTATATCAAGTTAACACCCAACTTCACATCAGAACAGGAAGGACAAATATTGAGAAGCTGATTTAGGAACATTGGAAAATTTTCCTATGTTCTGACCCATGGATGACCATAGCATAGGTAGCACACAAAAAAACTCAAACTACACTATGAAAGTCATCAGAGAACATGGATCATAACAAACAAAAAACTCTTAGGAAGCGATGTATCACCTTCAGCATCAGGTAGAAGCTTGAAGCTAATAGAATATTCTGGATAAATGTGAGTATTCGCATTCATGGTCCAAACTGTATAGTGTGTTAGGTTCTGAACATCATCAACTCCACTGTCAAACTCCTCGCTACTTGGATGAAGCTGTCTAGATCCAAGATTTACACACTCCATCCTTCCCATTATTACGCGGCAAAATGCCATACGTCGAATGCCATTTTCGTCAACATCGCAATATTTAGCACTGAGAAAGGTCGAAATTCAACCTAAGAACTGTCAATACTAAAACCACCCATAGGCAGAAAACTCAAAGAAATTTTTTTAAAAAAAAACAGATTATATGATAAAAAATTACCTAATACCAAGTTCCTTAAACCAGCAAAACCTATTAACCATGCAAGCAAACTTATGGCGAGCATAATACCTTAAAGCCTAGAAACCCAAAAACCATAAAACAAGACAAAATATGCAAAAAAAAAAAAAAAACAAATTATGTGTGACCTGAGAAAAGGGATACTAGGTAAGAGGGCACATTGCTAACATCAATACTAATATTTATATAAAATAGTAAAACCTATTAACCATGCAAGCAAACTTATGCCAAGCATAATACCTTAAAGCCTATAAACCCAAAAACCATAAAACAAGACAAAATATGCAAAAAAAAAAAAAACAAATTATGTGAGACCTGAGAAAAAGGATACTAAGCAAGAAGGCACATTGCTAATCATCAATACTAATATTTATATAAAATAGGCCCGGTTCAGAAAACCTAATCTAGAAATGGATCTATCTAGGGATTGCACATGAGGGCGATCACTCCCACCTGAGTCCGGGGAAAATGTATTTTTTATAATAATTATACTATATAATTTTCAAACTTCAATTAAGAAACCCAGAACAGAATCCCGGGACATGATACCTTAAAAGTCTAGAAACCCAAAAACCTTAAAACAAGACAACAAAATGCAAAAGGAAAAAAATAGAGTTGAACTTGTACTAAACTTACAAATAAATGCAAAAAATAATTATAGGATTAAATTGTTTGAAAACAACAATGAATGATGAAATTATTGATACCTTATACATTGAGAAACTAAACTATTAGTCCACCACATAATTAAAAAGATAGATCCAAAAATGAATGAATTTTAGGGAATTCCCAATTATGGCAAAAAATGTCTTAGTATCAGAACTACGACTATTATACCAATTTGACATAAAATCTTATTTTTCATTAGAATAAGTTTATGTGGTATAAAATAATAATAAAATTGTTTTTATAAAAGAAAAAACAAGAAAATGATAAACAAACCAATAGAAGGATTTTCTAGACCGCACTGCCCCTATAAGCTATAGAGGCAATAGGAGGGAGGGAGTTGGAGAGCCTCCATCTGATTGCCTTTTTATGTTTTCTCATTTATTTTTTATGAAAAGAATAATAAATATTTTACTATTATTTTAGTGAAAAATATGCTTTGGGGCAAAAGTGGGTAATATAGCCATCATGTACTTTTGAGGAAGAAAACAGTTTTGGCAAAAATAGTGAATAATAAAGTTCGAGCTTTTCGTGGGAATTATCCCTTGATTAAAATAATCTAATTTTCCCCCAAATTTTTTATCCCTTGAAAAACAATTTCTAGCTACTTCCTTGCTTGGTAAATCACTTGAAATCTCCCATAAAAAATTTCCAATAGGAAGGAAAAGAAACTTTACCTGATGTTAGGGTTATTTTCTGAAGTAAGATGAACGCCAGTGCCGTATAAGGACTTATTTGTCAAAGTTGGACATGCTCCAATTCCATATATCATCATAGAAGATAGCTCTTCGCTTGAGGCAGCAAGCCATGCATAGCACACATTTGCATCTCCACGATACTTCTTTGTAATTTCAGTTTGCTTCTGAAAGAGCTCATACCATACTTGCCCCAATGTTCTTGATCGGCGCCTCAGATCAACTATCTCAACATTACCAAAAGAGGTCATATTCATAAGGAACATCTTCCGCATAAGTTCAGGTTCTAATTCCTCCTGAAAGGGTTTGGCCACAGGCCTTGCATTTTCCATGTACTGATTCACCTCGGTATCAAGTGTTTTATGATTAGGAGCCTTTTCCAAAACATCTTCAACTGCGACAGCCAATTGCTTGCCAGGTTGAGGAGTATCCGATTCTCCAATGCACTCTATTGTATCCATTCCATTAATGTCGATTTCAAGATGCAGCTTCAACTCATGAGGGGCAGAAGAGTCACTCTGTAAATGATCATCATGCTTACCACATTCGTGGCGGCAGCAACTAGTGAAAATTTCTGGAAAAAAGCAGCTGCCAGATTCATCAATCCAGGCAATAGCTTGTTGAGAACCATTTTTCATGTCTACACACAACATGTGCAAAAAATTTAGAAGGAAATGATAACC
The DNA here is from genome assembly GCA_030064435.1 of Trapa incisa. NCBI lineage: Eukaryota > Viridiplantae > Streptophyta > Magnoliopsida > Myrtales > Lythraceae > Trapa > Trapa incisa. The sequence continues at coordinate 3,215,493 of CM057772.1, forward strand.
ATTCAATTCAACCTCAATAGCAGCTCTCTTCATTTGAAGGTCCTTCCTGATCAAGGAGACTAGATTCTGAGGAAAATCAGTCCACTCACCATCCTTATAGAACATCAGACGCTGTGGTATCCCAGATTTGATGAAATTTGAATAATACCTGGCCATGGAATTCTCAAAAATGCACCCAGAGAGCACAAATTCTCCATTTAAACCATCTAGTTTTTGTCGCTTTCCATCTGTTTCCATTGGAAAGTTACCCATGCTTAGGGCAGCACTAGCAGCATTACTGGTTAATGCTGCACATGCTACGTGCTTTCTCTTTGCTTTCAGTGAAATCACCTTATTGCTGCCACTATCCAATAATTTTGCAATCTTGACTTCCATGTCTGGTAGTTCCTACTAGATCAATTTCTAACAACTTATTTGTACACTAAGGTGTGAGAACAAGACTGCACAAAACGGAAAAAAAAATAGCTCTCATGAATCCCACGGGAGCTCTCTCATTGCTGATATATGGAAATCCCTGCATAAGTTGAGAAGATATAAATTAATAAAGATCATATTTTACATATGAGAAGCTACACAGGCAACTAGTGGTCCAGAAAAAAGATTATTTAATAGATATACATAAACATGGCCTTTAATCACTTGGAATTGACTTGTCCCATGTGAAAAAAAAAGATAGAAAATACAACAAAATGAGGTTGCTAACTTGGAAAATAAGTGAAGACAGGATTGTCTTTCATCATGACTTGTAACCTTCAGATAATATCAGAAGGGAAAGAACAATCCTCAATTATCATACTTCAGTAAAAAGATTAGTAATATAACAAAATTATGGCCCCAAGAAAAAATTCAAAGGTTAAACACCTAGTGATGCAACAAGTATTCATACTATCCATAAGCCTCTCTTTATATTTTCTGAGATAATAATCCCAATACCATTAGTCAACATCTTCCATTAAAGCTAACTCCACCAAATTCATAAATTCTGCACAACTTATATAGCCATAAGAATTCAACAAACAGCTGATAAAAAAGGTTGTGGTAACAAATCCATCATCAAACTCGGTCTATTAAAAATAGAATAAGGTAAGGCGGGGATATCGCATGCTAATTCCCTCTTATTCCAGTAAGAGTCGAGAATAATCTTTAGAAATAAATAGCTCATACAGCTAAAATCCTCCAAGTTATAAATTTCCACTCGTAAACCGAATTCCACGAGATCTGCGTAACTATAAGTCGATCCATTGGAAGAACATGTTAAAGGCTCCCACTGCCGTAAGTGATCTACGATCTGATAATGCATATCAACAAAAACTCAGAGAAAATTGAATTTTGAAAAAAAAAAAAACAGATCCACTCGGCAAAGCAACTGACTGTGGACCAAATCACCTCACCAGTAAATCTATCCATCAAAGTGATACCGATGTGATGCTTTCTTCGTCAGAGATTGATCCCACTCGAAGGATATACGGAGAAAGAAATGAAGAGGTGGAAGGAGATGGCCAGAAACCCTACGACAAGGAATAGAAATAGAGAGATGAGACGGCGTAGCATGTACGCTCGACCCTGCCTCACCTCAAGGCTCGCGCCACGCGGCCCAAGCTCGCTGCTGTACTTGTACCTCCTTCCTTCATCCATGAAAGAAAACGGGGTCGGTGTGAGCAGGCAGGTCTCGGGCCCACCCTATTAGACTCATCCCAAGGCACGTGTTGCACGTATTACTCTCGATTTTATAGTATAAGTATCCAATTATATAATTTGTATGATATAAAATAGAATAACAATTACATATAAATATAATTATAATACTATTAATCACTCGAATTTAAAAAGAAAACTTTATACCTCTTTTTCAAATTAAAAAAGTGTGATCTCACAATTAATAATTTTTTTTAGGGTTTTATCAACTTAATAATAGTCAAAATATCTAGTATTAAAAATTTTATAAAATTTTCAAATATTGCATACAAATTTAAAAAAATAATTTTTAAAAATTGACATCATTAAATTTGATTATAAAACTCTAATTTATACCTCAAATACAAATTAAGCAACATGCTAACCAATAACCAATTATCACAAGTGACATTTGTTTATCACACTACGTTTACCCAAATTCATATCAAACTTTTATGAAAAAGTTTATTTTCAAATTGGTACTCATGTTTTTAAAAGGTGAGTCACTACCAATGGTAACTTCTCTCATTTTCTAAACAAATTAGGTCTTATTCTTTTTATTATAAATAGTTGGTGCTAACTTTTTATAAATAGTTAGTATTACCCATTTTTATTAAATAATTAGTACACTGCTCTTTTTCTAAACAATTGGACCTTATTCTTATTGTTATAAATAAATATGTTAAACAATTATATCACTCAAATATTTCTAAATTTATCGGGTTTACCCATATTTTTTAATAATAATTATTAACTTCTTATTAAAAAAATATTATTTTACCACTAATTATCTAAAGATTATCAATTTACTAATAATTTGACAAAAATATCATTTTACACATTAGGAGCTCATTGGAAAATAATTATCTTTTTCTCCATTATTAGACAAAAATTACGGTTTTACTTATTTTTAGACAAAAATTATCATTTTTTCTCTTATTACAAAATTATCATCATCTCACAAAATTTATCATTCTAGATTTAGAAAAAAATATTATTTTACTTATTTTTTAGTAAAATTACCTTATGTTCATTTTTTAACAAAAAAAATATTATTTTACCTATAATTAGACAAATATTACTATTTTCCGTGTAAAATTATCATTTTCCGTACAAAATTATAATTTTTTCTATATTTGAACTATTCAAATTACTCAGTTATATTAACTTTGATACAATTTTGATGGTTTTTTTATTTTTTAAATTTGAATAAATAAAAGAAAATTGTGAATACAAATATTCTAACTTAAATATTAAGTTTATACTCTTAGCCAATTAGTTATATTGATTTTATTAGAATTTTACAAATTAATAATATATTCAAAACAATTTATTTTAAGAATTTTTTATTCAAAAATATAAAAAAAATATGTGATTCGAATTTACACAGGACAAATCTCACTGCTCTGTTACTTGACTATATTAACTTTAATGTAATTTTACATAATAATAAATAATATAATTTATCATTTTTTATATTTTTTATTTGAATAAATAAAATAAATATATATTAACATTCATTTGAATATGTATAGGTAAATTTAAAGTTTATTTACTTAACAACGCAACTATATTAACTTTTATTAACTTTTATGCAATTTTACAGAATAATAAACTTTGAACCTGCACATGTAAATTATAATATATTATTCTAACCACTTGACTATATTAATGATGATACAATGTTACATAATGATAAACAATATATTATGTTACATAGTAATAAACAATATATTTTTTATTTTTTTGAATTTGAATAAATAAAAAAATTGCGCACATATAAATTTGAACTTACCAACAAATGTTAAGTTTATGCTCTTAATGTATATTATTTTTATTATAATTTTACAAAATAATAATATATTTAAAATAAAATATTAAGGATTTTTTTTAAAAAAAAGTATGATTGAAATTTAGCAGACAAATCTTAGATATGTGTCAGGCTCGTTGCTATATTAACTTTTATACAATTTTGCAAACTAATAAACAATAGAATTGGTCTTTATTAAGAGTTTTTTATTCGAATAAATAAAATAAATCTATGTATTGCATTATATTAAATTTTATACAATAATAAACCTACTAGAAAAGGTTTTAGTTTATGTAATTTACTATTTATTTATATTAATTTTAATACAATTTTATAAAATAATAAATAATTAAATTGATTTAAATTAATAGTTTTTTTTACATTCAAATAAATAAAATAAAAATGCGTACACAAAAATTCACAAACCATAAGTTTGTATTATTAATAATATATTTTAAACAAAATAATTTATCTCACTCAATAGTTTTTTTATTCGAAAAAATTAAAAAAATACGTTATTCAAATATACATAGCCAAATTTTATATACATTTAATTGATAAAAAATATTGAATTTTATACAATTTAAAATTTAATAATATATTCAAAACAAACGAATTAATTTAAAAAAACATATTTAATGGAAATGAAATTCATGTATATTAAAATTTTTATATAATTTTATTATTTTAAATATAATATTAATATTATTAATTAGTTAAAAAAGAGACTTTAAGATTTGTTTAGTAGGTTCAAATACATACATGTGTAAGTATTTTTTTATTTATTTGAATATAAAACTATTAATATAAATTAATTATATTGTTTATTACTATTTTAAATTAAATAAAAGTCAATATTGATGAGTATTAAGCACATACACTTTATTTTTGCTTGTACATATTTAAATAACTCTAAATACATATTTATTTTATTTATTCAAATTAAAAAATCATTAATATAAATCAATTCTATTATTTATTAATTTATAAATTTGAATTAAACTCAATATTGTTAAGTGATATTAATTTTAAAGTTTCAAATATTTGTTTACGTATATTTATTTTATTTATTTAAATTTAAAAAATTAAAAACTTTTAAATAAAATTAATTATATTATTTATTAATTTGTAGAATAATATCAAATTCAATATAGTGAATTGGTTAAAAATATAAACTTCATATTTGATTATTTATATTTAAATAGCTGTGAATACATTTTAATTTTTAGAACATAGGTTCTTGTCTTACAACTCGGATTCGAATTCTGTGGCGCTCGTACTGCGATCCGAGTTAAGGATCCGAAAATCTTCGGCTTCGGGTACAGAACCCTTAATCTGAATTTTAGGTCCAATAGACCTGAATCTCGGATTCAGGTTGGGTCCGAAAGCTTGGACCGGAATTTCAAATACACGCAGATTCGAGTACGAGTTCAATTGCATGGACCATAGCTTCTGGTCTGGGCAGGCACAAGTACATAGAACCCGATTTCGGGACGGGTCCGAGTCGACAAAAAATTGACCGGACTCGATCAATTGACATTCCTAAATTCATCACCAAGCCCAAGCAACACATCACGTGTTTGAAAAAGTCTAATATTTATCCAAATAAATGTTTAAGATCCAACATGGGCCAGGCATTATAAAAAATCTGGTAGTCTAGGGAAGAGTGGAAGGGCAAGTAAGGTAGGACTGATATTGCATGGGCAGAACCTGTGCCAAAACTCTTCGTAACTTTTCCGTCAATTTTAATGGATACATCTCGATAAAATCTTATTTACAAATTCATTTGTACTTATAATATCGAAAAACAATATCATCAGGTAACCCTACTTTTACGCATGAAGTCTTCCTTTTTTTTTATTAGTCTGACAGCAACTCCTTGGAAATTCCTCCAGCTCCAGTTGTTCATTTGTATTTGCAGTGCTTTTTAGTGTTGGTGCGGATGGTGACTTTGTGCCTAAAGTGGAGGGTCAAGTAAGGTAGGACTGATCTTGCATGACCAGAACGTGTGCCAACACCTAACTCTACCATGTAGATATGGATGATATAGAGTGTACTTCCATCTCTTCAATGTACTTCTCTCTTCAACAATAGACATACTGCAATGGCTCGTAATTTCAGGATCCTGTCGCCGCAACTGCCCTTCAGGACAAGGATGGCCAACCTCGTCTACGTCACTGCCGTGTCAGCCCTCTGCGGAGGATCTCCTCCTGGCGTACGAGGACGTTCAGAGGTCTCTCCAATTTGAGCGAGACAGGTCTGACCTTAGAATTCTCCGAGATCAATACTTTCTTCTTTCGCTGGAGGCATCTCAAAAATCTTAACACTCTGATCTGTGCTTGCTAAACCGCAGGTTGATATACAGAGAGAGACACTGCCCCGATGAGAGCGAGAAGCTGACGTGTCGGATCCCGGCGCGGCACGGGTACAAGTTTCCTTTCCGGTGGCCGGAGAGCCGGCACAGGGCGTGGTTCGCCAATGTGCCTTACAAGGAGTTGACGGTGTAGAAGAAGATGAGCCATTCATTTTCCCGGGAGGTGGGACCATGCTCCCGAACGGGAACGACCACATGGGGAAGCTCATAAATCTTGAGGGCGGATCGATTCGGACCGCCTTGGACGCCGGCTGTGGGATAAGCGCACCTGTTTAATGTTTCTGGAAAGCATGTTTCCCACTTGAAATAGATAGACGGGTGGGAGTTTCTTTTTTGGCAGACAACCCTTTTGCTTTCCGTTTCTTCTTTCTATAATTTTTTAGGTAAACAAACCTTAGACATTTCCTTGTGTTATGTTATTCCTTCAGCTTTTATTTTCATTTGCTCACATTTATTCCGCTCTTCCAACTAATGTGGGTTGTTCTTCATCTATTTGCCATTAATGAGTTTGATGTGTCAAAGCTGCCTTTTTGTGTTCCCAATAATCTTAATGAACCAGTCAGTCAACTACTTCACCACACAGATCTTAAGGTCAACCCCATTTCCATTCTCTTCAACCTATAGCTGTCCCCAAAGTTGAAACATCTCTACCAAGCAGTTTGGTTATTACTCCATAAATGAGTGCTGCTTGCTGTGTTGAGACATTTGTCCCAATAAGTCAACAAGGTCATAAAATATGTCTTCTTAGGAATCTTTGGGTCTTCTCTTGTGAAGATGTCATTTGTTTATTCATTTTTTTGTCTGAAGACCAATTATTTTAACTCAACCTGATCAAGTTTGGACAACTGGGTTTCTTCCGTAGTGTTTAAATAGCCCATGTTGGATCGAGGCTCTCCAAGTTTTTGTGAGCCCTGCATGCACCCAGAAAGGTCCCTCAGTCATTTGGTTAAGCAAATCCTCTGCTCCTTTTAATCTGCCTAATCTCCTAATTAGATCAATTTGCATGAATAGTGTAACCATTAACTCAAAGAAAACTTAGACTCAACAATATTGGTCAATGGGTGTTTTTATATTTCCATATTTTTCTATCCAACTTTAATGGTTTCTCATATTTAGTTTGGGATGCTTGGTGTATACTTATAGATCCACTATGTATTTTTTTTCTTTGTACTAGTAGTAACTTGCATAATTTTAATATAAAGTATTAATTTTAGTTAGTACTAAAATAATTTAACTATCTATTACAATGAAGTTGCAATTCACAAATACTTTTATGTATCATAAAATAATAAAACATTGAATTAGATTAATAGCAAGTAAATTAATTAAATTGATTGAATTTAATTGTAATAAAATGTAAAATTTGAGGGTATTCTTATATTTTTTTTATTTCTAATTCAAGTATTTTGAAAATATATAAAATAATTGAAAATAAGATCCCGTATTCAGAATAGAGAGTTTTTAAAAATTACAAAGTAATATGAATAAAAATCTAAGATTTTAATAACAGTGAATCCATTCCTTGCAGACCCAAGAGGGTGATTTGAGCAAGCTCGTGTATCTGACCAGATAAGTTAATGTAATAGATCTCACGTAATTGGCCGGGAAGGGAGGAAATAGGCTATACAAAAAAATAGTGATAGTTAGACCTATCAATAATATTTAATATCTAAATTCGAATAAGTGGTTAATTTAAATCCGATTTAAAGTTTTTCGGATATATTTTAGTTTATAGTTTATATTTTATAATTAGATGCTAAAAAATTTTCACATATAAGTTTTATACCCGAAATTCGGGTCAGAGATTTAAGTTCGGGTTGAATTGAGAACAAGCTCATGTGTGAAATTGGTTGGAGTAATACATCTAACAAGTTTGGATAGGAATGGAGAAAAAAAACTAGCTTGAATAGGAATAGAGGAAAAAAAACTAATAAAAAAGTAGTTGTTGGTATAGTTATATCACAAATAATCATACTAAAATTTAAATTTACACTCTCCATTAACTTGATTCGAAGTATTTCAGTTCTGTTCAGGTATGGGGTCTGTAGTTTGGACTCGAACTCCCGATAATCTTCAGGTATGGGTCCAAGTTTTGAACTCGAAGTTCGAGTATTGGGTACAAGAATGGACTCAAAGTGTCCGTCTTGATTCCAAGTTTGTGTCCACGACACGAATGGAGGACCTAAAGCCGAGTGGATCCTGGACTTGGATCAGGGCTGCCAGACCCGCAATCAAGTGAGGTCCTAGACGCGGATCCAGACCACAAAATCCGAATAAAAAGGTGCATAGGCAAAAATTTAAATTTACAAACTTAAAACTCAAATATATACTATTAATCATTTAACAATATTGAATTTAATACAATTTTACGTAATAATAAAAAATAAAATGTAAATAAATATTAATTTGACATTAATATACTATTACAATTAGTGGTAATATATTAACAAATACTTTTATGTATCACAAAATAATAAAACATTGATTTAGATTAATAGTGAGCAAATTATTTAAATTAATTGGATTTAATTGTAATAAAATATAAAATTTGAAGATATTCTTATATTTTCCTATTTTTAATCCATCAATTAGTACGGGTATATATAAGTAGTTGAAATTAAGATCTATCATTATCAAATCTAGCTGCATAAAACAAAATGAGAGGTTTTTTAAAAAATATAAGTAATATGAACAAAATTTTAAATTTTCTATTACCTTGAACATGTTCTTTCACAGTTTAAGATTAGTGGGGGCCAACGCATCATTTGAATAATATGAATATTAAAAAACCCTGAAAAATACAAGTAATATAAACAAAATCTAATATTTTGTATTACCTTTAACATATTTTTTCTTGGTTTAAGATAAGTGGGTGGCAAACAAGTCAATTGGAGTAATAGGTCTAGCATCCTTGGATGGGAATGGATGAAAGAAATTAATGAAAAATGATTGATGGTTAGTTATATTAGAAATACCTGATTCTCAAACTTAAATTCACTATATTTTGTTGAATTGGAGTATTATTGAATATAGAATCTATATTTTGTACTACAGTCTCATAAAATTTTTGAACAGGTACAAACACTATATTGGAAGTTCAAGTTTTGAGTCCATTTTTTAGTTCATAAATTTGAATTTGTATTTAAATCGTACCCGAACTAAAGTTTTTCATGTATAATTGGATCTAGTGTTTATAATTTGAATAAAACCCCAAAAAATCTTCAGGTATAGGTAGAAACACTCTCCAACTTCAGGTATAGGGTATAGGATTAAACCTAAAGTTCACGTCTCATATTCAAGTTTGAGTATAGGACCCGACTCGAGGGTCTAGAGCCGAGTGGGATCTTATACTCGGGCCAGGACTGAGAGAACCAAACCCAAGTGAAGTTATCGACTCTTATCGGATCTAAGGATTCAAACCGTTCTAAAATTAAGATATAATCTAAGAAATTTAAATATAACACAAAAGTCAAAGTATGTATTTTAACTATATTTTTTATTTAATATAATTTTACAGAGAATTAGTTTTTATTAAAAAAAATTAATTCAAATAAATAAAAAAAAGATGTATCCCATACAAGTAAATGTTAAATATATGTTATTAATTAATGATAATATTGATTTTGATACAAGCACTAAATTTATATTTGTAAACTTTTAATCGCATGGTTATAAAGTTTATTAATACTTTATTTATTTAAATGATTTGTTTCATTTTCTTTATATTGTAATTTGGATATTATATATAATACAAATTATACAATTATTAATGTATAATTGTTTATCTACCACATATCTTTTCTCTTTTATTTAATATATATTTTAATAAATATTTATCTATAATTATTTAATTATACCAAAATTAAAATTTTAACTCAAATTCTCCTATTAAATTTTCTAATATAAAATAGTTATAATCAATTAAATTATATCTGTTCTAATTTACCTAATATTTTAAATCAAATTAATTTAGTTTTAAATTAATAATAAAATTTAAAAAAAATTTATGAACGAAATTTTAATTACTAAAATATATATTATAACTATTCTAGTTTTATCCCTAAAATTAGTGTTATATTAGTATTTAATTCTTATTTTTGGGCATTTTAATAATTATATTTTCAATAATTTTTTCATATAAATAATTTTCAATATAATGTTATCTTTTCTCTAGTATATTATTTTCTCAGTTGATAATTTTAATAAGTTTTTCTTACCTAATTCATTAAAAGTAATTTATGTTTTCAATTATATATTTTTATCGGTTTTGGATTAAATAATCCTTTTCGAGATTGCATTTTATGTGAAGTTAATATTTTATTCATATTTTATCTAATCTAAATAGTGTCTCTATGGTAAAGTTTTATACTATTAAAATTTTTTTTATAATTTTTAGATATTTTTAAATACCTATCTTTGTAGCATATTTGATATTTCAAAATCACATAATCTTTTTATACATTAGTTGTTTCTTTCCTTTGGAAAAAAAATATTTAACAACTTCTAATCCAACTAATGTTCATACCTCCGTCAATACATTATATATTACTATTTTAGATTTTTTTTTATAAATGTTATACCAACTTATCAATTCTACTATAACATGTACTTAATAATTACACCCACTCTTATCATCATTATTTTACTCATATCAGGATAGGTTAATATATAATTATCAAGATTATCCAATTCTCAACATAATTTTGTATTTAGTTATTTATTTATAACCGTTTATCTATTATGATATTATAAGTTATTATTTATATAAAATCTTTTATATCATTATAAGTATATTAATTTAAAAAATTTTGTCTGTGATATTTTCTTAATGCTTATCCAAAGTATTTTTCACTTTATAAAATTCATTTAATATAGAATTTGTAACTCATCCAAATCAAAATACTTTTTAGATATTCACTAGTATTTAATTTATTAAACATTTGTCTTATATTTTTTTATTCTCTTTTTTTTAAACTAATACTTAATATTTGTTACAACTTTCTTATTAATAGTAATGAAACTTACATTGTAAGTTTTATTTGGTATGTAATTTAGATATTTCAAGTGAAAATACTTATATTTATAACGTGTAAAATTTTAAAGTAAGTAAATTATATATTTTGTTCTATTTTCTTTATTTTATTTACTAATAATTATTTATAAAGTTGATTATATATATTTTTAGATTTCCAAATATTTTATTTATAATTTTTAAGAATATTTTCTCAATTCTATCTTAAATCTGTGTATTTTTTATACTATAAATTTCTCAAAATCCTTATGTCCATATTCAATTATTACCTATTTTTTTACATCACTTTCATACTAAAGTTAATAAATATATCACTCATTTTTATAAAATATTTATGATATGAGTTTAAAGGAATTAGATTCTTTATGTAATAAAAATATATAAAAGTATACATTTTCCATTACTTTATTTTTTTGACAATATTTTCACTTTCAAAAAATTAAATTCAAAAAATAATATAGCTTATATACTATTTCACTTATCACATTCTATCCATTTTTACTTGTGATCACTCACCACGTACTTTAATTTTTACAATAATTAGCGCTTAATCGTTTTAATCTTAAATAGGCGTAGTACATAATATAAAATAACTTAAAATTATTTTTAACATATTTAATTAAAATTTTGAAAAATAAACTCAAAATTATTTTTTAATATATTTAATTAAAATTTTAAAAAATAAACTTTATAAATCAAATAGGATCAACTTTACTTTAGTTTTCTTTTCCGATGAATTCTCCATTTTTTGAATTATCCTTTATCAACTCTTATGTTTGAACAGGGTATTTAGAGGAGAATCGGTTCATGAAGTTGAGCGGATAAGTGAAATCGTACCTCAATTTCATAATTTAACACATATTCTATTTAAAATAAAATTTTACTAAATAAAATTTAATAAAGCACTAATTTATGATAATTAAGTTTTAGGTTTAAAATAAATAAAGAGAAGTTTTTGAAAAAATTCTTCATTATCATGATAATGAGGGGGACGAGGAGGAAGTGGGTGAAGTATATCCAAGAAGACGAGTTAACCGTGAGACATCCTGTAACTCCATCTTTCTCAATCCAGGAGTGGCCGTTGACTCAGGCAGCTTGTAAAGCTTGATGGTACGACTCATGGTCATCCTTAGACCCAGCCTCAAGAACCCAACGTCAATGAGCTTCTTTGGGTGAAGTGCATCTAAGAACCACTCCAGCAGTATCTGTGCCAATACTGGCATGTTGTTATTGGGGTTGGAAGAACCACTCCAGCAGTATAAGCTGATTGCCATATACTTTCCAGATGAACCCTCCTTGTTACCTCTTTAATCATCACAGGAGCAAGCCTTTTCAACCTGATCTTCTTATGAACACACAGAAAGTAAATTTCTGCCATGGTAACAACTTCGTTGCTGACTCGAATCCTTACTGGAATGCCAGTGATGAAAGCAACCAGTTTCTTTGAGGTTTTGACACAGACTCCAATATGCCGAGGACGACGATCGATGGATCCTCCAGTCGACTAGGGTTGCTAGGGGTCCTTTTGATTCCGTGCGACTGCGGCAGTTCTCGATCTGCTAGAATATATAGATTTCCATTTACACCCCCGCCGGATTAATTGAACAGCGGACTGGGCAAGGAAACTGGCCCAAGTCGAACTTTTTTTTTCCGGTAAATATGCCCTGCCCGTAAAATGACAGTTCAAATGAAGGCAATGATAATCAAACGGCTGCGTTCAAGATTTACAAATCAAAGGAGTCTGTCTTCTTCCATCGGACGGTTGGTTGTGGTCTGTCTGCTTGGCGGCGGAGGAATCTCAACGACCTACATGGGCAATAGAGAATCACTGTGTCTGGATTACACGAAGAATCCTGGCCTGAAACTTTCTTCTCTGGTTTTTGCTAAGACGTCAGGGCCCCACTCTCCCTCGGACTCCGGTCTTGTCTTGTTTTGATACTCGAGAATATGGACCGGACCTCTGGTGGTGGGACAGGCACCTGCCTCTTGAATGGAGCCGTATCCAGAGGGAAGGTGATGATTGTGTGACTTGTTGGCACGTGTAGTAGCCGAGCTGCCTTTTGGGTCTCTTCCTTCTCTTGGGCGGGTGTGGTAGAAAGAAGACCAAGCAACGCAATGGCTCCTAGACTAACACACCCTTTTGACGATGATACACTAGAACCTCGGGCATAATGGATTGCTTTCAGGTGTGAGGCTATGTCCACCTATCCGAGGAGAAGCATGCAGAATCCATGGCCGATTGATTGAGACAGACAAGGCTTTCAAGTTCATACATAATTTTGAGCGATTGATTGGACTTTGCCATTGTGCATGTGCGGTCTCACCTTATTGGGCTAATACTAATAAAAAGTGGGAATGTGTTTTGTGGAGGCAATTAAGGGACGTAACGGGTGTGTTATTCTAAGGTAAATAAGCCTTATACATTTCCTTTTATTATTTTATTACTTTATTTTGCTTTCGCTTTTATTTTCATTTACTAGCATTTATTCAGCTCTTCCAACCAATGTGGGTTTCTTACATGTTCTTCATCTATTTGCCATTAATGAGTTTGATGTGGCAAAGCTGCCTTTTTGTGTTCATGGTAGTCTTAATGAACAAGTCAACTACTTCACCACACAGATCTTAAGGTCAACCCCATTTCCATTCTCTTCAACCTATAGCTGTCATGAAGTTGAAACATCTCTACCAGGCAGCTTGACTGCTCTTGCTGCTGTGTTCAGTTCAGACATTTGTCCCAATAAGTAAACAAGGTTATAAAATATGTCTTCTTAGGAATCTGTGTCTTCTCTTGTGAATAAGATGTCATTTGTTTATTCATTTTTTTTGTCTGGAGACCAATTATTTTAACTCAACCTGATCAATTTTGGACGACAGGGTTTCTTCGGTAGTGTTTAAATAGCCCATGTTGGATGGAAGCTCTCCAAGTTTTTATGAGCTCTGCTCCATGCACCCATAAGGGCCTTCCACACAGTTGCAACAGGTTCCTCAGTCATTTAGTTAAGCAAATCCTCTGCTTCTTTTAATCTGCAATTTGCATGAATAGTGTAACCATTAACTCAAAGAAGTGCATGAAAGTACATTGCTGGTCCCAACACGTGTAAATTTAGGGTCAACAATAAGATGCTACAAATGAACTATTGGTCAATGAGTGTATTTATATTTCCATATTTTTCTTCCCAATTACAGTGTTATTCTTCCTTTTCTTCCGCTTGGCTTCCTCTCAAGTTATTAGGGATCCCACCATTATAAATACAAGTAACATGAACAAAAATGTAAGATTTTAATAATAACTTGAAATTATTCCTTGTGTGTGTGGCATCCGTGCATGCTTGGAGAAAAATGAAGTAAATAAACTAATGATAAACTAGTTGTTGTTAGATATGTCAAAATTACTCTATACTTAAATTCTAATTTGCGCTTGATCCCAACCCGACTCAGAAATTTTAGGATTTAAAGTTTGGATCTATACATCAAAAAAATTTTGGGTTCGAGTTGGGAGAAAGCTTATGTGTGGGACTAATTACCCTATACTTAAATGAGAAATTAATGTTTGTTAGGTATTTCACAAATACTTGATATCCGAACTCGAATTTGGAGAAATTTGAGGCTTGATTCGAATCTGACCCAAAGGGTTTTTTGGTCTAGTCAGTATATAATTTGGACAAAATTTTTGGGACTCGGGATCAAGATCAGTCCAGTCTTGGACTCGAACTTGGGGTCTGGGTAGAGTACTGTAATCGAAGTTTGGATCTTGGGTTCAAGTTTGGGTACATGACCGACTCGAGGACTAGAGTCGAGTGGACCCGGACCACAGTTACAGAACCCGAGCCACGGAACCCAAACTGTTCTAAAATTAAGATTTGTCTACAATAATTTGAATATCCAAACACAAAACTCAAATTTATGCCCTTAATCATCAATTTATATTGAATTTAATATAATATTATAAAATAATAAATAATAAAATTATTTTTTATTAATAACTTTTTATTTGTTTAAATTCAAATAAATAAATAAATAAATAATATGTATTTAGCACAAGCAATTCTTAAGTATATGTTCTTAACCACTACACCGTGTTTATTTTTATATAAAAAGATTTGATCTTGTACAATTAAATTTAAATATATGTTATTAACTACTTCACCATATTTAATTTGATATAATTTTTAGAATAATAAATAATAAAATTATTTTATATTATTTTTTTATATTCAAATAAATAAAAAAATATACGTCAACCAAATTGAATTTAATATAATTTTATACCGTAATAAATTATATAGTTGGACTAAATTAATAGTTTTTTAGTTTTTAGATTGGAATAAATAAAAAATGCATATATAAAGATTTGAACCTACATACAAACCTTGATTTTATGTCCTTAAACACTCAACTTTATTAATTTTGATTGAATTTTACAAACTAATAATATATTAAAAAATAGAATTAGTCTCGTTTAAGGGTTTTTTTTTAATTTTTTTAATTCTAAAAAATTAAAATAAAATGTGTGAAGGAAAAATATTAAATTTGTATACTTAATTACTCGGCTATATTAATTTTATATAATTTTAAAAAGTAATATATATTCAAAACAATTCAATTAATTTACTTAAAAAAATAACAAAAATCTTTAATAAATTTAAAATTCGGGTATATTAAAATTTTTTATACTAATTGGATTGTTTTAAATATATTATTACTTTGTAATATTGTATTAAAATAAATATTAGTGATTAAGTATATAGAATTAATATTACATTCAAATTAATATGTACGAATATTCGTTTTATTTGAATAAAAAAGTACTATTAATTGAAATTAATTATATTATTTATTATTATTATGTAAGATTATATAATAATTAATTTCCAACGATGTCCTTATGGTCCTGCGACCAGGGCACGAGCAGCAACAACAGTACCGCCTGCATGTGTGGGGAAAGTCTGCATGGTGGATGTGATATATTACCTGAGCCGGGAAGAGAACCACCGGTTCCCCAGAAAAGGCCCTGAAGGCACCACTAACGGAAATACTGCTGAAATCCCCGGACGGCATGGTGAGGCACGTGGAACCTTCTTCAACGTAAACTCTTCGACCTTTTTTATATGATGCACAAGTTAGGCCTTGGGATATAATGATCTCACAGGACCACCCAGAGGAGAACCCAACATTTAATAAAATGACAGTTCAAATGAAGGCAATGATAATCAAAAGGCAGCATCCAAGATGTACAGATCAAAGGAGTCTGTCTTCTTATTAGATCAATGAACTTGAACAATAAAGCTATTTGTTTTGGATATCCATCCATACAAAGAAGCCACCATGAAATTTACATGCTAGAAACTGTCATAAGGGGACGTTGGTTTAGAATCCATGGAGTCTTTGATCATTGAGCATGAGATGAAAATGAGATAGGTCCAATCATGTTGAATGTCAGCTTTCAAGGGCTGCATGCACATGAACTCCCCTTCAGCTTGAGATGAGGAAGATCAAAGACCTTCAATGGGTTGGCACTCTGTTTTCGACCCGACACATGTTGCAGAGTATGTTAAATCAATAGTCTTTATTGCTTTATTGGATACAATTAATTATCCGTGCATATGCATACTATCTATCTGCTAGTGGTAGTTTTTTCAGGTGGCTCGTTTTGGTCGGCGGGCTAGCTAGAGCAAAATTTACACCAATCTACTGCTAACTACGGTCATCCAAACACCATCAGACACAGTCGTCAATCTCTCTCTCGTGGATCCTCGTTCTACGGAGGATGATGCCGCCGCTGCTGGGGGCTCGATGAATCGACGGCAGCGGCTTCCACGCCCTCCCTCTTGATCGAGTCTTTCAACGGTAGTCGACAGACGGGACAGGTGGTCTGCTTCCGGAGCCAAACGTCGATGCAGCCGCGGTGGAAACTGTGGCCGCATTCCGGCATGATCCTCAGAACCTCGTCGTCTTCGTATTCCCCCAAGCATATCGTGCACCTGCATCCATTCATTCATCCGTGCATACCTTTTGTTACCGGTAGAGGAGAAAAAAAACAGGGGACTTGTATGCGTCATTAGAATTCAGAGCCATCAGTTGCCAGCTACTCACTGTGAATCTTCCATGCTGAATGCGCCTCCGCTGAATTTTGCGGTCGGGATCTCGGCCACCAGAGCTGGGTCGAGGCCGACCACCCGTGGCTGTGGCTGTGGCTGTGGCTGTGAGTCGAAGAAGGAGAGGTTAGGATAACGTGAAATTCCGCCACAAAACAGCTTTCTTTCTACTCTACACACCTGCTCAACATCAACCGTCGGTTCAAGGTCGAGCTCGGGCGCTGGCTGGGGTGCCGCCGCTTGAAGGCGGCGGCAGACCACTCTCGTGAACACATAGACGATGAAGAACATGCTCACCCCGAACCCCAATAAGGTAAAGACCGAACCCGGGTCCGACGCCCAACCCATCTGCAGGAGCTTGTAATTCAGAGGAGGAGAACAGAGATAACTGGAGACCCCGTTGGTTCCTCTTGAATCTGTAATACCCTCTCAGCCATGACTAAGCAAAGCCATCCACAGAAGAAAGAAAGACCATCCGTTTGAGAAACTTAATAGCTAGGAACATTCAACTATTTTTGTGAGGATTAGGATATATGTATAATATACGATGGATGACGAAGGGAGTAGAATTTTCTATTTGCTTCTCGAGTTGTCAATTGAACGTCGACTGTGTTGCCTGGTGGCGGAGGAATCTCAAATCCAGGCCTGAAACTTTCTTCTCTGGTTTTTGCTAAGACATCAGCGCCCCCACAATAAAACCAGATACTTGGTTCTTTCTCTGACCTCTCTGCAAATTCAACGAGGAACAGGTTTACTATTGCACTGATGGCATTGACCACAGGAACCTTCTACTGCTGCCGGTGCTTCTTCTTTGGCCCAAAATCTGAAATTCCATGGGAAGAAATCATATGTTTGGATATGAATCATATGATGATATGAAGCAGAGCTTCGATTTGATGGGTAATCTTGGGTGAAAATATGTGTACATTTATTTACATGTGTGGAAGACTTACCCAGATATGCAGTATATCCCTCCCAAAAGAACTGGAATTGCAGAGGCCCCATATGCATCTTCTACATCTCAAACAGAGATGCAGAATCAGGCCTCTAAGCCGATGAATCAAGGAATTGGTTTTCCTGCACTACTACTAGGGCAAATTAGTACTGAATCTAGGCAGAGCCCGCCTTTTGTGTGGGTGCAGTCGATCTGTGTCATTGAGAACTTGATCTTCGTAGAGGAGCCTTGGTGATGACCCTTGACAACAAAGTCTCCTGCATGGTAGTTGGCCCAGCACCCGGGGCTATTCTCAAGGTGGCGCTGCAAGGAAGAGCGCTGGCCATCTGATGTCGTCAGCTGGAACCTAACTGGCTTGATGTCCCAGCCATGGATGTGCTCTGGGTTGCACACACGCCGACCCAATCTCCTCAACGGCCGGCCCAGCTGCACTCTGAAGAATACGCTGTATGTACCGGCAGGAAATGGGAACTCAAACTCTCCATCCACCTCGAACCACCAGATCTGTTGGAGGTATGCAACAGTGTGGAATCTACAAGAGAGACAGATAAGTGTTAAAGGTGAAGCCCCGTTGATAAGAAGTGCTTCAGAAGTTACCTATCATCTTGCCTAATGGATGCTCTCCTAAGAAGCTGACTAGACTAAACTAGATCACAGGTATAGGAATTCATAATAGCACCACCAGAACAAAGGGAAAAACTCTGACCTCGATTCATCTGATGGAATGTAGTTCCAGTATCTCCGATCATCGATCCCTGTAATGATCAATCCCTTGAACGAAATCGATATACAGACCCCTCCAGTCTTCTTGTCCAGCCAAAACTCCTGCTAGAAATTTAGCCTCGTTGGATCCTCAATAGTTCTTTCTTCCATTGCCACCATACAACCAAGCAAGAACAGCGCAAAGAGCCGATGCAGGATAAGCAAGGATCCGTACCTTACTGCCCACATCGAAGCGATTGGGGCGGCAAAGGCGAGCATATACATCCTTCTTCTCTAGGCTAAGAACCTTCGGGTTGTCCAGCACTCTCTCGACGATATCCCTGTAGTTCCGCGGGAGCTTTGATTCCCATATGAAATCCGCCGACGAAGCGCTGCGAAAGGCCCGGTTGGTCCGGGCCAAGCAGCAGATTTCCGGCGGGTCCAAGTATAACAAGACCAGCGCCACGCAGCTCTCGGGTATATCCCCAAGCCTAGGCCTCACAGCAGGGTCGTCCCCGTCGAAATCCGACCCCGCCCCGGAGAAATTAGCACCCATAAGACCGACCAACAAAACCTTGAAAACCCCTCAATCTTCAAAAAGAAGAAAAAACAGCGGGAAAAAGCTGCAACTTGATGGAAGCTCGAGAAAACCCAGAAGGAATAGATTTGAGAGAGCTCCAAGATCCAGCTTCAGGACTTGAGCTTGAATCTGAAAGTTTGAATTTTCAGGGAGAGGGAGATTATTCGCATCCTCAATTCAGCTCAGGCGACCCGAGATGAGCACTCAACTAGGAGGCCCTTGACTGAGATGAGACGAGGAATGGATTTGCCACTTGATTTTGATTAGATATTATGGCATACCATAAAACTTGAATGAAAAGTCAAGAGCTTGTTTTTTTCCAGACCAGTCAGTCAAGGGGTATAACTGGGAAGATGATTGAATCTGCCTACTGCAACCTGATTTTTCCTTCCCACTACGCGTAACGTGCCGATCATCCCCAACCCCATGGCCATCACAGATCATGAATTTCGTGATGATCAACTTAACCTTCAGCAGCACATCATGTGTTTGAAAAGGTCTAATATTTAACCACATAAATGTTCAGGAGACCAACTTCCATGGCTACCTACCCAGAATTCTAAGTACATTGAAATTATATTGGCCACCTATGCTGGAGAGCATGGATGGTGTCTTCCAACTGTTTTCTCACAAAGTATGAAAACTTGGAGGCATGTACAGCTATGAACTGAATTGCATGCCCAACATCATCAAGGCAAGAAAGAAGCCAAATTTCTACTATAGATGAGGATAAGATGCGTCATTATTCAGTTTCTATGGGTTTTTGGTACGCCCTTTGATGTGGGACAGTGTTATGATGTTGAGCTGATAATCAAAATTAAATTGTTAGTGGCATAAGACCAAAGGGAAGAAGTCACCCCCCACTCGGTCAAAGGACAGGTAGAAATTGGTGGGCCATTTAGTATGTTACACATGGGAAGAGGGTGGTTTTTCGAGTAAAACTAGGTTCTTGTCATCACCTTCCTTCTTTTTTTTGGGGCATGTCCGCATATTGACCTATGGTGGTGGGGTAGGTACCTGCCTCTTCGATTGTCAATGGAGCATTATCCAGCTCAATGGAAGGTGATGCGGGGGTGACTTGTTGGCGTATGGAATATAGGAAGTTGAATTTGGTATATGTTGAATATGGTATATGTTGAAGGTTGCCAATCCAATTGATCCCGTAGCATTATTAGACTAATAGTTTTATGGCTCATTGGCATCCCATCTCCATCACTGATGTCAGTGCCACCAGAAAGCCCTACCCAAGCTACCCATTTCCTGAATAGAGCCGTAAGTATTATTACAGATCCACCAATACCCCACATGGTTCCATCGTCTTCCACAGGGTCAATTGCTGTGCTGTTGTCCCTGCTGATGCACATGGCACTTGTTTATTTCAATCTGGTCGCCCCCTACCATGCATCAGGTGAAAAGCAACCCAAAACGGCATTTGAAGGAACCTCACCTTGTGCTTGTGGCTGCTTGTGGGTATATTGTGTGTTCATAAACTATAGGGACAAGATGAAAGAGGCTTCGACATTCTTACACTTTTTAAACGTGGGTGCCGTCGAATTCGATCCATATGATTGAGCCGCTGTTTAACATCCGATGGGTCAATCAGTTTGGCATGCAGGCCTTCAGTTAATGATTATCAATTCATTGATGGCCGGGGAAGAAAAATGCAGAGACGAGTGACTGACATGGAAGTTTCCCTATATAGATAACTCACTCCGTCTCTCTACCTATGCTCTGTCTCCCACTCCCGGTTTCGTCTGCGTCTCCCTGTCTCTTTCTCTATCTAGAAACAGAGGAGGTTTCTTCAGACAAAAGGATGCAGCGGAGTCTATCCTGAACTTCACGGCCGAGCTGCCTTTTGAGTCTCTTCCTCCTCTTTGGCGGGTGTCGTAGAAAGAAGACCGAGCAACTGCAATGGCTCGGAACTTCCCGACCCTATCGCCGCAACTGCCCTGCAGGACAAGGAGGGCCAACCTCGTCTACCTCACTGCCGTGGCCGCCCTCTGCGGCCTCTTCTACTTCCTCGGGATCTGGCAGCACTCGGCCGACACGAGCGCCGCTGTCTTTTCCAGGGAAGCTTCCCCTTCCGTTCCCTGCATCCCCCAGCTCCGGAACCGGAACCGCCCCATCGTCCCCGACTTCGCCGCTCACCACAGGGCGGAGGATCTCCTCCCGGCGGACGAGTCCGTCCCCTCCTTCCCTGCCTGCCCCTCTAACTTCTCCGAGTACACCCCCTGCGAGGACGTTCAGAGGTCTCTCCGATTTGATCGAGACAGGTCAGACCTTAGAATTCTACGAGATCAATACTTTCTTTTTCGCTCGAGGCATCTGAAAAATCTCAACACTCTGATCTGTACGTGTTAAACGGCAGGTTGATGTACAGAGAGAGACACTGTCCCGATGAGAGCGAGAAGCTGACTTGTCGGATCCCGGCGCCGCACGGGTACAAGTTGCCTTTCCGGTGGCCGGAGAGCCGGCAGAGGGCGTGGTTCGCCAATGTGCCTCACAAGGAGTTGACCGTGGAGAAGAAGAACCAGAACTGGGTCCGGTTCGAGGGCGGGCGATTCATTTTCCCGGGAGGTGGGACCATGTTCCCGAACGGGGCCGATGCCTACATCGACGACATCGGGAAGCTCATAAATCTTGAGGACGGATCGATTCGGACCGCCCTGGACACCGGCTGTGGGGTAAGCGCACCTGTTTAATGTTTCTCGAAAGCATGTTTCCCACTTGAAATAGATAGACTGGTGGGAGTCTTCTTCTTCTTCATCCTTCCGAAAGCAAGAGGTTGAAGGATCCTAATGTTTTTCATTATATGCTTGCTGTGGTCTTTGCTGGGTAGGTGGCGAGCTGGGGAGCCTATCTACTCTCGAGGAACATCCAGGCCATGTCGTTTGCGCCAAGGGACACTCACGAGGCCCAGGTTCAGTTTGCCTTGGAGAGAGGGGTCCCTGCTCTCCTGGGTGTCTTTGCTTCCAAGAGGCTCCCTTACCCGTCGAGGGCCTTCGACATGGCACACTGCTCTCGCTGCCTCATCCCGTGGGGTCAATCTGGTATCCGAGAGCGACTCAGACAACCCTTTTGCTTTCCGTTTCTTCTTTCTATGATGTATTAGGTATCCAGTGCATTGATCGGCTTGCATGGATCCAACCTGATTTTGATCCTGCATTTAAATTTTTTTTTCCTGCAGATGGACTGTACCTCATGGAGATCGATCGGGTTCTACGGCCAGGAGGGTACTGGATCCTCTCCGGCCCGCCAATCAACTGGCAGCGACACTGGAAAGGCTGGAAGAGGACACGCGACGACCTCAAGGCCGAACAGGACAAGATCGAGGCCGTGGCCAGTAGCCTGTGTTGGAAGAAGCTGGTCCAGGTGGGTGACATTGCTGTATGGCAGAAGCCAACCAACCACATCCACTGCAAGGCCGGCAGGAAGGTCGTCAAGTTCCCTCCCTTCTGTCCATCTCGAGATCCCGACCTTGCGTGGTACATGACCATGGACGCATGCCTAACCCAGCTCCCCCAAGTGTCGGACGTTAGAGAGGTCGCCGGAGGGGGCCTGGTCAAGTGGCCAGAGCGTCTGAATTCCGTGCCTCCGAGGGTCAGAGAAGGAGGGGTCGATGGGGTCACGGGGGAGCGATTTAGGGAAGACTCGGAGGTGTGGAAGAAGAGGGTTTGGCACTACAAGTCCCTTGACTACCAGCTTGCAGACAAGGGGAGGTACAGGAACCTGCTGGACATGAATGCTTTCCTCGGAGGGCTGGCAGCATCCCTTGTGGACGATCCTGTTTGGGTGATGAATGTTGTGCCGGTGGAGGCCCCAGTTAACACTCTCGGCGTCATCTACGAGCGGGGATTCATCGGCACCTACCAGAACTGGTGAGTTCCATGGTTAACCTCCTAGCCTAGCACGCCCTTTTGATGATGATGATGATGATGATACACTAGAACCTTGGACATAATCGATTGGTTTCAGGTGTGAGGCCATGTCCACCTATCCGAGGACTTACGACTTCATCCATGCAAACGCAGTTTTCAGCCTATACAAGGACAGGCATGAAGGATTTACTTTACTGTCTACATAAAAGTAAGGCAGACAGATAGCAACTTGCGAATTAACACGGCTTTGCTGGTTTTTTCTGCAGATGCAAGATGGGAGACATCCTGCTGGAAATGGATAGGATCCTGAGACCAGAAGGCAGCATAATTTTCCGGGATGACGTGGATGTACTGGTGAAGATAAAGAGCATTATCGACGGGATGCAGTACGATACACGGATCGCGGATCATGAGAAGGGACCGCACGAGAGGGAGAAGATACTGCTGGCATCCAAACTGTACTGGACAGCTGCAGCTGCAGCTGCAGCAGAGGAGAAGCATGCAGAATCCATGGCCGATTGATTGAGACAGACGAGAGACAGACGAGAGACAGAAGAGGCTTTGAGGTTCTTACATAATTTTGACTGATTGATTGGACTTTGCCATTGTGCATGTGCGGCCTCACCCTATTGGGCTTAGACTGAGGTCTTAGGACTTTAGCTGTAATGGACCAAAGAGGTCTTAGCAATCGCATCTCCTTGGTGAGATTTCTCCTCCTGCTGGTTCCTAGAAATTTAAAATGGCATTGAAGAAGCAGGTTCTAAACTCAGCATGTCATACTCAGCTATCAGCATCTCCTTCTTAGTCGTCTCCTTCATCGCTCTCAGCCTCTCATCCTCCGTTCGAGCTTGTTGCATCTGCATATAATCAGATCATCTCTCTTAAAAAAAAAGACGAGATGAGGAAATGGGACTAGGAGAAGAATATTCTTCTACTCTATTCCTTTCTCTGTGATTTGCAAACTCCATTTTTTCAAAATAATATATTTATAATTTAAAATCAGAAATTTTCGAAAATAATAATAGTTAAAAATAAATATAAATTTGTAAAAATAAATTAAAGCAAGTATTTAAATAATTTCAAATAATTAATTAAAATCCAAAAATTAAGAAAAATATTATATTGTAAATTGGAAAGGAGAAATAGACTAATTCAATATGAACCAAATCGATTTGAAATAGATTGAATAGGGAAAATTTGGTTAAAAAATTTATTTTAAATTTAACTTTAAAATATAAAATTAGAAAATTAAATTTAATCATATTTAAAAAATAAATTTAAAATTTTTTAATTTTTAAAAAACCTGCAAAATTAAGTATAAACAGACCAATTTTCGATTTTGGATAGTGTATTCTGTCAACCAATAGGTTAGCATTTTTAAGCGTTGATCAATTATAGCGTGACAAATTAGACGAAAAAAATTTAAATCATCTAAAATTAATCAATAGGAGTGTTACTTATAATAAATACTGACCAATTAGATTATAACATGCCACAAATGTCATGTTCAATAAGAATATCCAAGAAAATTTGACCAAAAAGTAGTTGAAAAGTTGTAATGTCATGTCCAACCAATCAGTATATTATACATGACAATAGAACAGTGTATCATATAGAAAAATTGGCGAATTAAATTAACCAATTATAGAATACCAGGTGGCATGATTATCTGTCAGTTAGATTCGATCAATTGGTATCGAGTCAACAAATGACTCGTACATTGCAGCTCAAAGCCAATGAGAATGAGTCAAATCGTGTAAATAAATTTTTATTTAAGAGATTAATGAAAATGATCACAAATTAATAATATTTATTTAAACAGTTAAGCTAGAGTCGCGTTTGAACCCATTGGGCTAACAACATAAACATAAATATGTTAAATCAAAAAATTGTTATTTGTGATTTTAATCTTATGAAATTAAGAATACTCCCATATGACGTAGTGATGTTTATAAAGGCGATTAGACAATAAGATTGGGAAAAGGAAAGATATCCATTGTTCAGTATATAATGGAGTTTTAGGAATCCCAATATGTTTTGAGATAGAGCGGAAGCGGAAAAGGTATCAACCATCAATAGCTGACAACTTCATTCCAATATATTTAGGGTTAAACAATAATACTTACATACAGTTGAGATCGTATCCTCCCAACATAATAAATATTATATACTTTCACCAAGATAAACAAGGTAACGAATGAGATAAATGGAGATTTTATACTCATATGGTATATTTTATGAATAAATAATTATTTTAATGAAAAATGGTGTTTAATTATTTGTTTGATATAAAATTAGAAAAATAGTACTTTTAAAAAAGTTAATTACCAGTAGTAAAGAATATAATATTTACTTTGTAAAATATAAGTAATGGTAAAATAAGTAATAACTTATGTGATTATCTAAACTTATTTTATTTTAAAAAAATATTATATATATATTTTTTATTTTTTTAAGTATGTGTTAAATTATGTACAATAAATAATGAATTCAATAAAACACTCCTTATTAAACTTGTCCTATTCTCTTATCACTTTTATAAATGTTAAAAAGAAAATTAAAAGATTATTTTTTTATTAGTGCATTGATTACTCTTATATGTTTAGGTGCATTTTTATATATTCTAATATATTTTAAAAATATAAATTGATAAAATATTTTATATTATTTTAATATTATAGTATAAAAAAAATTACGATTGTATTTCGACCGAATCAAATTGGATATTAAAAAGAAAATACTTCATTTTAAATGTAATTTTCTCCCTCAATTTCTTTGTTACTAACAAATTATCTACATTGTTCACTCTTATATTTTGTCATGTATTATAATGAAAGGGTGACATTTGAGGGACGAAGCTTGGACCACTTGTAAGATATTCTCCATTTTTATAAGGCAAGATTGAGCAAAACATCAAAAGAATGGATAGATAGGACAAATACTTGGAGTAGAAAAAGGTAGAGTTTGTAAGTAAAGAACTTAGGACAAATCTTTGGGTTGTGATTGGTCTGTACTCTGATCACTCCTAGAGTCTTTACCCATTATTGTCAAGTCTAACCTTTATTATGAAGAAAGAAGGACGCATTTCATCCATCCTCTTGTCTAACCTTAATCATGAAGAAATGAGGCAACCCAGGCGATGGCTTTGCCCTGAATGATTTCCGGTCCCTCTGGACTCGTAAACTTTTCTCCATTTACAACTTGTTTAGGGTAAAGTCACACCTCATGGGTGTGGGAGAATACGGCTGATGAGCATCAAGTTATAGAGTAGAATGTAACATGTCCATGTGGACTCTCATGATGCATTGGCTGATTGATTGAGACAGATCCAGACCAGACTTTCAAGTTCATACATAATTTTGACTGACTGATTGGACTTTGCCATTGTGCATGTGTTGTCTTACCTTATTGGGCTTAGACTGAGGTCTTAGGACTTTTCTATTCGTTGTTAATTATTGGACCCTTCAAATGGCAGCTCCTGGGCTCGCTAGCAGTACATGGGCAGTGTAATTTCACCGTCTTGTAGCGTGAGATCTACACTACCACTACGAGCTTCGTCTCGCCTCTGCAAGTTCACAGGTCTTTCGAATCCTTCCATTATCTTCACTGGCACAGATTGATTATTCTGTGCCCATGTCAGATACAGTCCACATGGGTCGAGTACTGCCCACCTCACCCCACCACCTGATGATTGATTGGGTGCTTCTTAGAGTTGTTTTGAGATTTCCAGTTACAGGTGGGTGTCTTGAAATGTACCGTGGCCGGCAGGTCCGCGGTGATTATCTCATTGGTGATGATAACCAGTGTGCCCTAAGACTGGTCACCATCTCCTTCTTTAGGTGTAATGAAAAGAGGAAGTTCAATTGAGAAGCCTTGCATTCATTCTGCAAGTAGAGCTTCCATAAATGGATAAAGCTTAGGGAAGAAGGGAGTTGGCAGCTCAGCTGTAGTGATTTTTTTTATTTATATAAAATATTTTGGAAAATATTATCCTATATTTAAAATAAATAAATATTTTTCATTTTTATTAAACATTTCACACACAATTTTAGTTACTATTTCATTTTTAATACAAATTATTTAAATTTTGAAAGAAAATTGGGCACACAAAACAAATTAGAGCAATTTTAAACTATTTAATAAAATTTGAGTTGTATTTTTAAAATATTTAAAAAATAAAATAATTTAAAATTTGAAGCTACATTTTCAGTGTTGCCTAAGAAATGGTTTCCCATGAGCAATAGTCAAAATGGGTGCCTTTTTATCGGTACATTGACAGAGGGGGTGATGTCTTGGAATTCTCTAATGTGCCAATTCATATTATTATTTTATTACGCAAATTTTATTAATTTTATTTTTAAATATTAATATTTATCTAATAATTTTTATTAAAATAAAATACACACAATACGGTCTCCACGACAATAGCAGGCTTTTTGAGAGGGGATGGGAAAAGGTGGGTGCGGGCGAGTCAACAGGTCTGCTCTTTTTTCTGTGTGGGGGAAAGGCAAAGGGCCAGCCTCTTTTTTTTGGGATATCAACTCAAGCTTGCATCGGACAAGATAACGCCATCCCTTCACTTTCTCACGCACTCCATCCTCTCTCCTTCGTCATCTAACCTCCTGAGCAAAGTGGGCTAGGGCTTCTCTTCTCCTTTCTTCTTCCAGCAACTCTTTGATTTTCGCTTCACACGGGAGACATCAGTTTCCGGCGGTGGGGAGGAATCTTAGAGGCATTTGGAGCAGCTCTGGTCGTCGGCTTCCTCCGGACACCCATCTGTCTCCTCACTCTATCTGTTTGGGTGGACAAGGCGGTGCCTTCGCGTTCACCCCCCGAGCTCTAGCTTCTCGTATCGTGTTAAGGGTTCAGTGAAAAGGAGGTAGCTATAAGAATCGGCGCACGATAAGGAGGACCCCTCGCGCGAGAGTTCTCATGAGTCTTGGGGGTTTTCTCGACGGCAGCAACAGCTGCAGCTCAGGAGGTAGGGCGGTGGTGGGCGGCGGCGGTGGCGGCATAAGTTTTCCGTACAATGGCAGCAGCGGGGAAGAGTCGTCCATCATTAATATGCCATCTGGTGCAATGTCTCAGCCGCGGCTAGTCACCACCCCTTCTTCTCTCGTGAAGCCCGTGTTCAGTTCTCCAGGACTCTCACTCGCTCTCGTACAACCCATTTCCCTCTTTTTCACCTAAAAAAGACCCTTCTGTTTTCTTCTTGATGTCTCTTTCTTATGAGGAGCTGTGCTGTTTTTTTTACTAATCCACTGATGTTATGGAGTTTTGGCAGCAAACGGGATTTGAGAGCCCTGGAGACATGAGCCGGTTGGGGAGCGGGGGCTTCGAGGCGGATGCGGAGGCGGCTGGGTCGATGATGAACAGGCGAAACCGGGATGCCCCGGATCAGGAGCAAGGGAGTAGATCCGGCTCCGATAACATGGACGACGCTGCCTCCGGCGACGACCAGGATGCTGCCGACAGACCCGCGAGAAAGAAGCGCTACCATCGCCACACTCCCCAGCAAATCCAAGAGCTCGAGGCGTAAGATTTCATGCTTCACCCATTATTTCTCCACACCCTTACCTTCATCGATTAGCTTGTTCCGTTCTTGTAAATTATTCCATGAATAAAGTTGAGTTGCTCTTTTTTTGTTTTGAAAGTTTGTTCAAGGAGTGTCCTCATCCCGACGAGAAGCAAAGGCTGGAGCTTAGCAAGAGACTATGCTTGGACCCCCGGCAAGTCAAATTCTGGTTTCAGAACCGCCGTACCCAAATGAAGGTGAAACTCTGATAACTTGGTGGGTTTATTTTCATGATCAAAGGCCATGTACTTCTGTGATGGTGTTAAGTGAGTCTGTTGTTTTTAATGGCTTTTACATCAGACCCATCTCGAGCGGCATGAGAACTCGCTGCTCCGCCAGGAGAACAACAAGCTCAGGTCTGAGAATATCTCCCTCCGTAATGCCGTGAGGACTCCTATCTGCACCAACTGTGGCGGCCCTGCCATCATTGGCGAGATCTCTCTGGAGCAGCAGCACCTCCGCATGGAAAATGCTCGCCTCAGGGACGAGCTTGACCGTGTCAGCTCCCTAGCTGGCAGGTTTCTGGACCGACTCCCAAACTCCAGCCTTGAACTTGGGATGGGCGGCAATGGCTTTGTTGGGCTGCAGCCCCCCCTCCCAGACTTTGGTGCCGCCTGTGGGATCATATGCAGCTCGCCTGTTATGGTCCCTCCTGTCAGATCTGCTGGGGGGATTCCAGGGCTCGACCGCCCGGAGGAGAGGTCCATGCTGTTGGAGCTGGCCTTGTCTGCCATGGACGAGTTGGTTAAGATGGTGCAGGCCAACGAGCCGCTTTGGATCCGAGGCTTGGATGGAAGTGGGGATATACTGAACCGTGACGAGTATTTGAGGACATTCCCACCTTGCATCCGAATGAAGCCTAGTGGGTTCGTGACTGAGGCTTCAAGAGTGACCGGGAAGGTCATCATCAACAGTGTTGCACTGGTGGAGACCCTGATGGATTCTGTGAGTGCCTTTTACCTGGGTTGTGATTTTTAGTTATGGTCTTCTATTGAAGCACAGCTGAGTGTTTTGATGTACTGATGTAATGAATACCAGAATGGATGGGCAGAGATGTTTCCTTGTTTGATAGCTCGAGCCTCCACCACAGAAGTCATCTCTAGCGGTATGGGCGGCACTCGAAATGGTGCAGTCCATCTTGTAAGTCATGATTCTGATTGCTCAACTCATTGCGAGTTTGATGGATTCTTAGGCTGAGTTTTCTTTTTTTCTTTGGGTTTTTATGTCTAGATGCAAGCTGAGCTCCAGGTCCTCTCACCCTTGGTTCCGGTCCGAGAAGTGAACTTCCTGCGGTTCTGCAAGCAGCATGCAGAAGGTTTGTGGTCTGTGGTGGATGTGTCCGTTGATGTCATCCGAGACTCCCCATCAGGTCCACCTGCAATCATGAGCTGCAGGAGGCTTCCCTCGGGCTGCATCATACAAGACATGCCTAGCGGGTATTCTAAGGTAAACAAACCTTAGACATTTCCTTGTGTCTACTCACATTTATTCAGCTGTTCCAACCAATGTGGGTTTCTTACGTGTTCTTCATCTACTTGCCATTAATGAGTTTGCTGTGAAAAAGCTGCCTTTTTGTGTTCCTGGTAATCTTAATGAACCAGTCAACTACTTCACCACACAGATCTTAAGGCCAACCCCATTTCCATTCTTTTCAACCTATAGCTGTCCTGAAGTTGAAACATCTCTACCAAGCAGTTTGGTTATTACTCCATAAATGGCTGCTGCTGTGTTCAGAGATTTGTCCCAATAAGTAAACAAGGTCATAAAATCTGTCTTCTTAGGAATCTTTGGGTCTTCTCTTGTGAAGAAGATGTTATTTGTTTAATCATGTTTTTGTCTGAAGACCAATTATTTTAATTCAACCTGATCAAGTTTGGACAACTGGGGTTTCTTGTGTAGTGTTTAAATAGCTCATGTTGGATCGAGGCTCTCATTAAAATAACATTTGGAAGGCTCCATTTTGCTTAGTTTCCTGCGCAAACACATTGATTCTTTTGATTAAAAAAATCAATTTGATTCTTCTATTCCTATCTTTGATGCTGTCTCGAATTTCCCCCCTTCATTCAGATTCCTTTTATCATCCATGAACATGTGCTGCTGTCAAGTGACTTACGGTCTGAAGCAATCCTGTGTTAATCTTGTAACCCACCATGAATCCCTAGTCAAGGTGACCCAGAAACGTACATTGTTATCCTCCTGCCAAATGATGGAAAACTTACCTTATAAAAATCCTTTGCCAAGCATACCATAATGTGATATTTATTTTTCCAGATTCAAGGAAGGATCTTTCAGTGAGAACCCAGAGGGCTAGGTCCTATTTTGTTGTTTTGTGAACCCAGAAAGGGTGTTTCTATATTATAAATCTCAATGCTAACCTCTCAAAATACCATATTGTCAAATACATTTTTATAGGTTTTTTTGGTGGTGGAGAAGGGTAAATCAGAAAGGCACTTCCATGTCCCCAGTACCAGGAAAATCAAGCTCTAATATTTTAATTTTAAATTAAAGATATTATTGACTTCATCTTCCCCGTGATAATGAGAAAAAAAATGCCTGACAGTATATCAATATCACCTGTGGAATACTGTTCATCTCATTGACCCAATGCATCTCAGCAATTTTGGAGGTTGCCTAATTTTTCATGCCAGCATTTCCAATGTAGTAATAGTTTTTGCAGCAGCTCAAATGTCGAATCCTATCTCTGCAGGACTGTTTGTGGCTTTTTGGTATCACATTTTGTTTTCTACTGCCCAATTTCTTGCATAGAATGGGTTTCTCCATCTTTTTGTTTGTATTGTACTTTGTATATGACAAAATGTGTGTTATAGAATAAGACGCATGACCCCTTTTCAAGTAGATCTTTGATGCTATCTTCTCTAGAATCACATGGATGAGTGGCCTGATTTTCTGCATTGTCTGTAATGAATACTATTTTCATCAAAAAAACAGGTAACATGGGTGGAGCATACAGAGTACGACGAGAGTCAGATACACGAGCTGTACCGTCCATTGATCAGCTCTGGCATAGGGTTCGGGGCCCAAAGGTGGGTCGCCACTCTACAGCGCCAATGCCAGTGCCTTGCCGTCCTCATGTCCTCTGTCCCTTCTAGTAGTGATCACAACGGTAATTCCTAGTTTCAAATTTCCAGCCTTTCTTTCTGCTTTTCATGAAACATAAATTGTTTTTTTTTACGTGTGGTGATTGATGGGACAGTGATATCTGGAAGCGGGAGGAGAAGCATGCTGAAGCTGGCACAGAGGATGACGGCCAGCTTCTGTGCCGGTGTGTGCGCATCGACCGTCCACAAGTGGAACATGCTAGGGGCAGTAACTGGGGCAGGGGATGAGGATGTTCGGATCATGACCCGAAAGAGCGTGGACGATCCGGGGGAGCCCTCTGGAGTATTGCTGAGCGCTGCTGCCTCGGTGTGGCTGTCTGTGTCCCCGCAGAGGCTGTTCAACTTCCTCCGAGACGAGCGGCTGAGGAGCGAGTGGGACATTCTGTCCAACGGTGGCCCTATGCAGGAGGTGGCCCGTATCGCCAAAGGCCAGGATCACGGCAACTGCGTCTCCCTTCTCCGAGCTGCTGGCAGTGTACGTCCTCTGAACTTTTATCAGGCATGCGATATGAATTCTTCTTGAATATTTGGAAGGGGTGACCCGTGACTGCGTTTTATGGGTTAATTGATTGATCGTGTTCATGGAGTGAAATAGTGGAAATGGCGCATACATCCCCTGTCTTGTGGGGGCAGCCCAAACTGTCTGCTGTCGAGAGAAAAAAAACAGTGAGATGGAAAGGACAAATGGGGGTGGGGGGATCTTGGAAGTATCCATGGCGACGGTCCTTTTTAGCCCTGGAAAGTCAGTTGCTTTTGGATTACATTCTGTGACCTTTCTGATCAGGCAAAAGGTCAATGCGTGGAAAGTCCTAAAAGCTCCATTCTACCGGTTAGGCTTGATGCTGCTACTCTGCTAAGATGGCAGTAGTCTAGTGGCATTCTAAGAAGATTCGAGTCTGTCATAGGGGTAAAATGGTGATTTCAGTTAGTTTGACCTTTTGCCCTCCTTTCGCAGGGGATGGACTCGAACCAGAGCAGTATGCTGATACTGCAGGAGACATGCGCAGACGCTTCGGGGGCGCTTGTGGTGTACGCGCCTGTAGACATCCCTGCCATGCACGTGGTCATGAACGGCGGCGACTCATCCTACTTGGCCCTCCTCCCCTCCGGCTTCGCCATCGTCCCCGACGGCCGCGCCGCTGGATCCGCCGCCATGGCTCCCCGCGGCGGGTCCCTCCTGACGGTGGCTTTCCAGATCCTCGTGAACAGCCTCCCCACGGCAAAGCTGACGGTGGAATCTGTGGACACGGTCAAGAACCTGATCTCCTGCACCGTTCAGAAGATCAAGGCCGCAGCGGCGGTGGCGGCTCAGTGCGAGAGCTGACCGTGAGATTCCATTACCTGCAGCCAGAAAAGAGGTGAGTCAAGAACGAACCACACGAGAACCATGGGCAGCGATGAAACCCTGACATGGGTGATGGTTCGGGTATTGACTCGGCTACTGACCTCCCCGGCGGCCGGCGGCTCTAACGTATGATCTCAGAATTAAGGGACCCATCCTTGTCATTTTTCCCCCAAGCAAGACATTTTTTGGCAATTTATTTCTGAGTTGTTCATCTACATCTTTTATTTGTGGAAAATGGCCATTAAATTATTTGATTGTGTGTAGCTTTTTTATCCAATGCCTGATATCACAAGCATAATAGATAGATGTTGGCGGGCTATTCTTATGACTTCGTGGTCAATAAAACATTGAGTTGGCCAATGCAGTTAGTTTATGCTATCAGATTTTAATCGACAGCACTCGTCTACAGTAGAATCTTAGGCATAAAAGTGCTCATTATACTATGTGCTTCATGTTTAAGCCCAACCCAAGTAGAACTTTGCCAATGTGGTTTATGGGTATGCAAAGGCCACCAGGTGTGCTTGGAAAATCATCTGCCTGGAAATGTGCTGAGCTTTGAAGAGCAGGATGAGTACAGGATTATCCTCCTTGTCCACAGGGGCAATTGGGCTATTATATTTGTGAGTTTCTTGGTCAAGAACCTGCATTGGGATGTGCATTTTGTGCTGCAGAACTGGCTGGTTCATCCTTTGAGCTGCTTAACCTTCTCATTCCAGAGCATGCCAGGAACATCAGCATTCCTTGATCTTGTTTCCCAAGGATGTTTTGTCCGAACAAGCACTTTCCATTTCACGAGTTCCCTTGGCCATTAAATTTTGAATTTCCAGCCGCTTTTCAGCCTTGGCCCATCCATTTGAAGGGAGCATGGAAACTTCATCTTAAGAAGAAACCAAATTTATTGTGTGCTGCTTAAGAGTATGCTCCAATTATCTTTGTTTTACTTTTTTCACCTTTGGGGTTAATCAAGTAGTGGCCTGTCAAAGCTGTGTAGCCATAATGACCAAGGCGAGATTACTACCTGCAAAATAGGAAGCTCCACTTGTGTGAATCAAACGAGGGAAACTGGAGGATTGGAACTTGGAAGTACATGAATGACAGTTAACCTTGACACATCAAAGATTACAGCCAGCATCAATCCTTTGCATGTAAACTCCTCCACCAGAAGCTAAGGTCAACAGCTCCGACTTGATCACTGAAATCTAAACCAGATTTAACCCCTACAAACAGAGAAGAATCACAGAGAAAGGTAAAGCCTACAGATGCATCATAATTTACCTTAACTGACCGAACAATTTGTGGATATGAGCATTTTGTCTGCATAGTGACCTGACCAGTCAGTGGTTTATAACATGCAGGCGAGATCCTACGGCAAGTTAAAAACCTCTTGAGAAAGAAATAGAAGAGAATCAATTAATACATAATATATTCACTTTTTTGCTGCTCCTTGATTTCGATTTATGATGATAAAACAGCTGCAGTCAACCAAATTTCAGAACAGATCACTATGGACTGACCTTCATTAATTCAATTATCCCACCTAAAGTATAAGCAACAGAGTCACTATGGACTGACCTTCAACAGCTGAAATTAAAGAAAATGAAAAACTTGGACAACATCGACTGAAATTCCAGGGGGTATATAAGAAAATTGAACTAGAAATATAAGATGGGTCAAGGAAATTATTTTGCAGCCACATCAGGACATGAAGGGAAAATAAGGGAAACCAGGAGCCATATTCTCTTCTTATAAAAATATGAATAACCCGACTCACCAATCTCTTTACCAATAATCCCCACATGAGCATTTTCCTTCCTTGAAATGATGGAAACAGTTGGAGTCCCTTAAGATGATGTGCCTATTGAAGACTACTGATACGAACTTCATAGCGGCGTGGCAATCCCCACAAACTCTAAGATTCTTAAAAATCCGGATTGGTCCTCCGTGCGGTAAAACCATAAGTCCAAAAGCAACAGCTAACTTCTCACTATGATAAGCAAGCCCATGCTCCCTTCCCTTCTCATCAACATCGTGGAGTGCAAAGTTTATGTCAGGGACATAACCGGCTTTCTTGATTGAACTAATGACCTCATCAACCTTCAAGTATATTTCTTTCATCTCAGGGTGAGCTCTATCTTCAGATGTGAAAGTGTGGACTTTGCTGTTAAGCTCTATCCAACTAAGACCAGGCTCCTTAGTGATTCCTCTGGATTTCATAATTTTCCAAAGTTTTGCAGCATCTTCTAACCTATTAGCTGAAAAGTACATGTTAGCTAATAGAACATAAGGCATGGCATTCATAGGTTCCAGCATGAAAAGTTCCTCTGCTGCTCTCTCACCCATCTCCAAGTTTTTGTGAGCCCTGCATGCACCCAAAAGGGCCTTCCACACAGTTGCATCAGGTTCCTCAGTCATCCGATTAAGAAAATCTTCTGCTTCTTTTAATCTGCCTGATCTCCCAAGTAGATCGATTATGCATGAATAGTGTTCTGGACCGGGCTTTATTCTGTAAAAGTTAACCATCAAGTCAAAGAACTGACGACCCGATTCCACCAGACCGGCATGGCTACAAGCAAATAATACTCCAATAAAAGTAACGTAATCAGGTTTTAGTCCAAAATATGTCATCTCATGATATAAATCTAGGGATTCTTTTGCTTTACCATTTTGAGCATATCCAACAATAAGAGCTGTCCAAGATATCACATTCCTAGCCTCCATGGAATCAAATACTAACTTAGCTTCCTCAATGGATCCACATTTTGCGTACATGGTTACAAGAGAGTTATCTACAGAAATGGATGACCCAATACCTGATTTAATGAAATCTACATGGAGTTGTTGCCCAAGTTCTAAAGATGTCAACTCAGCACAAGAACTCAAGATGTTTGAAAGAATTATTTCATCTGGATCAATTTCAGAGATTCTCATATCACAATACAATCTAATGGCTTCTTCATAAGAGCCATTAAATGCATAACCAGTTACCACAGAAGTCCAAGAGATGATGTCCCTGTTTGGCATATTACTGAACACTTTTAAAGCAGATTTCATACTATTCTGCTTTGCATACATGTCAATAACAGCATTGTTCACCAGCTTATAAGCCTCAAAACCATTTTTGATGATCATGCAGTGGATGGATTTTGCAGATTTCAAATCCTCAGAGGAAGCAAAAGAGTTTAGGATAGAGGGGTATGTAAAATCATCGATCTTTATACCTCTTTCATGCATTTCCTTAAACAAGGTTAGAGCTTCCCTTACGAATCCATGCCTGACAAAACCAACAATTATTGAATTCCAAGAAACTATGTCGTCCACCTCCATTGCATCCAAAACCATCTTAGCACTCCTCAAGTTACCACTTTTAGAGTACATGTCAATCAGAGCGCTCTGAACAAAAGAGTTGGTCACATAACCGCTCCTTATTATGCAACTGTGGACCTGTGCCCCAAAATCACTGGCCGAAACTACTCCACAAGCAGTCAAAATACTTGGGAAGGTATATTGATTCGGCTGAATACCCTTCAACACCATGTATCGGAAGCACTCCATTGCTCGAAATCCATCACCACTCTGAGAGTAACCGGTTAACATTGCCGTCCACAATACAGGATTTGACCTCTCACGCACTGTCTCGAATAAATACTCTGCCTCAAGAATGAGCTTGCATTTTGCGTACATGTCGACTAGACCAGTGACCACAAAATCGTTATGGTTGAAACCAGTCTTTATGGTATACCCATGAACCTGCTCTCCCTGTCGTAGCAAACCCAGGATGGAACACGCCCTAAGAATGCTACCAAGGGTGAACTGGCTCGGCTTTTGGCCTTCCAATTGCATTTTCTTAAACAGCCGAAAAGCTTCATCCTCATGCCCGAACCGGGAGTACCCTGAGATGAGGGAAGACCAAGTGATAGAGCTCTTAGTTGGGACCATTTCAAAGAGACTCCTTGCCTCAGCTAACCTCCCCGAGCCAGTGTAGGCTCCAATCATTGTATTCCAGCTGTATTCATCTCTCCTTAGCATCCCGTCGAACACATTCCGGGCGTCGTCGATCTGCCCGGCACCGGACAATTCACGAAGAATACAGTTAGACTCGTATAGGGAACTCGCTGCACTGACCATGCTACTCGCGTAAAATGCAGCTTCTCGCGGACATCTTGGTGCAGGAATAGGAAAGCTCCTAAAACGTGGGTTTCCTCTTAACACCATCCACTCTCCTCCTTTATCTTCAGCTTGATTTCTTTCCAAGATCTCAAGTTCCCCTCATTTCAATGAATACTAAATGCGTTCATAAAAAGGTGAAGAAGAATTATAAGAAGAAGCAGTTCAGGTGGCGGGAACCGTCATGCCAATGAAGAAATGAGAGCAAAACCTGGGACTCCGACAAGCCGTCGTGACTCGTTGTTCCATTCAGTTAACGGGCTTTTAGATCTAGGCCCAAGTAATACTTCCTGGGACTCCCTCCATCTCCGGGCTCTAATGGCGGCAGCGGCGGAAGGAGGAGCGGGAAAGCAACAGCCAACAGACAGCGACGTACACGTGTACGTTCATTACTGGCTGTTGAATATTATCTAAGGTACCTGCCGGCTCGTCCAATTATCTCCGCCAGATGGTGGGTACACCCTCCTCATTCACACTACCACGCGCGTACCAAAAACAGGCAATATAAAACAAGTTTAGGACTAACTAACCCCATGAATAACAATGGTCATAATCATAGTTTTGTAAACTAGATCCGTCGGTTCAATTAATTTGGATAAAAATCGAGTATCAATTTAAAATAAAAATTTTAATTAGATCAAATTATTAATTATTAATTAGTTATTATAATAAAAAGATACAATAATATATTATTTAGAAAAGATTATATTAATTGATAAAACATGTCTAATTTGAGTGAATAATTAAATTATATGTCAAATTTAATTATTTATTAATTGAAAAGGTAAATATTAAAATACATATTTTAAAATTAATGCATTTTTTAATAATTAGACTTCATAATTTACACCATTTCATTTTCATCCTTGGTCACGCGCGACGAAACAGGAAAACCTCAGTACTCTCTTGTCCTCTCCTTCCTTCCTCCATTGAATTCAAATTTCAACCAGGCAGAAACCTAATCCAAAATTCTCCCCCTCCGAATGTCTTCCTCATTTAGCTGAACAGAATTCCCCAAATTGCGGTGGCCAAGTTCATCTTACAATCAGGTAATGCTTCTTCTGGGCTTCTATCCGAGTTTCTTTGCAGCAAACGAGGACTTGGGTCGTCTCGATTTCTGTAGTTAACCCGACAATTTCTGTGTCATGTACCCCCTGAGTGCAATTAGATTGATTCTTGTCAGCCTCAGTTAGCTGGAAATGTGTATATGTTCGTTTATTGCATAAATTTTCATGTACAGAGCTACGCGGTGGCATTGAATTGGCTTTTACGAACCCCAATCAACTCCTGAAATTAGTAAAGTCGTCGATTAATTAGAAATCCTTCAAGACCTGATTTGATAGCCTGCCGAGCCCTTTTTCGCATTCCAGTAATCTGCGAATGCCACCGTCATCACCGCCGAGGCCAGTAGCTTCCATAGCTGATGCAGTGGACGCCTCCCCGCTCCTCGGTCACTCGGTGGCTGACAACCTCCTCCGGAGTCGCCGCTTCCTCCGCCAGCCAGTGCCACCGCTCGGCGGGACGGCCGCTCGCCTCCTTCGCCGAGCGAGCGGCCGCCGGATGAGCCTCCGGGAACCCTCCATGCAGGTCCGAGAGAACGCGGCAGAGCAGCTTGAGAATCGCCAGAGTGACTGGGCTTACTCTAAGCCGATTGTGGTCCTTGACATTCTTTGGAACTTGGTTCTAGTGGGAGCAGCTTTCAGTATTTTGGTTCTGAGCGCGGATGAAATTCCTGACGTGCCTCTGAGGCTTTGGATTGTCGGATATGTTTTCCAGTGTGTGTTTCACATGGCATGCGTAATTGTGGAGTACACTAGGAGGCAAAGGGAGATGGAGTATGAGGGTTTGGAGAGGAACAGAGGATGGGGAAGTGGGGACTTAAATCCATATTCGAATTCTAACTCAGTTTCTGGAAGTGAAGAAGGCGATTCTGAGGATTACACGACAGAGACAAATCAGCATCACGATGACGAAGAAACCAGGTTTTTGCAATGCCTCATGATTTTTTTTATTAGCATTTTTGCTTTCCCTAGTTAAAACACTCTTAAATCTCTTCAATGAAGGCTGTATTTAATTAGGTGTTGGTTTGAACTAAATAAGGTCATTATCCAGAAATGGTGGAGGACTACGGGACTTTTTGTCAGCTAAATCTTGTATTGGCCAGGATAGAATGTGTTTTGCATAGTTGTGATATTGCTGCCAAGTTCAGTTATAAAGACGTGGTAAATTGGAGTAGAATCCTTGTATTGAATACCATATCCTCTGTAAAATTAGTTCATTTAATTTCTTAGATGCTAGATTTTACTGAGATGGTTGCTATATTATTGTCAACTGTATACTACAAGATCTTTTGCATTGCAAGTTGTAAAATGTTTGAGAATTCGACTTGGACTCGGGCCATGTAATCAGCTGCTTACAGTTTGATCTGGATCATGTGGCAGTGTCACAAAGCATCTGGAATCTGCAAACACAATGTTCTCATTTGTTTGGTGGATCATTGGGTTCTACTGGGTTGATGCTGGTGGGCAGGATCTGGGCCAGGGTGCGCCCCAGCTCTACTGGTTCGTTATCTAAGGAGCAACTCACTGAAAATATTTCCCTGTCTTTAATTTTTACGTGCACTCCATGGGACCACCTTCTGAATGCTTCTTATGGTTACTTCCGCAGGCTATGTATTACATTTCTGATTCTTGATGTGGTCTTTGTGGTTATCTGTGTTGCTGTTGCTTGCCTAATTGGTGTTGCAGTTTGCTTCTGTCTCCCCTGCATAATTGCAATATTGTATGCTCTAACTGATCAGGTAGCACAATTAACTGTATCTCTTCATCAGTTTAATACTTTTGTACTTGATTTCCATATATGATGTATAGTCTAATGAAGTACAAAGTCTTTGTTGTCTGCTTGAATAAAAACTGAATAACATGTCATTAGAAAAGCACTGTGCCACCATCTTGGTCTTGAGCATCTAAACTCTGACCTCGTATGGCAAATATGAACTTCACAATTCTGTAACTCCTAGCTTTGAAATCTTAATTCTTTTTTAAAGTGATGCTCTTTTCGGATCGATCAGGAAGGTGCAACACAGGAAGACATAGACAGGTTGGCAAAGTACAAGTTCCGGATGTTAGGAGACTACGAGAAAGAGAATGGTGAAGTTCAACCTTCTTTTGGTGGAGTAATGATAGAATGCGGCACAGATACTCCCACTGAACGTGCTCTTTCTCAAGATGATGCTGTAAGCTACCTATCTTCTTTCTTGACAACCACAGCTGCCTCTTCATCCCATAAAATTATTGAAGAAATTTGTGATTTTTTCATCACATCTCATATAAGTACAACGTCTGATGGTAGATAATCCCCTGCTTCTTTCCAGCTGAAAAACTCTGCCCTTGTGCATTAGACATTGTACTATATTATTTGTTCATAATCTAATGGTAAGAACTTTGTAGGAATGTTGCATCTGTCTCTCTGTTTACGAGGATGGAAGCGAACTTCGGGAGCTCCCATGCCGCCACCATTTCCACTGTGCATGCATAGATAAATGGCTAGGCATCAATGCAATATGCCCCCTATGCAAGTACAACATCCTCAAACCCCATAATGAGAGCAGCAGTGAAACAGTATAACATGAAAACTTGTCCGTTCTTCCATGTCTCTGATGGTCTTAGACTCTGCTCTCAACTTCTTAGATCGAGTACATACATAGAGACATGCATACTGCATAAATTGTAAAAAAGGCTTGCAATGCTTCTGCTGCTCAGGATTGCAGTTGAAAGTGTGTTCCTTTCTTTTTTACCATGTTTAACTTGTGAGATATCTTTATTGGCAGAGAGCTCATGGTTCTGCGTGTGGGTCCTTTGTGCTTCTGAACTTTAACCGTGTGACATATCTGAATGCGTGCATGCTACATGGTTCATTGGTCAAAAGATGGCTCATATTCAACATGTGGTCAACGAAACCCACCTGCCACCTAGGCCGATTGATCAAGGATGGCAAAAAGCCCGGGTCCTCTTGGCCCTGGACCTACCATGGCCCGATCGGTCCTGTGGTTGATGGGTCAGTGTCCGAGCATCCAGACCCATCACGGGTCTGGGATGGGTCCGAGCGTTGGATCCGGATTCGGGACCCACCCTGGACTTCTGGTATATGAGGCGGGTGGTAGCCCGGGCATCCACACTCACCCAATGGAATAGTGGATCCCTGGTATGTAAAAAATAAAATATATTGTTAGATTTTATAATTTAATATATGTAAAAAATACTTTATTATTTTTAAATAATATATAATAAATACTGGAATTTTTGTTAATCGTATGAATTCTATTTAAAAGAAATAAATAATATATGTGCATGTCATTTTTTATTATTGATAAATTAATATAGATATGACACGTCATAAATTTTAAATTTATATTTAAATAAAACTATTAATTTTCTAAATGACCTTAACTTAAAGGATAAAATCTTATTTGACCTAAATAAGGTTTTGGCCAAAATGTTGTGCCAAGATTTCATACATTTGGTTTTATATAAAAACTAGCATTGTGAATATCATTCGAAATACATGATCACCCCTAATTCTAGACTCGCCACCTTCCCCATCATATCCAGCTGCAGTGCATAGCTTCACCAGGCGGACCTCTTCCTCTTCCGACGAGGATATTCCCAAGTCATCTCGAGTCGATCACTCGCTCTCTCGTCCCCCGTCACTCGTTTGGCTGAAAAAGGCTGCCTGAGACGAGGAGAGGTGGAACCAGGAGGAGAGTATTTGAAGCTTCGGCTCTCTTCCGCGACTCTGTGGAGGGAGGGACCGTGTTCGGCGGCCTGACGTGGAACTGTTTAGGTACAGAGGATGTGGAGCCTCGCGCGATCTTCGGCAGCGAGAATGCGTGGATCGAGGCGTTTCTCGATCGTAACTCCCGATCCCTGCATCGTGCGCAAACGCGGCGCTGATATTCTCCATGATCCGTGGTTCAACAAGGTGGTATACATGAATTACATTATTCCTTCCTGCATGTTCTGTAGGTTCCATATGAACGATACTCCTCCGGGATAGTGAAACGCAAGCTCCGTTTCAATTTATTGCCTGTGTTGATTATATCTTCGTGACTCATAAGAAAGCATCATGTTTATGTAATACTCGTAAGAAAGTATTATATTTTTTGGATGCGGTTATGCTATCCGCCTAATAAAATATAGTCCGATTATTGATCATCGGTTTTTACAGAGTGTAGGATTGGTAATCTATTGGCTGGTAATGAGATTTTTCTGATTGTAAAGAGCAGGATACTGGTTTCTCCTTGACTGAAAGAGATCGACTAGGACTCAGAGGGCTGCTTCCTCCCCGTGTATTCTCATTTGAGCAGCAGTATGCTCGATTCAGTAAGCCTGTCTTTAATCTTCTTCAGCTATCCTTACTA
The DNA here is from genome assembly GCA_030064435.1 of Trapa incisa. Lineage (NCBI taxonomy): Eukaryota > Viridiplantae > Streptophyta > Magnoliopsida > Myrtales > Lythraceae > Trapa > Trapa incisa. The sequence goes on from CM057772.1 coordinate 3,258,215, forward strand.
GCATTTTTCGATTAAGGTCATTTCAAGATTTTTGTGCACGAGAGCGTGTGATTTATATATACTAACTTTCTCAGCATTTGATAGTGCCTCTTGCATTTTATTTATCTTATCAGTGCAATCATTTCATTCTCTGGAGAAAAACACTTATGGCCAACCAGACAGCATTGTGTCATTGGCAAAATGGAGAATATTAAATAGGCTGCATGATAGGAATCAAACATTATATTATCGTGTAAGTTCCTTGTCACTTTGAATCATAGTCATTTTTTTTCTGTACCTGGGGCCTCTATTCTGATACAGTTATTGTTTTCATTATCCAGGTTCTTATTGATAACATCAAAGATTTTTCACCAATAATCTACACACCCACAGTAGGTTTAGTGTGTCAAAATTTTTCAGGGCTATTTAGGCGTCCGCGAGGCATGTACTTCAGTGCAAAGGATAAGGGAGAGATGATGTCCATGGTCTACAATTGGCCTGCAAAAAAGGTACTGTCCGCATGCTCCACAAAAGATGCATTTCATACATTTTGCTTTTGTGCAAGTACTCCATTTGACATCATCCAAGGGTAAGGTGATTTGTTTGTTCTGGTATATTATTTGTTGGAATACGTGGGACACTTGCCAGACTTTGCAGGCACTACTAGTATAGGATAAAAAATGAATTTCTTTCAAGATCTGGATAGTTCATAGTCCATGCTTCTTTCTAGTAACTGAACATCTGAAATTAAATATATCTGATTTATACATTCAGAACCTTTCAATTCTTACGATACCTTGGATGCTGGCTTTTCCTCAAAACTGCAGGTAGACATGATAGTTGTCACAGATGGCAGTCACATTCTCGGTCTCGGTGACCTTGGTGTACAAGGTATCGGGATACCAATCGGAAAGCTTGACATGCACGTTGCTGCTGCTGGTATCAATCCACAGAAAGTACGGTTTCTATATCTTTCTGCTTGTCACGCTGTTCATCATGCTTTCATATGACAAGCTGCATGCTTTACATGAACATATGGACAACCATGTAGTAATTTATAGTTGTTTGAAGGTAGGCATAAACCAATTCTAGAGCAGCTTAATTCATACTGCTGATCTCACTTTCTCATTAGATGCTAAGGCATAGATTCTTTTGTGTATATATGCTTTTAGATATTTCATTTTGTTTCATTTTTTCCTTATTTTCACTATCAAGAATATCCAGTTATGGCACTTATATAACTTCCGTGCATGAGCATTACATTATAAATAAAGTAGGATGATACTATATAGTAGGGTAAGTAAGTATTAACCTCATCATGGCAATCTCTTATAAGTTAATGTACATGAATCTCAAGACAACATGTTCAAATCGTATTTGACAGAGTCGATATTAGTTGGATAAGATTAGTTTTCATCTCTTTAAATTTTGATGTTCATAAAATCATGAGATACAGAAAATATATAATGTATATGTCTTTGACAGACACTCCCTGTCATTCTCGATGTTGGCACTAATAATCAAAAGTTACTTGAAGATCGTCTTTGTGAGTAAGGATGACTTACATCGAAAAACTCCTTGCTTAATTTCTGATGGGATCATTGAAGTATCACTGCTTTCTTTAGAAATCTTTGCACTTTCATTTCTTTCATTTTTTTATTAAGCATACTCCAAATCCTTATTCTGTTAATTGGTCAACTTCCAAAGCTGATGAAACTACCATGATTTATAGATTTAGGACTTCAACAGCCTAGACTGGAAGGCAATGATTATCTGGAAATTGTTGATGAATTCATGGAAGCTCTTCATGCCCGCTGGCCAAAGGCAATTGTGCAGGTTCATTTCATTTAAGACTCTGTAGTATGTTCATTCTTTGATATATCAGCATGGTAACAAATAGTGGATCTTACCAGTTCAAGAACTTCCAAATGAGATGGGCTTGCGAGACATTGCAACGTTATCGCGGAAAGTTTTGCATGTTCAACGATGATATCCAGGTAAGCACAAGCTGCACAAGCATGAATAGGTAGATCTCATGTCATATTTGCTGAAACTTTTGATGTGGAATATTTGTGCATGTTATATTCTATAGGGAACTGCTGGGGTTGCGTTGGCAGGACTCTTGGGAATGGTAAGAGCACAAGGCCGGCCATTCAAAGACTTAATAAACCAAAAGATAGTGGTAGTGGGAGCTGGAAGGTACATATCCAAATGGCATACTTTTGGCTATAATTTAGCTCAACCTAAGCTTGTCCTTTCTACATGCTTCTATTTAAATTGTACATCTAATCATCCATTTTTCTGGAATCATTACTTTTTCCTAAGCAATATTGGCTTGGATTTCAGTGAAGGGCTCGGTGTCCTAGGCATGGCTGCCCAGTCTGTCAAGAGAATGGCTGGTAATAGTGCAGCAGCTATAAACAACTTTTACCTGCTTGATAGAGAGGTAAGATTTGAGCTTTCCAAAATTTTATTTTTATCTAAGGAAATTCCTTGAGAAGTTAACTATTGCTTTGATTATACTATTACCAGATGTAATTATAAGCAGATTTAATTTGCGGTTGCTTTATAAATTTTATGGTTCTCTATGTTTTTTATTTGAATAAAAGAAATTGCCCAGTTAATTAGTAATAGTTCTCTATTTTTATGCATTCATTTAGGATTAACCGTTCAATTAATAGATGTGGAAAATTATGCAGGGTCTCATCACAAAAGAGAGGAAGAACCTTGATCCTGCAGCTGCACCATTTGCAAGAAATCTGGGAGAGATTGGACTTGGGGAAGGTGCCTGCTTACTTGAAGTGGTAAACCCTGCAAGATAAAATATTCTGCACCTCTAGAGCTAGATCTAGATTTCAAATACTTTATATAGATAAAAGTACACATTTGGCTTAGATATGGTGTATAAATAAAATGTACAATGGCTTAGATACCAGATCCCGGCTTTCATATGCACGAGGTCCTTTTTTCTATTTAAAGTTTGTGTGAGTTTTTTAATTGTTGTGAGTCTGATGTTCAGGTTAAAAAGGTCAGACCACACGTGATTCTTGGTTTTTCTGGAGTTTCAGGTGTCTTCAATACGGAGGTATAAAGTCTTTTAACCTTTTTTTTCTTTTGTTTTCCCATCTATAGATGCAGCCAAAATGTGATACACAGTTTCTTGCTGCTTAAGTGAATTGATGATGAAAGGAAATAGTCCTGAATTCATCAAATTTGATAATCATATTTTAGACTGTAATGGATAATTTGTGTAAGTAGAGTTTTGTTTAAAAAAATTGATGATACTGATAGATTTTGTCGTTAACCAGTGCACCGAGGATATCCCAAGTTGATTCATGAAAAAAAACTATTATAATTTCTTTTACACCTACATCCATCATTCCATGCTTGTCATTTAACTAGAGGGGCAACTGAAATACTGCAATGGATCATTGGGCTCATGGAAAAATTTCAGGAGCCAGAGTCTCAGTTGAACCATAGGGGCATCATTACACAATGTAATTCCTTTTCAAGCATAACCATACAAAAAAACACGTGGAATTGAAAATTTATTGTTTTTCCTTCATATCATTTCTTTTTCATACAGTTGCATGCTTCCATATGCAAAATAAAATATTCATATTAAGTCTAATGGTAATTGTTCAGCCTATGTGATAGAGAAAGCTCCTTTTTTTTCTTTTTGGTGGAATCTTGGTCATTAACATAGAATTGGTTTTCCCCACTACCTTCTCTTCGTAAAAAAATGAATTAGGGCCAATAAACTGAAATGCTTGGCTTTAGTGATGGATAACATTTATATTGGCTTCACAATTAGGTGCTTAAGGCTATGCGGGAATCTGATTCAACCAGACCTGCTGTATTTGCCATGTCAAGTCCTACTATGAATGGTATCTTTGGCATATCATTGCCATTTTCTCCTAGTAACATTTTTTTGGTGGATATTTTGTCCTGGTAACATTGAAGGTTCTCCATTTTTGTCTGACACTGATGCTTGTGTCAGCTGAATGCACTGCTGCTGATGCTTTCAAGCATGCCGGACCAAATATAGTTTTTGCCAGCGGAAGCCCATTTGAAAAAGTTGATCTTGGTAAGCTCAATATGATAGATGCTTCTCTAAGGAAGCCTATTTGGCATCTTATTGGTGAAGCAGCATATCGACATGCGTTTATCATTTTATGGTACTTACGTTTATATTCTAATAAGTTTAGAAATTTTCCCACCCATCTCTTGATAGGCAATGGAAAATTTGGTCATGTAAATCAAGCAAATAATATGTACTTGTTCCCTGGGTGAGTGTTCGAAATATGAAAAATGAAAATTTTTGCAACTCTTTAATATATGAAGTATTTTTGATAAAGAACTGTTCATTTTGGACAGAATCGGTCTGGGAACACTCCTATCTGGTGCTCGCTTTATAACAGATGGAATGGTACAAGCTGCTGCTGAATGGTACATTTGCCTCTTACTTTAGCAGTCTAATAAATATCCATAAGTTAGGGCAGTATGCACTCTCCAGTTGATTCTAGTTGACGCGAGTTGATAAAGCTTTTTACGAGTGAAAAATAATATATTATCAGAAACTGATGCCTGTTGGGTTAAAATGAATGAGCATGTCCTACGCTGAATTTCCTTGAAAGATCGGCATCAGCATGTTTTTTATTTTGACCCACTAACTGCAATACTATTTCCAGCCTTGCTTCTTACATGACCGATGGGGAAATCCAGGATGGCATATTATACCCATCTATTAGAAGGTCCAGACTGCCACTCCCTTTCATTTCACTCTTTGGTTTCTCTTCATTCCATGATCTTTAGTTTTTCTATGCTCAGTTCCTATTTGATGTCTGTGTTAGAGATGGAGTTACTTTTTGATTTCCAGTGACTCGTGGTTCTGTGTCATGCTGCAGAATCCGCCACATAACAGCCGAAGTTGGTGCCGCTGTTCTACGGGCAGCCATAGCCGAAGATTTAGCCGAGGGACACTCGGATGTAGGTCCCAGAGAGCTCCAGCAGATGTCAAAGGTTATCTCATTCATTTCCTCACTGAAACAGATTTGGCTTAGATCTCCGAGGCATCTGCTTACTTGCCTACACTTATTTTTAGGACGATACCATCTTAATTTTGGGATAATAATGTTGATGCAGGAGGAAACAGTTGAATATGTGACGCAGAAAATGTGGTTCCCTGCCTACAGCCCCCTCATCCATGAAAAATGAGAATCTCATGCGGCCATTTATATCCACAGGAGGTACAAATAAAGGACCAAAGAGGATGTAAGCAATCGTCTCTCCTTTGGTGAGATTTCTCCTCCTGCTGCTTCCTAGAAATGCAAAATGGCAATGAAGAAGCAGGTTTTAAACTAAGTTCCATTACCGGGAATGTGGTGATGCAAATGAGTATTCTTTTTGTATTTGTGGCACGTCTGTTGGACAATTGAATTGTTGGTAGACACCAACGGATGGTTTTAGTTGATCAGCATCTTAACGCCCAAAAATCAATCGCATAGGAAGATGTCACGTCAATTTGATAGATGGATAAGCATACTGTTTAAAAATAGAATTGAATAATTAAATTATTTAAAAAAATGAGGTGGATTCAGCTTATAAAATCAGGCCTGCACGTGTAGCCAGGAAGAAATTTTCAGGAGCGAGTTTCTGTCTCCACACAAACTGGTACGGTAGCTCTCGGGAACTCAACGGCTCCGCGAGCACCCAAAAAGCTGATCCTCTTCAAATTACGGATGGCGGAATCTTCGAAGAGGTAAGAGAAGATCCTTATCCTAATCCTAGGCAGTTTTTCTTGATCTCATATGCTTCTTCCGAGGTTCGCGGTTGACTCATGGTTTTCGAACTCTGAGAGACAGATGCGCTGTGGTTACCGGTGCAAACAAGGGGATAGGGTTCGAGATTTGCAGGCAGCTGGCCTTGAGCGGCGTGGAGGTTGTATTAACCGCTAGAGACGAGAAAAAGGGTCTTGAAGCTCTGGACAAGCTCCTCCAAGGCGGTCCCTCTTGCCTCTCCAGCTCCGTCGTCTTCCACCGGCTCGATGTCACTGAACCCGCCAGCGTAGCTTCGCTGGAAGAGTTTATCAAGAACAAGTTCGGGAAGCTTGATATATTGGTGAATCTAACGAACCCACTAGAAATTGATACATATAACTCTAAAGATGACAAGTATCCGATCGATATTTGTAGGTGAACAATGCCGGCGTGGGGGGAGCCATCATCGACGCTGAAGCTTTGGCAAAATCTGATTATGGGAAGGTGAGAGGGAATGTGTATGGATCTAATTCTGGAGTATGGTCCATTTTGCTATTCATTTGATGCGGTTAAGATATAAGGGCAATTCCTTAAATAGGTCATTTTGCTTGGAAAGACTTTCAGTACTGGACTTCAAAAGATGCAATATATTGTATTGTGGAATAGTATGGAGGGTGATTAAGTGACTTCCAAAAAAATATTATGAAGGGTGATTAAGTGACTTCCAAAAAAATATTATGAAGGGTGAAGTGCTGATAGTTAAGATGCTTTGTTGGTTCTTCTTGATGGTGCAGGAAGGTGCACAAGTGAATTGGCAAGAGATCATGACCCAACCTTACACTGCAGCTGTGGAGTGCATTGAGACGAACTACTACGGACCAAAGAGGATGGTGGAAGCTTTCATCGAGCTCCTCCAGTACTCAGATTCCCCCAGGATTGTGAATGTGTCCTCCTCCATGGGGAAGCTAAAGGCCAGTACCTTTGTCCGGAGAATACATTATATCCATCTGTGCAAAGAAGTCTTGAAATGTGAATTTTTTTAGGATCTCTCAGAGTTGATGGATTTCATAATACATTACTTTTGCAGACTGTCTGTCATGAATGGGCAACGGCCGTCCTTGGGGATGCTGAGAACCTGACCGAGGAGAAGATCGACGAGGTGCTGCACGTCTTTCTCCGTGATTTCAAAGAAGGTTCCTGGGCTTCCAAGGGATGGCCTGCATTCCTGCCCGCCTACACTAACTCAAAAGCAGCCCTAAATGCTTACACAAGGGTCCTGGCCAAGAAGTACCCGAAGCTGTGCATTAACTGTGTGTGCCCTGGATTTGTGAAGACGGACATCAACTTTAACAGGGGCATTTTGCCTGTGGAAGAAGGCGGAGAGAGCCCTGTGAGGCTAGCTCTGCTGCCTGATGGGGGGCCATCGGGACGCTTCTTTATCAGGAATGAAGAATCCGAATTTTAGTCCTGAAAGTTGTCCCTGTCTTCAACAGCAGCAAGCAGCAGTTCTCTTCCTCGTACTTCATGGGTTTGCTTGATCAATAATGGGATGTCTATCTCAAACTCTTTGCAGTCCTATCACATGTATCCTTAATAAAAAAAGACACCGCTCCATATTTGTACTTATTCGAGGATGCATCTATCGTCCATCATTTCATACTAACTACAGCATTATTAAGCTCCCTTATACTATATCTAATTAAAAGCGACCATATATTTTAGGATTGAAGTGTTTGAAGGGGAGGAATCCCTCACGTATTTACCTTCAGTTAGGTACAATTTTAAATTTGTCCTTTATCTACAATACATGTTTATTCTGAATTAGAAGAATATGGAATAAGGGATGTGCTAATAAAAAGGTTAAACTGATATTAATATAAAAATTTTGTAAATCTTATAATCTTATATAAATAATACATTTCTCTATTTTAATTATTATATATCAATTCTTTAATGTACTTAAATGAGCGGCTCAATTGTTCAATGTACTCAATCAGCAGCTCATTTATAGATATTGATCATCTTGAAGCATGATGTGGCACAAATAGAGAAAACAAAAAACAAAGATCTTTTACCCGACCATAAAATTTATGTATGAAAAATATAGCAAGAATTATCAAAATAGTACGAAAGAATATAAATATGAAAAGTAATTCTATTAATTGAGAAATGCTTCTATTAATATATATATATATAATATAGTTAATATACATATAATAAATAATTAATGCCTCCAGATTAGCTGTCACCTTCCACCTAATTTCCAGTGGGGTTGAATGACAACCTCAAGTATTCTTTTGATACTTCCACCTAATTTCCGTGGGGTTAAATGACAGCTGATACTTCCACCTAATTTAATGTAGGATTAAATGACAGCCGATACTTCCACCTAATTTCCGTGAGGTTAAATGACAGCTGATACTTCCACCTAATTTCCGTGGGGTTAAATGACAGCTGATACTTCCACCTAATTTAATGTAGGATTAAATGACAGCCGATACTTCCACCTAATTTCCGTGGGGTTAAATGACAGCTGATACTTCCACCTAATTTAATGTAGGATTAAATGACAACATCCAATATTCATTTTATACTATAATCAACTAATTGTTAAATAAATAAAAAAAATATTTAAATTTAATCGTTTGGATTAATTTGGAGTAATATTAGTTGAGTAATCAATTGTTTATTAAAATAAAACGGAGTGGTTTGTAAGATTTACAATAAGCTACAAATCACTTTATTTACAATATCAATCAATATCCCAATATCCCATTTTTTGGTGTTTGTAGTTATTGTATAATTTATTATTTAAATTATTTTAATAAACTAACTTAATGTTTATATTATTATTATTTATTATTTATTTTATTTTTAATAAATGTATATATTAATAATATTTTATATAAAATTATAATAAAAATATTATACATAAAAAATTAACTATACAAAATATATAATCTAATTCATTATATTATTTTTATTATAATTATAATATATATTAAATATTATATAATTAATAATATTTTTTATTATAATAATAAGTTAATTATTTTAATATATAAAATATATAATTTAATTTAATTATGTATTAACTAATAAATTATTTAATTTAATTAAAATAATAATGTTATCTTTCTAATTTTTTATTAATAATATTTTATTTCAATATAACTTGATTCAAATTATAGTTATTAAATTTTTTTTGAGCCCCAATAAAATTTATAACTTATTTTTTACTCTATAGTTCTCTTATAATTATATAATTTATTTGTAATATATTTTATTAATTTTACATTAACTATTATATATAATAGTATTTTAACTTGTTATATTTATCGGAACCAAATCTTATTTTCAATTTCATAATTCAAATATTAATAAATACAAACTATTCCGTTAGTCCTATTAAGAGTTATGAGCACTTCATTAAAGGATTGTACCATTCTTGATAATAAATATATAATCACTATTTTTCACTAACTTTTTAACCTTTTTTACTAATATTACACACACAAATTAATAAATATAAAAATATATATATTATATAATAGTTAAAATAATATTATACAATAATTGTATTATCTAAAATTATGTATATTTTGATTTACTTATTTTACTACAAATTATAAATGTGTTTGTAACACTACTATATACATTTTTACAAACCTTTATAAACTATAACTTTTCTCTTTAATCCCCACTTTTAATTTTATTTATAGGTCGAGAATATATATAAATATCAAGTGACATTTTAACAGAATATTTAGTCCATTTAATCAAATTATATCATATATATATATATATATATAATAACGTGAATCTAATTAAATTATATCACATATATAGTGGTACAATGATATAATAATTATTATTATTTAATTATACAGTATGATTTAACTAAAATCGCTACTCATATTAATATTTAATATGTATCACATTACAAATATTTTTTTATTTAACTCTTAAAAATTAGTATGTTATTTGACTAATATCACTACTAATATTTTAAACATGTATTATAAATAATTACACATATCCTTTTTTAAATTAATAAGACTAATAGGATATTTTACGAACCCAACTTATGTTATCAAAATATCACCCAATTAATTATATGTTCAATATCATATAATATAACAAAATTCGATTCTCTAATTTATCCACACTTTACTGTTCACTTCTTCTGGTTAAATTTAGAAACATCTCAACTTATTAGTACTACTGATATATTTGATTAATGCGTAACCTTTTAGAAAATATTATAAAATTTATAACTCTCGAATTATTATAATGGATTTATAGTACATTTTATGCTCTTTTCAAGCTTATCATATTTCATTACTTATTTATGTAAGGTTTATAGTTCTCTACTTTTATTTAGTTTGATAAAACTTATAAATAATTACGATCGGTCTCATAGAATTTGTCATTTATAAACTCACTCACTCGAGTATCTCGTAACGCATTCGTTCTAAATATTTTTTTTCGAATATCTATGATAAAAATTCCACAGTTATTCACAACAACTCAAGCTACACAATTGAAATAATACAACTTGGCTCAAGTTTGGTTCTAAATAATATATTATTGTATAGTTTTGTAATTTTTTAAAATTATGATTTTATTAATTGAAAGTAGTTTACTCAAATCGTGTGTTAGCAATATATTCATACGACTCTTATACAAAGTCATCATTTTTTTTCACTTTTTATTGGTTATTTTCTCACTAGGCCTTAAGTCATTTCAACCATTTAATCAAAGTTCTCTTAACTTTCTAGTTATTACACATTGTCGATAACTTTTTAAAAATTATAATTTATTTCCTATTATTTCTCGTTATCCCTTTTTAAACTTTAAATTCATATATATTTCTATCTCTAGTTAAGTTAGGCTCTCTCACTTCTCATAATTTCCTTTTTTAATCCTTCAACTTTTTAAAATTGTCATTCATTTCATTAAGCTTTTCAAAAAGTCTCACTTAGGTCTTTATTCTATTTTAAACTACAATTTCAGGTTTCTAAGTTTTTTCTAACTTTTGTGGATCCCTAAACTTATACCTTATTTGGGTCCCCATTTTCATGAAATCATAGTTTAGTACCTAAACTTTTTAAAAATTACAGTTTAGTCATCAAACTTTTATATCTTTTAAAATTATTCCATAATATTTTTTTAAAAATATTTTATATGTTCCTAATCATCTCACATAGGTCTACACAGTCACTTTTTGGCTAGTATTAATCGGAATAGTGTTATTTTAGCCCCGATTGGGGACTCTCAGTGAAAAACAAACTTAGAGTCTGATTTTATTCGGAAACTCATTAGAGAGGAAGTGGTGACGACCAATATGGGAGGGTTAGGTGGCTAATTTTCCCATGAGACATCTTGATCACCCTTTAAGGTAGTCAGATTCATTTGTACCACCTGATTTACAAAATGACATAAAAAACATAGAGCTGCAGAAACTTCTCATATTGTTCCTGATCACTAGACTTACCTTTGGCTTAAAGGATCACTAGAGTTGGAAAGAGAAGACCGAGAGCAGCTTTTAAAATAAATTGGGATCGTGGTTGGTCGTTGAGTAGGTCGGGACGAGCTCGAAAATCTTCTACATTGTTTTTAATTGAAGGACTCGAGTTACTATTCTGTAGTGCCGATGTTGATAGCGCGTGTGAATGGCGAAGAGGGATGCAATTTGTCACCCAACCTCAACGCATTTCTAACTCAATGGATAAGAACAAATTTGGTGGTGAGATGAAGAATTGGGAAGCTCTAAATGAGTAGGTTGGATTTTAGAGAGAATTTCAACCATCCACCACCAAGTGGGAGATCGAGTTTTATATGAACAGGTGGGGTAATTAACGATTTATCATATAATATCCATAGTTGGTCAAATATGCAATTTAATTTCTTTACTTTACATTTAATTTTTGTTATGGACAAGATACCAAAAATTACAATGTGAAACAGGTTATTTTTTTTGTTGGAATTAGGTATTCGGATCAAAAGTCTAACAAGTAAGATAATCACGTGTGTGCGTACAACGCAACATGTCGCTCGGTTCGTGTTGTATTGAACCGGTGGATTTACCTGCAATTTAATCGGTTATTGTTTTAATTTATTTTTCTAAAAATTATTTATTCAATTTTCTAAAATTTGGAATAAATAACAAGTGATTCAAATTTATGTTACCAATTCTAAAAATTGAAATATTTTACTGTTTTGTATTGGTTTAACCGTTTTTTATCGTCTATTAGTTTGTTTCCTTATGACCCGACCAATTTGGACCTGTTTCTATTGATTTCATTCTCCTTTCTTAAATTCCAATAATGTAGGGTTATTTGGGGTTGATTTCTTGAGCTTAGTTGTGTATTGTGTCAATTTATAAATTTGTGCCATAATTTCGATTTGATTCGAATCCCTGTTTGATTTTCTCCGTTCTCAACCTCTCATCCAAATCAATTTTAAAATTTTTCAGTGTTATAATTTGAGTGGACTCGTATATATTGGTAGAACCTGACCAGACTCGTATCTATGGGTAAAACCTTGGGTGAAACAAATGAGTGTTGCCTTTACTTATTCTAACTTTTGTCTTGTTCTTTCAGTGTTTATCTATTACTAAGCTCCTCCATATGAGATTGTATCATAAACATAAACATATGAGCCAATATATCCTTGAGCATGGGTTGAAGGGGTGGTATGCGGGATTGAACAGAAGATGACACAGTTATTAATGAGTTCAATGAAACTGATTTTGATGTATGGTGGATAAAGAATCAATGAAGAGTGCCTAGACTTGTAATATGTTCTTCCTAACGAAGGAGAATTACAAGAATTGTGAATGAAGGAGCATCCTGCCAAATGAAAGAACCAACCAGTGGGGGAACGAATCAGATAGGACATTCTTTTTTTTTCTGTGGTGTCAAAGAATACAATTCCCTTCTTGATGATGCAAGGTTCACTCTTGTGCCTGGTCCTCAGCCTCGGACTTGAGCTCAGCAGTTTCGGGGAGTTGGACCTCCTGTGGGTTGCCGAGTTGAGCACATACTTGTAGTCCCCTTGCGAAATGGTGCTTGCAGTACAGGACTCCATCCAGTGCAGCATAGGACGAGTGGGTCAGAGGGCATCCCCGTGAGCGCACCTGAAGCATGTCTTGTGGTAACATTCTCCCTCCAATGTCACCTGTTCAGAAAATAGTTTTAACTGTTGGATAAGTTTGTGGTTGAATTCTTCCGAAAGAGAAACTTGGTTACCTTTCTCAAGGTAATATAAAACCCGTTCAATTAGAACAAATCAAACTGAAAAAAGAATCAGTATAAGTTATAAATGAATAATTGATTCGTTAAATTAACGAAAAATAAATATCGTGAGAAATGGGAAAACCTCAAATGACCAAAATTTCACAAAAACTTCAAATAAGAACCTGGAAGTGAAATTAGAGAGAAAATTGAACCGGTTCAGGGTGAACCGAACCTGAATCGACATGAACTATAGTGAACTAGTTCACAAATTTATTTTTCTAAGTGACTTAAAAATGTTAAATTGAAAAATTGATACCACCATTAGATAAAAAATAAATTTAAATAAATTTAAAAATTTTTAAATTTGAGATATCCGGACGAATTAGGTCTGAACCGACCAAATTTCGAATTCGGGTCACCGAACCCGGTAAACAAACCGGTAAACAGTCATCGGCTAACAGGGCAACCACACTGACAATCCACGTCAGAAAAACTGACCAATCACAGCCGCTCCCACCTCAAGCTCCAACCACCCTCTGTAACTTTTCCAGCAGAGTAACAACAGGGCACGAAACGTAGCCAAATTTAGAAATTTAAAGTGCGAGACGATCAATGAGAGCTTTAGAAGGTGATTAAAAGCAAGAATTGAAGAAAATAAGAACTTACAGGTCGCTAATATTATGAGATAATATCCAAAATGTCATATGCTCAAATTGAGGAAGAAGGTGAAGGGCGATTTGAGGATTTTGGGGGACTTTTGTGCAATTTTTAAAAATGGGAGGTATGAAGGGCAATTTCATTAAATTGAGGGTATTTTCATGAAATTCATCTCAATTGAGGGCCAATTGGGCAAATTAGACAAATTTGGGGCAAAATGAAACTTTTGAAAAGTTGGGGACCAAACTGCAATTTTTAGACAATTAATGACTAAAAGGTAAAATTAGTACATTAATGACAAATTAGTGAAATTAAAGGAGTTAAGGTACCAAAAAGAATAATTGAGAAAATAGGGGACCCAATAGAGATTAAAATGAAATTAGGGATACAATTGCAATTTAAGCAAAGTATGAGGCCTTAGGTGCAATTATGGAAAAATATGGGATCAATTTGTCACCACATCCTATTCGCAACACTCGCACCTTACATGACCGAATTACCTGAGTATCGGCCCTAGAAGCGCACCGAGGAGAGAAGTTCTGTCGGCACAACCCCACCAAGACCACCGAGTAAGTAGGAACCGCTACAACGTTCATTACAGTTGAAATGGCGATTTAAGATTTAAAAATCTGTTTTCTCTGAATTAACCTCCCCTGACTAAGTGACTCTACTTAAAATATTTACGAGCTAATTCTGGGCTTAGGCTCGAGATATCAGTGAGCCTAAAGCCGGTGGATACGAGTATGGACCCGTCCAAAACAGACATATGGTATATAAGGATAAAAGAACTAAATAATGAGAAATTGTGTGATATCTATCGAAATAAGATGAGTTGTCAAGCTTGTTGGGCCGAACCGCTGCTCTGTCGAAACCGGGTCATCGAACCTGTTGGGCTAGTACGCATGGTGAGGTCGAAGCTAAGCTGACATAACGTTGTGCAATACGGCAAAAAATTAATGGTTATAACTTAAAAAGCTTATTGATTGTGCATTTATTGTGATGTTCGAACTATCAGTATACCTGATATGAGGTAATAATTGGAATAAAGGACTATTGGACGAAATAGGGAGCATAACAACAGTATCATCGTTAAATAGGTCGTGAAGCCGAGTGCTTCCTGCACATGGAGACGGAAACAATAGGGGGAATAAGGTCTTGTATCGTTAGTGTACATGGTGTAGATACTTGAGTTTGGAGTTGGACTAATGTTGTTAGCATAAACTCCGGGTAAAGATAGTATCACTTTTTAAACGTGTATGGTAAAAGCGCTACGATATACAAGTAATATAGTTGAATACTATTGTGCGAATGTGTGATATGATAGGAGTGAATTGTTAATTTTGTAATTTTATAAAATAATAAAAATAAATTAAATATAAGATAAATTTAAGTAAACTATTATAATAGGTTTGTAACTAAATTCTCAAACTTAATTCTCACTCTAAACAATTAAATAACATCACTGTACTAAAACCATGTACATAAATTTAAAAATATCAATTTTATTAAATATTATATAGAAAAATTATTAGCGGTAATAATTCTAACTCTCTTAACCCCTGCATAAAGTTCGAGATAGTGGTAAATTATTCATTATATCCCAATCAAACCGGGCAAAAAGGTGACAGGTAAAGTGTTTTTCTTATCTTACGAGAGATAGCGCATTTTGGTGTGGAGAATATGGCTGATGAGATAATAGAGTAACTTATGCCTCATTAGAGTCCACATGGTCCCCATTAGCGGCTGAAAATTATTCAGGTGATCTGAAAAATCCTCAAAGCCATCGCCTGGGTTCCTTCCTTCTTTCTTCATGATAAAAGTTAGACAATGAGTTGCGTAGTTCTTTCTTCATGATTAAAGTTAGACGAGAGGATGGATGACAATAATACTATGTGTCATTGACTTGTTCAAATTGGTGATGGACATACAATCACAACCTAAGTTCTTTACTTACAAACTATGCCTTTTTCTACTCTAAGAGTATTTGGCCCATCTATCCATTCTTTTGATGTTTTGCTCAATTTTGTCTTACAAAAATGGAGAATATCTTCCAAGTGGTGCATGCTTCGTCACTCAAATGTCACCCTTTCATTATAATACATGACAAAATGTAAGAGTGAATAATGGAGAGAGTTAATTGGTAAGAAAGAGATGGGGGAAGGAGATTACATATAAAAGGAAGCATCCCCTCAAATATAAATGGCAGGAGCTAGTGAGAGAGAGAGAGAGAGAGAGAGGAAGGAATAGAGGAGAAGAACCAGGGTAGTAGCAGCTGGAGAGGTAAAGCATATTCGTCTCCTAGTCCCATTTCCTCATCTTCTCTTTTTTTTTGTTCGTGACTTGTGATTGATACAAGGAAGGTATGGAGGGTAGCAACATTCATCCGTTTTACCACGGCCGCTCTGATTTTCAGATCAAAAGAATAAAAGAGTATGCACTCTTGCTCCTCTCTCTCTCTCTCTTTCTATGTATATATGTATATATTTTCAATGGAAGAAAGAAATCTACGGTTAAGTTGTTTCACGATGCATGCAGATTTTTCGGTGAGTGCCCTTACCCGAATCACGATCAGCTGCTGAAGTTGAACAAAGAAATCGGACTACCGCAGAAAATTGTCAGGTTCTGGTTCCAGAACCATGCCGCCCAAGTGAAGGTGGGTGTCTTTTACTAGACTATAACCGGTTGGTACCTGCCATTAGCTCATGCTCTGTAGTATACTTCTTAGATAAAGAGATGATCTGATTATATGTAGATGCGACAAGCCCGAACGGATGATGAGAAGCTGAGAGCGATGAAGGAGGTGCTGAGAGCGGAGAAGGAGATGACTAAGATGCTGAGAGCTGAGAAGGAGATGTGTAAGATGCTGAGAGCGGAGAAGGAGATGCTGATAGCTAAATATGACATGCTGAGAGCGGAGAAGGAGATGCTGATAGCTGAGTATGACAGGTTGCAAGCCAAACTCGAGAAACTCAAGCGCGCCGCTTGCGGAGGTTCTCCACTGGAGGAGGAGACTGGTGTGTGACAGGGGAGGGAGGGAGGGAGGAGAGGATTTGCCGTATCACTTTACTCTGTAGTTCTCGAAGCAGACACAGAGGAATTTATAAAAATAATGATACTATCTGTGCTATTTGTTAAATATATGGAAGTTTAGGGGGTGAATCACAACTTAATACAGTAACTTACGCCCTACCCTGGGCGAGGAGGACGGTTCTCTATGTATCTCGACATCCGTCTTCACCTCTGCACTCCGCGGAAAACATCTGGATGATGACACGGCGACACCGACGGAGATCCTCTTCGACTAGCAATCTCTCTGCTCTGAATTGTTTGTGTTATCTTGTATTTCTGTTATTTCGATCGCCTTCTCCATATATCTGTACAAAATCCTTATGGTTGGCTAATTATTTGCCGATTCCGCTCTTCGTTGATTCACTGACCGGTAGCGTGGTTTCCTTCCGTAGTTATAAATCTCGAGGTTTAGGATTTTAGTCATTCACTGGAAGCGAGAATCTATTTTTCTACCCACGGTTCCGCTCCCATTTTGCGATTCTCAGTCGGTATTGAAGCTACCTAACTTTGAAACTGGTAATTCATTTCTCTGTTTCCCCTCTGGATTCTTGAATCTGTGTTGGAATTGATCCGGTCAACACGCACTCAGGGGCGAAGTATTGTAAAATAAAGGCATAGAGTCTAGATTATAGTTGGGCAGTCTTGTAGGTTGTAGGTTGTAGGTCGGCAGATTGTCATTTCAGAGTATCTAGATGGACAATAGAATGAGGTATCCTCCAGGAATAGGCGCCGGCGGCCTTGTATGAATACAGCATGAATTGTTAGGGAGGACATATGGACCTTGGCCTAGTATTGGATGCTCTTCTTTATTGCTTCTGATCAGTGCTGAATCATGGGTGGAAAGCTATTGCTTTTTAAGCTCCATTATCCAGGAAACATGCTCTAGTGCGCCCTCTGAAATTAACACTGCAATTGCATTGATATTATGCTCTAGTGCGCTCTTTGATCAAGGGATTGATAGGAATTTGAATATGTTAAAGTAATCATCTATTTAATAAAATAAATTGTAGGAGTGCAGAAAATCTCTATATCACTTTATTTAAATTAATTTTTTTTACTCTAAGTAACAATTTATAAATTTATCTTATATATATTATTTAATAAATAAATAATTTGGGATTGAGTATAAATAATTTTTATCTATTTTTCACATATTAAATTTAAATTAAATTTTTTAGTCTAAAATGAGCTCTGTGATCAAAGAGATCCCATCATAAAAGTAAAGTGGGGAGGTATGAGGCCAACGAGATTCAATACAACATGCAGTATATGTATAATCAATTATAAATAAGAGTTAGATTGAAATTTAGTCACTATTTATAATCAATTATAAATATGCAGTATATGTAATTTATATTGCATCTCAATTGACAAAATTAATTGGATTTCTGAGATATATGTATCCTGAATTAATAATATATTCATCAAATGTTGAAACTGTTTATGAATCAAACTTACTTGCTGTGCCGGTGACTTGGGCGAGAGATTGGATATAAGTGCTATTCTAGCTAGCCTAAGGTGTTTGCAACGAAAACTACCTGAAGAGTATCTATCTAATGAAACTAGGATTTGCAACGAAAACTACCTGAAGAGTATCTATCTAATGAAATTAGGATGGCAGAAGGAAGGACATACATTGCCTATGTCAACACCACCGGAAGAATGTCATGCCCCTTTGACCAATCAAAGTAGTCCTTGTGTCAAAGAAGATGAAGGTATAGGTTTGGAATATCAGTATATGTGATTACTATACATATTACAAAAAACTGGATGATATTATTAATTGTGATAATTTACATTATTTCCTTGTAATTGAGTATTAAGTGTGTATGTTGCTTGATCTGTTTCTCTCATCTCCATACTTTTGAATTATAGATTTGTGGCATCTCTCCAAAAAATCAACTTCAGATGTATACTCAAAAGAGGAATCTTCCTCTACCAACCTATGACTAATCTACTCATGTGAATATGATGGCCCAGCAGTGCATATTAGTCGCTTTAAATGCAAAGTAAATTTAGATGGAAGAACTTTTGAAAGTGCACATTACTACAGCACATTGAAAGATAGGATGCTGCTACAAGGGTTGCTCTGCTGTCCATGTCAGCAATTGGAGACCAAGAGGCAAGTGTAAAGTGGATTGTGGTAATTTTTTTCTGATTAAACTTGAATGGCTTCATATTACAGGGTAGAAATATTTTTGTGTCTGAGTTATTGTGTTGATGGATTGATAATTCCTGAGTTATTACAGGGTAGATAATTCTTGTTTGGCTCACCTCCCTAAAAGAGTTAACATAGGCAGAAGTAATTGTTGAAGTGAGAATACCTACTATTATCCATAAATATGCATGTTATCACCATCTCATGGTCCAAATTACCTTTTTTGTTCTTGGATTATAGGAACATTAATATTGGTCTTATAAGGTACATCTTCCGTTTTATATATGTTTTTATCTGTAGAGAAAACACTATTAGACATGTATGTGTTTTGGTAGTAAACCCAACTTCATATTGACATAGTAGTATTTTGATTGACATACTATCATTCATTTATTACTCCGTTACTTAACTGATTTTTTGTAAATGTTGTACTTGACTTGGACATCTATCTACATTATTTAGTTAATGTTGATGCTCAAAGGTAATGATGCTATTTTATATTCAACTTCACAGAGAAATGGTGCATTGCAACAATGCCATGGATATAACAACCGCGTTTTGTTTTCTAGAATTGCCCCAAATTCAGAGTACTAGGGAGATGTATTACTTGCTACACAAGGTTCTTATTGTAACTGATGCTTAGATTCACATGTAATAGCTCATTATATAGCATCAAACTCAGACTTGATGGTTCTTTCCAGTATATTAGTGAGAAACTTGTATAGCAAGAAACTGATCCCCTTAGTGCCTTTTTCTCTACGCAATTCAAACAGAAACTTCAAATAAAGCTATGTATTGCAAAATGCTTTGTGTATGTACTATTCTTAAGTGAGTCGGAGTCCTCCTCTGAGGGGGAGGGAACCCCATTAAATGGCATTCACAAACATCTCTTGATTATAACAATTGCTTTTCATCTGTCATGGCCAACCACTAGCCAAATGCCTAGTAAATAGATATTGAGAGGCATCAAGGGGGATGCATAAGATAAGATGATGCTTGTACATGGAGCTGCTCCTAGTAAATAGATATTGAGAAGCATTAAGAGGGGATGTATAAGATAAGATGATGCTTGTAGATGGAGCTGCTCCTAGTGCTCGTCTGTTGAGAATGGGAGACAGAACTCAAAGCTGGATGCAGGAGCTCCCTATGCTTGAGGAAACGAGCAACTGGATGGAACATCAAGAAGAAGGAGATCGTGATCAGAGTTCTCGTCAACAACTGTGGAAGAATTAAGCACGAATGCACTACCATCTGCATGCATGCAGGGAAGGCAAATAGACTTCTTGGGCTGAAGCAGGAAGGAACCATCACGGACAGCGGGTCTTTTTGGGCTCATTATCATCTTTGCTTCTGAAAGGTAGAATGATTTTGAGCTAAGATGATTCATCATCAAAATCTAAAAAAGTGCAGATATGTGCCTCCTCTTCCATAATTTCTGGGATAGTCTTAAGATCTGCAACTTTCCTCAGGTGCTCCCCTACAATATTGCTCAACCTATAATCAATCATCTTCCCTCACAACCCATGCATAAAGACCAGGCTTTGGGCTTTCATACTCAGCAATCCAATTATGTCTCCCATACTGCTCTGCCTCACTGCATACCCTATAATTCCACAAGGGCGTCACTCTTGTGGGGTTAAATCCACTTTTTATAAATTCATCCCTTAGCCTGGTACCACTTTCTCCAACACATCTCCCATCCCTTGCTCGTCTAGTTGCTACCAATGAATACACCACCAGACTAATGACAGGGCAGATGAATACAAGGTCCAGGTTCTTTCCCGTTGAATAGCTCGGCCCATTAGAAGGCCTACAACACACGCCTCCCAATAAGAGTAGGATAACTTGTGTGCTTATTATATTGCAAAAAAAACTTATGTGCTTCCAATTTTTTTATTCTAAGCAACAATTTATAAATTTATCTTATATGTATTATTTAATAAATAAATAATGTGGGATTGAGTATAAATCATTCTTATCTATTTTTTACATATTAAATTTAAATTGAATTTTTTAGTCTAAAATGAACTCACTCATCAAAGAGATCCCATCATAAAAGTAAAGTGGAAGGTATGAGGCCAACAGTAGAAAGGGTTTTCAATATTACATGCAGTATATGTATTATCTATCATAAAACACTATATAAAAGTTAATATGAAATATAGCCACTATTTGTAAAAAAATGGTGTAGAGAAGAATTGATGCCTACCACTATTTTGGGTAGAAATAATCATATTTATAATTATTAAATAGGAGTGTGGGTTAATTAAAATATCACTTTAAAATCCATTTCTAATATTTTAAATCTTATATATTTAAAATACTTATCTATTTTAATTATTGTGTAAATAATAATGAACAAAACTTATACATTATTTTAATTATTAATAGAATATATAGGACAAGTGACATAAACCACAAATTAATGCATATAGATAACCATGACAATTAAAAAAATTAAATATTTGAGATGATGATGATACATTCATATGAGATACATCTTCCAATGGGTGGTTTGTTTTGTGGTTGATAAATATTTTTTTTATGTAAAATAAATTTAAGTTGTTTGAAGGGTTTAAAGGAATTAATAAACTATTTATTTTAAATATAATTATTTATCATTTATTTAATTTAAATATTTTTATATATTTATATTATTATTTTATTTTAATTTTATGTTTATATTTGTAAATAAATTATATATTAATAATACATTATATTATATAATTATATAATATATTTATATTATTTTCTTGTTTTTATTATATAACTATTGTATATAATTAACATTAATTTATTTTTTATTATAATAACAACTTATTTGTAAATATAATAAAATTATATTTTATTATACATAATGTTATTTTATATTTATTTTCAATTTTATATATTACATGTAGTAAAATTTAATTATTTATATATTATTTAATTTAATTAAAATTTATTCTTTTAATTTTTTATTAATAAATTTATGTGAACCTTCAAACCCTTTTCTCCTACGTTATTATACCTTCAAACCCATAAATGTTAGAGTCGGAAGGGAACTCCGAACCGAGTCCCACCGGCTAAAGGGCCCATCGAATAGATGGATACTGATACTTGAAGGTCCGGTCCGACCGTCCAATCTTAATTTAGTGGTCGGAGTTCAACTAAATAGATCTAATTATTTTATTAGATAAAAAAATTATACAAAATAAGGTCCCATAGATTTTTTTTGCTCAATAAAGTCCCATGGATATGCACATAAAAAACACTAGATCTGAACCATGCATTCTCAACTCGAATCCGATTCAAATTTTTTCGAGAATAAGATGGTGCCCGATTGGGTCTTAAGTACTGGATACGAGTTCGGTACAGTAGTTGAAGATCGGGTCTCTACTCTCGAGGGTCCCGTGTACCCGGATACAAGTGATGTCCTGGACCCGGACCGGGCTCATATTCAATCATCCCCCCCGTACATACCTCCTGCCCAATCACAGACCATCCTCTCTCGTCCTTCCGAGTTTCTGATTGTCGCTGCTCGGCCTAATCCTCCTGCTCCGACTCCAGTGGTAACTTAACTGCTCATTCGTAATGATCTTTTCCCTTTCTTCTATTATACGTGTAAATCAATAAGCACTAAGATTGGATGCTTGCGTGTTTGCTATGCGTTAATAGATTATTGCTTCGAGCTGTAGTTTTTTTTGGCCCGAACCTTGAGGTTTAGTTAGAGTAGATATTTTAGGGTGGTTGATAAAATGGTGATATCGATGTATGCTCAATACCTAGATAAATTAGTCAGTACGGCGTCAGAAACGTGACTTGATTCTTTCTCATGGTAATCGTGAAGTATAAGTGATCTGTTGCTGGGAGAAATGCTATATTCTGTTCTTAAGGATATTGCATCTTAAGGGATGAAATTAATTGGCTTTATGAGATGTATGTATAATGAATTAATAATATATTCATCAAATGTTGAAATTGCTTATGAAATTGAGCAAAAAAAATGAAACAGCTTATAAATCGAACTTACTTGCTCTGCAGATGACTTGAGCTAGGGATTGAATATAAGTGCTATTCTTGCTAGCGTAAGGTGTTTGCAACCGAAAATACCTGAAGAGTATCTATCTAATGAGATTAGGATGGCAGAAGGACTTACATTGCCTATCTCAACACCACCCGAAGAATGTCATGCCCCTTTGGCCAATCAAAGTAGTCCTTGTGTCAAAGAAGATGCAGGTATATAGGGTTGGTATATCAGTATATGTGATTACTATAGATATTACAACAAATTGGATGATATTATTAATTATGATGATTTGATTTATTTCCTTGTAATTGAGTATTAAGTGTGTATTCTACTTGATCTGTTTCTCTCATCTCCATACTTTTAAATTGTAGATTTGTGGCATCTCTCCAAAAACCAACTTCATATGTAGCTCAAAAGAGGAATCTTCCTCTACCAACATACTCATGTGAACGAACATGATGGTCCAGCGCATATTAGTCACTTTAAACGCAAAGTAAATTTAGATGGAAAGAACTTTTGAAAGTCCAGATTACTTAGGACATTGAAAGATGCTGAGGATGCTATTGCAAGGGTTGCTCTGCTGGCCATGTCAGCAATTGGAGACCAAGAGGCAAGTGTAAAGTAGGTTGTGGCCATTTTTTTCTAATTAAGCTTGAATGGCTTCATATTACAGGGTAGAAATATTTTTGTGTGAGAGTTGTGTTGATGGATTGATCATTCCTGTTTGCTAGAGAGATTCTGGTCTATACAACTGGCTCAAAAAGAATGCTACCACTCTGTATATGAAACAATGTGGGCTATTGGACTTTTTCCAACTTTCACTTCAACTGTGGTGATAGAAGGAGAAAGTTTGACTGAGCAACCTGAAAAAAACCAAGAAACAGAGTGAGTCAAGTGCAGCAAAAGTTGCTTACACCACCCTGATTGAGCGTATGTATACCAAAATTGATTCTTTGATCCTCAAAGTATCATTTTCCTTTTATTATTGTTTTTCAATGGATATGTCAATTTCCAAATGTTGAAGCAGACAAGTCAAGTGCTAGTTTGAGTAATTAGAAACATATTTTTTGCATTAATATATTGAGGAAGTTTGCCATTAGCTTGATTGAAAAGGTAAACAATTAGAATTCATGATTTTAAGCATATGCCCTTGATAGAAATTTCCAAATTTCCATTGATAGAATATGATTGTGATTTGTTGTTAGTTTGCCACTGAAGTAATGCTATCTTATCTGATATCTATCTAGGTAAACGGAATTGGACTTCTACTTCCCATTGACCTACCAAACAAGGTTACTCTAAATATCTCAACTGATGTCAGTCCTCGAGGGAATGCACCCCTCAGTTTGGCTCACCTCCCTAAAAGAGTTAGCATAGGTAGAGGTATTTGTTGAAGTGAGAATACCTACTATTATCCATAAACATGCATGTTATCACCATCTCATGGTCCTAATTACCTTTTTTGTTCTTGGATTATAGGAACATTAATATTGGTCTTATAAGGTACATCTTTCATTTTAAAAACATTATTAGACATGTATGTGTTTTGGTAGTAAACCCAAGTTTATATTGACCTAGTAGCATTTTGATTAACATACCATCATTTATTACTCAGTTGCTTAACTGAATTTTTGTAGATGTTGTACTTGACTTGGATATCTATCTACATTATTAAGTTGATGTTGATGCCAAAAGGTAATGATGTTGTTTTATATTCAACTTCAGAGAGAAATGGTGCATTTCAACAATGCCATGAATATAACAACCATGTTTTTTTTTTTTTCTGGAATTGCCCCAAATTCAGAGTACGAGGGATAGGTGTTACTTGCTACAGAAGGTTCTTATTGTAACTGATGCTTAGATTCACATGTAATAGTTCACTATATAGCATCAAACTCAGACTTGATGGCTCTTTGCAGTATGTTAGTGAGAAACTTGTATAGCAAGAAACTGATCCCATCAGAGCCTTATTCTCCACGTAATTCAAAAAGGGGAACAGAAACTGCAATGCAAGATATGCATTGCAAAATGCTTCAAATATCCTCCTATACAAAAGGCAAAGAGAAGCCAATATGTATGTACTCTTCTTAAGTGAGTCGGAGTCCTCCTCCTCTGAGGGGGGAGGGAGCCCCATTAAATGGCATTCACAGACATCCCTTGATTATAACAATTGCTTTTCATCTGTCATGGCCTAAATAGATATTGAGAGGCATCAAGGGGGATGCATAAGATAAGATGATGCTTGTACATGGAGCTGCTCCTAGTGCTCGCCTGGTGAGAATGGGAGACAGAACTCGAAGCTGGATGGAGGAGCTCCCTATGCTTGAGGAAACGAGCAACTGGATGGAACATCAAGAATAAGGAGATCGTGATCAGAGTTCTCGTCAACAACTGTGGAAGAATTATGTGGAAGAATTAAGCACGAATGCACTGCCATCTGCATGCATGCAGGGAAGGCAAATAGACTTCTTGGGTTGAAGCAGGAACCATCACGGACGGCGGGTCTTTTTGGACTCAGTATCATCTTTGCTTCTGAAAGGTAGAATGATTTTGAGCTAAGATGATTCATCATCAAAATCCAAGAAGTGCAGAACTCTATTTAATATGTACAAAAAAATATAGAACAGAACAATTCCTTGCATAAAAGAGGGTTTTTCTTCTAAACTCTACGGCTTGTTCATGCCACACAAAAGATAAAAAATAATTCAAACCATCGAATGTTTAAATAGCAAAGAATGTAATCTACAACTCGAGACATAAATCTCTTGCTTAAGACCAGCAATGTAGCAGTGCACACCCGTGAAGAGAATAACTAATTCATATCATAACCTTGCTATACATTAAAGCATCTCAAGTTACCCAGAACCAAAGCACATGCCCAAACTCTAAGATGTACAAAAAAAATAGAACGGCAGTCCCGTGCATAAAAGAGGGTTTTTCTTCCAAACTCTACGGCTTATGTAGCAGTACGCACCAGAAGGCTCACCACAAGTTTTTTCTAAGCTCCAATGCTCCACCACAGTGCTCTGCCCATTTGAATGCAGGTCAGCCCAATAAGAGTGGGACAACTTGTGTCTCTCTATCATAATGCAACAAAAATTGTGCGCTTCTAATTTTTTTACTCAATCAACAATTTATAAATTTCTCTTATATACATTATTTAATATATAAACGATGTGGGATTGAGTACAAATAATTTCTATCTATTTTTCATATATTAAATTAAAATTATAAAATTTTGTTGTAAAATAAACTTGTGATGAAAAAGTTTATCGTAGAAGTATGAGTCCAACCGAGCATAAAGGTGTTTCAATAAAACATTGAGTATATGTATTATATTTCATAAGTACTATATAAGAGTTAGTTCGAAATTTAGCTACTATTTTTTTTTAAATGGTGTAGATAAAAAATTTATATTTAAAATACTTGTTTATTTTAATTATTGTGTAAATAATAATGAACAAAACTTATAGACTATTTTAATTATTAATAGAATATATAGGATAAGTGGTATAAACCACAAATTAATGCATATAGATAACCCATGATAATTTAAAAAAATAAAATGTTTTGAGATGACATATTTATACGAGAGATAAACCTATGGATCTTCCAATGGGTGATTTGTTTTGTGGTTGATGGACCTTTTTTTTGTAAAATAAATTTAAGTTGTTTGAAGGATTTAAATGAATTAATAAACTATTTACTCTAAATATAATTATTTATCCTTTATTTAATTAAAAAATTAATATTCTTTTATATATTTATTTTAATTTTATATTTATATTTTAAATAAATTATATATTAATAATACTTTATATTAGATTGTATGATATAATTATATAATATAATTTAATATATTTATATTATTTTTCTTTTTTTATTATATAACTATTATATATAAGTAACATTAATTTATTTTTATTATAATAATAACTTATTTGTAAATATAATAAAATTATATTAATTTTTAAATTTATATATTACATTTAATAAATTTTAATTATATATATTATTTAATAAATTATTAAATTTAATTCAAATTTATTATTTAAAATTTTTATTAATGAATTTATGTTAGCCTTCAAACACTTTTCTCCTATTATATTATACCTTTATTAATTTAAAAAATTTATACCACCATTTTAAAATTTTAAAATTTTTTAAAATTGGTTAAACCACACTTAAAACTATCGATTTTCAAATTTGTATCACCGAAACTGGTTATAACATACCGATAAACGTTTTAGTTGGTTAACGAATCGGAAAAATCAATGGTAAATATCGTTATTAGCCACGATAAAAAAACTATCACATAACACGGGTCACATTCGCTATGTTATCTTCAACATCAGTGCACTAACAAAGTAAACTAATAAAAAGGAGAGAGATCGACAAGGAGGAAATATTCGGCTACTCAGAAAATGATCTGGTCCGTTCGCTGGCGAGCGGGGCAAAGGTGGAGTCTCACTCCGATAGTTACCCCGTACAATTGTAAAACTCCCTATAAATAAAGAACCATTCCACTCGGCCTCCTCACCCCCTTACCTCACCACTATGCGCCCTCTAAAGATAAACTACTACTTTTTCGACAAGTGTCGATAAAGGATTCAACGATCGATCATTTCGCAACCAAATCAGCTGCAATTGATGGCATCAAAACCAAGGAGTCCCTAGCTTGGTAAACTCTCAGCTCGACCGGAGGACATTGGTAGAAGTGAGAGAGTGATCGTACAATTAAGTCGCTCCGGAGCTCCAAATCAACGAGCTCCCGATTGACCCTATCTCGACCCTAGACACTTTTTAGCCCCTGGTAAGTTCAATTCCACATTTTCCCAATAATTTAATTAAAAGTTATATCAAATTAAATTTTATTTATGATATTTTAAATCTTATTTATTTAAAATACTTATCTATTTTAATTATCATGTATATAATAATGAACAAAACTTATACATTATTTTAATTATTAATAGAATATATAACATAAACAAAAAATTAATGCATATAGATAATTCATGACCATTTAAAAAAAAGTAAAATATTTGAGATGATGATTTATATTCATATAAGAGATAAAACTATTGATTAGGGATGTTAATTAGACCGATATCTGAGTATGCACCCGATCCGACCTCTGTTCCGTTAATTTCTCGGGTTTTGGTATGTATATTGGACCCGGACCCGTATAGTAAGCAGGTATGGGTCCAATTTATTTTTTTTTTGCGTTGTTTTATTTAAGCCACAGGAGCTATGTCAGTTAAGACGGCCCTGAAACTGCCAAAAACTTGTTGGCCTTCAACGCGATGCTGAACTATGCGGAGTCTCAAGTAGTACTACTCGTCATTTTTTCTTCAGCACGTGAGCTATGGCCCTCATCTCCACCTCCATCTCCTCGTTCCACCCGTTCTTCGTCGCGCGGAGGCTGAGGCTTTACTGTCCTAGGCCACTAGGTGGCTGATTCGAAACTTTTCGGTAACTTCTCCATGGACCCGAGTCGGGTCCTTCCATATGGCCTCGCCCGTTGCGTCTCCGTCGTAGTCTATGAGTCGTGCCGTTATCCCGTCGGCCTTCGCCAGCTCGAGGAAGAAGAAGCCGCTGAAGGATGCAGCTATGGCAGAATCTCTTCCGGTCAATGTGCCGAGCTGGTCGAGGGCCAGGCAGATCCGGGGCGGCGACGAGGAAAGAGACGGAGTGGCTGCCGCCACAAGAGTACTTGGCGAGGCGGAGGGGGAGTGGCTGTCAACGGAGGAGGGAATGGGAAAAACACAATGGAGCTATGCAGGTTGAGGAACAATATCTTAATGCATGAAGATCATATCCTTAATTCAGATAATAGACAAATATTTCACTTATAACTCATTTTTTATTTTTTTATGAATGAATTATATTCGAATTAATAAAAATAAAATGTTCATACATAAACTAATTTATTAGAAATATTTATATTTTATTTGAGATTTTAACGTAATTAAATGAGAGAGGTTAAAAATGATTCATTTATTAGATATTTTATGACTATTTTGAATATAATCTCACTCGATTTAAATTTATTACGAGTAAAAGTAGGATTTGTATTAATTTATAATTTATTATTATTATTATTAAAATATTTAATTCATTAACAATTAAAATATAAAGTATACTCTTCATATCAGACAGTTTTATCCGCCTATCCAAACAATAATGCTTCTTTCTTGATGTCTGTTCTGTCTTACCTGGTGTGCAATTTTAATAAAATATACTCTACAAGTCAAGTCTTGTCTGCAAATAAAATTCCAAGCTTTTGGCTGATTTACCCAAGTCAAGATTTATACACACGTCTTAAGATTGTAGGGCCTATAGCAAAAGGTCTCATAAACTTGATCAGAGAAGCAAACCCAAGATCAATACAATGAAAGCTGCAATAAACCAAATTAGCTTGTATTGTATTTACCATGCTACATCCCAATAACAGCAAGAGTAATGCAATACTATGCTGCATAAGTATCCAGAGATCAACCTTGTATCTTAAACTGTGACAAAAAGAAAAACAAGAAACCTCATCATAAAGAAGCTCAAAGTACTATGAGGAAAATCCAGCTCATGTTAGAAAAAGAACAACAAACACCCCTCCCTCCTACCCTGAGTTGCAAAGACCATGTAAAGGGTATCCAAAAGAAAACATAAGTTAGACGCTCACTCAACTTGTATACACTTCTCTATCACCAGAAGCAACGTTCTTTGGATATATCTTCATGTGGATGGCCTGTAATCCCATGTAGAATCATGCAAACTGAGACCCGGCAGTCCTAATATAAGGGCCTATTCCATTCCAATCGGGCAACTTACTCATGTTTTTGTTCTTACTTTCTTCTCTGTTTTCTTTGGCATTCAATGCAGTCGGTACAGGGAGACCTGTGTCTAGTGGAGTAGGAGTCATCAATCTTGCTAGGAGGGACTTTCAGGTCCTCCACGAGTATCTGGCGGAGCTTCTTATTCTCTTCCTGGAGCTCTTCAATGATCTGATGGTGCTTCAGAACCTTCAAGAATAGATTATGAAAGTTGAGAAGTAGGATTTGGAACCATAATGCTTCAGAATGATTTGATTCATGTATGCAAGTAGCAAGCATGTGTATCTAGGCCTCAAATTTATGGCTAGTGATTTTGATTATTCTGCTCAATTTTCTTGATATTCCTTAATATTAAGTGTGGATTTACTGCTTGGACAGGAAGAGTTGTAAGCATTTGGGAGTGGACTGCCGCATTGATAAAACTGAACTGCTCCCTACAGCAATACCATTCTATAGATGCTGCTTCAAAGTCTAGCAGAGAGAAAACACTGAGGAAATCAGATCATGCACTGAAACTTTGTATAAACAAGGAATACTACCATTTGAAGCATGTTATTTTCTGAAGGTAAGCTTCCAACCTGCAGTCAAAGATTGAGAAATCCCATGAGGCAAAGCTAATGTCAGTGTAAGAAATCGTGGTGGGTTGGTTAGTGTCGGCTCATATACACTTAAAAACCATAATTTATAAGTGCTATAAACCTCCTAACCTTATAATCATAAATTTTCTCTATTTTACTCGAAGTTATATCAATTCCTGTAACGATTAGAAGATCAAAGAAATCAATGCAAATGAGATTTCTGTGTGTTTTCATATAGAAGATTACTTGTTTCCCTAATTGAAGTATTATACCAAATCATTTAATTCAGTGTCACCTCCCTGCTTCAGAGTTGGATTCTGTGAAAAGTTGTTGATCACATTCTCAGTTGGATTCTGAACAAAGAGATCTGTTGAGCTACTGGAAGCAAGACTTTGATAGGACCTGGCGCTCATATTTCCATATCCAGGGAGCATTTGCGAGCTATCGCCCACTGATGATATGCCCATCTGAGTGATGTTTCCTATTGCACTCTGACTTAGAGGAGCATTCATCAAGCCCATGCCACTTTGGAGAGAGCCATGAAGTGTCCCGGGACCAATAGGTAAATTGAACCCCATCCCGGACTTGGACATCATTTTCGTCACCCATTGCTGAAAAAATATCCCTTTTAATGTTGGTATGAAAGACAGTCATCATCAGGGATTGTTTGTATGTGTTGACGGTAATACATACTATAAGGCCAGACTGCATCTGGTTTATGATCCCAGGCTTCAAAGCAAGTCCTACCATGCCATGGGAAGAGGTGAATGAATCCTTCAGCTCAAAATGCTCAGAGCAATGGAGAGAGACTATTTGTGTGATATTAACACAAATGAACAGAGCCATGTGATCCCAATATTTTACTCTAGTGGATGAAGTTCACTCAAAAATCAAATTGCCCATTAACCCAACCCAGATTCTTACATAAGATCGATTATAAAACAGAGGAAAAGGTTATGCCAACAAAGCAATGCAAGAAGATTATCCGTGCTGATATCAGAAGATAAAATGATGGATGGACATACCAACACCAAAACCATGGCCAAAGCCAACTCCACACCCAATTCCAACTTCCATGTTTTTTGCTCCAATTTTCCTCAACTGACAAACCAGCAACAAAAGGAGTTTTCAAACCATTCATTTTCAAAAGGTTGAATGAGCAAAATTGTGGGAAAATATCCTTCCACAGGTGGCTTCATTTTTTACTTACAGCTCTGTTCACATGCCCTGTGACACCCGACAATGCATCTGTGGCTCCTCTGGTGGCATCCATGACTTGATTCACAACGGGTATTGCACCTAATTATACATTTCAAACAAAGAGCAGTATAAAGATGAATTGCACAACATTGGTGCCATCATCTGGCTAGCAGCAACCTAACCTGTGCTGCCAACTCATGTATTAAATACCCAACAAGAAAAGGAGAGTGGGAGGGAGAGGAAGACCGCTGCTACTTCGACTACAGCGCTCATTGGCACTAATCCTAGATTTCAAGATAGCTCCCAGGTCCATCTTCACAAAGATTTGTGCCTACCGGAAACAGGAGAGAAAGGGAAGTACCCATATTTATAGGAAGGCCGACGCCGATACCAACCCCACAGCCGACGCCAAAGCCCGTGAATACTTGACCCACCTTGAAAGTAAGGGATTCTGCATTCTTATTCCCTGGAAAGCAGATTTTGAACTCCCATGGTCTAGTCCATTCTTCAGCAAAGGATCCTCTATGCTCCAGTAAGCATAGAGGTTTCGTTCACACTGATTCTCCCAACTCCATACCATACCTAACGAAATGTCAACTACAGGGAAAAGGGCAAAGACTTTCACATTGTTTTCTTTTTCTAGGTAGCTTAGATGGCAGCTGCTGTAGTGTTGATTTTATCCTTCTGCTATGGGCTATAGATAAGCGCCAAAATAATAATAGCAGGCTGAGGTTATAGGTAAGCACCAAAATAACAATAGCAGTTTGAGGTTTCATCTTGAATACGGAGATGTATCCATCCCTCAACCTTTCTGGCACACAACAAAGTAGGAAAAAGTAAATCTAGTTGACATCAACTCTTCTAACAAAACAAGAACAGATCAAAACTTAGTTAAACCAATTGACATCTAATTCCAACCAAAACTGAGGCAGGCAATGCAAGGAAGTAAAGATCCCTCAACCCAGAGAGGGTAATTATCTAAAATTTACACTTGGAAACAAGAAAGTACCACCAGCTAAGTTTCTATTGCAGGAAGGAATAATATAGTATCCCTGTTAGCAGCACCTAGCGCACCTACCAATACCATCTCTTTTGAAGGATAAAGGTTTCTTGCAACAAAGTAGGTTACTAGGCAGAACCAACAAGGCTACCACATCTCTCACTTGCCACCAAGAGAGGGGAACTGCCCATGGTCTTCAATTTTGGGAGCTGCAGAACTGCTTACATAACCACGGCCACTGCTTCCACTGCTGCCACCGCCCCTGGGACCTCGCCCACGGCCACGGCCTCGACCACCAGGGTTGTAGTATCTCTCACCATCAGCAGGCTTCAGAAATTCATTGATGCTAACTAACTGCACACAATGTATGAAAAGTGGAGATCTCTTTAGATGATAAGAGAATCAAGCAGATAGATATTCAATGGAAAATTTTGAAAAATAGACTATAATGCAAGATTTCAACCACATCTACATCAGCCTTTTAACATAAAAGAATTAAAGGTAAGAAACAGTGGAGCCATGGAACATCATCTATTCTGCGAATTACATCTGCCTACTCTAGACCATCATGTTAGATCAAGGAAATTAACACAAAATATGACTGAAATGCAAGCAAATCCGTACCTTCTTGGCCTTTTCTTCTTTCTCATAAGCATCTTTCCGTTTATCCTTCTCGGATCCCTACACAGATCGTGCAAATTTGTACCCCATGGAAATAAAATTGATCTTGTTATTAATAACAAATAAGACAAGTAGAAAGCAGTAGCTCACCAGCTTGATAAAGATGTCATCATTGTTCTTCTTGCTTGAAAGTTGCTGCATGGACTTCAACTCCTTGTCCACCTCTACCTTCCTTTCCTCAGCCTTCAGTTCGTCTAAAGCCCTCCTTTTCTCCTCCAGTACCTTCTCATACTCTTCTAGAGTCATTTCCTATTCAGATATCAAAAAATAAAAGTCAAATACAAGCAGAACAAAAGCAGCAGTGTGTACGGAATATAGGTACCAGAACAGTTGTCCTAAATATTATAGGTTGACAATTATTACCTTATCTTCAGGCTCAGGCTCCTCTTCCGTTTCTTTCCTGGCATTCACGTTGCTAGCATCAGCACCCTCTTCCTCACCTACTGGCTTCTCAAAAGGCACTGTTTTCACATCAGTATCCCCAGCTACTTCCTCAGACACCCTGCATAATGACTATTAGTCATTGGTAAAACAATTTTTACAATCTTATCTTGTGCAGAAAGTAATATAATCATTTCTCACGGAGCAGCTTCATCAGTGGGAGTGCCCCAATTCCCACGACCAGCTCCATCACGTTTAAACCCATTCCTGAATCCAGCAAACTAAAATCAGAATACAGGATGGAAAATTTATTTAAAAACAGTGTGAGCTTCAGAGAAGTGAAAAACAGTATTTCCAAAGGACACAAACCCTCTTCCAGTGCCGCTATGGCGATCAAACATCCTCCGAGGGCGTTCATCTTCACCAACTTCTTCATTGCCAAATCCGCCCCAACGACCACCACGGGAAGGGCCACGAGGCCCACCCCCACCACGCCTTTCAAATGATCTTCCGGATTCACCTTCCTCAAAACGCCTGTTATAACCTCCGGAAAATCCATCATTGCCCCCAACAATTTTCTCACTGTTGCTAGAGTCTTGTTCATATCTGCGTCCACCTCCACGCCCTTGGCCTAATCCACGTGCACCTCCTCGGCCACGACCTCGTCCAGAGTCATTCCTTGCTTCCCGCACTGTCAGACAAGGAGAAGATATTTGCAAATTAAACACATTTTATTCTCAATATGGGTTTATCCAGAAAATGGCATTAAAAAATTGCGACTTTTCCCTATTGTATCATTTACTTGGATACAATTGTTTACGAGATAAAAGCCTAGTGATGGCGATATGCTATCATTTCATTACAGACTTTACCATACAAAAGAAACAGCAAAGCATTGAATGTGGTCAGAGCACGAACTGTTTTCCAGAACTAGATCTAAAAGTTCTTATCTTCAGCATAAAATCCGCATATTCCGCCTTTACAACCAAAACAAGAACAAGAAATTCCAGATTTAAAGACTTCGCTCCTTTTTCAAAAAGGAAAAGGAAGATAAAAATTAGGGGAAACATATGAATCTCTAAATCTAGGCCATCACGAGAAACATCCCAAACCACAAAAAAGGCAGGCAGAATTCAAAGAATTAACTCAAACCTACCAGCCTGAGCAGGAGGAAGGGGCTTGGATGGCAGCTTGCCTGCCGGCTTTCCCGGCTGGGCATGAGCAGCGGCGGGAGCAGAAACCTTCTTAAACTTTTCAATGCTCACGGCGGCGACGAGCTGGCTAGGGTCCTCATTATCGTCGTTGCCTAGGATATCAAAAGGGTTCACGGTCGCCATTTCCGAGTATAGTGCTCTGCCCTTTTCTCTTTTCGAGCTCGACACTAGAGCTTACTCAGACACATCGACACTAGGTGGTGCCGACTAGGGTTTAATTACTTGCACCAAATGAGAGAGAGAGGAAATGTGCAACGAAACCCTATCCAATAGACAGAACAGCGAAGATACAACTTTGTAAGAAAAACCCTAGTGGTCGTTATATCCTACCTCAGGCTTACCGTAAGACCACAGCTAATAGTCTCCTATTGGTTAATTCTATTGTTTTTTTATTGAAAAAAATGTCGATCTGATTTTATTGTTTCTAAATATTTTTCAGAGTAAAATATTTTTTATTAAGCGTAATTTTAATCATGATTTAAGCATAATTTTTAACCATTTTTCTAAAATTATTCCAGTTTTTATGTTATTAATTTATTTATAATAAATATAAAATATTATGATAAAATTTAAATTTGATCGTTTATGTGATTCGTAGTCGACCGCCTAGCACCAAAATACTCTCACTCACGAAGATCCTGTCGGTGGTAGCGTCGGAGTCAATCGGAGAGCGTGATAGAGATTTAAATCAGACAGCAGAAGTCACATCATCATTGATGAGATGAAGCTACATTGAGTCGAAGCTTGATGATGCATCGTTCGGTTTTCGACGCGGGCGAGCTTACGTCGGAATTCGAGAACTCCGGCGTCAATCCCCGGTTCATCCCCCTCATTTGGAGGTATGGTAAAAATCTTAGCGTTTATGTGATTCATAGTCAATCTCCACGTTATGCTTACGGCGATGCACGGTTTTTTGGTTTGTTCCTGAAGGCATGTGATTCAAAACCCTAATTGCGAATGGACCGACATTCCGTCTTTGCCCTCAGCTGCGTACACAGTGCTCCGCACAAAGTTCAAGCCATTGACCTCCTCTGTCCACTCCGTTATCGACTCCACTGACGATGTCACCACTAAGCTCCTCATCAAATTGCAGGTACGGAGTTCAATACTATTCCAGAGCTTTCTGTATATTTCATTGCCCTTTTTACTTTCATCTTGTTTCTGTTACTCAGCAAATGGAACAGTAGGTTAGCAGTGGTAAGGTCGTTGAGTCGTTCAGCTCAAGTTGTCAATGACTTTGGTGCATATTATGATGCTTTCCATTTTTATTCTGCATTTCCACGGCCAGAATGGAGCGTTTGTGGAAGCTGTAATTATGAGGTATGACACTCGCCTAGGGAAGTACGCTGGAAAACCCCGACCAGGAGGTCCAAGGTCCACATTGTGTATATCTTCTCAGGTACTTGGCTGCTGCTTTGAGAACATTCTATCTTCTTGGTGATGCCTCTACTTTCTTGTTTGTTTATGGAATAGATATTCCTCATTGATAATGTCATATTCCAGGTTGGATGCAAAATGGGTTGCAAATTTTGTGCAACAGGAAGTATGGGTTTCAAAAGCAATTTATCGTCAGGAGAGATTGTGGAACAGTTGGTTCATGCTTTACGTATATCATTGATACGCAATGTTGTGTTCATGGTAGGTGTTTTTATTCTGTATGGAAGTTACACAATTGCTGAATGTATGTGTATTTTTAGTCCAGCGGTTAATTTTAGTCTCTTGGAATATGTTTACTACATAGTTTGCTGATTATAATTGAAGCTCCTTCCCTTATTTCTCTTGTTAACTTGTTGATTGTCTCGTTCCACTGATTGTCTGTATCAATGAATGCTACAAGTTTAAATATGTTGATTTTAAGTTGCCTTAAATCTTCCGTAGGGGATGGGAGAGCCCTTAAATAACTATACTGTCCTAGTGGAAGCTGTTCGGATCATGAGCAGATCACCCTTTCAGCTCTCACTAAAGAGAATTACTGTATCTACGGTACGGTTACTAAGTTATCTTCACATGTGATTGATTCATACCATTCCATTCAGCTCCATGAGTCACTTTTCTTTACCATGATTTGTTTCTCGAAGCTGTCTCGACCTTTTCATTTGTACTCTCTTTTTGGGCATCCGGATTTCATCATGGACCGATTAATTCCTTCTTTAAACATCTTGAGTTAGTTCATGCCGTCTAATATCTAATCTCTGGCGTATTTCATGAAGAAGCCTTGCTAGTCTCTTTCAGAACCCAGTCAGCCTATAAAGTTTGCTTTCTTGGTAAATTATGATATCGATCTACTATTTCATCATTGGTTTTTTGCTTCTATATAATTTTTTTCACATAGCAAATCCTCTGGTTCTCCTTTAGGCTTATGTCGATTGATTTGGAGTTATTAGAATTAATAACTTCTGAGTAATCTTTTCACATTCAGAAATTTATTACTGATGTGTGCATTTGACAAAATTTCCTGCAGGTTGGCATTGTTCATGCTATAAACAAACTTCATAACGATCTACCTGGGTTGAACTTAGCTGTTTCCCTGCATGCACCTGTTCAAGAAATTAGGTGTCAGATCATGCCAGCAGCTCGTGCTTTCCCTCTCGAAAAACTTATGTCTGCATTAAGAGTCTACCAAAGCAGCAGGTGTAACTTATTTTTTGTTTTCCAGGAATATGTGGGTTTCTTTTTATCTGTTGAGTTATATATCGACTTCATATGAGTCACATTATTAGTTGTTCTAACTTAGGATGCATTCTCTGTTTTTATTCAGCAAACAGAGAATATTTATTGAGTATATAATGCTTGACGGTGTAAATGATGAAGATCAGCACGCCCATCAACTAGGCAAGTTGTTGGAGACATATGAAGTGGTGAGCCATTTTGATTTAGTCTTCTTTTCTTTCTGGAAGTTATTTAATCTTAGGTTGTATGATTGTTCTGGTCTCTATTCTTACTGGGTTATGCAAGTGGCTTCATTTACTTTGAGAAAGAACTTGGGGATATTATATCAATGCTGTTATCTTGTGATTCCACTCCTAGTGATTGATTGATCTCACATGCACAATTCAGCCTATTTTTTTCTTGTATCTACTATTTCGACTCTTATGAACTGCACTCATGGACAGGTTGTGAACTTGATACCGTTTAATCCAATTGGTAGCTTGAGCAAGTTTAGAACGAGTGGCGATGAGAAAGTGTTGACGTTCCAAAAGATACTGAGGGGTATCTACAACATCAGGACGACGGTTCGTAAGCAGATGGGCCAGGACATAAGTGGGGCATGTGGGCAGTTAGTGGTTGATGCCTCTGACAAGAGGTCCACTGTAAGTGCAGGTGTTTTGACTGATATCGAGGATATCATCCATCGTTGACAAAGAATCTAAGGTAACCTTTTATTTTCCATTACACCAATGGATATGGTTCTCTCTTCCTTTTTACCTTTGAAAATGCCAATTCAATAGACTTGCAGCCTGAATTTGTCAGAGTGGCTATCAAAGATAAAATACTGAAATAAGTATTACTGTGTTATGGTTAATGGGATTGTAGAAACATGGTGAGCTTAAGTCCGATAAATGACCCAATTTTAAATTTGATACTAATTATTACATTAATAATTTTTTGAAAATATTCATATTATATGTTAAACATACACAACAATAAATTAGATAGAAGCTTACCATAATTAGGGATGGCATTTAACTCATTGGTTCCAAGATATGTGACCTGGATCCGCCCATTACCTGATTCGCCAGGCCTCCAATTGAAACCTAAATTCGGGTCGGGTGCGAAATCCAATCTGATTTGGGGTTGTAAATCCAGTCAGTATCAAGAAGTGAACATTAATAATGGTGGATGGATTATCTAGGCGAAAACTAATTAGTAGGTGTTATCGAGTGCATAAATTATCTGAGTTAGTTAATCTATTTAACTATCTTTATAAAAACCTCACTTTATAATTTTAGATAACTATATAAATGTAAATAAAATCTTGAATTTTAGATAACCCTGTACGGGCAGAGTGGATAAGCCTGCCAAAGGGAGGGTAAGGGTGTAATAGGACAAGGAGGAGTAAGCTTTCTATATTATTGAAGAGACCATGTGATGTCGCCCTCCATAGAAGCAAAGAGAAACGAATTACAAAAAAATATACACAATTTGATTCGCCTATGGGAGAATATTCCTAGAACCTTGAAGGTGGAGAAATGAATGGTGATAAAAGAAACTCTTAGATGTCCACACAATAAGTTGCATTTTCCAAATTCATTATATGAGACTGTGAACAAGAAAGGAAAAATGCATATCCGACAGTATCTAAAAAATAATGGACATCAATTTTAGTTTGTAAATCGATATCCATTTCACAATTTGGGTTCATCATGTAAGCTATATTTTGATTGAAGGCATCACAAGAAGCCATCCATCTACTTATCTTGCTTCGGACAAGAGGTCGTGAGCCGTGTACACTACACGTGGCATATCCCTGACCCCCTCTTGAGAAAGAGCTTTTAGTAATAATATTGATGTCTCTCTCTCCAGTTCAAGCTTGCTGGACGTCGACCGGACCGTCGGAGGGGCCATGTCTGAGCCATGGCGTGGGGATTTTAGCATGTAAGGAGACTCGAAGACCCAAACCAGAGAGGCCAGCCAGCCTGGCCCTGCCTGCCAGCAAAGACAAGGGGAGTCAGCCGAAGCATCTGCAGACCGGACATGCCTAAAATAAACGGTCCAGGAAAGTACAGAAGAACATCCTTCCTTCTTCATATATCATGGGAGGATGAGGACAGATTTTTAGTACAATGTTCTTTTCAATTTAATGCATTATATTATTTTCTTAATTTAATTATTAAATTATATTTTAAAATGAAAATATTTTTTAGTTCTGCTCTTTTTAATGGATATTATATATATATATATTGTTTTTTTTTATCTCTCTCTTTTTGTGGGACAGAATAAGAACATAAAAGCAATGTCAGCATAGGGGCGAACCCTAAAACCGGGCACCTCATCCGATCATGTCTGTTGGATTAATGGGTGGGAGCTGATCCCGAATCTCGGAGGAAGTGACCGGACACGAAAGACTCCTACGATTGATCTCATATTTTCTTCTGGAAGAGCCGATGACACGGCGGTGCTCCCACTGCAGCAACAACGGACATAACTCCAGGACCTGCCCGAACCGCGGGGTGAAGCTCTTCGGGGTGCGTCTCACTGATGGATCCATCCGGAAGAGCGCCAGTATGGGGAACCTCACCCACTACGCCGGCTTGGGATCCGGCTCCCAGCCCAACAATCCGGCCTCCCCCGGGGAGGCTATCCCTGATCGCGGTGCTGCTGCTGATGGCTATGCTTCCGAGGACTTCGTTCCCGGTACATCGTCGTCAAGCTGCCGCGAGAGGAAGAAAGGTTCGGAAATTGGTTTGTTCTGGTTTGATTTTTCTTTCCATTTTGAATCTATTTGTCCTGTAGACTCCTTTCCATTTTGAATCGACATTCTCAGTTAACCGCCTGATTTCCTGGGATTGTACTTTGTACATGCCTCGCAAAGCTTCTGCTAGC
Source organism: Trapa incisa (assembly GCA_030064435.1). NCBI lineage: Eukaryota > Viridiplantae > Streptophyta > Magnoliopsida > Myrtales > Lythraceae > Trapa > Trapa incisa. Next base: position 3,298,518 of record CM057772.1, read on the forward strand.
TGAACATGATATTATATAGGGTCCGTTGCTTTGGGGTGCAAGTGATTCCAGTTTGGATGAGTTTCTTGCTGTGGTAGGCTATGTCATGAAGGCTATAAATGAGATATGAATCCAAATTTACATGAATGAAGGTAATTGATTGAAAAAAGGAAAGGAATTGGCAGTCATGTGGTGTACTCTGAAGGGAAAGTGGCGAGATGAATTGAATGGCAGTGCTTGAGAATGGATGGTTTCAAATTAATGCTGTATACTGGAGTTGTACTCTGAATTTTTTTAGCCGTGAGCAGGGAGGGAGCAAATGCTCATGGATTGAAAATTACCCAATAAGTAAAATAATGTGCTCTGCTAGAATTTGGTATGCAGTGTTGCTGCTCAGATTCTTGCTTCTTGATTCTGATCACAATAAGACTAGCTATCCAGCCAGCATGAGCAGACACAAAAGAGGTCGTGGAATCTGAAAACTACATTTTCAATTGGTGATGCAGGTGTCCCATGGACCGAAGAGGAGCACAGGATGTTTCTATTGGGCTTACAAAAGCTTGGGAAAGGTGATTGGCGGGGGATTTCCAGGAGTTTTGTGGTATCTAGGACTCCTACTCAAGTTGCAAGCCATGCTCAGAAATATTTTATCAGGCAGACCTGCATGTCAAGGAGAAAACGCCGATCGAGCCTGTTTGATATGGTAGCAGATGAAGTTAGTATCATTATCCTTTTTTATTTGAAAATACATTAGTATAATTTTCATTGCAGTGAAATTATGTGTGATGCAGAGAAAATTTGCAGTTGTCACCATTGCATCTCAGCATGACTGGAAACTCTTTTGCATGCACGTGCTTACACAAGCACAATGTCATGCATACATGTTGTTTGGCTACAAAAACAGTCTTGTCTTTTCTTTCTTGTTACTGGAAAATGGAGTTTATGCAGCTGCCTAGTTTCTTCTCTAAACTGCTGATGATCATTCTTCTTTCACTCTATGAGGAAAATTTGTAGAAAGGATTTTTCCATGCTAGAAAAGTGATACTATAAATCTTCTGGGCGCCATGTTGATACTTGAATCTCTACACCATTAAAGGAAAAAAAATCATGATGAGGCTCAAAATCATTTTTGCACTGTTGTGTGCCTCACCTTAACCACTTGGTTAGAGGAACAGATAGTGGGTCAAATTTTCTTGCCAAATGAGCTATAAGATGAGCTGACATGATACTTCTCTTTCTGATAAAAATACTAGTCTCATTTGACTTTCCTAACTCTGTCATTTCAGGCCAGTGATGTGCCCATGGAGTCACAGGATTTCTTGTCTGTGAACCCCTCAAAACCTGAAGCTCAGAGCAACGACATGTTGCCTGCACCTCCTATGCCTCCTGCACAGGAAGAAGAATACGAATCCATGGAGTCCACAAACTCGAATGGAGGAGGAGACCCTGCCCCTCCAGCTCCAAAACCTGAATTTACACATACCAGTTACCCTGTGATTTACCCTGCTGCTGCCTACTTCTCCCCCCTCATCCCAATCCCATTCCCTCTGTGGCCTGGATGCGCCCCTGAGCTAGCCAAGACTGAGGAGGTCCACCAGGTAGTCAAGCCCACGGCCGTCCATTCCAAGAACACCCCGATCAACGTGGACGAGCTGATTGGCATTTCAAAGCTCAGCCTGGGGGAGCCAATGGGGAAACCAGGCCCTTCACCCCTCTCCCTAAAGTTAGATGGGTCCTCTAGGCAGTCTGCTTTTCATGCCAATACAGGCTCAAGCGGCCCGAGGAACAGCAGCAGCCCTCTTCAGGCAGTCTAAAAGGCGCTCCTTCCCAAAGTTCATGTTTATACGATGGATTAGCTTAAATAATGTGCAGTTGTTTCTTTGGGTGTTGAGTAGTTGTCCTCTTCACTGTGGCCCTTTACCTGAATAAGTTTGGTCTTTTTTTACAAGTAACATCTCAGGAACTGCTGCTTTGATATGTAGGAAGTGGCCCTTGTGTCAGGGAATTGGTTTGAATCATTTTTATTGATTAACATGGCCCTCCATCCATGGGAGAAAGGCATGCATGCTCGGAAAATAAACAAAAAAGGGTTTATCTCCTTTTATTGTAGAGACCTCGGACTGATTATACAGACGACGATTCCTTCTCTTCTACGAAGACGACCACCCATTAATTGTCCTACCTGACCTCTTGCATGATATCGGCGGCGGCTTCGGCAGGTCATTACTGCCATGTTCCGAGATCTTGAATTAACGGAAAAAAAAAGTGTGGTTGAGAGTACTGAATTAGGATTCCAAAACATGCGACTACACAATCTGACCGTTATGTAGGATTTTCAGCTTTGGTTTTTTTTTTTTTTGCTCTCTAGATTTTCAGCTTTAATTAATACATTAAAGTGAACTATCAAACGTGCTGTGATCCAAATGGGCCTCATCGAGCCCATTCTGTTTTATTGGCCTTAAAGCCCAATCCAATATTGATCGCTGTAGCCCTTTATATTATTGCACCGTCTCTAACCCTAGCTCAGTGTCCTCGTCGAAGAAAACTCCAGTCGCCACCGAGACAATGGGTAACTCCTGATTCCCTGTCCTTCAGTCCTTTCTGGATTAGTCTCGATGATCCTCAGGTGCGGTTGCCATGTAGTGTTGATTGACGCGTTGTTTATTTGTTGCATCACATCCTTCGTTGAATAGCTTCGTCTTTACCTCACTGCTTGCTTAGCCTACATTAGCTGGTCCTCTTGATCTACGTATTTTGTATTTCTGCTTTGGTTTAATCTACTCGCCTGTTGAAATATTAGATCGTTTCCGCCACTGTTGCTGTTTAACAGCGTATTCTTGATTCACATATGAGAAATTTGTATGTAAACGTTGGCCTGAATGCTCTTTATTATGTTCCTATATCGAAAGGTGCTTATGTTCGAGTATTATATAACAGGAGCGTACAAGTACGTTCAGGAATTATGGAGGAAGAAGCAGTCCGATGTGATGAGGTTCCTGCAGAGGGTTAGGTGCTGGGAGTATCGTCAGCACCCGTCGATTGTTCGGGTTACCCGTCCCACCCGACCTGACAAGGCCCGTCGCCTGGGTTACAAGGCCAAACAGGTAAAACTTTCACAAGCATTTGCTTCGCAGGGTACTCGAACATGAAGATAATTGGGCTCAGTGTTTTTCGTGATAATCACACCCGAATTTCTTGTGTTTTATGTTCATGCTGGTTTAGCGGTGTCATGATGCGTAAGACGTCCTCCTGTAGGAGGATTCTTATGTTTGATGATTTGATGCTTCCTGAGACCAGCAAAATTAAAATTTAAGTCAGATCGTAATACCAAGAGGGTTCTCTAATGGTGAACTTGACTTCTGTCAAGATCTGGCACATTCTATTTGTTACTTTATTTGATCTCTTGGCGTGTTCTTGTGTGTAGTAAGGGGGAACAATACATTGTACTAAATGACCGATTGCTCTTTGATCTGGTACTAGGGTTATGTTATATACCGTGTTCGTGTTAGGCGTGGAGGTCGCAAGAGGCCTGTGCCCAAGGGTATAGTTTATGGTAAGCCCACAAACCAGGGTGTTACACAGCTGAAGTTCCAGCGCAGCAAGAGGTCTGTTGCTGAGGAGCGAGCTGGTAGAAAGTTGGGCGGACTTAGGGTCCTCAACTCCTACTGGATCAATGAGGTAAATTATATTGCACTACAGTCATCTATCGTTGTTTAGGTGTCTCTCCTCTGAAGATTGATTGGCCTTTTCTTTTGTATCTACAACAGGATTCAACATACAAGTACTTCGAGGTCATTCTCGTTGATGTTGCTCATAATGCCATCAGAAATGACAAGAGGATCCAATGGATCTGCAACCCAGTGCACAAGCACCGGGAGCTTCGGGGTCTTACATCTGCCGGGAAGAAGTACAGGGGCCTCAGAGGGAAAGGGCATCTCCACCACAAGGCACGTCCATCTCGCAGAGCTACCTGGAAGCGAAACAACACCCTCTCACTCCGCCGCTACCGCTGATCTGGTCTCTTTGTTGCTGGGTCTTGTGCTTTGGTTTTGGTTTCTCAATGTCCACTCAAGACAGTAGTATTTGTCCTCCGAAAGCTTCAGGTTCTGGAGATTTGGTACACTATTCTCTTTCCTTTTGCAGTTTCCTCCCATCAAATTTTTATCCTTCATGTTTCAGTTTTTGAGGATCCATTGTCTCTTCAATCTTCTAATGATTAGGGACGAGTGTAGAAATAAGTATAATCTTGGCGCCAAAACGGAAGTACTTTGGTAGCTGCGAGGGAGAATGGGTCGACTATTTTGGCCACGAACCAATAGGAATTTGCCAACCAATTTATCGGCTAATCATATGGCGACGCGTGTCACCATGAAGTATTTTTTTTGCATCAAAGTATCCCCGCCCTTTTCCATCCCCTCTTTCTCCTCCCCATTAACTACATCTCCGATAACCGACTCTCAGCGCCGCTCCTCTTCTCGTTCCGCATTTTTCTGACGGCCAAAGGTTGCCTTCTATGGCCGAGAAGACTTATTCCCCTGCGCTGCCATACCCGTCTCTGGTCGACAAGAGCCTTCTTCTGTTCGCCTTCGGCCTGCGTCTACTTAGATTGTTCATGGCTGCTCCGTTCTTCTCAACTCCTTTTCAGCCATATGTCTACCAGGTGCGAACCTGATTGAGCTGAGATCGCTGTTAAATCCTAGATTTAATAGGTTTCTGGATTGTCTCACTTATGCAGAGTCTCCAAGATGCGGTCACTCCTTTCCAGATTTTGGGTGGTGAAGCGCAGGTAGTTCAGGTACGTGAAAATCCTATGCATTGTTGAGAAGGCATACCGGGCTTCTATCGTAATTTATCTATTGAATTATTGAAATCTGTTTACTCCCATCATATCATGCTGACATTGGATTTTCTTGATCAGATTATGTTGGAGCCTCAAGAAAAAGTAATAGCCAGACCAGGTTAGTGATGACACGATTATCTGTATTTTCGGAAATGTACGTCTGGTACTGTTCAGCTTATGCTGCACCAGGATTTCTTCTTCTTGTTATTTAATTGCTCCAACCAAGGCCATTTGAAGCCATTACATCTGTCAACACCCAGACCTCATGGGGGTGTTTGTAAATTACATGTAGTTTGTCATCAGTGTCAAAGTAACACTGACATGATGATCTCATATGCCACAAAACTATTCAAAACTCATATTCTATATAGGAGATGCATCAAATTGTGAATCTTTGATAATACTTTTATGTGCATCATATGACCTAGAGTTGGAAGTGATATGAGAAGCCAATCATGCTCTGGAAATTTGTTGAACCTTGAAAGTTTTTGCAGGTTCGATGTGCTTTATGTCTGGGTCTACTGAAATGGAAAATGTGTATCTTCCTGAAAATGAAGTAGGTGTGTGGCAATGGATCTTTAGCAACAACATTACTAGCATAGTTCTTCGCAACACAGGTACTGCAGTTGGATTTGTTGGAATAGCTGCACCTTCCCTTGCTAGAATTCTCCCGGTTTGTGTCTTTTATATATCAAATTAGTTATAATCCAATAAATTATGCTAATTACGGCTCTCTGCATTTGTGATGGTCAGATCGATCTGGCAGTATTTGGAGGAGAGATTCTGTGCCCAGTAAAGAGCTAGCTGCTATAACCTTTGTCTAGATTTCTCTGTCCAATTGTCTTGGTATTTCAATCTCCCTACAGTGGACCATTAATTGATTATTTCATATTTAATTTATAGCCAGATGCATTCTTGTGCTCCATTAATGACGTAAAGGTCAGTAATACAGTTGATCAAAGGGCACGTCAGGTGGTCACTCGTGCTGAGGTGAGATATTTTTCTTTGCCCTTTTGTGCTGAATTCAAAGGTGAATGTATGACTCCCACTCGTAAAAATTAATATTTCTACAATATTTTAGGGATTCTTGAGACAGAAGTTATCTGGGCAGGGTCTTGCCTTCATAGTTGCTGGTGGATCCGGTATGCATCTTAAATTCAATAATTTGGAAATTTTATACTCATGAAAAGGAGAAACTGAAGTTTCTTAATATGCCCGAGCTCTGTTGATTCTGTTTCACATTGAAAACTTTGCCCATCTTCTTTATATGCCAGCTATGTTTCCACAATCACATCATTTTACTTGTTTCTAGTGATTAAGTGATGCCCATTGAGAATACTTAGTGTATGGCTGAATTAATACTCTCTTGATAGTAAGCCATCTGTTCTCGAGGCAAGAGAAGTTCTAACTGTTGATGTTACCTGTATTGCTGCTGTAACAGCCACAGTCAATATCCAAATAAAATACAATGGCCCCATTAGAAGGGTAGTATTTGGGGTATGCTCTAATGGCTGTAATCTTTGTCCCTTTTATAGATATAGCTTGTTCACTGGGATTAATTCTCTCTTCCTCCTTGATAGTTGATGGCTCAAGCATGAGGATCTTTTGTCGAGTCAAGTGCTTGGCTCTAATTTCATGTGATATTCACTTATTGTTAAACGTACAGGGGGAGAACCTTGTCACAGCTACTTTAACGGGCCCCGGAATTGTTTTCATACAAACGTTGCCATAGCGGTAATGTCCTACCCTATAATGAAGTTTGAAGCTCTATATCTGAATTATCCTTGCTCTATTTTGCTAATTCATGGGAAGTGGATGCCTCTTTCGCAGGGCTGTAACGTCCCCAAACATGAGGGAGAACCCCAAGTTCTTCGTTCAGATAGCCAATTTCTTTTTTCTTGCATATGCTGTGATTCTGTCATTATTAATCTTGATAGATGCATGAGTTCGATTTCCCTTCTTTTCTCAGCGAATACCTTTTTAGTGCTTTCTTTGCCTTTTAGGCCAACACATAGTGAATCTTTAGAAATGAACTCCGCAGTCTTCATGATTACATCATCATAGTGGATACCTTACCCCTCAAGTTATCCTTTGCCGTACAATTATTGTTGGGCTGAGCATTCGGGGTGGACAAAGATGCACTGAATCAGTTAGGCTAAGCTGTTTTAGAGGGCTTTTCCAGCCTAAAAAACGGAAAAGGTTGACAAGGCCTTTACTAGAGAGAATTAACAGTTAGAGCCCACCAACTTTGATTGAAGTTTGAGCACTTCGGGGGATAGTAGTTTATCAGTCAAGCACACCAAATTGGACACGAGAGGGAGCCAAAGGCAACCAAATAACCACACAACAAGATGATCTATACCACATACTTTCATCCAAAAGTCAAGTGTGGCAAAGCAAATCCAACATCGACAAACATAGGATCAAAAAGATTCAGACAGTCAACATTTTATTCAGAAAGCACTCTTACTTAAATATGGAAATTCTAGTCACAAGACCTGGTGAGAAGATGATACTCCATGCAAACCAGTATCATCAGCTTGAGACCTGCATAGGCATAGGGTTAATATAAGTCTCTTGGTAGATTCAAGAAGCAAGATCCAACATCCTTCTAGCATCTTGATGAAGACTCGTATGCTTGCATAACAAAAATATCATGTCCCAGAGAGTGAAACACAGATGATTGTATTGGTAATGGCTTGTCTCTTGGTAGTATTATGCAAGTAAGCGGCCTTCAAAGAATGAACCCATGAGGCCTACAGAAGATTGAAGATAAGTAACTTACTCAAGCTGCTTGTGATGGAATCATCCCAGTTTTCCTGGCATATGCAAATATGCCACCTGCATCAATGACAGGGCCAAGATCACCAATTGGCCTCAACCTATATTCCTTTCCTGTAGAGTGGTTGATCAACTTGTTCTCACCTAGCACTATAGTCACTGTATCCCCTGTTTTGCATTCCTCACAAATCCTAACTTCTGACTCCAAGGGGTAAACTTCCCCGGTTGCCACAGAGTTGCGGAAGAATATCCTCGCATATGATTCTGCCACAACAGCCACAGCACCTGCTGCCCCGAGTGCCACAGGTGCATGCTCACGTGAAGAGCCACAGCCGAAGTTATCTCCGGCAATGACAATGGAGTACTTTGTCTTAGTCTCATTAGGCTCAATGAACCGAGTGGTATAGGCTGAAGGAAGCCCAATCAGGGCATAGGATCCGAGCTTCTTGTATTCATCAGGGTTGGAAGGAACTAGCGTGAGGTATTCTGCAGGGATGATTTGGTCAGTGTCGATGTTGTCCCCTACAACATAGCAGAGGCCATGGAATGTTTTGGGTGAAGTGGAGGTGGCAGCAGCCTCAAGGGTGCAATAAATTCTGGACTTTGGTAAGATTGATCTCATCTTTATGAAGGAAATACTCCTGCTCAATGAGACTTTGGGGTGTAGACCAAAAAAGGAGTTCCCACCATTGATTCCAGAGGGAAAACATTGCTTTGGTTTAGAAATGGAGACAGCAGCACTATCAATTAAGCATGAGAAAGCAGACATCCTGCACAGTTTACAGAACATTAGTAGACAGACCTGCAGTAGTATCCTTTTTTTATCATCATCCAACAGTAGTATCTGTTCTATCTAAAATATTAAGACGACTTTTAGTTCAAGTGTTCCAATCTCAGATGCCAGGGTCCTATCCTTTACATACCAGAAAGTACAGTGTAATTCTCACTGATGCAGCAGAGCAAATGCAGGCTAGATTGTTCAAGCATTTCAACACTACAAGTAGATACTTCTGGATGGACCAAGCACATTTCAGGGGCTGCTAGAGAGACAGGTTTAAAACTCGTATTTCTTTTGATTTACAGGGGGAAATTTTTAGTTAACCTATTTCCCCCAACCATTGAAATTAGCCCCGCTGATGCAAAATCCCTGGAGTTTCAGGTTATCACCGTGCAGTGATTATGGCTGTATCATTATGTGTGGTTTTGATAAGCATTGCCTAAGAGATTCTAGTAAGGTTTTTTTTTCTCACTAAGTTGGAGCTCTCCACTCTTCATAAGTTGCCTTCCACCAAATGTTTCTATCTCCCCAACCAAACTCCTTCACAACAACACCAACAAAACTTCAAAAACCTCCAAGCAGCACCCCACCAAAAATCCTTACTCACCTGTCTACTACCAATGGAAGGCAAAAATGATGTGGATCTACAGCTGGCTATGCAATATCAAATGGGAGTAGCAGACCCGTTAGATGTCGTACAGTTAAAAAAGAGCAAGCTCCATATGATCAGGAGAGGGGCCTTACCCTTCTGATCAAACCACTTGGTCACAAACCACCACTCCCAAATGTGATTATTGGGAACCTAGTACAGGCCTGGAGCATGAGGAGACAGGTAAAGATTACAGAAGTCCGCATTTAAAGGAAATTTTGTTTCTATTTAAAGAGAAGAGAGACGTGGAAACTGTTTTGCAAAAAGGAGTGTAGACTATCAGATATGCCCACATGCCCATACACAAGTGGGAAAGCATGGTCCTTATTGCAAGAATAGATTTTCTGAGGCCTTTACTTCTAGATTACAAAAAGCAGGTGTTGTGCATTTAACTGCTTTAAGATTTGATCACAAACCATCTTATGCAAATTGTGGATGGATTCATCTTCATCTCCTACCCCATTTAGTTGTGAAGTGGTCAAAAACGCAGTGAGTCATTACATTGCAGGGTCATCCTATTGTAAATTTTCCTAAAAAATGTTTAAAAGAAAAATAAGCTTGATATAAAACCTATTTTGAGTAGGGTAACATCCCCAAATTAAGCAACCTTCAATAGATAGATATATAAAAGATAACGGTCTCCTAGCCCAAGAGGTTATTGATACCATGAATCCATCTAGAGCACATAGGGGCTGGGTTTGCATGAAAATGGATTTCTAAAAAGCTGTTGATAGCTTAGAATGGTCTTTCATTATCACAATTGTGAAATGCTTTGGCCTTCATGAAACTTATGTAAAATGAATATTTCAGTGTATGTCCACACCAACTTGTGTTGCCGCATGGGCATTTCAAAATCAATCCATGGTTAAAAAGTGCGCTCCAATATCACCCTATTTATTCATCATAGCCACAAAAGTTCTATCTAGGATGTTATACAGAGCTGAGAAAGGTGTAAACATAAAAGGGTAAAGTTAAGAAGTAATAGACCTACTTAGATTGAGGTGTTTGGAGGGTAGGTGAAGGGAAGGATCCATATGGATAATATATCCCAAATTGGGATAGTATTATAGAGAGGAGGGGAAGAGAGTGATTTGTATACGAAAAAACTACTACATCCTTAACATTTACCTTTTATTATTAAATTTAATGGTTGAATTGTAGTTTTTGTACGATTCCTCTTCATCCCTCCATATTTCACCGTTTTTGGAGGGATTGAGAAATCTAAGAATGGAGTTACCTCATAACTTAAATACTCAAATGATAAATTTCTCTATCCCTACTGAATAAAGTGGCTGGAGTCTAGAGTGGCCAAGAAATCAATTTGAAAAAAATCTATCCTTTTCTCTAAAAAAATAAGGCTTGAGATCAAAAGGGGATTGAAGCATCTTTTGGGGCTAAATAAGTAGAAAACAAATGTTTCAAACTGTAGCATGTAAAGCCATGTCCTTCCCTTGGGCAGGCAAGACTATAAGTAGAAAACAAATGTTTCAACTGGTCCAAGTTATGTTTACCAAAAAAAGCAGGAGGCTTAGGCTTTAGATTTGCATCTAAAGACAATAGAGCAATGTTGTCAAAATCTATATGGTCCATTTCAGTAAACCAAGATAGTCTTGTTGCCAAATGTCTAAATCCCAAATATGTTCAAGCTATAGTAGGCAACTATGTAGGAAGAGGGCATAAATCATATGTATGGACAGGTCTCTTCTCCTGTGTAGATACACTTTAGGGCTTCTAAAAGAATTGGATATGGTAGTAATACTAATATATGGTCTGAACAATGGGTTAGAGGTCTAATAGATATAATTATTGAGCTTGATGAACATACTGACATGAATTGTAGAATGATTGTTAGAGATTTAATGCATCTCAACCCATAGAGGTGGAACATGCAGCTGGTAAGAAATCTTTTCTCCCCTCAATCTGTTGTGTATACTAAAAATGCACTTATCTGAAGATGAAAGCATGGATGGATATGTGAGCACTCACTGGATGGAAAGCATACTGTGACTATGAGATCTTATTATTTATTAGAACAACCTCCATTCCTGTTAATACCAATGAAAAGCTTTGAAAAGTTGAAATTCTATGTATGAAGGATGACTAGTGAATGACTCCCCTGATTAGGCAACAGCACCCTTTATGCCAAGCCAGTCCCAATGGTTTCAAGCATCACTTTGGAAATTGCTTATTCACTCAAGTATTGTGGATGGAATCACAATATAGTTTGTGGAGCTTTCCAAGTACCTCAAGCCAGATATGGATTGTTTTCATAATAAATCCACCTTTTTTTTTCCAAAAGAACTCCAAGGAAGCAAAATATTTTACTCTGATTGGATTTGCTCTCTGTTATCAGCTTTGGACTCATGGAGCACAAATTTCAACTCTTAAATTCTACCTGATTTGTTTTCACTAATAGCTGAAGTGGGGAAGAGCTACAAGGAACATAGATTTGAAGGGGAGAATCTACCAAAAATGACGGCAAATACCAACATCCACTGCCAGAGATAACCTCCAGGCATCAGAAGATCATACACACTTTGTTGCAGCTATGCAATCATCAGGTAGGATGCTTATATGTATTGATCTTGTATGGAAGGAGGGCTCTGATTGTGTTGCTGGATTTTCTGCCAAGAATTGTCAATCCCCCACTGGAAGATGAAGATGAAACACTATTTCTATCTACCTCATCAGCTATTCAAAACAAGTTGTCCATCCCCCACTGGAAGATGAAACACTATTTCTATCTACCTCATCAGCTATTCAAAACAAGTTGTCCCGTATCACTTTTCTGGCAAATGGAATTAGACAAATTGGGACAATCCCCTGGACTCTCAAGGACATTTAGTCAAATCTCACTGTTAATGATCTCTTTTTGAAAGCTGGAAGTGCTGTTGGATTAGTAGGAATATTAACAGCCTAGCCCATGGCCATGAGATGTGTCAGGCAGGCTTTAGAAGTAATTGCAATACTTTGCACACTTTTGAGGGAGGATACCACCATAGCCCCGGCCAGACCAGATTGTTTGAGAGCTATCCACTCACTCACTCACCTAAAACAGTAAACAGAAAGAGAAAAAAAACTGCAGGAGTATACAGAACAACGAAAACCCCCAAGAATGTATCATAATTCAACACAAACTAAACTAAGACACTGACGCTCATACTTTGCTTGTCTAAACAAAGCCGCCACCCAGATTCCATAGATTTATAGCATTCCGTATTTCTTTCCCCTTTGATTGCCAGGAATCCTTTGTAGACTCGGGAAAATGACATAATTTTAAAAAATTGACAGCTTCCAGATCATTAGCAGAAAGCAAAAATCTCTACACAAACCCTCCGCACCCCGCCCAAAAGAAAAAGGCTGAATTACCTCGCAGACAGATGACGCACGCCCAGCTAGCCCTGCATTTCCTACGGGACTCCCTCCGTGACTGACGTTTCAACTTTAGCTATTGGACTGAGATCTGTCATCCGAATATGTAATTTTCGAAATAATAAGGTTAAATATGGAAATTTTAAATTTTAAATGATAAAATATTCAATATTAAAAAAATTAAAATCTTAAATATAATCGTAAAACACTTGAAATCCAAACAAAATATTTAGAAAGTTTAATGATATAGGGTTAAGTTTAGAAAGTAAAAGGATGAAAGTGTGAAATATTACAATTTGGGAGACATGGCTATTATTATGGGGCATGTAAGGATTTGGAGACCATATATTGTATTTAGAGAGAGGAGTGGATTGTATTTAGAGGGAGAGCGTAGTGATGGACCATAATAATTTATGGTTTAAAGTGATTTTTAGTGATACGAATAATTATTAATAAAAGATTTAAAATTGTGTTATTTTAATTTAATTAATTATTATTATATAATTAAATTATATTAAATATACTATATATTAAAATAATATATTATTTTAATATAATAAAAATTATTATAATTATATTATAAATATTATATATTTTATTTTTATGTATAATATTTTTATTATATACTTTTATATAAAATATTATTATATAATAATAAAAATATAAAAGAAAATAAACAAAATAATATAAATACAAGTGTATTAAAATAATTTAATCAATAAATTAAAAATCATTTTAAAACTTCGATAGATTTACATTTATTTATCAATAAATTAAAATCACTATATTTTATTTTACCGGTTAATTTTTATACATTCATTCAAAATTGAGTAAGGTAAATTTTGAGAATTTTTTTGCTCAATAAATAGATTTTAAGAATAAAAATTATAATTTAGAAAAAAATTACAAAATAAATTAAAATATGGTCAATTTTAAATATATATAGTAAATATAACTAATTATATATATAATTATTGTAAGTTGATATTTCAATTATCTCATATGAAATAATTTAAAATTTTAGATAAATTAAACCAATTTTAAATAGGTGAATAAGATTTTTGATATAATGTTAAACTTAATACTTACCACTATAAAAGTATTTATACTAATGCTCTCAAAAATATATTTGGAAACATGACAGAAAAATCAGGGTAAAAAAAAAGAAAAATGAAAGGAAAAAATATATATGAAGAATTTCTATTAAAAAGTGAGAAATATCTCACGTGAGCTAATAAATTAGAAAGGATGAGTTCGCCCTTCTTCCTTTAAAAAAATGTTGAAAATCTGTCTGATTTAAAATAAATTGAAAAGGATGTATAAAGATTCAAATCGGATAAATAATACGCCTTATTTAGTGGAAATATGTTTAATACACAGAAAAGTGGGTTAAAATTCCAACCCTAAAAAACTTAGATTATCTCCAATGTGATCTAAAACCTAATAGGCTTAGGGTCAATAAATTTAAATTGATCAAAATTCAAATATTTTAAAAATAGATTAAGTTTTAATGGTTTAAAAAATAAGATAAGATCAAATATTTAGAAAATATATTTAATACTTTGATTTTGAAATGTGAACTAATAACCAAATGTTTAGAAATTAGCTTAGCGTCTAATAATTTGAACAATGTGATAATTTTAAATATTTGAAAAAAATTACTTATTTTTATACTCCAATTCGATAATATCAGTTGAAAACTTATTATTTTGATTCGATTTTACTAAAAACTTGTGAACATCTAGTTTATAATAAAATAGATTGTAAAATACAGTGAAAATTTAAAATTTTTATTTTAAAATTTTGAATGAGCACAAAAAATAATTTACCAAAATTTTTTGTGAAAAATAAAAAAATGATAAAAAAATTTAAAGCACTTTTTCAACAATTATGCCATTATCGTGCCATTATATGATTTAAAACTCAAATATTCCCCGTAAATAATTTAATATAATTTTTTATTTTATTACTCATATTTAAAAATCGCAATTCCCATATTTTACCTTACCTGTTTTGAGATTTTTATCTCAAACCATCCGTACTATAGTCTAATTTACCATTGAGTTATTCTCGATCTACACCGTTAGTTTCACATGAATAACAACTTTCACCACTTTATCTAAAACAATCTTCCCATTTATCTTTCGCTTCTCATCTTAGAATTTTTTTTATATAGCTTCCTAATGAAACTTACTTCAAGTTACGTCATTTGGATGATTTTGTAGATTTAACTAAAAGTTGGAACTTCTCTTTATTCTTTTATCCTTTTATTTTTTCTTACTTCTCCTCTTACGTATCCCATCTCTTATCTCTTCGGTATTTCAAGAGTGATACTTCTTTTTTTTAGTATTATATAACCACATATATTTTATGTTTAATAGTTGTTCATTTCTCTTATTAATTTTGTTTGACACCTTTTTAATCAACTAAGGTTCTTAAAAAATTATGAGATACCTGATATGGGTTAATGATAATCTCAAAGGCTACTAGACAATAATGCTAGAATAAGTGAATACAATACTTGTCCAGCACACTTAGAACTCTAGGAATTTAATGTGCATTACACTTGGCAAAGTGGAAATGTATAATGTCACGTCTAAACCTGGTTTGGTTGAAATATCGTAAATAATTTAGCACTACTCCCGATATAAAAGGAATAACCACCAATGTGGTACAGGAAAAATAATTTTAAAGAATTTTAAAGAAATATATTTACATAAAACATACCGAAATATTAGTAATGCATAAAACATACTGGAAAACTAAATCTTTACACGAATTTCTCTTCATAGTTTACCTGAAAGGGTTTAAGGGAAGGCAAGCTTGATAACTAAGTGGGTAATAAGGAAATTACTCAAGATTTTAAAGGATTGTTAATTTATCAACATCATTCTCATTCACGAGTTTTGCTTTAACAAACAATCACACATTATTTATCATCAAAGGGTGCGTGATGCCATGTGTTACACTGTGATTGGCTATCTTCGCTGATGCGACTGCTCACTCAGCATTCGAGTCACCCATTGACCGAACACGTGGCAACTTTTCATTGGTTGCCTAAATCAACGTGGTTGCTGACCAAATCTAACACTTTATTGACCATGACATATGGCGTACTCTAATAGGCTAATTAAAATTTGTCAATTTTCTCACCTAATAGACTATGATATTGTCATGTGTCAGCCTCTAATTGGTTGTGACCATCCGACATGAATTTGCCATGTGTCAACCTTTGATTGGTCAACCGTTCTCCAACATCCTAGTCGGCCACTAACCGTTGACTAAGGATACATGTTGTTCCCTCATTGGTCAATCTTCTGTGATGTGGCTTTTCCTCATCTGACTGTTGATCAAGTACACGAGTCATCTGATTGGTTAGCACTTTTAGACGTTGATCGAGGGGCTCATTGGGTGCGCTTCGCCACATGTCGCACACATTGACTGGACGCTGACCTAGCAGGCAGTTTGTTGAATGGCTGGACCATTTCCCGGTTCAGTTAGAACGAGTTTGGTGACCCGAAATTGAAAATCAACCCGTTCAGATCCAATTTGACTGATTTTCTAAAATTTAAAAATTTCTAAATTAATTTTCTACACATTGGTGACTTAAATTTCCTAAATTGATATTTTTAAATCACTTAAAAAAATGAATATTTGAATAAGTTCTTCTCGGTTCAATTCAGTTCACATCCTATTCACCCTAAATCGGTTTGATTTTCACATCCAATTCAATTTATGGTTCTTTTATATGATTTTTAGGGTTTACATATAATCACTCAATAGAAAACAATTACTTTACATCTAGGATATGTAACTTGGTCCACAGAGATTATATGACATGTGTATTATAATTCATACAAACTTGTGGTTAGAGATAAGTATTTGTATTAGGGTGGTTGATAAAGTCACTACAAACCACAAGTGTAAGGACAACGTACCTTCATTTATAAGATCATCAATTATATAATAAATATGTTTGTAATGAATAATTTGGTTTTTACATAATTATTGTGAAAGGCTAATAATGTATAAAAGATATAAATCTTAACATTATAATATATGTGTTAAATTGACGCTAGTGTTAAAAGAGTTTAAAATCTTTATTCAAGCATAGCTTATATATATTTTGAGTATGTGTTGAATAATTAACATGATGTCATTGTGTCAATCATTCTTACTCATTAGGTTTTATTGCTCCCCCACTCTAATATCACTTTTAAGGAAATTGAAGGATGAGAGAAATTTAATGAGGTTTTATAGCTCACCCACTCTAATATCACTTTGGAAATTGAAGGATGAGACAAACGTAATTATGTTAAGGGAAATTGGGATGGGTTAAGTAAACGTTTACCTTTATGAAGATTTAGTACTTATATTTTTTATATTGTTTCATTAAAACTATTTTTCATGCATGTTTTGAAAATGTTATAATGAGATTTTTTATTATGAGCATTAGGTAAGTTGTTTATAGGTACAATCACTAAATCAAATAAAGTCGTGATAAACACGCTAACCTATAGACAACTACTATTAAATTTTGTATTAGTTACTAAGGAATTACTAGGAGGAGTAGTCAATAAGAAGAGTTACGTGTCGTCCTAATATCCAGGACACATGATGTTATAAGGCATTGACTATGTTATTAACCAAGAGTAGGATGAATACGAATACCGTTCATGATGTGTCCATATATTAAAAAAATAAATATGGTCATTATCCCATAATCGAATACATCCATACGATAGCTGAATAGTGTATGTATTGATATATTTAAGTTATAATCCAATATATGTACTTGTTTGTGAAAAATTGTGTGTGACCTTAATAATATTTGAATGAGTGTAAAAAATTGTAGGAGTTGATATATTCATACCAATATCCAATTCAGTAAGCAACACATCACCCTATTTCGTCCATTTGAGGAAAGCATGAAATCAAAGAGAACTAGGAGTGATAGAAGGTATTTATTGTAAAAGTCAATTGAGGTAATTTCATCATATATAATTTAAGGAAATAACAATCACTCAATTTATTTGATTTTATATAATTGTTTTATAACCAATTATTTATATGAACTAATATTTCAAGATATTTTTGTTTATTTAACTTTTATTTCTTGTCATCCTACACGGGTGAGATTCCAATTATCTAACATCAGTCTCATCCGATAATCTGGTTAGAACATAACAGTTGTTTTTAGACTTTTCTTTAACTGGTTTAAGTACTCCTATTTCTTCTTATTTGAATGTCAGTTTCCAACTATCATGAAATTTTAAATTAGTCATCAAACATTTTCATCAATCATAACTCAAGCTTAAAACTTTAAAATTGGCCCTAACATGATCTTAATTAACACTCAACTTCCCACGATCATTTGAAGCCTTAACTCAACCGATTTAGCTTATAATTTACCTGTTTTTTAGTCTCGTCAAAAAATAAATACAATGTGAAAAGTTGTCGAAAACTCACCCTGTGTAGGTGAAAAAGTGGAAGCTAGTTACCTGGGAAAGTAGCTTGGTTCCTCGGATTTTTTTTTAAGATGAAGTGACGCTCTGATGATGTGAATTCGGATAAAATCATATGAAACTTAAAATTCAAGTATTCGGAGGCAGAGTGAGCTTATTAAGTAAGGTCACGTGAAAGTTGTAAGGTAGGATTTGACATATATAAGTGGTAATTAGGGAGATTGCCCAACAAATTTTCGTTATCGGAGGAGACTGAAAATGGTAAATGGTGGAATGCCCTATTTTCCACGTTGTGTAGAGGGGTTCATATAATTTTTTAGAGCCAAAGAACAGCATATTTCATTATAAAAAAGTTATATAATTAGAGCAATAATATGCAATTGGTTGAAAAATAGAGCAAATACATAATTAGAATTACGGTATATTGAGTAGGATATAGTACATCTATTATTCTCATTGACCCCTGTTTACTGTTGGACAATCAATTTTCTCTCTGAAGTAGTTGCATTCGCAACATTTTTCATAAGTGGTTATTTAACTCTACGTGCCTCCTATGGATGAAGCTTGGTTGATCGGTTCTATTAGTTTTGAGCAGTTCCGTCGGGTTTTTCTGTTAATTCAACTGATTTTTTTATCTAAAATTTTATAATTTTATTTGTTTGTATTGATATATAAAATTATTATTTTATCATTTTGGTTCCACTCGTTAAATTAAATTATGTTTAGGTACAATACAATTTAACTAAATTTCAATATAATTTTAAACCTAACGATCATTGATTCTTGAATTTAAGTCAAGAATAATTATTCTGTATTTGGTTCATTTTATAAACCCAGTTCAACTCACTCTGGAATTCATTCTAATTCAGTTTAATATATTTTAAAAATTGCAATTTAAATGATTTGTATGAAAATGGTTTATAATTAATTTTAAAAGAATAAAATAATACATATTTATTTATATTTTGAATAAAAACCGATATTGATATTACTTAATTTCTTCATATTGATCACATGAATACTCAATATTAGCATTCCACTTATAGGAGATTACTCACCCATTCCCGCGTGTTTACTTACAAGGAAAAAAAAGAAGCAATAGCTAGAGTTTGAGACGGAGTCTTCGACCGAGACCTTAGACGAGATTGAGATATAAGTTTTGGAAAATTCATGGACTTGTAATTTTCCTTTGTTTTGGAGATTTGTAACTTGTTTTGTATTATAAGCCATACATTGTGATAGTATAGATTGGTGTGAGCCCTTATAATACCAGTGTAATGGATTGTTATATATGCTCAACTCCGTAATCCTATTAGGGCGTGAGAGGAATATGTTTTACTATAGTAGGGAATGTAACTTTTATATATACATATTACTACTATTAATAAACTAAGAAAGAAATAATATCTTATAATTGACTTGCCAATCAATTAATTATAATATATAAAAAATATATAATATAATAAAATATATAATGTTATTATTCAATATTCTAAATCTCTATCATATTAAAAAATCTTTCTTCTATATTCGAATTTAAACCTCACTTGTACTCTAGTTGTTCTCTATTGGACTTTCACTTTTTGTTGCAAGTGAGATAGATGTTAGTCAATTAGATTCAACTAGGAAGCGAGATGGATGTTGATTCAAAAGTAGTCATGGTGTCTAATTTGTGCTTGGACGTGGTTGATTGAAGTTGACTTGGAGTAAGTTGGAGATGACTTGATCCATTCCATTACTTGAATGTGCAAATCAGGAGTGTTGAAAGGTTGAGCATATGCAAATTTAGAAACTTGAGTTGCAAAAGTGGATGCAAAAATCATATACAAAAGTTATAGGTCAAGAAAATGCAAATGTGGACAAGAATCAGACAGAAGAAGTTGATGAAGGAATGGGCAATTGTAGTTTGGAGGTGTACGAACAAGAGACAGGGAAGGATTGAGAATTAGAGTTGTTCTAATAAGGCTATGATATGATGTGAAAGTAGCTAAACCCTCTGGTTCAATGACATAAATTATATATAGAGATTGATACAGGACATAATACTCCTATGGTAACGGGAGAATGGGGATTGAGGAGAATTATTGATAGTTATTGAGGATAATGGCATAACAACGGAAGGAGCATTATATCAGCTCATATATTGTCCGAATGTACTTTCCTTTTATCTGCAACAGAGTTCAACATACAAATACTACAAGGCCATTCTTGTTGATTTTGCTCACAATGCCATCACAAAATGATAAGAGGGTTCAAAGGATCTGCAATCCGGTTTTAAGATTACTGCATGTGCTCTCTTGCCCATAAACTGCGCTTGAATTCTCAGTTGTTAATGACTTCTTCAATCGTCACGAAGCGTCCATACTCAATTGAAAGCTGTGCAGCAACTCCAATTGCAACTGAAATCAACCCATCTTGCAAGTCTACTGCAGGGGCTTCAGCACCTTTTGCCACTACTGCATGCAAGAAGTTGAGATGTTCCAAGTAGCTTGATCCATGATGCAGACCATTGTATCTACATTTTAGAGTCAGATTGTCAATCCATCTTTGAACCAACATTTGCTTGCAATAAGTTTGAAATAGACTGATACAGTTCACCCCAAAGAAGAAAATGACTAGATGAGGGGCAAGTAAAAAGGGAATTATGACTCACTTTATACGATTATCCTCAGCTCTTATCGTTTTGACGCCATCTCTTCCGGTTGCTCGAGTGCCAACCCGTACAATGCTCTCTGGAACAAAGGCCTCCCCCTGGAAAATTATGTGTCAGTCATGTAACCGGTTCTACATTGACCTCAAAATAATGCAATTGCAGAAGATGATCCATGAGATACATATTATATCCATAGCAGAGACCTTCCCAGCGTCACCAATAACAGCAATTTCTTGCTCGTTTTTGCTCCCTTCTGCAAACATGCAGAGATCGAGCATCCCTCGGGAACCATTCTCGAATTCTACTATAACATATGCATTGTCAATGATATCTGGCACCTGCAATCAGATGTCAGGGCAGAGCAAATTCATATGAAGATTCATCATATATATGATGGCCATGGCCTTGGAATGTATTGCAGTGGTGAGAGTGCTATACCTTTCCATCATATACTTCATCTTTGTGGTTAACGTCTATGGCTCCGGAAGCAATGACACGAACAGGATTTGCACCAGCAAAGAGTCTCATCAAATCGAAAAAGTGGCAGCACTTCTCAACCAGGGTTCCCCCTGTGTTCACATTGAACCTGTTCCAGTTGTTTACCTGTTAAAAGAGTACGGGTCTATAAGATCAAATGTCCAGCTGAGAAGGAGCTGCAAAGTGACACTCCTGATTTACCTTGACTAGGAATGGGAATCGATGTTCTCTAATTGCTACCATTCTGATGTTTCCCAGGGAACCACCTTTGACTATATCAATCAGCTTAGCAACCGGTGGCATGTATCTGTACTCCAAGCCAACTTGCACCAGCATCTCCGGTCTTTTACGTGCTGCCATCATTACCTGTTAAAATGACACATGCCACAATGAGAGAGGAAGGGGACCGAATTTACATTGACATGAGATAATGCCCATAATACATCTCTAAACATACTAAAGCACCATAGAACTGAACATGTTAGGGAAACATTGCCTTGAACAAGCCATCCATATTGCTGGACAAAACAGAGCTTAAAATATCCTAAACAACTCACCGATTACATAAGCTACTTGCAATTTAAGATGAGCAACAAACCTCCCTGCAGTGAGCAACTGTGGTGCATAAAGGCTTCTCTACGAGGACATGATGTGGCTTTGGGTGGTTGATTATATCCATTAGGATCTTGTAGTGTGTCATATTTGGAGAAGATATCACCAATACATCGCAGAGCCCGCTGTCTAGCAGTTCACGGTGTCCTGAGAAAACCTTTAAACTCCCCAAATCAGAGCCCCCTCATCACAGTCTACAAAAAATAAAGCACACCTCTAAATACAATGCAGCCTATGCGATCATAAAGAGCACCAACTGAGCATGGAAGACAAGGGGAGCACAGATCGAGCTTATTCCATCAAGGATCTGGGACCCAAATACCATACTTAAACAGACACATTTGGCTTGAAGATTAAAAAACAAAAAGAAAACAGAAGACTACATATCGCATCAATCAAACTTACATAGAATTTGAAGATGAGAATTAATAAACTGAAATCAGACAAATTATGAAACAAATCTCAGTTCTCCAAAGGAAGTTTTGGAGCACGTAATAACTTTAGCTACTTACACATAGAAGACCAGATTACGACAACACCTAGCCACCTATAGTTTCCACTCGAGCATGAAATTCAGCTGATAGCACGGGAGAGCAGTATAGAAACAGTGCGCTGAACATGGAATCAATGCTCGAAATGGCATGAGAAGGAAAATCGGAGTGATGTATAATCTAACCGTAAAGTTTTAGCTACCTTCATAGGCCAGCTGAACGAGTCCGCCAAATCAAGGGAGAGCTTTTGAGAAGGAACGTGAGGGTCAGCTATGGCGACAACAACTGCACCTTCGTTCCTAAGATGGTGCAGATTGATGAGGTGCTCCCTCCCCATCATCCCGACTCCGATTATCCCATACTTTACCGTATTTACCGCAGCCTCCATAGTATATCAAAAAAGATAGAGAGCGAGGAGACAGAGAAGTCTTCTTCTTCACTCATTTCGCTCTGCGATTGAGCAAAAAACCAAAATCTCGTTTTGCTCTGCTTACGGATTATTGGCTGACTCCCCATCAACGGCAACAAACGAACCTGATTGATACCACATCAGCAAAGTCAGATCCAACCGTTCAGAGGTTGAAAGGAGAAGCCCAAAATCCAACGTTCCAAATCACCGATCACTACATTCACGTGCCGAAGCATATCCTCGCACGTTTACACGAGACAGCTATCCCTTCCGTTCCACCGGCGAATGAACGGCAGATCGAGGACTTGTCATATTTGGAAACTCACGGGCCTGTGATTTTAACAGACTGCTGGATTCTCTAGCCGCGATTATGGAGAACCAAGTGACGCAGAGCCGAGAAGCTCAAATATAAATTTGAAAAATTAAGGAAAAAGGGAATTTGTTACAGTGTTTATTATTATATAAATAGTTTTTAATGTCAAGTTGTTCATCCCCTTACTTTCACTTCACCGGTCACGGCTTCGTCGGAACCCTAACCTCTCACGCCGGAGGGATTGGGAAAACCGGTTAGTTCTATCTCTCTCTTCTCTCCCTCTAGCTGCTCTGGTCTTCTTCTGATCCTGCTATTTCCCGTTACCTTTTACGTGCTAGCTCTCTCTGATGGAGAGGTTTTGACTCTAGGATTGCAGAAGACTTGAGATCGGACGTTCGAGGGCGTACTAGTGTTCGGTGAAAGGAGTCATCGGCTGCACGATTAATGATTTTGGTACTTCTAATTTCCAGCTTTCTTTCCTCGTTTTTGAGTGTGTATGTTTGATTAGTGTAAAAACTTGCTTTCTAATTGACTTATGACGTAGGCACTCAGTCGAATTGTGATGGGCATGACTTTCAGGTGTGAAATAACCATTTAGATGTGGAGGGAGTTTGAGGATGGGCCAGCCTTGAAAGAAAAGGAGATAGGCAGGGCATTGAGGATTTATTTTTCTCTAGCGAATCGTTGGTGGAATAGAATTTGTGCAAATACTGTGGATCCTTGCTCCATATACATATATCACATAGACCGGTATCATACTGAGCTTGAGTCAGTTGAAATTTTGATTAAAGCAAGCGATAACTAGTCCTCGGGAATCTGTTGCCAAGGAATCAAATGCTAGTAATCCCATTGGCCTCCAGAGGAAAATGGAGTCCAGCCTAGGAAATGTTGAGAATGAGCTTTCTGAAGCAAGGGATGGCCGTGATCCGCCTACCAACTCTGGAGATGCAAATCCTGGAAACTCTACTGAGCTGAAGGAGTCTGCCAGTGAGCAATCTCATATTTGTAGCTAAATTTTGTAGAGAATCTGGATTACTTGTAGGGGATGGGATATATTTAGTAGACACTGTACCAATTCCCAGTGAAGTTCATAGTATAGCTGATACATTTTCAGATAATAAATCTCGAGAAGATTTACTGAGAGTATGCCCACTAGTGATTTAGAAGCAAGAAGAAAGTTTCAAATTAATGTAAAGATGGCCTGGAGTTAGGAATCAATAATTGATGATTGATTAGCATAGGTTCTCTTGTGGCTTATTCACTCTCCACTCGTTTTTTTGAAGTAAACTTTTACTAGAGTGACATTAGAACAGTTGATTTCTCTGTTATGACTTTCCTTTATACAATCCTAATAAAGAAAAACATCACAATTCTAAAGGTACAGTGGCTATTGACACCAATGATGTCTGTGAGAAGCAAGAAGAAGGCCTTGATTCTCAAATACAAGTGGAAAAAAATGGTGATTTTGTTAAACTTGCTGCTGAAGATAAGAGTCATGCATCCCCTGAACAAAAATCAGAAAAGCAATGTGAAAATTCAGGTGATAAACGTTTTTGTGCTGAATCTGGAAGAAAATTGTCATTTTTTTCTGATTTATGCAGAATAACAAGAAATATTACTGTATATTTATTTCTATAATTATTTGGATGTATTATTTTGTTTGTACTGTTGATATACCTCATACTTTGTTATCTTTTTTTATGAAGCTAAAGGTGTATGCAACAACATTTATATGTTATATGATTTTCTTAGAAATTATTCATTCCCTTATTTTAATTTTAGTTTCTTGTATTTCACTTGCAGGTGTTGTATTAATGAAGAATTCTTCAGCTGAATTTCACGCAGCTTTGGTGATGGAAGTTGAAAACAATCATGAAGATGCTGACAAAATTAATTGTGGTTCCCCAATTGTCATAAGCTGTGCTGAGCTGCCTCAGATTGAAAATGCTAGAGGAGATGGAAGTTCCTTAGAACTGGATGCTCCGTCTAGTGTTGATAAAGAAGCATCTAAAGTTATCTCAGTTGCTGACCCAGAAATAACCAAAATGGCGAGCGAGGGAAAAAGCTTTACTTTTGATGTTCCTTCATCGGTTGATTTGTCTAATGTAGAAGCATCCAAAAAATGGCTACCCTTTCCTACACTAGATGGTTCAAAGGGCTCCTTGGTAAGTGCAATTGTTTTTTGTTCATATTTGGCTCTGACATTTTTCCTAAAATTGACACTTTGATGCTTATGGTAAAAATGGCTCTTTGGTTGGAGGATGCATGATTATTATTAATGTCATTGTTTGAAGATTGTAAATATATGTTCTTCAAATAATGACATTTAGTCAGCCTATCATTTATTTGACTCAATACTATTTTCATGTTTCATGTATCGAAAATTGTAAAGGTGTCTCTTTCAAGCTCTGATGTAGTGCCTGTTGAGAGTCAAGTGCCTTTATTTGGTAGCCTTGGATGTGCTCAAACTACAGGAAAACAGAGTGCACGAGGACATGGTAAAGTTTCTCCTGAAAGTAAAACAAAACGAACATCAGGAAGGGCTGGAGGAAAAGACTCTTCAGGAAAGAGAAATATTCCTAAAGAATCTGTGCTGTTGGGACAGACAGAAAGAGGTGGAAAGTCAGTTCCTCTATCACTCGATGGAAGCAGGATCTACCAGAAAGTACTACCTAGTGAGACACCGCAACAAGGACAGGTTGACTCTGTTTCTAACAAACCATTGGGTGTCCTTATTGAACCAATGCATGGTATTGCAGAATTAAAAGCATCAGCTCTGCCAACTGCATTGCAACAGCCTTTTACAGAACTTCAGCAACTTCAACTCCGTGCACAGATCTTGGTCTATGGATCTTTGATGTGAGCCTTGTTTTATGTAGAATGTGTAATGCTGTTTATTGGATTAAGTGATTGGGGTTATTCATTCTGTTAGGTTTGATGGTTATGGTGGTGTAGAGATGCTGATTTCTTATTGGATGTTTTCTGCAGATCAAAACTAGTTCCTGAGGAGGTACATATGATATCTGCATTTGGTGGGCCTGGTGAGGTTTCTATTTTCAACTTTTTTTCTCATTCATAGTAAAAAAAAATGATGTTTTACTAGTTTTTCCCTGCAGATGGGGGGCGAAGCCTGTGGGAGAATGTGTGGCGTGCATGTAAGGAAAAAATAATAAATCAAACAGTGAATGATAAAAAGAATGAAACTCCTAAGCAAAATCAAAGAGGTAGTAATAAACATGGAATGTGTTATTTTGTGTTAGTTGGGCCCATATGCTTATTTTCTGATCAGGAGATCTTCCAATAATGCAGCTTCCACTAAGGCAAACAATAAACGAGGACCTCCAAACAGGGTCACCACTTCACGTGTTGGTCAAGATGGTGGCAATAGCATGCAGCCTCCTGTAGTAAATCCAGTTATACCGTTCTCATCTCCACTCTGGGATATTCACAGTCCATATGATGCTTCACAATCTGGTGGAGTTCCGTCCATTCAGCATATGCTTTCTCCATCATATCCCAATCAAGCTCCTTATATGGGAAACTATGCTGGGCACGGTACTGCATGGACAGCACAGACTCCTTTCCCTGGATCCTTGATAGCTTCTATTCAAACTTCTGCCCCTGAAACCAATGCTCATCTCTTCCCTTCACCAAACACTGAACCTGTTAAGTTAACAACTCTAAGAGATTCTCATTTTCCAGATTCTTCTAGTATGAAGAATGTCCCTTTAGGTGCTCTTGGCGGAATTTATGCTCCAGCGGTAACTATTGGGACTTCTGCTTCACTAGATCTGCAAAAAATACATGCATCTCCTGGTCAGTCATCTGCTGACTCCAAGAAGCCCAGGAAGAGGAAAAATGCCATAACTAGCACTGATGGTGTTGGACAGATAGCATCGCTATCTCTACTGGGAATGGAGTCAGTTTCTCTTCCTGCTTCTACTACCAATCATTGGTCACCTGTTGTTGTAACAGCTGGCTTGTCAGGAAAAGGCGCTGAGAAATCTAGTTTGGCTGTCCCTCAATCATCAATAAGCCATCAGAAAATAGAAGATCTGGATTCAAATAGATTTGTCTTGACTGATGAAACTCTTGTTAAGGTGGAGGAGGCTAGATTGCAAGCGCAAAATGCAGAAATGTTAGCATCAAGTGCTGTTATTCAAAGCAGGGACCTATGGGACCAGTTAAACAATCAGAAAAACACTCCTCTTCTGCCATCTATAGAGATTAAGCTTGCTTCTGCCGCTGCTGCGATGGCAGTTGCTGCCTCCATTGCAAAGGCTGCAGCAGCAGCTGCTACTGTTGCATCTAACGCTGCTTTGCAGGTGAAATTGGCAACTGATGCAGCATTAGTTGCAAGAAGCTCTGGGAATCCTATCCCAACTGATGGAAATGGCAAAAAGAGTATGACTACCTCTATATCAACTCCGCTAGCTGATGCTGAGATGAAAGAAGCTGCAATGAAGACCAAAGTTGTTTCTGATGCATCAATAGAAGCTGATAATCTTCAAGCCATTGTAAAAGCTGCTCAGTTGGCTGCAGAATCTATAACTCATGTTGAGAAAGTCATCTCCATGGGGGATTCTTTACCATTGTCTGGGTTAATAGAAGCAGGGCTAGGTGGTTTATTGAAAGTCGCTGATCTTACTTCACATAAAACCACAGCACCTCATGATAAGGAGCTCTCAAGAACTGATGTTAATGCTGTTGTTGGCCCTGATGTCCCTCTAAATCATATAGAGGATCCTTTGCCAACTGCAGATGCAAGAGAAAATCAGCATGTTTTATCATCAAATGCTGTGGATGACTTGCAGCTTTCAGCAGAAAATGCAAGCACGATCAATGGGATTTCAGGTTCAGTAATAAGAGAAGAAACTTTTGATGAAACCACCATTAAAGAGGGTTCCCATGTGGAGGTATTTTATGTGGAATGTGATTTCTTGATTACTTAGTACCGACATGTGTATGTTGATGTGGCTTTGTTCTCATCTTAATGTTTGCCTTTTATTGGTGAGGCTGACTACTTGTTATGTCTAATTCTCTGGTATTATTTATACATGCTTGTCATTTTATTGTATGATTCCTTATTTCACTTCCAGGTTTTTAAAGACGAAAATGGATATAATGCAGCATGGTTTTCTGCTGAAGTGTTAAGTTTGAAAGATGGAAAAGCCTTTGTATCATACACTGAGCTTCAATCAACTGAAGGTAGTGAATTTCTGTTTCTATTGAGGACAAATGCATCATATACCGCTTCCAAAGAGAATGCACAACTTTTGTGGAATGACTAAAATGTCCATCTTTAAGCATCACTTCTAGGAATTGTCTTGTATCATGTACACTTTTTGGGTATCCGTATACAAGGATTGTTTTTGAAGATGCTTGTTGTTGAGCAATAAATACTTCATGAAGGTTCCCAGTTAATCAAATGTTGTTTGGATGCTTTCAGTAAGTGCTTATATGTTCTTGGTATTATCTTATCAGGATCAGGAAAGTTGAAGGAATGGGTTGAACTTAAAAGTGAAGGCAGTAATGCACCTAGAATACGCTTTCCTCATCCAATTACAATCATGCAATTTGAGGGAACAAGAAAGAGAAGGAGAGTTGTCACGAAGGATTTCACTTTTTCTACTGGAGATAAAGTTGATGCTCTTATGGGGGATAGGTTAGCAATATTATTAATGCCTCTTATACCTGCTATCTTATAAGCCAAATATTTTGTGTATAAATTTTGATTGTCTTGAGTGGTGGGTCAATTGTATATGTTATATGTTATCATGATCTATATCAAAGAACCATGTTTTTGGATAATTCCCAAAAAAAGGCCCTAACTTTGGCGTCATTCCTAATTTTTTCTGAAATAGTTTTCATTAGTTAAAAATACATGAACTTTGTTTATTGTAAGGATTTTTGTTTAGAAATCGTGTTTTCATTAAAATAAAACAATAATATTTTTATTATTATTTCAGAAAAATAAGGTAATGGAAGAGTACTCTCTGATTGCATTGGTTTTTAATTTGTTTTTTGTAATCATAAAATATTTATTATTATCATTTTATGCCACGCCAACTCTTTAAAAATAAAAGTATGATTTTGGGCCAAAATCGGTATAATAGTGTCCAAAATAGGGAAATGTTCTAAATTTAAATTCTTTTTTGAGAGTTACCTTATATTTTTTGTTTGCCTTGAGTTCATTTTCCACCAACCCGAAGACTCTAGCCCACAGTAGGTAAGTCCAGGGGTACATGTGTGTGGCCTCAAGAAAGGCCACTGTGTCAATTTTTGAGAACCTTATTTGGAATGAATTTCACCCTTTTCTCCTGTTTTATGTACTGAGGTGCACACCATTCTGCTATACACTTTGAACAATCTCCATTTTTTATCATCCTCCTGTTTCAGATGGTGGGAAGGAGTTGTTACTGAAGAAGACAAGAAACAAGAGACTGCATTGACAGTCCATTTTCCAGGCATGTTTTTTGATAGGTCGAGATTCAAGTTTGTGTATTCTTAACCATTGTTTCATGCACTGAAGTTTTCTGTCCTACTGCTTCTTGGCTGCATGCAATCAACTGTCTTATGGTAACCTTGCAGCTCATAGCAAGACTTATGTTGTTAAAGCATGGCAACTTCGGCCTTCTCTCATTTGGGAAGATGGACAATGGATTGAATGGTCTTCTATCAGAAAAGAGGAACAGTCTCATCCTGAGGTGCTTATATTTTCTATTGCTTTTCCTGTTTTCCCCTTCCCTTGCAAGTGATCAAATTATTTTCTCTATTTGGAGCTTGAGATTTTATTTCACAGGGTGATTCACCAAAGGAAAAGCGAAAGAAAACTCAAATTCAAGGAATTAAATTAAATGGAAAGAGCAAGGTCATGGAATCAGCAAATTCTCAAAAATCAAACTTCTTGGGTCTAACCGACAGTGATAAAGAATGTGACATTGATGAAGACAAAGATGTGGGCAAGATGGACAAGTCAAAGACAAGGAGGGCTGGGCTACGGAAACATGATGCTAGGGTTGTCTTTGGTGTCCCCAAACCTGGGAAGAAGCAAAAATTCATGGAAGTAAGCAAGCATTATGTTGACAATAAAAACAAGATTGATGATATGATCAATGACTCCGCCGAACTTGCAAATTACTTGGCACCCCGGGTAATTGGACCACACGAGCGGAGAAATATTCCTAAAGTTGAATCACGGGTAAAAGGGAATGTTAAATTCAAGGCAAAGGTACTCAAGCCTGAAACAGTTAATGCAGCAAAAACTAAGGATTCGTCAGAAACTACTGGGAGTGCATCGGAAAAGAATGAATTGAGGATACATGAGAAGGATGCCTCTGATATTGAGGAGAGTATGAAAGCAACAACTGAAGCTGCTGAGCCTCGCAGATCTAATCGTCAGATCCAGCCCACATCAAGAGTGAGTTCCTACAGCTTGTGCTACTATATCTATTATGTTTTCAGTTTCATACCGATGTGAATTCCATCAATCAAAGAATTTACCTCCTTTGCAATATCCATTTCCCCTGAGAGAAAGAAAGTAGTCCTAATCTTTATGTGAATTTCATTCTTACTTACAAAAAAATTTCATTCTTCAACCTACTATTATCATTGCAGGTTGAATATCTTGTGCTTCATACAGTTTTTTTTCTGCGTTCATCAAATAGAAATAGGCAAATGTAGAAGTAATATGTTTAGTATCATGGAAGACCAAAGTCAATTGATTCCTGCACGTTTCTCTCTTTCATCGGATTCAAAAATATCAGAATCTTCCTGTCCATGTATTGTATTACTTTTGCAAGTAGCATATGTTTTGTAAGGCAGACCACCTCATCATAGGATAACTATTCTGTTCTTTCCTCCTATAGTTACTGGAAGGACTGCAAAGTTCGATGATTGGTCCCAAAGCTTCATCAACTTCACATGACAGAGGCAGCAAAATTGGTAGCAAAACTGCTGCTAAAGGTGAAATGAAATCTCTATGTGAACTTATCAGATTTGTTTTATATTTATGTATGTTCTCTGCAATTTTTTTCCTTTCTACCATCCGGGTGGGGACATTTTAACACCATATCAGGTGCAGCTACACAATATCAACTTATAATTCTATTTATTAGCTTGGAAAAGTGAGGGAACCATTAAACTGAGATGATTGATGTTCTTAATATACGAGGTGAACCAACTAATTCATCTGACCTTGGCAGGGAAATAAGTGTGGATATGGAGTTTGGAATGGAAGACTTCTGCTTACTGCAAGACGAGTGCAACAGAAATACGTTGGTTGTGTATATTTATTAAGGTAAGACTTGTTAGGAGTAGTGAGTAGTGAACTTAGGGGATGAAGGAAATAACCTGCTTGTAAGCCTTTCTTTAGTCATTTAGATTGGATGAAAGCTTTCTAACTTAGCAATTTGCTGATATCTTAGTTTAACATGTTTTGTTGAATGCTGTATTCTTTGTATGGTGAAGAGTAGTTATGTGAGTTGTAGTGTAGTGCTGAATCCTTCTAGGAGAAACTTTTATTACTGGTGAATGCAACACCAGAAAGAAAGGCAACATCAGTTGCCTATGTTGGCCGAACGTACCTCAATGGCACCGGATGGGTAGCTGACTTGAGAAAGAATGTTTGGGAATCAAGTGGCGAACTCCCTTGTGGCAGTGGATTCTGCTTGCCCTCTTTTTATGTTTCTCTTTCAGCGTTTGAACAGATCTGACGGATGAACAGGCTCTTATGTGAACTTGCAGGGAAGCTCGTACCGATAAATGGTTATGTTATGGTATGAGGGCGGCCTCCAGTGATAGTGGCCGAGCACTGCTCAACTTTGACATTTGCCATTTCAGCCTTCATTTGAGCTTACAAGCTACTGGTATCTGAATTCAACTTGGTGTATCCCGGAGATTGTTAAAAGAATGTAGAATACTAGAAGATGGGAAGAGATTACAAGGTTAAAATACTAGAAGATGGGAATAGATTACAAGGTTAAAATACTAGAAGATGGGAAGAGATTACAAGGTTAAAATACTAGAAGATGGGAAGAGATTACAAGGTTAAAATACTAGAAGATGGGAAGAGATTACAAGGTTAAAATACTAGAAGATGAGAATAGATTACATGGTTAAGTCTGTGTGTTACCACGAATTGTCATCCAGTAGCTAGTGATACGGAAAAGAATGCATTTTCTATCTCCTATCAGTACATTTTGTTGAATCCCTGGCCGCAGGGGCTGGGGACGACTACACCACCAATCTCGGGAGGAAGGCCTCCCACTCCAGTGACACCTAGAGACTCGCCACCACCCCGTCAGGGCCATCCACACGGCCGGAGCGCAGCAGAAGGCGTGGGCGAACACAGCCAGTGCCCTCACCACCCCGTCCGAGTACCAAGGGGAGGCCATCGCCAGCAGGGCACACAGGATCCCGGCCCGGCCCAAGCACTGACAGCGGCAGGAAGAAGACATTGACGCGAAAAAGCTACAAAAATGGTGTAGATATTATAAATAATTATATTTAATATACAATTAAAAACTATAAAAATTACTTTTATATTTTATTTAACATATAAGGTGAATACACTTCAACAAACATCAGTGTCCTGGAGAGTTCAATGATTATTCCCAAGTTCTATGGCAGTATTTTTCTCTCTCGAGTCTGCTTGGTGCCTAATAAATCCATTCCTAAAACTTATTAACATCTTTGTATATGTTTGTGCTTTTCATCATATGAGAACTTCTAGTACGTTTTTTGGTTCATGTCTTACTGTTCTAATTTTACATAATTGATGTATGTAAAACAGGAAGGTGGTGTGACGTGTTTCTCATGTTTGTGGCCATTGTTGCCTTCTTCATTGGGTTACTTTTGGATCCCCCCTGAAGAAGACATGATCAAGAAAGGCAAGAGGGGGTCCATATGTAGATAATGAATAAACAGAAAATAGAAAAACTGACCTGTAGAAGATGATAAAAAACTAGATCCAAAGCTTCAGAAGAATCACAATTCTGAGTCCACGCGGGTCTTCTCAGGCAGGTGCGTGCATCTATGAATTGTGCTAAGCCAATGGTGTAAAGAGGAATCAAGTATCAATCCCCCATCAACAATGATTCCTATAGGCATATCATATACTGAAATAACCAGCTGTGGAGAAATATCATTTATCATACACCCTCTTCATCTATGGGAAAGATGGAAGGAAACAAGCTGGCCCTTATGCAGAAGAAGATGCCATTATGTTTAACAATGCTGAATGCTTCAAAAACCAGTTGGAATAACAGGCCACAGCAGCATCACCTCCCTGAAAATCCTCGACTCCTCGATGTATTCCGACCGCTTCCACCTCCACCAGCTTTCCCGAGCATTAGTTCCCGAACTCTCTCCTTCTCCTTGCTCTCCCTTCTCAGTCTTTCCTCCCTCAGCTCCTCCAATGTTTTCCTCCCACTCTTCTTCCCATTCACATCCTTGGAACCCCTTGAAGAACCCACCTCCCCTTCACCTCCCTCCACATGTTGATCACTTCTTCCTCTCTTCTCGAGATACCAAGGCAGCTTAGTTCCTTTCCCTGCAAGCCCATATCCCAACCTGTACTTTTCATCCTCTGCAGTCACCACCCTGGGGGCCTCTTCCTTCCTCATCTTCTTCCTCTTAGGCTCATCCTTCCCCTCGCCAGACACATTCTCAGAACCCTTTACCGGGTCAAAGATCCTGATCCCCTCAAATAGGTTGATGTGGCCTGGATTCTTGTCTGTATCAGTCGGTCCTGAAGGTCGGATCGATGGGGCCAGCCCACGAGCAGTGCGTAGCTGCTCGAGGCGGAACTCGGCATCCCGTTTTCTCGCTTGCTCGCGCTTGAGCTGTTCTTCCTTGGCTGCAGCCTCCTCATCGAGGCGGACTTTCTCTCTATTCTCATAGTTGTAAACGTTCCATCGCTTTTGCGGGAGGATATTCAGCCCACCATGTCCTCCCATGGCGAATTTCTGCAAATCAACCTGTAGATTAGCCGGACAAGTTGGATGATTTTTTTATATAGAGCAATTGCTTCCAGAGATCATTATCACGGTCAGTTCATCGGAATCATTAAATTTGGCTTCGAATGATCACTGAAATCGTCTTGGTCGCCCAATAAAACTACGAAAATGCAGAAAAACTGCACAGTCAGAACCCTAGAATATCCATCAGAGATTACTTTTCGATCCTTCTAATAGAGTGCAATCCTAAGAATTGCTCAAATCAAGTAATTCCCCAAGGTCACATGCAGATTATTACAACTTATATCTAAGAGCCTTTAATACAAATCAAAGAAACTGAATCATCAAGAGACGAGAAATCGGCCCTAGGTCATGTCCAGGCACTCGAGGACCCTCCAAAAAATGCACAGAGCATAGAGAAGAGAAGATTGTGCTCGGAGAATGACAAACCTGTGAAGTCCGATTCCTTGTTCTCGCCGGCAAAAGCCCCAAATCGTCGCTGAACAAGTAACCGTGTCTTCGTCCAATTGTTTCCTCTGCTCGCCCTCGGCTGTGACTAATATGGGAACGGCAGAGTAGGAGAACCATATGGGCCGGCCAGCCCAAATCTTCCTACATGAGCCCAAAGCCCATTTGTAATGTACAGGCTACCCTACAATGACGACTTCAAGCTCGAAAAGTACTGGATAAAGGTGCTAGCCGAGATGAAAGAGCGTCCCATTCTTTCTGAATTTCGGGAGCAGGCAGTGCAGGAAGATCGTCCACGGATTGGAGGACTTTGCCATCCAGGCCTACGTTTTAGCATAGGCAGGAATTGTTTCCGACATTAAGGTGATGATCATGCTCGTCTCTCTCGATGCTCGATTTTTGGAAGAGCTGAAGGTGTAAATCTGAGTTCAGAGTCAAAGAACAACCGAAGCTCTAATCACTTTCAATGCAGAACACTTTCTACTGCACCTACAAACAAACACAAATGGAAGTCAGTCCTGCAACTTGTCTGAAGCACATATCAATACCTTGGGTTGGAATGGAGAGTGTAGTTATTCTTTTACAGGGAGCTTAGAGAGGTGTTGATGAAAAGCTCCATTCTGTTTTGGTCTGTCTTCAATTGCCTCTAATTCTCTGCCCTCCATTGATTTCTGAATGCAACTATTCTCTGTTAACAAAAAAACTTTCCTGTGCGGATGAGTGTGAGCTCGTACTTCAAGCAAGAGCACGATCTTAGTGCGTCTGTCTTCCCGTTGCACCAATGCCATCATCCCTGTTTATATTTTTCTGCTCTAGCATCTGATAGTGCTTTAGTTTGGCTAATGGTTATTCTTATGAGGTTATGTGCTTCCCTAATGACTGTCTTATAATTGTCAACAGAGAGAGCTGGGCTGAGGGGGGGAACAGGGAGAAGTATCCTGACAGGATTCCTGTGAGAACCAAATTTCTATCTCTAGCTTTCCATTTGTTCTCTTAATTTGTATGTAAAACAAATGTCCTAAAGATATTGACAAGTCAAAACAAATATTAGCATGCAAAAAAAAACGTATTGACGTACAACAAGACCAAACTAACGTAAAGGTTAAAGCGGTAATGTTCGTTGTTTAATAAAAATCAAATTGAAATTGAGACTCTTTGAGCACAGCCCGTTCAAGCAAGATCATTTATTTTCTAAGGATGATACTTCTTCTCTACACTAAAGACACCAATGCCATAGTAATTTTCAGCTACAAAGTGGTAGGCACATGGCCATCACGTCTATGACATAGGAAAATAAAAAGGAAAAATGCCATAAAATTTTGATGATATAA
This sequence comes from Trapa incisa, assembly GCA_030064435.1. Classification (NCBI taxonomy): domain Eukaryota; kingdom Viridiplantae; phylum Streptophyta; class Magnoliopsida; order Myrtales; family Lythraceae; genus Trapa; species Trapa incisa. The sequence goes on from CM057772.1 coordinate 3,334,094, forward strand.
GAATTTTGTGTGAAGATTATTGAACGTATAATATTCAAACCCCTAAAATTAGCTTCATCAAGAGTCATCATTTGCTACAGGTTTTCCAGAAGCCTCCTCACCTTCTTCCAGCTGCGGCTTCGGAGGGACGGAGCTGTACAGAACACTATCTACTTTTCTCCGCAACTCGGCATTACTAATGATAATGTTTGATATAATCTTCCTCAGTTTGCTCTCCACACTGTCAACTCTGTCAGCACCAGCACCAGGCGACTCGGGACGAACATCTTGGACCAGCTTTAGAGCCTGGCAGATTCTCATCGGATTAGAGATGTAGTTTTGTTATCGAACAATAGGCAAGGAACAATATGGAAAATAACAAAAATCAGAAAATGTATTGTGCAATAACTACCAAAGAGAAAGAAAATGCTTGATCAGCCATGTAAGCACAGTTATAAGAACAATCAGTCGTGAATGAAGGCAGACAATGTGCTTCTATGTAATCAAGAAAAACTGCCCAGAATATGATGCAAAGCAGCAATCACTTTGCTCCAGCATATATTGCCACAAGTTCGTAGAGCAACTAAGAATACCGTCTATACTAACAAGAGAAATAAATTAGCCTAATAAGATAACGATGAGAGAAATGGTACACCTGAGAGATAATTAGGCTGGCCACAGATGAGGACTCTGTGGCAGATTGTACATCAACTGACAAATCTTTAATACTGAGCTTGTTCATTGTATTTTGAAGACTTTCACATTCCTGCAGAAGCTTCTTCCAAGAAGTTTCGGTTGGACTGTTCTGTTTTTCCTCTTGAAGAATTTGCTGACAAGATATTACAAATTTTAGCAGCAAGCAAGAAAATTGGAAATTTTAGTGACGTGCAAGGTATCCAAGTTCATTATCAGCTCAGGGGCTTGTACTCCTATCAAATTGGATGCAAATCACACTCACAACAAACAGATCTTAGTTTAATAGTCACCTCGAGTTTAGACTTCTCCTCAACAGAAGAAGCAAGCTCCTGCTTCAAAAAGGTTTGGGTGCTCCTAAGTGACTTCACTTCTTTAACTAAAACTTTGACATCTGCTTTGGACCGCACTTCTAGCTCTTCATACCTTTTCTGCAAATCCCAAAGGAATTCTTTTGTTGCATCCAACTCCTTGAGCAACTTGTCCTTCTCTTGGTCAACAGCTGCTCCGATTGTCACAACAGTTGACTCTCCATCCTATTATTACCTTGTTAGATAGCAGACATCAACAATAATATATGATGAGGAAGACAGTATTCACATGAATAACCTGTCTTGACTTTAACTTCAATTCCATCTCAAAACACTTGTGCCGCAACTCTTCCATTTCCCATTGCATTTGGGTAAACCTTTCCCTCTCTGCCAGCACAGCCTGTTCTAGATTTTCTATGCTCTTCTCTTTTGTACTGTTAAGCTCCACTTCTAGATCATTGACCTGAATAGACAAAATAAATTAGTGGCATATAGTACTACTCTCTTCTCACCATATACTCATGCCTGGTTTGTAATTTCCCCAGAAAATCAAACAGACATAATATAAGTGAAGGATTCGATAGATTAAATCATATAGAAAGGTTTAATCAAGTGAAAACACAAGTTTCCCATGAATTACACCACAGACAAGCTTCCAAATGTTGTACAGACAGCAAACACCAAAACCCACAAATCACCAACTGGTTAAATTGAGTATACTATTTATGCTATTGCAATGGCATTCTTAAATATAACTACCTACTTACTAGCGAATATCAGAGCCATTAATGCACTATAATTGAGTCCACTAGTATATTTATAGGATATAATTCTACCAGCATCTGTTAAAATTTCATCATGGATCTATAGCTTTATGAACTTTTATCTGTTGGAGAATGCCCCAAAAAGAAATTGACGGTGAATACTGGAAATTTCCATCGATGTGCAACAATTAACGCATTTTTCTAGTGAGCTGCATCCTATCCAAGCTCAAAAGAAAAGCAGGCAAGTGTGGTAATTAAATTCACAATCCAACAGCTTATTCATTCATCTCAGTTTATTCTACTGTGTATGCACATTATTATCCCACCAAAAACACCACTGAAGAAATAGTGACTCATCAAAATAAATATTCACCATTAAAGCCAACAATAGAACTATAATATAAAGTTTAATTGATGTTCTCAGAGATGATCACCATTCATAACAAAAAAAACAGCCTCGAGTAAATAATGCAACAACCATCCCGAAATAGAAAGAAAGCACATTCTGAACAAATCCAAAAAAGTGCTTACATAGGAACAACTCAAATGCACAAATGAAGAGGGTACATGGAAAATCACCATATATTAGACATATATTCCACATGTCCAGATTCTAAAAATAGGTTTTTTAGTTCTCCTTTATATTCATATATCTTGGGTATTCATCATGCATAAGCAGTCACTCATGTTACCACAGTTGTAGGTCTGAAGAGAAATCATAAGCTCTGATCTATCACTGTCCTCAATTCATATTGATCTTACAAATCATAATTTAAGATGTCATCGAGCATCATTACCTTCAGCTTACCTTTGTTTTAAGGTAATTGCTAATGGCAATTTCCTGATTCAACCTAACAAGAAGATCCTCCATGTCAGTTTTGGCAGTCACTAATCTGCTTTGCATTGTGAAAAGAACTCTGTTTAGTTTGTGGCGCTGATCCATGGGAAGGACTACTTGGTTAGAACTTCGCATATCTGTAGAACTTAGAATTTCTGCATCTCTGGGATGGTAAAGAGTGCCACTGCCGGAAAAGTCAGAAATTCCAATATTTGACGTCACACGGCCCATAGGATAGCTCATATCACTGCCAGAACTATCAGCAGAGAGTTGTCGGGCATGAATTATAGTCTTAGCATTCTCAAGCTCTGAGAAAATTTCAGAGTCATTACCAGTAATGTATGAAGCTCTTGATGCATGTCCATTTTCAAGAATTTTACCAGATGGATTATTCACATTACCAACTTGAACCTTACTTCTAGGAAAGCCTTCCAGCTCCTCTAGAATAACTTGACTCATGAATAAGCCCTCATCAATATTAGAGATGTCATATTTCACAAGTTTCTCTATTGGATTTGACAAGTCTCCATTCAGGGATAGATCCTCCATGGCCATTTGAGAACTGTTGTCTTCTGTTAACCTTGGTGTTCCAACATCAGATGCCTCATATGCATAATCACTGCCATAATCTGGCTTCATATATGGACTAGCAAAAGCGGTAGAATTGCTTGAATCTGGATTCAGTTGACTTGATGATGCTGAGCTATTCTCAGAACCTAATAGCTCTGCTGAATTTTGATTTGCATCTTGAAATGCTGACATTACAATATATAATTATTACATTGTCAAAGATCATAAATTTCAGCCATTACAAGCAAAAATTTTTAGCAAGATTCCCATTTTTAGGTCAAGCACAGAGCAAAAAGTCAATCTTTGTAGAGCATGAAATAATCTTGTAATAATTTCAAGCTAGCAATACATACAAGATCTTGCAGCAGCTTCCAGCTCGAGAAAAGCAGCCAGAGAAAAGCTCCTGGATAAGTCAATATCGGACAGAAGCTTTGTCATCCATTCCTCCAAAGAGCATCTTCTCTGCAACGAATCTAAACCTTCTAAGAGAACTAAATCAATAGTGATGTTCATTTTTTAATCATCATGTTGCCAAAAGAACAAGGTGCAAATATTTCAGGGACGGGCAAAAAATAGACATATGGCTGACTGAAGACAGATGCAAATATTGCATATTGACTTAGGCACATGGAAAAAATAGACACATGGGCATGCACAAGGCGGTAACCTTGAAAATCACAAGGTGCATCTATGTGAATTTTATACATTCCCTTGCATTAAAGTTATTCCTATGACCAGAATAAAACAGAGATGTTACAAAATCAGTATTGAGAAACTTGCACTAGCAAAAACTTTATGAATAATGATATAACTGTAACAGAGAAATGGTGTAACTATCCTAAGATTGGAAAGACACGTGTAAAAGGCAGATTGCAATATTTCAAGAGAGGATAATTATTCTTATAATCATCAAACAAAGGCTAAACACAGAAGTTAGTGAACAAAGTACCTCATCTAACAAAGTCCTGCTTCTCATCCTCAAGAGTCCCTTAGGGGGTACTGGTGGGAGATTCTTCTTTGGAAATGATCGTTTAAGCTGAAAAATGTGTCACAATTTCTTCAGATAAAAAATAAAATAATAATTTCCTACTCGATGAAATTGAATCTGAACAATAATGATACTTTTTTGACACACATTACAGAGGAATAGAAGCCTCCCCAATCATCCACAGAAAAATATAAGGTTCAAAACACTCACATCAGCGAACAACTTCAAGAAATCACTAAATCTTCTTAGAACAACATGTTTCGTAATAGCTCCCTCTGGTGATTGTAGACAAATCTGAACCCTGTAAAACTGTCCCTTGAGAATGTTAAAAAGGCAATCATTAATATTGGTAAGTTCTTTGAAGAAATGTCATTTTATCAAATCACTAAGGGAAGAATTTAATCCATCAGTTTGTGGCTAATTTACCACTTACTAGTTTTTTAACTTATTCCATAATTTCCAAGGGATTGAATGTATAAAATGCCTAACAAAATCAGATATCATGTACAGCAAGTCCAGCAGCCTTCCAACAACACTTCATAAATACATAATCATAGAACACGGTCAAATACATATTCAAATAAAAGAAAAGGACATGTTTGGGAAAGAAAAAAAACAAAATAAACCCTGACTAACTAAGTTGGTTTCTAGAACTCAAGATATTATCGAGAAGATTAATAAAATGCAAATGTTAATTACTCAGTAATCAGGTGAATTTTCATGGAACAGAAACCTGAAATCATGCCATAATTTTTTTTTACTATTTCCAATAAATTATTATGCTAAATCCAAATCCAAGGAAGGCCTTACAGTGAAATGTTAACCAGCTTGATACTTAAAAATAGATATTAGCTTCAGTTATCCTATGATCACACAAACTTCTTGATAATAAAGGAGAAAAGAAACTGCAGGAGAAGACTATTCTTCTAAACTATATCTATTGCAAGAATATATTCTTACAAGGAAATGAATCAAACTATTGCATGCTTAGCAAAAGGATAGCTAACCTTCCTAGCCCTAAATATATATGCATATAAGGATACCTGTGGCACTGATTTGAGAAGTACAATGCAGTGGCTCAAAAATTAAGAACAGAAAAAAACTATAGATCCAACAATAATAGATAAATTTATCAAATTTAGATTACCACAACAGGATCAGAATCCCTTGATTTCGGTAAGACCACCCATGTTGGTATTGTTACCCAGTAGCACCACCCAGTATGGGTATCACGCGGAAATAGAGTGTCCTGACCATTCTGCATAAAGCATATATGAAGAAAAGGATAGCAATCAGCAATATGGTCAAAAGAACTTCATTTCACAACCCAAATTATAGGAGTAAGATCCAGTCAATTCGTGTAATTTAGCACAAATTGATCCAATTTATACCTTCTTTCCGGTCAAATCCAAGTTATACCATATATACGTCAAATTCGACTATAATCAAAAGTAAGAAGAATGCAGGTAGCCGACGCAGAATGTTACCCATTTTCGAGGCGGAGGGCTCCAGTCCATTCCCAGAGGTAGTGGCGATGTTCCATCATGTCGATGCTTCGGAGGACTCCGTATTCGCATCGCCATCTTTCACTCCTACTATAGTCCACTCCTTAGGAACATCAGATGAACGAAGCAACAGCGTCCGGAAATCAACGGAGCTGATCACCAGATCGCTCTCTGTTTTTAATTCCCCCGAAACTAGAACCTAACGGCTTAAACCTTTGATTGATGCCTAGAGTTGAAATTAGAGCCCGGAGGTCGGGAGAGCTAGGGTTCCGGTGATCGGATCGAAGCAGGCAGAACAGACCATCAACATGTGACCACCAGCAATGATATTAGCCACGAATGCACTGGCAGCAAGCGATGGAACTGAGTTGAATAGAAAGGGTTGCTTGTAAACTGGAAAGTGGGCGATGATCGAGGATGGCGTCCACGCTCCCTGTCTTCTCCCCAAAACAGAGAGACCCCGAAGAAAATTTCTGTGAGCTGTGTCACTATTTTTTTTAATTATTATTTTCCGTCCCTATTAACAACATGAAAAAAATAAGAGTACGAAGTCTGAAATATAATTATTTTTACTGATTTAAATTGAATTAATTATAAATATTAATATATATAATTTTATCTTAAATAAAAATTATGTTAATTCATTTACTTTATTGGGAAATTAAATATTGTTAATTTTCTTCCTTTTATCCAAATTTATAAATTGCTTTATATTATTTTATTGGCCAGTAAATAAAATGTGGAATTTGACTCAGAACCTGGATAGTGCAATTCATACCCATCCTCCATAATCGGAAGTGCGAGCTTGTGGTGGGTTGGCGCTTGGCAGTACTTTCCCACATGAAAGCGCGGGCCGATAGCCATAACCGTCCGATGAAAAGAGTCGGCTGAACCGACGGTCTCCAAGGAAGTAAACACACGTGCGGCCCAAATAGAAGAACCTATCGCTCTTCCATTGGGTCAAGCGAAATTCGGTGAAGGCTTAATGGTAATAAATAAAAATAAAAAAGAAAAGAAAAACCAATCCATGAAAGGGGATTGAAAGGAAAAGAAAGGAAAGGAAAGGAAAGCCCTCTGTAATTCAAGGGCGGGAGAGGGAGGGAGGCAACGGGCGAGGGAATTTAGAGAGAGGGAGAGAGATAGTAATCTGATCATATTTTTTCAATTTCTTTCTAAGTTTTACCTCTTGGATCTGCTTTGCAGGGTAGTTTGGTATTCCATTTCGAGGTACCTGAGCGTCGGACTCCGACTCATTTAACCGTAGAATCTGTTCGGTGGCCGAACTGACTGATCGGTTTAGTCGTGCTGATTATCTTGTTGTTTGGTGAGGAGAAAGATGGTGAACCCCATGGTGGAGAGAGCTACGACCGACATGCTCATCGGACCTGATTGGGCGATGAACTTGGAGATCTGCGACATGATCAATCGTGAGCCCGGGTGTGTTCTTTGACGATATGATCATTACCTTCCTTCTACCCTGTTCTTCATTCATGTTTCGTTGGCACATATGTTTTGGTTTTCTTCTCTTGCTATTGTCCGTGCTGGTTGATTGTTTAATTATGCCAAATGCTCTAATTTATAGTATCCTCTCTTCTGTTTGTGGATATGTTCTGCAGGAATTTTTTCTATATGCAGAAGAAAATTTCTCTTTCGTGGAATAATATTTCTTTACGTACTTGTTTGTGTGTTATTGGGATGTCCAGATGCAGTTTGTTATCATCCATCAAGAAAAGTGCTTCTGAAAGAGGGTTTCAAGAATATGTAATATTAATATGCGATAATACTTTATCATTTTCAATCAATGGGAGAGATGGACAAATTATCCTCTGTATTTTATATCTAACTCAAAAAATGCAGAAGAATTTAGTTTTATTTATTGGCGTCTGTTGCTATGCAATTTCGTAATGGTCTAGAATAGGTATGGCTGTATGTGAATGTGCTATACTTTAATTGTTGCTTTTTTAAATAATCATTTATTATCACTTTTGTACTATGCTTGGGCCTCATAGTCTGTCATCAGACTAAATTTTGGCATTCAATAAACCAAATATATGTCATGGTGATCATGAATCATAGTTTTCTTTTTGAATTATTTTAAACAGAATGAGAGTTTTTTTTTCTTTTTCTTCATGTTGAAAACGTGTAGCAACTTATTTCATATATTGGTAAAATTTCCTTTTCTCCTGCAAAAAAGAAATATAGCTTTACTTCATGTATTGTCTCTGGTTGTTTGAATTCTTTCAGCTCTTATTCTTGCTCTCCATTAATATTGGTAATTTTTTCTCTGTCAGACAAGCAAAAGATGTTGTTAAAGGCATAAAAAAGCGTATCCAAAGTAAGAATCCTAAGGTTCAGTTCCTTGCTTTGACAGTAAGTTCAACATGATTTTATCCCCCGTCTGTTTGTGCTCAAGTTTTCTATTAAAACTATTTTATTTATATTAATTTTGCTTCTTTGTCAGGTTTGTTTGCATTAACATTTTAGTGCATGGAATATTAAAATTTTATTTTTCTTTTGAGTAAAAAAAATATAGTTTATGTTTACACTAATCTCTGCTTGGACATCCTCCAATTAGAAAATATAAGAAGAAGAAATGAAAACTGATGGGATGGTGATGCTCTTTTGTTTAAGTTAAGCAAGTGCTGCACCTATTTCATAGTGTTACTTGTAACTTGTTTTCTGAATCTTCTCTTCATTTGATCATATTCTATGAATAGGTCAGAAAATGAAGCCTGTGTAGATATTCTGTTAGATCATAAGTGGATTAAGGGTATTTTTCATTCTTGGGGATAAATGTGAGTGTGTCATATTGTTTAAAAATGTATGCTAATCAGTAATATTGAACTAGTTGATTGAACAACTAGCTGAAATGTAGTAGGACGGTTTGTAGTTTGTTACTAGATGATTGTTATCATTATTGCCTATTCAGTTTTCTGAATTTCTATATTAATAAAAATTCTGAATGATGAGTTAAGCTGTTCTTTTGTTCTACTGGTGCGGGTTGGTGCATTTTAGTTATTGGAGACAATAATAAAGAACTGTGGAGATATTGTTCATATGCATGTAGCAGAGAGAGATATTCTTCATGAGATGGTGAGGATAGCGAGGAAAAAAGTAAGCTAGCACTTTAGACCTTTAGCCACACATTTTTTTCACAGAAACCTTTATCATGTGTTTCTCAGTATTTATTATTTTCTGCAGCCTGATTTAAATGTCAAGGTGAAGATATTGATTCTAATAGATACTTGGCAAGAAGCTTTTGGAGGACCGAGGGCCAGATATCCGCAATATTTTGCAGCATACCAGGAGTTGTTGGTATGCTATTACCTTATGGTCTTGACTTTTCTGTTGGGGGTGGAAAATAGATGCCTTATTTCTAATATTGAGAAATAATCTTTTCCTATGCATTTATTTCCTGGCATCAACCAGAAGCATAAAAGAAGGTAGAATAAAACTAACCATTCATTTGGATCAGTCCTGATAAATGACTTTGTTTCAGCGTGCTGGAGCTGTATTTCCTCAGAGGCCAGAGGGTTCCACCCCTGTATTCACACCTCCTCAAACACATCCCCTGTCTTCTTATCCACAAAATGTTCGTGGTGTTGAATTACGGAAAGATGGAGCAGAATCTTCAATGGAAACAGAGTTTCCAACCGTGAGGTGCATATTTCCCTAATCTTTGACCAATATCTACTATCCACTACTTTTTCCCTGAAGAAGCCAATATCATATTTTGATTCATTTATTTAAAACTAATATTGACAATAATGTGTACATTGTTTTGCCAGTGTATTAAGTTTGATAAGACAAGTTGACATCTCTCTATTCTAATTGAGGTTCTTTTTTTGGAAAATGCAATTGAGGTTCTTTTAGAATTTTGTTATATATTTTTATGGATTCGGTGATTCTAATGTGCTTGTTCTTTAGGCATTTTTCCACTGCTTCATGTAACACCTCTTTTGAAGTTTCTTTTTTGAGTTTTTTTTTTAAATATTGGTAGCTTCCAAATGTTGTAGCATTCGAGTAGTCCACTGGTATTATACAACCTCTTTTAAAGTCTCATTTGAGTTGGATCCTGCATATATTGTTGCTTATATTTCAAGTTTATTGTTATTATATGGAAGATGGTTTTTATCCTCAAGATTTTTTATTTTATGAACTTGGTTATTTTTTGTCCTTTTCTGTGAAAGATTTTTTACTTCAATTTAAATTTAATGTAAAATTTCTTTTTTTTGGTCAAAATGTAAAATGTTTTTGCTGCTATTCAAAGATTCCTGTGTTTCTTTCTTATATTGAACATGTAAACAAATAATTATATTCCTCTGTTGTTAATGAAACTTCCACTTTTAGCTTGACAGAAATTCACAATGCTCGGGGTATAATGGATGTGCTTGCTGAAATGCTCAATGCAATAGATCCAGTGAACAAGGAGGTATTTTTTTAATGTCAGAGGAGGCACTATGACAGCTGAGTATTTTGAATCAGACGTGCATAATAAATATGATTCTTATACGATTGCTCCCAAATTTGTTGAATCTGTAGTTGGTATATCATTCATTATAAGCATTGTTGTTTTTGTCAGATATTGGCTAATTATCATGACTTAGCAGGGAATTAAGCAGGAGGTCATTGTTGACTTGGTGGAACAATGCCGAACCTACAAGCAGAGAGTGGTACATCTTGTTAATTCGACACTGTAAGACTGCATTTTCTTCTAGATTTATTTATGTATAAAAAACTTCCCATCTCTTTTTGATGATCCATTGACCTACTGTTGCTAGAGGTTTTTGCATCTTGATACAGATATGATTTTGATACAGGCAAACAGCATTAACTCCTTTTAGAGAGGTGATGAGAAACTTAGAGAAGCAATGCTTTATGGCATTTGCTAGTCACTTAATTCTATTTTCTCAGTGAAACTTTCTCAGAATATTCAATGGATACTTTAGATATAGATATACAGGCTATTATGTTGAGATTAATCTTATCCTCTCCTGGCTGTATATCTCTGATCTAATTTAAGTTAAAACCTTGGCTAACCAAGAAAATGGCAAGCTTCTAAATGTTGTTCATTATGAAAATAAATAATTTTTTTGAGCCATGAAATTCTAAGATAATACCCACCCTTCCAGTTTTTTTATTGGATTTTTTTGTTGTACTCAATGTTATAAAGTTGCAAGGTGATTGAATAGAACCATTATTTACTTTTAGGGATGAGTCACTTCTACAACAAGGTTTAATTCTGAATGATGACTTGCAACGTGTGCTTGCCAAGCATGAAGCTATTGCTTCAGGAAATTCTGTTAAGGCAGAGGAACCCAAGGCTGAGCCTTCCGGAGCACTAATAGATATCAGTACTGGTGCTGAAGATGCCAGCAAAGAGCAGGGTGGAAGGTAACAGTTCATTGTCAAATAACTAGATAATAGGTACATGTTTGGACAAAAATGAGCCATCTGCAGCACTGTAGAGATGATGTCAATGTCCATGTAGCTGTGTTATATCTACCTGATAACATATTGATGATCCAACTTACTAGTCTCTTAAAAGTTTTGTAATGAGAGCTAAAGGAATCCCTGTAAGAGTCACGCTGACACAATAGCTAGCTGAATCATGCATCTTAAATAAAGAGAAAGCTTGCTGTTCAGTTTTACTGCTTAAGATTCTGGCTTCACAAGGACTGAGCTTCAGGGAGAATTTTGAATTTTTAATGTGAATTCTAGAATTAGCATAAAAGTTTAATTTATATCAGATAATATTTGTACGTGGGCCTTAAATATTTATTGCTGTTTTCTGTTACAGGTCCACATCTAGTGCTGGAACAAGTTCTTTAAACCAACTACTACTTGCAGCACCTCCTGCCTCTAATGGAGCAATGGACCCCAAAATTGATCTGCTCAGCGGGGATTTCAGCTTGCCAAAGGCTGATAATTCACTAGCCTTGGCTCCTGTAGGGGGAGGTCAAGAGTCAACATCATCCTCTGATCAGAACGCACTTATTCTTTTTGACATGCCCTCCAATGCACCCAATATGCCTAATCCCATTAATACCCAGGGGGCAGATTTAGGTGGTCAGAGTAATCCATCAACTCCTCAATTCCAGCAGCAGAATCTTCAAGTGCCACAGCCTGAAATTTATGCTAATGGGGTGGGAACCACTAATTTGGTGCGTTCTCACTTTGATCAGTCAGTGTATAATCAAAACCCTGCTTCATCATGGAGCGGCCATATGCTGCAGCAGCAACAGCCAACTTCACCCCCATATGGTTCGCTATATTTACATCTGGAGCTCAGTTTTAGCGTGGGCTAATTTATTTGTTTCTGTAGCGTGGGCTAATTTATTTGTTTGATATGCTTAGACACTTTGAAGCTCTCTCTATATTTGTTAGTTTTGTGTTTTTCTCAGGCACAGGAGCTCATTCTCACATAACTTTAGTTTGTACAGGTTCGCCAAGTGTCAGTGCACTTCCACCGCCACCATGGGAAGCTCCACCTGCAGAGAGTAGTGAAGGAATGGGCTCTCAGTATCCCCAACAAATGCACCCATCAATGGGAAATGAGCAGGCCATGCCCACGCACATGCCACATGCTAGGGAAACTGCTCAGTATGCTGGAATGAGTGGCCATCCTGCCTATCAGCAGCCGAACCAAATGCACGCCTTCCAACCTCAGCAGATGCAGGGTGGCCTTTACATGGGCATGGTCCAGCAGCAGATGCCAGTAGCCCAAATGCCCTACAATTACTCCCCACCAGTTTATGGTGGAAATGTGGCAGCATATGGATATGGCCATGCGGGAGCTCAGTACCTCAACCAGCACATGTATGGGCTCTCAGTGAGAGATGACAGTGGGCTAGGACACCCTAACTCTTCTTACTATGCATCTTCATCTTCTTCTTCTGCTTCATCATATTTACCTCCCATGAAGCAGTTATCGAAGCCCGGGGACAAGCTGTTTGGTGACCTCGTGGATATGGCAAAAGTGAAGTCATCAAAACCCTCTGCATCCGGAAGAGCCGGTAGCATGTAGCTGGGCAGAGCCCAAGCAAGTTCAGTTTCTATGCATTTTGGTCTCTGGTTTTTGTTCCACACCATACCTCCATTCTTTCTCTTTCAAATCTCTCTCTCTCTCTCTCTCTTATATATATTATTGGTCTCATTTACCAGAAATCTCTAGATCCATAGTCTATAATGAGGATCCGAAGTAGGCATCTTCTTAGTTTCAAATTAGTAGGAGAGAACCTTTTACCTTCCCCAAATTGCGTTCTCTGCAAATCAACATGCTGAAGAAGGTTTCCTGTGTTAAGTGTGAAGTTATGGCAGAATCACAGGAAGTGACCGGTTCAGGATTCAGCAACATCATCACCATCTGTCTCACTCTCCAACGTCAGATGACTTGCCATCATCACAGCTTTATTAAATTCAAATATATTATATAATAAATTAAATATGCTATACAAATGTAGTAAATAATTTAATTTTAGTATTAGTAAAATGTCAAATTTAAGTTATATTTGTAATAATATTATAATTTTTATTTAACTTAAATTATATATAATTATTACTAATAACTCAATATATATATATATTTAATATTTTATTAAATATAAATTATATATAATTATAATTTTTTATAGTTTCACGCCAATAATTATATAATTATTAAGTAATATTAGTATAAAAAAATTTTAATTATATATAAATTTCACCTAATAAAATATTGATATAATTTTTTTTGAGTTAATAATAAAAAATATACCTAATTTAATATTTTAGTAATACTAAAATCATATAATCAAATCTAAAAATTTTATAATTATAGAGAATTTGATCTATATTTATTTGTTTAAAATATTTTATTACATAATATTTTACTTATAATTTTATAAATAAAAATTATATATAATTTATGTTTTTAAAGTAATATATATAATTTAGTAGTACTAAAATAATATATTTTCTTTAAAAATTCTATAACCAATGAATACATACCGTGTGATATTATAAAAAAAATTAATTATATATAATTTACACTTAATAAAATATTAAAAAAATATATTTAATTACTAGTAATAATTATACATAATTTAAATTAAATAAAATATTTATGCATAAATTATTATATTGTACAAATATATAATAATACTAAAATTATATAATTTATTATTACAAGTCTATTATTATAGATAATAATAATATATGTATTTGTGCAAAATATTTATTTTATTTTTTAATTAATTATATAAAATATTAATTATATATATAATCATAATTTTATTAAGTAAATATGTATATATTTTTTAAAATATACATAATTTAAGTTAAATAAAATATTACAAATTTCACAAAATGTAATTTAGTGGGAATTATTAAATTATGAGTAAAAGTTAATTAAAATATTTAAATACATATGTTATAATATAGTGGTTATAATATTAGCATTTTAAGTAAAATACTAAACTTTTATTCTTCACATGAACATTTTTGTCAAATCGTTAAATTTATTTTAGCGTAATTTAAGAACTAAAATGAACATTTTATTAAATATTTGATGATTAAGTGTAACTAGATTAGTTAATCAACTACTTCAATTATGATCAACCCTATATTATACTAGGTACTTCACACGCCACGATGGTAGTTTTGTTCAGTCCTGACCTCACTTAATTGGTGTGCGTCTATCTCTAGTAATATTATGTGCACCAAGTTCCGCTACCAATTGCATGCCTTATAGTAGGGTGGAAGTAGGGTGCACCCCCTCTACTTCCACTAGCGTTGTCTAGTTAGAGTTCCCGGTGATGGTTACAACCCATGCACACAATGTATTATTATTATTAAAACTTCGGTAGTGGTTAAATTTGTTGAACGTTGTTGAGAGTAACTTACAGAATTGTCAACTCGTGTAAAGATGCCCTGCACATATCTATAGCATACTTAATATTTGGTAGCACATTATGGACAGCTACTGAACATATTTTAACATATTATACCTAATCTAAACGTATATGTCCCTATCAACTCTATTTAGTATCATATATTAGCTATTAACGGCCAGTAGTTGTATCGATAAGAATTTTCTTAATTTTCAAGTTGCATATTTCTAACAAAATATTCCTACTCCGTTGACATTATAATAAAACATGATTGATAATTTCTATTTTTGTACAAAAAAAGAATATACAAGTGTACTCCAATATTGTCTCACAAATATGTTATATGCCAGGGGTAATTTAGTTTCTAAATAGTAGTTCAAATGAGTTTTTCATCCATAAAGGTCATGAAAGTTAATACTTGTGTTTTACCTATTTTAGTCTCAATGATCAGCATATACAGATTCGAGTGTTACCTCACCTAAGTTATTTTCATATTATGTGCTTATGATGTGGTGGGTATAGGAATTGCAGTTATAACTGATCTTGTTTATTAATATTAGATCCAGTTAGCTTGTAGCTTGATTAATGAGGGAGTTTACTATTGATGTCAAATATTCATCAACATGGTCTAAGTGGGTAAGTTTTTATTATGTAGCTCTTCTAAACCATTTGTCTCCCCAAATTTAAACTTGTATTTCATCTCCAATTTATCATATAAGTTCTTTTTTCATATCTTCTTCTTTGTTATGTTATAGATCGTTCCATAACTAGAGCACCAAGCCTTGCATCCAACAAATTATAGATTTTGTAATAATGTTCTTTTAGTAAACATGCTAATAAGAAGTGAGGGTTAGAGATTAGTAGCTAGAGCAATTTAATGAGCAAAACTTGGTTGAATGAGTAGAATTCTTTGAAACTCACCCCTCCACATTTTTTATGCTCACTCTATCCCAAAATTGTCAATGTATATCTCGTTTTTCATAGGTTACTCCCAATCTAAATTTGTTGATAAACCTATTTATTTCAGTCTACCAACCCTCACAAATGAAAAAATAACTCATTATAGTTGGGTATGATGCACCAACCCTCACAAAATAACTCATTATATAGTTGATGATTGTGTTAAGTTTAGACTTAAACGAGAACTTTCCTTCCATTTTACTGTGATGTTTTCCATTTACAAGTGATTTTGTTAATATATTTCAACATTGTTATTATATTGAGTTTTTGTGAGAATCCAAGTAGAGAGAAAAAGTAAAATTGGGTTGAAAGGTTTTTTGTAAAATTGTAATTTATTCTTATTGTAATATCGAAATTTAAAAAAATAAAATTAACATAAAAATTAAGATTAAATTACAAATGAAAATCCTAATCTTAAGGTCAAATTGAATCAGATTAAAAATATACGAGTAAATAAATCAAAACTTTTAAAAAGCTGCCTTAAACTAATTTGAGTTCGAAAAATATGATTTAAATTAATAAGAACATTTAAAAAGGAAAAATATAATTTTAGTATTTATGCAAAAAGATAATAATAAAATATTACTTGAAGATTAAATGGACCATACATCTTCCCCGCACTCCTCCACCCACTCTATCATGTACTCTTAGAAATATATCAAATTAATTTAAATTTTTACCAAATTACGTGCTATAAAAATTATTATTAAGCTAATAACTCTTATATTGACTTCACCTAAAATTAATTGAATTATTTTGTAATGCACTGACATAACAACATGCCTCATCCACTTAATACTACAAATGTTAATACCGTCACTCTTGTATAAGTAATCGGATAAAATGCTCATAATATAAACACAAGTTTACATCACTTCAAATCCTCTTTTTAAAAAATATAATGTAATTGTAACATATGCGAAAATATTTCATCAAATAAAAATATTAATAAAAATAAAATTATAGACTTCTTGTTGAACTCAATCATATACCTCAAGCTTAATGAGTAGTTGTCCCCACATCTTCTTAACACTTAGAAAATATTTGGGAGGGTGTGAGCTCTTGAGTAGTCTTGCCGGCACTGAGCCACTCCATAACCCGATCCCGATTTTCTACCTCAAAATACTTTACATGGAGAAGTTTCTTTTTATATAAATATAATTAGTTTTATAGTTATATTTGATTGACTTACTTACTTTGTCACTTTCATGATCTATTTTAATTAATATACTATAGTACATAATTAGTACACTATAGTACATTCTAAGGTGGATTCTTAATTTATTAAAACATAATGCTTATACTTGTATGTAATGATCATCACAAATTGCATGCATCATATAATCATGGCCTAACCATACTCCTCTAAAACCTCAAGAGTGTTTGAAGACGATGATGATATGTGTGGATGCGCAACCACACTCCCAAGGTGTAACATTGAAAATCTTGAATTGAAAAATTAAACCAAATTAAACAAAAAATTGAGGTTAAACTGGGAAGGGTAATTCGAATCGATATTTAAATCGAACCGAATTTGGAAATTGGTTCAAACCAGGATTGCAACACCGAAACATTCGGAACCCGGGTTAAGCAAAAGTGGACTGGAAATAAAAGTTAAATCAGGAATGAAATCAACCAATGAGAAAAACTTAAACCGATAAGGGAATCCTAAATTTAGAATGGAACCCGAGTTTAGATTTGAAAATTAAATAGAATCATAATTGAATATTGGAAGTGAGAAGCAGAACCTAGTGTTGAGAATATGAACCCGATCAGATTAATGTTCTGACTCCCGGACACGAAAACTTAGGATCTTGGAAAAAGTCAATTTTCACCCGAATGGGTCGAAATTTCGGATTAAATTACTAAGTGGAGCAAAAAAGGGTAAAAATGTAATTTAATTTACAAAAATAAAAGGGGAAAAAAAGAAAGTCAGGTTAGTTAGATCCGAGTTGGGTTGACTTGACTCACCCGCACATGCCCAACTCTCCCCATGGAAATGGTAGCAGCACACCATCATATAACATGTTCAAATTAATTTAAATTTGAACCAAATTGCGCGTCACAAAAACTATGATTGATTTAACAACCTACCTAGCGGCCTACACACAAAATTAATTAGCCTATCTTTTCACCATTAGATCCAATTTTATACCCAAAGTTTGAAAACTCATTTTCGGACTCGCTCCTAACACTCAATTGTTCCTACTCAAAATTATCCATCACTCAACCACCAAATTGAGTGATCTTTATGTCAAAATGACGCTAAGAGACTTCTCTTAAGTTCTATAGCTGGGTCTCGACTTGTAAGTGGCCGAAAAATATCGCACGAGTATTAAAGACCTCATTTTCTCAAAATAAGAACTAGTAAAGGAGAATCAGAAATTTTTGAGAGAAAACCTCAAAGTGATCTGGAATTGGTTCAGGAAGATACTTTCCTTTGCTACATTGAGCCTACTCGACTTAACCTACAATTTGTTTAGGAAAGGAACTTGAACTCACAACTCAATAAATGGGGTACAAACCGCATGAGTGATACCAGTTCGAAAAAATGGAGTGTGGAAGCCATGTGATCACTCTACCCGAACCGACACTCCTTGAGTGTCGTCTCGTAGCTGGGTGTCTCTGCACCCATGGTCATGGTCACATTTCTACCACTCGTAAGTGCATGCCTCTTACACATACAACTTAATTCTTCTATCGTCTCGTCACAGTGGTGTACTAGAATGGTACATGTACATCAATCGAGTTATAACTAAATTATTTCCAAAAAATTACCAAACAAAGTGGAGATGTCCCTTTGGCCTCCCTCTAGGCCATCGTAAACTTAGTTTGGCAGGGGTCGGCTGGAAGAGCTTTGATTGGCCATGATAAAAAAACTTGCATGCATACGAGTTAGAGTCGGGTCAGAGCTAGAATCTTACTAGAAGTGGCACATTGACCATTGAGGCTAGTGGGGTTAGAAAGCTGACTCCCCTAAGAACTTCTAGCAACTTGAATGATCGCAAATGATAGTATATAGCTCTTGTAATTCATGTTTTAGTCAGGTGACCACTTGACTTATAATTTGAAACTTGGATAATTTAATTTATCCTCAAATTTGACTCAAATCAGGCAAAGTCATAGGGTATGAAAAGCTAGAGGATCAAGGGACTCATAATTTTCCTCAACTCACGAGGGCCTTTGTGGCCATAGGAATTAGTTTCTAAAATAGTTGTTGTGTTTTGGGTTGAACGCTTCGCTCTTGCCAAAGACGACAGAGGTGGAGCTGAGGATCGAGAGTAGTGGTTATGAAAAGTTTAGGTTTTTAGCTTTCTGGCAATACCAAGAACATTGTAAGTAGTCAAACAACGGAGATATCTACTTTAGTAGTCCTATCCTTGGAAAAGGGAGTAATTGGTAGTTTGGTGAGGTTTATAAGTAATTTCACATGAAAGGGTGATTCCAATTTATATGCATGTGATCTATAACTCGGTGTAAATTTAATAATAAGTTTATTTCTTTATTTTATAATTTGAGACTTGATAATGGATTAATTTTTTAAGGGGTGAACTTAGGTTGTTTGACTGAGTTACTGGGTAAAAATAGAAAAATTTAATTAAACTCTCGAGTAATTATACGCCTCATGTATTAGCTCACTAGTTCAACACTGTAACTAACTAATTTCTGGTAAATTTCTTTTTTATTTTAAGAGGTTTTGACTTGATTCACTTATATATTAATCAATTTTTAAGAAATTAAAAATATTCAAAAATTTTAAATTAAATTTTCTATTGAATATACTAAACAATCACTTTATTTGGTGTCCGATGTCGGGTGGGAGCGACAACATAGGTGACTGTTTCGGAAGAGACTAGCGTCGAGGAAGATAGGAGAAGTCAGGCTATCGAAGATGTCTTGCCAGCCACAACAGTATTTGAATTTTGCATCAAGGTTCAGTAGTAGGCACTGATGGTCATTTTTTCCAATGTGGGAGCTAAGGCGTCACGAAGGGGCTCCAATCGTCGTAAAAGTTTGTCTTGCCCTTCCCTAACTAAGCATATTCTTTTAAAATACTTTTTCACCTATCTTCCCATCCCTTCAACCTTCTTATTTTTTTTCTTAGTTGGAATATTATCTTTATATAGAAAAAAAGTAACTATCTAAATCCTAAGGTAGACATGGTAATGCCTTATATAAATTAATATTATATTTAATAATAAAAAAATAAAAAAGGAGAAATATCTTATCTATTTTTATAAATTTAAAGAATTTATATGGAAATTAAATATTTGGAACATATAAAATGAAATTGTAAAATATGTGTAATTGCAATTCAATTTGACTACAAACGCTCACGACCACGATCGAAATCCCTAACGAGTACACCGACGTCCTCTCATTTCTCCGCGCAGCCAGTCACGCACTTGTACTATACATTCATCCTCCTGTCTCCACCAAACCCTAATTCCGGACAGCCTGAGAGTAAGAGATTACTCCAAATTTCGTAAAACAAAAATATAGAGTGAACAGTAACGCCGATTCATCTGGAACCTTCCTGACCCATGGGAGAGAACGGCCCTCCACCCTCTTCCCTTCCTTGCCATGCTTGAACTCCGCAGCCGCAGAGCCCGGGACCCGATAACTCGATAACCCGAACCCGTTTAGTCCACCTCGGAAGGGAGACCGCCCCGGCCGGAGGAATAGCGCTCCCGTTAGGAGCAGCGGAGGGGAGGTTGAAGAGAGAGGACGCGATCGGTGGTGTTAATGAGAATAGCAGGGCCTTGAAGGCACCGCCTGTTGAGCTTGATTGGAAAACAGAAGAAGAGTGAGGAGCCAATGGATGAGCCCGGCAGTGGTGGGCGGAGCTGCGATAAGGCTGTGGGAGCTGATGAGGGCGGCTGTGCTCCTATCCCCGAGAGGGTAACTTCGGCGCGACCGATAGATTTTTCATATTAGCGCTGTCCTATTGTTTTTTTAGTGTTCGTGAGGCGAGATAGTATATCATGCGATCAATTTGGAGTGCGTTGGCTCTTTTGTTTCTAATTTTTGTTCTTGATGGTCCAGTGAGGAGATGGGACCAGCGAATTCACTGAAGAATTGGAGTAAAGATCCCTTTTTTAAGTATAAATGTCGATCTAATATGTGATTTTTCATTAACTTCTGCTGGTAAAAGAGACACTGCACAGAAGAAAAAAGAGAAAAAAAAGAACTGCTTGCCAACACTATTTATGCTTCCAACAGTCCCAAGTGTTTTATTCATAGTATACTCATGAATTTCTTTTCACTTCTTGATCAGGTCCAAGTTGGTGGTTCACCCGTGTACAAGACAGGAAGAAAACTGGGAAAGGGAGGATTTGGGCAGGTGTATGTTGGCCGTCGTGTTGGAGGTACCAGTTTCACTGAACGAACTGGTCCGGGGGCTATAGAGGTAGAAAATGGTTTTTAGTTTTAACTAATGTTCATCTGAATATTTATTGAATTATTTTCTTTTGTATGGTTCTGTATGCTTTTGTATGTTAGGTTGCCCTGAAATTTGAGCACAGGAGCAGCAAAGGCTGTAACTATGGACCACCTTACGAGTGGCAAGTTTACAAGTGAGATTCCAACAATTAGCACGGCCATATTAGTGCTTGTAAAAAGAAAATTATGAAATTAAATTAGTGTAACCTGAATGCTGATGTTAATATAGTCGTTCATATTTGATTTTATCCTGTCTAAACAGTGCTCTTGGTGGGAGTCATGGAGTGCCACGAGTTCACTACAAGGGCCGGCAGAGTGACTATTATGTCATGGTATGTTCAGCTGTATATATTTCAGTATTATTTTCAGGTTTCCATCTATGTAATCTGTTGCTGAGAAGGATCTGGCATTTACAGGTCATGGACATGCTTGGTCCTAGCCTATGGGATGTGTGGAATGACAACTCTCACACGTAAGTATTTATCTGCAATTGGAAGTTTCCCCACTGGATAATCTAGAAGTCATTATTTCCTTTAGTTAATACTGCTGAGGTTTTTGTTTGTTTTCCGACCAACCAGTATGTCCATTGAAATGGTTGCGTGTATTGCTGTTGAAGCAATTTCTATACTTGAGAGGATGCATTCTAGAGGGTAATGACTTGTATATGCCTTTTACATGCTCCCTATGATTTTGTTTCTTGCATTCTTAAATACTAATGACAGGGTACATGTGATTCAGTTGGCACATTGTTGCCATAAAAACTGGATGCACAAATTGCAGTAATTAGTAAGTTTGTCCTCAGTTTTGCATTGCTTTTGGCAGATATGTGCACGGGGATGTCAAGCCTGAGAATTTTCTGCTTGGTCCACATGGAACCCCCGATGAAAAGAAGCTGTTTCTGGTTGACCTTGGTTTAGGTTGGTTAACATGTTTTAAATCATAAGTGTTTTCCTGTCCTTTCCAATAAATGGGTGCTGTGATATTTATTGTTGTTTCTGATACATCAGCTACTCGGTGGAAAGACAATTCAACTGGTTTACATGTTGAATATGATCAACGACCGGATGTTTTTAGGTCAGCCCGATACTTTATTATTTAGATTGATTGAAAACTTTTGGAAATATAAATAATCTTTCTAACATTATGTGTTGGTGATTGGGATGTGCTGCCTTGTCTCAGAGGGACCGTTAGGTATGCTAGTGTGCATGCTCATCTAGGTAGAACTGGTAGTCGGAGGGATGATTTGGAATCTCTTGCTTACACACTTGTTTTCCTTCTTCGCGGCCGGCTTCCATGGCAAGGATATCAGGTCTCGCTCAAACAAATTTTAATGTGTTTAGCTATTCCTGGAAGCACTCTCAACATTCTTGTTTTTTTAGGGAGACAACAAGGGGTTCCTTGTTTGCAAGAAGAAGATGGCCACTTCTCCAGAAACTCTGTGTTGCTTCTGCCCCCAGCCTTTCCGACAGTTTGTTGAATTTGTCGTAAATTTGAAGTTTGATGAGGAGCCTGAATATGCTAGATATATCTCTCTTTTCGATGGGATCATTGGCCCTAACCCCGATATTAGGCCAATAAACACTGAAGGAGCTCAGAAGGTAACTGGTTAATTTTTTAAATTATTGTCTAGGCTACTACAGAATCTGTTTTTATCACTTTAAATACAGTTCCACATTTTCTGAAATCTGACATAACTGTTGTGGTTTTATTTGCATTTTGTAGCTTATCTATCAGGTTGGGCAGAAGAGAGGACGACTGATGATTGAGGAGGAAGAGGATGAGCAACCTAAGAAGAAGATACGCATGGGAATGCCTGCGACTCAGTGGATCAGTGTATACAATGCTAGGAGACCCATGAAGCAAAGGTATGGGGATCTCTGATTTCCACATAATTATTTTTTCCTTCTTCATGTTATATTATTTTGCTTGAAATTTAAGTCTTTCCTTCAAGTCATGATTTATACACATGGACATTTATAACAGAGAGATAAATAATTTCCTTCTGAGTTCTTCCATGTAGATATCACTACAATGTGGCAGATATTAGGCTAGCCCAACACATCGATAAAGGAAATGAAGATGGCTTGTACATCAGCGGTGTTGCTTCTTGCTCAAATCTATGGGCCCTGATTATGGATGCTGGCACTGGGTTCTCCGCACAAGTTCATGAACTCTCACCACACTTCCTTCACAAGGTTGTCTTTTGTTGGTTTATGTTAATAATTCTAGTTCTTGCATAAGTTGAAATTATGATTCATTGGATAACTACCATAGTTGGCAAGTCAAATATCTGTTTTCATTGTTCCAAAGGAATGGATTATGGAGCAATGGGAGAAGAATTACTACATCAGTGCAGTGGCTGGAGCTAATAATGGAAGTTCACTTGTTGTTATGTCCAAGGGTTAGTGAGTTGTCTTGATTAAAATAAATGGTTAATATCTCATTTCTCTCTGACTAATTCCTGTCATCTTTTACAAATAGGAACTCAGTATTTGCAGCAGTCATATAAAGTCAGTGACACATTTCCCTTTAAGTGGATTAATAAGAAGTGGAGAGAAGGTTTTTATGTGACTTCCATGGCAACTGCCGGTACTAGATGGGCTGTTGTCATGTCTCGTGGTGCAGGTTTCTCAGAGCAGGTTGTATCGCATTATGTGAATTTCTTTGTTGGTGATTTTGGTAGCTCATGTTATCTGACTTTTTTCTTCTTCCAAATTAAACTGTAGGTGGTGGAGCTGGACTTTCTATATCCCAGTGAAGGTATTCATCGGAGGTGGGACAATGGATATCGCATTACTTCAACTGCAGCCACCTTTGACCAGGCTGCTCTGGTTCTCAGTATTCCACGTAGAAAACCAACAGACGAGACACAGGAGACATTACGAACATCTGCTTTCCCCAGTACTCATGTGAAGGTGGTGTATTCTATTGAGTTTATAGACATGTAAATACCTTTGCATTTTAGTCTGATCTAGTGTAAATGTTACACACTTGTTATTTGCAGGAGAAATGGGCCAAGAATCTTTACATCGCTTCTATATGCTATGGTCGGACTGTTTCTTGAGCTGCAAAATTCATTTGGAAACATCACTTGGACAGTTAATCAAGTGGAATCTACCATCTTATTCCCATTAGGAATCAAGCTCTTAAAATGAAACTGATTGTGAGGCAATGTAGGGATAATCCTTAGTTGCTGTCATGGCATCAGCTGTTTTTACTCCCCTGTCCTGTTGTAAAAGGCATAGTTTCTCAAAAAGATGATGCTCAGGAGCAGTTGCTATGATTGTCCAGAGTAGGCAGGGTGCTGTTTGTTCAGTCTGTACTTCCAGTCATAAACTTGGAGAGATCTTGCCCTTCCATCTAATGAAATGTGTAGTGACCAGAAAGGGTTTGTTTTGTACAGTTCAGGAACAGTTCGTAATGTCTAATTATCCTTATATTTAACTTCGATTCCTTTCTAGTGTGCATTTGAACTAGAGTTTATTTGATTGATTGTCAGATGGTGGCTTATTTGGCAGCAAATTTGGAGATAGTATTAATAATTTCGTTGGAAGCTTGTCCTTGCTTGTGTAGTGGCTCACCCCCTTGAAATTTTCTAGCTAAAAGCAAGCATATTTATTGCAATAGTTTGATATAGCCCTTGCTTTATGCATTTTTGGAGTCATGACCTCATCTGAGACTTTTGATATAGAGCATCAATCTTTCTCGGAGGAGCCAAGTTAAGCTGTATTTTGCAAAATCTGACTCTGGTTGCTTTCACTCTCTGTTGGCCCCATGTTTGTCCACCGCTTTGCTGACAATATTTTATACTTTTCCTTCTGTTCCTATGTGATTGTGTTCAATTGTATTCTAATACCTTTCACTTGCTTTATGTTGCATCCAATAAACATGTCACCTTTTTTGCATCTTCCCTTCCCAGAAGATGTAATCCAGCATGGGCCATTATACTGTGGGTGCATTGTTATCTCCATTGCTGCATCCTCTGAAGCCATACTAGCTGGAAATAAGATGTCGCCTAAGGTACTTTTCACAACTTGACTCATGTTCCATTCCTAGTTATATGATGAGTTATTACTTCATTGATGATCAATAACAACTTACTTCTCTTATGGATATTTCACATCCCATCATGAATTGAGCTTTGGATGGATGAATTCTAATAAAATTCCCTGGTACTGTGGACCGTAGTCTGCTTTCATGGGGCAATAAAGTTTGTGGCGCGATGTGCCAAATGCCCCTAACGTAATGATCATGGAAAAAAGCAGAGACAATAATATGAAGAAACTCCATAGCTGGTTCACACAGATTGAGGTATCTGTATGTAGATAATGATGCAAGGGATCTACAAGTACATGAGCAAAAACCAGCTTCCTCTGCTTGGCCCATGCTAAGCGTGAAAAGCGCTGTATGTTAAAAAGTAAAGCTGATGGATGGTTGTCGGCCAGAGGACATCCTCTTCTCAGTGCTGGACAGATTGTCGCCATGTACACTACTGAATGTGAAAAGGTTGGCTCTCCCGTAGTAATCACATCTACAACTGTGGTGGCATGTGACATTATTTAGTCGGCTAATTATTAGATTTATCCTCACATATGACCCATATCATGCTTCCACCTTTGAATATGTTATATGTTGCTGCCCCTCGCCCACCCATTTCTTCAAATCCTCCACTTCATCACCACATTAAACTTTTTTTAAAGGTGGTATTGGTTCTCCAGTATCAAATTGTGTGGACGAAATTCTCATTAGAGCCTAAGAACACTAAATACACACTACAAAAGCGACATCTTATGTACACTACCCGTACTCCATAATCATTACGAGTAACATCAACCCTATAATAATAAATTTCTACTAACTAAATATTTTGGTGCCACTTGATTATAATAAAATTTATAATTTAATGGGGACAATCAACCCGTATTTGAAAATTTGCGCAAAATGTTGAATATTTCCACGCACAGGCATTTTGTGACTTGCAAATTGGATATTTGACGTGGGATGAAGCATCTGGTAGGAGGATGGGCAGAACTTCTTGTGGGTGGGTGAGACTGTAGTTTTCTCCATGGGATGAAGAAGCATCTTTGGCAAATTGGGACTTCCTAGAAAGTGAAAAAGACGGCCTTCAATAAGAATCCAATAATGGTCAAAAGTCTCCCTCCCCATGACATGTATGGGCATGCTTACCTCCCCTACCTACCATTATTATTATAGAAGTTCATTCATCCCCAAGTAGAAAGAAGTACAACACATTATACTCCTCTTATTCATCATCACCATCCTCATAATTCAACCCTCAAAATTTCTCAATTTTGGACATTAAAATTCTATAATATATATATATATATATATATATATTCTTTTTTTAATTTAACATAAAAATAATCATAATATACCATTTGTGTTTTTTATAAATATTTTTATATTTTTTAAAATATTATATATTAATTAAATTGTTAATAATTCTAACGTTGTCCTTACCTTCATAACGGCGGGCGAGGCGCCGCAGAAAGATTCAAAATCCATCTGATCCAGACATAGAAGGTATCAGCAGACCGTCACTGCTGATCGTCTTACCTCATCAACTGCTCTACTCTGTTCTCTCCTCTCTGCTATGCTCTGCGTCGGCCCTCCTATAATATATCCAAATATTGCACTGCACGAAATCTAACGTAAGTGCTGCGAGCGACGATTCTAAGGTGAAGGCAGGTTCATCGTTTCTTCACTGCTTAAGATACGAGCTCCTCTCGGCTTCTCCGGTATTCCTCTTCAATTTCTTTGATTTGCATCTTTGCTGATCTTTCAAGCCATGAGTGATTCTCCTTGCAAAGTGATCAACGGCGATGGCGGTTATGTCCTCCAAGACGTGCCTCATCTCACCGACTACATTGATGATCTCACTGTATATCTCTCTCTCCCTCTATGAACGTATGCGTGTGCATCTCACCGTCGTATTGTGTCTCGGTGATGGATGCTACTGAATTAAGCAGATGAGCTGATTTTGGACTGTCAAATGATAAAGCTCATTCACTCTTTCTATATTTAGCTCTAGAAAGATGCTTTGACGATTCTTACTGTTTTGGTTGAGTTCACATATTGTCATTAGAATTGAGATCGTGCAAGGGGATGCTTCATCACATACATGAAATATTCACCAAAAATTTGGAATGAATCAATAACAATGTTGAGACACACGTTATTCCCATGAGCTGTCAAATCTTCAGAGAACTCGGATTTGGAAGTGGAAAAGGGATTATACATATATTTATTTGCGAAATGATAACTAGCAAGAAAATAAATTCATCCTAATAGATTGTAGCTATGAGTGTTTGTGTGTACATCTTTGTATAGTTATATTCCTTTCCACTTTGAGCATTGGGAGTTTACTAATTTTCTTGAACTTGTTTTGATGGGCAGGCCTATCCCAATCCACTCCGATCAAATCCTGCATATTCAGTGGTTAAGTGAGTGAGAACCCATTTTCATCAACTGTTCATCTGAATCCATATGAAGCTTCATTTTTGTTGTCCATTTTAATAATGATCAAGGCAACATAAAATTGTAAATACATTTATTTTTTTCCTAAATTGTAGGCAGTATTTTGTTCACATGGACGATACGGTTCCTGAAAAGGTGAGAAGTTAATTGTCTGAAAAGCCTTCTGTTTATGATAGTTTTGTGGACAACCAGAAAATGACCTGGAAAAATGGCACATTAGAGAAGCCTTGCCCTTCACAGTTGCTCTCCAAATTCTTTATGAGCTACCCCTTGTTTATTCTCAATATGGTGTACTCTCTTCATTTGGCCGATGCTTCTTATCGTTGATCAAATCAATTTCCAGAACTCTTGTATTTGAATTGCTACAGGTTGTGGTTCACAAGGATTCTCCTAGGGGGATACACTTTAGACGTGCAGGACCACGCCAAAAGGTATATCTATAAGTTGTTTTTAAGCATCCAAAGTAAATCTTGCATTTTTTTTAGTTTTAAATAATCTAAACATATTATGATGATCAGGTTTATTTTAAACCAGAGGATGTCCATGCATGTATTGTGACATGTGGGAGTCTTTGCCCTGGTTTAAATACTGTGATCAGGGAAATTGTGTGCGGCCTAAATTACATGTATGGGGCCACCAGAATCCTCGGAATTGATGTAAGTGACTGTTCTTATCCATGTTTCTGATTCGAGCTATTCTCAAAGTTGACAGTTCAAAACATTACCTTAAACTTTTGCGGAAAAACTTGTAGTTTTTGTGTTTTATTCTAATATAAACGTTTTGGAGGCATCCTTTATTTGGAATTGTTAAATTTAAAATACGGTATGAAAGAAGGGGTATAAATAAAGGGAATAGGTGTTTTTTATTGATAAGTTATTTAAGTAATTAAATAAGAGATACGATTATTTATAAACTAAGAATAACACACAAATAAAAATAAATAATCTTAAAATATTATGATATAGTTTTAAGTAATTAAGATTATATAAAATATAATAACTATTTAAAATATTATTTTAACAATATACCAAAATACATGAACAAGAATAGATGTAGTTTTCACCCATATATTCTGGATTAGTGATTCAGAAACAATGAATACTCAGGGAAAAAATGGGCGATTGACGGCAGATGTACTTGTTTATATTTAATGGATTCTCTTCTTTATACAATTGTTACATTGAAAAGTTGGGATTTGGAGCATTGAGGAAGGCATGACACACTGTTTAAATTCTTAATGTTATGTGGAATAACTATTATTTGGGTTATGAGAATTCCCAATTTTCACGTCATCTACAGGGAGGATACAGAGGTTTTTATTCTAAAAATACCATCCCTTTAACTACTAAAGTAGTTAATGACATACACAAACGTGGAGGTACCATCCTTGGGACATCACAGCATGTCCATGATACCTCAAAGATAGTGGATAACATCCAGGATCGTGGCATCAATCAGGTCTGCAGAGCTCTGGAATTTTTCATGTTTACTAGAAGGAAAATTCAGATTTTACACAGCCTTGTGTGT
Source organism: Trapa incisa (assembly GCA_030064435.1). Lineage (NCBI taxonomy): Eukaryota > Viridiplantae > Streptophyta > Magnoliopsida > Myrtales > Lythraceae > Trapa > Trapa incisa. The sequence continues at coordinate 3,363,039 of CM057772.1, forward strand.
CCCTTGGCATTGGATGATAACAGAAATATGATCATTTCAATGTTGTTCCAGGTCTATATAATTGGCGGAGATGGGACTCAGAGAGGAGCATCTGAAATTTATCAGGTATTTATGTTTTCTACACTGAATAAGTGTGGAAGCATGATTTTTTCCTTAGCGGATCAGCTCATCCTATTGCTGCTTGTTGTAATGGTGGTCATTTGCAATAAAGATTGCTTGGTTTAGATGGGGTTTCTCACGAGGCTTTTTTAATCTCTTTTTCTTTGTATTTCTCAACTTTGTTAAAGTTCTTTTTAGCCTCTTATTTACTGAACTATGTTCAATTTTCCAATGGACAGACCCTGGCAACAGATATTTTTCAATTTCATATTATAATTTGTATATAAGAAAATCCTCAACTTGCAGGAGATTAGAAGGCGCGGTCTAAAAGTAGCTGTTGCCGGAATCCCCAAAACCATAGACAATGATATTCCGGTATTAATTATGAACAGCTTTCAGTTTAATGGAAACACCAGCTTTACCCCATCTTTGTGGCTATGTTGGCCTATTTCATTATGTAAACCTGATGGCAGGTCATAGATAAATCTTTTGGTTTTGATACTGCTGTGGAGGAGGCTCAACGCGCTATTAACGCTGCTCATGTGGAGGCTGGAAGTAGTGAGAACTGCATTGGTGTAGTAAAGCTAATGGGCCGGTTCTGTGGTAAGTTTGGTTCTACTTTGTAAATGCCACTTATTTAGAGAACGACTATCATCTCTCTATCTCCATTGCCTACTTATCTTGTAATTATTCTGATGGAAATTACTTCTGCAGGTTTTATTGCCATGTACGCTACCCTAGCCAGCAGAGATGTGGACTGTTGCTTGATTCCAGAGTCACCCTTCTATCTTGAAGGGAAGGGTGGGCTTTTTGAATATATACAAAAAAGATTGAAGGAAAATGGTCATATGGTTATTGTGATAGCTGAAGGAGCAGGACAGGAACTTGTCTCAGAGAGCCTACAGTCTACAAACCAGCAAGATGCTTCAGGAAATGAACTTTTCCAAGATGTTGGTCTTTGGATATCTCAAAAGATAAAGGTAGCACTCCATCTCATGCAATATTCTGTTTTTTTCTTCATGATGTTATAGAATAGATATTGACGAGATGATAATGTTTTTCATATGATGACTGACTTTTTTTTTGCCAGCTAGTTCATCTAATATATAGTGGAGTTATGCTGCTAGTTTGGATATCCCATTCATTCTTTCAATTGTCTTCCTAGTGAAGATGCCTGAAAACTTATACATATCTCCATAAAAGATATCTCAAACACCCGCCTAATATATCCTCCTATGTGTCCTTTCTAGGACCATTTCGCAAAGCTTGACAAGATGCCCATAAACCTTAAGTATATTGGTAAGGCTTGAGACCTGCATTATTATCTTAATGTTAATTTATAGTTTGGCATATTAATGTGCATGCATTCAAAGTTTTACCTGTAATTCTGTCCAATAGATCCTACCTACATGATCCGTGCCATTCCCAGCAATGCATCAGACAATGTCTATTGCACTCTTTTAGCCCAGAGTGCAGTTCATGGAGCAATGGCGGGCTATACGGGCTTCACAGTTGGGTTAGTCAATGGAAGACAGACTTACATCCCTTTTAACGTAAGTTCCTTAATTCTATGGCTTATTGTGAGCAGCAGAATCCTTTAGTCTAAAAAGCTCCACTTCCTCGAACATGTCCGCACTAGGTCTTAGTTATTCAAGGGTTCGTTACACATGTAGGACTTTGCTTGGTGTCGTTGGTTTGATGAAAGCACGGACTAGTTTTCCAAATGAGCTTGTATGGCTTTTGCCATTTCATCTGGCTAAGCTGTTTGCTATGGCCTTCTCGTGAACAGCGGGTGACAGAGAAGCAGAACAAGGTTGTGATAACTGACAGGATGTGGGCAAGGCTTCTTTCCTCGACTAACCAGCCAAGCTTCCTGGGCACCAAGGAAGTCCGTGGCAAACACGAAAAGCCCTCGACTAAGTTACTCGATGGAGTAAACTGCAGGGAGAAGACTTGCAACTGAGGCAAACAAACACATCTCTAACCCGTGCATTGGACTGTTAATCCCATTTATTTATGGTAAGCAACATACACTCTTATCCGGTCTGGCGTCATATCTGTGGAAAAATAAGCATGGCGATTATATGCAGTTCTGGAAAGATGGATAAGTTGTGAATGAGCTAGTTATGAGCAGCACTCTTTCCCCTAAAAACGTTTCAATGAAAGGTTGCTTAGGGGGCTTGTTATATTATACATCGTACCCTTTGTATTCTGTAACATTGAACATAAATTTGCCAGTCCATTCATAGACGGTGAAACTCGTGTTCTACATTTATACGGTTGTCTCCCAAATCTTATAGAGAGGTTGGAGAAGGGTGTCAAAACTATCTACTCAAGTGACTCGTATGCCTACGTGGGCTCTCAACAGTGAGTTGTGCTCAACTTTCTTGTTCATTCTTAGAACCGCTCTGGTGGTTCTGCTAGACATTCAATAACTGTGAGCTGTATGAGTTAATACTAATGGGAGATAAATTGCAATCCTGATATAATTTCCCTACTGGAAGAGCTGCTATAACTGGGAGTGCACTGGGTTAGGGCCGTCACAAGTGCTCTGGGTTCATTATTAGAAAAGATGCCTGTGCAGCAATGATCAAAAAGTGAAGGGTGGTCTAAATGGTCTGTTAGCATCATAAACAGAAATGTTGATGCAGAATGAAATAACTATAGAATTCTCAGCAGGGAGAGGTTTCCGCACCGTCGTGGAGGGCACAGCAGGTAGTGGCTTTATGATGTCCCTGATAGATCTTTATTTCTTCTCCACTCGCCATAGACCATAACCTGGCAGTCGTATCAGACGAAGCTGGCACAAAAGAAACTTGTTTTGTTTAACACCGAACTTTAAGGCTATTGATACGCACAAACCAGTGCTTTTTTTGTTAATGGAAGGAGAGAATGACACACCTGTAATGAGATAGGCCCCATCTACCGAGAAAACGCAGTCCCATACCCACCGTTGGTGACCTAGAAGATTAGATAGAAACATGACAATTTGTTAGTCCTTTGATTGCTTCAAATAGTAACCACTTGATGGAAGACAAGTTCCTGATATTACCCTCTAAAGTCTTCTCCAATGTGAAGCCATCAACATTCCATATCTTGACAGTATGATCAGAAGAAGCAGTTGCCAGGTATCTGCAATGTAATGATATGCTAATCAATAAACCGAGTAATTGAGAGCAGTTACATCGAGTAAGAAAGGTTCCATGTCGAAAGACATCTAGTTTTTGAGCTCCACCATTTTGTATCTGTATCCATCAACTACCCGCAGCCAAAATTGGATATCACGACTGTCCAATCTTCGGAAATTCATGAAAACAAGCTCAGCTTTTCCAGATTAAGCTTAACTGGGGCATCCATATTATCCGGCTAATTTGGAGTCTCTTTTGGATGGTATTCCAAACCAAATGGGTCTCTATTCCAGCAGAATCTAAAACAACTGGCACTGTAAAGAACTAAAACAAGAAATGTAGCAGAGAACAGGAAAAACCTATGGGGTTCACAGAATTCAGGTGAAAGAAGACACTTGAGGATGTATCCATTATGTGCCTGAAGCTTATGAAGTGGCTCAAAGTTGGTCATAGTCTGCAACACAACAGATGCTATCAGCGTCTAAAAAATGCAAAATAAATATCCCTGACAGATATATTGCAGTTGTGACAAGGTAGAAATATAAGCTACCTGGTTTCCTCTTAACAAACGCCAAACATAACAAGTCCCACGATTATTCGCAGCAACAACCAAGCTTCCATCCCACATGACAGTCAAAGATCTCACAGCTGTATCCACTTCTGGAACCTGAGTTTTGTCCACAAGATGGTTCCATTAAACTTATCATGCATTTCACTTAAATATCAGTGTCAGATTTAGTTTGCTTTCTACCACCAATATCAGAACGGTTTCCATGGAGTGTATATATAAAGTTCTAAACAGTAAACACTCTATTCGGGAGGAAGGAGCTCTAGGGCATCAAGCTTTCCTTTATGTTGAATGTTCATAGAAGAAATAAAGCTTCACCAAGTCCAATATCAAATACAAGTTGAGGTTCATAGTACTCCTGATGTCCAAAAGTAGTAGATGCAATTCAAGTATTCACAAAAGAAAGCAAGTATGAAGACCTTGGAACACAATAAAAAGAACAGGCATAAGAATATCAAAGTGCACCAGTTCACAGCTGCATGAGTTTGCTGTCAGATCCCACACACGAATATTTCCATTTTGGTCGCCAGATATTAGCTCAGTCTGAAGGATAATCAAACATTAGCACTTTATAACCTGAAAGTCACTTTTACTTGTGCATTGGAATATTGTGTATAGAGTTCTTATAAAATATATATTTACTACTGAATAAAGTAAAACTAAATATATTTCCAAATATCTAGTAGTTGTCCCCTCCCCTTCACATATTCAGCTGTCTACCAAATAAACAAACAGACCTGATTTGGGTGAAGAACTACAGTATTTACAGCAGCTCGACTTTCATATTCTCTTTGACAACCTCCAGGAGCCCTGTGTTTAAAATTTGAATCGGGATAAACTGTGAAGTTTGGTTTTCAGGATTGTATAGAACCAACAGACCTCATTTTGACAAACATATAAACTATCAATATCGCTGTAAAACATGATCCACCTCAGATCCCAAATCTTTACAGTGCCATCTTCAGAACCTGAATACATCCAGTTTCCATCACACTGAAACCCTACTGCCATGACATTATTGGTATGCGAATCAAAACTTCTCACCTGCCAATCAGTGAGAATAAAAAGATTAGAACTAACAGTATGTAAGCATGAGTTCACATACAACAACTCAGGTGGTAGAAACATACAGGTTGGGGACTGTTTGAGTTGATGTCAAACAGCCTTATATGAGGATTGCCAGCTGCAGCAAGGTGGCATTTATCTGGAGTTATCTCAAGCCGATTAACTTGCTGAGATCATTATCCATGGAAGTGCATTCGCAAATGAGAATCTTTAAGTCTTTATTATTGAAAAGAGTAAATAACTAATACATAAATATACAAGGCTCAACAATTTTCTTTAAAATATACACTGAAACAGCTCGAACAGGGTAAGACATGAAGGTTACTGTCAACATTTCATCCTTTATCTTTGGAATTCAAAGAATAAGGTAGCACAACTTACACAGCAAAAATCTCTTCCACAACCATAATATATCATGCAGAAAAGTTCATCAACAACTGCTAAGTGTTTTGGCCAAAAGAGGAAAAAACGTGTTTATTAACCATATGAGAAGAACCTGGTATATTGTTATGTATTAATCCCTCGTACCTATAAGCAGAGAAATTTTAAAGAAACCAAGACAAAGAACCATCAGAAACCTCAAAAAAATACTTCAAATTGTCCATTAAAGAAATTTGGACCATATTCAACCAAAAAGCAGATAGGACTGAGATTGGCCCTTAACCTCTTATATACCCCTCTTGCTAGTTTTCAACCTCTGATTGCAACTAAAAATTTAGATTTTCACCTAGTCGGGTAACACCACCAACAAAATTCTTGATGGAGGAGAAAGGTCAAGATACTAAATTAAAACCCAACAAAATTAGAGACGGCATCCAAGAGTAAATTTCGACAGCAAATGGCCTATCGAAAAATCCACCAACCGTACCGAATCAGGGTACTGAATCGTGCGGTAGCAGCGTCCACTCTTTGCCTCCCAAAACTTGATTGTGTGGTCATAGCTAGCAGTCGCAAGTATCACGGACGGTTGTTGACTCATCTTCAGCCCCTTCCTCCTAATCAAATGGAAGAATAGTTGAAATTAGGCTGATGCCTGCTGTCGAATGCCATGGCAAAACTCTCACCGTACTCGTGAGAATCGAATAGTTACATTAAGGAGAAATCATCCCTTCGTCTAATTAAGGTCAAATTCCTGTTGGTGTATTAGGGTTTTAAAGGGGGTTTATGATTTACAAGACGTGGATTTGTGATGCAGGTAGCTATGTGGCCCCCACATTAGAAAAGTGACCACGTGGCTGCAGAACGCTGACGTGGCGACCGGTATCGAGTTTCCAGACTCCCCACTCAGATCTTTTTCACGCGCCTCGTAGGATCTGGGGAACAGGCGAAAGCACCAGTGGATTGGCAAACGCGTGGGTTGCACCTCCCTCAGTTTCAAAGGGGGATTGTTTTTATTGGACGGCGCCGTTTGAACTGCATTTGTTGGACGAGGCCATCACTATCAGACCATCCCTGAGAAGGAAAGCAGCGACGACAACGGTCAATTATAGAGCCGTTTTCGACGTATGATTTTTTCCACCCTCAAGACTGCTGTGAGCTCCTAGCGGGCAGTGTCGGGCAGATGCCCGTGCTACCCGTAACTGCCCCTACGGCTCCACTATAAATACCCGCTCCGCCGCGATTTCAGTCACTGCTTGAACTCTGATTATAGCCATCGCCGTTTCGAGTTCTTATTTCTTCATCCTAGGATCAGATCTCGAAATGGCGTCTCAGAATTTGGTGATTTTCTTCCTCGTAGCTCTCATTGTTGCTGTAACTGCCCTTACAGCGGCAGCGCAGGAGGCTCCAGCCCCGGCTCCTGCTTCCCCGTCCACCACCGCTGCTCCGTCTGCCACTCTCAGCGTTTTCGTTTTGTTGGCTGCGCTAGTTTTTGGATCTGCTCTCCGGATCTGAGAACTCGGTAGACCTATACTAGCTCCGCTGTCAGATTTGCTTGATTCTGTTATATGTTTGCGATTTGGAGATCGTGTTTACTTCTTTGTCTATCTGCTTATCTAGTTTGTTTATATAACATATCTAGAAGATGTAGTGGCGGATCCGTGCGGTTTTTTGGTTTGAATTGGTGGTGCTGGTGGTTTGAGTACTTTTCAGTGCTTTTATTTTGTATGAACAGCTGATGTCTATTTGGATCTATTTAGTCATATTGCATATTTTGTTTGATCAGTAGAAGCTTTCTGTTCGTTTTTGTTCGTCTTTCTATGCTACTTAGTTGATTCTGCATATTAAAGCAATGGACAAAGTGCTCGAGCTGCAGAAATATTTGCTTCATTTTTGAGAATTCAGTCAGGTTAGAATCGAAAATTTATACGCAGAAGGCTGTTTTGACAATTTATTTCACCAATAGGTAGTCTAATCGATCGATAGAATTATTTGTCCTCCCTTTTTGAGACTGATGGAGATTCTATATAAAATAAATTACGTTAATTATCAGTAGAAACCAGCTTATATGTAAAAAGAAAATCAATATGCAGGATATCATCGGCTAATGTACAAAAAATCTTCTGTAGGAGAATGATTATTAACAAGGATATGATTGGTGGAAGTCATATGTGTGAAGCCCAAAAGCCTTTCCAGCTAGGAGTCACATGTGATGCAAGTAGTCGGCCCCTTTCTTTGTGATTGGTTCTTTTTCCCTGAGTGACTGAAAATGATTCTACTTAGGCCGATAAGAAAAATCCGAGCGAAGTGGATTTTTAGGTTAAATGAAAATCACCTCGAATATTGATTTATCCGAAATTGGGATCGAATTCATATTTCTTAATTAAAATTATATACAATATTTATTTATATTTAATAATACTACATGTTCTCCTAATGGGTGCACTACACATTTTTTTTATAAATTTATAAATACTTAATTACATTTTAATTATACATTTTTATTAAAATTTGAATTTGAAAAAAATGACAATGGGTGTTTTTTTTATTTTTTTTCTTTTAAATTCTAACTTCTAACATTTTTCTTTTAAATTGAGAGCTTTAATAATCTAATATAGTGATGTATTCTCTAACTGTCATTATCCTCAGCTAAATGCCACCACCAGATGCAGGAGGTTAGAAGGGAAGTTTAAAAGTCTCATTCGAGCTCCCTGGCGCAGATGGAGAGGGCCGTCACGGGTCATGGGGGTGATTGGTATATGGGGTGGGACCGAGAGTATTGTGATTTGGTAGTTTTTTTTATTGTAGTTAAATGAAATTATAACTAATTAGAAATTCTGTATAGAGTATTGTGATATGGTAGTTTTTTCGATTGTACTTAAATCAAATTATAATTAATTAGAAATAAGTAGAGATTGTGAACGATCAATTCGTGAATGAGAGCTGAATGAAGCTCTCAGCTACATTTTTTAGCAAAATCGTCTAAAATGTTATGAGAGATGAGCAAGAGATAAAAGGTTTGAAGACTTAGAGGTGTGGAGTCTTCCCCCATCATGAAAAGCCACAAGATCGAGTGAAGCTATTCCTAGTTGACACAGCATAAGAATTATGGCAAAAGGGAAGAAAGAAAGAGCGGACTAGAGTGAATGATTCAACTTTCAACCAATGATTGAAATCGACCTCTCCAAAAAAACTCATTCGGTTTTCTTGGTTCCTATAGCTTATGTGCCATTTTTGTAGCTCCTATTTTTTTGAAAATTCAAGCTCAAATTACGTATAAAGCAACGGTAAGTTATATCTTTAAAGAATAAACTCAATGAAATTTTTTTTAAAACAATTTTCAGTTATTAGGTAAAAATCACAATTTGGTTATTTATAGGTTCAGTTTAGAAAAGAAAAATAAATAAGTATTTATTCTCTAAAAAATGTATATACTGTTTGCAAGAATTTAAGATGAAATTTTTATTAAATCAAGCTAACTTTATAATATGAAAATAATTTAAAATGAATTATAAATTTAACAAACCAACTTTAACTACTAGCTACTATATAAACATGTTCTAAATATTTAGACTTTCTATACATGTTGTTGAAAAAAGAACCACTGTTACGAAGAGTATTTTCTAACAACAAATATAGTAGACCAATTTGTGCACAATATTGTCTTAGTGCATTAAGCTACAGATAACACTTTAAAATTGAATTATATATTTTTGTTTACACTGATTTAAATTCTAATTTATTTAATATATTAGTAGTATTTAAGATTAATAGCATATAATCGAGTTTAGCTCTATACAGTATTGGGTTTGTGCACTATCATACCCAAGTTTATATTTAAATTTTAGATTCGAACTTGAATTCAATATTTACTGATAAAATATCTAAATCGAATTCAAGTCTAACCAATTAGTTTAATTAACGAGATACAAATTTTAAATTTAGATTAGCTAAATTTTCAAGTATAAGTACTCAAATTCAAATTTCAAATAAAAATAGGATAAATGGAAGAGATTATTTAATATTATATCTCATAATAAAAGTTAGCTAATTTGATTGCTTATACCTTAATAATTTACATGCATATTCTAATCTTAGAATGAATGATGCGATCATTTCTTGTTAGGATGGCTTGATAGTTGATCTGATCCAAGACATCATTTCTATTTGAAGAGGCCTGTAAGTAAGGGTGGAAAACCAAAAAGAGGTTTTATAAGTGATAAACCACTTCCTCAATCTTCAAGTGCATTCAAGGTCGTATTGTGATAAATTGTTGGTTATGACATAATCCCTATCTATTTTGAAAGATAACTTGGTATCATAAACCAAAATAAATTAAATTACGATTTTTTCTATTGGACTTAATCGAAGCATCTATAAGTTGTTGGATTATATGTATAATTCTTTTATTTAAAATCAAATACCAGATATTTGCACCGAATTTCAAACTGCCACATCATGCCCAACCGAATATCCAAACTTTCGGATTGGGCTCGAAGAGGAAGCCCAAAACAATGTGCGTTTCGGTGGAAACACTTCTTCCTTTCCTCTCCCCTCCCACTCCAGGCTCCAGCCTTGTCCTCAACCTCAGCCCGTCTCATACCGCGAGTACCTGAGTGAGGCGGGGGCGCAGGGCAGTACTCTCCATACCAAACTGATTGGCCGGCTGTAAGTTCTGATAGATCGTCATCATCGTCCTCTTATCTTTTCGTCTATATTTTTCATAGTTCGTGATTTCTTTTTGATTGTTTCTCTTTCTTTGTATAGCTTATTCTCTGCTTAACTTCTATGCCGGCTGCACATAGTTGTTTTTAGTTTTATCAGTTTACGTTTTCTCACTCTTCTATTTGATTGTAATGAGTAAGGCCGCTAATGCCTTTGGACACTGCGTGTTGTCTCAGCTGCTTAATATGGAGAACTCGGATAAGATATTGAAGGCCGATTTGTTGGGTGGTGATTATGAGGATATTGAGATGCTGGATGTAGAGGAGGGTGAGTTGGTCTACCCAGGTTCGACAAACGATCTAGGTCAGGCGAGTGGTGATGATGATTCCAAGGGTTTAAAAACTGACAAGGAAAGTAAAAAACGCAGGCGGAAGGCTAACAAGAAGAAAAACAGGAGGAGGAGGAGGGATACAGAGCCTAATGTCACAGATATTAACAGGTAGTGAAAGAATTGTTGTCATCGCCTTTTGTTAAGAGGACAAAGTGAAAACAGAAACTGAATGTTTAATTTGAAAATAGGCATCCCAACGTGTAATTATGCGACTGAGAGAGAATGGCTGATGTAATACTTTGAAGGAATCTTGAGAATTATTTCTAATTGAGCTTCTTACCGCAAATTGAACCATAAGATGTCACTGTCTTATTAGTGTATGTAAGAAACTTCCCAGTTGAAAATTTTCCAAGTGAATTCTCACATTCATTTTATGCTCATGGACTCACAACTACACATTTGGCATACCATGACACATGGTCTTGTAGCCAATGCTTTGCCTGAAAGTGAAGTTCCTTATATTCTTGGATGATAAATACATCAGAAAAAGAATCCATTCTTAGGTTTCCTTTCTAACATGTTCTCTTTAAGATCTTTGGCTTTGTTTTGCATAATTATATTGGGTTAATTATCATCTACCTTCAATTTCTGCAGGTTTGTTCTTGATACTTGTAGAAGACTGAGAGAAAAGAAGTCATACATGGTCTATACGGCAGTTGGTCATCTTGGGATTTCTGCTTTCAGTGATTTTGTCAGAGAGGTATTTATATAGTACATGACTTTTCTGCATGCTGCAAAGATCTTTCTATCCATTAACATATATGTTTTTTCAATTGCTTCTGTAGACTTTCTATGTATTAGTAGTTTTGAATACATTGACGGTGATAAAATGCATTTACTTTAAAAGTGCAAATTATATAGCGACTTAATTTGAATTTTGTATTTTGCACAAAGAAAAATTTTTTGAATTTTGTATTGGGCATTTAAATAGGTAGGACTTTGATAAGTAGCTCAAAATATATTAACTTGATTAGTTTGACTGGTGGAGTTTCATCAATGCAGATGTTTCTTTCAACTGATGAAAGATATATACCTGAAAATTTCAGGTGGATGCAATTCAAGCCTGTGGGGGTCAGATGACTGCTGATGGGAAGCGCCAGAGAACTGGTGGTGGAATACTGTGGGGCATCATTAAAGTACGAGAACCAAATGCCTACAGAGAAATTATGAAGAAGGCAAAGGAATTTGAGGTTGGTACCAATCCCTTTTCTACTTCTATGCTATTTTAAATTTGTCAGAAAAGCAAGAGAAGGAGGAAAAAGCTGAAATTGAAAATTGAATTCACAAGGTTATATGTCCGTGTACCTCAATATTGTATAGGCTGCCTGGAAGTGTTTCCAAAGAGAAATTGCCCGTCTTTATTGATATTTTTTATAAAGAATATTTCATGAACTCACAATATCCCCTTTTGTCCACATACTTATTATGATTCAATTTATAATAGCCTGAGAAATTGCGAGTTCAATGTGCCTGGTGGAAAATGTTAAACTGCTTTGCTAAACTAACTAAGAAAACTATGAGAAGCCGGGGTCAGCTGTGTGAGAATCCTTGAAATTACCTTGTTTTTTGTTAGTGCCCATCTACTCAATCGATCTCCTGAATATCCATTTGTGATGTATTGCAGTTCATTATCCTTGTGATGTTATACCTGCCTGTATGCCCAGTTTGATGTTTCCTTCATCTACTCGCAGAAGCAATTTAATCCACAAAATGCGGGACGAGCAGCAGGGCAAAGCGAAAAGACATCTATGTCCAGCCCCCCTCAAAGGGCTATTGCTGCGCTGGATCCCAAGACCCCTGACGGTTCCCCTTATGCAGAAAAACAACCCGGGCACTCCAGTGCTATAGAGACCAGGAAACCCATCAAGGATCGGATTAGAGTACCTGTCTCTTACGAGGACATAGTAGATGATGCAGACGCAGCAGCATGAATTGGTCTTTATTCTTTAATTTTGGTATCATCAGCATAGATGGTGAACTGAATATGCTGATAATTGGGAAACCCATCAAATTTTTGCTTCTTTTTTTATCGGTCTATAATTTTTCATTTTAAATGCATATATATATTTACTATATCTTGCCTTTTCCTGGCAGAGATCTATTCCATTATCTGTTGGTGGAGTCTGTTTAGAATATGAGAAAAGAGGGGGTAGGCCATTCCACCTAGCAACCAGTGGGTCATGGTTGGCTTGTCTCTCACTTTTCATCGATTTTGTGGAAAAAATGAAGTAAATTAGGTATATTAAAGTTTATTAAGTTATATATTATAACTTATTATTTTTTAATTTATATCTAAAATAATTATAAAAACACGTGAATATATGCATGAATCTAAGAGGAATTATAGGGTCCATTTTAACTTGGCCGAATCGTCTGTATGGATCAATTATTGCTAATAAGCCCATGAACGGCCCATCCCCTGCGTGCCACCCACGACGTCCTCGGGAGTTTGGGAAATTGGGACTGGAAGTAAGGCGGTGGTAACGTCAGAGGCTCTGATTCAGAGCAGGCCAACGAAGCAGCTTTTGGAGGAGCGACAATGGCGTGTATGCACGATCACAGCTGTGAGGACCACGATTGTTCATCCAACTGGTCTCTTTACAAACACATAGACCTCTCTAAGGTCTCTCTCCTATCGTTGCACCCTCTTTTTGTGTATTCTCTCGTCTTATTCATGTAGAGCTTGCTGAGGCTTCTCGTTCACAATCTTGATGTTTAATCCCGTGGAAGAAGTTCGGAAATACCTTAATCCGTGATCAGATAACGTATATTTGAGGTGTCTGGCGTTGAAATAATCGGTTAGCGTCTTTGTCTGAGGCCGCTCGTGTCCGCTCAATTCTTTCGTTGTATAATGAATAACTGATTCTGAGCCTAAATGATGAATTTCGTTTCCTTTTTACTTTTCGGCGACTGAGAATGTTTGGGAATGGCCCTGCGAAGTTAGTATAGGAGCGAATGTTTTATTTGAGTTGTCCTCGAGTGCAAAATTATTGAAACTCTGCATTATTGGGATGACTATCTATTGGAGCCCCGAAATGATATAGTTCTGACTGCATCTCAATGCCCAATGTCCACGAAAATTAATGAAATGATCCAAGTTGGTCCAAGCGTTGATGCTTGACTGTTCCGTATGCTTATAAGGGCGAATATTACAATCTGTGATGTCAATCTTTCCATGGTTAAGGCTGTAAGTGGTGACATCTTGTGGAGTATTCCTTAACCTTCTGTATTTTCCTTTAACATGCAATGTCTATAATTTGTTCTAGCTTAATAATATCTTTTGAATTCCAAAGTAATATTTTGTCAGAAGGTGAAATAAAGTAGCTACAAGAATGTATTTTAATACATGTAAACATTTAGGTCCCATTTGGTTGAGGAATGGAATGAGAATGAGATTAAAGTATGTTTTTAGTTAACCACATCACAAAAATGAGTGGAGTTGATTCCTTCTGAAAAAGTTTCTTCTCAAGTTGATGGAATGGGCATTATTAGGTGATGCTCCTTCCATCATATTATGAAGAAACCTTATAGAAAAGAACCAAATCTGCTCATTTTTTCGATGTGGTTAACAAAAAATACTCTTTAATCTCGTTATGTTTCCATTCCTTGCTACCAAGCGAGATCTTATAGCACACAAATGGATGTGGCGAAGGGAGTTCTATGCTCTGATAGTTCTAGTAATTAATTGTTCTATCAAATATCAATGGGTCTTCCTGCTGTTGAATGGCTTTTAATCAAAAGAAAAAATTCCTCATTTTAAGTGGTAATTCTTTAATCAGAACAAGTTTTTTAGTTGGTACACCATTTCATAAACTCACCTCAAATTTTTAAAATTTTAACCAGGTATCAGCACTAAATGAAGCAATCCCAGGAAGCGTCAAGTCGGTATTCAAGGCTTGGGAACAACGTCTTAATTTTTCTGAGGTAAGTTCTATTCAAATGGCACTTATTTATCATGGGAGTGTCAGCTTGTATGTTACACTTTTTTTTCAGATAAAGCAATTGATATTGAATGCAGGCTTTTTTTTAATAAGCAAGCTTCTTAAAGCTAATACTCAGTAGTCTCTATCATCTTTTTTGGAGAGTTTTAGGTGGACTTGTAATAAGCTTCTTAGTTGTTGATGTTTTCATATCACAAAATAGCAATCTTCTATTTTTAAGAGGTGCGACCGGATAGTTATAGAAAAATGTGTTACCAGATAATTCATACTTTTTATCAGATAATTGCACTACAATTTTCCGGCTAATTTTGAGATACTCATGAGCCACTGTGGAAATTAAGGTCTTTCCATAACCGCTAATTAATATTTTGAGGGATTACCCTATCTAGTTTTGAACCTGGCAACTTATCCCAAGAAAAAAGCGGAAGTACTTAGAACCATGTTAATAGCTGAAGGGAGTGTCTCTATTTTGTACTTAGCTCATGCTTTCGAAGGTTGCACTTTTAATTGATTATGCATTTTTCCAGCTGTTATTTCTGAAGAACTGCCGTGGTAACTTTATGAAACCAATTTTTCCCATGTCAGGGACACTTGGAAAGCAATGATGATGACCCCGAGTTACTTGTTTTTGTTCCGTGAGTATCCAATATATTTCTTTTACTGCAATTGGAAGTCTGTCACAGCATTATGAAATGCTTTTGGACTCCCTTGATGCTTGGAAAATTGCATTTTCATTATTATATTCTAATATTCAGTAGCAAGGAAAAACATGCACAACATTTTTAATTTGTGCTCATACACCATCATACTAGAATTCTCTAATACAAAGCTTATCTACACACCTTTGGTTTCAATTTCTTAAATGTGTCTAACTGAATATTTCCTATGGTCATATTATAGTTATTCTACTGTGTGAAACACTTACCTATCAGCATGTACACATATATACTGTTAATAGTGGGTTATAAAATATATCGGTTGCTGTTATCAATCTTTGTTTTGTACAGCTTCACATCAGATGTTAAAATCAAGAGCATTTCTATTGTTGGAGGTGCTGATGGAGCTAGTCCGTCAAAGATGAGGGTGTAAGCTTAATTCTTTATCTGTATTCTTTCCTCAAGTTATAATTTTTGTTATGGACAATTTGATGTTGTGACATGAGCTATTCGACATGGTCTTCTCTTTTCAAGATTTATTTGGATAAAATGCATTTTAAATATTATCGTAGCCTTTCTTTGAGGAAAAGTTTTTTTAATATGATTGCTTCTACTAGTAGGGAATATGTAGGATAGCTTAGAGAACAAATTTCACTTAAACAAACATTTAGAAAAAATAAAATGTTCAACAACTTTTTGTTTAGGGAACATATTCCAGGTTACCCTTGTCCTGCTTCTGGTTGAGGTCCTTTCCTTATTGGCAGAAAAATCAAGATCACAATGGCAGATCCATCACTATGAAACTTGATCATTGGTTTGTGTTCAAATGAAATGAATAGTCAGAGCCAAGATGGAATTTATGTTGGCATGGTCTAATTCAAGAATCAATATCGAAACAAGATGGATTTTATGTTGGCATAGTCTAATTCAAGAATAAGTATCGAAACAATCATTCTTATTTAAATCATTCCGGATTCATTTTGCAGATACTAAAGGTTAGATGTAATTCATGGGTAGCTCCACTTATACATTGATAAATATAATTCATACTTTTTCTAAATTTTAGTATTATTAGTGTCCTTCAGGTTTATAAATCGAGAAGGTATTGATTTCTCAGATGCTCAAAGTATGCAAGCTGTTCAGGTAAAATCCCAAAATTAGGGATGTCCATATGTTTGTTGAAAGGCCCCTCTGCCCAATCTAAAGCTTGGATTTGTTTTCTTGAAGGAGTGGGATATGGTAGAAAATTTGCATGGAGTCTTAGAGTACCAAACAAGGTAACTGACCCTTATTATTTTATAAGCTGAGATGCCAAATTTCTTTGTCCATATATAACTTAGGGATGTACCTTTTGAAGATGGCATAATGTTAACTTATCTACAATAACAGCTCGTATGTTCTGAGCATTTTGTATCCTTGGATTCATTTCCCTTTACCTTCTGTGAGGCGACTCTTTTTAACATTGGTCATCTTTAGATATTCCAAGTTTCAAAGTGTCGCCAATATCACTCTCCATTTTCCTGATAATTCTGGGGGCGACACAACACAGATATACTATATTGGATTCAAAGGAGAAGCTACTCAGGTAATATCTTCTGCAATATCATGATAACAATTTCTCTCTTACTAATCAACTGATAGACTTGCTATCCTCATTTGACAGCTGAAGAGAGATGTTGTGGCTACAATTGTGTATGAGCTGATGCCAAATCCTTCTGACCATAAGTAAGTCATTTCTCTCTTTGAGCCAGAAGTTCCTTTGTCATTTCATATTTGGTCGTTGGACATTTCTCTGCACAAATTTGAGAAGAATCTGATCCAGTGAACCCTCTCCCCTCCTAGTGCCCTGGAATTCCGTTGTAAAAAAATTGCTCTAAAAGTGTAGTTAATTTCTGAACTAGGTCTGCCCCTCTTGACATTATTGGTTTCACAGCTCCTTTTTTGTAAGAATACAAGTTCCATCAGTTGAGAGCACGCCCACTTTGCAGTGTAGCATATTTTTCAGAGACATTCTTTCTCTTGATCAAGTTAAATCTATTAAAACCTAAAAAAATTCTGTTTATTTTTTCCCTGTGCAGCATTCTTCTCTCTATTTAACAAGCTTGACTTCTTATTTCCTTCCTGCGCCTCTACTGATATATTTATGCTTTTGCATCACACAGGACAAAGGCTAACAGTAGTGGTGGCCTTTCCCATGTTGAATGAAGTTAACACCCTAGAGATCAAAATAATTCATCCAAAGCAGTTCACCAACTTCCATGAGGTTGCGGCATCTGTCTCAACTGTAGAATGCTTTCCTGGCAAGACAGTTTTTCACTAACGTGGTATAGCACTCGTGCTTTTGATCAATCAAATGTAATGGTGAAAATGTTATCCAGTTCTCCCGTCTCCTGCAACACTTAATCAAAGATTTAACTGGGAGAAGGAATACAAGAACCATACGACTCTGTTTGGCTTCTTTTTATGGGTAGTCCAGTTTCACCTCAAGTCTCAAACCTGACCAGGCTCGTCTTTTGCCATAAACTGAATCCAAGATCTACAGCCAGCACCCAAGTGTCACCTATGAGAAGCCACCACATGACCTGCTCAAAACTTCAGATATAGATAGTTCACTTCCGGAAACTGTGGAATCAAACGGTGGCTGCTCATGCCCGATCCAGAGCCCAGAGGAGATGGTTGATGCAGGCTCCGTGTAATAGTTGAGAGGGATTTTCAGGGAAAATCTGTAAATCATTCTCCCCCCATGTTTACCGGGCATGATACATGTACAGGCTATTTAAAGCAGCAATGGCAAGGTAGTTCTCGGAAGGATGCCAGGCCATGTGGAGAAGCTTCATTGTGAAATCAAGAGGATTCCCGTCCGAGTCTGCTCCCCAGTTATCTGCTTCTATAAAGAATCATCGTTAGTCAAGCACCAAAAAGAAAGAAAGTTTAAAGAAAGCCCTGCATCTGTGTAACTGCTCAAGAGTATTTTCTCAAAAACAACTTTTATTTAGATAAATGTTCTCAGAAAATATGAAGAGAAAGAAATCTCATTGTCCCCTATTTAGGTCTGCTCTTAAATACCAGATAAATGAATCACAGTAAGCCACTAAAGCGAGGAACAGACATTGCTCAAGTGATCAGAAGTTTGAATTTTGGAAGGCATATTAAGATGGCAGGCTAATAGATGAACGCGAGTTTACCTCTTTTGCCAGCTCGAGTCAGACCAAGAGATCTGGAAGGCTTTGAGGGGGTGGATGTTTGCCTTCTGGAAGCAGATAGAACAGATTCTTAAATTTCTGAACGATAGTATAAAGTGGAAAAACACTGCTGAAGACAAAAAATGCATTCAATCATACAGAGAGGTTCAATTAATGGCATGTTGGTGGCGAGAATTGGTGTAGGCAATGGACATAGTAGGAGAGGGCGCTAAGGGGTACCAAATTGATCAGTATCCTCTTTCTTGTAACAAGGAACAAGCCAATATTATATCAAGAATATACGTGTTAAAAAGTTATGACATGTATAAAAATGTAATTTGAACGATTATATTTTATTTACAATAAAAAATCAAAAGAAAGAAGAAAAGATGTCATGTCAGAAGTGTATAAAGGCAACATAGGTTGATAGCTATATCAAATATAGTTGGAATTTTAGGAAGTGATAAGATTTGTAAATTAACCACACAGTTCCCATTGGAATAGATAGCTAATGAGTTAGCATTGGTGCTCACATTCTGGATCGATTTGCAACCAAACCATGAACAGAGCATGTCCGGAATTAATTTGGAGTAAGAAGTGAAATTCAAACCTCCATTCCACTCTTGAACCAAAAAAAAAAAAGATATGCATTTTAATCAGATGGAGCCCTACCAAATTACGCCCTTTCCCAAATATAAATCAACTTAACTGATGATTAGACCATACCTCATTGGGCTTTTAGTAGCTTCGAGAGTTGCAGCCTCTGTGCTGCCTTTAGCACAACCAAATACACGAAACAGATTGCTGAAATCATAGAGATTATGCGGGCATGATGGAACTTGAAGAATACAACGGTGCTGTAGATAAGAAAAATGACATGAACATATGATGGGTCATGAAGTAGACCTGTAGGAACCAGTGGCCACTCGAAGTCCATCTCCACTTAAACAGCACTCAAATTTGTCAAAGATCGAGTCATTTTCATACAAAACGCCAAGCTAGCAAATTAATACAGTGGGGATTAGCTTAGTTCAGGTTTTCTAAAAAAAGAGCCATTTTTTGCATAATGTAGGATCATATCTCACCTTTGGCTTTAGATATTCATGCACCTGAAAAGTCGCAACTGGGCCAGAATCCATATTGATGTCCCAGAGCTGGCAGTATCATTAAAAGATGGAATTTTACATTAGCAAAATGTGCTACCAATAATTCTTTGACCAAATGAGCATAAAGCCCCCAAAACAATTGTTAGAATGGAATTCTTAATAATAAACTGCACATCTAATATGATCTACAGCTAATCCACTTCCGAAGGCACTGGTAACTTTAGACAGGGTGATCTATATCAACAAGCATCAGCTACTCATATAATCCTGCCCATGTAATATGACTTAAAAAAAGTTGCCTGAATTTTTGTCTTCCCACTTCGTACTTCCTCCAACTGCCATTATGCACCTTCCATTTTGCCATTAGCTAGTGTAATGTCAAAGCATAAGAATTAGAAACCTTGAGAGTCATGTAATCTCGACTGAGGATATGTCTCCCATCTCTGGAAAATTTGGCGTCTGAAATCGAAGCAATTATCTCAGTAAGGAAGGGTTGTGATCCAGAGGCTTCTTTCACCTCAAACCTGAATATTCAGGACAGGAAAGGGATTAAATTTATTTTTTGTTTTGGAAAAAACTAATAATATAGCCAATAAGTTATTTCAAAACAACAGTATCTGCATCAAGATAATCTCAATCAGATCAATATGCACAAAATATTTGCAGACAGAATATTATACTTGTTCAAGAATGCAAAATCCAGAACCAATTAATTTCAAGACACATGTTGCTCAAGATGTTATCACTTACAATTTACTATGATTATCACAAAGAGCTGACTGTCGCAAATCAACAAGACGAATTGAGCCCCTTGAGCTACTGTAAACCAGCATGTTACAGTGATTTGGATGAAATTCTGCTGAAGTTATCACCTCTGAATTATATTGCAAATCAAGTCAGTAAAAAACCATACATCTCATTATAATTCCATCAACTTTGTCAAAAATAACAAACTGAGCAATCTTCAATGTGTTTCCATAGCATTTCCTCAAATCTAGAAGAAAAAATTGTTCATGCAGGAAAATAATATCGTCATCAAGTGCTAGACTCAGTCAATGTGGTTTTTGGTGAGAGTTATTTTGAAGAACGAGCAGGAATATATATATATGTTAAAAAAAGATCCTTTTTAAAATCTAGAACTCTGAGAGATGCCACTAGTTGAGCAACAAAATTCACACCAGAAATATTCTTAGTCAGATAATTACTAGAGGGAACGATGAATTTTACCAGTGAGATTCTCCATGTTTGCAGGCTTCAAATCAACTATTTTGAAGCTTTGATTGATAATTGCCAGATTCCAAAGATTGATCCGTAGATCATCAGCTGATATGAAGGTCTCCCCATCACTGCAAAATCGTGACAATGTCACAAATACAACAAGATGGAGTAAATTCAACCGAGTGAAATATGACACAGCAATAAGATAGATTGATGTCAAGAATAGTTTGAAGCTGGTGTTATCTACATGAAAGAAGCCTCTCAGACGACCATTTCCTGATTTCATGCCCTTTATGAAAAAATCATAAACAGCATATCTTTCATAATATGAAAAGTAAAAAGTTAGGTTGACTGTGTGCAAGATAATATTAGAGGCAACATAAAGAGAACATATAACAAGATTGAGGGTATTCCTATATACTGAATGAACCTGTTATTAGATATAGAATTGATGTGATAATCATGTTCATGAGCATATATCCTTTGACATTCAGCCAGAAGGCTTGTCTCCTGAATTGTCACCTGCACCACAGTCAAACAGGAGTCTTAGATCATCTCAGCATGTATGCCGAACTACAGTTGCAATACACCATGCCACAAATAAGCCTTTAGATTCACATATTGAGAATTAAAGCTGTTACATGATGCAATTTTAACATTTGAGAAAAAGGAAATTTGCAGTGTTATTTGGATTGGGTTGAGAACTACTACCATTGGCAAATGCAGAGACGGGACACCAATAGATGAAAACTGAAGATCATTGCTCAAACAACCAACTGTCTGTGCATTAAATCCTCCATTTTCCAAACATGGTCTTGATGGAATGGAATTGCTTCCAGAATCCAGTGTTCCATTTCCTGTTGTTTTAGAAGGGTCCACATTCATACTGCACACTTTCTTTACCTTTTTCTCTTGAACCTGTTTTTTATTCAACAAAAGAGAAAATCATTATATTACTCAGCATCTAGAAGGGAAATTTGAGGCTTTGGGAAACTACAAAGAAAATCAAGCCTAGATCATCCATGTTAAGGGAGAGCTATTAGCTCAATGAACCTGCAAACTGCGATATTAATGTCAGTGATTTAAAAAAAAGAAATATTTCACAGTGGCTCTCAATAGAAACACAAATCTCTTAGCAAAAACTACAGCCATACAAAACAAAATAAGTATCAACACCTAAAAAACCTTAAGGAACTGAAGTTCACATCACTCGATACAATGAAAGTCATGAGTACCTTCCAAAGTTTGATGGTCTTGTCATTTGTGGAGAGAAGAAACAGAGCACCATTTACTGTCTGGCACCATCTAATCTTGTTGATTTTCTCCTCTATTTCCAAGCTCTTTAAGTAATCAAACTAAAATGCACATTAAATGATATTCACACAAAACCTCTAATTTTAATAAAAAAAGGAAAAGAAACATATAGATATTAGTAGCCATGGCAATGTCTATGGTGGATCCAGAAAAGGAAGCATAGGATGTTAATTTTGAACCAAAGTAACATAATGCACCTCTGGTTCATGGCTTTGAAACTCTGTCTTATAGTGGAACTCTGGATGCCCGATAACTGAACATCCTGTTCTCTCAAGATCTCTTCTGTGCAGTCCATTCTATATTTTGTCCACGTATGTTAGAAAACTAAACAAAAAATGAAAAAGATACAACAATAAAATAAATTGTAGATAAAAGTAACACATTTGCACACACAAATACACTCACTTCTCTATTGTCTGTCCTCTCAAACAAAACAACTCGACCCCCACGATCTCCAGTTGCAAGGTTATCTCCAGTTTTGTCAAATTCAATAGCTGAAATTATATCAACTGCAAGGAAAAAATGGTGCATGATGCACCTTTACACATGTTTGCATGCACTGGTAGATTCTGCACATAATTTCTTGGTAATATAGTGCAATACAAGATGCAAATCAGCACTTATTTACCTTGTCAAAATAGCGTGTGTTGATTGTCAGCAATTACTTGAGCACAGACAAACAAAGAGAAACTTATACTTGCCTCTTCCTATTATGCCACATGCTCTTTTATTCATGATAATGCAAATGAAGACCAAATCTATTTACAACATTGAAAAAGTTGAATAGCTGTGGCAACAAGTCTGGCATATGTTCAATTTTTTATAACTTCGTTTAGTTTAATAATGTAGCAAATTCATCTTCTGTTTGAAGTATACGTTTTCATAACTCAAATTATCCTGTCCAACTCCTCATTAAGTCAAACTGTAGCGCAATATAACCTTTTACTCAGTTATGCTCCCAAGCAACCATATAAATGACTCCAACTTTGTGATATAGATCTATTTTTGTATACCGAAATCCATGCCTGTTCATGTATGAAAGAACAGAATAATGATTCCGGAAGGAAAAAATATTATCAATTTCTCTGATTAGTGCTCTTTTGCCTAATTAGAAGAAAATCCTAACACTGAGAATGATTTCACAATGATATTAATTGCGCTAACTTAAAAAGGTAATGTACATTATTCCAGCATTCTTATCATTGAAAAGGTCCACAACGTGAGCATGGACAATTATGTCCAGCCTTCTCCAATTAACAGAAAGTCACATATTCAAGCTTAAAAAAGGAAAGATGAGAAGAAAATCTCATAAAGCCCCTTCTCCTGAAACCCTGTATTACGCTGTTGATAGAACTGGACAACTGAGTTTCTTTTTTTTCTTTAGCTGATTACACAACTAGGAGTGATCGAGTTGCCTGAAAGTCCCCGTACCTTGGAATTAATACCGAAAAGAACTAAAAACGGAAAAGCAGAAAAGAAAAGGAAAGGCCTAATTTGTATAAGAAAACCCGGTAACAGAGTACCTCCTGGTGGAAAATCAGAATGGGTAACAGAAAAGCTAGAGCCATGTTCAATCTAATATCAGTGCATTCACACTCAACGAAGCTCCTAACAGAAAACATACTAGCATCCATTTGTGGAACTGATACTAACAAAATCTTGATCAGCTTAACTGAAATGAGGCATAAACATAGATAGTACCTTCATGAACCTCCTCACCAGTAGCTCTCTCGCCGAAAACCTGAGCGAACTTCCACTCGAGCGGCACCGGCGCCAGCGCCGTTGACGTGGCCTCCTCGGCACCTCCGTTCATCAATACGGAAATCAAGGACACTGTAGAGGGAGTAGATAGGAACACAATGAAAAAGGCAACCGATCTAACACGGCCCGCGCTTCTCCTACATGAATCTCACAGACTCAAAGGATGGAGAGTGCACAAGTCGATCGGCAACTATCAGCATGTAGTCGATTGCGGATGGATGCGATTTCACTTTCTATCCGGTTTCTTGGAGAAAGAAGAAGAAAAGAAGAAAATGCATAAAACTTCATTTCACCCTCACATGCCTCTCTCTCTCTCTCTCTCTCTCCCTCATTAATATAAATATTATGTATAATAAGTTATTATTATAATATGAAAATAAATAATTTGTATTTGTATAATAATTTTATATAATAATATATAATTTTATATTATATATAAGAAATATATTTTATGTATATTAATATTAATTATATAATAATATTAGGGATGACATAAAAACTCACATAGGCCTACCTCCCTTTCACCCTAATTTAAACCTCCAAATGTTAAAAAATGATATTACTTTTTATTTGCGAAAAAATCTCAAATTTTATATTTATATTTTATATAAAATAGTATATATATATAATTATAATTTTCTAATTAAAAAAATATTTATATATATTGTAAGTTAATATATTTTACATAATTATATTAATCTATATAAATTAATTTTATTAAATATAAATTCCAGATAAAATAAATTTTCATTATTTATTATAAATAAAATTAAAAATTTTAATTATATAAAATTATATATATAATATATATATATATATATTGATTCGGATTTGCTCCGGTGGGATCAAAAGACAAAAATCCGAATCCGGTCCAGGTAACATGTATCGGATTCGTATGGGATCCGGGTAATCAGATAGAAGTTAATTGGGTACCAGATATACCGTTGCTATTCAAATTAAATATGTGCGAGCAAATCTGACTCAATTTTTTTACGTTGTAAGTGGGGTACGAGTTCATTGCCACCTAATATAATATTTATAGATATTATATAAAATAAAAAATAAAAATATCATAAATTATATCATGTATGTGTCCTATATATATTTTATGCATAATATTGTCTCATATATATAAATTTATATATATAACATTAATATAAATTGAGGGCAGCAATGTTTACCAACGGCTTCCTTGGCATCAGGACGTCGTTAGACCCAAGCATCAGAGCTGCGCAGTAGTCCGGGGTTCCATGTCCGACGTAGATGAACCGGTTCTGGGATCCTCCACCCAGCGGAGCCATGAACTTCTCCATGAGTTCGATGTTTTATTTAAGTTGACGATGTAATGGCGCTATTCTCAAGCAGTCCGCCATGTCTTCGATCGATTTCCGAGCGCGTGCTTGTCGCTGTAGCTGAGCTAGGGTATCGTCGAACCCTCCGATCCGATGAGAGGAGCTAGTGACATCGGTCCAGAGAAAAATCTTAATCGTAGTGGGGGATATGGAAGCCATTTATATGTATCGTTAACAAATAGTATGAATTTATATAATATAATAAATTATTTCACTTCTCAATTAAGCCCATATGGCGAGCATGGACATTAGCCCTGCCCCGAGGAAGAGCATCGCATAAGACACCACTTGGAGACGAAGGTTGCAGCTCATCCTCTTGCTTAGGAAGTCGGCTGCAATAAGATCCACGAGGGCCGTGTACACCAGGATGCCAGCCGAGAAGCAGTCCAGGATGCCCTCTATCACAAGGGCCCTCGGAATGTTGGGGTTGTAGAAGGAGGCAATGGCTGTCCCCACACCGATCCCTGCCGGATTAGTGAGGGCGAAGAAGCAGGCCATGGTTATCTCCGAGGCTGCCTTTAACTGGGCCTGGGAGATGCAGCCGCCAAGAGCAAAGCCCTCGAAGAACTGGTGGAAGGAGAGTGCCACAATTAGAGGCCGGATAGTGCAGGGGTTCATGGACACTCCCAGGGACAACCCGATGATCACCGAGTGAGAGACTATCCCAAGCTCCAAGATCTGCAACAACAACAACACAGAGTTCGATTATATTTTTAATTCAAGTAAGATGTTCCATCTTGGGGAGAGTTAAAAATCTTACTTGAGAGATGATGACATGACGAAGCCCACTATTCTCCCCATCATCACCTCCAAGACCATGCAGATGCCCATGAGACTCTGAAGACTCCGTACTATTCCCTTGACAAGCCTCTTGGCCATGAAGATGGTTATGCGTGTGGTGAGCTGCATGAGCATGAATTCCTACAATGTGCATCCCCCCACCTTCTTCCTCTCCAAAAACCTTCCCATTCCACTCATTTACGTCTTCAGGTAAAAGGGGCGCCTCAAGGCTCGATTCCGTAGACTCAACCTTCGGTTCTTCATCAGTTGAAAGAGTTGAGCCCTGCTTCAGTTTGACAAAACAAACACCACCCTGAATCAATCCACAAAAGTTCCATATGAACATGGATAACAAGAAGAACAAGATGACTTTTTTCAAAAATCTTTTCAATGCCAGCACAAGGATTACCTGCTTTCTCTCGTAATACCGAGTCCCTGCAAATTCGGCTAGCAGTGTAAGTAGTGCAGCAACCATAGTAAAAAAGCCAGGAAATGGGAACTTTCTCCATGGATACTCGGGGAGGCATGGGTCTGAAAGCGCATCAATCCCATCCGACAGCATATGGACGAACCCTGTTGCAAGGATAACTCCAGCGGCAAAAGCCTTGGTCACAGTAAATAGGCTCCCATCAGTTCGGAGGAATCTCCTCCCGCTTCCCACGAGTGGGATTATGATCCCAATCATGCCAGCCACCAAGATTGAGGCCATTGCCACGAACTTAAGGTTGAAGGCCTCGTCATCGTTGCGACAGGACGCGTCAAGATCAGAAGATTGGCAGTTGACAATGGATGTAGAAGTTGACATTGACAATGGTGGGGTGGCGTCTACAATCAAAATGATCCCCAAGTTCTTCGTTTTGGGGATTTTGTGTGGAATAAAAAATATAATCTTGATCCTTTAAAGGTTCATGGGATGATAACTTCCCGTAAAGGAAGGTGTCGACATCTTCTGTAATTTACTACACGAAGACCCCATAACTGCTAGACTCAGATTCCCTTCCTTTCTTTCGCATGAAATCAAACCTAGGGAAAAGCTTGTCGGTTATGGTAGGTGAAAAATCAGGAATCTAGAATAAAAGGGTACAAATTCTCTCAATGCCTATAAAGTAAGATTATCTTCCAATAAAGAATAGAACTTACCAAAATCATCTCTCAAGCTCTAGTTATTAAAGAATCAAATGTTCTGCCATTTTTTTCTGGGTTTGATTAGCAAAACTTGACAATCCCACATAGAAAAGATACAGCTTTCTCTTTATCAGTATAATATCCTATGTCCACATGTTATATTCAACTTGGCTGAATGTTCCTCCACCAAAAAGATAACTTTAGCAAAAAAAAGGTGAGTATTAAAATTTGTCTTGAATGATGTATATATATTATTAATAATTTATTTAATTAATTTTTAAAATTTAATGATATATAATATATGTCAATAGTAAAACAATACAATTATTCAAATAATATATTATTCTAATAAATAGGGCTAAATTATAATTTTAGATAAAATGTTCACTTTTGCTTATAGTAAATTTTAGTATCCAACATTTTATAAAATAATTATCTTAATAATAATTTTAACTTAAAATTAAATTATATAATTTTTTTACTTAAAATACTAAAATCATAATTATTATATCATAACTCATATATTTAAGAATTTTAATAATATCAATTATGCTAACTAGTTATAATATTAGCAGTAGAATACACATATTTTAATTATCTGAATAAACATTTTTATTTTAACACTGTCGTTAAATTATGTCGGCCGCCAATTCAGCATGTTTACGGATTGGACGATTTTGGCAGAAAGGGTAGGAGAAGAAACAGTTCCCGGTACCGGGGTGGGGCGGCAGACCATGAGCCAGCAAATTGCTAGAGGGAGGAGTGGCCGTGTCTAGAGCGGAGCGGATGAGCCGCCCTAATATGAAAATATAGTTCATGAATCCAATAACCATTCACCTGTAAAGCATGAGGAGCTGAGCAACAGTACGACTAAGGGTTATGGTTTGATGTACATTAAATAGATATGTGTGGCTGGTCTATGAAATTTTGTTCCACTGAGATTCATCTTTACTGTGATGTCGGGCGGAAGCTTCTTGTTGGTCGAGTGATTGAGATGTTATGGTTTGATGTACAAGGTGGTTCGACACAATGAAGCATTTTCCATATCACAGCATCTGAATTTTTTGTTTGTTTTTTTGGTCAGACAAAGACGACATTTTGGATTCCATTTGTAGAAACATGATATATGAGTGACACACAACAGGATTTTAACCACTTTTAAGCACAGGGATTCCCTTTTACAGCTAAGGCAGAGGTCTTCAAAATGTGAATCTAAAGCTAAGTATAACTGGTTTCAGACCTAAAACTTGTATGGCGCCCATGGGTGTCAAAAGAAAAAAGGAACCTCAAGTCCAAAAACTATCACAAACTGTACCCATGACAAGGAAACGCTTACCTCGGTATTCCCCTGCATCTTCTGAGTATCCAACAAAAACAAAGGCCCACAAGAACACCCTGATGTCATTGGACAACTGACATATCCAGCTAGTGAGGTGCTTGACAGGTCCATGCTATGATCTAAGAGCCTAACAAAGGTACATGGAGCTCAGACCATCAATCCCTACTCACTACGTATAAATTACCTCTGGTCATTGATGGAAGAAAACTCAGGTATCTCACGACTGGAAGTGAATTTAAAAAAAATGTAGGTGATGGCTCAGGTCATTCTCCTGTAGGCATCTCCCTCTCCTTGTGTCACCTGAAATTCAAGTCCAATGAATAAAGATGTGTCATAAGTGGAGTTTCATCACAAAATCCAGAATAACAGAGCTTATGGTCTGGATGTAGCAAGGGTTGGCCAAGATAAACTACGTCGACAACAGACTATGTTTGTGATAAAAGATATGGTTGTGGAACATTTCCCATGTTTGTTGAAGCTGTTACAGAGGTAACAACTGCTTAGCAGATTGAAATGGTCTAGAAATTTCATAGTCCCATCCAGTTTTCAGGTGATTTGAGAATAACTTGATGGTGAAAATTTGCTATGAGCTTCACTACCAAATAACAATGATCAGTCTATCAGTTTTATTAAAACCATGCCCACCTCTTTATCTAAGTCTATGACCCAACCGGAGCTATACTCTTTCCCTTGGTTGCTGCAGTGGCAGCTGCTGCAGCAGCCGCTGCAGCTGCAGCAGCAGATGCTGTAGGGCTTGGTGCTGAAGGAGGGATATGGCTGGACTGTACAGACACAACCTCTTCCTGCTGTCGTGCCTTCTGAGTATCCACCTGAGCAAGCAGGGTCTTGATCTGAGCCCCTGTCAGGGTCTCATGCTCGAGCAAGGCATTGGCAAGAGCATGGAGCTCCTTGCTGTGGGTCGTAAGAATCGCCTTGGCATTATTGTAAGCCCTCTCCAGGTAGCATTTCACTTCCTTCTCAATAAGAAGTCTCGTCTCGCTGCTCATACTCCTTCCATTGTCATCATAATTGTGGGTTGCCAGCCCAATCTCGTTGCTCATACCATACTTCGTGACCATTCCCATAGCAAGGTTCGTTGCCTGCTTGAAGTCAGAAGAAGCTCCAGAAGTAACCTCATTATCACCAAATATAAGCTCCTCAGCAACCCGCCCACCCATGCTGACATCCAGACGGGCAAGCATCTGCTTCCTGGTTACACTTGTCTGGTCCTTATCTGGCAGTTGGGCGACCATCCCGAGAGTCATGCCACGTGGCACTATTGTAGCCTTATGTACAGGGAGGGCTCCATCAGTGTAAATAGCCACTAGGGCATGGCCACCCTCATGATATGCTGTGATCCGCCGTGACTCCTCAGAAATAACGGCAGACTTCCGCTCACTCCCCATCATGATCTTGTCTTTTGCATACTCCAGATCAGTCATGCTCACTGCTTTAGCTCCATCCATGGCTGCCTTGAGAGCAGCAATGTTTACCAAGTTGGCAAGATCAGCACCAGAGAATCCAGGCGTCCCTCTCGCAATTATCATCAGATCGACATCATCTGCCTTCAGAACCTATTATTCACAAAGAAACCATGTTAAGTGCAACATGAATAATAATAATAATAATAATATAAACGAAACCACAAAATAGAAAAGATAAAAGGGAATGGAAATGAAGAAAAACTGAAGCACCACATGTATGTGAAAATCTCATAACGTGATTTCCTTCTATTGTAGGCCAGCTCAATTTTTACTCTAGCACACCAGACAGCCTATATACATGTACTGTGCATGCACATGCACGTATTGCTAATCATGGAGATGCTCACATGTAATGTGATTCTTAGAGCTTTTCAACATCTCACCATCCAATTTGTAATGTAAACTGAAGTATACCTTTGACATATACACCTCCAAAATCTGTCTCCGCCCCTCAACATCTGGATTGGGGACAACAATATGGCGGTCAAACCTCCCAGGCCTCACTAATGCCTTATCCAGTGACTCTGGGAAGTTGGTTGCAGCAATCACGATGATTCCTTCATTCTGTTTAAAACCATCCAACTCAACCAACAGCTGATTCAAAGTCATCTTCATGTACTGCTGATCCTTTGGGTTGCGACTTCCTCCAATGGCATCAATTTCATCAATGAAGATTATACAAGGTGACCTCTTTTTCGCAGCTGAAAAGAGGTCTCTCACTCTTCGAGCTCCTACACCAACGAACATCTCCTCAAATTCACTCCCACTGCATGAGAAAAAAGGAACCCCGGCTTCTCCAGCTATGGCTCTTGCTAACATAGTCTTGCCAGTACCAGGTGGTCCCATGAGCAAAACACCTTTTGGGAGCTTGCCACCCAATCGTGTAAACCTCTGAAAAGCCAGAGATGATATAAAGGAGGAATAAATCACTGTTAAAGAAATAAAGAGAGAGTTATACACAAAAGCAGAGTGCTACACACCTTTGGATCCCGAAGATAGTGCACAATTTCTTCTAATTCGGCTTTTGCTTCATCAACACCCTTTACATCACTGAACTTTGTGTTAGATTCCATACTTGGTGTCACCTCTTCATTAAGACCAAGTCCTGCACAGCAAAGGAGACGAGTTTAAGGCATGCCCTGATTGTCCAAGACTGAAGAAGTGAGTTTAATGAAACCTTTACAAAATATAAACCTTTGCCGATTCCTTTGTCCTCGATAAGGGCTCCAACTCCAGAAATCAAGAGAAAGGCTAATGCAATGGTGCGAATTGTACGCCAAAGTTGCTCCTTAAAGTGCCCTCCTTCTGCAGCAACCATGTGAATAGGGGCACTTGCAGTCCCAAGAATTCCATCTTTTGTAAGTTTCCCAACATTTTTTAATGGTGAGAATGCTGTAATTTTATCTTCTTCTCTAGATGGCCTATCAATACCTGTCATAATCAATTTATTCATCTGTCAAGTGATTTAACCCAGCAGTGTAACAGAAAGGGGAAAAACCATCCACAAAATACAAAAACCTGCATAAGAGCATGAATGAAATGTAGCCCTAGTTATCAGACAGGAACAGATGACTACCTCTTTGCAAAGTCTTCACTAACTCATGACTATCAATCATATTAACTTTCACCAGTGCTTTAACATATTCTGCCACTGCAGAAGGGCTCGAATGTAAGGCTGGTTGACTTTCAAAAAGTCTTATCAGTGCTTCTGGATCATTCCTATGGTAAAGTTCTTTAAGGTGGGCAACCTCCATTGCTTCATCTGCATCACGTACTCTGCGTGCTAAATGACCAACATAACTTGATTGGAACCTCTCTGGTGCTCTTGCAAGCCTTTGCACTGGATAAGAAAAGAACCAAGAGAAAAGAAAGAAAAAAAAAAAGAAAATGGCAGCCCAATTAGATAGCCGGACATCTTAAACATTCCAGACACATTTATCTTGCTTTTTACAGGAAAAAATATATAAATGCCTCCATTTCTGCACCTTCTCCAAGATGGTGAATCATCATAAGGAACGGAAAGATAAAATACTAGAAAAGAATTATCAAGTTATGATAAGAATACCTCCAGTAAGAAATTTAGTGATAGGAAGTTGATTTCCCAGAAGTGACCTCTTCGACTGACCCATCACCAACTGACGTCTAGAAAACTACATCCAAACACCAAACAAAGACCTGTTGGTTAATCAAAATAGCAGGATAACTAGGATATGTAATCATTAAATGGCATCCTGAAACGAGCACATGATACAATTTGCCAACTGATCCATGCTGACAAGAGAAAACCCTGACATAAATGAGTCTCATATTACCAACAGAAGTTTTAAAACTCCAGTATCCTTGTCCATGATGAATATGCGCCCAGGATACCCCAATTGTCTAATCCACGGGTGATTATCAGCAACCAAACGACACATTCAATCACCAACTCTCCACAAAAAGAAACTAAGAAGCCCACAATTACAACATAAGACTATGCCCTATCTGCTGCCAGCAATGAGCATTGCGATCACTATCCCAATTAGGGGTTCTAGAAGGCAGAGGAAATTTCACCAATGACCGAACCAACAACGACAGACAACAGACAGATAAAACAGAACAACAATGAATCCGCATAACAATAGACCAAATATCTCCGTTTTTACGACTCACCTGTGTAAGCAGGCGCCTCCAAGCCATCGATTCAGAGGAGCTCTGACCTCCTAGCCTTTCTCTGCTTCTGTACAGAATCACTCTCTGCTATGACGTGAAACAGACAACAACCGCAGGTGCTCCGGATGAGAAATTGAATACAAGGAGAAATGTGCAATGCGCTCACGGGGCTTCCGACGACTTCGCAGACAGACGGTGAAGCTTCAGCCTCATAGTCAGAGGAGATGCAAAAACAGGACCAAAATATAATTCCATCAAAGTATAGTGACCAAGCTGGGAACCGTGCAACTTCGGTTTATAAGTTCAACCGGATTTTTTTTGCCAATAACCGGATTTAATTGGTTCAATCGTTTAAATAATAAAATTAATTAATTAAAATATCACGTTCTAAACTTTAAATATATAAAATAAAAATTGGTGTGAACATACTTATTCAATTAAAAGTTTTAATCTGTAATAGGTCTATAAATTTAAGCCATAAAGCCACATCATGAGATTATGAATATTGGTATTTTTTAATATAAAAACACTTCAGATATTAAATGATGAATTTTAAATCAAGCGGGTTAGAGTGAATAGTATAGATTAAGTCTTACTTAAAATATTAATACTCTCTTTTTTATCCCATCCCTATTTTAAGATCTTTAACATGTAATTTAATTTTTTTGTTGTCCCGATCAAAAATATACATTAAGTTCATGAACACATAATTTAAATATACTAATTATAAAAGTTATTTAGATGATAAATTTAAAATTTTGATTTTTTTTGTAGAAAATTTGGTATTAATAGAGTTTTTTAAATTTTTACTCAAAATAATTATTTATATTATAATATTTACATTTTAAATAAATTATAAAATCAATTATATCTTAGTTAGTTAATTATGAATATTGGTATTTTTTATTGCAGTTTTAAAGTAAAAATATATTGTGATTCATGATTATATATCATGAATAAAGCTTTTTTATATTATATTGATATATTTGTATAATTAAAATTATTTATTATTAAATTTATTCAAAATTTAGCATTTTTTATATTATAAAGTTGAAAAGTGCATACATGTGGTAATATGAGAACAAAGAAAAAAGTGGGACTTAAATGAAAAGCATGTGAAGATTAATGGTCAAGTTATAAAAAGATTAAGTTTAATAATTAAAATGTAAATTTAGGGATTGTCAAATTTAATAATTTAAATACGAAAGGAAAAAATGAATAAAGGAAAAAAAATAAAGGAGAAGTCGGGATTCGGATGGATCGGTCAGTCCGACCCGATCCAGACCGGGCTTCCTCTATTCAGACGTAAAAGGAAAGCATCAAACTCTGGCCACACCACCATTGCCCCCTTCCTACTCCATTTCCAATAGCTCCGCCAACTCTGGCCAGTCGATCATTCAATAGGCAGGGAGAGAACATAACATCCATACTTCTCTGCAGTCGCAGATAGAGAGAAAAGGCAGAGGAGCCTTAAGCGTTTTGGAAGGGAGAGGAACGGCAGCCACCGCGACCAGCGGCTTCCACCAGCGTTTTCCTGCATTGCGTGTTGGTTGTTTCAATCTCGGTTAGTGTGTGAACTTCTAGTGTTAATACCATTGAAGTTTGTCCTTATAGATGGTTCGGTCCTTTAATTGTGTCACCAAGTACTGTGCGGGTTTATGGTAGCAATCTCTGATGAGCTGCAGTTTTATGTACATAAAGGCTAATAAAATGTCAGGTAGAGCGGGAGCTGGAGTAACTGAGGACAGACACAGTGAAGAGAAAAAGAAAAATAAAAGTAAGAAGGGAGAGCCAGAAGGCATCTTTGGCAGTAATGGTTCAGAAATAAACCATGGAGGCAATTTAATTATCCACGAGTGCGCGTTTGTGCTCTAATTTTCTACTTTGTTTGTCTTCCAGATTGTACGTTGAGTAAGGCTGTTGAAGGAAAGAAAAGGAAGCAAGCCAGAATGAAGAAAGAAAAAACTGCAGAGATTAATGTTACCACACAGATGGCAAAGAAGAAGCCAAGGAAGTTGGGGTTAGATTTTTGCCGTTTCCAAAAACAAGAAGCCAAACAAGAAGCCCAGAGAGTAGTATTCTTTCCTTTTAACTGCTGCTTCTGATCTTTCCAAGTGAGAATATGTCCTGAATAACGTGTAGCTGAGTCTATACTGTGACAAACTTGATCTTATGTGCAGAGATAATGATGCTGCAGAGCAAGCAAGTTTGAGCAAAGATCAAAAGCGTATTCAGCAAATAAGAGCATCTAGGAAATTTCGACTTTACTGAGTTCTTCTTGTCATCATCTCTGATTTTATTCACTTTATTTTTTTAACAAAATAGTCTCAATTTGAAAGAAGTGGGTTAACCGATTCTTTGGCTGGTTTAGGTGTGACAAATAAGCATAAGCTTCTTCCTGCAAATTTAAGCTGGAATATGTCAACAAGCAACGGATTCCCACAGAAATCTACAGACTGTGGGGATGGGGAAAAAAACACTTCCCAAAGTAACAAACACGCAGTCCTCACACAACATGACAAGAAAGCCAAAGATCATGAGGTGGAAACCAATTTCTGGCGAGGAGGAATCCGCAGCCAACTCTTCATCATGTCATATGCGGTAAAGCCAATTGCCACCGAAGGCACAATCTGTCAAATATTTGAAGAACACACATATTTAATGTAGAGAGACATGAAATATGACAACCTAAGAACGAAAACAAACATCAAATGCAGTGTGCTAGATATACACATATTTTCTTGCTGTGGTTAACTAGTGCAACAACTGAGCAAAACGATTCTTAAATGGAATGGTCATACTGAGTCTCATCTCAAGAAGGAGCAGGTAAAACTTCTTAAAATTCATCCTTCATTATGCACTTATATTGTTGCAGTAACCAGAGAATAAAACAAGGAACCAGAAATATATTGAGTCAGGAAGATTTGCCTTGATGTAGTTGATGCTTAGACCTGCAAACAACTGTCTCCATCCCTGATTATGGATAATAGTGGTTAGACCATCCCACGAGTTCTTGTACTTGGCCTGTCCTTCAAATGCAGGCTGCAGACTTTCAACCTGTTTGGCACATAAACAAAGAACTTCTCAGTCATTAATATACTCTCTTTGCTTAAATGCAAAACAAACAATCAAGAAATGCATTATCTGCCTTCCTTTTTTCATGTGAGTGAACAAGATGACAAAGTTCAGTTGTTTAATAACTGAAGGTAACCACAACCTACCTCATCAGTAAAACAAACTATCAGACTTTACAATTGACACCAATTAACTTTAAAGCTCTTCCATCAATTAAACAATTTAGAGCCAGTGCTCAAGCACTTTCACAGATTTATGGGGGAAGTGAATGAAGAGAGAGAGGACACAGTTGGGTATGTGAAGGTCAATACAAACAGGCCATTTTTTAATATATTGAAAAATATGGTGCTCTTTTCGGTGATTTCTAACTTGATTCCTCATCTATTATAAGTAATATTTTCCTCCTCTGCCCTACCATTATAAATACGTTGTAAAAACTTCAGTTATTACTATTTACAAATAGGCCAAAACAGTTGGAGTTGTCTGTCCATTAAAAAGACAAAATGATTCCCCAACAAACTATATAGAAAATACCTGCATCTGCCTTCTGACAACATCTAATGGGTATGTAAAGGTCTGACCAAATAAGCCAGCAAGAGCACCACAGGTGAGGCGCAACACAATGGACTTCTGATGCTCTTCAGGTACATGTGTTTTAAGCTCTTCATAAATGTAAAACTTCAGACCAGCATAAGGCAGGATTCCAGTGAGAGTTGGACCTATTAAAAGAAGACAGTTATTACAGCAGCCCATACTAGAAAGATGAAACTTCGCCGTAGTATTCAAATCCCAATCTGTGTGTTTTATACTGTAAAAAAGAGTGACTATAAATAAAAATTCTTCCACTTCCAGTATCTTATGCCTGTCATTCCATTAAAATATTACAACTTACAGGTGAAGTATTATTCTGAACCCACCAAGAGGTCATGCATATATACATATTCTGCAGACTTTCCTGAAAGTTCACAAGAATAGCCTCAATATGGTGGTGTAATTTGATTGCAATTGGTTACTAACTCCATCCTGTGAATCCGAAGGAGTGAAATAAACATGGGATAACTAGAGTAATCCATAGACTGAATCTCCCTAATAATCCCAATTGTAGGACTACTAGGAAATCAAAAGGCATTTAGAAAAAAAACAAAGGCACTCAGCAACCAGATGCAGATGACCCATAGAAAGGAGCTAATAAGTTCTTTTCCACTCGTCTTTTATCTGATAAACTTCCATTGCACAAAAAGACGGACACCGTGGACATAAAAAGTCCTTACTTTAGATCTAGAGCAAGAACATGCCGAACATGCCAAACAAACATAAGACAATGGACATGGAAAGAAATTCCATTTAACACGTACCTACACCTCGGTACAGTCCACGTATTCCTCCTTCCCTAAAGACACTCGTGAGCACATCCCTTATACCATTGTAAGCAGGATTGACAGAAATGCTAGTCACACCAGCCTTAACACTCACCGCTGAGTCTTTTACCTGCACATACACCATATCTGCATTAACAATTAAGTCTAAAGTTTGGATTTTAGAATGGAGACACGGAACAGAGTTGCTCATAACAGGATTACCATAAAAGAATTACATTGCTCAAAACTCTTGAGTATAAAACACAGATCAGGAACAAGAACAGGAAAAGTGAATCATCACTATATGACATGCTTCTTCATCTAGCCCAAGCAAAATCATTTTCACAAGAGATAAAAGCACATGCCCCTGAAAAAAGCTTATTTTAGGGCCTTATATATCACTAGAGTTCACAAATAACAATGAAGTCAGATCGGGGACCTAGACAAACAAAATACGAATAGAGTCAGACAGTAAGTTAAATAGATAATAAAAGCTAACCTGATAAGCAAGTTTTGTTCGAGCAAGATCTAGCGGGTAAGTGCAAAGAACAGCTGTCCCTCCAGCTGCAGATCCAGCGAGAAGATCTACGATGGGCCCTGTCCCCACAACGGGGTAATTATTCAATATCCAGCAACGATACTGCTCATAGGTCATGAAATGCAGAGCTGCATACGGAACAATTCTCAGAACACTTGCACCATTTCCCCTGTGTACAAAAATAAGCATCTCATAAGATACTTTGAACTGAATATATCAAAGGAAAAAAGAAGGTGAAAGTAGTAGTAGTAGTTCATATCTCACTTGTAAAAGCCAAAAAAGCCTTCATGCCTATACAACTTGTGCAAGGACTTCAACAACCCTAAGGACTGGAATCCTTCAGTTCGCGTCTGAGAAAGAAAATATATAATGAATTATTCACATGGAAAGATAATTGGACAAATCTTGACTGCTGATTTATAAAAGTCAATTGATTAAAAAATTATTACTTAATGAAACGAAAAATCTTAGTATAAACGATCTCTAATCCCCTAAAAATTTAGATACCCGGCCTAAATCTTCATCTAATATCGTTAAAGAACAGAAATATCAAACACCCCTCGGCATGGCAAAATTTCCCAGCTTATAAGAAAAGAACCCTCCAACATATTTTATATATGCATATATAAAATCACAAATACTCGAGCAATTATCAATCCAAACTTCCAGTTATAATTCTCACATATAGCAACAATGTAGATCAACCATGTGAATGAAACTCATAGGATGTGGAATATTTGTAGATCAACAAAGTAAAAATAGTCCTCAGCAGGAAAGAAACTCACCTGCAACAATATCTTTGCTCGCTCAAGGGGCGCAACAGCAGTCTTAGCAAAACCACCTGCAGCCCCACCAGCAATTAATTCCTTCACATAAACAGGCAGGCTATCTATGTATGGAACTTTTTTTTGAGTTGATGAACCATCAACAATTCCAATCACATTAGTTGAGATCGTAGACCCCTGAGAAGAACCCATCTCTAACTGAGGGCACACAAAGCTCAAAGGAATTTCTCTTTAAGAAAACGAATTCTATCCGCCCTGCAGCTTATAGAACTCCTTATCCCATCTATCTATGGGAATGAGGAACCAGAAGACTTTGAGCTCCAAAAGCAAAGATGGTGAAGTCTTGAGAACACCCTTAATGGAGTGTGGAATGTTCACAAGCCAATCCTCCTTTCTGGAGACTTCAAGATACATCAACAGGTGCCGGAGAAATTTCAAAGGAGCGAGATCCCTTTGATCATAATAAATCCGGCACAAGTCCCACCCGATTAAATCACTATCGCTAGTGCCTTCAATAATGAACCCAACAAAACAAATCGAAGCACCAAATATCAGAGAATCCAAGTCTCATTATCCCAAAAGGATTTTCTGATCAGACCCAACCCAACAACCAAATCACGACGACCCACGAATCTAAGAAAAAAACCCAACAGATCCACAGAGATCAATAAATCGACAATGCCCGCTTCAAGAATCGCCAGGGCAAGATGAATCACGTAGAAAAAAATTCCTTAAAAAAACAGCTTTATCACCCAAAGTGGGTTCACACTTCACATGAGGAGAGCAGGCCCTCGATGGATCACACCAGCTCTCCCTCAGGATGCCAAGAAGATCCCTCGAAGCTTTATGGGTTTTTCCTCCTCTCCTTTTTTCGCACAATCAACCTATTGTTTGGACTTTGGAGGTGGTTGATGTGATCCTAGTCGTTGAAGCGAGCTGTCTGTCGTCTCGTCAATGACCGGGTAAAAATCTCCCCTTGACTAATGGACTCATCGGGTTGCTCGGTAGATGCTGTTTGCTCATTTACTAAGAGAAACAATCTCCAAAGATGGGGAAGCGGAGAGCTGAGGTCAGTTTCTCCAGAGGCTGCCACAATAATTATGAAATCTGAGCCGTTGCTTAATGTTTGTAAAATACAATCTATAATCCAATCGTATTTTTAAGATTTAATATAAACCAAACATATTTTTAATATTGAGAAAAAGAGAAAAATTGTGATTTATTTCAAAGTAATAAAGTTTGATTATAAAAATTAAAGTATTTTAAGAAAATATTGAATTAAGAAGAATACTTTATGAAAGTTTTCTTACCATCTATAAATTCTTGATATAAATTAAGTAGATCTATTCACGGTATATTTTAGTTTATTTATTTTAGTTATGTTTACAATTATTTTATAAAAATGCATATTGTAATTTATTTATAACTTTACAATTATTTTTATGGCAAATTTACGGTAGTAATATAATCCACACTCCGAGTGAAACTTGAACGTGGATACCAGTGTACGGAAATCAAGAAAACGGGTCAATAGATGCAAAATCATGGCGCATCGAGTACTAGTAACCATAGTAGAGTTCGAATATGTATCTTTTTTTCATGGGCCCGATAATCGACTATAAGTCCTTATTCATAGACCGTGATCAAATTTGAGTTTGCTAATGGAGACCTGAATCCATGTATTGAACGGGTCTGGATCCCCTTGAAGTTGTACTCAACCGTGTTTTTTTACACCCCTTTTTAAATTAAAGGAAATATGAAAGAATGGTCGTGGGTGGATTGATGGTAAAGTTTTGGAAATGCATGGACAAGTAAAATTATAGACAGGAAAAATGATTAATTGGAGCTAACTTGAGTAGTAATGTCAAAAAAATTCGAGGTTCAAACCCGAACTATGGGATTTGAACCCGATTTTAGGATGCAAAAATGTGTTTTAAAATAAATATATGTGACTATAATTTGAACTTAAACAAGTAAAACTTAAAATTATATACTTAATGGTTTGTACATATTGAATTTAATATGATTTTATATAGTAATAAATAATATAATTAATTTTCATTAAAGACTTTTTATTCAAATAAATAAAAAAAATTCTTACACAAGTTTTTGAATCTAAATAGGTAAA
The DNA here is from genome assembly GCA_030064435.1 of Trapa incisa. NCBI lineage: Eukaryota > Viridiplantae > Streptophyta > Magnoliopsida > Myrtales > Lythraceae > Trapa > Trapa incisa. The sequence continues at coordinate 3,403,127 of CM057772.1, forward strand.
TCTTAAGTACATGTAATTAACAACTCCACTATATTAAATTTAATGCAATTTTATAAAGTAATACATAATAAAATTGGTATGGATTAATGATTTTTTTTAATTTTGATTAAATAAAAAATTGAGTTTACAAGAAATTAAACGTGGACAAGTAAAACTCAAATTTATAAGGTTAATCAATTCACCAAATTAAATTTGATATAATTTTATACAATAATAAATAGTAAAATTGATTTTTATTAATATTTTTATTAATTTTTTGTATTTGAATAAATAAAATAAAAATAAATCATTAAGGATTCAAACTTGCTAAGTAAAGTTTAAATCTATGTAATTAACCACTCAGTCATAATATAATTTTACATAGTAATAAACAATAGAATTAGTATCAATTAATGGTTTTATTTTTATTTTTTAAATTCGAATAAATAAAATAAAAATGGATACATAGATATTCAAATCTATCAAGCAAACCTTAAGTATATGTACTTAATTTTAATTTAATTTTACAAACTAATAATATATTAAAAACAATTTAATTGATTTTCCAAAAAAATAATAAAAAAACCCTTACACCGGTCCATTAATGGTTTTTTTTAATTTTTTTATATTTAAATAAATAAAATAAAAATGTGTCAATAATAGTTTGAACATATATAATAAATTTTTGAAGTTTTTGTCCTTGACCACAGGGTTATATTAATTTAATACAATTTTATAGATTAATAATATATTAAAAACAACCTATTTGATCTTTGTTAAGGGTTTTTTAATTTTTTTACTCAAATAAATAATAGGAAAATATGTGATTAAAAGGTAAAATTTAAATATGATTACTTAACCGCTTGATTATATTAAATTTTATTCAATTTTAAAAAGAAATAATGTATTTAAAATAATCGAATTGATTTTTTTAAAAAATAAAAATAATCTTTAATGAAATCAAAATTTGAGTATATTATACATTTTTTTATTTTTTATATTAATTCTATTATTTTGAATATATTATTACTATAACGAGCAAAAAAAATATTATTACTATATAATATTAAATTAAAATCAATACATTCGTCATTAAATACATAGATTCAAGATTTGTATAGAATGATTCAAATTCTATTTTTGTTTTATTTATTCAAATATAGAAAATAAAAAAATTAATAGAGACTAATTTTATTATTTATTAATATGTAAAAATAAATTAAAATTAATATTATCGAGTGATTAAGATTATAAACTTTAATTTTGAGTGTTGATTCATATTTTTCTATTTAATTTAATTTAAAAAATAAAAATATATATTTATTATAAATTAATTTTATTATTTATTATTATCTAAAATTATATTAAATTTAATATAATTGAGTAGTTAAATATATAAATTTGATATTTGTTGTCCACATTCAAATTATTGTGATACATTTTTATTTTATTTATTTCAATACAAAAAATAAAAAATAAAACATTTAATAGATAGTAATTATATTATTTATTACTATATAAAAATTAATAGTGAATCAGATATACATTAGATTTAGTTCAAATACTTGTTAATGCATTTTTATTTTATAATAAAAATCCTCGCACGCGGCACCGAATCGGGTTCGGATCCCACGGTTACTGGTCCGGTTCCGTTACACAGATTTGATGTTCGGGTCGAATCCAACCCTACTAATCGATATCAGTGTGACATGATGTTTCAAGTTCCGTCTATCAACGGCTTAGCTTACCTAATTGGCTGCATCCTCAACTCCTTGCAGTCAAGAAAAGCTAATATATGTATAACAGCATTCATGGCCATGGGGGAACGGGCCCTCCCAGTCCCAGACGTGTGCTTCGTTTTCATTTTCGACTAAACCTGCAAATCCGTCTCCACTTGTTCTTGTTGGGTCATTTTTTGTTCTGCCACCATTAATGATGAAAATATTCCATCATTTACTATGAGCTTCGCCACGTGTGAAGCAACTAGCCACATCTTTACGACACGTGCACACAATGATTTTTTAACATGGTAGCAATAGGAGAGTCAAATTACAATTGTCTGTTTTTTTAGTATTGTGCCTTAAAATCATCCCAATAAAAGAACATTTTCAATCATAGCCCTATTGCCAAATATATAATCATTCATTCCCCTTGATTGGTTGACATGGTGGAGGCTCAGAGAGTAACAAAATATGTTATACTACACAAGTTGGAGATGATGGATGGTGCTCTTTTAACCTAAATCTTCAATAATTAAACCCACTTACTATTAAAAAAACCCCATAATTAATCACTTTTTAGCTTTAAATCAACCACTAATAACTTTTTGGTTGGATGTAAAATCACATCAAAATAAAAATGATATATTATATATATTTAAAAATGTATGATTATGATATTTTTTAAATAGTATAATTATATATATCATATTAATTTAGATGATTTTTCAATGGTGGGATTAATCTAAAATTTAAATTATTTGTAAATAAAAAAAATGAGAGGATTAAATAATTTAAAATTAATATTAGAGAATGAAATTATTTGAATTTATTCATTTTCAGCAGCTTTTGTTCTGATTCCCTTACTCTCTTTCTTCTCAGGATAAATGGCAGCTTCTGATTGGATTCTAGGACAACCACTAGTATTTTTATTCGACCATCCTATATATAAAGTGGGGGAGCCGCCGTGCAGGCATCATCCCTGCCGGGAGAGCGCCCCGCCCCGTTTCTTGTCTTCTCTGCGTTGGGTTTTCTGTGTATAATAATACAAAAGCTTTTTAAGTCTGCTCTCCTTGATTCATTTGGTTTGGTTTCTCCCTTTCTTCCAAAATATCATCCATTAAATCCCTCTCAATTGCGCATGTCAAGGTACCGATATCTGCTTTGGTTCAAGTAAAATCTCGGGTACCCACAAGATTGAGAAAAAAAGGCAATGGATTCTGCATGAGATGGGATCCTTTTGATTCTTGTTTCATCTTGACGGCCCCATCCTGACTTTTACTACCGATTCAAAATCAGGCCAAGGTTATCTATCCCTTTATTGGCCCTTTCCTTTTGTTTTTCTGGGTACTGGGTCAGTCGGAGGGAGATTGTTTTCTCGCGATTCTATTTTGACGCTCTCCGGTTGAACTGCCGACCGTGACAAAGGAAAACAGAGGGATTCTCAAGAAGCGAGCCGAGGAATGGAAGGAAACGACAACACGACGTGCAGGTTCAAAAGGGTCTGTGTCTTCTGCGGGAGCCAGTCGGGGAACAGGAGAGTCTTCGGGGATGCTGCTCTTGAATTGGGGGATGAACTGGTCGGTTACTCTTGCTCCCAAGTTCGCATTCTGATTGGTTCTTCCTATGCTCGATCCATTGTTGGTCTTTTTTTCCTATTTTTTAATGGTTTACTGTGATTATTCTCTTGGTATGCCCTGTACTCATATTGTCAGAAGAGTTGTTTATGCCTGAATTTAGTTACTTCTATGGATGCCAATTCACAGGTGAAGCGGAAGATTGATTTGGTGTATGGTGGAGGAAGTGTTGGGTTGATGGGACTGATATCACAGAAAGTGCACGATGGAGGTTGCCATGTCTTAGGGTGAATGATCAAATTTTCTTGCAACTGCTGTTGTTTTTGTCAATAAGCATCTCATTCATGGAAGAAAAAAAACCTCTCTTGATTTCTGCTGTTTACCACAATGCAGGGTCATTCCAAAAGCTCTCATGCCCTTGGAGGTAACAGGCCCCTCCAGCTTGTTTTTCTCTTCTTTCAGAGACAGAAATATAAACGCAATTCTGGGTGCCACTGCCACCATAGTTTCAACTTCCTGTAATTAGTTTTCTTGAAGACAAGGAAAAAAAAAACAGAGCATTTGGGTGTTCTTGAGTTGAGAATGCTTTTTCGCTTTCAGATATCTGGTGAGACCATTGGAGAAGTGCAGATTGTTCTAGATATGCACGAGAGAAAAGCAGTGATGGCACGAGAAGCTGACGCCTTCATTGCGCTCCCTGGTAGGGCTCTTTAGTCAGCAGCATCTTTATTAGACCTTACATTGGCCTGTGCTGTGCCACTTTCAGTAGCCAGAAACGCAAAAGCTAACCATTCTATTACCATTAGGTGGATATGGAACCATGGAAGAAGTGATGGAAATGATAACATGGTCCCAGCTTGGTATTCATAAGAAACCGGTAATACTTCAAAGCTTCATGCTTAGGAATGTGAAGTCCCTTCAGCAATTTTATTCATTCCACTGGTTGATATACCATTCCTTGTGCAGGTTGGTCTGCTGAACGTGGATGGCTACTACAATAGTTTACTTACTCTATTTGACAACGGAGTTAAAGAAGGCTTCATCAAACCCGGGGCTCGGGAAATTGTTCTCTCTGCTCCAACCGTCCATGAGCTGCTGGAGAAGATGGAGGTACCTTGATTGACCGAATTTTCTTTCCTGCAAACTTATGTCTGGTCACATGCAAATATTTATGGGCCTTTTTTTAATGGAAGGAAGATGATGAGAGAAACACATGCATGCATCCATGTTCCATGGAAGCTTGATTTTGAGACCTTCTCTGATTCTTTTATCTTGTATTTTTGCAGAACTACGCCCCATCCCACAAACATGTTGCTCCTCACGAGAGCTGGCAAGTGAAGAAGCTGGGAGATTACCCGAGGAGTTAAAAGAGAGTGGGTCACCAATGTTTGGGACTAAGACATCTTCTTGAAAGTGGTTACCACCATTTGCACGTTTATCCTTGATCTGTTCTACAATATTGGTTTGTTATATGGTCAACTGGATAAGAATTTGCCATAACAGCTATTTGTTACCGCTCTTTAGAAGGATGTGAGATTTCTTCTCCTTTTCTCCTCTTTTTTTGTTTTCCTTTCAAAATTCTAGGCCAGAGGGAGCACAAGCACAGTAGTAGTACGTTTTTAGTATGTAGTCTTGTAGGCCCACATATGTCCTTTTGGCTTTGAAGCTATCATTTCTCTAGCGACTTAAATTGACTTAAGCGGTGGGGCCTATGAACTTGAAAGATTCCGATGCTGAAGATTCTTATCAGGCATTGGCAAAATAGCTTAGGGTTGCACTTGTATGGAGGAGTAAAATTAGTCAAAAAGTTGATAGCTAGCCTATCTTTTTTGTTTGGTTTTTTTTTCACATGGAAATTCCTTCCCTTATGAGAGTAGCAGAGCGAGAGCCACCAGCATTTTATTAGCTTAGACTTGCCATTTGAGCTTATTTGAGATGGAGGGGTGGGGGCAGTATTTAATTAAATTATTGATGAGCTATGATGGAGCATCATAATGGGCTATCATTTCAAATCATTCTTGAACGTGAGGACTGTCTTTTTCTTCTACCATAAGTGGGTGGAAGTACAAGGTCCCCAAGTGTGTGTTGTTTGTGAGTTAGACCCACACAAAATGCTGCCTCACTGTAGTAACTGAACAACCCATTTGATCTGTCATCCTTTCAAACTCCTTGCTCATTTTCTTTTCCACCCATTTGATCTGTGGGATGGATGGGCGCTGCTGGGCTGGAGCCACTTGACCTGAGGTGGCATAGGGCCAGGACAAGAGGGAAGACAGTGAAACTGCAGAGGCAATTTTGGCTTCTCCATCAATCATCATGTGAGGATAGGGTCCATTGTCTTAACGGCTTTTGTCGGCTTAGGAGCCTGTTTTAGTCCTTTATCTATCAAGTGGGGTCGGGTTCCTCCCTTTCCCCCTAAGCCCGCCTTCTGTAAAAAGTCATTTGGTGAAGCCATATTTGCTTTAGGTGCACCTCGCAGTATATCATCTCCACATCTTTTACACAAATTGAACTCCCAAATTGATCATCACCTTGGCCACTTCAATTGTGGGTGAGATTGCACGGCAAGTTGGAACTAATAAAGAGAACAATTTCCTAGAAAGACATCAGTAAGCCACCATTTATGTTCGGAAAAAAATGGCTTATTAACTATAAAATTGATCAAATTCTTAATTTTAATCAATTGGAATTCCAATTAGAATTGAGAAATATAGCACTTAGTAATCACCCAATAACACCTAGTTGTTGGATGATTACTTCAAGATTAATTTTGTGGACCCTACTTAAATATAGCACCTAATTGAGAAATATAGCACTTAGTAATCACCCAATAACACCTAGTTGTTGGATGATTACTTCAAGATTAATTTTGTGGACCCTACTTAAATTTCATAATTATTATTTTAGTATTTTAATATATTTTTTATGAAAAATTATATCTTAAAAATTAGAATTGAGAAATATATTGTTATATATAATATGTAATTTTTAAATATATATTATCATTTAAAGTAAATAATATTACACCTATTCAGCCAATTCTACTTGTCAAACTTACTAGCAACTATAAGCAACATGAAATCACATAATTCATAGTAGTGTTCAAAATACAGAAACATGCTTCAAAATTAAGGCTTTATACCCTAAAAAACCCTTATACCCTTCTGAAATCATGAGGAGCGTATATTTTTCTTATAAAGTAAGAGGGAAATTGAGATAATTTACAGGAAAGACAAAAATTCCCTCTGCCCAGTTCTAAACCATTCGTTTTCTTTGTTTAAAAGATCTATGGCCACTAGGGAGGACCTAAATTTTATGCCAACTTGGGAGGTTTGAAGGAAGTAAAGGCCCAGGAGGATCTTGAAGAAGGAAGCTGCCCTGAATCTGAACTTGCCAATATTTGATCAATTTTCTTTCTTTTACTAGAAGCCCTTAGTCTGAACCCATCAATGGGTTATGCCATTGCTTGGTTATTCCCTAATGCAAACTCAAGAGAAGCATCAATATGGCACATATATATCTATATGCCTATACAAGCATGCAGAGAAAATAGAAAGAAGGATGAAGAGCTTAGATAGAGCTGGAAGAATTAATTATGGCATGCATATAAAGAACACAGCAGCAGAGAAGAGATCAGCAATCAAGAAATCTGCATGGGACTGAGCATAACAGTCAAGCTTCCCTCTACTCATATCATACATATGTAGCGTAATCATTGTGTGAAAACTGGGAAACCTGAAATCATCTATCAATTTATGCATTTCGATTTTCCAAACCTTGAATTTTCCTTCCTCGGAGGGAAGCACATATTGAAATCGGGCAAATACACAGGGAGATAGAGAGAGAGAGATGACAAATAGAGGGTGAGCACGCATAGCTTCCAGCATTAATCGTACCAAAGCAATGCAAGAAACAACACCATGTGTGCTCACTCTCTTCTGTCACCTCACTTACCCCTTCATCTTCGGAGAAGAAGAACACCAAGCCACCCCTCCCCTCGCGCAGTCAAATCCACAATCCATAGATGGAGACGGACTCTGTAAGAATTCAGAAATCTTATTTCCCAAGCTCTTCCCCCCGCGTCTCTGAAACCCTAAACTTTTACTGTTCCATTGGATTGGAACAGATCTGATGGGCTTGAGGAAGGCATCGCAAATAGAATACAGTAGGAGCAAACAGGAGGCAGAGACTCACTCACAAAGGCCTCAGTTCTATCCATGGATGAATGGATGCAATCTAAATTGTCAACTGCCCAATCCTCGGTTTCCCCCTTTTTGAACCAGACAAGCAGAAAAGCTTTACATTTTCATTCCTTTTTTAATGTTTTTTTGCTAACATTAAAAAAAAAGATTGTTACCATATAAAATTAGAATAAATCAATTATTTAAAATTTATAAATTTTAAGCAAATATAAATCTAACCCATTATTTCCTTAATATTTTGTATTTTTTAATATATCTTTTGGAGTAATAGTGTGACTAATTATCCTATCTAAGCACTAATTTTGACTATTTTATCAAATTTGATACAAAATTATTTTTTATGAATATTAAATGAGCAATACCTTTATTTTGTTTATCAAATCAATTAATATTTTAAATTTGGAATTGTGGCATATACAAAAACTTTTTGTGATAAATAATAATAACTGATATAATATTTATTTAATACATTATAAAATAAATTTATGATAACAATTATTTAACTAGTCAGATACGTTCTCTTAATAATTACGTGAAAATTGAGTAATTAATAAAATATATACTTTTTTGAGCAAAAAAAGTTATTTTTGCACAAATAGCAAAAAAAAAAGTTGACAGCTGCCATTTTCTGCTGTACGCAGTACGCCTTCCCAAGCAATATTCAGACTGGACTATAAGTTTCGCGGCCTGGGCTATACTATAGTGGGCCTGGCTGGGTTGATTAAGGCCCTATACTGTTGGGCCTACTATGATCTCCCTCCTGTTTTCTCCTCAGTCCTCCCTTTTGACTTCTTTCGGACTTCATCGTGGCACCTTCATCTCATCTTCGCTGCTCCTTTCGTCGGCTGCCTCATCGTCTGTGAGTGTACCGTCTCTTGTTTATGTAAATCCCGGGAAGTTTCTGATCCTACGAACTGTTGAATCGATTGTTTTGATATGAAATTCATTCCCGTGGTTGCGGGCGCAGGAGAGAAGTTCGAACTTTTCACTTGCGAATGTGGAAGAAGCCATTTCTACGTAGTGATTTAGTTTGGGCGATTCATGGGGAATCTCGGGCGATATCGCCTGGGATTGAGGTACCGGTGGCGGCCCACCGTGGACCTTTCTCCTTCTCGAAATTTATAATACTGGGCAAAAAGTAGGGTTTTTCTTTGTTGATCATCCCAGAAAAATATCCATGAATTATAACGCATGCAGGCATATTAATGGAATCTACTGGTCTTTGTTAGGCTAATTTTAGGGTGAAGTTCAATGGTGGTATATATATATCCACTACTTAATTTTTTTATAAGTAATGCCTTCAATATTTGGAACTTTAGGTCGAAATAGTGGTGAAAATGGGAGTTTTCTTTGAAAAATTGGCCTAAATTTTGCTGTTCTTCCCTTTCTTTTTGCCCTTATCATTGCAGAATTCTTCTGGTGGCTTTGGATAAAGAAGAGCTGAAATTAGTTGCTATATAGTTTTTCTTCATTCCAAATCACTAATCCCAGGAACCAAGCATGCAGGTATTTATTTTCATCCTTTTTTCCTACCTATGTTTAAAACTCATAGGCACTGGTAGCTAGAAAGGAACTCGACAGTATGTGTATTAGACACTATATATAGTGAAGGGTATATCTGAACTACGTTTAGAAATTTGGAATAACGCAGAATTATGTTGAAATTGATATTCGAAGTATTAGGTTAGTTATTTTTCTGAAATCAAGAGGATAATTAGTTTTGCTGGACTACAGTAGAAAACATCCATTTCCTTTTCCATGTTTACTTGGGGAGGCTTTTGGCATTTTTTGTTGATTTATTGGAGATTTTAAAGGGAATGTGATTTGACACTTCTTTCTCAAAAACTCAAAATTTCAAAGAAGCAGAAATTTTGTTTGAGGATTTTGATGTGAGAAAATATTACATATTAATTATAGGGATTTGTAATCATGTTCACCCAAAATATTTTTAGAAACAGCCATTTGAATTTTGAAATATGGTCGGCATTCTGGTTGGTTCAAATAATTGATAGCTTTCTTGTAAGTCCCTTCTCTTGGCATTCTTTGCTCATGTCATTTGTAGAAAATTGTACTTTCTTCACACTGTACATGATGGAAGCAAATTTCTACTGTTACTTGATCATTATTAAATTTTTGTTTGTATTATCTTTTCTTTTTCTTGATATTTGAGCCTTGTGTTTATAAGTTTTTCCTCTTTGGACTGACTATGCAGGCCAGTGACAGATTTAATATCAATTCCCAGCTTGAGCATCTCCAAGCTAAATATGTCGGGACTGGGCATGCCGACTTGAGCAGATTGTAAGTTTCTTGCTTTATAAGCTTTTGTTTCTACATTTTCCCAATGGTTGATATCCTTTAAATTGTTTTCTTTTGAATTGTGAAGTGAATGGGCGGTGAATATCCAGCGTGACAGTTACGCCTCCTATATCGGCCATCATCCAATGTTGGCCTATTTTGCAATTGCTGAGAATGAATCAATTGGAAGAGAGCGCTACAATTTTATGCAGGTTAGCTAGTCATCATCATATGTTGATAATCCTTTTTAATTTGTCTCCTTTCATGATCATATTCACTGAGGGAAATACATTGATGATTTCCGAGCTTGTTGCTGTAGACAATGGTCGTTGCATTGTTGGTTTGCAATTACTATGGTTTTTTTGATAAAAATGCTGATGCTGCTTAGGGATGTTTTAATTCTAGTTTATTTGTGGGAGTCTTTTCTGTAGAGTTTCTTTTAGTCCTGCAGATCTGGGTCCATATCTTTGCCCTCTATTGCATTTGTCCTATAAATTAACTTTGTAAAGCAGTCCAGATGTCAAGCTTGCCCCTTGGCTGACATGGCAATAATTGGGTACCACATAGTGACATCTCGTACCAACTAATTCATTTTGTTTAGAAAGAATGAAAGATTAGTTAAATTAGTGAATAGACAAATGGAGTTGGGGCACTGTTTGTGAAAAGTGGATGGCTGATGAGATAAATGAAAATGGTGGAAGTAATAGGATTAAATGGAATTAGTGAAGTTTGCTATCCCCATTAGGGCTTAATATGTTCACTCTATCTTTCTATTTATGTGGGGATAAACCATAAAATGCTTTTATAGTTTTGTAAAGCATATTGAGAACAATATGTATCCATTCTGTAAACAGCATTGTGTTGCATGGATAGATGAACATATGTGCTGAGGTATTTCCTTATGAGCCCGTATTTCTTCGTGCAGAAAATGCTTCTACCATGTGGTCTGCCCCCTGAGAGAGAGGATAGCTGAATGCTGCTTCAATTCAGTGGTATGTGATGTTCTCCAAGTTGTACCATATGATTAGGGAGGGTTCAGGGTGAATGGTTTTGTACCCCTTTAATTACCTTATCACGTGTGACTGATGCATGAACGTGGATTATACCGGTCTGGACCGTCGGCGTATTACTAAATGCTTGATCATAGAATCATAATGCAGTTGTACTATATCTATCTGCTAGAGCCTCTAGGTCTGCAACTATTTCTTCAGCGAGATCCAAGGCCGCGAGTAGGGGGTTTCTCCTAGTGCAGTGCAATGCAGGAGAGTCTTGGGGTCGTATGGCTGGTCAAGGTCAACTCATGTCCGAATAACCTAATCCAATGTCGGATTCCAGTATCAAATCTGCAATTGGTGATGGCAACGTGATTACATTACATCGGTCGGTCGCGTATGCTTTAATAAATGGAGCTGTTAAAGAATCTTTTGTAGGAATGTAGATTCCTTCTTAATAGGCAGGCAACCTCAACCGAGTTTGGCTTACCAGTTGCAACCTCCACCAAAAATGCCTTACCATTTCAACGTGTATCATTATCATATGTCTCTAGTGATGCAGTTTTTGAATGACAGAAGAAAGTGATGCTCACTGTGCAAGAATGACAATCCGCCCACAAGTCATAATTTTACTAAGGTTTTGAGTCCAAAATACTTTCAGATATTAATTTATTGTATTGTATAATGTATTACTTGCCCATACATACAAGATACAAAGTAAAATTGTAATACTCTTTCAATTGACAATATTTAATAAACAAACACACTTTTTTTTTTGCACAAGAAAATATTCATTTCCAATCCTTTGAGTATCTGATAGTATCGTGTGCCTCTCTCCACCTATATATGACAAATAAAATTTATCAAATGAATTTAATAGAGCATGTATTTATACTTTATCCCTTACTCTAATAGTGTATCAAATCTTAAATTTTATCTTTGTGATATAGGTGTGTGGTAGATAATTTAGGTTCAGGTATGTGATATGCTTCATCCATCGTTTGGGCTGATTTTTTTGTTGACTTTAAATGTAGGATTATGCATATAGAACTTCAATGCGCTTTGACTATCGTAGAGGGCATCTCCATGGATGCTAAAAAGGTTTGGGCTTCCTTCTGATGCCAGGATTTGTCATCTAAGTTTTAGAAGCTGTCCTTTTAAGTCTGATTATCCGACTATCAAGTGGTAGAAATAGTGGCGTTCCTTTTGTATTGCAAATAGGATAGGCCATTAGTCCATTCTATTATTTGTTTTTGTAGTGCCCATTAGTTTTAATAATTTGTTTATGGGTTATCTTGTAGGCTAAGCACTCATTAATTTTCTTGCTAGAATTTTGGATTTGTTTAGTGATTTATAATGGGTTTGGATATATTATGAATTTGTATTTACGTGTGATTGAGTTGAATGATTATTGTGTATGAGTCTTTTACTAATGTAAATGTAATACATATTATTTTGTATCAAGTACCTTTGACTTTATTTTCCAACTATTTATTCATCTTATATGTGCTTCTATTTTCGAAAGTCCATATGTTTTTCCAATAACATGGGCTTTCGTCTATGGATTTAGGCCCAATATTTTCAGCTATTATAATTCATATAAATATATACATATACATATATATTTATTATCAATTTAATAATTATTAAATCTAATTTGTTTAAATTGAATCTTTCTAACTTAATTAACCCAACTTATTTAAATCTCATATAACTTATTCTATAAATTGAATCGAATTTAACTTAATTTTCAACTTAAAATGACTGTTTTTTATTATAAATTAATTGAATTATTACCATTTAATTATGTATATTATTGATTATTTTTTTCTTATTTAAATTTTTAATTAAAATTTTTGGGATAAAAAAATATGATATTACAAAGATAATGTGAAGAAGTTCCTAAAAATGATTATACGAAAAAAAAAGTAGAGAAAATGATAAGAATAATATTAGAGATAAACATTAGGAAAGGGTACTCAACTTAAGGTATAAGATGAGATTATTACAAATAAGGTTGTTAGAGTAAAGAAGAAAGAGTCATTAAAGATGAATTGAAGATACTAATAATTTATAATAGAGTAATAATTAGGTCAAAATAATAAAAGTAGGAAGAACAATTTTAACCATTTCAGTAACCATCTATTTAATATATACAAGTTTTTAGGGTAGAATTTTTAAAATAATAAGAGTAAGTTATAATATTGAAATTTATCAAAAGTAAAATTTAACTCAATTAAATCGAAAATTAAAGTTGAATCGAGAATAAAAATCTCACTCATAAATTAATATCAAATCAGATTAGATATTAATTTTTTAAATAAGAAAATATAATTTTTAAAAAGTTAGTTTATACTAATCTAGTGTGGGATATGATTTAAATTATAGATTGTACACAAAATGTAAAAAAAAAAAATTTAGGATAAATGTGAAGTTATAAAATACTGATTAAAATAAAAAATAAAATGGGTCACTAAATCGAATCATGGGACTCGAGTCGATACCCCATCCTCGCACGATTGGACCTTACACCCCACCTAATTCTCTATTGAGTTTTTCCCTCATGCGGTTAATTAGAAATTAGACAAATTAACTCTATTTTTCATCAAATTAAATAAAACAAATCTCATACTTAACCTTAAAAATTATATATTGGTGTCTTTACAAAATTAATTAAGTTATCTACTATTTATTATATTAAATTTCTCTTATAAACTTGGAAAAACCATTCTCAGATATATCTTCGACCACCGAACGATCGACCTCCAAATTCTCCATCATGTCCCCTCATCCCCCTATCTACTACCCATGAGACTTCTCCTATTTCATAGGACGAATCCAGTGTTCCCGTTGCTCTGGCCCCAATGGTTCCTATCTCTCTATCTCCTCACATACTTATACGGTCATAAAATGACTTGCTTCCTCCGCGGCCCTTCATCATCACTCAAAGTCATCCTGAATCATAAGAAGCCATGCGTGCCGAATTATCTGCTTTTATCTCAATAATATTTAGGATTTGTTCCCGCTCCTACTCCTGTTAGTCATATCATTGGTTGCAAATGGGTATACAAAATCAAATAACACCCATATGACTTCACTGCTCGCTACAAAGCCCGACTTGTTGCCAAAGGTTTATTTCAGCTCTTGGGCCTTGACTATGATAACACTTTCAGCTCTATCATTAAACATGTCACTATCAGGGTAATCATTTCTCTCGCTGTCTCCTCCAATTGGTGCATTCGTTAATTTGACGTCAACAATGCTTTCTTGTATGGTTATTTCACTGAAGAGGTCTACATGTTCTAGCCTCTCAACTTTTATGACGCTCTCTCTAAGGTCTCAAACAAGCTCCCCGTACTTGGTTTTTACGTCTGAGCTCTTTTCTTCAACGCTTGTACTTATGTGGTTTTGTGACTGACAGCTCTCTCTTTATATATGGTACATCTAGATTTATCATCTATTTGATTGTTTATGTTGATAAAATCATTATTACGGGTTCACCTACTTCTCCCATTATGGATATCTTACAAGCTCTACAAGCAGAATTCTCCTTACAAGCTCTACAAGTAAAATTCTCCCTCAAGGTTCTAGATTCTATTTATCACTTCCTTGGTATTGAAGTTCACACATCCTCTACTGGTTTTCACCACACGCAGTCTAAATACATTCATGATTTTCTTGATTAGGTTGCTATACTCCAATGCAAGAACATTCATGATCTTCTTGATCGGGTTGCTATGCTCTAGTGCAAGCCTATCTCTACCCTTGTTGCTCCCGGTCCCTGTCTTTCTGCTCATACTGGAATTTCACTCTCTGATCCAACTCAATACCATAAGATTGTGGGATCTCTCTCAGGCTTTTACCCGTCATGATATCACTTATGTTGTTAACCAAGCTAGTCAATTCATACAACTTATTGGACTGTTGTTAAACGGATTCTTTATTATATTAAGGGCACTGTCCATCTTGGTCTTATACTCTATTGCTATTCACCTATTGGTATCCACTATTTTTATGATGATTACTGGCCGGTAACTCAGATAGTTGTCGCTCTATATGTGGTTTTGCCGTCTTTATTGGGCGTAATCTCATGCTCTTTTGAAATATCACAATTAGTAATCTCATGCAAAAATTACAATTAATTCTAATTGTTTCATTTTCTCTTCATTTTTTTATTTATTTTTCCTCTATAATCAGAAATATCACAATAATATCGGGTCGGATATAGTTAAAAGACCACTAACTCTAATATTATATGAGAAATTATTGTATATCAATAAGGGATTAAACTTATATTTAATTAGAAATAATAATTTATAATTAATATAATATTTTCAATTATATATATCTATAATACTTATTTATTTTATCTAATATAAAATCTTAATTCACAAAATTGACACTAATATACAACGTTATTATAATTGTTGATTGTAATTTTTAAAACTAATAATCAAGTGAAAAATAATGACCACAGATTTAGCATTTTATCCTATAAAATAGAATATATGACAAGTACATCTTTAAATATCGAATTGTGTACAAATACTAATGAAGTGGCTATTATATAAAAAAAATATTGTGTATTAATAATTAATTATACTAATATTCATTTTAAAAGTAAAAATTTGTAAATAATATAGCAGTTTTAATGTTGTATACCTATAACACATATTTTTTATTTAATTTAATATTTTAATTATAAACATTAATAATAATAATAAATACCATATGTGCAATTTATAATATGAGATTTTATATTACCCTTACTTTAATATTTCTATTATATATATTTGACAGCATAATAATAATAAATATTCATAACATCATAATTAAAATATTATATAAAATAATCAGAATTTATATAATATTTTAATTCCCTATTTTTATTATAATATATCCATTTTTTCGGTCTAAATCAATATGATGATCTCATGAGCTCCTCGGCAGCTACTTTGTCAAGTAAGAATTTTCTCACATTCTCTGTTTTTTTTCATTGTTTGTGTTTCCCCCTTTTCTTAATGGCGTACGCTTCTCTCTCTATAAACAGGCTGGCCCACAGTTCAAATGGTCAAAAGTAGAGAATGCAAAAGGGTGAAACCGCGAGCGAAAATGTTGACCATGCAACCACGCCCCAGTCCAGTTAAGGGCCGATACAGTGAACGTGAAGGGTGTTGACTGACCGCCCATTCCATTTTCTAACATGGCCATCGTCCATCTTAAGCCAAACAATGACGAAGAATTAGACAACGGGATGCCTTCCTAGCACGGGAAATTGATCATCTGGAATGGAAAATGAAATCGCAAACATCCAAAAACCGCGTAATCAGATGAAGACCGGACCGACCTTCCGCCGCCACGAAAACTCGCCATCTCCTCTCTCCGCCGCGTTCACACTTTTACACTGGTTTTCATGTCTCTCTCTTGCTCCTGATATACTGCTTCGCGAATTTCTTCCCTCCGTGGACTCGCACCTGGGGGGCCTATATCTTTTTGCCGGGTGTCTCCATACTCCTCTCTGGACTCCATTCATGAAAATCAAATTATTTAATAAGTAATTGGTTACATCACAATGATTTAAAGTGTATTTACTAATTAAGTCAACTAATGGAGGCCAAATCAAAGCTTAATTGTTGGGGACAACGGTAAGTAGAGATGGAGCCCACCAATGAATGATGATAGTGACATGGGGCAATCCAATTGATCGTTGTTGAGATTCCACCGGATAAAATGTAGGACCGTTCACACGGTATAGAAACTTCAGTCAATCATAGCTGTTAACTCTGCAACATCCTCCTCGAATTGTCAATCCCTGCGTTCAGACACTAAGGTTGCTCTTCTCTTCGTCGTCTCTGCATCAAAGAGCCCCACACATTTTAACTCCCCAGAAGAAGAAAAAGGGAAGAGGAAGAACAAGAGGGAGAAATAAGGAAAGCTTGGGTGGACTCTCAGACTCTTTCTTTCAGTGAAGCCAATCCAATCCGTAAAATCTGACATTTCCTATTCATGAAATTAACTTCTCTCTCAGACCCGCAGGGCCTCTCCTCCATCTACGACTTCCTGCAGCAGATGAACGAGCCCGCCACTGGCAGTAGCCTGACCGGGAAGCAAAGAAGGAGGCGCAGTCTCAGCGACGACGACGAGGATGAGGACGATGACGGGAAGAAGAGGAAGGACCTGAAGGGCATCATCACTTCCCTGTCCCTCTTGGAGGACCAGGAGAGGGAGGATTCGCGGGAGCGGGAGACGGCGGCCATCGAGGAAAGGCAGCTCCTTGAGACCAATTACAGGAAGAAGACTCGGGCCATGGTTGATTTCTACTCGAACCTCGAGGGCTACTACGCGGAGGCCGAGGAATTGGACCAGTCGAGGCGGAAGAAATCGCGGGTCCTGGCCGGGGCCATCGCGACGGGGCTCGCGGCGGAGGAGGCGACTGCTAGGAAATCGGAGCAAGGTGGGAAGAAGTCCGCTGGAGAGGGAGGGCAGAGCCGGCGGCTGTGGGTGAAGGACCGGTCGAACTCATGGTGGGACGAGTGCAGCCGGCCCGACTACCCCGAGGAGGAGTTTAGGAAGGCCTTCCGCATGGGCCGAGAGACCTTCGACATAATCTGCGAGGAGCTAAACTCCGTCATCGCCAAGGAGGACACCACCCTCCGCTGCGCCATCCCCGTCCGGCAGAGGGTCGCCGTCTGCATCTGGCGGCTGGCCACCGGCGAGCCCCTGAGGCTCGTGTCGAAAAAGTTCGGCCTCGGGATATCCACATGCCATAAGCTGGTCCTCGAGGTCTGTTCTGCCATCAAGACTGTCCTTATGCCAAAGTTTCTGCAGTGGCCCGACGAGGGCAGCCTGCGGAAGATAAAGGAGGAGTTCGAGTCCGTCTCCAGCATCCCGGGTGTGGTGGGTTCCATGTACACGACCCACATCCCGATCATCGCCCCGAAGATCAGCGTGGCGGCCTACTTCAATAGGAGGCACACTGAAAGGAACCAGAAGACTTCGTACTCGATCACGCTGCAGGGCGTTGTAGACCCGAGAGGGGTGTTCACGGACGTGTGCATAGGGTGGCCGGGGTCCATGCCGGACGATCAGGTGCTGGAAAAATCCGCCCTTTACCAGCGTGCACAAGGCGGGCTCCTTAAGGGTGTGTGGATAGTTGGTGGGTCGGGGTACCCTCTGCTGGATTGGGTCCTTGTGCCCTACACGCAGCAGAACTTAACATGGACCCAGCACACGTTCAATGCGAAGATAGGGGAGGTTCAGAATGTAGCCAAGAAGGCATTTGAGAGGCTCAAGGGTCGATGGAGCTGCCTGCAGAAACGGACGGAGGTGAAGCTGCAGGACCTCCCGGTGGTGCTCGGGGCTTGCTGCGTGCTGCATAACATATGTGAGATGAGAGGGGAGGAGATGGATCATGAGTTGAGGATTGAGATCATGGATGATGAGATGGTCCCTGAAGTTGCATTGAGGTCGGCTTGCTCCATGAAGGCCAGGGACTCCATAGCCCACAATATCTTGCACCATGGATTTGCAAGCTCTTCTTTCCCTTAGCAGCCCCTCCTGCCCCCTCACACGGCCATTTTGTTGGTTCTTTTGTGGAAAGACTGCTGTGATTCTTTCATGTAATGCTTCTCTTTCTTCTGATAGATAGTTACTGCTCTGTTGCTCTAGGAATTTACCACACATTAGACCATAGAGCCTGGTTGATCATAGTTTGTCAGAGCAGGAGCTCGGGAAGAGAAATTGTTGTGATCTATCTGCCCTTCGACCAACCAAAGGATGATTCTTCTTGTTGTAACCTTACATACAACACTTAAACCATAATAAGATTCGAAATGGAAGTCTATTTATTTATTTATTGTATCATTTATGCAGGTGTTGCTGCTAATGTTGCTGTCATCTTTTGCATTACATTCAATGGGCACTGAAATGTGCTGCTAATGTTTTGCAGGTGTTGCTGCAGATTACCATACAGATGTTTGCATCTTAGAACACAACTATTTGGAGAACCGAACCGATTATTGTTATCTGTTCCATCATATCAATCTAAATCATATTCAATACTATATGAAATGGTTGTATGATTATCCTCCAATTCAAACATATCAATGCCAACTTTCTGGTTGAGACCAGCTGTAGAACGATCTTCCTCGACACCATCTTCAAGAATCACACTCACTCACGGGAAGCTACCAGAATTTGTGGATCTTCTTCTTGTCAAGTTTGTGTTCATTTCGCAGCTCCATTGACAGAGGCAAGGCAGGATGATCAATCATAATTGCCTGTACTTGGCCAGAAAAAAACAGAGCTGTGTGAAAGAATATTAATACTGTCTGGTGGGGAAGCTTTGAAAAGCCTGGTATAGTCCTTAAGACTATGCATCTGCCACTTGTGTAATAAACATCAATGATGGTACCACCTGCACCAGCTACCATAGCCGCAAAGGGACATGGGTGGGGCCATGAATACTACTACTGAGTGAGTATAGTTGACATGCTTCATACATGTAATGGATAAGGGCGGGGGCAATGGTTCCATAAAGTATTTGAACCATTCCAGAGGCGCGGCTCATAAAAAGTTGAATGGTTTATAATTTGGTTTGGTTCAGACAGTTTGGCCCCTTCTACTGAGGCACCCCACATAGCATATAGACTTAGACTATGATAGATCCACATTTCGTATCTTTGCACCACAGAATAGAGGCCCTATGAGTGCCATTTTTTTCTGAGTAGGCAAGCATTTGTCTGCATCAAGCGTGCCCAGCTAAGCAAAGCTTGACATCTTCCGCTTTATTTGTTCCTTATCTATCAATATTCTTCTTGTACTTTGACTTGGACAATCTATTTGAGACGATCAATTGGGCTGCATGAAGAGTACTTTGTCTTCAACTATATTATTGCATCCATTAGCTCTCTCTATGGACCATTCAACATCATATATTTTGAATGAAGAGCATTTTTTTGTCCTTTACGGTGTAAAGTAATGAGTGCAATGCATCATCATCCACCACTAGGGTGATGATAGTGTTCTTTGGGATCATCCATCCATAAATATATTAATGACCGATCATATTTATAATTTTTGTTGATTAGAAATAATAGTAAAGTCAAATTAATCAATTAAATCCAACTTACTCTTCAATAATATTAAGAACCATAGGTCAATCATAGTTAAACTACTCTATAAGGGATTCAAATATTGAGTTTTCATTTGATATGACTCTCTACAAACAACCTCACATTTGATCACATCAACATAATTTAATATCATAGCATATTTAGTTTTATTGTCCCCAACTAATCTGTGATACACTTTTTCTTTGACTCTTATGCATTGATTCTTACACACTTCTACTTCCAACTACTCATTGATCATCATCATCAATTTTAAAAGTTTAATTGTTGGTATTAATCTTAATTATTTAAAAAATGGATAATTGATCCTATAACTATTAATTGCAATGTTCTTGAAAATAATGGAGTATACAATGATTTCTTGTCCATTTTCATTACCACTCAACCTCAAATGTTCATTATCCTCGTAAATTTGCATATTAATATCACCATTATCTTCAATTCATACATATATTCATAGTTAGATTATTACTTAATAATTTCCATTAGTAGTAGAAATATCCATTGAAACATTTGCATGCTGAGAAGTAGCCATTGATATATACATATTTTCTACATATAACAAGCTAATACAATATAGTATAATGCATTATTTATCAACAATATATTATTACCACAACATGATAAGAATGAACACTATAACCACAACAAACATGATAAGAATAATGACTATGAAAGGAAATACATGTATTTAGAAGATTCAAGTATACACCTTCAACTCAAATAATGAATAGATTTTAAGCAGAAATACAAACAAAAAGGAGACAATCAATAGAAGTACTCCATAAAAAAGCAAACACTGAAAAAGATAAAATTTTCAAAATTCATGTTTACAACTTGAAGAAACATAAAAAAAAAAAAAGAAGAGATCTTGGTGTTTGTGAGTAGTCATTGAGTATTGAGTGGGAAGGAGGAAGTAAGGCCTAGGTGACCTTAGTAATAGAATGAGTAGAAGGAAGTGAGGAGAGGTAGTGCCCTAATCTTTCAATGTGCATAGTCCCATATAACATCATATACGTGAGAAATCCTAAGATTTACTAAAAATGAGCTACAAAATTTAAAAATAAGAAACAAATATAGGATCCAAGTAAGAAATGTAAATCAATATAACCAAATAAGGTCATCATAATAAGATGGGTCTATACCATTCATTATATAAGGCACAAAATAAGTATCATTAATGTCTAACCATAAGATTTTGAACTTTTCAACCCAAATTATATATTAACCCAATTACCTCCAATGTATATTATTCATCTTTATAGTAAAAATATAAAATACAAATACCCTTTAAGACGACTTATATTAAACATTTGCTCATGACTGGTACAAGATTTATACAGACAAATCAATTATTAGTTTGGATCATAGGAATAATATAAAGAATAACAACAGCCTATATAATTTACAGTATTTTGTTGATCAGTTTTTTCAATTACACTTGGACCTCCGGGACTCCATAACGTATGCTGGACATCTGTTGTTGGAGGCTCTCAATCTCGGCCTCAGCAGCCTGTCTCTCCATGGGATCCCCTGAGCCTAACCTCGGCTGGAGCTTCCTGATCTGCTTCTGCAAACTCCTGATCTGCTTCATCAGTACCCGACTTATATCTTTAGCAGAAATGATCATGTATTTGCAGAAAACGGGGGAGAAAAAAAAATTGTTGAGGGGGGACAGAAACGGACCTTTCTGTGTGGCCATCTTCTGAGCCCTCCTCGCCTGCAAATCTTTTTAACGACGGTAGGGCACAGTTCTAGAATCTCTGCTGCATTTTCTAGTGGGAGGTGAAAATAATGTGCCATGTCTCTCAGTGTCAGCTTTCCAGCCCTCTCCCTCTGCAAATATGACCCCCTTCAACCATTAGAACATGTTGCATTTGACCATAGCCATTTAGAGCAAGGGCACTAGTTCCTGATTAAACATTTTATGCCACAAACTTCATAGCCATAGTATCATGGTAGATATAGCATTTCATGTGACCCATAAATGCATTTTCTTCTAATAACAGCAGATCAAGACCTGTTTGGCTAGGGATGTCCTAGGGTTTGTCCTAGGGTTTGTCCCATGCGGCTGGTTATTCTGTACAGGCGGGTATGATTGCTGATCGGTCCAAGGAGTATTTTCTGGCGGTCCTCCGCTTGCCTGTGCTGCCACTTCTGATATTCAACAAAAAAAAGAAAAAAATCACATAGCTGAGAGTTTATTTAAAGATGAATGACTGACAGAAACACTGTTATTTATGGTAATACGGTATGGTAAAATAAATGGAAGAATGGACTATTTTCTTGAATTACCCGATGGTAATGGAGAAGATTGAAAGAAGTCTTGGTCGTTAAAGATAATATCGTCCCAAACCAAACCGACGCATACAGCCTCATAGTACATTGAGAGTGGGTCTGGAATCAATTTGTACCCTGCTAGTCTCTTCTCTTCACAGTACTGCAGAAGAAATTCCTTCACATCCTCTATACTTTTCATGCAGAAACTGTTCCATTACAGTTCCAAAGAATAACAAAAAAAAAATAGTATCAGATGAACTGCAAATGGATCCTGGCGATGATGAATTCAACCATACGATTCACGAGGGGAGGGGAGACGAGGGACCACGGTAAAAAAAAGAACAAGATCAATACGCACTCAAACATTTGGTACTGATGATGCCCAGAAGAGGTAGACTGATTGCCTGGTTGATCTTCAAGGATAGCATGGATGATCATCCCCGGCCTCCCATGCAGTTCCAGCTTTGTCATATGATTGCCTTCCCCACGAAAAGAAAACTCTAAATTAAAATGGGCAAATGATGATGGTAAGACATGATGATAAGAATTACAGTCACACCCATCTCGTGCTAGCTTTTACCATTGGTGTGGATAATCTCCCGGAGCACGTGGCAACAACTGCATAAATATGGGTATGGCAACATCGGCCAGGAGGGCAGCGGCACGGCCTTATCCAAGTCGCTCATGTCCTTGGACGAGACGGCGCTAGGTCCTGGACCGGAACTGCACTCAGTGGGGCCCACATCAGCCGGAGCAGGACCACTTCCATCAACATGGCCGCCATAACCGAGGTTGGCACCACCGGAGCCCATGTTCCTGGCGGTACTCAGAGTACTGGTAGGAAATGAGTTACCCACAGTGCAGTCTTGCTGGCCGAGTGTGGCCACCACGTGCTCATTGTCTGGCCAGTTGAGGGGGCCAAAGTCGCCGGAGGAGGGAGGGTGGTCGAGGGCTGTCGGGTTGTCGTTAATCTCAAGTGGCAAGAGGGGATAGTAGATGTCGGAGAGAGTGGGGTTCCGGTCCGGGCCATGGAAGTCGGCGTGGAGAAAGTGTTCCTCGGAGGTATATAAGGGGAAAACATCATACTGATCGGCATGGTAAGGGACCACCGACCACTGGTCTCCCATCTCTCGTTAGCCCTAAGCAGGGCGGGCACCACCGTGACTGTGGTGACTTTTCTTCTGGAGGGGTCTTTTGTCTCTGATCAGAGCACCAAAATCAAGGGGGTCATATAACAACCGTGGAAGGAGAAGTTTGTAAATTTTTTTGTTCAAGGTTAAGTTGAAAGGCGCCAATGGCAGTTAATAGCCGTTAGGAAGGCATGTGATTTCTTTTTTATTTTTCTTTTTTTTTCTACTTAATATCATACTTAAGTTTACTATTTTAAACTTATTAAATTAAATTTTAATTAGTGATAAAAGTTTTTATACTATTTTCTTCATCGTATAATTTATTACCATAATTCTATCAACATACATATAAGAACAAGATAATGATAAAAAAATAAAAAATAATTATTTATAATAATTATTATTAATAACTTAAAATATATATTCTTAATATTTTATTAAATACAATTTTATATGATCAATTTTAAATAATAAAGTAAACTTATTACACAAATATATTTTCTTTATTTATATAATTTTGGAAGTTAATTATTTAATTTTATTAAAACTAAATTACATATATATTTTTAAAATAAATTATATATAATTTTCACTTAATAAAATATTCACCAGTTTTCTATTTATAAAATTTTGTAAGTGAATTGTATAATTTTGGTAGTATTAAAAATGTCAAACAATATATATATACATATTAATATTATAAATATATTTAAAATTTTGTAAGTGAATTGTATAATTTTGGTAGTATTAAAAATGTCAAACAATATATATATACATATTAATATTATAAATATATTTATTTTAAATTTAATATTTTGATGTTAATATAGAGAATTAAATATGTATTTGAGTAAAATGTGTATAGAGGACGAAAGATTTATTAGTGTAAAATATATAGTTTATTATCGGTCTGTATGCAGGAACCCGAATGGAGTGGAGTTGAGACACCATGCTCATCAACGTAGCCCTAACCAGGCCGGCCTATGGAGTAGGTGGCAGTGGTTTTTTACTTTCTTTGTCAATCTCTTGAAACATGGCATGCTCAAAATAAAGAATGTTTGGTTGCTCCACATTCAAGAAACACATACGAGGTAATGCAAGAGTAACTAAATGTCAATTTTTTACTTGAATAAACATGTGTACTTCCAGCCTCTCCATCAACACATGTGATCCCACGTGGACACACAAGTGCTCCGACACCCTTGCTAGGCAGGAATAATAGCTTTATTGATCATCATCAGGAGGCTCCGGGACTCCATACCGGATATCGGATATCTCTCGTTGCAGCCTCTCAATTTGAGCCAGAGTAGCCTGTCTATCGATGCGAACCTCTGAGCGTAACCTCTCTCGAAGCATCCTGATCTTCCTCTTCCTGCTCTTGACCTGCTCATTAATCAGAGTCACCCATATCATATCTCGAGGAGAAATCTTTATATACCAGGAAGACAGCGTTCGTATATACACTGAAATGGAGCCGACCGGACTGACCTTTCTGTATGGCCACCTATTGAGTCCTTCCCGCCTACATATCCTTTTAATCACAGTAGGGCTCAAGCCTATAATCTCTGCTGCATTGTTCAGGGGGAGGTGAAAATACTGTGCAAAATCCATCCTTGTCATCCTTAGTGTCCTCTCCCTCTGCACTAACACCATTACAACATCAGTAAAAGAGATCAAAAGCAGTTGTTTATGCACTATAAGAAATTTGCCTATGATCAAAGTAGAGGAGGGCCTATATATATATATAATTATATAAGCAGAACCTGTTCGGATAGTGAGGGCCTAGGGTTTGTGACAGCCGGCTGGTCAATAATCTGTACGCCTCGGGAGGGATTAGGGTTTGTGCTAGCCGGCCGGTCAACAATCTGTACCCCTCGGGAGCGATTACGGTTTGTGCCAGCCGGACGGTCAATAATCTGTACTGCACCGGATGGTTGGTCGGTTCTGATGGTCCTCCGGTTTCCTGTTCTTCTGGTTGCATTTCCTGATGGTCGTCCGGTTGCATGTTCTGATGGTCGGAGAGCATTGCCTGATGGTCCTCCGGTTGCATGTTCTGATGGTCGGGGAGCATTGCCTGATGGTCCTCCGGTTACATGTCCTGATGGTCCTCCGGTTGCATATTCCGATGGTTCTCCCGTTGCCTGTCCTGCAACTTCTGTACTAAGACAGAAAAAAAAAAGGAATTTCAGAGAACTTAGAGTTTCGGGAGATGGAATGACAGCGTAGTTGACTAACAAGGATTAACCATTTCCTGAACTACCTGGCATAGGATAATGTTGGGGCAAGGATTCTGTATTGACTACGACACCGTCTTCCCAGACCAAACCGACGCATACGGCTTCATAGAACATGTGGAGTGGATCTTTAATCAATCTGTACCCTGCTCCGGTCTTCTCGTCACAGTACTGTTTCAGAAATTTCTTCACATCCTCTATGCTTTTGTTGCAGAAACTGTCCCACCCCAGGTTCCAATGCATAACCAAGAAAGGAAAGAAAAAAAAAGGATAAAGGAAGAAGATAAAAGGAAATACAATCACGGTTGTGAATCTAAGCATTGATACATACTCGAACATATGGTAATAACTGTTAGGTTGACCCACTGGCCTGTCCTCCTGAATAGCATGAAAGATCATCCCCGTCCTTCCATGGAGTTCCAGCTTTGTATAATGGTTGCTTTCTATATAATAAAATAAAACCCCAAAGTAAGCCTTCACTCTTGGAATAATAGAACAAAAAACCATGAAGTAAATATTCACACTTGTTCTCCAAGAAGCATATAATTAATTAATCTCAATCATGTTTTTACCATTGACGTGTATTATCTCCCGGAGTATTTGGCAACAACTGCACACGAACGGGGTGGCCGGCGGTGGCCAGGAGGGCAGCATTGCGGGCTCGGCGAGGACGCTCTGCCTTGCGCCGACATTGCTCACTCGTGGAACGGCGGTGGCACCGGCAGCAGGAGCACTTCCAGAGCCACTGCCATCACGGGGAGGCGTATCGCCAAAGCATATGCTCCACGAGTGCTGATCAGAAAACGGGTTTACCACGTTTTGGTGCACAGCCGGAATGGGCTGTGTGCCGGGCTGTAGTTGGACGCCGTGGTGGTTGTCAAAGGAGGTATCTGGCTCGGAGGCACGCCCTGTTGAATGGATCGCCGTGAGGGGTGTCCAGTCAACAAAGCTATGCACGTCGGAATCGAAGAAGGATGAGAGATCTAGCGGGTCGTGGTCGGGGACCACCGACCGCTGCGGGTCTCCCATCTCTTGCCGCTCCGGCCAGACACGGACTCGAAAAAGGTGATAGAAGTGTCTTCCGAGTGCTAGTCCCCGAGGCCCTGTTTAAAGGACCAGATGAATGGGAAATGTTGCAAAGCTTTTCAACGAAATGGCGCCAATGAGCAGTTAATAACTGTTGGGAACACTGCACTGTACAATGTTTCCCATCTTTTTAATTTCCTTTTGGTGTGAATCTTTATGAAGCGTCATACCTTTGCGCCACAGGCATAATGCCTGGATGTCAAAGGGTGGGTGTCTGATCCAATGCCTGGATCAGACACCCACCCTCTGACATGGACCGTTGCCTGTCTTAGGAATGTAGGTGGTGAAGGGAACCCTAAGGCCCTGTGGATTCCAGAGGAGGGCTATGGACAATGGGGAGAAGATCAAGTTTCATGTAGAGCCTCACATCTGATTGATTCATCAGGCAGTAAATCTAAATTAGCTTCTCAGTGAATTGCTTACATCTAAATCAACTTGTTTGGCAATGCTAAATTTGGCCAGTATGTAGTATCATGACAGACCAAATTTCTTTCTTAATCTGAAATGGCAAACTAAAAATAACCATTCTATTTTTCTTGAGCATAGGATCCCTGATGCCTTTTGTTACTGTAAAGTTGGAATAAAAGACAACCAACCCAAAAAGGCTTTGTGCAATCACAGAAAATTGTTATAAGATCAAATTGTTCGTGGTGAAACCTGATGGGCATTGAGACAGCTTGCTCCGTACTTTCTTTTCCATGTTTATCATACTGAATCATTTTTCCAGCAAAGATCAAAGTCATTTAATAGTCAATTGAACAAGGCAAAATGAGAAAAAATAGCTTGTGTTTGTTGATTGGACTGTTGGCTAAAGAACAAAAAGCTCTCCATTGAGGCAAATACCAAATCCTTCAAAACTGTAACAGCACTTCCTTCGTAATCTAAAGGTTCAGCAGGACATAACTAAAGAAATTCTTAGCACGGAAATTAAAGCAGGGTATTTTTCAGATCAATCTCATACATAAACACTCTAGGAAAAGGGACTAGCTCAAGCTACTGGGACATCAATGTTGGTGGTCAGGACTGGTGCAATGTATACCTCTTCCTCCTTCGGTGGATGAATGGTGACCAAGTCAGGCAGTGGCGTCTTCGGACCCTGCTTGCCCTTTGGATCCCAGTCTAGCATGATCTTCACCTTGATACCAAGAACTCCCTGCATTACAGTGAGATAGATTCCAGATCAACAAATGCCTTCAGTTACTGAGGGCATCAAAGAAGCCCAAAAAGAAGTGTTAGAGCAAAACGGAGAAATTTGTCACCTGTCTTAGGAGAACGTGCCTAACAGCTGAGTCAATGTACTCATTGACAGGCTGACCAGAGGATATCATGTACCCATCTTTGAACTTCATTGACTTGGCACGTTGAGCTCGAAGCTTTCCACTCACGATGACCTATTGAACAATGTAGAAAATGGGTCAGCCGAGCTAAATTATGTAGAGCATAAGTAAATAAGGAAGTAGGTAAAACACCTCACAACCCTTAGCACCACTCTCCATAACAAATCGAAGGACACCATAGCAGGCCCTGTATGGAACACAAATGTCAAATACAGACAAAATAAAAGAAAATGATCTAAACATGTAGCTATTTTAATTAGGGAAAAATCAATGACTAGACAGAGTACAATTAACTTTGAATTATCTATCATAGAGATAGAGTACAGCAGAGAGCAGAGAATTGATGTACCTTCGTACAGCAAGGCCTCCAAGGAGTTTGTATCGGAGAGACTCTGCCTGAGCAATGGCACATAGGCCCCTGTTATTGACTTTCTCAGCATAGAGCTCAACACCATTCTCAGGGAATTTGAATCGCTTCTGAACAACAGAAGTAAGCTCCCTTATCCTTCTGCCCTTTTCGCCTAGAAGGGAATATTTTATATCACTTTGGAGAAAATTAAGTACAAAGCTAGCAATGAGAATTGAATCCAACAAACATAGATCAAACTCGGGTCGGGCTTACTTCAACCTCTCCCTTCAAGGGTGTCCCAAATAGAAAATATCATATTCATGTTAAAGCACCGAGAATAAACGGGGAATTTTACCAAGAACATTCTGAGTACGGGTAGCTCTAATGATGATCTCGGTGCGCATAGGGGTGACCCTAACTTCGACACCAGAGTAGCCATCCTCAGCGAGCTCCCTGGTCAAAACCTCATTAAGCTCCGCGTAGAAGACTCCATCAGCAACAAACTGTTCAAATTGGAGGGCACGGTTATATTAGAAGCTGTTATATCATCGACTAACCATCCCTATCCACAAAATGATAGACAGTCACATGACCGGTTTCAGTAACTAGAACGTGTAATCTGCTTCAAACTGAATAATCACAATCCTCAAGAGCCTCACATACAGCCAATCATTCGGTCAGTCTGCTCTATCATTAACAATAAAGATGAATATGACATAAGGACGAAGATCTCACATAATTCTCGAGCTATTTGGGTTTTGGGTGGAGGAACAGAAACTGATGGTGAGGGAAGGAGTAAGGGAACGAAGGAGTGATATATACCTTCTTCTTCTTGCTGATTTGGCTCGCCATGGTTTCACCGTATATGCGGCCGACGGTAGTCGGAAACGGCTGAGACTCTTACAGGTGGGGCCTGGGAATAGAATTGAAGACCGCGAAGAAACCCTAGCTCAAGGGAGAGGATAAGCTTTATAGCTTGAAGGTTTTCTTGTCTTCTTTCCTCAAGTGTGTGAGATTTGTCGGCCCCCTTTCAATATTTGCCCCAAATGTTTACTGATTGTTTCAATATTTTCCTTAAGATAGATTTAGCCCATAAACTCTCTAACGTGCTCATAAGCCCATACACATACACTTACAGAAAGAGTGTTCAACTATCTAGCCAGTCTTCTATCTATCTCTCTTCACTCTGAGTTTACTTTGGATTCTCCATATACAAACTTTGCTGATGGATGCTGGTGTTGCTGATTCTTCTGCTACCAAGGAGGCCCTTGATCAAGTTGTTCGACATAAGTTTAATAAGGGTTCTCTTGATCCATGATGAATCCTATTACCCTCCATTTTTGGTGGCGAGTCGGTATGCTGGTATGGCTAATCTCCCCGCTTGGCAAGTATGAGGAGGATGAGTCATCTAAGTGGCTCATGTCAAGGTCGCTGCAGTAGGTGTTGGGCTTGGAGGGAATCCAGAGCTCTACGATGGAGGACAGCACGTTGACCACATAGCCCATCTCCGGCCTCTGGTTGGGTTCCCTCGCACCGCAGTGACCAGCTAACTCTACTGTGGGGATGCTCCCAAGAGTCTCCTGGTTAAGTTCAACAGCTGGGTCGATAGCCTTCTTGAAGTTTTCTTTGTCTGTAAGCCTCCTCTTGAACCATGTGACAAGGTGGTCGTTGTCCTCATCCCCGGACTCGTCAAGTGCTTTCCTACCAGTGATAATCTTCATCAAATCACCCCAAAGCTGAATACATCCACCTTTGTTGTCACTCTTGGCCAAAGTCAATCTTACCATATCATGATGGTGTACTGGTGGCAAATAAATGTTAACAAGTCTAGTTCAACATAGTGACATCTAGGCAGTGAATGACTTGTCAACCCGACAAGTCAGTGACCCCATAAGCTCTGGTATGGGCCAAGCTCAATCTGACAATTAATTGATAGCCTCAACCTGACAATTAATTTATGTTCTTCTCGTGTTAGGATGTTCCAAGGAGAATGAATGCTTTCTTAATTTGTCCATAATATTATATATATATATATATATATTTGTCTCATTTACTTTTTGTCATGAATCCACTGACCACCACTCAATGTGGTCCTGATAGAAAGAACTGATATACAACCCTCACATATTTTTCATCATTGAACTATCAATTATGTACCAGGTCTATTGTGATATATTAAACAATAATTTAATTAAATTAAAGTTAAATAAATTATAAACCCTCACATATTTAAATCCAAAATATGTGATATCCTTGGTTCTTGCCTAATTACACAAGTACAGAAGTTCTTCCCAGTTAGCCTAATGCAACTTCAATATCCCAAAAAAGAAAACTGTTTGTTGATTAGGCCTATTTCCTGGAAAGATTGAAATAAGGCATCCTTAATATTATAGAGAAAACTCAATATTCAATTGTAAAGGGAAGAAAAATGCCTGATAATGTCTTTGCCCACGAATTAGTTCAAAACCACCATAGTCGAGGGATGTGGTGGGGATGTGAAAATTAAGATTGACTTGCATAAGACTTTTCTGATTGAATTGACTGGCAATATCTGAGAAACATTTTAGAAGTTAATGGGCTTCCCAATATGTATTTGAATTGGTAAATGTCATGCATTGGATCTCCCTAGTACTCTATTGTAATTGATGGTCCTCTCTATATGGATTATTTCAAGGGAGGAGAGGATTAACACAAGGTGACCCCTCTCCCCATGCTTATTTGTAATATGCATATGACCACTGTCTTGTCTTCTTAATCTTGCATAATATCAAAGGGTGCTGGGATTTCACCCTAGATGTAAAGATGCTCACCTCTCACGCTTGATCATTTGTTGATGATCTAATGATCTTCTCCAATAGATCCTTGAGTTCTATGGTCTCCCTAAAGTATCTTCTGGTTTAGTTTTGCTCCATTTCAAGCCTCAAGCTCAGCTCAACCAAGAGAAAACATAATTACATTATGCAGATCTAAACAACCAAGACAAAAGAAGAGATTGAGTTAACCACTAGCTTCAAGCAAGGAACTCACCAGTAAGATATCGCAGCCTCTGCCCTTACTATCTTCTAAGCTATCTGCTGCAGAATGTACAGTTTTTAGTAGACAAATCACCTCAACAATTGCCTTTCATTGTCATATTATAGAAGAGTCAAGTTGATAAACTCAGTGATCTATTCAATGACATCCTTCTAGTGTCAACACTTAATCTTACCAAAAATAGTGATAAAGAAGGTGAAAGATCTGCCCAACTCATTCAGCTGTCAGGTGGACTCGAGGGAAGATCTCCTTCTCTGGCATAACCCATGGGTACAAACAGGAGTTTCACTATTCGGTCTATTGCCAAATGGTGAAAAAAAGGGAACCCAACTAGAAAACTCAAATCCCAAATAGTTTATGTCCTCTTACCGGTCAATCTCCTCACCTCTTTGACACTCAAAACCACTTGGGATTCAAAGAAAAAAAAGTGACCGGTTGTGATGAACTCTCTACTAGTTATGACATGTGTTCCAAGTTCTTAAACCAAGCTGCTGCTGCTCTCAAGGAGATGCCTAAGACATAGCAATAGAAAAATGACATGGAAGATGCAAAAGGAATACTAAGGGAACTGAGATCAGTGCAAGACAATAAAGCAAAGCGACTGACGAAACATCAAATGTGATCAGCACCTGCAGAAGTCTGATGTCTTGTAGAAGCCAAACATTAAGCAACTAGATCCACTGGGCTTAACAGTAATTTTCAGTTTGAAAAAAAGGAATATTCAGGGCAAAAACAGTTAAATCACTAACTTGAAAAGAAACCAAAACCAGAGTTTTTCAAAAGGAAAGGTGCATGATTTATTTTTCTGACAAAAGCTCAAATTCAGTGTCCAAAATTCAAATCCAGTCACTTGCTGCACTGCATAATAGGGCAAACTTGAACAATGGGCATCTTTGATTTCTGGTGAAACTTCCGCCACAGCTCAAGTCTCAGTCATTTGTGCAAATCACAAAATGGAAAGACTGGAAGGAAGAAAGGTCAACCCCAGAAACTCCTTAAGAAGCCCTTCTTTTCTTTCTTCATCCTACTCTCAAGAGATGGGAAGTCAATGCAGTTAAAAGCAAGGTCAAGGAAAATGGGATTGCGAGGAACTGCAACGAATGGTGGAGGGAATGCTTCGATTTGCGGAACCAATTTCAAACTAGAGTCACCAGCTGTCGATTCATACACATCCAGTTTGTCCAGTAGTTTCTTGGACTGAAAGAAAAATGCAGCATCACATCATTATACAGAATACCAGAGATTTTATCAAGATTTTGAAATAAGAACCTTTAGTCCCAGATAAATCCCAACTAACGTGCAAAGGAACAAAAACCACTAGCGCCAGAAGACGAAAAAAATGAAAATACAGAATACCTTCTTGTCAGTTGGATGTAATGATATGGCCGAAATTTTCTTTGAGAGATTTTCAGGAACCTTCAACTCTTCAATGATCCCAGTCGCATGCTCAATACAACTATTGGATCTACACTCATTGCATAGTGTTTTTAGTTCTTGTACCAATGTCTGTCAGCAGAGAAAATATTGTCATGTCAAACACCTCTAGACCAATGCAAAGCTTCAAACATAAAGGACCAGATTTCCAGAAGAAATTTTGTAGAGTCAATATATGTATACACTAAAGTTCATAATAAATCCAACTTTTAGTCAAGAAAAATAGAAATGGCACCTGATCACTCTTATTTAAGCTATAGCATTGTTTAAGAGCCTGTTCTGCCAGGGACCGAGCATGACAGTACAATGCATATGCTTCAGCTCTTTTCCCAGCCAAACCATAAGAATGCGCCAAGTAGAAGCACCTAGAAGCAGTTTATTGGAGCATTGGCATCAGCTATAGAATCCACACTTCGACGTGAACATGCAAATTGTGCAGATATAATAACTCAGATAAAAATGATAAAATACTTTCATGGTCTCAATTTACTCCATTTAGGATCTGATATTTCATTGATAAAATAATCGTCTGGCACTTGAATGTGCATGTGCACATTATTAGGAATTATTTGTATATACTAGTTTTTTCAATCATCCTTTGTTGAGTTTTGGAGACAGTAATAAGGTCATACTATAAACCAATAGTGAAATCTCTGGACGTCAAAAAAGATGGGAAGACATGGCTATTCATATTCATACAGAATGCCAAAATAAAAGAAAAATGGATGCACAAGCCATGGAAATGGAAAGCAAAAAATTCACTTATGCAAGTTTCAGCAATGCAATAGCTACAATGGGCAAGTAAAAGATAGTCAGAATTTCACCAAAATCAGAGAACTTGATCAAATCAAAGCGAGAACATAGAAATGAACTAGCAGATGAGAAGAATCCAATGAATAGACAGACCTCTCTGCCCGGAATACCATACTTTTAACCGTACATTCCTCCATAAATGAAACTTCTTCTGGTTTCCTGTCTCTCCCAGAGCTAACAAGATCAGAGAGATCAGCTGTATTCTGTAATATCCATTGGGACCGAGAACATTATGAGTAATTTTCTGTTGGGTATAGTACTGTAAACACTTCTATATTCCTCTATTATAAGATGTATATCGTCTCAAATTTATGACTTAAAGAAAGTAAGCTGACCTGTAGTAATAGATCATACAATCGAACAAGCTCTTCAGGTTTTGTGACTTTCTCATTTTTTTCATCACGACGTTTATTAAGTTTGCTCTTTGCCATGCTAACTAGTAGCTGGTTGCGTTCAATGGTCCGCTGCCCTAATAAAGCACTAACAGCTTTATCAAGACCATTCAAATCATCCTTCACTTCAGCAGTCCCTGCACTGACCTGGATTAAAGCATATAATTTAGGTTATGCTGAGAAATGAGGGAGAACCGGCCCCTTATTACTAGGTAGTACTTAAATATGTTTACCAGGTCATTCCGAATGCAGCTCCTTGCATCATGATAAGCAGCAAAAAGTTTGTCAAACATAATCAACTTTTTCTCCTCAGGCATCAAGTTTGCTGATGGTACATTCAGATCTTTCTCCAGATCTTGAGCTGCAAACATAACAAACACAAATACCACTCAAGATTCTTAATAGAGAGAAAAAATCTTTCAATAACTCAGCAGGGAATTACATGGGAAATTGATCATCAACTAGTGCTGCTTGCAATAATCACAACACTGGAAGAATTCAGAGATTATTGCTGGCAGGTTTGAACCCTTCAGCATAATAAGAGTTCCCAGTTGAAAACCTGATCTGACACCATTTTTAATTTGTATTATTAAAAAAATACAAGTATATCTGCTATTCAAAAGTCAATACCGCTTCCTTAGTCACAGTTTTACTTTGCTAATTTGACATCATCAGGATACTTTTAAGTTTTTCAGATCCACTATTTCATATATAAGTTGCTAATAAGTAAACAACTATATCAGTTCACTATCTATTAGAGAAAAGTATCCCAGTGAAGAGGATAGTGTACATAAATGGAAGATCCTATCACTAGCCTCACTTCAGGCTTTTTGCTCAATTTTGGATTGCAGAGACAATGACCTAGAGGGACTCTTTTGGCCAAACCTACCCCCAGTCTTCACCAATTTCTTCTTTGCACTGTCTCATCCTGCCTATGCTCTTTCGATTCTCTCTGCATCTAAAGATTCGGAGGACTAGAGTAGCTGAGGTGTGAACTTGCCCTATTCAGACAAGGTCACAACCATTCCACATCTCAATGATTCTTGCAAACTACTAATATTAAGATTAAATAGTCATCCAAGAAGAAAACCAACACTAACCCTTTAAAATGGAAACTCTAGTTTTAGCATTTGTAATTGGAAACCGGTGGCCAAGCCAAGAAAGTTCTGTTAAGGATGCAGCCTGCTGGGATCTTGCCTCTGCCATGACAGCCTGCAAAGACAAACATTATTAGAACATGAGGAAAAAAAACAAGCAGAACTTCATAAAGTAGACTATGCTGGTAAATTAGTTAAAAAAAGGCTTCATCAGCATGACATCACTTCAAGGCCCAAAAGCCTCCTTGATGACTTCTAGGAGTCGGTTGGCTAATGTAATTCGTATTTTATCAATTGACTTCAGAATCATGCAAAAGAAATCCTCTAATCCATAGATAAGAAATTTAGACATGACAAATCTCATACCAAAGCTAAGAGGACCCGGAATACAGTTAAGTAATGAACAGCAGATTCACCAAGAAAGTTCTAATAGAAGACAAGATTTCAGTGTGAACTTTGCTCAACAAGAAAAAAGAACATACAACCTAGCATTTGGCGGATTTTTAGATTAATGATGATAGTTATGACACAATTATCTCAACCAACAATAATAAGTTAACTTGAAATCACAGAAAGCCTTGGCATATTGCATACCTCCAATTTAGCTTTGAAGAGGTCAAGTGCTGGTCCTTCCATCTCACCAATGTGCAGAAGTTCAGATGTCGGAAGATTTGACTCCCCAATTTTGTGCAAGCAATAACGAATGCTAGGTTCTAGCTCCTCAACACGCTCGCGGCATATGACTTGATTCTCTAAGTCTCCATATTTACCAAGTTCTTCATAAACAGCCCTGCAAAATTGAAAAAGAAGAATAAGCAGATATCCCCAGCCATGAAAGAGAAGTATCTTTGACACAAGATAAGTAATCTACCTGGCACTTTTAAAGTTCATCAATGCTATGTCCCAGTTCTTATCTTGCTCAAACAAAAGGTTTCCTTTCATATATGATGCATATGCCTGCAGATTTCTGAACATCAGTCGAATATAAATACTCCCTCAATTGTTTCAATTTTATGAGATATCTCCTAAGAACGGTCAAATATGAATATTATACATTAAAGACTTAAAACATGCACCCTCATAAAGATAAAAAGTAACTTCCAAATTTGGTAAACCTACAGTCATTAGGAGCTTCCTAAAATGTTATAATGCAATTTAATAAGAAATTATTCAATTCATATGTAGGTAGGAATTTAATGAATCACAAAACTGAAAATTGTAATACAAGGCTCGCAACTAAATTGAACATGGAAACCATGGGCACTGTCAGTAACTTACTAAGTATACAATTCAAATGGAAGACAAATTAATTCCCCTTATTGTTACCATTTTTGAAGCAAAACTTAGGCTTCATAAATTCTTAGCAAAGCCATGACTCTTCCTCCAGTATAAAAAGGGCATATGCATTTCTTCTAATTACATGCAATATTATAATGTAATATTTTAATTTATTTTTCTTTTTTGGAGAGTTGATTTTAATTTTGAACATTTTATTTGGATTTTACTAAAAATACATCAAATGAAGGTCATCTCAGTGTTATTTATATGATTTCACTTGGTCTGTGTGGAAGGAAGTTTATAAAATTTTTATGTAAACATCATTTCTGCTTTAGCCACTGACTGCTCAATGTTATATTTAGTTATATCACATCCTCTTTCTAGTAGAAGGTTTATCCTATCCTAATGAAACATAAAGTCTTCAATTCATTTAATACAATAAATATATTATTTTGGTCCATTTATAACCAAATTCAATGTCTAATCACAAAAACTGGATTGAGCAAAAAAATCACATAAACTGAAATAATTTGTAATTGCAGTCTGTAGTTAAAGAGAGAAATATAAGTGGCAGTAGACCAGGCATGACAAAATTACAGAGTTTCGGATATATTCATAGTTGTGACTGCCTTGTTTAATTCTAAAAAAAGTAAAATGGCTCACTATAACTGATAACAAATAAATTAATCTTTGAGAACATTTGAATCCTGCTTGGACTTGAAAGGGAGCACAATAGGGAGATCCGTATTATTGCTTAGTTGGGCACCCAGCAGCTTATGAAGGCTGTGATTTTGGGGAATACCCACACATTCCGAATTATCTGTTGTATAATATCTACTATTCAGCAAAAAGGATGTTATAAAATTAAGATGCACCTCAGCTTCCAGAGATGTTCGAGAATCTCCTTTAATGGAACACAACTGTGAGAATAATGTTGCCCATTTAACAGCTTTCCTCAACCTGCCTATCAAGTATATGCGCTGCTTTGCATTTGGGCCATCAGGAAGCTGTCTTTTCTCCATGGCATGGCTCCACGCTCTTTCTGCTGTATAAAGAAGCACGTGAAGAAACCTATATGAAACAACAAAAGATAATGTCAGTCTGGAGAATACTGTAGCTTGAAATGCATAAAGATACAATAAGAAATTAAGGATACCAACTTGCTCATGATAATATCATTCATACAAGCATTCTTCCATGTAGAAAATAGACCCCGCCACAGAAATGGTTAACTTATGAAAATATCAAAATTACATCGGCTACAGGATCTACATACCTGACTTCAGTGACTGTGGATTCAGTTATGGCCCTGCGAGTGTACTTTCCACGGCCATGTGTGATTTTCAGAGATTTATATAGACGCCTAAGACGAGCTGTGCAATATCGCCTATTAAATCAAAGCAGCCAACAAAAGGGCCCAATCAATCAATTTATAAGTATTTTAAAGAACATCTACCAAAACCAATAAAAACAAATCCAGCGGCACTGATAATAAAAATGAAAATACTCTAGTACCGGTAGCGTGTGTAATCTCCATGGCGCAAGCCATGCTGCATCTGAGCAGATTTTAAGAGCTGCAATACTAGTTACCCAAAGCAAGAAGAGAAATAAAAAATCAGAGATGTACCATAACATCCTATATGCACTTTAGTTGTACAACAGTGGCATTCCAAAAAGAGGGGAGAGATGTGATGGCTATGTTCTACTGTCTCATGAGGTTTAAAAAAATCAGGCGAATGGACAAACCATTGATTGAAAATTTGTGGAGAGCTTGATTGGACACATCAGATTTTGTGTAATCAATGTCCATAGGAGCAGGCACGGAAGGATTCATGGTCATGGCGCTGAGATTCGAGGAGCACTAAACACTACGATCACAAAATAAACTATTAGGAAACGTTTATCAATCTATAAAACAGGAAAAGTAGATGATCACTTTGAGCATTTCATGCAACCTTATGAAGAAAAGGTGTACATCATATACAATCAAGCATGAGGAAAAAAGTATCAATGTAACAGAAATTAATAATTACCAATCATGACCCAATGAGCATGCAATTCTTTTCAATCGGTGTAGCTGGAGTTTAGCAGATATGAGAATGTAACATATCCAGCAAGCAGCACAAAATAATGCAACATCTTTCCGTGATCTTTTGCAACCCAATGAATTTAATGGAAAAAAAATCCATAGGGGTAAAAGAATCCACTAAATTAACAGGTTAAAAGTAATATTTGTGCTTTCCAATGATCATGCTAATGAGGTTGCTTACAACAATTTTATTGAAGGGATTATCTGGTATGCTCAAGGCATAAAAAATAAACACATGTCCTAGATAAATAGCAATTATTTACAAAATAAATGCAGACAGAAGAAGGCTACACATTATCAATTTAACAAAGGAGAACATGTTCTCCTACCATGCTATAATAGGGTTTAGAGGCTTCAGACAGCAAGAGGTAGATTATGTTCATCTAAGGGAGGCATTGATGCTAGTCTGATCTTATCAGTTCAGGTAAGCACAGAACAATAAAAAGGCAGCAAGATAAGTCTAGGCACAAATACAGAATTCTAGACTATTTGACTGTGTGGCCCAGCAGGATAATAATTGGAAAATCTAAGGGGAAAATTATGTACATCTAAGGGAGGCATTGATGCTAGTCTGATCTTATCAGTTCAGGTAAAGCACAGAAGAATAAAAGGGCAGCAAGATAAGTCTAGGCACAAATACAGAATGCTAGACTATTTGACTGTGCAGCCCAGCAGGATAATAATTGGAAAATCGTGAATATATCTCTCAACTTCTTCATTATTTTCAATTAGAAGAACGTGATGGAGAACCAAAATAAAACTGGAAGTTCACAGGAACCTTTCTAGGGAGCTAACTACAAGCACTAAGTCAAAAACGTTGAAGCTGTAAAACAAAAATAGCTCAGTGAATTTCTCCCCAAGACTAGAACCAAGTATCAATATAACAGAGAAAAACTGGAGAACACCCACATTCAATATGTGACAAGTTTAAACCCTGCAGTAAGCAACTCAACCAAGATAAATCAATCTACACCTATATAAGCAACAAAATCAACGACAACATGGGGCTGGAAATATGAAACAAAATGAAAAGTAAAAGGCCGGGCAATTCAGGCTGGCGCTGTCTTATCGAGCTGTGCCCATCCATCCAAAAATTTATCAGGTTGGATAAACCTAACCAAATAGCCCGAAAATATATTAAGAAGACAGAAAAATCTCAATACCCATCTGATCAAAAGAGACCAAAAAATTGAAACGAACCATGGGCTTGGCATACTGATAAACAATAAGAGAAAAAGAAAAATTCAAAACATCAAATAGGCCAAAAGCACATTAACATACTGATAACAAAATGTCAAACTAATCAACACAATGAGAGAACCATAATTTCCATAGACCATAACCCATAATTCAACATAAGAAAATCGATTATAAACCAAATAAAAGTCATAAACATATAATAAAATATATTTTAGTTCCCAGAGAAAGAAAATGTGAAAACAGCTCCTAATCATTTGCCCCATTCGTTTATTTATTCATCTTCATTTTCTCAGACAGGAAAATAACTTTAAAATGCCAACAATGAGAAGTAACATTGATGGTCAAGAAATACACATGAATATCAAAAAGACCTGAGCCAGGTATGCAAGAAAAAATAATATAAGTAAGAATTCATA
The DNA here is from genome assembly GCA_030064435.1 of Trapa incisa. Lineage (NCBI taxonomy): Eukaryota > Viridiplantae > Streptophyta > Magnoliopsida > Myrtales > Lythraceae > Trapa > Trapa incisa. Next base: position 3,443,189 of record CM057772.1, read on the forward strand.
GATTTGCAAAATTCAAACAGTGAGCCACAGTGCATTTCAAGGGATATGATACTGAACATCTAATGATTGTATAGTGCTTGCATATGAAGATGACGTTATGGTGTCATCTTGATGCAAACAACAAATTGAAGGTGACTAAGAAGTCCAACTAATCAAAAGGTATATCATCAAGGTCTATTGTCAATTAATTAAAAGGTATATATGATCGAACGGCTCAACAAACATTAACACCATTTTAGACTGCAATCCAGGAACACAATTCTTGGGGACTATGAAATTCAAATATCCAGGAATAAGAATGAATAAGGACTATTTTCAATTCATCCAAAAACATAGTTAAAGAACAGAAAAAAACACAAAAACTTATTTGGCGTTCAAACTTCAAATTAAAGGCCAGGCAACAGTAGAGCTCTATTTCTGACCCTGCCTCCAGGCAGGCAGTAGTTACAAATATTATAATTAATAGACAAAAAATTGAAGGAAAATTTTGATCCCGCTTCTATCAAGCAATTTGTAAATTTTGTTTTTCACATCCATAAGATGATAGGATTCCATCAAATACTGCACAATTCTCATGAGCAAGCCCTTAAATCCTCAAATGCATAAGATACTGAGGAGGAAAGAAGCGATCACCGTTCACGCGAGTGCTCGAGCGGCTAGGGCAACTGAGAAGAGATGGCGTGGCAGAAGGCCGGAGACCGGAGTGGCGAGGCTCGAGCGGGAGGATTGAGACGGACGGAGAAGATGCTGAGATGGAGAAATGCCTCACCGTTCACGCTTGTAGGGCTCAATCGGGATGAAGGGCTCGCAGGCGCCGTTCACCGGGAAGGCACGGCGGCAGCAGCGACAGCTATAGCTCAATCTGATCTGTGTGTGAGACGAGAGAAAAGCCCAAAAGACGACTGAATTTTATGTTTTTTAAATAGTTCCATTATTTTTAATATTTTATTAACAACTTTATTACTTAATTAAAATAATATTAAATGATCAATTTAATTATAATTTTTAGATAAATTTTTTAATTTATCAAAAAATGATTAATGTACAAAATTGATAAATTTATATAAAATAAAAATATTTATGCATATAAAAATTATAAATATATGTTAAATTATATATCAATATTATGTATATTAATATTTTAATATGTAGATTTATAGATAATTTATTAATTACAATGGATTAAGTATTTTATGTAACCCATCATATATTTATATAAAAATAATATATATTATAAATTTTGGTATATATAAAAATATATATGTGTATATATACAAATAAAAATTATTATACAAAAAATTATATATATTATAATTTATATAGATACAAAAGTTATATTTTATATGTATAAAATAAATTTATAAGCATAAGTGTAGTTATATTGCATCTAGTTCATAAATTTATTTTATATTTAAAAAATATGTTTGTGTATGTATATATATTATTGGTTATTATTTAAAGTATTGATAATTATATAAAATTATAAAGTTTTTATATATACATAAAAGAAAAATGATATAGGTATACATGGTGAAATTCATACATTTATTTATATTTATAAACTATTAAAATATATAAATTTAGTATTTACATGAATTCATAAATTATTTACTTATATTGAATTTTTATGTATATACGAAAATTTATAATTTTATAGGTAATTTTTTTATATAAATTAGTAAATGTTTATGTGTATATAAAATTATGAATTATTTTATATAAATTTATAAACTGTGTACATAAAATTAAAACCATGCATAAATACAATTTATATCGTTAATTTATATTCATAAAATTAACTTTTATATCTAGATAAATTATTTATTAATAAAGTAATATATATTTAATGATAAATATAATATATATTATGGTAGTTCTCTTTATAATGCAAATTGAATTAAATAATATTATCAATCAAGTCTCACACATTCACTTCCTTCTTCGTTGCAGCAGGGAAGGGAAGGTGGCGGCCGTCCCTTCGCCTCCGCCGTCTGTGATGGCTCCCATCACAGCTCACCTCGTCCTCGTCGACGCTCGGTGTGTTGCTGGGAACATCGCTGGCGGTGTCCATCGTCATCGGGAGCTCCGCCCGCCACCTCTCGAGCTTTGAGTGCAAGCCCTCCACGCTCTCCGCCACGCTCCAGGCGGCCCCGCCGAGGACAGAGCTCTCCACGTCGTCCGACTTGTTCCTTCTCTTCGCCAGCACCTGCGCTGCCACCTCCAACGGCGACGGCCCCAGCTCGGAGTCCGTCATGCAGACGTCCCTGGGCAGTTTCTTGCGAGCCTCCTTAACCGACGAGCCTTGCTTCTTTGCAGCCCGCTTTGGCCGGCCCTCACCCTTCCGCCGAAATGTTAGCCCTCCAACGGCGTCGTCTAATCTCTTGGCCTTGAGCCCCACTTGGGACTCGGGCTGCACACTGCTAACCGTCGAGGAGCCATTGATCATAGAGCTTGTCTTATCACGAAAAGAGACCTTCCTTTTCACCGCCCTCTTGGAGTTGTTGGAGCTGACCATGGAGCTCGAGTCGCTCTTCGTACGTCGGAACTCGGCCTCCCTCGCTGCCTCCAGCGTCTGTTTCTTCTGCTTATGAATGTGGCTCCGATGGCCGGGACTATCCAGCAAGCCCTTGAAATCCATCACGGAGGAGCCGAGGGGCATGCTCCTCATCGAGCTGTCGAGAACCGACACGCCAAGGTTCAGAAACCCCTGCGGCCGCCCCGAGGGGCGGCGTACTTGCAGTGCCGCGAACTCCATCCCCACGTAGGGCTGCTGCCTCTGCCAGTAGTGGCTGAACCGGCTGGCGCCCGGAGCAGCGTGGGGTGGTATTAGGTTATCGATGAGGACACAGACGGTGCCGACCTTGACGTGCTTGAGCCAGTGAACCGCGTAGATCTCGATCATGATGGCCGAAGTGTCGGACTCGAGGAACTCATCGTCGACCCAGAAGACAAACTTGTCGTCCCACGCCGGGTTGGAGCGGCCGGAGTTATCGACCCTGGTGGAGAGGCGGCGGTCCGCATGGACCCAGGCGATCGCGTACGTGTGCATGGACCGCGTGACCGGCGCCAGGTCCTGGGCCGATATGATGCTGAGCTCCAGCAGCTGGATCGGGTTGAGGAGAATGGACATCGGGACAGTCGTCGCTGTGCAAGCCAGACTCCACCACGGTTCGAACCTGCACAGATCGAATTGACTCGAGTCTGATTTGGAAGGCGAAGAGGAGGGAAGGGCATTTTGTAGTAAGATCGGGAAATGACAGATTTGGTGGGTCCAAATAACAACTTAATATCTATTGTTCCACAAATGATGGAGATTGTTTTTGTTAGTTAGTCCGTCGGTGATGGAGATTAAGATATATATATTACCGTACTGTACTCTGCCGCTTTGCTACTTTGGATTCTCCGTATCCATGGAAGACGTTGCTACCCGTATCCCTCCTCCAGCATTTGATGTTGCAGCAGCAGCTTATTCTACCCAGATGGAAACCCTCGATCTACTTGTTCGAGATAAGTTCCCTTTGGGTTTAATGAGGGTTCTCTTGATTCACGATGACCCTATTACCCTCCAAACTTGGAGTTCAATACTTCAAATCCGATTCCGGAGTAAAGGTAGAAAATACATTGTTGCCTTATATCTCATTCTGCTTTGAGATTTAGAATTTTATTAGAACTATCAAACTGTTCATTCAAAACACTATTTTTTTGACAGTGACGGTGTACCATAGAGGGATGGACGCCTTATCCATGCTAATGTGGGATAAGAGTATGTTCGACGTGATATTGACTAAATGTCATATGCCCGACATGGACCAGTATCAATTCTTAAGGTTAATTCAGGCAACCAATTTGCCGGTTATAAGTAAGTTATACAAATTTGTTTTTGTTCATCTCGTCATCTAATAATGTATTTATTCATCACTCACTCTACGTGGATTTAGTTCCGTAATTGTATGTTTCCAACCTTCTCTCTCAGTCCTCCCGCCGCTGGATCAAGGAAATGTAAATGTGGAGGCTGTCCCTCCTCCTCCTCAAGGATTCATTCAGAACCATAACTTAAATGGGACACCAGATACTTCCATGGCACATCAAGAGGAAAGGAGTCCGGTTATGGAATCTAATAACATTGCAACGGTGGCTTCCCCTAAGAAGCCACGATTACGATGGACACCCCATTTGCACCAGATTTTCACTCAAGCCATAGACAACATCATACAAAGGAAGTGTAAGTAATTATATAACAGTCAACTTTTGTGTATATCAACTGTTCCTGATTGAAATTCCCTATAATAGGTGCCGGTCAAAGTAGTATATCTCATGATAAATTGGAGGCTATTCCAAGAGAGATATTGGAGGAGATGAGGAAGATGGGTGTGAACGATCTAACAATAACCCAAGTGTCCAGCCACCTCCAGGTAGTCAGTTATAAGAATGGCGGCTTGTTAGTTAGTAGCGGTTGTACAAAACAATCTTCCTACATTTTTTCATTAATTAGGATTAGTCACCTAAATATGTGTGTCTATCTTGCAGAAATACAAGATTAATTTGAAGAAGCAAAAGGAGTCGTCCATGGAGCAGCAAAATACGCAACAAGAGGCAGCTTTAAGCACCGTCCAGCAATCACAACCACAGATTGTGCAACAATCTGCAAGTCCCAATGGACAATATTTTGAAGCAGATACAGATATGGAGGTGCGTGCGTCATATATTGATTCAATCATTTGAGTTTCTATTTGGTATGGACTGTAATGAATGTACTGACTGACAATCTTATGGTATGCACAGATGCCAGATCTTAAATCACTTGAGATAGGTGATTTGGATCTCTCATGGATAGATTTTTTACGAGAGCTGGGATGCAATGCGATGGATGATCAAATGGCAACACTTTGAAGGCTGGCTACCTCCTCATAGTTTTTGCAGTGATTCTAAGTGCAATGTATTTGGGTTGAATGCATGTCTAGCAAGCAACTTATATCAACTCATTGAGTCATTTAGCTTATACTATTATTCATTAGCACTTTGAATGCTTCCTTGTAGATGATTGTTTTATGTACACTTTTCCCTAAATTAGGGGCATAATAAAATTACAGAGTTATTCATATTCTCATAATGTATGGAAGATATTGATTATTTCATCAATTAATCTTTTACATATAACTCTTATCTTATTATTTACAAAAATATCTATTATAGATATTTAATTTTAAGATAGATGAATCCAACTACTAGTTGTGAAGGTTATTGTGTTGTGGAGATGGAGATGGATTGGACTATGACTATGTTTCTCTCTCTAATTAAATATCTTATGTTAATAAATGAACTAATTTACCTGATGAGTGTAACCATATTTTATTCCTTCTATCTTAAATTTTAATAATTTAATGGCTTATTATTATTTTATTTACCTTAATCCATTTTCATTTTTATAGCAAATATGAGATATTAGTATATCATCTTATAACTTTTATACACATATTTATTAAAATTTAGACCCCAATCTCAAATATTAACGTAACATTTTAATAAATATTTAATATAGTTTTAAACTTATAATAACTTATATTGGTATAAAAATGAAATAAATTATCGTTAATTCAATCGAATTATTTTAATATAATCGTACGCTTATATATTTATTTTTAGCGGATTGTAATAAAAAATAAATTATATTTAGTTAGTGTTGAATTAATCATACCAAATTAAGCTAATCAAATCGAGTTTATTCTATCCCATCCGTTTTGATCAATATAATTAAAAATTGTGGAACATGATTCTGTAGGTAATTCTGGTGACATTTTTTTCTAAAACAAATAACTCTATCAAATCTTAGGGACCCAAAAGTTGGATTCGTGTGACATTCGGTAAAATTGACTGTCACTAAGAACTATCTTAGGGATAGTGATATCATTAAAACACGAGAACTCAGCCAAACTCACTCTAGCCCAAAGATTTTTGTCCAATAACTTAGGATTCAACTTAGCCTGAATCCTTCGCTGGATTCTGGTCCAATATTGTGAACCTAATTTCCGGATATAATTAAAATTATGTGATAACTTATTTTTTCTTATGTATATAATTCGAATTGGTCGTAACATATAATAAATTACAGTTAAATTAGATTGGTGTAATAGAGTTAGTAATTGAGATATGGCATCCGTGTATAATTAATATTTGTTATAAAATGAAATAAATAAAATGTTTTGGCAAAATAGAGATGTATTGAGATAATTTAATTAAATTTGAAAAATAAATTTTCTATATAATTTAAATTTGTGCTACAAAATAAATTATATTTTATTCGAGTTAGAAAAAGTGTAACATATTCTTAAAAATAATTAATTATAGTTTTAAAACAAAATAAATTATTAATTAGTCGAGTTCAAACAATTAAATTTAATATAGTGAATAGTAATTATATAAATAATTCCGAATAGTTATAAAACGAAATAAATATTGTATAATCTAAACCGTCTAATTTTATCAATTGAATTAAGTTAGAAATTGAGTATAACACCTTTTTATGTAATTTAATCGAACCATTTTTTACTCGATTGAATTAACCCGTCATTCGGATCCGGACTGGTCTATCATACCCAAACCTAGAATCCGTGTTTTGATCATGTTTCGAGATTAGTTAAGTGCTGGCTCCAATATGAATCTATGCGGGTTTGGGTCACTCTAAGAAGAAGGGTGTGATATGATAATATATACGATTGATTGGGTGAGTACTGAGTTCAATCTCTATGCATGCATGCAGGTTGAGCTTATTAGAGAGTAGAGTTGAATAAGGAATATATTGTTGATTTTAAATTTATTATTTTTTTATTAAAATAATTATAATTTATTTATATATATATAAATATTATTAATTTGTTGTTTTGCAGTAGCAATTACTTATTTATATTATATAATATAACTAGATAATAAAAATGTGGTATATAAAAATATATGTAATGTACATACTACAATTTATCGTATACTTATTTTATTATTATATTTATATACAAATATTATTATATAATTAACATTTATATATTTTTATTATAAAAATATATATTTATATATAAATATATATTATACATATATAATAAAATTCATCATGCATATTATTTTTCTTATTGTTATTCTAATTATAATATTAATAATTCATATGCTATATAATTCTTGATAAAATATATAATATAATATATTTAACATGATATTTTATTATATAATTTATTTTAGATTAATATATTATTTAATTATATATAATTTTATAATTGTGATATACAAAATACCTTGCAAACTCAAACATATCAAGCAAGCTCTGAGCCATCTAGAGGTTAGACCCGCAGGTTACGCTATGTACTTTAATAAATTATCAGGACTAATTTCATTTTTAATAAATTATCAGCACTAAATCTGTATTTTATAAATTATCGTAACTTAACTATTTTTTTATAAATAATTAGGTGTTAAAATACGTTTAAGGGAGTTATGTTGAAGTTTCTTCTCAGAGTCGTTTTGGTTGACTACCATTCGAGAGAGAAAAATGCGCGTATAAAAAAGTTAATAATATAATTAATTATAAGGATGAGTGTACTATAGGCCTTTTGATTGACAAGCACCTTATAATTTTAAATGTTGACATTAAAATGATATTACAATTTGACCACAAAATGCAAATTAATGGAAACAAAATGACGTTTTCTTATTGATTCGGAATCTTTTAGGACAAATCAATACCCGATTGCCTCGCCGGTAAAAAAAACTTCGAATACTACACGCAGGTGCTGCTCCCCGGCGACCGGCTTCTCCTCCGGCCACGCTTCTCGTCCCGCTTCTTAAACGGATTCCTGCAGGTCACGGAGCACTCGCACCCGCATATGTTGCTGAAGCACGAGAACAGCCCTTCCCCTTCCCTGTCGCCTCTGCGGCGGCGGCGGCGGCCGTCGCTTCGCCTCCGCCGTCTGTGATGGCTCCCATCACGGCCCACCTCATCCTTGTCGACGCTCGGTGCGTTGCTGGGAACATCGCTGGCGGTGTCCATCGTCATCGGGAGCTCCGCCCGCCACCTCTCGAGCTTTGATTGCAAGCCCTCGACGCTCTCCGCCACGCTCCAGGCGGCCCCGCCGAGGACAGAGCTCTCCACGTCCTCCGACTTGTTCCTTCTCTTCGCCAGCACCTCCGCTGCCACCTCCGACGGCGACGGCCCCAGCTCGGAGTCCGTCATGCAGACGTCCCTGGGCAGTTTCTTGCGAGCCTCCTTAACCGACGAGCCTTGCTTCTTTGCAGCCCGCTTTGGCCGGCCCTCACCCTTCCGCCGAAATGTTAGCCCTCCAACGGCGTCGTCTAATCTCTTGGCCTTGAGCCCCACTTGGGACTCGGGCTGCACACTGCTAACCGTCGAGGAGCCATTGATCATAGAGCTTGTCTTATCACGAAAAGAGACCTTCCTTTTCACCGCCCTCTTGGAGTTGTTGGAGCTGACCATGGAGCTCGAGTCGCTCTTCGTACGTCGGAACTCGGCCTCCCTCGCTGCCTCCAGCGTCTGTTTCTTCTGCTTATGAATGTGGCTCCGATGGCCGGGACTATCCAGCAAGCCCTTGAAATCCATCACGGAGGAGCCAAGGGGCATGCTCCTCATCGAGCTGTCGAGAACCGCCACGCCGACGTTCAGCATCCCCTGCGGCCGCCCCGAGGGGCGACGTACTTGCAGCGCCGCGAACTCCATCCCCACGTAGGGCTGCTGCCTCTGCCGGTAGCGGCTGAACCGGCTGGCGCCCGGAGCAGCGTGGGGCGGGATCAGGTTATCGATGAGGACACGGACGGTGCCGATCTTGACGTGCTTGAGCCAGTGAACCGCGTAGATCTCGATCATGATGGCCGACGTGTCGGACTCGAGGAACTCATCGTCGACCCGGAAGACAAACTTGTCGTCCCACGCTGGGTTGGAGCGGCCGGAGTTATCGACCCTGGTGGAGAGGCGGCGGTCCGGATGGACCCAGGCGATCGCGTACGTGTGCATGGACCGCGTGACCGGCGCCAGGTCCTGGGCCGATATGATGCTGAGCTCCAGCAGCTGGATTGGGTTGAGGAGATTGGACATTGGGACAGTCGTCGCTGTGCAAGCCAGGCTCCACCACGGTTCGAACCTGCACGGATCGGATTGACTCAGTCTGAGAAGAGAGGTTATGAGGAGGAGTGGGGAGGCGAAAAGGAGGGAAGGGCATTTTGTAGTAAGACAAGGAAATGACAGATTTGATGGTCCAGATGAGCCAGCAGGGGTCAAGAAGACCATTAGCTGTATAAACCTGACCAACCAACAATCCCATGTCTGTTATTTTAGAAAATCTGTCTTGTCCTGTCACGTTGTCTGTCCAAAAACGGCAGGGGTATTTAGAATCACATTCCAATAAATTCTCTTAATCACAAAAAAAATCAATCATTTTAATTTCAATAATGTAAAAATAATTTTTTTTATTAAGGCATTAAACCATGTGAATAATTTTATACTAGCGAAAATTATCATCCTAGTAAAAATTAAAGTATTAAATTTGATTATGAGAAATGACGTGTATATGCACTAACATTAACACGGGAATTGATCAATTTATCTTATCAAACTATTCAACAATAGTATCCATTAATTCTTAATTATCTAGTAACACGCCTTGGTCCACTACTAGGATAAGGGGGATTTCCATGAAAGGATAAAATCCATGGATGACAATAGGTCAAATTACAACATTCCATGTAACATGTGCCATAAGGGTGATAATTATCATCACTCACACAAACTGATCCGATGAGAAATAGTTTTTGGATGATAAGGTGTTATATATTTATTTGAAATTTATAATATAAATTGAATATATTTATCAAATTTAATTAAATTTGTATTTAATTACTATTTAAAAATAAAAATTTTTATTCCAATATTATTCAAGCATTATAACTTGTATTACACCTCTGATTTTGCAACGGACCAAACCTATATTTATAGTACTCATCCGTAATGGTTTTAAAAAGTATAAATAAATGTTAAACCACTAAATAACTTGTTGATATTTATTCAAATTATTTAACTCATTTCATTATCAGTAAAAATTCATGTTAATAGTTCCATTTTTTAATTTTTTAAACTTGATTGTTATCGTATTTAACTTATATCAATTAATTAATAAGTAAAAAACACCATAACAACTTCATACTCACTCAATTACATTTAAATCTATAATAAAATCTCTTAAGTACTACCACTGGTATATTATCTATGCTATGTTCGATACTCACAAAATATTATATGATTACCATCTCCTCATAATGATGCCGAAAATGCATTAGAGAAGATCATGCACTTTTATAATCATTTTAACTCTACTCGCCTTAGATTCCATAATACATATTTCTATATATCCATGAAAATACATAAAAATAATCATTTTTTATTATATTTTCACTTTCAATCTTCCATTTATGCGGATATTATATATAGACAATACACATATACCTAATCAAAATAGATTAGTACTCGATTAACAATTATAATGAGCAATCATTTTAAATAGTTCGATTTACTATTATAACCGATGTCGCTATTTATATTATTAAACACTTTTCTCATATAACATCCAATATTCATAAATTTTTTTGATTGGATTTGTTAAGTGACTGGCACATATACTCATATTTTTAAATAAAATTTTTAATTCAACATATACATTATTTATAATTTTTCAATCCTATTATTTATTTTCTCAAATACTTTTCTCAATTTTCAGATTCCATTGGTCAACTAATAATGAATTCGCTTGATTTTATTTACTAACTTACGGATACCTCAATACTCATTACTTGAATATCGTTTATAAAAACATGGACCTAACCCTAAACATAGGTTTCAAATAAGTTTTTAATAGTTTTTTCAAATACTTGATTTTGGATTAATAGGAGTTATTTGAGTGTAATTATATTTACTTATTAATTATAATAATTTATAGTTTAAACTAAATTTCAATTCCTTCAAAATCCCTATTTAGATTTTTTATCTCAATTCAACATTAATTTAGAATATTATTAAGTTTAAATATTAGTTTTAAAAATTTTAATTTTACAATAATTTAACAATTTTCTTAAAAAAAAGTGTAATTACAAGAGTATTTTATCCAAATTAGGGGAAAATATTCATGGAATTTGTTCGAGATTTCGATTTATTTCACATAACTATTAATCAAATTTTTTTTATTAATATGATATCAATAAATAAGAGAACCAATACCATATTACTATGATACATAATAAGTTTAAAATATAGGATAAATAAAAAAGCACTATTAAAAGATAAAGTGTCTAGTTTAAATCATAATAATTACTATTATATTAATAATTGACTTAATTAATTATAAAAAATATATATTTATTTATAAATGTATGATAACACTAAAATAAAAATAAATAATAGTAGAATATTATGATATAATTTGAGTTATCTTTTTTAAAGTATTCCACTCAAACAAAATCACTTACAAAGTTTATTATACACAAAACCAATACTATCGAAACAAAGTTGAAATCCTTTCAAACTATTTGTGTAATTTTGTTAAAAAAAAATTTTAAATTCATTGTAACAGTAAGTGTTAAATTAATTCAAACTAATTAAAATATTATGAGTATATAATATTATGTTAGATTAACCCAAACCGTAATCTCTCTAAATAGCATCAAAGGTTGGCTGGATACTCCGTTTGAAGAGAAAAGGATTTCAGAGTGGATAAATCAAAGGTGAACATTGACAACTATAGCTATGGTAATGCACACAACATTATCAATGGAAGACCGCAGGGCTAACTCAGGTAGCCTGTTTGCTGGTGAACATCCCGAGTTTCACCGGCCTTGTTAACTCCTTCCACCACAAATCCAATTCCATCTCTACGATCGCTTTCCTTGGGCGAGACTAACCCGCATTGCCCGGCCTTCCAGCTCCTATTGCAACAGATCAGTAAAGCACAACACAAAATCAAGGCAAGTAATGAGAATGCAGGAAAAAGGAGGATACCATACCACTCCATCTAGAGCCTCCAGGGCAGTTTCCATCTCCGACTTAGTCCTGTAAGACACAAAACCGTAGCCACGGGATCGCCCTGTCTCACCATCAAATAGGACCCTTGCCCCCACCACATTCCCATACTCCTGGAAGGCTTGTGCAAGGCTCTCGGAAGTGACGGACCAGGAAAGGTTTCCAACGAAGAGCTTGTAGTCGGTTTCTGGGTAAAGGGGCTCCTTTGGCTTAGGTTTGTCTGAGAAGTTCACCCTCAGTGTTCTCCCAAGGTACTCCTGAAAGGTCGAAAAGTTTTGAACTTTCACTTGCACGCTGTACTTCTAAGGGAATTGAAACAGTTGGGCATTGAGATGGGGTGGTGGGTTCTTACACTTCCATCGAGATTCTCAATTACAGAGTTGCAATCTTCCACACTGCTCATTGTTACGAAGGCAAAGCCTCGGCTCCTCCCAGTCTCACGGTCATAAAGGACCTGCAAACACATGAGCCCATTTGTAATCAAATTTAAAGTGGAAGCTGACGGCCATGGGCATTCAAGAATATCCGTTTTATACAACTTATCAATCCATACTTCACACTGAATACTGAATACTGAAACATGAAAGCTGCACTATGATGGCCTAACCCTTCAAACCCCAGAAAAATCCAAAACAGCAATACAAATTGGAGAAATACTACTGAAGAAAATTGAAGAGACAAAAAGAGAAAGATTTCAGCAGTCATACAGCATCATTGGGTAAAATTCTACTTATGCAGATAAGAATTGAAGAGCAGCAGATAGAGGTGTAAAAAATGTCCCAAAGTAAAAGGGCCGACCTCGACGAGCTCTGGGCTAGCGTATGGTTGAATAATTCCGGCCAATTGGGCACTGTCCACATTGTACGGTAGGTTCCCAAAGTAAAGCTTAGTGTTCACGGCGGTTTCATCCTCTCCCCCTGCCTCCCCGGCCTCGGCTTCGAGATCCGCCTCGGCCGTTGTGGCCGCTGATTCCTCCTCAGCAACGGCGGCCGACATCCTAAGCGTCCTCCACCTGTGGGAGATGAAGCGGATCGAGATCAGCCCACTCGAGTATGCCGCCGAGAGTGATGCCATTGTTCCGTGCAGCGGCAATATTCTCTGGTGGGCATAGGAGAGGCAGTTCTTTGGACGTATGATGCAATCGCTCAGGGGGGTTCGGATGGAAGATAAGGACGTGCTTATGGCGGCAGCAGCCATCGTGGGGGTGGTTGTGGCCACACTCTGGCGGTGAGGAGAGGAAGGGGCTGTGGTGGTGGTGGTGGTGGGGGTAGTTTTTTCTGTTGAAGGATTGGAAGTGTAAAGACAAGGCTTGGTGATGTGCTGACGTGGAAGATTTCGAACCATTAAAAGTTGAAGATGTTCAAATAAAATGATAGATAAGGTCCGAGGCTGCTTTTCTCCATTTTCCATGTTTTTCATTTTCTATTGGCAATTTTTATAAATATTCATAAATAAAAATTTATTTTATCATTTAATTAATTCACATTATAATATTTTATTTTTTAGATAATTTATAGTTGATAATGTATATTTGAGAATATTACACCCATTTACACTTAAATATTTGATTTTAAATTTATACTAAATAATTATAAATGAGTTGAATATTATTTTTTAATTTAATAGGAGTAAAAACAAATATTTTCTTATAATAAAATATATAAAAAGTTAAATGTGATATAAGTAAATTAACTTTTATATTCTATTAAAGATAAGATATTAAACTTAATTCTATTTAAATTATATAATTGACAAGTGATTAAACTTTAATCATTCATTCATCCTGGTGCACATATTATACAGTGTGAGATATGCATGCATAATTACACCATAATACATCATTACCCGCACTAACCCGCACATATACAGAGGAAAAACACAACAAAAACAGGGAAGTATACTTTTGTTGTTCAGACATTCTCCATCTATAATGCTTAGGATGTATATATATGGAGTTGCCTTTATTATGTATGCTAGGCTCCGCCTAAGCTGCTGCTTGACCGAAATATGCACTTTTATTTCTAGAGTTAAGTGTTGTTGTATATGGCAAAATTGTGTGTGGTTGTTCATTGGTTCTCTTCCGACTGTCAGATCCAAGATTGGACGGGGTAGCTGCATTTGAAGGAGTTGACTCCGCTGATGTGAGCGAATATGTCCGAAGAATCCACTGTATCGTCTTCTTCCTTCATCCCCACCTGATAATTCATTACTATATGGTTCAATAAGAACTGGAATTCGGGTTTTCATTCAACTTTTCACTTGCTAGAATTCATTAGCAGCAAAATCATACCTCATCGTCATCATCCTCTTCGTGGCTGCTAGAGTTGAGCCGCTGTGTCTCTCCTAAGTCGTCATTCTTCGCAAATCTGCCCCTCACCCTCGGCCTGCTGTCGGCAAGTGTCTTCCGGCACGCATACTGTTTTGATCAAAATTTTTAGACGGAATATTGCAATTTTACTCATGACTTGAGAAGGCAAAAATGGTTCTCCTTGTAATGTTTTTGCTACCTTGATCTTCTTGCTGAAATTCCTCTCGTTCCTCTTCTTCAAGTAACGGTGGATCTTCTCCTTCCTCTCTTCAGCTGATAGCTTGCCCACCTTGAAAGATGGGTCCTCAAAGGTCGAGATCTCAGGTGGCAGAGGCGTAGTTGGAGCGGTGGTATGGCCATTTAGCAGCTTCTGGTTCTCTATGCTCAGTGCCTTCAACAAACAAAACACACACCCAACGATTCACATTTCATATCACCAGAAAGAAAAAAAATTTACAGAGGTAAAGTCTTGACTGAAACAACAAAAAAAAGGTCGATCAACCTCGATTCCCTCGCCATTGAGAACTCACCTTTTTCACCATCCAACTTACCACACAAACCTCTTTTTTTGTGACATAAAACTGCATGAGAGTGTATATATATATGTATGTATGTATGTATGTATGTATGTATGTTTGTTAGTTCAACTAGAATTAGATTCCTTTTACCTGCACATCGCTGGGGTTAAATATATGTTGCTTTGGATCCGGATAGTAGAAGCCGGCACTGTCTCCCCGGTAATCCAACTCCAGCGGCTGCGCAAGAGAGCCTGTCGGGAAAATTCCAGATGTATCGGCACTGCAGAATGCTAAGTTCATGGTCCCTGCTGGAATGAAGCCCGCATTTGCCGCCGGTGCGGTAAGAAAAGAGGTGCCTGCAGGAGGCGATGATATGCTGCAGTCCTCGATGATGGACGGCAGCAGGGAGCCCAGCAGCGGTCCAGCCAGGTCCGAATGAGGAAAGTGCTGGAACCCATTGACAACAACATCACTTAATGGCATCTGCTGTTGCTGTTGTACAGACGACAGATCATCGAACTGGTCTTGTTGGGTATTCGCGAAGGGGGGTGGGACGTAGAATGGGGAGGTGGTGGAGAAATCGATCGAGGCAGATATGTCGTCTATGTCTTCTTGTCCATCTAAGATGGCAGATAGGTTCCCATGGCTGCTGCTGTTATTGTTGTTGCTGTCGCTGCTTCCGCTATGGTTATTGCTGTTTGTGAGGATGCATCCCTCTTTCTGAAGCAAATTGGGATCGCTTACAGGGTTAGCGGCATTCTCATCGTAGGCGAGTTGGGGATTCTGTATGGTTTCCGGGAATAGCTCCGAGTTGTAGCACTCGAGCAGCTGAGCACTCAGAGGGGATGAAATTTCTTCCTGCAAAAAAGTACATGATGAGAAAGAGGATTCTGATAGTCAACCCTCTTATTCTTACTGGACCGTACTATATTCTGGCTTTTCTGGACAATGCAAAAGGGGTGGGTGGTCTAATGTTCATGCTCGAACAAGAATCAAAACGAAGAGGATGGAGAATTTTCAGCAGTGTGTTATGGTCCATGGGCAGGGGCACATTCGTTCAAAGGATAATGAAGAGAAGAACCCATCTGATAAAACAAAGATCTAAAAGGGAATCCAATCCACCTGGGTTAATAAAACAATATACGATTCAATAATCAAATTGCATTCCAAGAGAATAAGGGTTTGGAGGATGTTCAACTTACCATCTCCCGCTGCCCCTCCGGACGAGTTGCCTCCTCCACCATCTTTCTATATATATATATATATATTTATTTATTTATTTATATTTATATTATCTTGGCCCCGGAAGCTCGAACAAGCCTTGGCCTTGGCCCTATCTATGTCAAGGAGTGCTCTTTCCCTTTTCCTCTTCCTTCACCACAGCAAACAAGTGACAGAGGTGGAGCTTTCAATTCATGTATATGTTGCAGAAGGGGGTGGAAAAACAAATAACAGGCAAAAGGATATGTAAGGAGTCTAGGGATGATGGAATTGGAAGGTTTGTTTTTGGTTAATAGGAGATGAGCTAAGAAGGAGGAGGATGCATGGTGTGGAGATCATGTGTTTGATGCTATATGTAGAAAGCATGGTGCGGTACGGACTGGTCAACCTGGCAACTTAAGTTTCGTCAAACCGAAAGTCAAGGCTGGCCACGCACACACATAACTAGCTATATTAACTTTTCAATTACTATATTTTAATTCATAAAACAAGAGGGTAACTAAGTTTTGCATAGTTTTAACTCTAGCTACATAGAGACAAACAGACATTTGATGCCTTTGGATGACCCTCCCCAAAAATAAAAAAGTGCATTGCTAGAACACGAATACAACTTTATTCAAATGTATTGTATACCATACCGATCCTTGATTAAGCACTGCACGAGGGTCCATTTGTAAGTTGAATTGCATGAAAAGTTGTATTTGTACAAAAGAAAGCTAGTTGATAGAGATCTAGCATTTTTTGTTCTCTTTAACTGCTCCCCTTGAATAATACATATCACATTTTAACAATTGCAAGATATCAAATATTCCATTAGAAGGATCTCGTCTCCTTTTGACTTGTGAGCCTTCAGCTCCCTTTGAAGTGCAATGAAGTAAGACAATTAATCCATAGTAGATCGAAACCACTAAACTTATATTACTAATGGGATCACCCAGCTTTACTTTGGAAAAAAGATGGTTTTCTTTGGTGGGGGAGGGAGAGACGCCAAAGGGAAAGAGTGTTGATGAGCTCTTGTTTTGTTTATGTTCAGTGCCTTTCTACTCCTACACTGCGCAGAAACAAGTACGTCTCCTCGCAATCTTTGCCATACAGAGAAGCAGATTGACGATGCTTCAATCACAACCTCCATATAAGCTTCCTGGTTTCTCTCCCTTTTCGAGCCGGGGCCGATAAGATAAGAGGGAACCCGGTAGCACATCGCATTATTGAGGCAAGCAAACGCATTCTCTCTCATTCTGAAAACATAGAAAATCATCAAAATCCCGGTAGTCGTGATTTGATTTTGTCCCCTTTGACAGCACCACAGCATGTCAAGAGAAAAATAAAATCCAGGAAATGGGCTTCCTAGTTTCCTCCTCCTCAACCTCAAGAACACCCATGCCCCTCCTGTTCATACTCTTCCTCCTCTGCCTCGCCACTGTGTCGGAATGTGCTGCGGCAGACTACAAAACCCTCGTCTACAAGGGCTGCTCGAAGCAGCCCCTCGTGGACCCTTCCGGCGTCTACTCGCAAGCGCTGTCCGCCCTGTTCGGCTCATTGGTCTCTCAGTCCACCAAGGCTAAGTTCTTCCAAACAACCTCCGGCAGCGGCCAGACGACCATCACCGGGCTGTTCCAGTGTCGCGGTGACCTCTCCAACTCCGACTGTTACAACTGCGTCAGCGGGCTTCCCATCCTCTCCGACAAGCTCTGCAGCCGAGCCATTGCCGCCCGGGTCCAGCTCTACGGGTGTTACCTTCTTTACGAGGTTGCTGGGTTTGCCCAGGTTTCAGGTGACAACCTCACGGTCTTAATTTTGTCACCATTAACTCACAGAATGAAGATTTGAGAAAGTTTATTTTGATTTCACTTGTCTCTGCAAAACAAGATTATATTTTTTTGAAGTAGCGTGATGGTGACATCAAAGTTCTAAGCTTTTAGGTAACAGTGACACTAATATACTTTAGCTTTAGATGCAACCACTTGACTGTCAATCAAGTTTCTTAAGAGGTGTGATGGTGACTTCTAAGTTCTAAGCTTTTAGGTCACAAGTTTATTGCTACAGCTACTTGACTATGCAATGGTAGTTGAAAGAGACTCCTCTTTCAATCTGGATGACATCTTAAGATGGAAACTTTTCATTATTGTTCTGAACCCAAACTTCTAAACTTGGAGACCCGTTTTGGTAGGGTTTTTCTTCTGTCTGATTGGTTATATAAACGCTCAAATGAATTTTGGTACATCAGGGATGGAAATGTTGTACAAGACCTGTGGAGGGACCAATGTTGCAGGAAGTGGGTTTGAGGAGAGGAGAGACACGGCCTTCTCTGTTTTAGAGAATGGGGTGGTGAGTGGCCATGGTTTCTACACCACGAGCTACCAATCAATGTCTGTGTTGGCACAGTGTGAAGGGGATGTTGGGGACTCCGACTGTGGAGAATGTATTAAGAGTGCTGTTCAGAGGGCACAGGTGGAGTGTGGTAGCTCCATCTCGGGCCAGATTTATCTCCATAAGTGCTTTATAAGCTACAACTACTACACAAACGGGGCACCATTGAGGTCTTCTTCTTCACCAGGATCTTCTTCATCT
Source organism: Trapa incisa (assembly GCA_030064435.1). NCBI lineage: Eukaryota > Viridiplantae > Streptophyta > Magnoliopsida > Myrtales > Lythraceae > Trapa > Trapa incisa. Next base: position 3,461,865 of record CM057772.1, read on the forward strand.
TCATCTTCATCTTCCCAGGGATATTCTTCTTCAGCACCAGGTTAGTCTCAAAATTGGATCAGATTAATTAAATCACATGCTATCGGATGTGCTAGAGAAGTTCTTGTTACATAGGAAATGATATTGAGTTCAGTCCATGAAGGATGGATTTCCTTTAGGAAACCTTTGGTGGTAGCTCACTTTGGAAAACTTAGAATGTATCATTAGATAACCGATTTATTGGGAAGTCTACCTATGCATTTTGGCTCATTTGGTTCATTTTCTTTTCTTTCCTTTCATTTATTTTTTCAAAATGAAAGTATTTGCAAGACCTGGCATATTGGATTATAGAGAAGCTTCTCTGCTGAATTTAGCTTCAAAAGGATGGAAGTTTCTTTTGGCTGGGATGAATGACTCTAAAGCTATAGCTGCTCAATCAGCTTTTTTGCCGGCATCTCTCTGTAGTGAATGTAAATATTTTCAGATGAATCTTTCAACTTGATTATTCTTTTATTCAGCATGCTGGCTATCACTTCTAATCTTAACAAATGGTGCAGTAAAATGTTAAATTTTGATGTCAATAATTGATAAATTGATGTGCCCATCTATTTTATATGGCATCTTTTAATATAGATTACATTCAGCAATCAATATCATTTCATATGAAGATAATGTCTTTCCACAATCTCATGTTTGGGCTGTGTCAGGCTCGGGGCAAAATACTGGGAAGATGGTGGCTATTATAATAGGAGGGTCTGTGGGTGTTGGCTTTCTAGTCATTTTCCTGCTGTGTGCAAGAAACTCGATGAAGAAACATGACGGTATGTACATGTGAACCTTAACATATCTGTCATCTCTGCTTGGTGCCAAATGACGAAGGAAACATAATGTTTTTCTTTCTCCTTTGTTATTTCAGATTTCTGAGGAGATATGGCAAACTGGATTTCCTTGTTCATGCTGTTCATTTTCGTCAAGAAAATGGAATTTTGTGGGGAACTGGGAGAGGATTATTGACGAGAGAAGTTCTTTTGGTTATTAGTTGCTTCCAGAGAGAAATTGTTGACCATATTCAGCTTCAAAGTAGAGAGGACAATTAGGGTTATTGAACATCATGAATCATTTTCGTTTCACAAAATTTTCCACTTCAAAAGATTTTTGAATGCAATTATTATGTAGCTAATATCTTCACATAGTCTACATTCTAAATGTATGGGCTTACTAAGGTTTTTTTCTTTGCTCAATTGCTTGCTAAAAGGTTCTCAAATCAAAATTCCTCAGCTTCCTGGCTCACCTGATTCCTTTCCCTTGAACATTCAATGACATAATTGTGTACTATTGTCGCAAGTACATCTCAATTTGACCACATGATACCAACATAAGAACAGTAACATCATTAGCAAATGATAATATTAATGTGCATATGTTCAAGTAACCAGATAAGGAGTTAAAAAATTGATTGCAAAAAAAACCAATCCCACAAAATTCCAACAGCTTAAATTACTCGTGTCCCTATCCTGATATCAAAGAGAATGCCACATCACCCAACTCAATAAAGATAATGGCATGACCAAATTTTCCATTTAAACAATAGCATTTGCAGCACTTGCAATCCTGGGCCACAGATCAGCACACTCCTTCCCAATGGGACCAGTAATAGCAGAACCTAAAATTTTGTGAGTAATTAGTCTCAGAGAGCAAAAAGGCAATCCTAACAGTAAAAAATCAGTCGAATTCTTTTACCTTTCATCTCTCCCTTGGGGTTCACAATAACACCAGCATTATCTGCAGAAGGGTGAATTTAACATCAACACACATCCAGGAATAAAACGTACAGTATCTAACAAATATGCATGCAGGTAGATGAAACAAGTTCCCAGTACTAATTTGGATATGAAAGATGAATTCAGCTGTGGTGTGTAGTAACATGACATAAATCTAATCAGCAAATTTCCATGGAATTTGAAACTATTGCGCCCAAATAGAGCATTCAAGACCACCATTTAAGGCAAATAACACCTCTAACTAAGGACATGTTCACTTTTCCATACTTGTAACTATATGGGCCATTGAGAAAAGGCAGATACCTGACTAATGTCAATGAGGGCATAACCATCAGAAGACAATGATCTCCAACAATATCAAACAAGTCTCAAAAGAAAAACATGGAATTTTCAACTGAGGTAGGAGAAAATATAGGCAAGATAAAGTGGCAAGGCTGCACCTAAAATTAAAGAAACTGTGTAAAACGAATCATCATAACACAGCCAACAAGAGCATAAAATTGGTCCAAAAAATTACAAGTACAAAAAATAAATCTATAAATACAGCAACAGATTCCATGCCTGCTGAGAAACAAAGCAGTTCACATCAACAGAATTCAAAAGATGACCAAAGTTTAGTGGAACACAAAAAAAATACTAACCTTCAAAGTACATATAGACACCATCCTTTCTACGCCAAGGCTTGCGTTGCCTCACAATGACTGCGGGCATCACCTTCTTCCTGAGGTCAGGCTTCCCTTTCTTTACAGTGGCCATAACCATGTCACCAACGCAAGCAGATGGCAGCCTGTTAAGGCGACCCTTGATACCCTTCACTGAGATGATATACAGGTTCTTGGCCCCCGTGTTATCAGCACAGTTAACAGTAGCTGCCACGGGAAGACCCAGTGACATCCTAAACTTGTTACCTGCACTTCCTCCGCGACCTAAGAGCAGAAAATGAAATCATGAAAAATCAACCGGGTTAAAATGCAAACTCTTCGATCGACCTAAATCGATGCAAAATACAACATACAACCAGACATCACTAAATATTTTCCTCACTACCAGTCAAAAACTTTTTGTTGTGTTCAGATTATCTCCCAGGTATAATTTTTTCTGGGTCAAAATCTACAACTTGGCTTCGAAAATTCAAACAAACTTCTTTAGCATGGATATGACCGCGCTTAAAGCTGTGTGATGCAGAGCTCCGATATACTTCTAACAAAACTAAGGCGCTATGATTGGAATATACCTTCAGTAAGTATATTTACAAGTGAATACATAATAAGCAGGGGTGATTGAGGCCCACTTCTAATAAAAAACTGATCTTGGAACGAAGTCGACATCGCATGATTAGCAAAATAAACCATAAAGGACTAACAACATCGAACTCGACTTTCAGAAAAGCAGGCAAACAGTGGATGAAGGAGAGGCTAGGCAAACTGGGAACAAACCTCGCTTCGACATCTTCAACGGCGCCTGGCAAATTGTGAAAACGAATAGAATTTAGTGGCGGGTTATAAGGGAGAGGCTAGGGTTTCCTTTTATCAGCAACTCAGAATTCAGGAGAGTTTAGTTAAGGAAATTTCTACGGAGCCCAAATATATTTATTAATTACAGATCAGTATCTCAAGTCAGTAAACTTTTTTACGAGGTAGGTCTTATCCAAGTTCTTTACAATGGGTCGAGCCCATTATAGCGATTAAGTTATGTACCGATGTTTGGATTGAGGGTTAGGAAGGATAATGAAGGGAGAGGAGGAATAAAGAGGGATACGAAAAATTAATATATATCTCATTTACATAGTAGAGATGAATGGAAGGAATGAATTTGCAAGATGTGAACTTGAATTATGCTAAAAATGAAGTATCAGCACAAGTCAACCGTGCAAATATCCATTACCTTGACGAGAATTGGTGATACATTTTGATATCAAGCACAGAGGCCACATTGAACTCAATGATCAATCCAGTTTGGGGTATCTTAATCGTGGAGAGAATTTCGAGATCTTTGACAAGCGATGCCTAAAGCGCACCCACCCACGGACCTTGATCGAGTATCGAATTTTATTGGAGAACAAGCTCCGGCGTCTTCTCTCGAGGGTTGCCTTCGATCTTGAAGTGCCGGCCAAGCTTCTCATGCACCCACAACCTGAATTCGCAAAGTGGGTCGTGGACCAGGAGGGTTAGTCCAATCTTTTTCATACATTAGATTTTTTCATGCAATGCAATGGATTCTTGTTTCGTGCCCATGAAAAGCTCTGCACTATCCAGTACTTGAAAGAAACTTGCAGGTGAGGTATAATCATACCACCAGGTTCATTGTTAGGTTCATCTTCTTCTTCTTCGGGGCCTCCCTTATTGCGGAGTATCTGCAGTAGTTCATAAACAGTTAAACCCAAAACACTCAACGGATCGTCTACAATAGATGCTCTACTAGTTGTATAATGAATGTATGGCAATAAGTTCATGATCGATGGCCACCTCGATGAGGTTGTCCAGGCGCTTTCTCATCCTTCTCTGTATGAACCCTCGAGTGCACTGGACGTATAACCATCGACATCAAGGAATCAGTAGTCCAATATCATGAAAAGTTAATGCACGGAAGCCCCTTTTTCTGCTCCCTTACCTTCACGTGATGTTTAACAAAGGCGTGGAAGTTCAGCAAACTCCACACCATCTTGTCCAGCTTCTTACCTTTGATGCGCCGTGCTGTAATATCTGCATCACAAAAAGAAGACACGACCTGTTAATAGGAGTACGCTCGGTTTCTTTAAGCGGTGTAGAAGCAGGAAATTCTATAACAAAGAGAAATGTCCACCAAATGAGACGAAGCCACAGTTGGTGCTGAGATCTTCGAGTAGTTCCCCTCTCAGCTCGGGAGGTGGGATGGGCGACCACGTGCAAAGAGGTGCTTTAGCCCATCCTTCTCTACTTCCAACATCCATGAGTTCCTAGATCCCAGAAAAGAAAGAATTGCTGACAATTTTAATCAAATGAGTCAGATAAGGCATCGGAGTTGGAGTAGGACACCTGAAAGAAGGCGGTGGCTATAATCACGTCTGAGTCTTCTTTGAAACGCATCGGAAAAACTGCTGTGATCTTTGTTGGCTGTTTTTTTGGCATGAGTAGGTTGAATTTTATTTAGACCATCCTTTTTGCATCAATGACCAATTGGGGGTTAGAAGATCCAGTTACCTGCCTGATGACAAAGAAAGGCTCCCTCTGTTGATAGACAAGTCTGATCGGCTTGTGCATTACCGCATGGACTTGTTCCTTTGAGGTAACTATTAAGAATTAAGATCCCACATTTACTAAAATAGAAAATTACGAGGGGCTATAAAGTTATAAACTTTGTTATTCCCTTCCTCTCACCCAGGAAAAATCGTAACTGGGTCGTTCAATACTTACAATTCATAGTTCGCAGCATCTCCTTCAGCTGACTACTCAAGAGCACCGCTTGTACCGTGGAAATCTGTGCTATGATCTTTACAGATTCTGTAATGTGAAAAAAATGCAGGCACTTAGGATCTAATATGGTCGACACGATGGAAGTTAGATGCAGAAGTCGGTAAGAGTTTCAAATACCAAACCTTTTCTACGTGGGATCTTGGACAAATGGATCCTGAGGGTGAGTTGGTACCCTTCTTTTGCTGGTTCAACGATCTCAATTGCATCATCAGTGCGGATATCCCTTATCATCTGTGCTGCATCAAATGAGAGTCCATGGGATCTCGAGAATTCCTCCGACAGCAGTGGAGTCGAGATTGATAGGTGGGCAAGGAATGGCTCCGAGTCAGAAGACTGTCCATTTATATTGCATCAAGGAAAGCAAAAGTATCAGCCTAAGAAGAAGACATGGACAAATTATGATCAAAACTGAGAGCTTTGTTACCTGAATATGGTATCGTACTGCATTGAATTCGTGTATGTGCTGATCGATCTCTACGGGCTTCTCGGCACTGGCATTTTCCAAGACAACAACTAATCATCGGAGTAAAGCTGCAACCAGAGAAGCTGAAAACTTTCATCTTACCTGTGGAGTTCGAGGAGCGTTTTCTTCAGTGCAGGGGAAGCTCTATCGAAACACGCCATCGCCATTTCTAACTCTCAAACCTTCCTCTCCTTTTCTTCTCCCCTGTACGTAAAATATGGGACTTCAGTTATGATACTCGGAGTTTCTTGCTATGGCGAAAGTGGGGGGAAATGCTTTTCTACCCTACCCTCCCTTGTGGATGTTTGGGTGGTAAGTTTAGTCCAAAGTTGCAATCATGATTAGCTGCCGTGAAAGCAATCTTTCACCATCTCTGTATGCGTGCGCTTGCAAGGGAGTTTCAGTGTCCAGATCATGGAGCTGTTTGCACTGGATGGATTGCAATTCTGGGGGGACCCAAATGAGTTCTTACTCCATTGAGTTAAGGACCGAATTGGGATGAATGTGAAAGTTGAATGGGGACTCCTATGTAATGCTAGTGAATGATCAGGGGATCTAACTGTGAAATCGAGGAAATCTCAACTTGACCCGCCTTTTTCTTTTTAGTTTTTTTTACCAATGATTTGATGGGTCAGAGTCCGTCTCTAATCATCTGTCTCCGCATCTTCCCTCTGTGTTCGTCTTTGTTCAGAGAATTGATCAAAGGAGCATTGACTCAATCCTGCATTCTCCCTTTTCATTGTCTTTCATGACATATATGTGAGACTATTCTTGTTGACGGTTATGATTCCTCAGGTTGAATTTTTGTTTGGTACTAATTTTTTTGGGATCGAAGTCTAAGCCCTAATTTCGGCTGTATACTCCTACTTTAGGATCCTGTAATCCTTGCTTTGCTGATGGCATCTTGTCTGCTTTGATTCAAGAATTGATTTTTCCAGTCAAGATCATGAGCAAGTCTAGAATTTGCCGCCTTTATGGCAGTTCTTGTGGGTTATCCACGTTAGACAGAAATTAAATGAGTTTGGTTCCCTTGTTTATTTAACGAATGATTGAGGACTAAATGAGTCCCAGTTCTTCTTGATGGGGGCAATATTCTCTGTTATTTGATTTGCACATACGTGTCTCCATCCAGATCGTTAAACGCATCACTCCTTTGATTATATGTTGTCCTTCTGATCTTTCTGCTTACCAGTCATATAACTGTTTCAGTTTGCGGAATTCCTCAACCCTCTGATGATTAGTTCTCTCTCACACGAAGTATATTTTCCGAGGCTTGGTTGTTTGAGAAGATTCGTTAATCCAGGTAGCAGATCAAACAATGCATTTATTGTTTGTTTGTATTGGGAATGCGTATACCTTTTCCTTGGGCATGGTAATCTGCACTGTAATTTTTATTGCCTTTAGGTTGATCATTTGATGCTTATAGAGAGTTGAAAACATCCCATGTCCCCTTTGTAGCACGGGGGGTATTATTGTGCTTTAGTATCTCCTTAAGACTTAGCTGGGGTGAGGTTCACTGGGATCATATTCATTTACATGCTTCTGTTAATCTATCTTGGCAATTGTTTCTGTGTACATGAGGATTGTGGATTAATTCACTTTGTTGGGCTATATTTTTTTCTCAATTAGAGAATCTCATGCAAGGAGTCTTTCCTCTTTTATTCCCTCCCAGTTTGTCTGCCACACTGGCAATAGTTCAGACCAGGAGATGAACCACCATTCCCAAAGGATCTTGGCTCCTGGCACGTTGAGGAAGCGGAAGGAGAGGGAACCCATGCTCTCTGGAGCTGAAGTCGATGCTGCAAGGAAGCCTGCTGGACCAACTGCACCAGCTGAAGCATCATCCCATCCTGAATTCGACAACCGGATCCTAGCCAGCTACATGGCCTACGAGTTTCTAACCAGGGGGACACTGCTGGGTCAGAAGCTCAACAATGGCCGGATGGAAGCAGATGGTGTGAGCCTGCCAGGACCCAGCTCGGAAACCCACACGAATGAGATAAAGGAGAGCAGGAGCTACACCGAGTTAGCATGCATCTTGAAGATGGAAGGGGTTCACATTCCTATGATCATTAATCCCACAGAACTGGCCGGTTGGATTCAAATGTAAGGTGTGTGTGCACATTGCTAAGGTACCACTGTGCCATGCTTATATACCAAAGAATCAAATCGTCCTATTCTGTTGTCCGGCCAGAGACAATTAGTGGATACTCCTTTTTTTGTAATGAGTTTAAGAGTGAATGCACCCTGCCAGTGGGCTTTTTTTTTTTCTATCCATTGAGTACCCATTGACTGATTGGTGTGAATGCAATTTGCTCCACTAATATGTAGGAATTCTCGAGGTTAGAAGCCTCCATGTTGTGCAATTGCAGTAAGAGATCATCCACAAGTTTCACTTGCGGACAGGAGAAGGGAATATGAGGTAGATAATATGCTTGTCAAAGTAAATACAATTTGGGCCCGATGATGGTCCAATATTGGCTCCAAAATTTCAGTTATTGTTACATTTGAGGTATTATCTAAAATAAATTTATGATAAATGAAGTCCAATAGTGACAGTTGTCTGTTTGGAGAAGGGCATATGAGAGTTTGGCAAGATAAGACCTGAGATTCCATGTACTCTTTCTTGGCTTATTGATTCACATCCAAGACCCTTAGATCCTCCCATTTAGATCCCAATCTGTCAAGGATTCCTTCCTTAATCTTAACTTCTATCTTGGTCTGTCCGATCTGGGCAAAACTCGTACACAACGATCTAATCTTTGTCAAGTACATGCCATGATTACCCTTCTAAGGACGTACTATTATAATCGAACAAATCATTCTTGGACGAGACCAGATCGAGCATACCAAGAAAAAAATGATCTCTAATTTTACCCACATTTTAGCTGACGCGAGGCAAAGTTGATCAAAGGAAATAAAATGGGAGGAGCAGTGATGGTACCATGGACATACCCATCAAATTATAAGATATCAAAAGAGAAATCATATTGTTACACTACAAATAATAGTTGTCATGATCTAACTTAATTGGGAGCGTAAGAATTGTAATGTTGGGTAAGATGGAAGAGTTTATTGAAAGACTCACTACAAAATTGATGGTAAAAACTGCATGAGTAGTGATCTGCTCAATTTGATGGAGAAGCTTGTTTATGTTAAAATTATTGTCGTTAAGTTCAAACTGAACTTACATATTGTTGGTAACTATCACATTACTCGTGATTTGCTCATGCAGTAATTGAGATTAGGTAAAAGTGGGCAAAATGGTTCTTTAATCTCTGTAAAATGGTTCGGGCTCCTAGGGCGGGCAACAAGAGTCCGTGACCCAACACGAGTGCGGTGCGCCACCAAGAATGCAGTGAATTAGTATATGCATGGTAAGTGATTACATACATGTAATGATAGAATTGGAAATACTACATTACACCTATTATAATTGCAACCACTAAGATAAACTGTATTAATCATTATTTGCTGTTGGTTGGTGTGAATTTGCTCTATATCTTGAACTATCCTTCCTTGGAAAAATATGTGATATATATATATACCAAAACTTTGGAATAGTCACCTTTTATACCAAATATAAATAGTGTAATTTATTATCAAATATTTCATAAAATAAACATATTTTTATCAATTTTAACTTTCCTTGAAAAGAATAGACACTATTGTAATGAAATCTCTTCAGTAAAATTAAACATCATAATCATATTTTAATTCTCATAATATTAGTATTTTATTTTATTTAAATTAAATATACATTTAAAAAATATAAATTATATATAGTTTTCCTTTAATAAAATTATAATTGAAATTTATATAAAATTAATATGCTGTATAATCAATTTAAAATAATAAATTAAATATCATATACAATTGTATTATAATTTACTACTAAAATTATATGAAATAAAATTAATTACATAAAATTTTAATTATATATAATTTTTACGTGCAAATTATATATAATTTATATTTTTACTCATACTAAAATAATACAATTTATTATTAGAATATTTTAACCAAAGAAAATATATATGGGCAATAAGTTTATTTTACTGTTTAAAATTGATTAAATAAAATTGTAAATATATATTTAATAAAATATTTAAAATGAATATTTTAAGTTATTAATAAAAAATTATACATAATTTAAATTAAATAAAATATTTATATATAAATTATAATATCATATAAACACACAACTTAAACTTTTACTGATACTAAAAATATATGATTTACTCATAAAATTCTATAATTATTATCAATCATAAATATATTTGTGTAAAATATTTAATTTATTATTTCAAATAAATTACAATTAACTTTATATAATTTTATTAAGTGATACTTATATATAATTTAAATTAAATAAAATATTTATATAAAAATTAATATAATAATATTTGAAGAAATTATAATACTATTTTAAAATAAATTATATTACTCCACTTATTATTATTTAGTAGTTAAGATATTTGAATTTTGCAGAGTTGATGGTAAAAGTTTGTTACTTCACTCCATTACACCCAAAAATAATAATATATTATATATGGCAAATTGTTAAATTCAATCTCAATTAAAAAAAAGTTAAATATACAAATATTTTCATTTTATAAAATATATGATACTAAATTGTAACGAATTGTTAGTCAAATGAGCGTGTTTGAAATATAATAAAAGAAATACTCAAATTTGTAATATGGAGTAAATCAACTTCTACAAATGAGTAAATCTCACTATGTATGTTGGTAGAATAATCAATTCATTTATGGTAGGGTATGAATTAATTTATTGCTACTAAATTAGTATTTTGATTATTTTTAATCTTTATTCTTATATACTCATAATAAATATTTATTTTACTAAAATGTAATTTCAATAATTAGAAACTACATTCTAAATTATTATTGAATATCATTTTAGTGGGTCTCATAATTATACCTTAAAACAAAGAAGCTCATCATTCTCTCATATACATCAACTAACTCCCTTGTAAGTTTGCATCAAATATGGATAATGCACATATTAAATTATATATCAAGTAATGATCAACTCCTACTTATGACATATAATTGCTTCTATTGCCTAACCTTCAAATGGTTGGTTTAATCTTGCAAGGCCTTGAATATAGACTAGAAAGTATAAAAGAAAATAAAATATCTTTAATTTTGTGAGGGGGCATATCTTATCTCATTGATTAGTTTGGGTATTTTCTATATATGACTATTGGCTTTCAAAAGTTATATTGGGGCAACCCATTAAGAAGAATAAATACCAAAATATCATAATCATTCCATATATATATATATATATTTTTTTTTCCATTTTTTTAGAAGCATCTCCCATATATATTCATAATGTCTCATGACGTTATCAGGGGAATAAATGTGAAATAGCACAATTTTTTTTTATCTCCTTTACATTTCCCATATGGATCACTTCATCAAAGTATAGTTAAACTCTCTATTACATAAGGCAATTCCAATGGCTGTAGCCAGGGAAAAAATTGACCAATTATTTTCTTGTCTTAGAAAACAACGGTTAAAGCACACTAACTGGAGTTTGGGCATGCTCCTTCTTTTGTTCTAAATGTTCATGGCTTAGCATGAAAGATGCCTTTTATGTCTGTCTAGTTCTCATTGGAAAACGCACTTGAATCTTTCATCTTTCATCTCTGCGTCCCTCCCTCCAATTTTGTCTGCCACTGAAAATAATCCATACCAGGAGATGAACCAGCGACATCCCCGTAGGATCTTGCCCCCTGGCGCGTTGAGAAAGCGGGCGGAAAGGGATGCCACCCTCCCTAAACCTGAAGTCACTGTCGCAATGAAACCCCCGCGCCCAACTCCACAAGCTAAACCCGCAGCCGAACCTAAGGTAGACGATAAGATCCTAGCCGGCTGCATGGCCTACGAGTTCCTAACAAGGGGAACACTGCTTGGTCGGGTGCTCGATAATGGCCAGACCCAGGCGGTTCATGTGAGCCCTCCTGGATCCAGCAAGGAAGCCCGGACAAACTGGATGAAGGAGAGTAGGGGGCTCAACAATGGTCGGACCAATGCAGCAGCTCATATGAGCCCTCCAGGACCCAACAAGGAGACCCATCCGAGCCAGATGAAGAAGAGTCAGAGCTACACCGAGCTAGCACGCGTCTTGAAGATGGAAGGGGCTTACATCCCCGGAATCGTCAACCCCACGGACCTCGCCCGGTGGGTTCAAAATGGTCCATCTCCGGACCAAAGAGTCCAGAAGATTGAACATCGGAAGAGGAAATGTAGATGTTAGAGTGATATATAGAATATGCAAAAAAAAAGGTGGGTGATTGCATTGCCAATTGTAGCTTTGAAGGGGACAAGCCATTGAATTTAGTACCTCACCCCACTTTAATCTAATTTGGATAACAACAACAAGTGGAGTGTTGAATTAAGTTGGGAGGAAAGGCAAGTAACTCAACTCCAACTTGCTTATAATGGGTTGAATCCAATTTGATTAATAATTAATCCACATCAATATGTTAACTTTTCTTCTTATTTTTTAAAGATAATTTATATATTGCAATGAAGTTTTTCATTTGATAAATAAGATGTACAAAATTGATTGAATTCAAGAAATACACTGTAGAATTGATTAATTGTATAGAAGAGTTATTTTGTCACGCCCCGACCCAGTTTGGTCGGATCTCCGTCATCAACACGCCACTCTCCTGGTTTATTAAAGAGTTTTCCCTTATCGTAAACCGTAAATAGTAAGGCATCCTTTAACTTACACCTTTTTTACTGGAATATCATAATCAAAACTGTATGAAATTTAAAACTTTACGTACCTGTCTTACAGACATCTTAGTTTACGATCTTTAAGGGAAGGATTTCTGGGATTTTTTGAAAAGGATATAAGGGAGAGTGTGATTACAACTACTCAGTTAATGAGTTTTTAAAAGCTTTTAACTTTTAAAAAAAATATTTATATGGAGTGTATCACACTCTTTTGTTTTAAAAAATCCCATTATTTAAAAATTTAGATTTTTTCCATTATTTCTTAGTTAACACGGTGTGTCATCACCCAACACTTTTCCTGCCACCCGGATAGAAGTACGACCACTTCTACTCTGGGAATGAGTGGATGTACGTGACATCCTACCCACAATCCTGAAATCACTTCTTTATGTCCGTATGAGGACAGAGACCTCATCCTGTCCCCACCCCGGTCTCATGTGCTTTGTGCTACTCCAGATTTTGCATAGACACTTGGAACGACGAACTGCCCTTATGGCCACCAGGTCGTCCAGTGCCCTTAGGACGCATCACTACCCCTCATGGGCATCTTGATGATCCCGTACTCACAGTGTATGCACAAACAATATTTTCTTATATTGCCATGTAATTTGTGGTGCCACTAGTCCAACGGCTCCGACTCTCAACTCAACCCGCAGCTATTTGTCTTAACTAGTCCGTCGACTTGTCATGTCGCATTGCCGCTAGTTGACTGAGCATGTCGGTCCTATCTTGGAAACATGGCCAAACAATTCACTTATTAAGTTTTATGACACATATATCATGTTCATTTACGAGCTCCTGCTCGTGCCAACTGGCCTTGGGCCCACTGTACGAGATTTTCAAAATCGGGCATTTAGCCCCCAAGTTCCAAAATCGAGGCCCCCGGCCTATTAGAGCTCCCGTCGAGAAGGTCTACCAAATAGTTTAAGCATTGGCACACAGTCAAGTGAGAGCACTTCCGACAAAAATAGGTTTTTACTGTACAGCATACCGACCGGTATAAGGACATCTCCGTTCATAACCGATGAACGGGTTTTCAACTTCTTTCGAGGAAGTCTCATCATACCAACCGGGTATGATCTACTTACAACCCGTAAGTAGTTTTTTCATATAACTTTCACGTCACTTTCTCTAATTAGTGATGATTAAAATACCACTAAATAGTAGGTTTTTATATCAATGCACTTATCATCCCCAACCGGGTATGATGTTAGTAAACCCACTCACAACCGGTAAGTGGTTTTTAACTTTAAACCGTGCTCATCATCCCAACTGGGTATGATGTGAATAACCCACTCACCCGTTAATGCCGTGAATTCCACTAAACTGGTTTTTTGTATTCACGCGAGCTTCTCCTTGCTGGTGTTCCCGGTATTTAACGTTTCTACACGATATGAACAACCTTGCTCATTATTACTCGGCATAACAGCCTTCATTCATTAATGAATGAGAAAACCCAAACTTTTAGTTATTTGTAATTAGGTCCCTAAAGTTATTTCTCTTTAACTTTAAGTCCCTAATATCAATTTTTTCTCAAATTGAGTCCCGTAACTTTTAAAATTTATCGTGGTACTTCAATTTATTCAATTTCACCAAAAATGGGTTTAATTTTCTAAATTTCCAATTTGGTTCCCCAATTTTTCCAAAATTACCATTTTGCCCTTCTTTCACAAAAATGGTAAGTTTTTCCCCAAAATTTCTCAATTGGTCCTCCAACATTATTTTCATGCCCAATTGACCCTCAATTTCATAAAATTGTATTTTGGCCCCTTTGAATTTCGAAAATCCCCAAATTTTTCCCCAATTTCAATTTTTCAACACTACTGAATTTGATTTCATCAAATTAACCGATCAAACACTTCTAATTATTGAAATTGGAGTTGAAATTGAGTTCTTGTATGTTCATACGATTCTAAGAAACTTTGAATCACAAATTTTAACGTCGGAACGGGCTCAAACGGAGCTTTGCCGGAAAATAGACTGTAGAGAGTCCGAGCTTTCGATCTGGGCAGATAGATCTCGTCCTGAGGTTAATCCTAAAATCAAGTATTGTATCAATTGATGCGGAATTGGATTAGAATTTTGGTATTGAAATTCGGTCGACTCTCTCTTTAGCACCGATCGAAAATTATAAAGGGGAGTCGAATTGGCTTACCTTTCGGTCCTAATTCGGCCGTGGAAAGGCTGAAGAAGTGTTGGGAGGGCTTGGTTTGACCTGAGGAGGGCTTGAAATGGCCGATTTCAGCTTGGACGAAATAAGGTAGCTTCGGTCCACCGGAGTTGCTTCACTATTCCATCATGTCGGCGCTTCTCCAACGATTCTCGGATTGACTGAAGTTTGCTAACAGATAGCTGTCTTCTCCCTGGTTCTAAAGAGCCCGACCTTTGTTCAAGTCGAAGCTCTAGTTCGAGTTTTACCGGGAAATGGAGCAGTAGAGAGAGAGATAAGTGTTCAGGTGTGAGGAGAATGAAAAGGGGATAACCTCTTTATTATATAGTGGTAAAACCCATTCTCACACTACTCTGAGGTAAGAGTTAAGTTTTTATGGAATCTAGTTCACTTGAACCAATTTGATTTTTGTTTTCTAGTTTGTGTTAAATTTCTTTTCCAATATTTAATAAATCCTTTGAATCAACCGAAAGTTGTAAATTTTCATATTACTTATTCTCAAATGTAAACCGGTTTGATTTTCTTATTCGATTTCACCGGTTTTTTCCTTCTTTTCCTTAACTCAAATGTGAGGGGTTTACATATTTGTTTATTTTAGGATTGAACTCAATCTCATACAAAAAAAATGCATGCACTGATAATGTGGGATTGAGTGAAATAAAATATAACTCTCGTAAAATTTGTACCAATTTTTTTGGGTATTATAAACCAATACAAATTTTACTATATTTATTACTATTTTACTTTTAATCAAAATTAAATTTATTATATGTAAAAAATTATATTATTGATAAATTTAATGATGTATCTATCATCTAGTTTTAAAATTTGCATTTTTAATAGATTGGCTATATGAAGGAAATGGTTAAGGTTCCCATTATTCACCTTAAGATATCCTATCATCTATGTCCAAAAAAGGAAATCACAAACTACTAAATTAAATTGATATTAATAAATATTTGTAAAAACTAATATTTTGATATCAAATATTATAAAATTGCTTATTTAGGGTTAAATATTATTTAAAAAAAAACTCTTTTAGGGTTAAACTTTGGATAAATAAACCAACTTAGTATTTGCTTGTGACACTAAATTAACATATTATATCAAATGCTCACCAAAAATATCAATATGTCACTTTTTGAAAAAGTTAAAGAATATCAAAGTAATTTAGCCAAAATGTTTGAAACAAAATGAACATTTTTAAAATGATTAATATCAAAATCGTAAATTTATGAGCTTAAATTTTGAAGTGAAAATAAATTTGATTGATTATAAATTTTGAAGTGGCAACTTTCTCTCCACGTAGGAAAGCGCCACCCTCAGTCACTATTATGGAATCCGGTGACATTTCTCTTTGTAAGTCTACCATAAGCCTTTTCTGACCTCCATCTACTCTCTTGGGGTTCCTTGTTCCAACGAGTTCTCTTTTCTCCATTAACTTTTGTGATATGTTTTATGCAACCAACAATTTTGTTTCATGTAATAGTTGACCTATAATGTTCTATCCTCTCTACACATGTTTTTATATTTTTCTGCAGCATGAGCAACACGTGCTTGCTAACGATGGGATTGACAGAGGACTGATCGGCAAAAAAACGGTGTTTCCTTACTCCAAATCGGATGTTTTCCCATTAATCTAATCGAACATCTAAAAGACCCCTCTCTCACTCTAATGCGATTTAAAGAAATGGAAATACTTGCAGAAATGAGTTACAAATTGGTATTAAGAGAATGCCGAATAGGATGAACGTATTAAAATAGATTAAAAAATTGATTTGAGTCGAGATATGCAATATTATGAAAATAATACTAAATAAATCCTAAAGGATACTATTAATCAATATAAAGTAGAGAAATATTCAATTGAGAACTAAAAGTAATTATATTAAATTCATCCGTCCAGATACACTCTCGATAACAATTGGCCCAAATTCAATAGGTAGATTGCCTCAATTTTTTGGCTAGCATGCTATTAAAGAATATAATTTTTTGTATTCTTACCAATAAGTTGAATGACTGAAGTAAAATTGGAACTGAGTTAACTTTCATTCTTCTCGTATGTCCCACACGACAACCCTCTTTGGGGCAAATAAAATAGTGAACCTATCACTCAAACTCAACAAAACATGTATCCACATTCCCAAGCTATTTTTCATACACTTACACTCGATCACGACTAAAAAAAAGTTACACACTAGGGTGCCACCACGTGACCCACCGTCTTTAGTAAATTCCGTTCATTTATCAACTTAGGTTTATTTTTCAATAAGTATTAGTACCAACTTAGATTTATTTTTCGATAATTATTAGAACCTGGTAAAAAATGTACTATAAAAAAATGAACATGGTACCTTAGGGATTTGTCACGAGATAATAGAAGTTAATTATATTTTTTAAAAAGTTTTAATACAGTATGAAACTTGGGACCAAAATATATATTTAGCAAAATTAGGGGGTAAAATTGGGAATAAAATTTTTTGGATGACCCAATAAAAACATAAGAAATGTTTAGACAACCAATTAAAACAATGGAAGAATTTTACACTAGAAAGATGAGGTTTGGAAGTAAGAGAAATAAAGTGGAACTTTTAAAAAGTAAAAGGGTCAAAATAGTAAATAATAGGAAGTTAGAGTCTTAAATGACATTTTTGGGACTTGGTGACTCAAGTGAGAACACGAAAAAATTGGGGATATAAATGAAAATTTTAAAAAGTGTAGAGACTAAAATAAAAAACTCTGAAAGTATAAGGTAGGTAATTATAAAAAATATAAATATTGAAAATTTATTTTTGAAAAAATTAGGACCCAAAATATAATATTTAGTAATTTAGACCATAAGAAAAATTCTAAAAAACCTAAAACGATTTTAAAAGTGGAATTAAGATATATGATGAGAAAAGTGGGCTATAAACCACATATTTATAAATTGAGGTTGAATTTAATGTTTACGAAAGAATGGGTAGAAAATGAGCTTAAATCCTACCACTTTCAAAAGTTAGCTTAAGCCCAAAGTTTTAAAACGAGCTTAGGCTCAAAATTTTGAAAAATGGGGTAATAATTCATTGATTTTTAGAAAATGTCACTCTTCACCGAGAAACTTTTCTAAAACAGCAACAAACTCATATTTTTTGTGGATGAATATTGTAATATCGAAATTTCTAAAAATAAAAATTTAGTTTAATTGGATAAAAATTGAGATTGAATTGAAAATAAAAATTTAAACAAAAAATTTTAATCAAATCATATTAAAAAATAATTTTTCAAAAAAGATATTAAAAATTTTAGAAAGTTGGTTTAAATTAGTAATGATTAAAAAGGGTGGAAGGGTTGAAATAATGTAAAAAGGTAATTTTATAAAAAAGATTAAAAAAATAATAATAAAAGGAGGGTCCATCCACTTTACTCTCGGTTCTATCGGACTACCTCATGTCCTTCGCTCACTCTCTAAAAGAAAACACTAATTACTATACTTTTTATCAAATTAACTCGATTTTTTTTATCAAATTAGAAAACCGATAATTTAGTTGGCAATTCTCATACCAGTGTCCCTAATAAATTAATTAAGCTATTTCATCCATATCAAATTAAATTTCTCTTCAAATTTTGGAAAACTCATTCCTTAACTTTCTCATTTTGTATTAAAATACTGCAAACCAACTCATTTTGACAACCTTTTGGATTTTTTAGGGGCCAGATTTGGCAACACTTTAGTCAACAGGGTCAAACTAACCTCATGCCTCTCCTCTATCTCTAGTAAGTCTATTATGAAACTTTCATCTACTGACATCCGAGACTAAAATTTGTCAAACTTCGGCAACCACTTGGTCTGCCACCACTATAGAACAAGTCGCCTTGTCCTTAGCTTCAAAATATCAACCCTAAGCCACGGGTGGTGTTCTATCCAATGAATATTTCCGACAAACCCCCAATAGCTTGATTTCAGCCATTATTGGAAAACATCCAAATTTGGTAAGGATAAGACTATCAACTACTCACACAACTATTTTGAGTATATTTGTGAAATATGAAGTTAGTTTGAGTTGTTTTCAAATTTCGGAAAGCAAAGTACAAATTTTAAAAAGTTTAAGGTTTAATTTTCAAAATAAATAGGAAAATGTGGGAAATAGTCTCCAAGGGAAGTATAAGGGACTAGGAGATGATTTTGAAATAAATGGAGTTTTAAAAATGATTATCAAGATTTTAGAGGAAAAATAATCATTTTTTATACATAAGAGAAAAAATTGTTATTTTTACATAAAAATGAGCAAAATGATTATTTTTTGGTAAATGGAGGTAAAAGTGATCAATTTTGGTGAATGTTGAACAAAAATGTAATTTTTGCATAAAAGAGGTAAAATTATTATTTTGCACCATAAGTGGCAGAATAGACACTTTGACAAATGGTGTGTGAAAATAATAATTTTAGAAAAATAAAGGAGTAAAAATATTTTTTTACAAGAAAATAGTAAAATGATAATTTTGTAAAGGTGGGTAATTTAATGTGATTTTTTGAGAAAAATGATCTACGAGATATTTGGATAAGATTTAGAAAATTTCTCTATCTAAATAAGATATAGTAATTACTAGTAAAAAAAAAGGATTGTCAATGCACAAATAGTTCCTACGGTACCTTAGAAGTAAAATTATAATTATGAAAAATTAAGGGGCGATATAAAATATAGTGATGTTGTGACAACAATAATTTTCGAACCGAAAAATGATACTAAATCAAGGAAATGAAGCACAGACTGTTCCTTGAATCGAATCAAGATGGGAAATGGGTTCGAAAAAAAACTTTAACATGATGAGAAAGGGTCATAAAATACTTTAGAAAATATTCTGAGGTCCGAAATCAAGTATTGAGAAAGACTTGGGAAAAAATCGATTCGAATTGGGTTCGGGTTGAACCATGCCACAAAACCTCCTATTTTTAGAGAAAACTAAACAAAGTGGAATGTGATAGTTTTTAGGTTCATTCAATAGAAAATTGAATAAATAATATTTAGATATTTTTATTTAGCCAAGAATCGATCGAAAAGGGGGTGAACCGAGACATTCGTCGAAAATTGATTCGCTACACTGCAAACTGGTCGACATGCCATATCGGTCTGACCCCGCTGAAGGTCGAAAAACCCAAATTCACCCAACTAACTTCTAAAATTTGTCCATTAGTAAATTAATTCATCCTCAAGGCCACATGCTATGGATTGACGCATGAAAGTTATGGTTGGATATCCATTTAAGTCTAGAATCCAACCATATAAATCTTGGATGTTCCCCATCAATTTTGGAATCAAAATTTGTTCTCAAATCCAAATAACTCCAATTTGTGGTACGAGAGCTTGCATATAGTACTACTGCTAGTTTTTTCAACGCAACCGATGATCATTCTAGAGCAACTACTTGGAGGGCCATTTTTGGCGCTGACCATTCTAGATCAAACATTACCGAGACTTCTCTTGTCATAAATATAGCAACTACTTTGAGGGCCATTTTTGGCACCCTGACATGTCCAACTTGCTAGAAAAAATTTAAAAGACTACTTGAAGTCTCTATGTTCCAATGTCATTAACCTTACATATTTTAGGCAAGTGTAGAGTTGAAATTAAATCATTAAAGCTTGGATTTGCTAATTAAAGGCAGTTGGAGAGGATCTTGGTATCTAGATTTTTCTAGGAACTAACTTTCCAATGACACTAGTGTCGACTTAGGCGGTAAGACCAAGCAAAATCCCAACTTTTTAACCATGCCAGAGAAGAGTGATCAAACTAGGAACCAATAGGGAATTTCTATAGTATTGGTGTGTGAAAGGAAAGATGACCTTTTTCGAAAAATATTGATTTTTTAAGAAATAAAGAAATAATTAAATACTTTATTTTACAAAATTAGATAATACTACATTTATAATTTTGAGTACGAGTTGAGATTTAATATATAAAACCTCGATCATCAATAACTTCACTCACTATGCATTAGTCCACCCCTTTCAAGAACCAAAAAAGAAAAAGAGAAGTACAAGAGTAAAAAACTTGATTAAAATTTGAGGTGAGATCATAGGAGACAACCAATTAGATGCAAGTCAAATATTTGTTCTCATGATTTTTAGATTTTGTAAATATTATATTTGATTTATGAAAAGTGTAAATTATAAGTGAATTTTATAACTTTTATTTTTATTTTAAGACTTATATTTTATCAAATCTAAATTAGTTCAGCGTTAACTATCATAGTACTGAAAGATCCGATAATTGTGTATGATACCATTGTTAAAGGTAAGTTCAATTCCTAATGTGCAAGTATGATATGTGTTTGATCAAACATGGAAAATAGATTCAAAAGGTTGGGAAAATTATATTCTTGGACGAGTCTCTGTGAGAATGAAAGGGATTGATCTAAGTGATTTTTTTTATGATTAAGACAATTTGAAGAGTTTCAAAAGTTGAGCAAATAGTTTACAAATTAGAAAAGTTAATGGGTCATTTTATAAATATGTAAAGTATAGTTATTGATTGCAAAATGGACCATAGGTGTTGAATTGTAAAAATAGAAGGTTTTAGCACTTGAGTGCAATTAACAAAAGTTTATGGATCAATTTCTAAAATATAAAAGTTGTGAGATTAAAGTAAAAAAAATTTTAAAAATAAGGGTTAAATTGTGAAAATGAGTGTATAAATAGTGGGAAATAAAAATTTATAAACTAATTTATGACACTATAAAGTTAAATAATTATATGATGACAAAATGAAAAGTTTTAAAAAATTATATATTTACAAAATTTATTAATAACAAATAACTTATAAGTGTGATCATTGTGAAATATGTTTACAATCATTGAGAGAAAAAACTAAATATTTATTAGATATTTCAATTAATATATCCCAATTTACTTTACTGACATCAAAAATGATTTCATTCATTTGGTGTATTTTTGTAAAAGTTATAATCTATTTTCCTGAACTTATTATTTAGTACTTGACTAATTGAAATTAGGCTTATGCGCCCATTATTTATTCATTTCATAAATTTATAATTGAAGTGTGAGAAGTTTGAATTTGATTTATTAGTTAATTTAGTGTCAAAATTTGGATAAATGACAAGTTATTCTAAAACTTTATATATTCACTTATTGAGCCCTAACCCATCCTTTCGTTCACTCATGGATCACATAGGCGTCCAGACATACCCAAAAACAGGCAACACTTTCTTCAATGAACTCAAAAGGCAACCCACCCGAGATGTCCTTTAACTATTGCATGTTAATGGGAGTATCCACTTGCACGACTTTCTGATACCAGAACCATGTCTGTCATCAAGTCAATCAACACCAACTAGATATTCTTTTTTAACTCTCAACTTTTGTTACTATGCATTTAATTTGAAACTACCTATGCTCATAATCAACACACTTTTCCCACATAGTTTATATCAGATATGATAGTAAATCGAGATATTTACCTCACATGAAATCCTTATCATTGATTTTCCTTAATGGTCGAGCACAAGGTGCAGAGCACCCACTTCAGTGGGTTGTAGCTCCTTTTGGGTTGTTCCTTCTCTTTTTGGTCTGCTAATGTGATCAGCCACGTTCATTTTATGGCTCAAAATGTGATCGACCAAATGTAGCAATTGATTTTTGGTAATGGAGGGAAGTGTACTAGCCATGTTAAGTGCATATATATATATATAGAGAGAGAGAGAGCTATATTAATCGTCATGACATGTGATATACTCAGTTTCCACTTCTTACCATGAGCTATATTGATATGTACCCATTTGAAATCCGATCCACACCAGCACCTTCAAATTATAATTCGCTCAAATCACTCATAATCATCCACCAAATTACCATTGCCAACATTAATTTGTTGCATAATTCAACATTTATTTCTTTCACACAATGATGCCATCATGATGATATCATATCATACTAGGAAAAAAGTATATCACACATAATCCATATATTCCTTCTTCCATGGCCATCTCCAATGTACCATTGGTTTAATTAATATATACACCTATCAGACCAAATACTATGAATCAAATGATTTAGCTCCTATATATCACACATAGGTTAGGCCCACAGTATTGGGGTACATTATAACACTCAATTCATCTTTGAACAGACCATGTAGGGTGACCATTGAAAACCTTAGGCCAATGCCCTTCAAAACATGGGTGCCCTCCTTTTTTCTATTCTTTATATGGTAAAAAATGGTGAGGAAACTTTGAGTGGGTTCCAGCAAATGTAGGCATATGAAAATTTTAATTATTTTTATTAATTTTTTTTAAATGTTAAATTTTCATTAGAAAGTCATATTATCGGAGGCTATCATATCATTTGATAAATTCAATATAATGCTCACATCTTAATAACCACATGCATGCATACCACATACCTTATCTATCTCATGAAGGAATTGACAAAAATTGGAGTGCTACATAATTAGTTTTCCATAGATTTTTAGTGCTTCCTCATATTGGCCCTTTGTTCCCCACGCTTTCTTTTGATTAGATTTGTATGCTTTGTCCATGCTTTGAATTGTAGTTAATTATTCAACGTGCTTCTCTTTATAAATAATCAATAACTAAATATGAAATTGTCGGCCGAGTGTCTTTGAGAAATGGATTTGGGTAATCTTTACTTTTAATTAGCTTTAAAATAATAATCTATGGTACAAATTTACTAGTTAGAACATATGGGAGACACTTTTATCCATTAAATATACACTTTTAGTATCCACCGCTACTTTATCTGTTCCAATTAATCATATCTTTTAATTATATGGTAATTTAATTGATTATATACTTTATGGTAGTAT
The DNA here is from genome assembly GCA_030064435.1 of Trapa incisa. Taxonomy (NCBI): domain Eukaryota; kingdom Viridiplantae; phylum Streptophyta; class Magnoliopsida; order Myrtales; family Lythraceae; genus Trapa; species Trapa incisa. The sequence continues at coordinate 3,485,308 of CM057772.1, forward strand.
GGGTAGCAATTTTTTTTGCACAATAATATTATTCATATATTAGAGATTTAAGATTTAGTATAATTAATTAAATTATTTCAACTATTGTATTTCATTATTTTAAAATAATAAATTTGATAAAAAAATCGGATATAATAATAAAACACCTACTTTAACTTCAATTAAATTGATATTATCATAATATATAATCGAAATATCTATTAGTTTTACTATTAATAATACTAAATTTAATTTGGTTAAATTTAATAAAAATAACTTAAATTTTATTTTAAATTAATATTTTAAAATATTTAAGTGAAATCGATATTTATAACTATTTATTTGATATTATTTACTCTAATTAATTATATACCAAAAATTATATACCAATCTTGCTGCTATAAAGAGTAGCAATTTATTCGATTAGTTATAGCAGCAATTGATTCGATTAGTTTGGGTTGCTTGTACCCGCACACCGCTTAGACAATGGTGACTTTAGATTGAGTTTTAAAGAGTCGGGTTCGGATATAATATAATCCGAGTTTGAATCAAAATTACGTTAATTTGGGTCCGAATTTTTTAGGATTAGGAAGGGGATCGGGTGGGTCGTGTTTTTTTTTTTTTGCCAACCAGTACCCATGTGCACAACTTGCGCTATTCTCACTTCAGCTTTTTGAGGTGTGTGTAGCCTTCAGCTTTCAAGTACGAAACTGCTTGTCACCCTTCCACCCATCGGGTTTTGGGAGTCCGCCGTTGTCTCCACTCACCGCAAAAGATTGAGAGGCTCGGAGAAAGAAGATGTTAGGTCAAATGGGACCCGCAGTGAATCGTTTTCAAAGATTTTCTTATAGGGATACTATGAGGATTTCATGTATTTGAGTTAGATGCGTCAGTCACCACACCACCAACAACTTCAATCGTCTATTCATCCCAATCCCAAGTATTCCTTTATGCAAATAGTCCATAGTAGAATCCCATCCAAGTGGAATTGATATGTGAATTGCCTGATGAATAAGACTGCTTTGAGAGGCGTCTAGGGCTTAATACAGTAGTGAAGTGTTCTGCAATATTATCCTAATCATCGAGCCCCCAAGTCGTAAGCACAGTTGACCTGACCGGCACTGTTTTTATCAAGTGATTTTGAGGGTATCTAAAGGTGCCACTACTTAATGCCCCGTACAGCCTTTAGTTAATGGATTACATCCACTAATCCACACCCTACTGAGTGCATTTACCTAAGAAAGGATTCTTATTAGGGCATAATTAAAATATGGTTTCCAATAAAGTTCACCTCAGAAATGTTGAAAGTAGATTAATGATGACCACGTTGAATGGTGGTGATCATGGTAAACACAAATATAACATTATTTATAATGGAGGCGAATAACTAATATTATATAAATTATGAAATTATTCTCTCAAATTTATAATTTTTTGGGGTTTTTTAATAGTAAAAATTTATACAATCCTAAAAAAAATACTCTAATTTTTCTTTTGGGATTTGTTAGGTTGGATCTAAATGGGAAGGTGACCCAGAAAAGTGCTGTGCTCATACTGTGGTCTGTGTTTGGTGCAATCTGCCACCACCTGAGCCTTAATTAATTTCCACTTGATGGCTAGTAAATGATAATGAGATTATTAAACAGTATATGGCAGAACATGATGGTTTTATTAGGAAGACAAAGAGGACATATTTGGTGACAAGGGCATCCTCTTATACTCAGCACTTGGCCCTTCCATGCCCAATGTTTTACTTCTTTAACTTTGTTTTCTCTGCCTAGCATCTGATTTGATGCCTTTATGCCCACAGAATTTGGCATCTTCATTATTTGTATAGTAGGGGTTATTTTCCATTTGGTATCTTTATATCAAAAGCCATTATCTCCTCCTTTTATGTTCTACATATAACCGATACGAGTTGATTGACTGAGTTAGCAAGATGGTTTTCTCTGTCACTATTATTCAGAATGGTTTACTTGAGTAAATTAGGAGGAGCATGAAGATATGGTGAATGGCTTATCAGAAAGAAAATGGACATGCTCAACAGTTAGCTTCCACCATACTGGTTAGGTGCAAAAGGATTCATCCTTGTTTCTTTGGAAGTGCTTGCTCCATTCATCATGTCATATGCTTGTCAACTTTGTCTGCATTCTTTTCATATAAACAAGCAGAAGATTTTCTCTCTTTTTTTTATGAAGTACAAAGAGAAAAGAAGGTTCTTGCAGGATATGAAATTACAGAATATACAGGGCCACTCACTAGCCCTCCCACTAAATAAGTGGGTAGAAGAGGAAAAACAAAAAAAAGGAAAAGCTTTGCTAAAACGTCACCACATTGCCTATCTCTCATTTTGTGTGCCCCCAATAATAATATTCAAAGCATTAGTCATAGATGCCACCCAGTTTTTTCCTATTTAGTTTGTTTTTTTTATTTATTGTATCTTCTTCCGGTGGAGGCAGAAAATGTGGATTCAAGTGAAGAATCTAAGAGATAAAGTAAACACACGTGATGGCGTGGAGTGGACTGCGTGCAATGGAAGAGGGTGTTGGTGGCATGTCAAACTCAGACCTGCGGTGAGATTTACGGCTCACTAATTGTTGAAAGTGTGATTAGGCAGCAAGGCCCTAAAATGAAACAGATGGATAGTTCAGGAAGGGGGGCTGATTAGGTAAATGAAGAGTCGGTGGATCACAGTGGAATACATCTTTCTTGTTTGCATATAAAATTAAAAGAAATGGAGAGCTGGTGAAGATCGTATGGGACCCCATGATAGAATTATGAGAATATAGGAATCTCAATAGGCTTTTGTTTTATAAAATGGTGGAATCTCACTACCCTTCTGGGTCTTCTCTGGTTGCTTACCCTCCTCTCATTTGTCTTTTTGGTGGTGCTCTTCATCTTTGACCCATTTTAGTCAAAACATTCAATGTTTAAATTAGCATCTTCTCATTAAAATTGTTGAGAAAAATTGATTGCTAACTAAAATATTAGGTAAATATTATTAAGTTTACTTGTTATCTATCATCACTTAATCTTTTAAATGAATTTAAACTATATACAATATTTTCTTATATAATATTATGATTAGGGTTAGGGTTTACTTTTTTTGACCCACTCAATATGATATGAAAGAATCATATATGATTTATACACTTGTTCTTATTACGTTTTGTAAATGCATTTGGTCTCCAATAGTAGTTATAGGCCACAATTTTCTCACACAATTTAAGGTAAGAGTTTGATGCAGTTTACCCTTGTCCCTTTGACCAACAGAGAGAGATTAGAGCACCAAACCTTATTGGGTATTGCATATTGCATGGTTTTGTCGAGAATTTTGACAGTTTGCCACTTGCTTACACCGAACATGCCACATGTCCTGCACAAGGGACAATCAAAGAGTGAAATAGTAAACCTAAAAAATGGGAAAAGAAATACAGAATATGAATATAGAAAGGTGAAAATTATAAGATTGTCTCTGCAACATTCTCATGTCATTTATGAAAGAAGAAAAGAGAGCTGAGCAAATTGGGAAAGCAACTCGGGGAAGCGTGCTAGAAGCCCACAAAACTTTTCCTCGGATGTCTCAATGCCCAGAAAGGAGAGTAGATATGGGAAGTGTGTGAAATTTTAATTATTGAAAAAAAACACCTTTTCTGAGCAATTAGACAAGACCCATGATTTTGGTTTCCTTTGTTTTTTGCTCCTTGATAATGGGCTATAGCTTATTGGCTTCCCTGTGTTTCTCTTTTTCTCCATATGGGAAAAGGAGCCCACTCATCTCCAACTTGAAAAAAAAGAACAATGTTGGAGTTCCATCAGTAGCAAGATAGCTCATCGTGATCAAAGATGGATTGTGTTGATGGTACAGGCACTTTAAAAAGAACTATTGGAAGTGATCAAGTTCATAGAAAGTATTAGTATTACCTTGTAATAGAATATTTGAAAAGAGATATGCAGGAAGTGACCTATTTGATTTTAAGCAAACCCTGAAAAGGTAGTGGAAGCTAACAAAAGATTAAGGGAAAGAAGAAAGGAGTAAAAAGGAAGTCTTTATTTCTTTCCCTCCAAATACGACTCTCTGGTTTCTCGGCTGCGTGCGTATATAAGCATATCTCAGACTCAGCCCTTCTCTCGTGCTAGATCATCTCTTCAGATTTATCTCCCCTTTTCCTTCCTACTTAAAGCTCCATCCGAAAAAAAAAGTGTACAGGAATCCACCCAAAAAGAGGAGAAGAAATGGTGAAGTTCTCTAAGGAGCTTGAAGCTCAGCTTATTCCTGAGTGGAAGGATGCCTTCGTCAACTACAAGCAGCTCAAGAAGCACATCAAGAAGATAAAGCTCTCGAAGAGGACGAAGCATCCCCAGGACCTGAGCGGAGACTTCTTCGGCAGGTCTATCTTCGGTCCCGTGCGATCTCTTGTGAGAAGGGTCGCCGGCGGGCCTGCCGGATGCGGCAATATTAACTTGCCAGAAAGTATCTTCCAGGTAATAAGATATAAAACTATACACGAGCTAGCTTGATACTATAAATAAAAAAGCTGGTTCGAAAGAATGGGCTGGCCATGGTAGATCCATGGTTTGCAGCAAACTTGCTTATTTATCAGATATTAGTTTTACCAAGCTGAACTTAAACCCTTGCTATCATCCACCCCTCCCTAATTTGCATGTATGAGAGCTTAGTAAGGTCATTTTCATGGAGAAGTCAAGATGTGGGATGTAATACAGATGCAGCTTTCTTTATGCATTTTCTTGATATGCTTACGCTACAACCGATTGAAACATGCATATATATATATATACACACACACATCAGAGTTGCGACAAAAAAATACACCAAAATAGTACAGGAAAATAGAATATATATATATATGTATGTATATTTGAGTGCATACATAGTCCACACTGTTTCAAAACCAATCAAGAAAAGTATTTATCTGCTGGAGTAGCAAAGGTTGATTTAGGGTTCACTGTGAGTCGAATATGGATATATGTCTATCCATTGGTTGCCAAATACGCAAGGTGGCTTTAATATGGAGGAAAAAAATGGGGGGAAAACGGATTCTGAAATGGCCATTAGTTTAAGGAAAAGTCTGCCTGCTGCAAGAAAAGGTAAACTGGGAAACTGCTGTGGGGCACTATGAGCCGCCCTGAGTAGATTTCACGAATGAATCATGAGAGAGATATTCATTTTGTATTCAAGCAGCCATAAAAATACTGAAAACCAGAACATCGAGATAGATAGATAGATATAGAGAGAGAAGGAGAGAGAGAGAGCATGACTTTCCATGACAAGGCTTTTGGTTCTGCTGCGGCAGGTGGATGCTAGAGCAACTCTAGACGATGGAGCAAAGGAGGGAGAAGATGAACTGTACGAGAACGAGCTCGTCCAACTCTTCTCCGAGGAAGATGAGGTACAGGATGATTCAGTTTATATACTTCGATATATATAGGAAGCTGCCTATATCAAACTTTCTTTTTATATGTTTAATGCACTTATAATTTTATAACTAATTCAATTTAAGTAATGTCTAAATATAAAATTATTTAAATATATATTTTTTAATTCACAAATACTAGAAATTTGATTAACTTATTTCACCATTTTCCTTATTCAATATCATTAAGTGATAAAACTATTTTTCATAATATAAAATTCATATTGTAATTAAAAAATAATTATACCATTTATATGATTTATTACAATTTATTCAGGGTAAATTATGCGGTTAGTATAATATATTTTAATTAAATTACGATATGGTACAAAACCTTTTAAATTTTGTCATATGATACAAAATTTGTAAATAAATGTTATATTTTGAGTACATATTATTAAATTTTTACTGATGATATTAGACACGTCATATTTATATCATATTTTAATTAATATTAAATATTGACACGCAATTAAATAATCACGATTTAAAAATAACAATAATATATCAGGTGAAGGCGTTCTTCAGTTCTTTGGATGAAGAGTTGGGAAAGGTGAACGAGTTCTACAAGCTGAGGGAGAGCGAGTTCCTGGAGAGAGGGGAGGCGCTCAACAGGCAACTTCAGATTCTTCTCGACCTCAAGCAAGTCCTCATCGATCGGCGCAGGAAGAGCTCCTCACTCAGGTCGCTCGGTTCCTCCCGAGGTTCCCTGAGCCCATGGCCTTCTTCCGGTCGGAACTCCGATTTCTCCGCCTTAGGTGATTAATGCTTTTGTTAATATCGCCAAATTATTAGGCCAAATAAATTCAAATTACTAGGATGCTAATTTAAATTGGCATTATGTAATTTGTCGATATATTCTGTCCGATAGACATGCCGGTGGAGTGCGATGGTACGCCGACGGCGGACTCGGAGACAGAGGATGTTATATCTGCCCTGGAGAGGAATGGCGTAAGCTTCCTGGCCGCCGCGGCAAGGCCCAAGGCTAAGGCTGGCAACAACAACGGGAAGCCAAATACAACGATGAGGATCGACTTCCCGGCCACGACACCCACGCGCACCATTACCGCCGTCACATCCGTGCTGTGGGAGGACCTGGTGAACAATCCGAAGAGGGATGGCCCCGCGGACTTCATTCACAGAAAGAAAATACAGTACGCAGAGAAGATGATCAGAGGAGCCTTCGTTGAGCTCTACAGAGGCCTTGGACTTCTTAAGACTTACAGGTCCTTATGACTGCTCTGTTAATCGAATTAATATTCACCAGCAGCTACTGTACGTCAGATATCTTAAATTATTTCTGATTCACATGAGGTATTGCTTTTTGCGATGGAATCTTACCTTTGTTTTCTGCATACTTTTGACAGCTTACTGAACATGACCGCTTTCACTAAAATTCTCAAGAAATTTGACAAGGTTAGGCGATGGAATGCCTCATCAATTTGCTTTGGATAGTTAGTTTTGCAGTGAAGAATGAATCCAATTTTCTGGTTTTTTTCCTATATGATGGCGCCCCTTATTGTTATTAGCTCATGCGGTTGTATTTGTTGTAAATATACAGGTGGCAGGGCAGCAGGCCTCTGGGAATTACCTAAAAGAAGTGAAGAGATCCGAGTTTGTAAGCTCAGATAAGGTACTGGGTGAGGCTTAACTAGAGGAAGATGATGGGTTGTACTAGATTTTTTTTCTTCAAATTCTGAGTGGACATAAGCCGCATAATGTCTAACATTTGATTTGCATGTAGATGGTTTAATGGTATCTGACTTGGCTTCACATAAGATAAATCATTCTCCCGTATAGTTTTGAGAAATTTCTTAGGCAATGTTAATGTGGGTATTGATCATGTATCCTTGTCGTTTGATTAGGTTGTAAGGCTAATGGATGAAGTGGAGTCTGTATTCACAAGGCACTTTGCCAAAAATGACAGGAAAAAAGCCATGAAGTTCTTGAGACCACAACCTAGTAAAGAGTCTCACATGGTCACTTTCTTTGTTGGTAACCTCTCTCTCTCTCTCTCTCTCTGAGGGCCCAGAGATGTTCCACTTGTACTTATTTCATTATTCAACTTGTATATAGAAGAAAGTGGAGCTCATCTACTTGGCATATTTTGGTCGCAGGGTTGTTTACGGGTTCTTTTGTGACTCTATTTGGCATATATGCAATCTTAGCCCATGTAGCTGGTATATTCTCAGCAAACAGTAATGTTGGCTACATGGAAATTATCTACCCTCTCTTCAGGTCCTCTATTTGAACCGTTTTTCAGTTCATACCTAATTGGTTCTCCCAAATGGAACTACAAGATTGTACTTCTGTACATAATCTAAGTAATGCACATCCTGGTATGACCAATTTGATTCTTATTGTGCAGTGTATTTGCCTTGCTAAGCTTGCACTTGTTTATGTACGGATGCAACCTGTTCATGTGGAGAAGTACAAGGATCAATTATAACTTCATATTTGAGTTTTTGCCCAGCACATCCCTCAAGTATCGGGATGCCTTTTTGATTTGCACCAGTTTCATGACTGCTGTTGTCAGTGCCATGGTTGTCCACCTCCTCTTACGGGCCAATGACTTTTCTAATTCCCAAGTTGATGCCATTCCAGGAATCCTTCTCATGGTCAGCAAAATTACCCACTCTCATCTATTTACTCCTATAGTTTCTGAAATATGTTGCTAATTCTGGTTTACTTGCAGATCTTTATTGCTATCCTTGTTTGCCCAGTTGACTTCTTTTACCGTCCGACTCGCTATTGTTTCCTTCGTGTCATGCGCAACATAATTTGTTCCCCCTTTTATAAGGTACAATGACTTTTGGATATATTCCTCTTCATCAGGCAAGTCCTTTTGTCCTCCACATTTTCTTTTGGGATTTCGTATTGATCTTCTAAATTCAACATGTAGGTTCTGATGGTTGACTTTTTTATGGCTGATCAACTCACTAGCCAGGTACTAATACATCAAGTCTTTGCATTTGTAATGATGCAAGCCACCAGACTAAACTAAACCTTTCTTATATTTTATACAAGATATTTTGTTTGCTAACAAGTTGTTTGTGGTCCTATAGATTCCACTGATGAGGCACATGGAATCCACAGCTTGCTATTTCCTTGCAAGAAGCTTCAGGACACATCAGTACGAGATATGCAGGTCTGGAAGGATGTACAGAGAGATTGTTTATGTGATCTCGTTCTTGCCTTATTATTGGCGTGCAATGCAGGTATACACAGAGTATGGAAAAAGAGAACCCTTTTTACCCTACCTTTTATTGAGCGATTGTTAATTGCATTTATAAGTGCCATGAATTGAGTAGTGGCATGATCTTCGGTTTGAATATGATAGTGTGCAAGGAGATGGTTTGATGAAGGTGACATGAACCATTTAGCAAACATGGGGAAGTACGTTTCAGCGATGGTGGCAGCAGGAGCGAGGATCACATACACCAGGCAGGAGAACCACCTGTGGTTCGCCATAGTCTTGATAACTTCTGTGATCGCAACTATTTATCAACTTTACTGGGACTTCGTCAAGGACTGGGGCTTCCTCAACCCAACGTCCAATAATCCATGGCTCAGAGATGACCTCATTCTGAAGAAGAAGGGGATCTATTACTTCTCCATTGTGAGACACAATCTCTTTCCGTCTCTTCTCACTTGACATCATTGCCACTAAGTTCATATCCCTGATTCACGAAGCATACTGCATACATTACAAACTCCCAGCTCTCTCTAAACTAGATCTTGAACTGTAGGCTCTAAATATGGTCTTGAGGGTGGCCTGGGTGGAAACAGTGATGAAGTTTCACATTGGAGGGGTCGAGTCTAGGCTGCTCGACTTCTTCATAGCTTCCTTGGAGGTGATCCGCCGAGGCCACTGGAATTTCTACAGGTACCTCCCATTCTGGTCAGTAGTTTTGATCTCCTTGGCTTCTTTCCTGTACTTTCAGTGATTATCCTTTAACCGGACAGATTGGAGAACGAGCATCTGAACAACGTCGGGAAATTCCGAGCCGTGAAGACCGTTCCTCTTCCCTTCCGTGAGATGGAGTACGAGGGATGAGACATCCTTCATCCACTTCCATTGTACAGAACTTCAGATCGATTGATATTTGCCTGGGATGAATGGGAATATCAAGTGCATACATCCTCCTGCAATCACTCCTCCATTCCATTCCTCTTCATGATTCACTCATGATATTGAAGAGAAAGAGTGTGCAGCCCAGAAAGTGTCTGTAAGGATGAAATGCCGAGTGTTGATGATCGAGGTCGAGGCTCGTGTGGACCGCCAACAATGATCGTAAAATTTTAGAATTTTCATATCATTTGTCCAATGTTTAGAATCTTGTTCTCCTCTGTTATTTTGTTTGTAACATTAGAACGTTAAATTAGGAGACCATTGCTATTATAAATGCAATCCTAAAGATTATGATACAATTTTGAAAAACAATATACTCCATGTCCATGCTATATATATATATGGTTGATTTTTCTTGCCTAAATGCAAGAGTTGATTTTTCATACAGATGGATGTTCACCCTTTCCCCAAAAAATTAGTCATAATATTTTCAATATTATAAAATTTGCAAGTATAAATGATGAATACTTTATTCTTGTCTAAGCGAAAAATAAGGAAAATAGCAATTCCCGTTTTCTTGAACAAAAAATTGTCCTTCCTCATCTGTAGACCTAAAAGCATCATCTTCTTCTGCCGCGAGCAGCCTCCGCCTCTCTGCTAAGCCTAGAATTTGTTCTTTGCCAAAGCATCGGGGAGAAAATGGCGAGGGCTATGTTGAAACGACTCGTATCCAACTCTCTCTCCATTGCCGGCAGGTCTCAGCACAATCAGCTCCGCCACCTCAACATCCATGAGTACCAGGTCGCCGATCCCTTCCCTCTCTATCTATCTACGTTCGAAGGTCCTTGGATCAAGTTCTGCATCTCCCGAAATAGAGGAATCGGATCCTCATTTGCTCTCTGGTTGCTATTCTCTGCTGTGTGTTCAGCTTGATCGTGTTATGATGCTTGTTCCAGATTGTCTTGTCTTAGGCGAAAGTTGAAACGAATGGGCGTGTGGGAGCGCAGTCGTATTTGTAGTCGTTCGTTTCTTTTTGTCTCCGCAGAGAAATAACTGAATCATGAAAACTTTTTGGAATGCTCATGCTCCTTTTAGGCTTCTCTGAATTGGATGGAATTCGTTTTCGTGATTGAAGCGTTTATTGGTTCTAGCACTTCTGTCAATGGCATAACTTTTCCCCCCTCTGCCTGGACAGGGAGCTGAGCTGATGAGCAAATATGGGATAAATGTCCCAAAGGGTGTTGCTGTTTCTTCAGCCGAGGAAATTAGGAAAACTATCCAGTCTGTTTTTCCCAACGAAAAGGAGGTGTGTTTCTTATCTAATGACACTCTGTATGATTGAAACGCTCAAGCGTGAAGCTGCATTTTAATTGCTAATGTCCGCTGATAAGGCATTAGCCATTTATGCATTTCTTCTTCTTCACTCTGAGGTTGTCTTCACCTGACAATGATGCAGTTGGTTGTGAAGAGCCAAATTCTTGCGGGTGGAAGAGGTTTAGGAACTTTCAAGAATGGAATTAAAGGCGGAGTCCATATCGTCAAAGTTGATGAGGCTGAAAACATAGCTGGTATGACTCGTAGATTATCTGTGAATGGTTATTACTAATTTATTGGTTGCAGTTACAAACTGGATGGCTTACTTGCTTGTGGAAATTATTCTCTTATTGCAATCCTCCTTGAATTTCTTTTCCAAAGTTCCTTTTGAATTTCTTATTCTCAAATATCTTTAGAGCAGATGAAGGCATTATCGTATTGTCCATGTTGAGTCTTATATGTTTGGGAATGGACCATCATTATCTTGTTATTTTCTCAACAGATATGGTGTGCATGGGTACAGAGTAGCACCTTAATTATGGTAAAAAAATGGCAGCTTTGTTCTAGAGCTGGTGGATCAGCGGAGAAGTTTATTTTGTGATGTTTCTAATGTTGTTGACATGCTCAAACAAAGTTTTACCCTGTCTTCACATTCGTAGGAGTCAGATCCTTGGTGGAGCTAGTTAGGTTGTCCTAGAAGTAATATACATATCAAAGATCCTTGCTTCTCTATGCAAGGGGGTGCGGGATTTAAAGACCGAGAGCCTTGTTTCTTTTGTTCAAGTATAGTTAGAGAGCTGTTTATTTGGGAAGCACTGATTGGACTGGTTGATGTGGATGGGAAATGTTTATCCATGTCATCATGAGCCAAAAAGAATTATCTTAGCATAGTGTCCATCTATTATTAACTTGTAGGCCATAAACATGGGATCTGCTCTACTATTCTTGTGCTGTCCAAAGTTGATGAAGTTGATATGCTGTTATGGTCAGAGCACATTCTTTGACCAGCCTTCTGTTAGTGCTTTGTTTTAACTTAATTACAAAACTGAAATAAGAAAGCTTTGGTAAATGTTTGCTCACGGGCCTGTGGATTAGGCTGTTTTATTATTATTTTTATTTCACTGAGGATCTTCTGCTATTGTATTCCAGTTGAAGCACAATAAATTACTGTCTCATATGGTTTGTCACTGAAGTTCTTGTCTAATGATTAATCATTTTAACCAAATCTATAGTAAAGTTATTGCTTTTCAATATAATTAAGCCAGTATTTCTTCTCAGCCTGAGGTCTTGGTACATCTGTTCAATGCAGGAAAGATGCTTGGGCAGGTTCTTGTTACCAAACAAACAGGTCCCCAGGGAAAAGTCGTGAGCAAGGTCTGGTATATTTTCCTAGATTCGGTCATAACTATTCTTTCTAAATGTGATATATGTGCATTTTTCTCGAGTATGTATCAATAATTAAAAGGAGAAAGGGGGCAATGACAATGCCTTAAGCATCCAAATATTTGAGTACCTGAAGTTTTAACCATTTTGGATTTTGTGTTCTGTGCTAACAAAAGAAGAGCACATTCATATCAAACTCTTACTTATATGAGAGATTTTGAGCAGCTTCTAAAAGTTCCTCCACTTGTAGTCAGCATTTACATTTACCCCTGGCATATATTATTGTTGTGCTATTTTCATTTATGATTCTAAAGTTGTCACATAGGCCTTCTTGTTGGTTATTATTTTTCTCTATTAATTCATCGTCTTTTACCCTATCGTGATTTTCCCCGTGTAATTTGTGGCAGGTTTACTTGTGTGAGAAACTATCCCTTGTCAATGAGATGTACTTTGCCATCACACTTGATCGCAAAACTGCTGGACCTGTATGTTCTTTTGCCTTATATTTCCAGTCCTTGACTCTGGACATGGGGAGGATTGTCACACTTTTTGCCTACATTTAAGTGATTCAGTTAACCAATAAGACTTTAGTGCAAAAATAAAGTTAACCAATAAGATCCTTGATTTGCATGTATGCTCACTGTTTCCTTCTCCAGTATGCAACGATGATTTCATGTTTTCATGCAAAACTAGTGGGGATTTATGTTTGATTGGATGTTGATATTAGCTTTTTCAAGTGTTTAAAACTGGGAAACAAATGCAAATAGACTATATGCAAGTATAGAAGGCCATTTTAGAAATTTAACATTTTGCTGCAATGTGCAGGTGCAAACTACACTTAAAATATAGATAAATGTTGTAGTATAATCCCTATTTTTACAACCTTAAACAACCCCCTTTAATCTTCTTGATTTCTGCATGTTCTCTATATTTTCTCTTCTTTATGTGATCATATAATATTCAATAAAAGATTCATTAATTTCAAAAAACAATGACTTCAAGTTTTTACAGAAAATAATATTGAGAATAAATATTTGCTGCGTGTTTTGTTCTCTTTTTTATCCCTTTGAAGTTATTTAAACCTTCTCAAAAGAACTTATGTTGTCTTGCTGTAGCTTGGTGAAATCTATTACTGGAGATAACTTCCACTTTAAATTGTAATTATTTCTTCTTGATGATTGTTAATTAGGTTATTTTACACTTTCAAATGTTGGCAATAGTAATTGCATCTGCTCTTTTCCACAGATTATTATAGCTTGCAGTAAGGGAGGAACTAGCATTGAAGATCTTGCTGAGAAATTTCCTGACATGATAATCAAGGTATTGCTCTTTTTTTTTTATGATGGTCCAGTCAAGTTTTGATTTTTCTGCTTATTCAATTCACTTCTACACATTGGTTAACCTAGCTCTTTTTTTCCTTTTTGTCATCAGGTCCCCATTGATGTCTTCCAAGGGATCACTGATGAGGATGCTGCCAAGGTTGTGGATGGTTTGGGATTGAAGGGAGCAGACAGAGACAATTCCATTGGGCAAGTGAAGAAGCTGTATGAACTCTTCTGCAAATCTGACTGCACACTGTTGGAGGTTAGTTTGTTCCCTTTGCCCCTAAGATGCACTAGGTTCATTTTTTGTGTTGCTTCATTTACTGATACTGATGCAGCCTCTCTCAATTCTTCCACCATTCAGATTAACCCCATTGCTGAGACTTCTGATAACGTACTAGTTGCTGCTGATGCAAAGTTGAACTTTGATGATAATGCTGCCTTCCGTCAAAAAGAAATTTTTGGTCTTAGGGATCCTACACAAGAAGATCCTCGAGAGGTTAAATTTACTTTTCTTTTGTTACTGAAGTTTATTAATTGTATCTATTTATCATCAGATTGCCCATAACCTCTGAAATGATAACTGTGGTATCTACGTCTCATAGTTGCTAGACTTGCAGTTACTATCTTTACTTTCTACTGGTATCTTTTATAGAGTAAAATACTTGAAGTTAGTATCTTATGAGAATATCGTGCCTTTTATGGCTTGGTTAGAAAGAGCTCAGAAGCTGCAATTCCCTCCTGTGTTTCTTTTGTCTGTATATTTTCTCCATCCAGTCATACGCCGTTAACTTTTAGCTATCTATGTTTTCATATAGGTTGCTGCAGCTAAAGCAGATCTTAACTATATTGGTTTGGATGGAGAGATAGGTTGCATGGTAAATGGTGCAGGACTGGCAATGGCTACCATGGATATAATTAAGTTGCATGGAGGAACGCCTGCAAACTTTCTTGATGTTGGTGGGAATGCCTCAGAAGGCCAGGTAATGAGTTTTACAGTAGCTGAATGCCAGACACTTAGCTCAGATTTGTGTATGTGCATAATAAGAGGTGACATTTTGTCAATTTTTTCCTTTCATCTGCCCAGTAGCACTTATTGTTTCGGCTGTTCTGTCTCTTACTTTGGGCAGCTTTTATATTGATTATCTTTCTGTCTGCATAATGTATCTCTAAACATCCTCTCTTCTATATATGTTATTTCTGCCTGGTAGGTTGTGGAAGCATTTAAGATACTGACGTCAGATGAAAAGGTGAAGGCAATCTTAGTCAACATTTTTGGAGGGATCATGAGGTGTGATGTGATCGCTAGTGGCATTGTTAATGCTGCCAAACAGGTAACTGGGTTTTTTCCATCACTTCATTCCTAGTTCTTTTTTTGAAAGTAGTTCCCAGAATATTTGTTGATCTGTTGATATATTTTGGACTTCAATTTTTTATATCTTCAAGAGAGTTGTGAAAGCTGCTTAATTTGGTTGAATATTTATTTGTTTGTTTTTTTCAAAATAAGGTTTCTCTTAAGGTGCCTGTTGTGGTGCGTCTTGAAGGCACCAATGTTGATCAAGGGAAGAGAATACTAAGAGTAAGTGTTGAAATATTTGCTTCTTGCCCCTTTAACTTAGCTGGTTCAATGCATTTAGCCTCTTGGAAAAAAATTGTGGATGAGTGATTAGTTCTTCTGTTCATTTCATTTTTCACTTGAAATTGGGCTTCGAAATTCATGATAGGAAAATAAACAATAGCTAACTTTGGATGGTTTAGATGGTTAAACATTTATTCAATCCTTGCATGAGCCAGGGTTAGTCTTGTTGTAATGTAAAGGAAAATGTATGAAACTGGAAGCTCGATCCTCCATTTGTCGGGCACAACTGGTCTGTTGGATTGCACATAGTGATATTGCAAGAAAAATACAGTGCACCAATTCTACCCTAAAAAATTATCAGTTTATAAAGGCTGCATGTTGTCAATATTGTGTTTTGGCTAGCTTAGCTTATCCTTTGCAAAGCTGCTTCTGTAAAGCTGTTCAATTTATTTGAACATGCTGGTAAGCCATCTTGAAGGATTGCATGTTATGTTACGAAGACAAACACAGCTAAATCCAATTGCATGGAAACACTGTCTGACCTAATTGTGAATCGAAAGTATAGTGTTCATTTATTTTGCTTGGCTTGTAGGAGAGTGGGATGACCCTAATCACGGCAGAGGACCTGGATGATGCAGCTGAGAAAGCTGTGAAGGCCTCCACATCAAGCTAAATAATAAGCCTGGGGTCTACAATTGCCAAATTTTTTGGGCAGGTGAAATCTGCCTCACACCCTTCACGACAGAAAATGGAAATTTATAATGAATTGCTGCTCTTGTTCAGATTAGTCCTATGACAATGACAGTGATCTATTTAGAGAGCTCTGACTGAGCTGATGCTGAGTTGAATAATTTTGCATTTGCCTGACATAACTTGTGTTAAGGAGTTTTAGACCATGAGCTGGATCAGTGTCAGGCCTTTCGGGTTGAATGCTCAAAAAAAAAATATAATGTGAACTATGAAGTATGCAGAACAAGTGAGGCTATAAGCCTAAACAAATGGTTTCCAATTCTTAGTGCAGTATGGGGTTATTCATATAGAGGCTACTCCTACTCTGATGCATCCACCTTATGAACATGACATGAGATTGCAGATGCGGGTCTTGTCACGAGCTGGGTAGGATTGCCATCTATCGAGTTAGCGGGTCTTATATGGGGGAGGGGGCGATTTCTAGTGGGAGGTATTTGGGATAGCCCACGATGTCAGGTCTTGTGAAGGAGCTTCTTTCATCCCTTCAGCAAGAGTCACTTGTGATAGCAAAAAATCCGATCTCATTTTACTTAGACCTGATTCAAACTTTGTGTTACTTGGGTTGGGTATGGGTTCACCCACCTTAACCCAGTCACTTTCTTGAACATTGAGAGCTGTCCAGACAGAGTTCTAATATTATATTTATATGTGGACAAATAAATATAACACTTAATGAATAGAGATTATTTGAAAAAAAATATGGTAGGAGTCTTCCTTTTTTTTAGATTTTGAAGAAAATTAATATTTATTTAGCAAAATGAGATTTATATTGGGTGATGAATAGTATATCTTAGCATTTAGAGAATGGATAATTGAATGAAGTGATTATTCCTTTCTTGGTGTACGACGAGTTTAATATTTTTACTATATCAAATTTTTTTAGCACATATGATTCTTTTGATTTTGTTTTCACCCGTTCCAATTCGAATAAAATATTTTATTAGATGGGATCCGTGGTCTTCGTACCTAAGCTAAATTCGTGCTTGCATGGGTCCATCCTCTTGGACCCGCAAACCGGATTTGGGTTCATACCTTCAGACCCGGCCTTGGTATCGAGTTGGTTCCAAATCTTCCTCCTACACAACAAAAAAATGGTGGCCATAATCAAATTTTGGTGGTTGGAGCAATGAAATGTAGTAAAATAATTATTGAGATGGTGCAATAAAACAGAGTGCGTAATAAATGGATAGGTGGGGGATTTTGCATCATAAGTTTATTAGTTGTTTTAGTGGGTCCTAATAAATAATCTTATCAGCACCGGCAAGTGGTACAGTTCAATATATGGTTGCCCACAGTCTCAGCAGGTAATGCATATGAATCTGTTGGCTGGTTGCGGGCAGTAAAAGTATAATTTCGGATGATTAACCATGATGCCAGAGTTCTAATATCATGCACCAAACTCAATATTATTCTCATGGATTGGATATGTAGGTAAGTGCTACTATTGCTGCCACGGTAAACATTACGTCCTGAATATGTATGTATACATTGAACGAATGAATGTACTATGTTTTAATCAGAATATGTTTCAAAACTGCATCTTCAATGTCTTCCATGATTGGTCAATTATGCCATAGAATTCTATCTTTATCTATAATATAATTAAGACATTATATATTTCATCTCCTTTCTTCTATAGTTCTTTTTTCTATTACACTAGAGATCACAGTTTTATATATGCATTGGGTGAACTGAAGAGATGACTAAGTTGACACTTCCATTATGAGAATTATACCATACTCTCTTAATTCTTAGATACGAAAATGCTATATTACCTTTTTCACCTTTAATTATAATGTTGTTTGATTTGCACAGTTTATCGAATTTTATATATGCATATTAAAACTGAAATTATACCTAAAAAAAAAGATTTTACAATTTTTTAGTTTTGTCCTACATTTTCTCTTCTTGTTATATCTTATAATCTGCTTCATGCATAGTATTAAAATGGCGCCTTTGAATATGTTAATTTTGTTTACTTGATAAAAAAATCAATACATTGCAATATGATCATAAATTTAAAAAGAGACGAATTAAGCAAAGGTGATATATTATATATATATATATACATATAAATTAACACAGACACAGGCATATATATATATAGAACATTACATAGTAAGTCCCAGGTGGGAGGGCCGATTGAGCCATGCTCCTAAAATAAAGTTTGGAAAGTAAAATGAATGCCAATAATCACTATAGTGCAAAACACTTGTGGTTGTGTTTCCAAGTTATCTATTATAAAACGAATTAAATAAATAACTCTAGACATTAATTTCCACTTTTTAGACTAAATATTGAAAAATATGACATGGGCATATTTTATCTATAACATATCAGTCATTTTAGACTCTATATAATCTACAATATCTTTCCTGCTATACAAATGCAAGTGTGATATGGTCCAAATATTCCACAGTAAATATAGGGCAACTTGGTACGACCTTCATCTTGTGAATCAGTCAATTTTGAATTTAAAAAAATAACGTCATCATTTCAATTTGATACAATATGTCTGCCCGTAATAGCCCAACTGCAATGCAGGATAGAGAGAAACAGTAATAGCCACATTGCCCGAAAATCTCCTCTTTTCTCAACTATACAGGATGTTTACTTTTTTTTATGCAAGATTTTTTTAACTTATTTATAATATTCATAATTCCATATTTTCATTCCCCCCCCCCCCCCCCCCCCCCCCCTATGAAACTTCAATTCTATAGTAATTCATTGAGTGAGTAAGACATTATCTTATTTCCTAGTTTTAATGATTAGGAAACAATCATTAATGCTAAAAAGTTTGAAGAAAATCAAACCATTTATTATAGTTGCATGTGACATTTGTGCCTTTTGCAGATAGTTGAGGCATGGTTGGTTGGTAGTTGTTGACAAGAAATTAGGAAAATCTGCAGCTGCAGTGAGACTGATTCAAATGTGAAGTAAATTTTATTAGAAAAGTGGGGTCCTATAATGTAATGTGCTCATTCAACTTTGAAAATATACGGCTGAAGTTTATACAGAGTATTCATTGTCTTCTGAGTAAAATCCTTCAACAAAATTACAATTGGAGTAGTTCTTATCATGGGTCAGATATATGCTCCAAAAATCTAGATTTCTTTTAGCCTTAGCGATTGTCCATCACATATTAGCATAAAGAGCTTTATAAATAGTATCTCCAGAGAAAGGAAAAATGGAAATCTACAGTAGATCCCAGTGGGGAAAGGGAAAATCGTTCGCTAATCAAACTCTGAAAATGCAGTCTAGGTTAAAGCAAAGGGAAAACGACTGATTTAATTCATAGAAAGAATTCGTGGTTATTATATATTGATCAGCACCTCTTAATACTTGTGATAGGCAAATTATGCAGATTCTTCATCAGTGTCATGCTTAGGTTCTAAAGCTATTCATATATATATATATATATATATATATCATGACATTCTATGACTCGGAAGAACTTGGTACCGTTTCAGTACTTTCTTCCTTGGGAATTGTTGGAGTGCTTGGAGGTTGAACAGATTTCAATGGCGGGTACTTCTTGAAGACCCGATCCTTTTGCTTTTCCCACCACTCCTCTGCCTGATGCTCCGCGAACCTTCGCTTACTGAAAGAACAGAAGCATAGCCAAGTGGGTAATGATACATGTAACATGATAAAGCCTACCACTAAAGGAGCCATGGCTCGCTTGAGTTTTTCTGGGTGTCCTCTTTAGGCTTGCATATGGAAGGAGTAATTCAGAAACTTCTACGAGGATCTATTCTACCTAATCCCATTGTTTCAAGCAATAATATGGCAATCCCATTTACGGGAGATATCATCATACAATGGAAGCTGAATGGAAATTTAATTTACATGCCTTACCTGAATTTAACTCTATGGAAGGCCTTGATACCGTTTGGTAGGAGGTCAAGAGTAATGTAGACCCCGGGCTCGAATTGCTCAATCACCTGTGTGACTCCATTACTTTTTGAAGAACTTACAAACTTGCGGCAATTTCCTGACTGTTGGTGCAATGTATCTTCTTGTACACTAGGTGAAGACGTATTGTTACTTTCCTGACTTGCGATCCTGGAAACCTCATTCAACCCAGTTGAATCAGTACGGTGGTCCTCTGTAGAAATACTGGACTGAGGGGAACCGTGTTGATCAACTTCCAGATTTACGGGCATGCAGGACGATGAGGAAGCGTGAGGTCCTGCCGTAGCTAGAAAAGATTCAAGTTGGCTCTTTAGCGTGTTTAAGGCTTGTCTTTCTTCTCCGCTGGAAGGCAACTTTTCAGTCATTTCCTTGAGCTGAATGATGACAGTGAAATCCAAGTACATATGTGATCACTATGGTTTTATATGCAAAAATATGAGATATATAGGAAAGGAATATGAGAAGATAGGCGTGCAAAACTAACTTAATTCCTTGAGCAATTCCAATTTACTACATATGTCAATTTACAATTGTATAGCTTTTCCCATTTTGACTTTCTTAACTGAGCATATAATGCACCAAATTTAATCAAACTGGCTGTATGTCAGAAACTAGTGAGAGAAAGAAACGGTAGGATTTCTTGGGCCAATTTAATCCCCTATCTTGTTATCATTTCTAGGCCCATGGCCACCTATGGTAATCTAAAAAAGAAAAAGAAACTGATGGGAGAAAAGCTTAGTACTGTAAAAAAAAACACTGCCTGTAATATCACTGTCCTTTTTTTGAATGTGAAAAGTCAGATAATCCGTTGTACCTGAGATGTAATTGAACTGAAAAGCCCTTTTGCTGCATTAGAAAGAGAGGATTCTTTTGCAGCCAAGGAAGATGCTTCCTGGACACTCGAATTCAATTTCTTTATTTGAGTATCTTGAATATCACACTTCTGCCTCAAACTTTTGACCTGAAATGAACAACTCAATGTAAGCTTAATTGCCTACAGTTCGTGTTTTGCTAGGACAGTTTTCTCATCACGAGAGTGCGAGAGATTGATATCCCTTACTTGATTCTGCAGCTTCGATATTTCTTGGTTCAGAAACTCATTTGTCTTACTGAGGCTATCTATTAGGCTCCTAGAGAATACAGGAGCCACCGACCGTGGAGGGTTAGATCTCCTCGAGTAAGGGGAAACAGGTCCTGAGCTTGGAGCAGATTGAGGTGGCGTGGTGACTAAAGGCTTCAAAGCACTCTGAAGGACACTTAATGAACTAGGAAAGGCAATATCTTTGAGCTGTAAAAGTGAAGGAACCTGGGAAGCTCGTACCATAGAAAAGGAGTCATTCTTATTTCCAAACCTTCCAGATTTAACCTCAACATACCTAACTGGTTCTGTAGTGGGAGAAAGCAGTGTCCTTGAGGACTTGATCTCTCCTCTATCAAATCTCTCTCTTGTGTCTATTGAACGACGAGGAGCAGTAACTCTTCTATTTATTTCCGTGTAATTACCTGCCTCTGCTGCTTTCAATTTGGCAAAGCAAGCATCACATACTCGATGGGGCTTTCCAGGTGTTGGAGCCAAAGCTGCTTTCAGTGCTTTCTTGGAGCTGCAGGCATGGCAGTGAACCAATCCACAGTTGTAACAGTTGTGCCTCTTTCTGGTAAAACCAAATGCTTGCCTGCAACTGGTGCAAACTGACTGATCAGATCCAGAGACCCACTTATGGATACATATGCTTGCAGTGAAAGTTGCACCGCATGATATATTTTTCACGTTCCTGTCCTTCAATGCTTCCACCAAAGTCGGGACATTCTTATCCTCTACATCCCCATGCCCCAATCTACCATTTGCACCTTTTCCCCATGTATACACTTCACTTCTAGATGTTAGAACGGCCACATGAAATGCCCCAC
Organism: Trapa incisa; assembly: GCA_030064435.1. NCBI lineage: Eukaryota > Viridiplantae > Streptophyta > Magnoliopsida > Myrtales > Lythraceae > Trapa > Trapa incisa. The sequence goes on from CM057772.1 coordinate 3,506,965, forward strand.
AAGAAATATCCTCCACAAACTCACCCACCAATTTATCTTGAACTAAGCAGGGCAGCTTTCCATCAGCAGTTGGGTTCCCAAGCTGACCATTTGCAGCACTTCCCATGGTAAACACATGACCGGAGGTTGTAAGTGCAATGGTCATGCTGTGTCCACAAGCAAGTTGGTGGAAATTATAGTCAATAAGAGAAGAGACACAGGTCGGGGACAGGTAAGTGTCCTTATTACCGTGACCTAAGCAGTGCTTGTGACCATTGCCCCATGTAAAGAGCTTCCGAGGTGATACGGCTGTACCAGTCTGGTTCATTACCTCAACGATGGCTGCAGTATGCCACACCCCACATGCGACCTTAATTGTCCTGAGTCCAGAAAGTGATTGAACTTCCTTAGGGTATGCAATACTTATTCTATCTCCATGGCCCAAAGCTCCAAAAGTACCATCACCAAAGGTATACAACTTTCCATTAGAAGATGCTAAAGCAGTATGCCATGTGCCACATGCGACAGATAGGATTTGGATTCCTTCAAGAGTGCCCGAGACTCGCTTAGGCACCCAATGACTAACATCCGTGCCATGGCCAAGAAGTCTAGCATTGTATGTCCCATCTCCCCAGGTAAACAAGTCACCTAAAGCCGTTACTGCGCATGTGTGGTATTCACCGCATGCAACAAAATCAACATTACTGACTGCGAGGAACTCAACAAGATGAGGGCGGCTGAAGTCCCTGTCAAATCCATGTCCTAGCCTTCCACCTGACTCTTCGCCCCATGTGAAAACTTCACCTTGCCTTGTTACAAGAGCAACGTGTCGACTGCCGCAAGCAATTTGTTGAACATCAAGGACTATATCTGATTCCAAGGCTTTGGGGATAAGCAGGTCAGTCTTTCTTGGAGTTGAGTTTGGAGAAGGTGTTCCGTCCGGCAATACTACATCATACCATATCTCACCCCAAACATAAACATCTCCTAATGACTCTATATCATCTTGTCCAGATCCTCCACTAGAACAGCTTGGAGTACTAGAAACACTTAATCGAAAACCATCACCAGCGTTACTCGCTCTCATTTGCATATTTGCATGTTCTGAACCCACATCTGAGCTTGCCAAACTTGCCAAAGGTTCACGTTCAAAGGACACCCTTCCACGAGCAATACTTGCAGTAAACTCTAGTGTCGCGTCTGAAGGACGCCCATTTTGGAAATAGTCGCTCCCTTCTTGCAACTGCAAATATTACAAGCAGATGATGTTCTATTACATTGATAGAGTAAACTGTGTTAGAAATTTGCATGAAAAATAACATTTCACTGCCCTCTTTTTGAAAGTATTGGAAATTTCACAACATGGCTTTTATGATTAGTAACTTATAGAGGGCTCGAGATATAAGGAGAGAATTATTCCCCATTGCAATGGCAAAGAAAACGAAACCAGTTGCATAATGATATTTTATCCAGCCATAGTCAGTAGAAGTTGATTTTAGTTCCTTCACAGGTCTTGTACACACATTTTATGGCAACTCTTCCAAAGGTCATGCCAGAAAGAAGATTATGAACATTTGGAGAAACTAACGAACATTAAATGATCTAAAAACTAAATATTTCTTTGGCTGAAAAGCCAGAATGATATTACTGGAGATTTTCTATCTAAGTGAGGGTATAGACCATACTAGAAGGACAATACTGGATAGTTATGTTTATAAACTTACATCAAATATATCACTTTTAGTACGTCTAGTAGGCTGCTGGCTAGGCAAGATCAATGACTTAAGTCCCGCAAGCCAAACCTCTGCCTCGACTTTATCCTTGCAAATCTGCGAAGTAGCAATTAGTTCAGCATTTCTATAAAGTAAAGGTAAACAACTATATAAGCATAATTTTTATCTTACCAAATCCAAAGATCTGTCTCCGTTATTATATATAAGTGAAAATGACAAATAATCCTTCTCTGGGCGAAGATACCTTCTAAACACAGCCTGCACATCTTATGTATTGTCAACTAAAGAATTTTTAAGGTAGAAGTATAATATAATTCATCAAATAGCCAATAGAACATAACTAACTCACAGTTCTCTGTCCAGGAATTATTCTAGTCACAGCCGATAGTTTTAGAGTCCTTTCCTCTCCATGCGATAACCAGATCAATGTTGTATCATCCTGTTAATGCCACTAAAACTGAAATCATTCACAAATTTGTGTAAAATAACAACAGGTGTTTAAATAGCTTGAGAATTAAACACCATTCATTAGAAACAGGAGGTACTAACATAAATATCCATACGAAAAATTGTGCATATATTTTTCTACATCCAATCAAACAAATACAGCAGAAGGTACATCCATCATAACTCCAAACACAATTACATCATCAAAAGGAAGATAACATAATGTTCTCGTGCTAAGGAAAATAGACTCACCGTGGAAAGTCTGAATGGACAAAACTTTGGCTTTCCCTTTCGGCTGTACTTGATTAGCTGAGTGCCCTTTTTCAAAGCAATGAGTGCCTTCAAAAGGAGAGATGTATCATTAGTATTAATCACAATGCCTGAACTTTCAACATTGTGGTTGAGAATATCTCTTTGATGTTTCAGGTGTTGACAAGGATCAGACAATCTGACAAGTGGACACTTTTATGTTCCAAACAAAATAATTATTATTATAAAGCTAGTACACCGAACCAGCTTATCTCTGCAAAATAATGTTAAAATTTTCCAGAAAACATGTAGCTTTGTTTTAAAATCACCATACCAAGTAACCTATAGTTGGCTATTTACCTCCGAGAGTTTTAGGCATTCTGATCCATTCAAGTTTAGTAGTTAAGACAACAAAAGTTCATTAAATTTGTTTTTTTCAAAGAAACTTGATTACATTTTAAGAGAATGATAATAATGGAGGCTAAAATTAATAATCTCGAGGATACATTTCTGTGATTCTCATCGTCCTAAGACGAAGCTAGTTAAGAATAGGAATGTCATAGAACTACTTCAATCTCAGTCGAAAAGAACTTCTTAGCAGGAAATCATCGAACCCCAAAGAAGCATCAAATACTTGCCTAAAATGGCGGTTTTATTTCTATATGATTCTGATTATGCAAAAAGTCAGCAAAAATATTTAATACAATCTGAATAGAAATTATTAATTTTAGATCAGTTTGCAGCATATGGAGATCATGAGCTCATTTCCATTTCTTCCTCCAATGACATGACAAACAAGATTAATGCCTAAAATTAGTCCACCTAAAACAAATGAACATGCACCTAATAAATAAAAATAACTCCATGTCATTGATCTTCTCTCACGAAATATACGCCTCCCTCCACAAGGTAAGGTCAAAATAGGGGCACTCACTTGTTCAATGTTGCGCTCAGAATTTCCATAGCTAGCAGGATCTGCCATTCCATCTGAAATATCCGCGTGGACGGACAACAACAACTACGGCGGCAGCTGCGACTCCGTGTCTGTGCCCTAGTCCTCATAGATGCATATGCTGCTGATGCTGTTTGCTTGCTCTCCTATGGACAGCTCTCTCTGCATCCAAATCCGCCCTAGCAATCTCATTTAACACTTGGATATCAACCGATGGTTCACCGCCTCGTCATCCGGGAAGGCAATGATGATCTTCGCTGAACAGACGATCGTCCGACTGAAACTGACACCGTCGCCCATCGACGCGCCTCCGGAAGCAAACCAATCGATGGATAGGTCGATCGAGCAGCTGAGTGATCGGTGAAACGATCAAAACTCAGATGTTGAGCTTACAGAACATAAGTGGGGAGAGAGAGAGACAGTTTAGGGGCGTTTGCAGTTGAGAAGCAAAGTTTGCGAGAGATTGGCGCGCTCCTCCTTCTTCTTCCACGTGTCCCAGCAAAACGCACTTTCCTTTCCTCGTGTTTTTTTTACCACGTGGTTCTTCAAAGACGATTATTTTACAAATATCAGTCTATTTTATGCATGAATTATTTTATGTAACAATATTCACTAAAATAAAGTTTATATGTGGAAAAGTTAAAAGCTGATAGTGATTTAGAGATAACATATATTATCGTTATTGATTATATATATAATTATTATAAAAATAAAATATTTTGATTTTATTTATATATTTTCATTTATAAATATTTTTTTGTTAATTATGTAATGTGAGATGAAAGGAAATATAAAAAACGTAAATAAAATTAGATAACCTTGAGAAACTTCCATAGTTTTTGAGGTATGAGGTTATTTTTTTTAATTGGCCTTTGATAATTTTCTACTTTTAGTATGCAGTGGGTTTGTTAGTGAAAAATTTTAAAAATAAATTTACATTTTTAATTGAATTAATATTATATTAAATTATATTTCATGTAATATGTAATGATATAAAATAAATATATATGATAAAAATCATTTTAAATAAAAATATATAATGATATCATATATCATAAATTATACCTATTAAATTTTATTATATAATATATTTGAGTTATTATTATAATAAAATAAAATAATTATTATATAATAATAGTTATAAGAAAATATTTTATAATTATAAAAAATAATTTATATAAAATATTATTAATATATAAATTTATTTAAAATTTTAAATAATTCTTCTCCTTTTTAGGTAATAAAATTAAAATTTTTCACGAATACATTTTCTAATTTAGAATAAGTTAAACTAAAATTTTACTCATTATTATTATTAAACGATAACAAGTTAAACGAATATTAATTTAAAATATATAAATATTATGTAGTAAAATAATTATAATTATATATATTAATTGTGAAACTAATTCTCTAAATAGGAATGAGAATGGATAATTTTTATGAGAAAATTGAGTTATTAAATAAAATAAGAATGGTAAAAAATAATTAAAATAATAAATTAAAAAATACTAAATAATTAAAAAGTTAAAAAAATTATGGGGAATAACTATTAATTGTATTGGAAGAAAAAGATACCAATTTAGGTAAATCAAACATGAAATAGGTTAAAAATGGATTAACTAATTTTTTAATTTATTTTTTTAAGTTAACTAAAAATATTAATTTGAAAAATTTAGTAAATCATTAGATATAAAATAAATTTTTGTTAAATAAATATTGAGAAAGAGAAGTATTAAAAAGAGATAAAAACACACAATATTAAAATATTTATAAAAATGATGAAATATGTTAAATAAAGATTTATGTAATGGTTTTGATCAACAAACATTATTTTTAAAACTTATTCACAACCCCATTAGCTTTATCAACTGAGTTTTAGAAATGCAAACACTGTTTTTATTTATTTTTTAGGAAATAAAATAAATAATTAGAGAACTTTTTAAAATTAATACCCTAAATTATGTCAAATTTTTTTATTAATTACTCAAGTTTTATATAATAAAAATCTGGGGTAATTTTTATTAGACCCATGAGTGACGATTACATGGTTGCGATCAAAACATGACGTGAAATTAATAATTATTTATTTTATTAAATATATATTTAAAAATGTAATGAATTTTCATTGTGAGGACAGACTGGTCCGTTGAAGTTTTAAGAGCTAAGGGCCCTATGGTGTCTTTGTGAGGCCGAAGTTGTCTTCTCAATCATCTCATTCTCATCTAATTGCATTGCATGATGTACTCTTGACCGGGCCGGGTCAAAAATGGGCAGTTGGGACGTAACTGCTCATTTTTAAATGGGGGATCCGCCAGCTACATCAAAGAGAAATTAATTTGTTATCCCATAATATTTGGTATAATACATGAAAGAACTAATTGCTTAAATTAAGAATTTGTATTTTTATGAACAAAATTATGCTAGTGGTCCCTTGCCAAGTAACTGCCTATAACAAGAAATAATAATTATCTTTGCTCTAAAAGGGTCATTTACACGTGTGTTTACTGTACTATTAACCTTCTACGGCGCACCACCGAACAAAGTCTAGTATTGATCATGGACTCGGCTTTGAATTGCCACCGAGTCAACGAAGGAATATCCTCCGGCCCAGCTCACCCTACGTGGGTGAATAATATTAGATCAGAAGTGGGACAACTCTATCATCTCGCCGCCGGCCCCGATGAAAAGATCGTACCAGAACCCCATGTCATCCATTAGGATATCAGGGAAAGGGAACTGCGTCTGTTCTGAGCCGCCACCGGCCGCCGTGGAGTCCGATGGCTCGCCGCTCTGCACAGGATCCGTCCAGAAGCTCTCGTCGATGATCGGAAACGACTCCCACGAGGAGTCGTCAGTGTTCCAGCTCATGATCTCGGAGCTATTGTTCTCTCCTGATACGGCCGCGGTCGAAGCTTCAGTGACTGACGATGAAACCTCGCTGAACGATGGGCGATGCGGCCTAGCGGCCTGAGATTTCCTGCTGGCAGAACTTGACCGGCGCTTAGAGGACAGCGCCGGCCCGTTCAGCCTCTTCTTCAGATGGGTGTGCCATACGTTCTTGATCTCGTTATCTGTGCGACCTGGCAATTTCGACGCGATGATCGACCACCTGGGATATACAAGGTAATATAAAACGTATCGTCAGATAAAATGGTGTAACTCGTTGTCACGTATAATCTTCGGTCCGGTAAATAAGTACCTGTTACCAAGCTTCTTGTGCAGCTCGATTATGGCGTCCTCTTCTTCCGGGGTGAAGTTCCCTCTTTTGATGTCGGGTCGGAGGTAGTTGATCCACCTAAGCCTGCAACTCTTCCCGCATCTAAGTAGCCCTGGACCATTCGAAAAGGGAAATAAAACGCCATAATTAATTAGACGATCAGGGAATGCATGCACTCAAAGCTGATGTATTATAGACATGAAGACAAATATGGAGAAGTGGGGTTAATTAGTGTACAGTTGAATTAATCTACCTGCAAGCTTCGGGAGGGCTCGCCAGTTCTCATGGCCGTGCTTCTGGATATAGGAGACGAGCAGCTCATCTTCCTCGGGAGTCCAGGGGCCCTTCTTCAGCCCCGCCTTATCGCAGCAAGGCGCTCTCACCATCTTCGATAACCAAATTAGGGTTTTGTTCAAGCTTCTTTTTATTTAGCCACTCTCTTCAATGACTACAATGAGTTCCTAGCTCTCCTATTGATCTGCCTCACTTTCTCTCGTCATGCTACAGTACCTTATTTTGCAGGAGAGAGATCCAGAGTGGGAATCGAGAAGAAGGGATACTGGGTATTTATAATACCTTGCACATGGGAGAAAGTCAAAGCAAGCAGAAATGGATGGCTTTGTGTTATATTCAAATATGTAGGGTTACTTCCTGGAAGCAACAAGAACATGCAGTGCCACTCCCGCCTTCTCCCCAAAGAATATATTTGGACTTAGTTAGATGTTTATCTATTTTTTTTTTCCAGTATTATATACCATTAAACAATATAGACTACATTTTAATAACATTTTTTAAGAATTTTTCATTTTTATTAATATTTGTACGCTTAAATTTAGCTGTAGTGGGAGTATTTTTTAAAATTTTTTATAATATATCATTCTTTAAAACACTCGAATCAATTTTATCACATTAATCTTCAATACATAATTATTAAAATTTACAAGTACTCACATTCTCTTTTAATACAAGTAACTATCACCATTTTTATTACCGTGTGTGTGTGGAATTATTCAAGATTAGAATTGGTATACTACATGGGCAGGTAGGGATGATTTCATCAATTAATACATATATCAATGGGGCATGACCCAGTGGCTATGAAAACTTATGTATTGGAAATTATTTTATACAAGTAAAAGAATTAGTCAAAGGGAATATCATATTTATAAGGTCGAAGCAAATGTTTTGTCTATATTCATTCCAACTTAAAATAGAAATTATATTCCTTATTTCAAACTAATTAGGTGTAGACTTCCAAAGTAGGTTAGAAATCAATTATTTTTAGGACACTCTTTTTAATAGTTATACTTTTTTATCCAACATATTACATGTTAACATTATTCCATGTACCTCACTTTTTTCCAAGTAAAAATATTATTATTACTACTTGTTTGAGTATATTAATATTTGATTTTTTATTTTTTAAATCATATATATTTGATAAAAATCAATATTTTTAGTATAAAAATTTTGAATAAATGAGATTGAAAATGTAATATTTTTAAATATATAATTGAGAGTATTATTTTTTCAAATATATACATGATTTTTAATATTATACTATTTAATACATGATTTTTCACATATATAAATTAAGAAAATATAGTGCTCAATAAAAAAAACAATCCAATTATAATTTAAAATCCTAAATATTAACAAATATCAATTAAATAATCAAATATTACTATACATTTGTTGAAATCTAACTTGCAAAATTTATATAATCTACACTTGTAATTAAATAATTCAATATTTTGTGTAGTCACAAGAGGGGTGATAGGTTTTATGTGCAGTCACAAGTGGTCTAAAACCATGATCCCCTAATCTCCCTTTTATTTAGATTGGGAAGATAATGGTCTCATTTGAAATTTTAGTAAAATTATTATTAATTTATATAAATATTTTGTTTTCGTTTAAAATTTTAGATTGAATATAATCTTAATAATTAAAGTAAAAACATGACAGCTGACCCATATATAAATCCTAAGTGATTTTTAAGGTAAAAATGAACCTTAAAACAAGTTTGATTTCAAGGAAATTGTGCTGCATAATGATAAAAGGAATTCCCTATGTGGGAAAACACGGAATATTATAGTTGTTTTAATGGAATTTGAGAAGAAAAAATAATTATGCAGTGAGAGTTGGATGTGTTGAAATTTTCAAAATTATAATATTTTTTTTCATTTTCCACTTAATTATGAGATCATCATGCCCACATATACCACTGAAGAATTATTTGTTCTTCTCGTAATGTCACATTTTTTAAAAAATAATAAATTAATATCATATTCTTACATTGTTTTAGAAATTAGTAAATTGATATTCAACATGCCAATTTCACTATATAATTACATTTATATATTTTCTTGTTAATATTATAAGAAATAATTCCGAGTTTATAATAAATTAAATATATATACTTTTAAAAATTAATTTATTACAAATTCGTAATGAAATTAAATTAAAATTTATTAATTAAATATTATTATTTTAATTTTAAATATGAGTAATAACGACCAACATAATTTTATTAATTTTCTTACATATCCAAGTACTGTTATCACAAAAAGAATTTATCCATTTATAAGAGATTATTTTCTTATACCATTTAAATGTTAAGTTAATAATTAATTTTTTAGTTAATTTATAATGATTATTTCAAAATTGTACAAGAAATTTTTTTTTTTTTGCAACTGTTTGCACAAAAATTTTGACTTCTTCCAAACAAGAAGTTTTTTAAGGGTTGTTCTAAAATGGAGGCTAATCAAACATGTGTAATGGTAACAGGACGGCTAGTTGTCGCCATCTTTCTCTCACGTGCTGAATTCGGCCGTCACACAAGTACAACTGATTATTCCAAGGTGATGCACTGTAAAGTATTTGGAACCCTAACTTACGTGAAACAATAATTTCTATTTCGACGGCCTCGACACAGATAAACATTATACAAAATGTGTAGTTGGCATATACGCCTTATGTATTAAAATCGATGGGCGATTGCCCTCTAGCCGCTGAAGGTTGAACAACTTAGAAAATAAGCCAAACCTTTAGATTTAGATGACCAATTTGAATTTGGGGTATGTGCGGAAGTAGTGCTAGAGCAAGAAAGTAAGATAGGATAAATTTATAAGAAAATAGATAATGCAATATATATTTGAGGAACAATCAATTTTCTTAGTTTTAAGGAGAACTGGTTATGGTGACCATGGATGGGATCCCCACCCATTCAAAATTATGACCATACATTTGTACCTACATAGCAGAGGGCCCTAATAATCTAAATGTTATATATATAATATATGCAGAGATGCTGGAAAATTTTGCAGTATCCAACGACAAGTAACAATGGACAAGTAATATACTTTAATTTACGGGCTTGCACTATTTTTTTGGTGGATGAGGTTGTGCCTTAGTGTGTTTTGGTCAAACTGTGATTTTCTCGGGTGAAATCATCCAAAACAAAAGAGAGGTCCGAGAGAGTAAGCTTGGGACTATGGCCTCCAGCCATTAGCTGGATTTTCCATAATGTATCTAATCTTTACCATGAAGTTCAGTAAGTCTAATGAAATTGTATTATTTGGTGGCTTGATTAATTTATAGATAAGGTTTTTTACTCATATATTATATATTGTATGGTTGAAAATAATATAAATGTCAATTAACATCAATTTATAATATTAAAACTAAAAATAGGAGTAATTATTTTATGTACATATCTCATATATTATATCTGGATTAATATATGTTGTATTATTATATTGAGGGAGGAGGAGAAAGTCAGAGATTTAGGGACAAGTTGAATTTGATTACTTTGTCCCTTATAGATCACTAAGTATTGGAAAACAAAATAGCGGTCAAGTAGGACCCAAGGACAATCAGGCTTCAATGGTCCAAAAAGTCAGCACTACATTTGTCTTCATGCCCATGCCAAATTGAAGGTTGATGCGTATTTGTGATTAGACTCCTCCAAATTTATTCCTTTGAACGTCGACTCTCAAGGCACTTGAATCTAGTTTTAGGAGTCCGTAGTCCATACACCTCATCATTGTATATATTGTATATATATAATATATACACTATACTGTTATATATATTTTATTATTTTTTTATATATAAATTCATTCCATATTATCATGTTTATATAATTGACCCTCATCAATCTATCCCCAAAATTTAAATTAATAGGATATCGTTACTCATTATAGTATGACCCAATAAATTGACTATAAACCTAGTAATATGCTTTTTTAGGGATAAATTACTTCATTTTCTACTTATATGAATGCACTCAAGAGTCTAAACAGACATAAGTAAGTGGGAAAGATATATGGCCCACCATTGTCATAATTTTCCGCAATCTCCAACGCTGTTTTGTTTTTTTTTTTTATGGGATTTGTGTGAACTTCAATTGCTTATGTCTTATATAGGCCACTAGTTGCCCAAAGATGGACTACCGACGAACGCTCGAGCTGAAAGACAAGCATGATGGAGGGAGGGTGAGGGTAAGCAACGAGTGGAAGGGAACGGCTTCCTCATCGCTAATGTCTGGTCTTTCTTTAATGTCGTTGTGCTGTCTTATTGCAGCTTTCTTTCTTTTTGTCCAGCTGCTCATCATGCAAGTTGAGTAAGATAAAAGACTCGAGCTCGCGTCACAGTGGCTATGGCGAACATAAAGCGAGACCATATGAACCAATTAGTGTGCCATGATCCTCTTCCTCTTTCCGTGGAAGTAGTCAACCATCTCGTCCTTGGGGGGCAAGTTAGTCCTGATGAGTGGGTGAGACAAGAAGTCCCCAGCCCACGAGGTGATGCGAGGGTGCCTCGCAGGGTCCACAATACTCATGGCTCCCACTTCCTCCCAGACAGGCAGCCAGCAAGCCACCCACCCCATGGCTACGTCCAAGTAGCCTATGTCGTCCCCGCCGAAGAACCGCCTTCCCTTGATCAACTGCTCTTCGATCTTGGACGCTGCCTCGATGGCTCTTTTTAGGGCACCCTCTTTCTCCTCTCCTTCCGAGCACATGGCGGTCCACGCATTCGGCTCCAGCTGCATGTTCATGCCACAGTAAATTCAACACACCACGATACATTTCAAAGGGGTCGAGCCGAGAAGCAGAATTCACCTTCTCATCGCTGAAACGGGCCCAGAACCGAGCCATGGCTCGACCGTGAGGGTCATGCGGCAGGAGGGGAATACCTTTCCACGTCTCATCCATGTACTCCAGTATGACCAGCGACTCGCAGATTACCTTGCCGTCGTGGATCAGCACGGGGACCTTCTGGTGGACCGGGTTGAGCTCGAGGAGGAGGGAGCTCTTGTTCAGGATGTCCTCCTCGACGTAGTCATAGCTGATCACGCCTTTCAGGCTCAGCGCCCACTGGACCCGCCGGACGAACGGGCTAGCCCACATTCCCAGTAGCTTCACATTGGTCTGGTCGGCCATAGCCATCTTCACTGATCCGAAGCTCATCTCTTTATTATTTCCAGCTCCGTCCGATCACCCTCCACATGTTCTTATACACACCCAGTCCTCTTTCAAGGGGAGCTGCAAATCTTGGCAATTTTAATTTGCCCTCGTCAACCTACATTTCCTTTCATCCACGGCATGTTCTCTTTGCATACTTCATGTTTATCTAGAAGAAAAGAAAAAAAATATAGGAGTGGTTGGATGAGTAAACAATATGTATAAGACATCATTATCTATCAAAATTGATCATAATTACTGTGTAAGACATTATTATCAAGATCTCAAACGGGATTTGTGACCAACGGGTTTGGTCGAAACCAGTGAGCATCCTGTCATTTCCGTTCGTACGAAAAACCCCTCTCCTAATACCTTCTGTAATTGTTCACTTAAATAATATTGTGTAAAATTAATATCTTAAAAATAAAATATGTGAGTTTAGAGGCTCGGCTAGACTTTTTAAAACTAGTCTATTTCTTAAAAAAGTTTTAATGTATGAGGGTGTTTTACAACTTAATAATCCGATATTAACGTAAGTTTTCATAAATTTTATAATATGTTTATAGTTTACTGATTTTATGGTATTAACTTCATTTTAGAAATCATTTCAATACTTCTCTTTTATTGAGTTTGATTTACCGTATAACCACAATGGCGTTTTATCAAAAAAAAGTTCACACACGTTTGTATAGCGCTTCTTCCACTGTTTTAGTTGTTATTTATCGTTTACCCTAATATAAGTACTTTACTTCTATCCTAAATCTAAATGACCATTAATTACCTGACCCTCTATGCGATGTGAGACGAGTACTCTACCCTCCGACTTCGGTATCAGTGATGAAGCTACTCCAAAATTTAAGACTTTTAAGATGACAAAACTATCATTATGCACTATTTGTTATCCAATAGTACTTAAAACTAATAATACCTTATATCGGATGGTGATGGTTTCCTATATTAGTATATGTATACAAAAGTATTTTTATATTTATATTTATCATATTTTGGGCTACCGGTTTATTGAGCACCACACTCAATCTTGTGCTTCATAATTGCTAACCCAATAGGTTTGACCATCTGGTTTCGACTCAATAGATACTAACTTATCAAGTTGACAACAAGCGTTTAGCACGAAAACGGTTCACATAATTAACTGGTTATAAAAAAAAATTCTTAGCTAATAAGCTTATTTGTTTACGGGTTTCGACTTATACCCATTGGCATTGGGCCCGTTTCACAAGTTTTTTCCAAAATTGGGACTTTTACTCTATTAGTTTCAAAATTAAGGCCTAATCCCCACTATAGTAATTACAGCTCTCATAATAAATGTCTTTCGAAGTATTTAAGTAGATTGGCGTAGCCATGTAAGACCATTATTGGAAAATAATTTTCGAAATAAAAAAAGTGCTTATCATCCCAACCATGTATCATGTTAAAAATTTCACTCACTCGGTAACTGTGACGTATTCGTCCCAGCTATATTCCAACAACTGATATGCTACTCTGTACAATTACTCGCACAACTAGTTAATAAATGGTTCGAGTATTCACGTAATAAAATTTCGGCATAAACAAACTCTTATTTCAATATATTTGCATATATGTCTTAAATTTATAACTTATTACAATTAGATTTATAAAGTTAGGTAATTAATGTTCAATTTAGATGTAATTAAGTACATAAGGTTTTCAATATCTCTATTAGGTTTTTAATTTTTCCAAAATTATCAATTGATACTTAATTTATTCAAAATTACCAATTGCTCCCCAATTTTTAAAAATCATCTTAGCCTTCAATTTCATACAAATTGCCAATTGGCCCTCGATTGGGAGTTAATTTCATAAAAGTCTCACAATTTTTTTTAATTGCAATTCGACCCCCAATTTTCAAAAACTCCCCATATCATCCAATTTTTCCAAAAATTGTATTTCGACCCCCGAACCTTATTTTATTCAATTAACCACTTAAACTTAGATAATTGTTCACTATCATGATCTAAATCATTTTTCCTATATCCCCTAAGTCATTTTAAGCTTTAAAACACTAAATTTGGCTTAGTAATGAGCTCAAACGAAGTTTCACTCGAAAATCATACTAGAGAGAGAAAGTTTCGATTATTTACCAATGAGAATCCGACGATTGAAACTCTTGCTTACTCTGAGTTTCTCTCCTCCTGGGGATCCTTACAAAATCAAAACGTGACTTAATTGGTGGTTTGAATAGTACGGAATTCTCAACATAGTTTTCAAGAAAAACCTACTCTAAATAGTGAATTTCGACGAATGGCGGTGAAGGGGACTTACCAACGCAACTCATGGAAGGTCGGGGTTCCTCTAGGGGTGGTCTGAGGAGCTTGGTTTGGGCAAAATTGGCCTGAGAGTGGCTCGAATTAAGCTTGACCAACTCAGTTTGCGGATTGTCGAGTGAGCGAAGGTACTATGCGAGCTCACCGGTGCCTTTTCGACGATACTCGAATTGAATAGAGTATGTATACGTATAGCTAACTTTCTCATGATTCTACAAAACCCAAATTTTTTTCGGAGATGGAGAAAAGTGTCCAAGTCAAAGCTCTGGTTCGTGATTCGTCAAGAAGCTGAGCACTTATGCTTCTCAAGGCGTTTGAGGGATGAGGAACATTAATTGATAGTAGCTCTTTATATAGGGTGTCACGCCCCGACCCGGTTTGGTCGGATCCCCGTGATCAACCCGCCACTCTCTCGATTTACTAAAGGGTTTTCCCTTATATTATAAATCGTACAGAGTAAGGCGTTAACCTGCACCTTTTTCCAGGAATATCATAAATCAAAACTGCATAGTAATTTAAATTAGTTGTACCAATCTTGCAGGCGTTTAATTGCGCAAGTCCTTTAAGGTTCGGCTTTCCGGGACTTCCTGAAAGAGGTATAAGGGAGGGGGTGAGTACAACTACTCAGTGAGTGGGATTCAAATCTTTTAACTTTCAAGAAAAATATTTATATGGAGTGTGCCAGACTCTTTTGTTTTCAAAAAAATCATTTCATTTAAAAATTCATCTTTTTCCATTATTTCTTAGTTATCAATGTGTCATCACCCAACACACATCCTTTATAATGAAGGTTACACACATTCGCAAGTCAGTATCACTACTGAACCCGTTAGTGGCTTCGGAGCGACTTTTCCTGCCACCCGGATAGAAGTACGACCACTTCTACCCTAGGAATGAGTGGATGTACGAAACATCCGACCCACAATCCCGAAATCACTTCTTCGTGTTCGTATGAGGACAGAGACCTCATCCTGTCCCCACCCCGGTCTCATGCGCTTAGTGCTACTCCAGATTTCGCACAGACACCTGGAACGACGAACTGCCCTTATAGCCACCAGGTCGTCCAGTGCCCTTAGGATGCATCACTACCCCTCATGGGCGTCTTGATGATCCCGTACTCATAGTGCATGCACAAACAATGTTTTTTTATATTGCCATGTAATATGTGGTGCCACTAGTCCAACGGCCCCGACTCTCAACTCAACCCACAGCTGTTTGTCTTGACTAGTCTGTCGACCTGTCATGTCGCACTGCCGCTAGTTGACTGAGCATGTCGGTCCCATCTTGGTACCATGGCCAAACAATTCACTTATTAAGTTTTATGGCACATATATCATATTCGTTTACGAGCTCCTGCTCGTGCCAACTGGCCTTGGGCCCACTGTACGAGATTTTCAAAATCGGGCATTTAGCCCCCAAGTTCCAAAACTGAGGCCCTTGGCCTATCAGAGCTATTCGAGCTCCCGTCGAGAAGGTCTCCCAAATAGTTTAAGCATTGGCACACAGTCAGGGGAGAACACTTTCGACAAAATAGGTTTTCACTGTCCATTATACCAATCGGTATAAGGACATCTCCGTTCATAACCGATGAACAGGTTTTCAACTTCCTTCGAGGAAGTCTCATCATACTAACCGGGTATGATCTAAATAACCCACTCACAACCGGTAAGTGGTTTTAAATTTTAAGTTGTGCTCATCATCCCAACCGGGTATGATGTTAGTAAACCCACTCACAACCGGTAAGTGGTTTTTAACTTTAATTTGTGCTCATCATCCCAACCGGGTATGACGTTAGTAAACCCACTCACAACCGGTAAGTGGTTTTTAACTTTATAAGGTGTGCTCATCATCCCAATCATGTATGATGTTTGTAAACCCACTCACAACCGGTAAGTGGTTTTTAACTTTAATTTGTGCTCATCATCCCAACCGGGTATGACGTTAGTAAACCCACTCACAACCGGTAAGTGGTTTTTAACTTTATAAGGTGTGCTCATCATCCCAATCATGTATGATGTTTGTAAACCCACTCACAACCGGTAAGTGGTTTTTAACTTTAATTTGTGCTCATCATCCCAACCGGGTATGACGTTAGTAAACCCACTCACAACCGGTAAGTGGTTTTTAACTTTATAAGGTGTGCTCATTATCCCAATCAGGTATGATGTTTGTAAACCCACTCACCCGTTAATGCCGTGAATTCCACTAGACCGGTTCTTGGTATTCACGCGAGCTTGTCCTTGCTGGCGTTCCCGGTACTTCGTGTTCCGGTGAAGGCATGGCGGTCCGAGCTTTCGATCTGGGCAGATAGGTCTCATCCTGAGGTTCATCCTTTCGGTCCTAATTCGGTCGTGGAAAGGCTGAGAAAGTGTTGGGAGGGCTTGAAATGGCCGATTTCAGCTTGGCCGAAATAGGGCAGCTTCGGGCCGCCGGAGTTGCTTCACTATTCCATCATGTCGGCGTTTCTCCAACGATACTCGGATTGATTGGAGTTTGCTATCAGATAGCTGTCTTCCCCCCGGTTCTAAAGAGCCCAACCTTTGTTCAAGTCGAAGCTCTCGTTTGAGCTTTACCGGGAAATGGAGCAGTAGAGAGAGAGAGAGAAGTGTTCAGGTGTGAGGAGAATGAAATGGGGATTAACTCTTTATATAGTTGTAAAACCCGTGTATTAAATGGACGAGATTTATTACTGGTATTAATATTACCATAAATTATTGGTATTAATTCCAATAATTTAATTTCGGTATTAATTCTAATAAATTAAATTTCAGTATTAATTCTAATAATTTAATTTCGGTATTAAATTATTTGTATTAATTCCAATAATTTAATTTAGGTATTAAATTATTGCTATTAATTATATATTAATTTATGATAAGGCGTACATACAAATTTTTGACCGAAATTTCGGGTTACAAAAAAAAATTCATACTTCCCAAGAGGTCACCCATCCTCACATTACTCTCAAGTAAACACACTTAACTTTAAAGTTCTTATGGAATCTAGTTCACTTGAACCACTTTGGTTTTTATTTTCTAATTTGTCTTAAGTTTCTTTTCCAAGGTTTAATGAACCATTTGGATCACCCGAGAGTTGTAAATTCCCAACTTGCCCGTTCAGAAATAATCGGGTTTGTGAACCGGTTCTAAATCCTCACTTGGTTTGACTGGTTCTTTTCCTGGTTTTCCTTAGCTCAAAAGGGCGGGTTTTACATAGGGAGTTCGGGAACTGTTACGCCCCGACCCAATTTGGTCGGATCCCCGTGATCAACCTGCCACTCTCCCGGTTTATTAAAGGGTTTTTCCTTGTTATAAACCGTAAAGATTAAGGCGTCCTTTAAACCTGCACTTTTTCTTATAATAACATAAATCAAAATTGTATAATAATTTAAATTTATCATACTTGTCACACAAGCGTTTAGGTTAATGGTCTTTAAAGATAGGTTTTCCGGAATTTCCTAAAAATAATATAAGGGAGGGGTGAGTACGACTACTTAGTGAATGAGTTTTTCAAAACTTTTAACTTTTAGGAAAAAGACTTGTATTGGAGTGTACCACACTCCTTTCTTTCAAAAATCCTTTCATATCAAATCTCGATTTTATCACCATTTTCTTATTTTTCATAGTGTGTCATCACCCAACACACATTTTTCATCATGAAGGTCAAACACACATTCTCAAACCAGCCCGTCCACTGAACCGGTTATGATGTTAAACGTACCACTCACCACCGGTAAATAGGTTTTCCTTAAATAAAAGTGTTCATCATCCCAACCGGTATGATATGTAAATTAGCTCACTTACTCGTTAATGCAGTGAATTCTCCTAAACCGATTCTTTGTATTCACACGAGCTTTTCCTTGCTAGCGTTCCCGATATTTCGTGTTTCTACACGATATGAACATCTCGGTTCATTATCATTCAGCTTAATAGCCTTCATTCATTCCAAATGAATGAGAAAACTAAACTTTTATTTATTTACAATTAGGTTTCTAAAGTTATTTCTCTTTAACTTTATATCCCTAATGTTGGTTTTTCCTCAAATTGAGTTAAGAAGCTTTTAAAATTTATCTTAGGACCTCAATTTATTCAAATTCACAAAAATGGGTTTAATTTCCCAAATTTTCAATTTGGTCCCCCCAACTTTTCCAAAATTACCATTTTGCCCTTCATTTACAAAAATGGTAAGTTTCACCCCAAAAATTCTAAAATTCCTCAATTGGCCCTCTAGCATTTTTATCATGCCTAATTGACCCTCAATTTTATAAAATTACATCTTGGTCCTTCGAATTTTCGAAAATCCCCAATTTTTCACCAATTTCAACTACTTAACACAGTCGAATTTAATTTTATCAAATTGACCGATCAAACACATCTAATTGTTGAAATTGAAGTTAAAATTGAGATTCTACAGCTTCATACGATTCAATAGCACTTTAAATCGCAAGTTTTCACGTCAGAATGAGCTCAAACGGAGCTTCACCGGAAAACACATTGTAGAGAGAGAAAGTTTCAATTACTCATCGTCGGGGCCACGGCAGTCCGAGCTTTTGATCTAGGCAGATAGCTCTAATCCTGAGGTTCATCCTAGAATCAAGAATGACATAAATTGATGTTGAATTGGATTAGAATTTCGTCATTGAAATTCGGTCGACTCTCTCTCTAACACTAATAAAAAAATTGGATTAGAATTGGCTTACCTTTCCATCCTAATTTGGCTGTGGGAGGGTTGAGGAAGTGTTGGGAGGGCTTGGTTTGGCCTGAGGAGGGCTCGAATTGGCCGATTTCAACTCGGCCGAAATAGGGCAGCTTTAGTCCACCGGAGCTGGTTCACTGTTAGATCATGTCGGCTCTTGGAACGAATGAATGTCACCACCGAATAGCTGACTTCTCCCCAGTTCTAATGAACTTGACCTCGCCTTCTTTGGCTCAGAAATGACCCTATATCGGAGCTCTGGTTCGATCTTCACCGAAAAACTAAGCAACTGAGAGAGAGTGAGCTTTTCAGGTGTGGAGAGCATGAATGGAGAGGGGCTCTTTATATAAGGAGTTGAGGGACTCGTCAGTTGTCCGTTTGGCACCTTTATGACAGGAATTGATGGCCGGAAATGTATTGAACGAAAATGTTTCTTCTTCACCGGCGCTGATTCAATTTTTCAGTGAGTGAACAGTGTTGTCATCTGAAGGAAGAAGACGACACTGTTCCAAACCGAGTTCAAAGCTTAAACCGATCGGTTCACCCCTCATTTGACCGAATTTTTCAAATATAAAAATTTCTAAATTCATTTTATGTCCAATGGTGACTTCAAATCTCGAATTTGAATTCTTTAAGCCACCTAAAAAAATAAATTTAGAGTCTGGTTCAATGGTAGTTCAAACCGGTCCAAACTGGTTCGGATTTGATTCACCTGAACCGATTGGGTTTGCATCTTTGATTCCTTCTACAGTCCATTCCCATGACTTTTAGGACTTTTTGGGTCACTTGGGATCCATAAATTTCCCAGTCTACCCTCTCTCTATCGATTTTGGTTCATAAGTCGATTCGATTCATATACTGGTTATATCCGGTTCGGACCCGGTTCACTTGAACCGTTCCAGTTTTTTTTCCCAATTCGTCCTAAGGTTCCTTTCCAAGATTTATGAACCATTTTGAGTCACATGTAAGTTGTAAATTCTTAATTTTCCCATTTTCTAATAATCGAGCTTGTAGACCGATTCAGTTTAAAATTCAAAATTGATCGGTTATTTCCCCGGTTTTCTCATTATCAAAGAATGAGTTTTACAAGAACTAATAGGTCTATCCATTCATTAATTACTCGGCCTCAATCTCTCTCATTTATGGCCGTGTCAGGAGGATTTTTAGGTTGTCAGAATTTTGGCAGCCAAGTTGTCAATCTTATTTGCCTAAATCAGAGGTAGAAGACAACACTATGCCACGCGTACGAGCTTCGCACGTGTGGACTTGCCACTTGGTGCTCCGTGATTGGCTAGCTTTGTTGATGTTACTTCCTTCTCAACAAGTCAATCAGGCTTTGACTTGTTAACTAGACACATGGTAGGCTCCCATTGGTCGCTCATTTCGATGTGGCTATTGATCGTGTTCGATCACCATTGACCGTGACATGTGGTGTTCTCTGATTACTTTATTTAAATGCATCAGATTTCCCTTCTGACGCACAGTGTCATTGCCATGTGTCAGCCTATAATTGGTTGAGGTCATCCACCGTGGCTCTGCCGCGTGTCGACCTCTAATTGGTCGATCGTTTTTCCGACATCCTTATCGGATGCCGACGTGGCATTTTTGTCATGTGTCAGCTCCTCATTGGTCGGTCTTGCTAATAGGGTCTTCCTGACATTAACCGTTGACCAAGAACACATGCCTCCTTCCAATTGACCAACGCTTCTAGGCACTGACTGAGCGGGTGATTGGATACACTTTACCATATGTTACGCACTGATTGGTCGCACATGCTGATTGGGCACTCAACCGGCAGCGGTGCGTTGACCAGCTGTACCATTGACCGGTCTGGTCCAACGGGTCGAATGATTCAAAATAAAAAATTAGCCGATTTACGTATCATTCAACCAGTTTTCTAAAAATTAAAAAATTCTAAAATTTTCTACATTAATTTTCTATATAATTGTAGATTCAATTTTCTAATTTAATATTTTGAAACCAAATAGAAAAATAAATTTTTTAATCGATTTTTCACTAATTTAGGTGTGTTTAACCCTAAATTGTTCTGATTTTTATATCTAATTCATTTTACGGTTTTTCCCATTATTTTAAAATTTTATTGAATATTTGGGATTTTTTAAATTAATATTTTGACATTTTTACCCATTGTTGTTTATTTAGATTTTTTGTTTTATTTCAAAAAATTTTAGTTTCCAATTTATTATTTGGAGAGAACATTATTTACAAGATTGGAGTTCAGTGAAGAACCCTATAAGGAGGTAAAGGTAAATGGATGCAATACTAGGTACTATTTGCTCAAAAAGAAGATCTATTTCTTATGCCGAGGTGCAACCAGCAGTGAATGGAATGAAGCCATGAAAGCTAAAATAAGATCTATAAAGAAACACTTATGAATTAACTAACTTATCTATTGGTGCCAAAAACAAATAGGAGTTAAATGGGTTTTTAAGACCAAATCTGATGAAAATGGATAAATGGTCAAATGAAAAGCAAGATTGGTGATTTGGTGACCCGAGAGGAGAGCCTCCGTACTACCAAATTCAATATACTATGTAAGCTTAGGTTGACAGTGGTAAAAGTATTTTTATTTATTTATTATTAAAATAATTTGTAAATATTATTTAATTTTAATAAATTATTCTTCTATATTTATTTAACTTTAAAAATTAATTTCGGACTTTCTCGGGGCGGTGCTCTGATGCCTCCACGTGGCACAATAAGCTGCCCACATCTTGGAGCCATGCGCCGCCTCGAAAATCCTCTATCTTTGGAATCAAAAGAAAATTTCAGCGCCCCAAATTTCTGATACCGGAAAAGCACATTCAATTGGACTCTTGGATATGGATCCGGTGGATCTCGAGGGCGAAAGTTGTTGGGATCTTCTCGACTGCTCCTTCTTCGACGAGGGGCCGCCCTCGTCCGCCCCTTGCCTTTGGCCCGAATCCCGGAGGTAATGAAATCATCTTCTGTTCCTCCTCATGCTTGGGCAAAAAAAATTCTGCCATTCAAGGATAGTCAATTTATCTGCTTTTCCTGCTGCTCTAGCTTGGATTTTGTTGTGTCTCCAGTAGAAATCCGTGAATATTTATACTAATGAGGCTTAGATTTCGCCTGCCTGATTCTCTCGTGTGTATGTATGTGCTGCAGCGTTTCTCTGGGTACCGATTTCCTGAACAGCGGAAACTTATCTCCCAAACGCGAATACAATGGAACGCAATGTACTCGTAAGAGGTATTGATTTATTACTCGGTCCATAACTTGATTTGCTTATTTTGATCGTTGCCCCTCTGTTTCTCTGTCGTTAAGAGAATTAGTAGGAAAAAAATGCAGTTTACTGTAGTTGGTTAATCATTTGACCAAATAATTCTTTTTAAGATTTTAAGGTAGAATAATTTGAGGTAGAATATGAGGTAGAATAATTTTAAGGTTCTGTTCTTGCTTGTTTATTATTTACAGGGCCCGCCATGAGGGTTGCAGTCAGCCTAGTACAAAAGCCTGCCGTGAGAAATTGCGCAGAGAGAGACTAAATGACAGGTTACATATCTTTCTTCAATTTAAGGGCAGCTAGCGCATTTTATTTCATGCTAAAGTCCATAAGCTCAAGCCAAGTTTCAACTAAATCAATGACTGGTATATACTTCTGTCTTGCATTTAATTGGTTCTTGATTATGTGTATTTTAGTTGGATAACATGCATTTATAAGATGAGCAAAATATAGTCTATTGATAAACAGGTAAACAACAGGTCGTGTTGTTTGGGCATAAAATTTTCTTGAATTGCATGCTATTCTCATAGAGCCAATTCTCTGTTAGGTAATTGATGCTATGTGAAATGTTTAATTGCTTGATCATGATAGTGCAGGTTTCTGGACTTGAGTGCTGTTTTGGAACCTGGTAGATCTGTCAAAACTGAAAAACCTGCCATACTTGATGATGCAATCAGAGTGTTAACTCAGCTTAGAGATGAGTATCAAGAGCTCAAGGAAACGAATGAGAAGTTGCTTGAAGAAATAAAATGCCTGAAAGTAAGCAATTCATTCGATAGAAGGACTTCTAGTTCTTATACTGTTATACACATGTGGGCTTGCCATTCAATTTTCTCAATTTCTCTTTTGAATAAAAGCAACTTGAAATTAGGGGTCCACTACTCAGTATACAGGTGATGAATTGTGGATAGGATCGTATAAACTCTTTCTAAAACTAAGTGTGTGTACTCCTAACATTAGTTTTTTAAATGGCAGTAACTGCTTGAGAAATCAGCAGGAGGGAAGAAAACTTGACAGATTATTTATTCCTAGAAATGAGCCTACGAGTTGATGTAGCTGTTGATAAAAGGAATGGGTTAGTAAATTATATTCAAGTGATTTGAGTGAATGAACTAGTTTTCATTTAGATGTGCCACTTAGAAGAAGAATGACACTTATGTTTCCAGGATTTTTTGCAATGGTCAAATCTAAATTTTGGCTGTTCAGGGATCCCTGGTAACAGAGGTCAGTTTCCTTCTTGTTTTTTTCATAAACATGAATACCCTGATGTTATATCGAAAAATAGTGTTCCTTTGAGACTCAGTAAGAACCACTAGGACTGGGCAAGACATCAATTTCATCAGGCTTTGAATCTGCCATCTTAAATGCAAGACTAGAGACAACTATGATCATTACTGAAGTCAGATTTTTAACACTTTGAATCGGTCCCTCCTATCAACAGGCAGAGAAAAACGAGCTCCGAGAGGAGAAAGCAACTATGAAGGCTGATAAGGAAAGGTTGGGAGAGCAGTTGAAGACTACAAGCATGCCACCCACAGGATTCATGCCTGGTCATCCCACTGCGTACCATCACCCAGGATTAAACAAAATGGCTGTGTATCCAAGCTATGGCTTCATCCCAATGTGGCAGTAC
The DNA here is from genome assembly GCA_030064435.1 of Trapa incisa. NCBI lineage: Eukaryota > Viridiplantae > Streptophyta > Magnoliopsida > Myrtales > Lythraceae > Trapa > Trapa incisa. Next base: position 3,530,912 of record CM057772.1, read on the forward strand.
ATGCCTCCATCCGCCCATGATACATCCTCTGATCACACGCTAAGGCCTCCTGCTGCTTAGTGACTTCTTTTTGAAATATCATTCGGATTTTTTCCATGAACTCTTTTTTTTTGTTTCTAATTCTTCTGCTAGAGGGCAGAAATGGGCACTTGCTTAAATTTTTCATGCACTAATCTTGTCACTTCCTAGCTCATTTATATTGACGACTATCATTGTAGCTAGCCTGGTTTACTTCTGCAGGTCTGCACCCGACTCCATTCTCGCTTTAGTCATCCTTTGATGGGATGATCTGCTACTGAGTGCTGACCGAAGAAAGGTCTGTGCACTCAATAAGATAAAAGGGATAATTACGAGTAAACCTCAACAAAAGGGTTATTGCAATTTTATCCCAAAATTTTGTTATCTAAAGGGTGAGTACAAGAACTTTTCTTACAGCTTCAGGTTTGTCCAAATATCTCAGACGCACTGATTACGTAGGCAAATGGTGCCCATTTCTAAAAATAATATTAATGTATATTTGAAATATGAAAAGGAAACTCTTTTATTATTTTTTAAATTATTTTATTTATTTATCCACTACACGATTTTAACGTGACTGATGAAAAAAATGAGACGCTAGGCCAAATGTGATTAAACTAATAAAGTTTGGGAGACTATTGTTAATAATATTAAAATTATGCCCTACATTGGAAATAAAACCTAACATGAAAATATATTTGAACAGTCTACTGGAAGAAACCCTCCTCTCTCGACTTCTCTGTGTGCTGGAGTTTGGTTTATCGGAGTGGACCGGAGGCAGACGAGAGGAGACTGTGATCTTCTGCAAATCTCCTGCTCGTAACCACTGTCGTCCGTCGCACGTACAATCCGGTGAATACCAGATACAAGGAGATGGGTTTCTTCTCGTTCCTCGGGAGAGTCCTCTTCGCCGCTTTCTTCCTCCTATCCGCTTGGCAAACGTGAGATTCTTTCCAGATCCGTCTTGATTCCGTTCTCTCTTATCATTTTTCTTCTCGTAGCAGCTCAATAAGCCTCGTTGGGTAGGATGGTTGGTGGTTGCATGTGATTGAAGCTATGTCATTAGCAGATCTGATTAGGGCTTATACTTTTCTTCTGAGAACCCAAAACTTATACCCTTTCTGGGGACGGTTGGAATTTGAGGAGTTCCGCCTTCGTCCCAACGTGAAGTTTCTGAGATCTATGTTATTAGCTGCACCTTATGTGGAATTCCATGTTGATACTTAAATTCAGTCATTTATCATTGTTTCTCCCTGATGTCAGTTGATTATGTTTCATATCTTTCATACGTCAGATAGATGAATATAATGAAGGATAATTGCTATAAAATCTCTTCTCTCTACCTTTTACTAGCTTTTATTTAATGTGGGGAAATATTTGTTGATAATTAAGAGTGATCTTCTTGGAACATTTATCCAATGGACAACCGTTTTGCAGTTAAAATTAGTATCATCCTGGTCTCTTTAATGGATAATGACTGGTGTTCCAGTCATGATGCGTGATTTCCTTGAAGATTTAAACCAGGGGAAAGAGAGCAGGCGGTACTTTATTCATGTCATAACTGGAACGATCTTAATACTGCATGAAGTGGTCAATGAATGATTCACCATCCTCAATTATTGATAATGGCGGAGAAATTATATCTTTGGCATATTATTTTCATTTTCTTCTTATCTAATGGCAACGGCCTTACTCATAAGTGGATTGGTAACTTGTGTTTAATTTTGTGATCTTCTCTTTCTATGTAATTGTCCTATACCTTACTATAGGAAACCCCTGCTTATTTGGTCATATATTTGATAATTTCTCAGTATTTAGTATGTCTATTATCTTCCAGTTACAATGATTTTGGTGTTGATGGTGGTCCTGCTGCCAAGGTGATAAAGCCCAAGTTAAAAGTGGCCCTGCTGCATATTTCTTCCAAGTTTGGCATAGCAACCCCTGAAGTCGACGTTAGTATATTAACCTTTCTAGTCTACGGATGCATTCTCTTTCCTTACATGAGTAATTGTCACAGCTGATTGTCCAATTTGAGTATATTATATGGTGCAGATTAAACATGTGGTTGCAACTATTACTGCTCTGAAAGGTCTTGGAGGTCTCCTGTTTGTATTTGGAAGCTCCTTTGGAGCTTATCTGCTGGTGAGCCTCTATTCTCCTTATTCACACATTATTTGCGGCTTATTTGAATCGAAAAACTCGTGAATTTTACTTTGTATTTAGCTTCTGCAACTGGCGATAACAACCCCAATCCTCTATGACTTCTACAACTATGATCCCACCAAACCCAAGTTTGAGACACTCTTGACTGACTTTGCACAGGTAAGTCAGATTTTTCTGGGCATATTTATTCCGGTCTTCCTTTTAACTAACAAACCCCCCCCCCCCCCCCCCCCCCCCCCCCCACCCCGACAACAAAATGATTTTCTTCGGAATTCTTTAATCTACAGAACATGGCATTATTCGGTGCAATGCTCTTCTTTATCGGGATGAAGAATTCGATGCCAAGAAGGCAACTCAAGAAGAAGGCCCCAAAGGCAAAAACAACCTAATTATGGGTTGGATAAGGTAGGCAAAGGATGAGGTAGTTTGTTGATGGTTTGGGCTGCAACTCGTGGAATATGGAGAGTGTTTTGGTGTTCGCACCAGATACCTGTTTTACCAGACACTTAAGTTGAATCACGTATTCTGTAGTTCCACTCCACCCCCCTAGAGCTGTACTCTTGATGACATTTTTTGCATACTGTTGGGGTGCCGGTTTCTATAATTTAGACTTTGCTTTTTCTTTCAGTAGGAGGTTCATGTTCTAAATCTTCTTTGAAGTAGAAAACTTGGAAAGCATATTGGCTTTATGTTGATAAGGAATTTCCAATCCATGGCTTAGTTAAGTTGTCTAATAACTCTTGCTTAATGAAGGTGGCACCTCTATCTTCAAGTTTTACAGATCATAGAAATTTATAGCTGTGAAAGTTCTAAGCTCTAATTATTGTCAAGTAATGTTTGAGGGTTAGATTAGATTATTTGTATTAAATATTTGTAAAAATTAATTATTTAATATCAATTTATTTTAAATTATTTTTTATGCCACATGGGTGTAATAAAGGATCTTATGTCAATATTTATTATAAATGTTAATTAAAAGGTTTATTAAATGAATATATATGAACATTATAAATATGTACTTTATTTAATTATATATATGAAATTTATTAAATTAATTCATTTGATAATCTTTATTCGCGCTTTTATTTTATTTAGGCTATGTTTGAGTGATTTGTAGTTTTGCGCAGGTGTTTCTTGATAAAGTGATAAATTTGGAGTATTTAAAATTTTTTTAATAATTAATTGTTAGATTAAGTGAATTGAATGAATATTAATGAAAAAATTAGAAATGTAAATTTATTATTTTAATTAAATTAAATAATTTATTATTTAATTATATATAATTAAATTATATTAAATATATTTTATAAAATAATTTTTTATGTATAATATTTTTATTATATATTTATATTATATAATTTTATATAAAATATTATTAATATATAAATTTATTTAATATCTATAAATAAAAATAAATTTAATTTAATACAAATAAAATAATTATATAAATAATAAATAATTATATTAAAATAATTTAAGTAATAAATGATAAAATCACTACATATTTCCTAAATATATGCTTGGATTAATTGGAAGTGAAGTGATTTCTATGGATACAATAATCACTAATTTAGTAAAAAAAAAATGAATAGGTTGGAGGGCGGAAAATAACTCTAAATTTTTTCATTTATAATATTATTTTTTTTATTTATTTTTATTATTATATATTTTAAATAAATTTATATATTAATAATATCTTATATATAATTAATATATAATTAAAATTAACAGTATAAAATATAATTTAATTATATAGATAATAACTAATAAATTATTTAATTTAATTAAAAATATTAATTTATTTTTCTAATTTATAAATTAATAATTTTTTAACTCATTTAATCTTCAAACAAATGATATATTATTAAAAAAAATTACATATTCAAATATATCAATTCAATTCTTAGAGTAAAACTAAACACCTAAATTTCAAATTAATACAAATCCTTCGATTCAAATATATTATAAAAGTTTAATATTATTTTGTAATGTAAATAAATGGATTTAGAATTGATTATGCACAACTCCAAATCACTGCAATTTTTTTTACCAAGATAAGAATTACTACATCTTTAAATCAGTAAATTTAATTTTGAAATTAAATTAATTTATTGTATCAAAATTTGGTACTAAAATAATACTTTAAAATTCTTTGGTACATAATTATCATTTTTTGCAAATATTTGATATTATGAATGCAAATTAACTTAAATATTTAACAGAAAAGTAAAATATATAATATCAAAATTTACAAATATTTGATAAATAAATATAATTTGTCTAATGTTTTATTTCCATTACATTATCTAAGAGATGAATATTAACTTCTTTGCCTTTCCTTTGGTTGTGTGTTACGTAGTGCTTCTTTCTTTATCTTATCTCTAATAAAGCTTCTCCACCTTGGTCTCTTTACAAGAGGGGAAGGAAGGTAGCAAATTATTTTTTCTTCCCCATACAATCGGAATTTTGCTTTTTAAGTTGGAGTTGCTGTAAAACATCACATTACATTCATAAGTCAATATGGCCATTTATGGCATTATATGATCCTATCGAGAAAGAGAACTGCATATTCGATATTATATTGACGGTCTAGAATAATATCTCCATAAGTGACTCCACCTCTGTGCTTAATATGAAAAGACAGTCAAAAGTTTGAGGCCATCTACTCTCAGTAGGGCAAAAGCAAAAGAGAGAAAATGCCTGGTGACTTGTTTTACATTATACACATTTCTGTCTCTGGGCGCACTCACGTCTCTCTCTCTCTCTCTCTGCAAAACTCCATTGTAGCTCTCTCTCTCTCCCTCAGCCCCACATGGGTGCATGCTTGATCAGCTCCATCTGCAAAATCCACGTGAGCCTGAAATGGCATCTCTCTTTTAAAAGTGTTAAATTGAACTGACATCTATTAAAATGATATTAATATTTAATTTTCGAAAAGTTTAATCACATGTAAATAAATCCATAATATTTTTAATATAGTATTAAAGTTATTTTTATAAAAAAATTCGATTTATATTATAAATAGTATACAATAATAAGTAGAAAAATTGATAACTTAAATACAACTTAAATTCTTATTAACAAGTAATATTTTCTAATGAAAAAAATTGGCAGTTATTTTTTATGAAAATTCCAAATATGGGAATTGTTGTAACGGTAATTCTAAATTACCGACATGCCTATTTATGGAAACTTAGTAAAAACCATGGCAACGTGTCTTGTTGCAGTTAAGGAACCGTGACATGTTTTACAGCACCTCTGGTCAAACAACAGACAAAAAAATATATATACATATATATATATTTTAATTAAATTCCTTATTTTTATAAAATATTTTTATTTATGGATATATAGATTGAAAATTTAAATATTAATGACTTTCAAGTGAAACGGAAAATGCTCTGATGATCGCTGACTAGAGAGTTTAGTTCGACGGTAAGATCATAAATCGACGGGCTCCTATTAGAGTACACACGATATATGTGTGATCGGTAGTGCACCAGATTTTTCTCTCTAATTTTGTGAGATTTTCCGAAAATTCCGAACTCAAATGTATAAATAATGTTATTGCCCTTTCTCTTCCCTTGGCACCAAATAAAAGGGCTCCCTTCCTCTTCCATCTTCTTCCTTGCCGTCGACCGTCTTTCAGTGAATAAGCAAATGGCCGATGTGGCTTCCGGCAGGAATCCGAGAAGCGCCTCCAGCTCCAGCGGATCGTCCCGGAAGAAGCCCCCCAGCCGGCTCCAGCGGCAGGCGCCGGCGTCGCTGCAGATCAGCCCGTCGCCGTCGCAGTGGAACGTGGCGATACCTCTCCTGACTCCGGTCGCCACCTCGCCGATCTCCCCGCCCAGGCTGCCGGTGGCGGTGAAGTCGCAGGAGGAGGAGGCGAAGGAGGAGGAGACGGAGAGCAAGAAGCTGCCGGTGGTGTTCAAGAATTGGCAGCACCCGGCCACTCCGTTCTCCTACGAACTGGGGCAGCGTAGGCCCTCCTCCTCCGTCACTGGGTAGATTGGTGGGTTTCTGAGGGCTGGGCTAATTGTGACCGTCAGATGCGGAAAGATTTGACCGATCTAATGGCGATGAACCAAATGCATGGCAGTCTGCCCTAGAATAAATGAACTGAACAATATATAGTCATACAAAATTGTACAGGCATGCGGGCAGTGTGGGAATGACATCAACTTTCCTTTCTTATTTTTTTGGAAATTTGTTGTCACTTAAATTGTCAAATATAACACAACATAATTAACAAAGCTACTACATACATTATGAATAGAGAAAAATCATCTTATTTAAATAAAACATAACATGGCATGCTCAAGGCAATCACCATATAAATTAAATGGACTAAGTATCATTCATTGAATATTTTAAAAGATATTATGGCTTGACATAATTTTATAAATTTATGTTTACATTATATCTTTATATTATTTAAGAATACTTAATGCCTCTAATTAACATGCATATCCTTCCTTGTCTCAATATATATGCAAATATTAAAATTGCCAGTAACTTCTCAATGTTTGTTGGATTCAAACCTTCTAAGTTGGTAAACTTAAAAGTGATCATAGTAATATATGATTAATGGGCCATAATCATAAGATGAAATTTTATATGATATACTATCCATCCACTTGTTGAGATTATGCAATGTGTCCATCTCCCTCTTGAACAAAATCACACGTCAACTCTTGAAGTAGAAAAAAATTAAGTTTAGGGGAATTTCTACTCATGGACTGACATGGGGGAAGGCGAATTCGTGATTAGTGGTTGAAAATATATGAGGTACTGAAATGATTCTCCATCAAATCAAGTCGCAAACCAAAAAATGGAGTATGGAAGTATGGGATCCCTTCCTCCAGCAGTCAAATCGATGGGTGGCTATGGGATTGTCATTTGGTTGATTGATTACCTGGTCAGTATAAGAAGAACAATAAACCAATAAAAAAATAATGTAGCAATTGAGAATAATATTTAATAATGAATAAAGTAAAAAAATATTAGCGCAACCCATTATCCATATACAATATCTTTTACTAACTGTAATCGCATTTATACCCGATCCCATAGATTCTCCCCCAGGCATTTCAGTTCAAATTTAGTAATTGTGGACATAGTTGATGGCAGCAATTAGATTCCTCCTCCAATGAGGATGACAATGACAAAGGAGTACATAGTAACTTATCAACTCCCCTCCCCACTTTGGCATGAAAATGGTAATGTTTACAGTATTCTTATACCCTTCTGAATTATGCAAATACATATGTGGTTAGTACTAGCCGTGGAGGGCTGGAACTGATTGGCTGCTTTGTTTGATGGTTGGAGGCTGGACATGTATTCGAATGTTATTTACTATACAATCAATCTAAAGATGTCTTCTTTTTAAGGACAAATCCGTGTGGCATTTAATAAACTCTGAAGTTAATAATAATAACTCCTATCAAACAAATTCATAGACATTCAACACCCTCTTTAGATCTTGGAACCAAGGTAATACTTGAGCAATCAATTGAGGCCAAGGTGAGATGAAGAAGACCATCACCTACTAGTATAAGAAAGGAGGATCAATGAGAATGTCCAAAAAATGACACCGCTTGCTGACAGACACCTGGACAAAGCTCACTGGCAAAAGGTTATGGAATGGGGGGTGAAGAACGCATCATTGGAAGACGTCGTTAGCACATATCATGGCCTTTGTCTCCATCATATATCAAACAGCTCACTTTAGGTTACTATGGGTCCCTCTTGTCTCCATCTTACATTCATTGCACATTTGTTCATATATATATATATATATATATATATACACACACACATACATACATTAAAACGTAGTACTACTTGTTGTAATTTTGAACTGGTGCGCGGAAGAACACTCAAAATTGATTCAATTTTTGTTCTACGGACTTCCCGTTCTTGCATTTCATGTGGGCTGAGGGCGTAGCTAGTAAACCTAACCACCATCATACTAAGTGATGGGCTGTGTTTTAATCTTTAGGGCATATTGAATTAGTTCTATCTACATTTGTGATAAATGTATACTGTACCTTTTTGTTTGCTCAATAAACACGATGCAATATTGTATCTACTTACTCCTATTTGCATTTTCTGATGGAACAGCATCACCTAACACACTTTGTGGTTCATTAATTAAAAATAAAAGCAAAAGCATGCAAATTGAACAAATTCATGATGATGATTCCCTCTCACCGTGAGACATTATAAAATACTAATACAAAAATAAGAAATTGGGTGTCACGGAAAGCTATCTACCAAGAAGAAGCTTGGACTCGATTGTCGGTGCACTTATGAGTACTGCGTTCATCCTCTAGAAAAGTTGTGATAAAGCCAATATTGCATCAGTTGACCAATTACCTCTTTTGACTATAAATGAGACTGTGTTTTCATGCCAGTCAATTCAAGGTGTATGGATAAATGACCAGTAATTGATTAGAATGGAAAATAAACATGGGATCATCCTTGTATAGCTGTATATTCACTTGTCAACAATTTCGAAAGAACACCTTGGCAAGGTTAACAGATGGAGACATTATCAGGTGAAAAAGGAGTTGGAGAGGTTTTGATCAGAGCAACTCCCTTTTATTTTTCTTGGATGGCTTAGATGATATAGAGGATGTAGGCAGACTCATCATTTAATTAGTAAAGGAATTGAAGGTGTTGTGGCTTTGTCAAAAGGGTTGGCACAAGAATAAGCCAAAGCTTGGGAATTGGGTCCCCCTACAAAATGATAATGACAATGAATCTTTTTCTTGATTTCCATCAAACCCTTCACCTCTCTTTCCTTTATGGTTAAGACAACACAACTAATCCCCCCTCATGTTGAAAGATAAGATGCAATGAACCCTACAATGGTCCTTTCCACCCATAGAATATGAGGTACAACATAATGATGGATATGAAAATTCAACTACTAGTAGATGAAATTCCAAAACAAGAGTAATTCAATGAAGTTAAGAGATGTAATTTAGTGAAAATGGGTTAGATGACAATGGAGAACCTTTCAACTATTGCATGATTATTGCTTGGATTATAGTAAAGGAAAGTCCAATTTCTTGCTCAAGACTAATCTTGAAATGTTGCACCATATAATGCTGCCACCAACTTTGAGATGTGATAGAGCAGCATGCACCAAATGGGTTGATTTCCACATCATTGTGAAATAAGAGGACAAATATTAAATGATATAAAGTGCAGGGACGTATATGAAAATTTAATAAGACACGACCTCTCCGGTAAATGCTTACGCCGTTTAAAAGGGAGCCGTTAGTGCCAACTGGCAGCGTTCACCTTCACCGTCTAAATAAATAAAATAACACACAAACAATGCGGTTCTCTCTTTCTCTCTCCCCCGAGTTCTCTGTAATCTTCGTTTGCTGATTAGCTCTCTTCTGGAAGAAGTTGTATAGAGGGCGCATCCCTTCAATTCATTCATCACTCAGATCACATCGGTTCCGTGGCTGTAAGTATAGATTTTGTTCGCATTTTGGGGTGTCTTGTTTTGTCTTCATCTGTTTCTCAGTCTGTTGGGTGTGCGAATGTGAGTTCGAAGTCGCGAGTTTTCAAGCTCAATTTGACGCTGTAAGATCCGTTCTCTGGGATTTGTCAATGAAAACATTGGAATATTGTTTGTTTTTGTTTGATCTGAGTAATCGGCGTTGGTCAATGTATCTAAATATGGATATGGGTTGAACAGGAAGATCCCCTTCTGGAGATCTCCCAGAGAGCCTAAGGTTGCATCTCCCACACCTTCAGTGAATATACAAGTAATGTGGTCTAGTTTTGTGTCTACGAGATGAGTAACCTTGTCATAAATATTAATTAAGTGGGAACATCAGTCATTCTCGCTTCTCTGTCTTTATATGTCCTCTGTTCTTCTTGCTCGTCAGACCACTGGAAGGAGGGTCTATGATATTCAAACATTCTTCAACCTGGTTATGATTTATTGCAGTAAGTTGTTGCTCCTTCACATTATGATCGTCCATCCAATTGTATCTGAGGATGACTTGCTGCATTTAATATGGATTATAGCTTTTTATTGAGGATTCAGGTCCTTCTTCTGTCTTTCTTTAATTCAGAACAATTTTTAGGCAGTGCAGCTAAAGGTCAGGTCATAGGGGTCACCTGTTGGAATGGTCATATTTGATTTTTCTCCTATTATGCATAAGCTTCACGAGGCCTTTAGAAATGGATTCTTGCAAAAGTTATTTTGGTATGGAAAGTGTCTATTTACACGGGAGAGTGTTGTAGTTTTTCTGTGTTCATCAACATGTTCATTTATTGCTAGTGCTTTTCCTTTCCTTTCTGTCATTTATATTTGAAAAGGAAAAAAGAAGCAGAACCATAGAGGAGCTCCATCTACTTCTAATTATTGAAGTAGTAAGCTGAAGTCATTAATTCACTGTAGTTTTTATATGATCTTGTACCATAATCATACCATGCCATGTTTCTTTAGTGGCCTTCCAATTTATGGTTTACTCTGTCTCGTAGGATTTATACGTCTAGTCAGAGCTCTCATGTTATTCCTCTCTTCTTATTATACACATGCATAGCATAGAAACAATGTTTGGTTATTTGAAACACTTAGTGAGTTGATGTGCTCGACTATGTTTCCCCGAAATATGCTCCGGTACATAAAATATAATATGTCTTAGTCTTTGGCAGGGAAATGGGAGTTGAAATCACAGATATATGCATGGACAAGGTGCAAGGACAAGCCCCTATGTCCTCTAATGGTCAACTTGACAGTCTGAAACCTCAGGAGCTATTGGACTCATATGATGATATCAAGGGTGACTCTGAGAGCCCAGCTTCAGAAGAAAACAATGGAGCGAAAGAATATGAAGTGAAAGAGTGCACTTGTGAGAACCCAGTGAAGATAGAGGAGCCAAATGCACAGAGCTTAAAAGAGAAATCGAAATTGGAGGTTAACAGGGGAAATGTTAAGAACAAAAAGGTGTCATCTACAAAGAATGGAACAAAACATACCGCAGTTGGACCCAGAACAAAACACACTGTTCCTCAGCCATTTGCTTTGGCAACGACAAAGCGTGCTTCAGCCGGAACACCTCCTGCTGGGACGCAAACTGATCCTGCTGTTGCTGATAGCAATAAGTCATTGAATGAAAAGCCCCTACAGAATCTAACCTCTAAGAAGGTAGCCTCTTTCAACTGACTGCTAATACTTGGGATAGAGTTAAAAGTAAATTTTTTCAACTGACTGCTAATACATGGGATAGTGAGTGCCCACAACCAAACAGACAATAAAAGCTATAAGAAAGTGTCATATAAGATTGTTTGTTTTAGCTATCATTTCTATTATTCATGTCAAATTTGGCAAGGTTATGTGAGGGCTGTTTTCTCCCCTAAACCTTGGAGCAGAAAGGGTTGTGCATGGGTTCTTGTTATGTTATGATATCGTTTGGAGATGATAGAATCATTATGAATGTTTCTAGTAATTTGATTTATTATAAATGCAGTCAATATCACCTCCATTGGCAAGGAAGCCATTGCACCCGGATAAAAAGAAGCAAACTGATGAGGAAGATTTATGCTTGGTTGATTCTCCGTATCCTTTTATTTTAGGACTGAACTTTTTAGATAATCCATTTATATTGTCTCTTATGCTCATGAAATATCTCATATACATCTTCCCTCAAACATGGAAATTCTCCTTAGTTAATTCGATTCAACAGAAATGCATCTGCTGAATCTCCATCACAGAAGGCATTTGCATCTGCTCCCATGCTAAGGTGCACTCAGCGTGCTGAAAAAAGGCGAGAGGTACCCCTATAGAAAAAAAAATCTGCTTGATTGATTGTGCTTTTGGGAGCATCCATGCTAAAGCTCCATTGAAATCCTGAAAGAAGCTCTGGTTTATTCTTTAAAATGTTTAGTTCTCTTCAAAATTGGAGGTGAAACACCAAGCAATGGAAGCAGAGAAAAACCAGTCTGAAGCAAGAACTAAGGTATTTGCTTGTCTCAAATGACTTGTTCTCTTTATTGTTGACATTGTTATGACAAGGTTTGAATGTTTCCTGGATTAAGTTAACCAGCTTGTTAAATCTCTTATTCTTAGGAAGAGAGAGAGGCAGATATCAAGCAATTGAGAAAGAGCATGACTTTTAAGGCAACCCCAATGCCAAGCTTCTACCATGAGGGACCTCCTCCAAAGACCCAACTCAAAAAGGTAAGGAGGGTTACATTTTCAGAGCTATGGGGTTTTATGATACCAAAGCCAGTCATATAGTGTCTTCTTAGATACCTACCAAGCTCGGGATTGAAAATTTTCATTGTTAGTATCATTTGTATGGCTATATAATAATATGTCAATGAGTTAAAGCTGTGTTACTACCAGAAATGTGAATAGATTGTTAAATTGTGATAGTAGTGCTTGATTCAAGAAAGCTGGTTGGCTAAAGAGTACGTGCTTAGCCCGTAAACCATGGATTCATTTTCATGTTGAGTCAATCAGACTAGCCCCAGGAATCCAACCTATCAAAATCAGAAACTAACCCGTGTCAGCTTGGCAGATGCCACCAACCAGGGCAAAATCACCAAAGCTAGGTAGGAGGAAGAGCTCTGGCCATGCAGTTGATCCTTCAAAGGGAGAAAAGGTGAAGGGAACTCATGGCTGTGGAGGCCGGTATAGTTTGAGTGACAACCTGATTCAAGCATTCGAGCATGAAGAGTCAGGATAGATACCTGATACTGAAGAACCCATGTATTTGGAAACCTCATGCCCCTTATTTTTTTTGCTTGGCTTGTTGATGTTTGTCATGATTTGCTGCTAAAAGTCAAGTTTGTGTAACTTAAGAATTGTAAATCTCATGTAATTTAATACCCACTTCATGAATATATATTGAGAAAGAAGCAGATGTTCTGTTCCTCACTGAGTTATCTTATCCCACTTTTAAGATAGATCAGACCTCAAGTCGCTCCATGGAAGCAAATATACGAGTGCACAAATGTCATCATGCACCTTTCTCGCCTTGGATAAAAGATAAGGCCATTGATGATGCCCTTTTCCTCGAGAAGATGGTACACTCAGAATGGTAGAGATCCCTTTTGCCATTGTCAATGGGTACTTGGTCGCCTGGATATCCAAATAAAGCCATGCTCATGTGCTTTTTAACCATTTTATCTCTTTTCTACAGAGTCCATCCTTGTTCAATTCTACAATTGTGTCCTTGACTTTTTATATAATAAACGTGCATTGGCCCATCAAGACTTCCATCTTGACGAGTACTATGTGGCATGTTTTTCTTGACATGGCAAGTCGTGGATGGATTAAACTGACCATCTTGACAAGGGTACCCTGTTTTTTTTTTGTTTAATTTAAAGGTAATAAATAGCTTGGAGAAGTGGAAGCTAGGAGGAGGGCTAATAATTGCAGAGCACCACCATCATCTCTGAACTCTGAAGATTCCATCCTACAGCCCCCAGATGCAACCTCGTCAGAAGACGACGCTGGCCACCTCTTCCTCCGACAGCCACCCTCATTTGGTTCCTCGCGTCAACATGACCGGCTCCGGCCATGTCAGAAGGATCGAAACCTTCTCCCATTATGTTGGTATGAAACCAGTTTAAACCCCTTCTCCCGTCTGCGTGGGATCCGTTCCACTTTCCCCATAAGCAAGTCAAAATAGATAAAAAGCAGGTATTTCCATTGTCTTACAGCAAGGCAGCTGGGGTTCGAGGATGTTGGTGAGTGCCCACAGCTGTGCAAGCTGGCCATGGACTACTTGAAGAAGACCAAAGGGTGGGAGGACAGCATCTGCGAGTACCTCCTATTTGACGAGGGTGATGCCACTGTTGTCGATCCTGAGGAGCTCTACTTTAAGCTTCTGGATGAGTTGGAGAGGTGCATCCTCGGCTACTTCTCCTTCCATTGGAACCAGGCCGCCGCCATGATCGATCAGGTATATCCTCCTCCCCATTAATCATGATCCATTCTTCAACCACTGATAATTCATAATTTTTAAGTGTATTAAATACACAATATTCCCTTTTCCTTGTCTTCCACTCCTTAATTTGAGTACTTTGTGTGGTGATTAGGTTCTCTCTGCAGATCAATCCCAGGAGCAAGCAAACAAGAAGCTCAAGTGCTTTGTTATGGCAGCTACAAGGCAAGTCCCCTCCCCCACCCCACCCCAATGATCCATTAGTTGCAACTTGTTTATTCCTGCAACTTACTCTTCTGTTTTTTTTGTGGCCGTCGACATGCTTTTCATAGGAGAATATTTAAGTTAAATTATAAAAGAAAATTAATTCCACTTTTTATAGAGTTTTAATATTAAAATAATTATATTAAATTATCAAATTTTACAAATATTTAGTAGTATTAAGTAAAAGTCAACTATTCCTATCCATCCTTATCAACAGATATATTAAACAAATCAATTTTATATTTTTTAATATCAATTGGGCACATCTAATATTAATTTTAGGCTGTTATGCTTATTAAATTGCTTTTCAAACACTACCTATTGCAAAATTAGTTCACATCACATCATTCATACCATTTTCTATTTACTTTCTAGCAAATATAAATCATTTTCTATTTATTTTAATGGCATTTTATCGCTCTATAAACATCATTTTCTTCTGTTTGTTTGCTTCTCTCGTGACTGAAATTTTATAATGGACAAAATTGTGAATAACTATTGATCACGGAAGGGCCTCAAGCTCACCACCGGCCACCAGTTGATTGAGGTGGCCGGGGGTGAGCTTGAGGCCCTTCCGTGATCAATAGTTGATTGCTTGAATGAAAGACTTACACTTTTATATGAATACATTAGAGTATCGACCGGCACCGCATTGTGATTGATGATGGGATCAGTGATGATGGGTGTGCAGGAAGCTGAGGTTCGAGAGGGTGATGAAGGACTTGAAGGTGACGAGGGTGTTCTCGACCCTGGTGGAGGAGATGAAGATCATCAGGTCGTTAAACGTTCGCCTCGGCGATGGGCTCCGAACCGCCGAAATCATGGCGCCTGTGGCCCACAGCATGCGGAGTCCGGTGCTTTTGTTCATTGGCGGCGGCATGGGCGCCGGCAAGAGCACCGTCCTAAAGCACATCCTCGAACAGTTAATAAAACCGGTTATCTTTGTTATAGGATTAGGAATTAGTTCGGTTTGGTTCTCCCCGGTCGGAGTTCAAGTGACAAAAACCGGTTCCGGTTTTCCTTTTGCAGGCCGTTCTGGGAAGAAGCAGCCGCCAACGCCGTGGTTGTGGAGGCCGATGCCTTCAAAGAGTTGGATGTCATATACAAAGCCCTCAACTCCGGGAGCCGCCGCCACGACATGCTTCAGACAGCCGAACTGGTTTTTCTCGTTTTCCGCCATCCACAAGTTCTAATGCAAGATTTGATTTTTGGTCACTTAATAGGATCGTTGTTGCAAGATTTGATTTTGTTTCTCATCCATGAGTTCTCTTGTCAATGGACAGTCTTCTAATTAATTGCAGGTGCACCAGTCATCCGCAGATGCGGCGTCCTCGCTGTTGGTGACGGCTCTGAACGAGGGACGGGACGTGATAATGGACGGAACCCTATCGTGGGAGCCGTTCGTGGAGCAGACGATAGCCATGGCCCGTAACGTCCACCGCCGCCGGTACCGGATGGGCCCAGGCTACAAGGCGGCCGAGGACGGCACGGTGACGGAGAACTACTGGGAGCAACAGTTCCCGTCGGAAGGTGAGGCCGACGGAGGCGAACGACCAAACGGAGCGGCGGCCTACCGGAAGCCGTACAGGATCGAGCTGGTAGGTGTCGTTTGCGACGCTTACTTGGCCGTCGTCCGGGGAATCAGGTACCATTAGCAATGCAACCAATAACTCGATGCACTTTCCGGCAGTCTCCTCCGCGGAGAATCAATGTATATTCGTGCTTACCCGGAAAGGATTCTGCAGGAGGGCAGTGATCGCCGGGAGAGCGGTCCGAGTGAGCTCACAGCTGAGGTCCCACAAGAGATTCGCCAATGCTTTTCCGAAATACTGCTCTCTCGTGGACGAAGCCAAGCTATACTGCACCAATTCTGGTGTCGGAGGCCGGCTGACGGTACTAAAGCTCTTCAGCAAAGAAAAAAACAGATTATTCGAATTTTTCTACTACTATTTTGACTCTGTTGTTCTTGCTTTATACTGAACAGATAATAAAAGATGGAAGGGAGAAGAAGCTGCTGGTTGAGCCAAAAGAGATAGAGTGCCTGACCAAGGTGGGATCCCTCAATCCGGATGCGAGGTCCATCTACGAGCTCTACCCGGACCTGAGTCCGATATTCGAACCCGGATCCGTCTGGAAGGACATCCAGCTCTCCCCTTCGAGGCCCAGTGTCCAGCTCGAGCTATATTCGGCAATCAAGAAACTGGAAGCATATAAGAAGACGGACGGTAGTTCGTAGAGCTTGCCCATTAAGATATGGATTAGTAGGGAGATTCGTGCATAGTTTTGTTATGAAAATCAAATATGTAAAATATTGAAGGTTAATTATTATAATTATAAAATAAATAAATGGTAGGTGTATAATTATATATATACATATTATATAATAGTAATAATATATATATATAATAAATTGTATTATCTATAATATATAAAGTATATATTATATATAAATTTCTCATAATAATAAAATTATTTATATATATACATCATGTACATTTTAATAAATATATATTTCATCTGAGCTAATTTATATATAAAAAAAAGAATAGGGGCTAATAAGATTAATATGGTATCTTTAGGTCCTCGACCGAAATAATATGACAAATCCTCGGTCTAGGGTAGCAACCTTCAACACGATCCACCAAATATATTAGTCTCCGCCGGCGAAACCCTAGTTTCTGTACATTGTGCTCCTCTCTCCCGTAACTCAGTGTCTAAAACTGAATCGAAATCATGGTGAGTTTCGAAACCCTAATTGCATATCTCTCTCTCTGCTTACAGCGCTCGGTTCGATGATCGAGTTGCTCATGTGCAGGCGGATGCGGAGGTGGAGGTGCCGGTTGCCGGACAACCGAAGAAGAGGACGTTCAAGAAGTTCTCCTTCAGGGGAGTCGACTTAGACGCCCTTCTTGATATGTCCACTGATGAGCTCGTCAAGCTCTTTAACGCCCGAGCTCGCAGA
This sequence comes from Trapa incisa, assembly GCA_030064435.1. NCBI lineage: Eukaryota > Viridiplantae > Streptophyta > Magnoliopsida > Myrtales > Lythraceae > Trapa > Trapa incisa. Next base: position 3,548,243 of record CM057772.1, read on the forward strand.
AGGTGAAATCTATGATATCTGTTCTTAAGCATGATTTTACTAGATTCATAGGTTTTTATACAACCTAAGTGATGGTTTTGTGGTACTAGTACGTTCAATTCCATGTACCATAATCATTGACGCGTATAATCGCGACGGTGTTGCACAGTTAGGGTTTCATCTTATCCATCTTATTTTTCTGAGCCATTATTCGGAATACCCGTAGACATAATAGCTCCTTGCAGTAAGCGCAACGATAATTAAGTTATATGAATAAGATGCATTTTCATTGTCCTTTTTTATATTTCAATAATCACATCAGAAAGCATAGCAGTTGTTTTCTTTTAATTTTGTATGGATCAATAAGTAATGATTATTGAATTAATGTATATGGCTTTGTGTAAAATAGGTTCCAGAGGGGTCTTAAGAGGAAGCCCATGGCTCTTATCAAGAAGCTGCGCAAGGCTGTATGTGCTTTCTTGAATTTAACATACGATTCTTGTGTTTACTTGTTACATTCTGGCATCATTGGATGTTTTATTTCTGAAATAATGTGATGCCTAGTAGATTTTTAATGTGCTGTATCTGGCATTTATTGAGAAATAGATTTATAGATGACATCTTTTTCCTGAGATGAGAAGTACTGCACCCTTAACATAGACCACTCTTGTATTTCTGATTATGTGGCCTCATACAATGGTGCACAAACTAATAGTTGTTAAATCAGCAGCAGTCAGACAACTGTAGGGATGGATCCACAGGTGAATGGCTTTCATTGCTGCTTGCCTACTGATTCCATCTTACATCCTTAGTTGAATATTCAACTTGCTTCTGTTAGGCATTAGAATAGTTTAATGGGTTGTTGCATTTATTGAACATTGACAAGATAAACCAACTGTGGATTTTATTTTTACCTCATGGTTCAGAAAAGGGAGGCTCCGCCTGGTGAGAAGCCAGAACCAGTGCGAACTCACCTCCGCAACATGATCATCGTGCCAGAGATGATTGGAAGCATAATCGGTGTCTACAATGGGAAGACCTTCAATCAAGTCGAGATCAAGCCTGAGATGATCGGACATTACCTCGCTGAGTTCTCAATCAGCTACAAGCCTGTCAAGCACGGCAGGCCTGGTATCGGTGCCACCCATTCTTCGAGGTTCATCCCTCTGAAGTGAAAAATCCTATTCCCAGTGCAACATCTGGCCTGGTTTCCCTTTTTATATTCTCATGCGGACATCTTTGTTGGTGACTTGAGTTTCAGTATTTGTTGGAGGCTTTTTTCATGCTGTTTGTAGTTACTGGGGATTAATTTATATACTTTCTGCTACATTTCCTGGTGGGGGATGGTATGATTCAAGTATATGGCAATGCCAGAACTGGTCCTGTTAGTAGAATTTTATGATCCATGTAAATGAAAGGTGTAACCTTTCACATCCCATCTTCCTTAAATAAAAGAACATCTTTTGGGCAAACAGAACTCACCAACTCTTGCGTTAAGTTTGTCATTTCCAATGGCAATCTAGAGAGTATCAGTTGGGTGCAGGAGTTGTTCAAGGGAAAGTTCAATTAATTCTACCAGCGGGTTGGTTTCGGGTGGATCATAATATGACCCTGGAAGCTGCTTGACCTGGGCTCTTTGTTGATGATAATGGCACTTACTGGGATACTCCATCTTTGGTGGCTGTTGATTCAGGCGTAAGTTATTGTTACCCACGAATTCACCACAACGAGGACATGCCTAAGTCATTTGATAGTGATGATCAGGCACTTCAGAATGATGAATTGCCTGCTACTTTGCTTCCGGGTCTTAACACTCAACGGTGCCTTCTCCTTCAAGAGTAATACTGCTTTATGGAGCGAGGAAATTAAAACTGGTCCAGCCATAAGACATTTGCGCTCGAATATGTCTCACATATATGAGACATTCCTTTTTGGAATAGTGGATTAGTTTAATTGGAACACTTTCGAAGGCTATTCCTTGATCTCACCCGACTTCATGTACCACTAGATTTTCCTTCCGGTGGCAGGTTCCTTACTGAAGCAACTCATTTGGTATAAAGACTAAACTCTCAGCCGCCTACCCTGGAAACTTATCAAGCACTCAGCCCTGATGGGTTCCTTTCCATTCAGCAACAGGTACTTTCTAGTATTCGCCATTGAGTACGATAGGCTTTGCATGGATTGCAGGCTTCTCTGGTTGTCAATCTCTATACAAAAATCCATAGACAGCAAGCAGCCGTTTAATGATTCTCTTACCAGCAGAAGCAGATAAGAGTAGGCTATCTAGACACTGAAATTTGTCTGGGCTTTTCTTTGTCTAGATTTTGCAGGGATCTTGTACCTAACAATAATATCCCGTCCAAAATTGTTGTGATTGCACTCTATAAAACAGGATTAACTAAAGCTTGCATAAGAATTTGCAGACGATAGCCTATCAGCATATACTCATCTATTAAGCCAAGCTCTCCAAGAAAGCAAAACCATCCATGCAAAATGAAATTTCGACTTGAAAATGAATCATTAATCCACTAGCAATGAATTAATTGCAATTTGCCCCCTTAAAATCATCCACAAGTTGGAAAACTTCACCTACCTTGTGGGGGAAATTGAATGCTTTCCTCAAATACCCGGTTGGTACAGGGTATAAGGAAATTTACCTATATCCTGACATGAGAAGGATCCTATCTACTCTCTCACAGAGAGGAAGCTGCTCATATATATTGAGAATCCACAGATGCCATGTGATCCCAGGAAGCCTCATACTGCATGACTGCCGACCTGTGTTCGCCCAATATGGGATAATCTTGAAGAGGCAATCAGCGGTGCTGCTTCTTCATCCATGTTAGATTCTAAGGAGAAACTGCCACTCCCTAGGTCAGTTCCTCCATTGCTTTCTCCACTGTTACTGGGTACAAATATGTCAGAGGATTTCTTCTCCATCCTCCAGTCCTGAATCATGAAGTTGTCAACCTTAAAACTGTTACAATAATGATACAGTACACAAAAAAAAACAATAATATTGTTCAATGGACAAAAAGAGGTAAATGCTTTTTCACAGGCACCAAGATGATAGCATTGGGCATGGAATTCTGCATCAAATTATTGTGCCATCTACAGACTCAAATACTAAAAATGGAATAAGAAGAGAGACAAATTCATTTTCTTTTTTCCCCAAGGAGTGAAGCAAAATCGAACAAAAATTAGACACTTAAATTTGGAACATAACATGCTACTTCAACCATAACACTCAGAGATTCAATGGAAGGTTTGGGAATTGGTAAAAAAATGGAAGGTTTGGGAGGACTGACCTTTGACATTCTTTCAGGGAGACCGTCAACAGGCACTTGGGAAGCTTGTACATCCCGAACTTTTATATAGTTATACATAACAACACCGCAGAGAGCTGGTAGAGGCAAATACATCTACTTCAGCAATTAATTGTAAATTCAGTATGCTATTTATCTTGCTAATATGCTAAAGCCTTATTCAATAGTAGATTAATTACCAATTGCATAACCAACTATATTGAGCCCGGTAATAGTTGACTCCGGGAATATAACAGTTGAGAGGGCTATCAGTATCCAATCTTTCAGTACTCCAGCAACCCGAATAGTGACTGCTCCAGTACGTCCGATGACCAGGAAGATTGAGAAGTTCAGGGCCAGAGCACAGAGAGCATTTGAGAAAAAGATCCAGAAGTTGAATTGGATCTGTGAGACTTCCATCTCAGACTTCTCAAGCAAGAACCAAGGAAAAAATAGAAACACAAAGCTGCATCAAGAAAATTGTACAATGAGTAGCCAGCAGAAAAAAATAAATAAATTAATATTTTTAGTATAGAAGACCAAAGAAACAGAATAGGAAGGTAAACCGTTCATCTTCTTCACATCATCAATTCCATAAAAAACAACCATTTTTACTATTCTCTTTTATTCTCCTTCAAATAAAAATTTATCCCATCTAAACAACCCTAATAAAATGAAAACACTACCTGCACGGGGCTATGTAGTATAGACTGGTGATGGGATTCAGAGTTAAGCCTTTCTTCTGCAGTAGGACTTGGGTTAGAACCAGCCTCAATGCTTCAGCAAAGATTCCCGTCACTTGATAGACTGTTCCGATTACATTGAAGTGAATCTCTCCATAGGATGAAACCACAACCCCAACACTGACCAGCACCATGTTCAAGAATACATCACATCTCAACTTATCAGTCCCGCACAGAACAGCCATGAGAAATGTTGCCACGGGCACTGAGAAGATTCATGAATAGTACCAAAGTATCAGAGTTTTATACATGCATGATTGTTAACTATAGTAAAAATTCAACATATAATGGAAGTAAATAATGAGAAAAGGCTATGTCCTCTGGAATGCCTGCAGAAACCTAATAAAGCACTATCCCTTGCAAAGAATAAAAAGTCTTCTAGAAAAATCTAGAATTAAAATTATTTTCTGCTTCTCAAACATTAACATCTATGCATTAGAAGTGCAATTGGAAAATAAGATATTCCAAAGCTTCAAATTTTCGAGCTAATTTCCATATCTTGTTGCAAAGAAGGCACTCATCAGATTAACCCTTAAAAGAAACTAAAGAAATTTTGACATACTTAAGGCTTTTAGCATCTGAATGAAGGCAACCGAGATGTGCAAATAGGCTGTGTTACCAAGCCTATAAAGCAAAAGACGAAAGAGAAGAGTTATCACATATTCTGAATATCAAGATTAACTGTCTCAATTTATATTGTAAATAATAATCACCATGAGCAATAGAAAACAAACAACAGTATTATTTAGAGATTTATCTAATTTATTTGAACATAGTCTCCACAAATAACAATCTAATGAAAGGAGAAAAACATAGTCTCATATCTTTTGACAAAGTAAAAAAATTAAAAAATACATATTGTACAGTGAAACATAACTTTTAATCGAAACATGTATCACCAACTTACCAAAGACTAGAAGCAAAGAATGCACTTATTGGCATGACGCAAGTTGCATATCTGCATACATATTAAATCCTTGAGGAGAGGCAAAGGAAAATATGAACAATATGTTAGTGATTAAAACGACCAAGGTTGCTTACATTTCAAACGTCATTTTGACAGGAGGGACAACCTGTAAATAGGAAAAAAAATCATAACATCAACCAAGCAAATAAAGAATGCCATGAAGCACAGCTATTAACCAACAATCGTGGCTTCTGTGAAACCAAACTAGTCAGAGAATTAGTTACCGAAGGAAGCATACCTTAAAAACACGAACAAGGAAAAAAGCTACTGCCCCGGAGAATCCCATATGGATCATAGTGAGTGTGATTGGAAGTGGAAAATTGAAGTATTTGGGAGAAAGTACCCACTGCGAGAAAATTAAGATTACTGTTAGATGTACAGAACAAGAATAGAATCAGACTAAGCACAGATTGAATGGAAGGCAAGACTATAAAGTATAGGGCATTGACAATTTTGAGCTGGAGTAGTGATTTGACTGATAATGTTGACAGGAACAAAAGAGTTCGTCCTAATACCAATTTCACGGTACCTTGTTGTACAAAATCACCCCCGAGGAAAGGAGAATGTAGATCAGTAGGTACAAATAAGTCAATAGAAGGGGCTTGCTGATCATTTTTCCGATGCTTGGCTTCTCTGGAGATGGAGATTCTACTGTATTTATTACTCACTGCTATATCATCTCCCAGAAATAACTTCCAAGCATGAGATGGAAAACCGTCAGCAGAAGCAATGTGAATCCAGGTGCATTGAGTATATCTGCTTGTTCAAGCAAACTACTGTAAGTGATACCACACGGACAAGCCTCCTGAATCCATGATGAAATTAAAACTTTTAGCAAAAACTTATACAATGCAGACTAAAAGAGTGACGGTTTCTTGACTAAACAATAAGCAAGAAATAATTCATAAACAGAATGATACTAAAGTACAAGATGTGAAAACCCCAAAAAGCTTGGAAAGTCAGCAAACTTGAAAAGCTGATCCAAGCCATTCAACATACAACCATAAACAAACAACACAAGCAAAATCTAGCAAGACGCCGCATAAATAACACAAGAACTGCCTCCACACAAATCAACAGGAAAAAACAAATCACAGAGACCAATGCAGAGAAAGATATGATCCGAGCACCACGTTTTCACCTCTGGACAGGCCAATGTCGCCGGTGCACACCGGATATTAGCGCGTCGAAACACCGGCAGGGAACTGCTCAAAGAGATACTCTTGCGGCAGATCCGAACAAAGCACACAGAGCACGAGCCGAATGAAAAAGAGACGGGAGAGAAGTCCCAGACTTCTGTGGATCTGGATCGGAACGGGACGCCTAGGAAATTAAAACGGCGTCCGAAGGGAGAGGGAATCTGGATCGTAAAATCGCAGTTACCGATGAATTAAAACTGCGGGATAGGTCGCGTAGAGCGAGCGAGATAAAAGCACCACCCGCTGTTTGTCTCCTGCTCGCTCACTCACGCCCTGACTCACTCTACTGGCATACAGGCCACAGGAACGCACCTCACCCTACCCCACACTCGACTCCCATTAAATTGGATAAAATCTCTCACTAGACTTCAGATGTTTCAGATCTCCTCCCACCACAAGCTTCTCTCGCAATTCATCTTATATACCATTTTTTTTACATATTTTTATAGGGAGATAGCCTTTTAAAATATTATAATGTAATATTAAAAATAAATATATTTATATAAATTTTAACATGAATTTAATAATTTATTAAGATATCAAATCATTTATTATTAAAAATAATTTAATATATTTTAAAATTAAATATATAATTTCAAAAAAATATTTCAAGAAATCAGAGCTACCAATCTTTTATATTTTAATTTATATATAAATATTTTAGTCGGGTTCGGCCCAAAACCTAAACCCTATTTTTTTTGCCCCATTAGTGATCCGCATAGCAACTACGGGTGCTGATTCTCCCCGACCATCTTCCTTCGTGATAGTGATATGGAACTACTAGTTCAGTCCGAGGCGCCCGCTCCACATGGATGCTCGCCTCTCCCAGGCGGAGTTTGCACACGCTGATTGGCTTGATGAGGAGTTGGACACTTGAGGATGAGGTATGATCGTCTCAGGAGCGTGGCTGGGAGGGTCCAGACGGTGATTGGGGATCTAGCGACTCAAGGGGAGAGGAGGCAGGCCATCCTGAGCTGCCTTCGGTTCCTGTGAATTTTCTTCAAGCGGCTGCCTTCCAAGTCGGATTCTCTTCCATGAGATGGACATTATTGTGGCACCATCCACCACTGCCTATGTTTTAGCTTCCCTTTGTATCAAGCGGGTTATTATTGCAGAGTAAGAATGATTTAGTAGTCTAAGCCTAGAAATTGTTGGACTAGATTTGGCAGAGTACGATTCAATTGGTACCCACGCAACCGGTGAACCCGTTTCGGGTTCCGGATGCCAGGCGTGGGCACCTGGACCCGAGTCTATGGAAAGAATACAATTTGATCGGGCTTACTCCACGAGTCCAGTCCATGCCACGTGGCGCACGATCTAACAATCGTAGCCTCGTAGGTACCCTATCTAAGTACCCAAGTACTCATACATACCTACTACCTAGCAAGACCTTTATAAATAAATAAATAAAAACAAGTTATTATTATTATTATTCATTTGCTAACAGCAGGCATTCTGTCGGTGCCGACGCCTCACTTCTTCTTCTTCTTGAGTGAAGGAAAGAAGGAAGTTCCCCTCACTTCTTCTTCTTCTTCTTGAACCGACTCATGCAGGTGATTAGATTAAATGTCAGTCTCTGTCTTCTAATATGTATGATCTCAGTTTAGGCTGATTGATAGATTGCTCACACACAAGCGCTTGTTCTTTGGGTATCACGACCCTGGTAAGCTGCCACATCCTGAATTTTGAAAGGGTAAATGTGTTTCAGCCTAAAAACCTTAACAGTTGGCCTCTTTTGACTAACCATCCCATCCAACTAATACTCACAAATGTTTGGAGAAAGTTCTTAGTTGGGTACAGTGCAACTATGAGTCAGTGCTTGTTTTTGTTTTGGTTAAAAGGCAAATGCAGTTCCTTGCCTGGTTCAAGATACGTAGAGGGGGAAATTATGGTCATAAGCATGTAAGCCTAATTGGTTGGGGTTGAGTAAGTTTATGATCTCATGTTACAAGACAACCTTTTGGGTTATCCATCACATTGAGATAATTTGAAATGAAATAAAATGGAAAATAATGAGTATTATTAGTATTATTATTTCAACTTCAAAGTTTAGTAATAGACTCATATAATATAACAACTTAAAAGTTTAACATATTTTTTATTTTAAACATTCACAATACCTTTTAAGGCTTACAAAGAGGCATACTTTGATGAGTTTTGGTTATTGCAATCTCGTTGTTGCTGACGATAAAAAAAGAAAAAAGAAGAGCAGTTGAAGAATCATGAACGATGATGGAAGAAGAAATGAGCTTTTTTTAATGGTAAAGAAGAAGAGAGTTGGAGACAGTGTAAAAGGGAATCAAAGGAGAGTCAAAGAAAACCATCTTTCTTTGTCATAGTTTCACTCCTAGTGTGGTTGTAACGTGCTTTTTCTCATATGTATGTAGTTAATATAAAATGCTAAATATGCACTTTTTTGGTCTCCCTAATTAAAGTTAGTATTCCTTCTTTTATGCATGATTGGTACTTCTGCACTTGTCAAACAATGGATTAATCTTTCGTAAACGAAGACCGGAAAGGGTATCCCTTACTCTACAAGTTTTAAGACATGCTCTTTAATAAGTTTGATCAAATTTTCCATGTTATTGTGGATAGGTGATCTACTTATTATGTTTCTATGATGATTTCAAGAGTGTGAGAGGTTTTAATTTGAGTTTGGAGATTGGAATCTACATGTGGTGGATTGATTAGCAATTGTATATTAGGTTTACATCTGATGTACCATGTTTTGACGGGTAAAGTTAATCAGTTATTTAGGTTATTGCTGCTCTGTTTTTTGTTTTTACACGGGTATAAAAGGAGGTGGATCATGTAATTGATAGAATGATGAATGAATCAATTTTCTCTCTCAATACAAAAGATATCAAAGGAAGAAGAATTCAAGAAATGGCAAATTTTCTTGGGGTGAAAGCAACAAAATAAATAATAATTTGTATCACTCTTGATGGGGATAGGCAAGTGAGTTGTAAAGTGACTTTAATGAGCATGAAATGTCAAAGTGAATGGCTCCTACCACTCCTAGCTCTCACTCCTGGGTTGGGTTCATTATGCTATATAGGGCTACACTTGACTATTTACCCAATTCCTATGGACTAGATAACAGGCCATTCATATCTAATATGATGGTATTCTCAGAAATGTTGAAATTTTGTGGTAAGTTAGTTTGCGGAGTTTATCAGTGTACAGCGCCCTATACTGTACCCTAGCTCATATCTATTATAATACTATAGTAATTCATTCACTATAATATTATCAATATTATTAATACTTTCATCCATTTTATTTCAAATTTTTTGTTTTAAAACATTAATCTAATACCACCAAAAGTATCTCAATTTATCTTTCGCAAGTTACGTGAAACTCATCAATATACTTAATTTTACCGTGTTTGATACATTAATTATATGTATGACTTGTGATATGAACATTTCAGCATAAACTGGACAAATGAGAAATTCATGACTTACATTATTTTTATTTTCGTTAATGCTCCAATAATATGTTATAATACAAATTAAATTCGAACGAGAGTAATGTGTATTCTTCCCAATCGATACCGAATTATAAGAGGTAATGTTCAACTTTCACTCGTACAACATTGCACATACTGTTACCCATTGCACATAGAAGTGTTACTCTATTTTTAAAAATTTACAAATCTTTTTAAATTATCTTAAAACTTTATTTAAACTCTTAAAAAATACTCAACATAAAATCTATTTATAAATTGATACTCTAATTTTTCATTATTTGTATTTTATTTCCTGGTATTTGCTCCATAAAAAATAAATCCTAAAAAATTTCTAAAGATCAATATTAGTTTCACGTGTACTCTACTTCTTGTGTATTTCAAAGAAACATTGCAACTCTTTTAACCTATGAAATTGGGTTTATTGTTGTGGCTTCTTGTGATATTTATGTGACATTGTTTCTGCAATCAAACTATATAAAAATCTCGTTTTGCATGGAAGGATTACACAAATAGATGTGATGTTTCATTTTATTACACTATTATTAGGTTCATCTTTAATCATTTTAATAGATTAATGAAAGAAAAGTGCCATTTTTTATCTCTCAAGTTTGACTTTTGTTTGTCCTCTTCCTCTTTCTCTATGTCCCCATCATTCACATGTGATGATTGTTGCTTTTCCTGCATTTCATTCATATATGCTTGCCTATGTAATAGTGTGATAATAATAAGTAAACCACAATAAACATGAACGTCAAATTCTTCCTATTTAGTACTATTTTCTGTTGGTTCATGCTCCAATTTGGCTCAAGGTTTTTTGTGAGCACATGCATGTAAGAGTGTACAGTAATGGCGAATTCAAATCTCAGTTATTCAGTTCCGTCGGGTCAAACAGATCATGACGGACGGGCCAAATCCAACCCGTATAGGACGGATCTCGGACCTATACTTATATACGCATCATCACTAGCAATGGGTAATGACAGTCTGACCTGTCCTGTCCTGGCGCGGGTCAGTTCGGGGCGCGCTGACCGGCCCATTGTCACGCGTACTGCCTTTCACTTATGGGCAACTAGGAACTTAGCACTCAGTTCTCTTGATATAAAGCGCAGGTTTTGATCTGAGAAACGAAGACTCATTTATATTTGGAAGAGGCAGATACTCTTTGTCGGTGGAATTATTAGCGTCGGAACTTTTCCTCTGGATACGGCTCAGGTGAGTTGACTCTTTCATGGGACTTTCTTCGGAAGAGATCTCGGGTTTCTTGGTTCACAACTAGGTGAGCAACTCTGTTTGGAAGGATTTGAGGGGTTGATTGGTCAAGGGAACTACGGGATTTTAGCTGCATTTGGGAATGCGTTGTTCAATTGCCGGGAAAATGAAAGGGGGAGCTAGAAAATTTAGTCAGATATTGTCTTGAGATGATGTTTCTCTTTCTGGAGAATGGAAGTTTGAGGATTTTCCTATGTATGTGAAACAACTAGTTTGTATTCTTCTTAAAATTTCCGATAATTACGTTCTTGAGCTTTCATTGTCGCCCAATTGAATGTAATGGTCTTGTGTCTAATGCTGAATATGAAGTTAATTTGAGGCTTTTAAGGTGAATTTATTCTCCTGTTAAGTGCATTTCAAATAATTATGTATTCTACATGTCAGGTAGTCACTTCCCTGGCTAAAAATGACATCTGATCTCCGCTCCAAGCTGTCAAGCAGCACATCTGTATTCGGTCTTAAGATATGGGTTTTGGTGGGATTAATTATTTGCATGTTTATTGTTGTGATACTTGGGGTTCTGTCATTCTATCTTACTTTTCGGAAGAAGTTCAGAAGGGCTGAAGGCAGTGTTCCCCCTGTTCAAACCCCCAAAACCTCAAGGGAGATCAAAGAGATAAAGGTCAATTATGCTTCAGTAATTAATGAGAAATATGGGGATGGGGATTTGGAGAAGGTTTTGATGCAATCGGAGAATGGTGATAGCAGTCGCTCGGGCTCTTTCAATAAAGCTGAGAAAGATAGTATTGTGGCATCACAATTGGAAGGGGGACCAAAGGGTTCTGTTTCTGCTTACAGGCCTTCTCCTCATCTCATAACTGCCCCATCTCCACTTTGTGGTTTGCCCGAGTTCTCTCGTCTAGGGTGGGGTCATTGGTTTACTCTTCGAGACCTAGAGATTGCCACAAACCGCTTCTCTAAGGAAAAGATTATTGGTGAGGGGGGATATGGAGTTGTCTATAGGGGTGAGTTGATCAATGGGACCCCTGTTGCTGTAAAGAAAGTTCTGAACAACCTGTAAGGCTTATATGAATCAACATCATGTTGTTTTTTTGTCTTAAAACCTCAAATCATTTTATTCATGTTAACACTCATATAATTTCTGCAGTGGACAAGCAGAAAAGGAATTCAGAGTTGAAGTAGAGGCTATTGGACATGTCCGCCACAAAAATTTGGTCAGACTTTTGGGATATTGCATTGAGGGGACTCACAGGTACTGCATTTGAATTAAGTGTATAGTCTCTCCTTTTTAGTTGGTCTTGCTTTGACAATTGGACTCTTTATAGATGCTCTACTTTTTGCCTTGAAATTTACAGGATGTTAGTCTATGAATATGTCAACAATGGTAATCTTGAGCAATGGCTTCATGGTGCAATGTGTCACTATGGGCATCTAACTTGGGAAGCTCGAATGAAGGTTCTCATTGGAACAGCTAAAGCGTAAGCAACTGTTACTTTAATGCGACTTTGGGTCTTTTTTATATATAGTTGCTGTAATTCATTTATATTTTCCTTTTGGGTTTGGCTAACTTAACGAAAGTATGACAATCACAAGTATTTACAAGGATTGTTAAGGATTATATGTTCACATACATTCCATGTGCCAATGCTGTTCTTTTCTGTTTTCTGTCTAGTCATGTCAAATGCAGATCATGCTCGTGACTGGGGTGTTACATATACATTTCTGGTTTATCATCCTAGCAGCTTTAGCTTTAGGAGAATCAGTTCCTAAATACACATTTGGTTGTATCTGGCAGGCTGGCCTATTTACATGAGGCAATCGAACCAAAGGTAGTACACAGAGACATCAAGTCGAGCAATATCTTGATTGATGGTGAGTTCAATGCGAAGTTATCAGATTTTGGCTTGGCCAAATTGCTTGGATCTGGAAAGAGTCATATCACCACACGGGTCATGGGTACTTTTGGGTGAGTTTTGTTAACTGGTTCTTAAATAGAAACATAAGTGGATTTAAAGTTTTTTTAAAGGAAAACCACTGATATCAGATTATGATAAATATTGTTTTCCTTTTCAGGTATGTAGCTCCAGAATATGCTAACTCTGGCCTTTTGAATGAGAAGAGTGATGTATATAGCTTTGGGGTCGTGCTTCTAGAAGCAATTACTGGGAGAGATCCTGTAGATTATGACCGGCCTGCTTCCGAGGTACTTCATCAGAAAGCCAATTTAGATGAAGAATTGACGTCCTATTTTATGTTAACTTAGTCTTAATTAACCGGGCTAGTGATCTTTCTCATAGGTAAACTTGGTGGAGTGGCTCAAAATGATGGTGGGAAGTAGACGTTCTGAGGAAGTGGTTGATCCAAATATCGAGAAGAGGCCATCGACAAGTGCTCTTAAGAGGGCCCTTCTGACCGCTTTGAGATGTGTGGATCCTAATTCAGAGAAAAGACCAAAGATGAGCCAAGTAACCCGAATGCTTGAATCAGAAGAATACCCCATCCCCCGAGAGGTTTGTTCCCGAAAGTTCTCCCAAATAAGATATTTTATGTATCGTGGTTCCTGGTTGTAGAGATAAATGTGAAGAAAGTGGGTATTTGTCATACCATGTTGAAAATTTTGTGGTGGATGAAATTTTCAGGACCGGAGACAGCGCAGGAAGTCCGGCACATCTGAATCCAATGTTCAGATAGAGAACTCAGACACTGATAAGAGCGACAATCCCGACTCTAGTTCCGAAACAACCTGAGGTAGGATATCTATCAGACTGGAAAGTGCTTATCTGAGACTACTAACTGCATAGTTTCTACCCTTGAGAAGCATCCGTTATGGCTTAGAGGAGTAGATACAGTTTTAGGCATAGAAAGAAATTCGTTTTATAGTAGGAAAAAAAGTATGGATGATTGAGAGAAAATTTGCATCATTGTCTGTACAGTCGTTGCTGATGTTGTTTCTACTGAGTGTGTTGTCTGTAGTGTTATGCTCATCAGAAAATGTAAGTGATTGCTATATTTATGGGTTTGATTCTTTATTTCTTCTCTTTGATTTCAGAAGGAAATGTTTCTGGAAACTGAGGTATTAACCTTTTCTTCTTCAAAAGTTTCAGAATTTATGTTCTTTACACCTTCAGATAGTTGCCGTATATTGTTCCTGTTATTAGTTTCTTATGCATACCATGCTATTAAAGTTGGCTAAGGAGTGGTGTGAGCATACGGTTAAGGAACTGAAATCCAAAATACGAGGACCAAAATCAATGTGAAAATGAAGAATACATTCACATACTTTATGTAATAGAAGTTATGGTCATATTTTTTTGTTAACATAGTTAATATGAGATAAAAAAACAGATAAAATAATTAATATTCAATCTAGCATTAATTATATCTTAAAAATGAGATAATAAATTTATAAATTACCCATTTACCATTTAAAAATACCAATTCCAAGTCAATGGGCATCATGAGAGATAGAGTTCGTGGTCAAAGGCTTTCATTGTGGACATCACGGATTACTCGGTGCTGGCAGCATAGACATTAACTCAACCTGATGTGCCTGTGTATGTAATGGTAGTAGAAATTAAGTGATAAATGTGTAATTGTTAAAATTTTATAATAATATATATGATTTATAGGTAGGTTAAATGTTTTTTTTGTATCGAGTGATTTGTATAAATTTAGGGGTGAGTTCTTCTACAAATTAAATATGAAATTAATTTGTAGGGGTTAAAAATTAATTTGAATTATTATTAATTAAAAAAATTAGAAATATAAATTTATTATTTTAATTAAATTAAATAAATAAATAATTAATATATAATTAAATTAAATAATTTATTAATTGATAAATATATAATTAAATTATATTAAATATATTTTGTAAAGTTATTTTTTTATATATAATATTTTTATCGTATAATTTATATAAAATATTATTAATATATAAATTTATTTAAAATATATAAAATAATAATATAAATAATAAAATAAATTATTAAAATAATTTAAATAATAAATAACACAATTACTCAAAATACCCACTTATATTATTATATTTTAGTATAAATTGATGTATTTGCTGTTATTTGAAAGTAATTTTCCAATAACTATATTCCAAATATTTACCAATAACTCAATAAACATACAAGTGAAATAGACTATTATTAATAAAAAAATATAAAAATAAATTTATTTTTAATTAAATTAAATAATTGATTAAATATTATATGAAATTAAATTAAATTATATATTAAAATAATTAACTTATTATTATAATAAATACTATTAATTATATAATAATTAATATATATTTTTTTATAGTTATAATAAAAATAATATAATAAATTATATTATATATATTGTACATTTTATTTTTTATTGATATTATTTATATTATATAATTTTGTATAAAATATTATTACTATATATATTTATTTAAAATATATAATATTAAAAATAAATATAAACATATAAAATAAAAAAATCTAAATAATTTAAATAATAAATTACAAAATCCATCCGAAACATTTAAATTTATAGATTTGGAATGTTTATCCACCCATATAAACCCTTACACTCGGAATCCATACGGTAGATAAATCTGTGTTAATTTCATTGCAGAGTTAAGGGGTTGACAGATTAATCTACGTGGCTGTAAAAAGCAACAAACAAGGACTCTTGGTTTTCTGTGTTCGGTCTTGGGCATTGGACAGATTTGTTCTTTAACATGCTGGTGATATGTTAATTTCCTCAATATCTGAGAATATCATGGATCTTTTACGCATCTTAATCATATTGACAGGAAGGGCACCCACTTACGGCACCCTCTGTGGCATTCACATGACATTGCCGGAGAACAGACACATCTTGGCTCCAATGTTCTCATTGAATCCGCAAGCAGCACCGATATGTTAGCATTAGTTCCAATTTGGTCCTGCTAATAGAACAGTTCCAACTACACAATCATCTTCTTTTAGTTGATAGGCTAATACTTAAGAATCCAAAACCTACTAAAAACCATCATGAAAATGAAGATTAGTATCTTCCAAAACCATGAAAATGATCTCCAAAACTTGGGAAAGGAAATTATGAATGACTGTTAGTTTTATCCCATCTCAAGTTGAAGTAATTGAATCTCCCCTGAAAAGAAGAAACCCCTGCATCTAATTGAACAGCTGCATGTTCTAGCGCCCTGCCCTTCTCAACCATTTGCTCACCACCAGCTAAAATATGCAAGCACTGCTTGACCTTCCAAGTCCATATGCATCTTGTGGAAGACTAAGAATCAATGCCTGTAGAAGAGGCTAGAGTCCTTACAAATATAAGAATCTGCTAAACTAATTCAACTAGAAAATTTCTGCATCTTCCCTTATCCAGATTTACCCATGCTTCACTGACAGTCTCTCTGCAAGATGGATAGAACCCAAATTAAGAAATGCCCATAATTCAAGGGAGATGAAAGATGAGAAATGACAAAACCATTTTGGATGGTACATATGGGTCATAACAGGTAAAATTTTTGTAAGAATTAGCCTGCTTTTAGTTAGTCGAAATAGATACCAAAAAGAAAAAAAAGACCATTGCCAGATTTTCATTTTTTATCTCATAAAAGAGAACGGTTTATTTAAGGATTTTTGCAAACAAAGAAAACAAAAATAAAGGTTGCTTAAGCTCTTTTTCTTGAGGATCTCCAGTTCCATAGAAATCTAAGAGAAAGAAGAGTGGAAATTTTGTAGCCACCCAAAACTTAGGATATGCCAGTTTTAGGAGAGTATTAGCAAGAAGACGAAGAGACCGTACTTATCAATTCATAGGTGACTATCATTGTAGTTCCATAGAGAGACATGTTGAGAAACCGAGGTCCAAAGCCCCTATAGAATCCCCACCAGCCATCTTCTTGAAACAATGCTTTTGCAGTTTTTATGACAGATGGTCTTCCAGTGCCAAAATTGTCCATCACCTAAACACAAAAGGTGTGTAACTTCTATTAGGAGAAGAATACTAAGTGCTCCTGACTCCAAACGTGCAGCATTTTTAGGAAGCACAAAACCAGCTTAGTTGAGAAAGTTGCCATTTCAAAGGTCAAGTTGGTTAAAAAATCAAAAGGATCTTCAAAAACATGATTGCGAATACTTCTCAAAGACAAATAATATTTTCATGAAGTAAAGAAAATCAACAAGAGTGATAGGGGCGCTTAAGAGTGAGCAATTACCTGGAGTCGAGTCTTCACTGTGTCCACTGGAGTGGTGATGACGGAGGAACATGCACCTGCAATTAACCCTGCAGTTGCCTGAACTATCACCATCTCTACATGAGATGGCTTTCTCTCAGCCTCATCCCCGAATCCCAAACTCCTATAAACCAACATCAAAACAAAGGTTTATGATCAGGTAATTCAACCTAACACCTCAAGGCAGCAGTTCCCCTGTTGTTTCCCCTAGAATTTTGGGGAAATTAATGTTTATTTAAATAAATGTTCAAATAATAAGATTCCATCATACTGTTTACTTGTTATCGTGTTTCTCAAGAACAGAAGAAAAAGATAAAGTGGGTTATCAGTAGAAGTTAGGATGACAGGTTTTGAGTTCACCTCCATATAATGTGTTGGGCAGAACCATAAGCACCCCACCAAAGTGCAGAAGCAGGAGACTGAGTTACTGCAGTTAATCCAAATCCCCTGTACATACCACGGAATCCTTCTACTTTGATCACCTTCCGAGCCACATTGACAGGCCCCCTACAGATTGTTGTTCCTGGTAACCCTTGTACCATCAGCCTCTGGCAAACCTGCAGTGCATTTGCAACCTTATTAAAGCAACAAATTTTATGCATCGCATCGCATGCAGTCACATCAATCCGCTTCAGACAAGTAAGTGCATATTTTGGAAAGTGGTAAACAAGCTATTAAGCAAAGGACACCAAAGCTAGGTAATGCAAAAATCAGTTTGATCTTCTAAAAGAACCCCCCCCCCCCCCCCCCCCCCCCCCCCCCCCATCACACAAACAAAGAAATAATTAATCTCAATTTACCAGACATGATTTTCTGTAGACCATTATTTTATGGAATGGCGATAATTATCAATTTATTCTCCTTGTGCCCATGAACATTCAGATTCTCCATTTATCTCATGATAAATAAAGGGGAAGTGTATATATTATGTTACATTCCATGAAGCAGTTCCCTTCCCAAGCACAACCTACATATCATGATCAAAGACATTATTACTCCATTTTTTTCCTTTTAAAGGAAAATGAAAAGCATGTAAAAATTCTTATAGTGCCATTAAATAACATGTTATACTACATCCGCATATCAAATTAAAGAAAACAAACTAAACAATGTAGGAATCAAAAGAAAGGGAATTTACCTACCACATCTAGGGGCACATAGTAAATGCATGAAACTAAATTTGAGACCATGCCTGCCACTCCATTTGCAATTCCAAGACGTGTAGCTTCAGGCATATCTAAATCTTTGGTGTACTTAAGCATCATGTCTTTTGACACCTCCAAGGAGGTTAGAGCCAAGACCCGACCAGGGATTGATCCAATAGCTGAAGTTCCAAAACCTCTAAATATTCCAGGGATTCCATCTGTCCTGAGAATCTGTCTAAATAGAGTGATTCCAGGCATCTGGGAGAATCCAGAGCCATCAGCCACTTGCATTCGGGTTTTGACAACTGCGGTTGGATGTAGAAGGGCAGATTGAGCTGTAAAGAGAATGGCCCCAATGATGTGAAACCTGGTCTTGTTTAGCCTAAGAAAAGCACACTAGAGGTCAAATCCTTCACTGATATAATTACCAAAGGAAAATCCATGGAAAATTTCTAAAGAAAACGATTATGTTGATCAGACAGACAGGCCATGAGATAGCGTTTAATTATTACCATATCAAGAAGATTTCTTCATCATTATGGTGACATTGAAAGCTAAAATGCACAGAACTTCAAATAGTATTTGTAATGTAACTAAGGAAGAATATCACTAGTACTGATCAGAGACATGCAGAAGCAGAATTCTTCCAACTCCCATCTAACTTCGGAAAGGAGAAAATGAAAACACGCACTACTCCAAGTAACCGAGAAAAAACAAACAAAATCATAGAAATAGCGGCCCCAATTCAAAGCATCGACTAATTTTCCACAGCAACGAGTAGAGAATTGCTGAAACTTTAGATCAAATACGAATCACAACGTAAGAGACGTAAAATTATATTTTTTAATCTCTTTCAAAAAGGCCAAAACCAAGCAAAGAACCCACCTCAACGTAAATTTCACAGAAAACAAAGCAAGAATCAGAACCCCGTAGGGTAAATTACACAAAAACACAGATAAAAAAATGGATACTGGAGAAACAAAAGACGTGCCAACAAAATATCATACAAGCTAAGGACTCATCACACGTAGGGACAGAAAAAAATAACCTATCCCAGTTAATGTCGGTGTCGGCGAGTGCCAGCCCCGTGGCCGCAGTGGCCTCTGCTTCCGCAGCAGCCATGATCAAACTGCCTTTCCAGCGTTTTCTTTCCTGGAGGTGTTTAGAAAGCAAAGCCGACTAACCCCATTACTGCTGGCTACATAGGGAAACAAGATTTAACTGGTGCAAGAGGCTTAAATTTCAGAAGGTTCCAACGTTTTTCAAGTGCCGGGAGGAAGGAGAGAAGGGAGCAACATAGCAGACTCCACAGTCAGTTCCGGAGAATTAGAAATATACCTTTCTTTCTTTATTTATTTCATATGAACCTGGGCTCCCTTGTCGGGCCACGGGCCAATGCGGTCTGCTTTGTTAGAACTCGGGCCCAGCCCAAGTTCATATGGGCTTCCTTAGGTTGGGTTTTGAAATGGATGACAAAAAAACTAAGCTTTGGTATGCTTCTTAGGTGCACCGTCACTACAGGCAATACGTCTCCCCTTCCGCAGTAACCCTAACTCTGATTTTTCATCCATTGTATCCTCATCGTCATCCACCTTCTCGTGCATGAATAGAGCTTAGTGGCTGACTGGTCATAGGGTTTCGCAGCACCCCGGCACTGCCGCTGTCTCCGTTACTTTGGACGAGGTGGGCTACATCGATTTCCGTTCTTCGTCATCTGATCTGCGTTGAATAATAATAAAAATGAACCTGATGGGATATCTGTTGTATGCGGAACCTAGGGGCTTTGCGGGTCTTTATTTTGCTCATCTGAATGCTTCTAATATGTTGGGAATTTATTCCATATCCTTTTTTGGCGTAGTATATTCAGATGAATTCTGGCGTGCTTGTTATAATTTTTCATCTGGAGCTCTGTGTGAAATGGTAGTTTAGTTTACAACCTAGTATGGGCAAAGGCATGCTTGCGAAATTTGTAGTTTGGATATTTCCATGGAACTTTGTTTGTTTGTCCTGCAAGATCAATTGGAAATTTGGATGGACTATTGCTGCGTGAGATTGATGCCTCAGTTTGCTCTTCGAATTCTGATTTGTTTGTGATGATGTTCATATTTCATTGTTGCTTGCTTCTTCAACGGTTATATTTTCTGATCAAGGTGTGCTTCCTGTTTTTTTTGGTAGATACTTGCAATGGCAACATCAGATGCATCCCTTGGTCCACGGTATGCTCCTGATGATCCAACCCTTCCTAAACCATGGAAGGGTTTGATCGATGGAAGCACTGGAAACTTGTATTATTGGAACCCAGAGACGAACCTTACTCAGTATGAGAAACCCACGTCCTTGCCTCCTCCACTCCATCAAGGTCCACCACCGGCCAATCCTATCGGAAATGGGATGCTTGCTCAGTCAGGACAGCATATGAATCAATCTGTTCAAGGGCTGCAGGGCAATCAGTTTCAACAACCGCATGGACAGTCAACTTCAGAGCAGCAATCTGCAGTAGGAATGCAGGCCACTCTCCAGCAAGGATCTCAAATGGGCCAAGCTGGATCCCAGCAAGTTTCTCACTTGGCACCTCCTGGGAGCTACATGCCCAATCAATATGCGATGCAGCATTCGTCTCACCATATGTACCAACAAACAGGGCAGCAGCTACATCAGCAATTACAGCAACATATAGGTTTGCAAGTACCACAACAGCAGTTGGTTCATCAAGTTTCGCAAGAGGCTCCTCTACAGACGCCCCCGCTTCAATTAGGGCAGAAAATGGGCCAATCTCAAGGGAGTCAAAATCTCTATCAGCAGCCCCAACAGTTGGGGTATCAGCAAAATGTTCCTGCTACAAAACAAGATATATCACCACAAGCTCAGAATAGTGCCCATGCACAACCATTCTCCAGGCAACAGCACAGAACAGGATTTCCAAAGGTGGAGCAACCTGAATTTTCTCCATTGCAACCACAGAAAGGTGGCAGTTCATCAACCCCTACTAATTTTCAAGGTGGACCAAATTCTGTCATGACACCGAGTGGTATGCATCCCGGCCCAACTCAGCAGTTTGTTGGCTATCAAGGAAACATCCAGCAGGCAACCTCAGTTGCTCAGTTCCAGCAACCTGGGCCAGATATGGGTAACAAACAGCAGTTTCCTAGATTCCCAAATCAAATGGGCTCTTCACTGATGAATTCTCAGCAGTCTAATGTGCCTCCCACTGGGTTGAGAATGGGACATCAGGATAATTTCCATGGTAGACCTGGAAATGAGCACTATTTCGATACTAATAAGGAAGGGCCAGCACCAAATACTCAGCAGCCTAGGATTGCTCCCATACCCATGTCCAGAAATCAGCCAGTAATTTGCCATTATAGTCTTTCATACAAGTTGATTAGATAACTTGCAAAAATCTTTTGATAGTCTGTAGTCTTAATCATGAAATAGAAAGCAATTCCTCAGTAGTCTGCATCATTTTATATGATTTAATATGGCTTATTCTAATAATTTGTGGTTCCTTGTAGCATGCATCTGGCAGTCTCTATAGAGATTCTACATCTTTACATTAAGCTGAGAATGATGTCTATTTTATATTTACCATTGTCTGGTCAAATTCCATAATAGTCTTTTTTTTGTTAGTAGTTTATGCCATGATTTTTATGTCTAAAGCATTGATTGATTGTGCTTTATGACATTGTAATTTATTGTCACATGACATGTGCCCTTTTTTCCCAAATTCAGGGCATGGTTGGTCCTGGTGGCACGTCATTTCAAAATGTTCCACATGGACCTTCTGGTGGTTTGAATGCTCTGCCAGAACAAGGTGTGAAGAGTATGCATGGACATGGAACCGGTCCTCCACCTTTTACAAACAATGCTCCTTTGAGTCCTTTTGCTGGACCACCTGGTCTTCATTTAACACCTGCTCAAGCTTATTGCCAACAGCATGAAGTCACAGCAACTGTCAGTACTTTGAAACTTTTTGCTAATCCCTATATGGGCTGTCTATTGCCCGAAATTTTAATTTCTATTGGAGTGGAAGATCAGTCAGTTCTTAATTTGTTATTAAATTGATATATCAAAGACAAGTTGCATACTCTAAATACCATGGGGAACTGGTACTTTTGTTTTGATGGCCAGCTTTTAAGTATGAATTGGTTGAGAATCAGACTGCTGTGTGCTTTAAATTAATTAAGAAAAATTTTGAACTATTGCATTTTCTTACCGGGACTTATTATAGTATAATTGCTCCCATTTTTACTGGTGTTTGTACGGTAGGTTTCTTGACTCATGATCTATTCCTAGTACTCCTGGGTTCTAAAAGTGATTTTCATTGTCCAGGGAGACAATATTCCGTCGCCATTCATGACATTTGAGGCCACTGGTTTCCCTCCAGAAATTCTGCGAGAGGTAATCTCATAATTTTGAGGTTTATACCTTAACTTGTTGAATCAGAAAAGTAATTACAGAAGATTTTTGATACATCCCTTGGTTGTCAGTCATTGATTTGATATACTTTAATCTCATCCATTCTGACTTGTGGCAGGTGCGATATTTGCTCCGAGAGGAGGAGCATTTGTCGTACGCTGCACTGCTATTGGCACAAATATCCTAATTTTTGGAGGCTGCAAAATGGACTCTTGGAGCCTTTATTGGACATCTTCTAGGAGGGTGGTTGGCTCTTTTTTTGTCCAAATCACACCTCATATGACTGGGATTCCTTGCTAATTGACTCTGCCTCCTATATCTTTATTGTCCACTTTTGTTGCCTCTAGTTGCTTCCGTAAGCAACCCAAACTTTTTTGGATTCAATTTTCCAAGTCTCTTTTAAGTAGATTCTAACCCAACTTCATTATTTATGTAGCCCCTCATTATAGACTTCATTCCTGCATGTCTGTTATTGATATGGAAACCTGTTTACAGATATACTCTGCTGGTTTCACTGCCCCTACTCCTATACAAGCACAAACATGGCCAATTGCCCTCCAGAGTAGAGACATTGTTGCAATTGCCAAGACTGGTTCCGGAAAAACATTGGGCTACTTAATGCCTGCATTCATGCTTGTAAGAATGCGCCACACAAATCCACAGAATGGTCCTGCTGTTCTTGTCTTGTCTCCTACAAGAGAGCTTGCAACACAGATACAAGATGAGGCTATCAAGTTTGGTCAATCTTCAAGGATTTCTTGCACAGTAGGTTTGCTCTGGTTATGTCCTTGAAATTTTATATTTTCTTCATTATAAGATGGCATGATGAACTTTGATCATGATATGATTAAATTTCTTGCTCCAGTGCCTGTATGGTGGAGCTCCAAAGGGACCTCAATTGAAAGAACTAGATCGTGGGGCAGATATTGTAGTTGCAACTCCTGGTCGGCTGAATGATATACTTGAGGCAAAGCAGATAGACCTCCAACAGGTGGCCCTCCTTGTGCTTGATGAGGCAGATCGAATGTTGGACATGGGTTTTGAACCTCAGATCCGAAAGATTGTAAACGAGATACCTCGTCGTAGGCAAACCCTCATGTACACTGCGACCTGGCCCAAAGAAGTTAGGAAGATAGCAAGTGATCTTCTTGTTAATCCTGTCCAGGTGAACATTGGGAATGCTGATGAGCTTGTTGCTAACAAATCTATCACACAGGTAATTCAACATCAATGCAGTGTTGTGGTTTATATAATTTGATATGAGGATTTAGATGCACTTCATTTCTGACATTCTTTTGCTTCCTGTCAGGCAAATATATTGTTGTAGTCAGATTTATTTTGAAGCTTGCCCTTTAAGTTCTGCATTTTATTAAACTTGAATGAGGTAGCTCTTGTTAATTCTTTTATATATACAAGCTATTTTAGTCAACAATACTAGGCTTTGCAGATTTTATCCCCCCTGTTTCTTTATTCCCAAGAGGTTCTCCAGCTTCAATATATGATGCAATTAGAGTATTACATAATTTAGGACCTCAGGAATGTGAACTCTTCCTTGAAAATGAAAATGGATGATATTCTTTTAGTATTTACTATGCTTTTTCTCTGTGCAGTTTGTCGAGGTTGTACCTCAGATGGAGAAACAGAGACGGTTGGAGCAGATTCTTCGATCACAAGACCGTGGGTCTAAAGTCATAATCTTCTGTTCCACCAAAAGATTGTGTGATCAGCTTGCCCGAGGTATTGGACGCAATTTTGGAGCAGTTGCAATTCATGGAGACAAATCCCAGGGCGAGAGAGATTGGGCTCTGAATCAGTTTAGAACTGGCAAGTCCCCTGTATTAGTTGCCACAGATGTTGCTGCCAGGGGTCTGGACATTAAAGATATAAGGTTAGCCCCATGTCAGCTCACTTATTGTGTTTAGAAGCAATTGGCCATCAATTTGTTTGCCTCTCTAGTATATTAATTGATAGAACTGCGGTTTATGGGTCGTCAACTATGGCTGTCATTTCACATAAATAACTAGACTCTGCTTGGTTCATGTGCATCAGTAAGTTAGTAAATTATGAACCAAAATCATTACTGGTATACAGTTGAAGTCTGGTAGGGGTTCTTGATCCTTTCCTCATCCTAAGTCTGTTCTTCTTATGCAGGGTGGTGATCAATTTTGACTTTCCTACTGGGGTTGAGGATTATGTCCATCGAATTGGGAGAACTGGGAGAGCTGGTGCCACTGGAGTGTCCTATACTTTCTTTTCTGAACAGGACTATAAATATGCACCAGACCTCATAAAGGTCTTGGAAGGTGCAAATCAGCATGTGCCCCCAGAGATTCGGGAGATGGCATCTAGAGCTGGGCCTGGATTTGTGAAGGATCGAACTCGAACTAACCGCTTTGATTCTAGTGGTGGTAGCCGGTGGGATTCAGGGGGGCAGGGTGGGATGAGAGATAGTCGGTTCGGTGGTCGGGGAGAGATGAGGGATGGTGGATTTGGTGGTAGAGGTGGGATGAGAGATGGAGGGTTTGGTGGTCGAGGTGGTGGGAGGGATGGTGGTTTCCGTGGAAGAGGTGGTAGGGGTGATTCCTTTCCAGGGCGTGGATTTGGACCTCGTGGGTTTGGAGCACCTGGCCCCCTCGATAATCGGTTCAATAGTATGGGAGGACGCGGTGCAGGTGGACGAGGTCAGGGGAGAGGAGGCCGGTTCGATGAAAGGAGAGATGGTCCTGACAGAGGCAGAGGGAGAAATTATAGCAAGAGCCCTGACATGGTGCGAACATGGGTTGGTTACAGCAGGAGCAGAAGCAGGAGCCGCAGCTGGAGCCGCAGTCGGAGCCGAAGTCGGAGTTGGTCACGGAGCCGAAGCAGGAGCAGGAGCCGCAGCTGGTCAAGAGGACGATCTCGTAGCTACAGCCGTAGTCCTAGACGCAGCCAAAGCAGAAGCCGCAGCCGCAGCTATGAGAGGCCTCCGCGTGCCAGAGTTTCCGGTTTTGATGCTCCACTAGTGGCGAACTCAGCTCCTCCACAGCCCTCTGAACAACAGAATAATGCACCTGCTGCTAATGAGGCCACTGATCACCTGATGGCAGCTGATGCTGTTGGCATGCCACCTCCCCGTGCAGAGGCATCCAACCAAGATGGGCATCTGGCCTCTGAACTCTAAAACCCTGGCTAGAAGATTTTACAAATCTCTGGACCAGACTGCTGATCAAGCTCTGCACAATCACTATCCCACCATTCATTTTGGATCCAGAGTATGATATAAGACCAACATTTTCAAGAGCTCAGGAGAAGAATTTATCTTGGCCACAGGATTTCGATGATTTTCTGAGTAATGCTTTGACGGTTTTGTTGGTCTGGATTTTCATTATGGAGGCAATTGTATTATATCTGGATAACCGAAGGACCATTTAGGGGTAGCCATATGATGATGGGATCTTTGATGGCCCTTTGAATTCCTTTGGCCATTGTTGGTCGTGTTTTAATTGAAGTGGATCCATGGAGTAGCTCTGTTTGAACTCACAAGTGTACTCTTGGCTGTTTGTTTTTGTATGATTCTGTTGACTGCCTTTATTATAAGCATTTGAAAGAGACTTGGACCATTGATATGCTTGCCGCTTGTCCAAAGATCTTTTCACTAAGCCTGTTTTGAAAAAGAATTAGTGCTTGACACAGGGATCCTACTAAAATTTAAAGATCGTGTTTAAAATTGTCATCATGCACCTACTCAATGGGCAAAATCAACTCAACCCTTCAATTAGAGTCTGTCTACGTTCCATTGAGGCAATCCTCATCTTCTTCACCCATATACAAATATTTTTTTGTGATGGATTTTAAGGGTTCAAAATCATGATTTTGACTAAGAGAATGGGATATTAACAAAAATATATTGTATTAATACAAGTATATAAAATTATTAATATATTTTTATTTGATTAAATATAAAAATTTATTAAAATTTACAATAAAATTATTTAACAAAAAATATGACATATAATTATATGTTATATATTAACAATATTGAATTATTTTATTTTCTCAGATGTTTATATAAATAATAAAATATATTAAATTTATATAATAAAAATAATAAAAAATATTTATATATTATATAATTATAGAAATGCCAAATTAAAATATTAATATAAAATATTTTACCAATGGATGGAAATATCATTTTTATTACCAAAATTTTGATAAAATTAACATATTTCTAATGTCAAATTATTTGAGAAAATAAAATTATTTTATATTATTAATACATAACATATAATTATATATTTTATATTTTTTGTATATATTTTTTCATGACAAATATTATATAAATAAATTTGTTATAACATAGATTAATTTATTATAAATTTTAATATTTTTTTTATATTTGTATAAGACTAAATATTAATAAAGATTATATTTGCTAATATATTTTATCATATATAAAAATATTATATTTATCATACATTAATAATAATTATTATTTAATATCAAAATTCTGTTTAGATCAATCAATAAAGTGCAACTCTTTTTAAATATTTTTATTATATAATAATATATATTATAAAAAATATTATTAAAATATAAAAATATAAAAATATAAAATAATATTAAAATTATTTTAGGTAAGAAAATATAATTCTCCAATTTTCCAAAAAATAGAGATAGTGGATTTTTATTAATGGAGTTTATCTTTAAACATAAAAGGAAAATTTTAAAAATAACTCTCCCATTGCTATACATTTTTTCGCCTTTTTTTTCTAAATAATTGTTATATTAAAAAATAGTAAAGATTACTATGATAGCTCCATTAATAAATACCACCAATATTGATGGTCGGTTATAACTGATTCGGGCCTTTTGGTAATTAAACGAAAGAGGCTCCAAGGCTAAAACGGTAAAATCTTAGTGCGAACAATAATACCCTCCAAGTGTAACACGTTTTTTAAAATCTATTTAGAAAAATATTTTTTGCTTCTGGTCTATTTTCTCTCTGCGTAGCAAACTTCTTCCACGATTCCTCCAGCGGCCCCATCCCCCAAACGCCTCACATCTAGGAGGTTTTTCTTCTCTCCGCCGACGACGACGAGATCCGGAAATCGGATCGCTCCGGAGATGGTTGTTAGCCCGGATATGGTGATCGAAGCTGAGGTCACCTTGAAGTTAAGGATCAACGTGTCGAAGGATGCCGCCGTCGTCCACCAGATCGACGTCGGCTCTTCCCCGGTCCTTGGGGAAGTTCGAGTCCCCGATTCGGTTGCAGCCGATCTTGACGCGGTAAGCTTCGATTTCCTCTCCTCCTTTCATGATAGGTTTCTTTTTTTTTTTTCCTTGTTTTGGTTACTTGCATTCTTCTGATATATCTGATATATCAATATTGTTGTTTATGTAAGATCCGATTACATTCTTCTGCTAGAGATGTGTTGTAGCCGGAAATTTGAATTTGGCGGTTAGAAGATGGCTAGGATGCTATCTTGCAGTTAGTTGGCTAGTTTGGTAACATTTATGCGGTATTATGTTATCTTGTATTTCCTTCTTCATTCTTTAGGTTTTGAACTGCTCCAAGACTGTAATGGATGCTGTGGTCGACTCCCCTAGAAGCAAGTATTTACCCTGCATCCGATCTGGTAGCCACTCTGAGATCGGACCCCGTCGGTCCATGGACGATGAGCACATCAGGATTGACGATCTTTCAGCTCACGCTGGCTCCTCCAACTTTTGCAGGCCAAGTGCCTTCTATGCAGTTTTCGATGGCCATGGAGGTCCAGAAGCTGCTGCTTATGTTAAAAGGAATGCGGAAAGTTTATTTATCAAGGGCGTATTTGTACCAGAAACATCAACGATTGACGAGTCTTTCCTAAAACAGCTCGAGAGCTGGTATCGAGACGCATTTTTTCAAGCGGACGATGCCTTGAGAACTGAACCCAGTGTTAGCCACTCTTGTGGCACTACAGCACTCATAGCTCTGATCCTTGGAAGACATTTGTTGGTTGCAAATGCTGGTGACTGTAGAGCAGTTCTGTGCAGAAAAGGAACGGCAGTTGATATGTCCGAAGATCACAGGTGCTCTTACTTGCCCGAACGAGAGCGAGTAGAGAAGTTCGGTGATGATGTCATCGTTGATGGTTATCTGAAGGATAAACTGGCAGTAACCCGAGCTCTTGGAGACTGGGAGATGAAGCTCCCTGTGGGCTCTGACTCACCTCTCATTGCTGAGCCCGATATTCAACAGGCTATTTTAACTGAGGAGGATGAGTTCTTAATAATAGCCTGTGATGGTATATGGGACAAAATGTCAAGTCAGTATGCAGTCTCTTTGGTCCGACAGGCTCTTAGAAGGCATGATGACCCACATCAGTGTGCTGCAGAGCTGGTGGCAGACGCATTACGGCTCAACACTCCAGATAACGTCACAGCTATTGTTGTGTGCTTGTCTTCTTCTCCTCCTCCGCCCTGCCCTCCTCTGGAGCAGAGGCCGGGGGGCCCCATTCTCTCCGGAGAAGCTCTTCGAAAGCTGAGAAGCTCGTTGGAAGGCAACTGAATGCTGTATTATAATAGAGCGGCTCATTCTTCATTGGTAGTGTGACTGATTATTATCTCTCTGGGGTGTTGCTTTAGGAAGAGGCTACCAAAAAGCAGCTTTATCAGTTTTGCAGTTGTGATGGTGATTATTGCTGTGTAAATCTTACAGAACAAATATGAAATTAATTCAGCTTTTGCATCCTCCATCTCCAGTTTCAAAATAATCAGATAGTTTTCTGGGATATTAAATGAAGCACTCGTATGCGATGGTTGGTTCCCTCGGTGTGGACTGTGGTCTCCATGAGCGGATGCCGAATGAATGGGATGGATGCCTTTGACATAGTGAAGAAGCTAAGATGAATTTTTTTTTGCTCAATAAACTTTTACCTTATATCATAAAGGCAAATGTTTTACCTTATTCCTAGTTAGTACCTTCAATGCTTCTAGCTAAGTTGCAGTTGTCCCTCGTCATTCATTCCGTGCCCACACTTGTAGTCTTGCTTTACCTGAAATATGGTTAAAAAAAACCATAACAAATAATTTTGAAATGGACATTGGATGTCGGGATGGAGTTTGGGCATATATTAATTAACTATATCCGATCTTTGTCTTGTTTATGTGTGTGTTTGCATACAACTTTCAAAACAATCAATTGGAGGGATTGGCATTCTCATTCCACAACAATAATGAAACAAAACTGGTCTAGTTCAATTTCATGAGCATTCTAATAATACGCTGCTCAATTGTCTCGTCAACCTTAGAGAGAGCACAACCAAAATAAATATTTATATGCCAACTATCAAGCTTGAATTTGATGATTTAGACAAAGTTCTACGTTGATATTACATAAAAATTTGGGCTTGGGCTTGGGCCTGGGCTTGGCTTAGGCTGCATAAGATAGATATTACACGGCAGTCCATACCATTTTCCCCCATTGTTCATGATGTTAATTAATGCTACTACTTAACATAAGGAAATCTTATAATCAGTACTCCAGATTTTTCACAATGACAAATAGGTCGGTTGACATCAATCAATTTAAGGCAAAGGAAAATGTTATTCAATCCATAGTCTAACTAGACTTACTGCTATAGTACATTCTCTATTGATTGTCACATATTATACATTTATTTATTTAAATGATCAACTTTTCTAACTAAAAAATTTCCATCAACAGTACTGCATTTCTCTCTACTCTCCGCCATAAATTCCTGATATTAGGTTTAGGCCCCTCATTCCAACCGTATGTAAGTAGAAGAAAGATAGGAAACCCACCAGATTAATCCCAAAGTCAAATGCTATCCTTCCTAATAATGGATATAGAGATTAAACTATTTCGTATTAAGTTATATTTTATAAAATTCTTGAGTTTTTTCGAATTGAAGAAATTTTGTATAAATATATGTGTCATTAATATTTATATATTTACCTTCACATATTTTCTATTTTCTTTAATATGCTTATATGTGACCTCTTCCATCCTGTTGATTGTTGATGTTGATGAGCCAATATAGGAAGTTTGCACATCCAATCCACCTACTCTCACACTTTGACCGTCTTTAATTATAACTCAACTTAGCAAATAGAAAATCATAATTCTTAAAATACTTACCTTTAGTATTTTAGTATAGGGTGACTGTAGTTCTGCTGTGGCCTACATGCTCCTTTCATCATATAGGTCAAGAGTCTAAATTGGTGTAATATTTAAATCTCATTCCTACTTGTTCTTTGGGATTGTAAGATCTCTCCCCCGCACATACACATACATACAGTGGATTATATTCCTGTTTTCTATACCATTTTATCATAACCGTGCTACCTTTACATTTATTTCCATGCTTGGATACCAAACCTTCACGTTTTCCCATTTTCCTTGTATGTGGTGTTTCCATCTCTTTTAATGTCCATTTCTTACCTTTTCCAGGATGTAAGTGCAACATCACACGGTTTAGTTTGTTTTCTTAAAAGAAGTGCAAATATTCATATACTACTCCTATGATATCTTGGATAGCTCTCCTAAAATAAAAAACACTGTTATTTTTTTTTTGCTGGACATGAGAGGTTTCAATGGGTTGACAAGTACCTTATATATTATCTTATATGCAAAATTACAAAGAAAAGTAAGTTTGAATTAGGTTAATAACTTTACGTATTAAGACAATATTTGTTTGATTGAAATACTTTGAAAAAGTTCCTACTTGAAATAAATGAAGTATGGGTCTGAGTGGATCCGCACCAAGCAGCTTATAGGCAAGGCTCTCATGTCTGGCCTTTCTCATAGGTCCTCCAGTGTTTGGCTTGGCCGCGACCATTGAGCAACCATCTTAAATCAAAGACATACGGCAGCTAAGGATAACAGGCGTATGATCTGAGCTCAAAATCAAAGTATTAGGGAATTAATTGTGGCATCCAATCCATTCACCTTGATAGAGACATTCATCAAGCCGGTAGAAGATTGTACGAAGAATTTCTCTTTTGTTAGTACAAGTGATTTCTTGCTTCAGCCGCAATCAATCAGTTTTGTGTGTGTTGGAATGTAACAATTACGCGTATTCCGTTTTGGAATACTAACTATGATTCTTTGCAATGTCATTACACGGGGTGTAACATTTCTTACTCATTACTGTACACATTACACACACCACCCAAGTTGGAGGGAGAGCAAAGTGTCCCAATTATTGGTAGTCCAAGAGTAGCGTCGGCCCATGAAATCGTCTGTGAGAGAGAGAATGAGACCCACTTACGCGTCCTCTCGCCAGAAATCCACGTAGATTATAGTCAATTTACAAAGAACAATTGTTTCTTCCTGAATATCAACCTACTAAGGCAACTTATGTACACAAGGCTTTGGAGCTTCCCTGACTGAAAAATTCCAGGCTTCCACAGGTATAGCACTCACAGCATAGTACAGGTGGGGCCTCCCATCCCATGGACATGGACTCGACCCACTGATTGGATCATCCCAGTTAAGCAGTGGAGCTCAGCTACAAATCATTTCGGTAAGCATGGCCATCAACTCAGGTCAAAGCCGGCATCAGCATTAATGGCATAGAACAGTTTTCGTTCTAGTTGCTCTTTGCTGCACGAGAAGCAACTTAATCATTGGCAGGTAGAGGGAAAATATCAAGTCCTAAATGCCTATGGTAATGCATTCTTGCTGCTCATAACACACGGTATAGTATAAGCAAGCTCTTGCTGTGCAATCTCCCTTTTCTTTCACTATCAGCAGTGCAACCTCCTTGTACACTGAAGCTAAGAAACCTTCCAAACGATTAAATAACAAACCTTGTATATGGAGGAAGTTTCAGAAGATTCATACAGGTGGCAGATGTTGGTAACCGGTTAAGCTCTTCATCGGAAACAGTGCCAGCAGTCCTACAAGACACCAGATTTTGGATCAGATAATGCAAAGAGAAAATGGACATGGCAGATAGAAAAAAACCAATCAAGGTTCTAAGGTTAAAAGTATTATGTATGTAGACAGAGAAGACAATTTTGGTAGGATAGATACCTCTGTATGCAGAATGCGGGCTCAAGGTATCTAAATCCTAGTAGTGGACCTCGGGAACAACCGGTTACAAATCTGAAAAGAAAAATATAGATATATATCACAACCACACTCCCAACAGATTACATTGCTAACTTGTAATACACATCAGTACTTCCCAGTCTAGAGAAACCATCTGCAAAAGGGAAATTTGCATAAAAAAACCTCAAATGCACCAATGCTAAATTCATATGTTTCTCCTTATCTATTTCCAAGACTCAATAGGTAAGTACATAATTGAATGGTAAATCTCACTTCAAAAATTTCTTTTGATTCTCTAGTGAGAATCCCTTGAGAACTTCCCAGAACATCTCGATGACATAGTGGTCCTGAATAATGAGAAATAAAGAACTCTATGTAAGAAAGACCAAAATAAATGGTGAAGACTATCTCGAAAAGATTATATAGAGTATGAAACACCCTCATTCTGTACTGTATATCAATATTTTGGAATAATTTGCATTCACTATTTCCCTTGTTCGTGATAGTTGTTTGCATGGATAAAACATTGAATGGACATGGTCCATGGAGGCATTGAACTACCCCTCTTCTTGAAGGACAGGAGATGAATGTTAAGGGAACTGTTGGAAGCTAACTCTCCCTCCATTTAGCTCCCGTGGGGATAAATGCCAACCCTTTGAATTGGGGCAATCATAGGAATTAACCTCACTTTTCTTTTAATACCTACTCAATACTTTTATTATGTTCACTCTTCTCTTTACTCTCTCTCCCTTACTAGTAAATTTTAGACGAGGAAGATGGTTTTCCTTTGATTTCCCCCACTCCCTGCTACCTATCCATTCCCTAGTAAAACTCCCAAACACTGTAGGCAGAAAAGAAAAAACAAATAAGAAACTTGTCCATGTATAATAATTTTAGCACAACAATTCACACAAGAATCATTTTGAAGGGGAAAAAAATAAAAATCTTACTTTGTGATAGCCACCAGCATAATTGGTATTGTCTCGTAGATCATCCACGTCCAGACTTTCCAATGACCCTGATATCAGGAGCTGCAAAATGGACCAACAATGAAATGTGGATGGAAACAAGATTAGGTACAAGTGAAGAATCAAGAGGATTATTGCAAGAGAATGGTGGACATAGAAAAGGTTCATTAAATGCTTTGGAAATCAATTGATTGACTTACATTAAAGTCATAGCCATATTCCAGTGCTTCAGGAGACAGTAGAATGAATACAGAAAGGAATGTACTAATCTGAACACTATGGGTTTGAACACAGGAACTCTACTAAATTATACAAAGGTTCCGGAAAGAAAATACACCTGAAGTTCATGTTCGTTGAACATATCTACCCATTCTTTCCGGATAAGCTGGTGAAACCCTCTAAGAAAATGCACACTTTGTTGACGGATCTGAAAAGTTGTCAGTGAGTCTTGACATGAACAAAATATGAATGTAAAAGTTAGGGGTGATACAAATTGGAAATGAAGTGATTAACCTGCAAATTTAACCGTTGATTGGCTACAAGACGAACAAAAGCTATGGCATTCTCATTAGTGACACGCTGGTCTTTCCCATTAGGCACAAGCTCCTCCTCTCTTAGCTCACCATATTCATTATTCACAATGACAAAGTATAATTCCAATTCTGAAAGGTTACCTTTGTAGTTCTGCACAAAGGGGGACATCAGGAATAAATATAGGCAGACCAAGAGAAGCTCACCAAAGATCAGATTTACCTTCAAAAAAATAAGGTGACGGTACAATTCTGGGTCCAAAGAAGGCAAGTCATTCAAATAATTGTGCCTAGGATAAAAAATGTCATATAAAAGATCATGACCCTAAATAATTGTGGATGGACAATAATATCTACAAAGAACATTTGGTTTGAAGTGAAGTTTCAGATCTCACTTTTGCTTTAATTTGCTCAAGAAGAAAGTTGCAAATGGTATGTCCACAAGAACTCCTTCATACATTGCCTGCAAGTAATAATAAAAGATCTGAGATATATGACCATCAACTGAAATGAGAATCAGTTGATAGTCAACATTAACAAAATTAAAAGCATCACGAGTCCCTACGGAAATATTGCCAAGGACATAATGTTATGTTCAGGAAATGAAAACCTTAAATTTTCACATCCCCAAATGATACTAATTTGATGAGCAAAAAAATGATACTAATTCAACAGTTTCCTGAAAAGAAAACAAATCATGAGAATAAAGCACCTATGCCAGCTCCTACATAACAGGACAATCATCTGGCCGGCATAAATAATTTTGTTGCAGAGACACTTCATTATGGTATCAATAGTATATACTAATGAAAATATTAACCAGATGGCATATATCAAATATAACAAGAATGGGCAGGAAAAGGTCACTCGTGCACAAGCAATCATGAAGGAGAAAATGGCAGTCTCTAATAGCTTATAGTATTTCCGTGAAAACATTTCAGTGGTTAGTGGAATGTGAAATTAAGAACATGACCAACCAGATGTCTTGGACTAAGTCAAGACAACAATTCTCTGAAATATGGTATAGAAGTAGATACTATCATATAATAAATGCAGCAGAGGAGAAACATGCCAAAAGAGATGGAACATCATACCTTCCCCAGAAGGGTGCCAAGAAAATGAAAAAATTGAAGATGTTGTTCATGTATCAAGCCAGACCCAGGATTAGGATAGAGCAAATGATCAGAAGTCTCCTACAATATATCAGGACATGGAGAAATTAAGCTATATGTGAATTTTATTTTGGCCACAGTTATATCAGATTGACTGCCTACAGATTAATTTAATATATGATTAAGGAGAAAAATAGTCCAATCCAAAATAAAGTTGGGACTCCCAAAAATCTAGAAAAGCCAGAAAAATGACAGAATCAGTATAGCATATGTTACTGTTTATGAGAATTCATGATACTGTCACCATTATTGTCTGAGATACCAATAAACAGACTATTATCATGCACACATCATAACCAGCACTACTGTAGTTTACAGTGCATGATTGGGTAAGAATACACTACTATCATGTATACATCATAATTAGGACTTGTAAGTAACAGAATGTGACGTTTTCTTATCTAAATAAACATGTGCTGTAAGTGGATAAGTGAAACAGTAAGAACTAAAATATACACAAGGATTAAGTTCCAAAATATATATATACACATAAAATGAAATGCCAGAAATTAAAATACCTTAAACAAACCATATTGGCAATCAAATGCTGCTCTGGTGATGTTCTCCATAAAATCCTTGAAAATTCCACCACCATCAATACCAGCTTCCTCAACTCCAAATTCATTGATAAATGTAACCCGAATCTGCAAATAAAGCATATATTTACAGTCTTTATTTTCTTTTTGGATAGGGGCTAAATACCAGCTAAATGTAGTTCTTTCTGTAGAAGAAACTCTCTCTTCTCGACATACTCAAGAGGAACAATAATAAACAAAGGATTATTTTTACCAGTCCCCGGAGATCCTCTTCAGAGCATTTATTCATTTGATTGTAAGCATCTTCCAGAATATGATCCCGCCGTATTCTGAACCTGTTTCTGGTAAAAAGAGATTGAGACCCCTGTCTTTGCCTATGTGAAGCTAACTGTGACTGAAATCGCCAGAAAAAGAAAGGTGATAGATTAATTATGAAATAAAAACAATGCTAATCAAAGAAAGTTTTTTCTTTCTTTCCTTAAAAGGGCGCCTCAAGAGGAAAAGGAAACGGCAATTCTATGGAAGATGCAAAGTAGTCAACTTGACCTATTTGACTCAATGATTCTTACAGTGAATATCTTCACCCTACTTGTAAATGGAATCAAGAATGGAGCCTGCCTCAATATGTCATCAGCTCTAGTGTTCTCAAGCATAGCCTGGAGAATAAGAATATTTAAGTCAACTATTCAATATTGATTCCAGTACCAAGAGTAGCCTAAAAATAATGAGAAATTACCTGAGCAATGAAGGTTTCATTTATGCCATCAGCATGGAAGATGCTGGGAGGAATGAACTGCCGTCTGCTATTCCAGTCTAGTAGCTTTATTAGGATTTGCAGGGGGGGGGGGGGGGGGGTGTTAGACACAGAAAAGATCATCGTATATTTATATTTTAATGTAAAAATAAATAAAATTTATTCCCCTCATAATCATATGCATAGATACAATATCCACAGTGGCATGTGATCAAGAGGGTTAGAAGTGCACAACTATCAGGAACAAGTCTGCACTAATAAAGAACCTCACATTACCTGAGAAAGTAACTGAGAAGCTTCCATGATAACCTTGTGTTGAAGCATTTCTGAGTGGTTCCTGTTATTACTGAGGTTTTTAGCAGCTTTCACTTGATTTAACACTGGGAGCACCCATAGAAGCTGCCACAAGGCCTGCAGATGGGAGATTCCCACCTTAACATAATGAAAACATGCCAATACATTTCATTCTTTAATGTCCAAGTCCACTGTATCCACAACTGCTAGTTTTTTTTTTCTTTTTCTTTTAATTATTTGTTTTCAATAAATAACCGTTTGTGCTGCCAGAGAAGACAACACCATTTTTCCTCCTGCTTCAAAGAGACTACATTTCTGCAAGAAACATAATGCATATAATATTTGTGTAAATAGCTCTAAGATTCAACTGAGAAAACCTGTCTCAGAATAACAACTAAGCATCTGACGTCCTCCAAGGGAAGGGGCTTCTCGTGCTCATAAAACTCTTCATTATCGGTCAGCATAAGCATGAGCCTGGTCAAGGAAAAAAAATATATGCTGTCAATTGTACATGGAAGAATGTGTTAAGGTTGCTTGTTTACAACCAGTGAGATGGAAAAAACTGAAATCCCTAGTAATCTTAAACTTACTTGAACACAGGGCAGAACACAGAGAGGGGCAAAAGCCACCCAGGAGCTTCTCCTCCCAAATACTGAGAATGCTCAGTTAAAGATGGCCACTTATCATTCTCATGGCACCACTTGATAAAGTTCCATAAAACAGGTACAAGTTCAGTCCTATAAGCTAGAACAATCAAAATCTGATCGAGGGAGAAGGTGTCAAGTGCAACATGTAGAAAGGCACAAGCAGCATCCACAGCTACCACCAGCCTTTCATCAGTCTGCTCATGATTCAAACTACGGGCATGTAACATCCACCCAAAGAGAACATTTATCTGCAAAATCAACACCCAAATTCCCAAATAGTGTTGGCAAAATGAAAGTTTAACAATAAAACAAACAAGATAAACAATATTTCACAAGCATTAATTAGATTATCATGGCATCTAAATCCACCTATCCCAAAAAACACTTCACTGGCATGACAAACAAGAGGCCTCAAAACTAGCAAGAATCATACCAATTGGAGAAGAAAGCCAGAGGTTATTGTGTGTATTATTTGTTGTTCCAAATCTTTGTTGAGAATCGTACCCATAAAATCATCATCTGCTATCGCGCCTTCATCACTTATGGAACCTGAACAGCATATACATGGACAAACACAAAGTTGAATGGTACAGAAAGAGTAGAAAGCAAGCAAGGTTTTTTCCAAATCAAAATGTTGGTGTCTTCAGTGCCAAAAAATGCTTGTCATTGTCTAAAGCTTACTTTCTTTGTTTTCTTGATTATATTTCTTCTGACAAGCAAGGGCTTCCAACAATTGTGTTAAAATTGTAGCAAGGTCAGTAGCCTACACAGGAAAGGAGAATCTTAGATAAGGTCCCCAAGCTAAATAATTAGGATGCTTAAATAATCAGAATCCATGAAAATAAAAAAAAACAACCAAAAGGCATACTGAGACCGGTACTGTTATCAGAAAAATAATAACCACTAGAGTCACTAGAGAGGGAGAGAGAAAGAGATAGAGAAATAAATCAAACCACAGAAAACAGAAAATATGCAAGGAAAAAGAGACCAAAAGCCACAACCAGGGATAAAAAATATGCCAAACAAATGATACAGATAGAGAATGATCAACAAAACTATCTCATATTTTCACCTTCACAATCTCACCGCTAAAATATGTCTTGTTTCTATGGTTTTTAATGCAGGCATGAATATATCATATCAATCCACTTAAATCTGGGATAATGGTGGAGATGTACTGAATTGTAAGTAGCATTTTGTCTCTCACGTATGAAAAGCCAACATTCAAATTTTCAGTTATTTTAATGATACAAAATTGATATTCAAGATCCAACTCTGAGCAATGGATGCTAATACAATTCATTCCAATAGATTAACACTGCAAGGTTCTCACATAAAAATGCCAAAACCTACAAGCCTGTCTTAGGGGATCAAGTCATGGAATTTTCTTTTTTAACTTCTTTTCATTTCCCTGGGATAATAAGCTCAAAACACTAAGTCAATAATTCTAGGTTAAATAAGGACCACATTCATTGTGTCTATATTGCAAGAACAACCACTACCTAACTGACAAACAGAAGACCGCATGCAAGAATGGGCGCCAAAAGGTAACTTCTGAACCCTGTATTTTTGTCTTCCTCTACTTCCCAAATCATGAAATGTCAAGATAAGAGTACCATATAATGATACACAGGAACAGAAAAGCAGGTAAAATATTTCTATGGAAAATAACATTTAAAATTAAGCATGTGAACTAGAGCAACTAATATATTATGAATTCTGCACAAGTCATACCATTTCAAAACTGCAGTCTGCTTGAGCTAAAACAACTACAGCAGTTTCTAATGTATTGCCAAGGAGGCACGCATAACCAGGAAATTCGGGAGATATATCCTTAGGTAATACACCAGTGTGACTTTTCATGCACAATGCCATCTGATTCACATAATGTTTACCATAGCCTTGTGTTACAAAAACCTGAAAATCAAAGATCCATAGAGGCTGCCTGTTAAAATGCTTGACAAAATATTGCATCACAAAATAGCCTTGTTTTATGATATCTGTCTGAGAGTTTAAGATAAAATTCCTAGCTAATGAATTTGAACTCCATAATGTTCTCATGCAGATCTTTACTGCATGCCTGGTAATCTGAGAATAATGGGATCAAATCTAAGACTGGCACACCTCTTTCAAATGTGGGAACAATTGCCACAAAAAGGGTATTGTGAGAAGCTGAGATGAAAAACTCCATCGAGGATCAACAATTGGACAGCTACATGGCATATGACCAGTGTGAGGAATCATAAGCCCAAGCAGACGTTCTAATGGATAAGAAAATTCACTGCAACTAGCAGTTTTGATGCTTTCCTGCACATGTTTGATTGCATAGGTTAATTTGACCCAATACTAGAAGTTTCGTGTAGATGTATAAATTCAGTTGAGAATAAAACAAAAAAAAGAAAGAGTGTCAATTACACATCCCACAGAAAAGGTAAAAGAACCAAAGAAGAATAGATAGTAGCATTGGAATGCAAACCAGATACTAAGAAATATAATCAAATAAAGCAAGGCAACTACTCCCACAGGAGAAAAAAAACTGTGAAGAGTTACTAGTACTATCTTATTGGACTTCCATGGGTCATTGGGTCAGTAGGTATCCATATATTGGAGACTTGGAGTTCATCCTATGTAAACCCATTGTACTCTTGTTTTTCCCCGGTGAGAAAACACTTCCTAAATCTAATCTCACAGAAACAATTCCCAGTCATTTGCTCATGTGAAAACAACATTTTTTTGCTGAACAGGATTATGCATTAACTCAACTCTTATTGAAATATAGAGATATACAGACTCTGCTCAGATCTTGTTTGCAGTCTCATTTACATGCTATGGTTAGCACTTCACCATGGAGTTTGCAATACAGCTCAGTTCAATCAGTAATTAACCTTTTAAGTAAAACTCAGAATTAGCTTGCCTCAAACATCAGTTCACAGGAGGATATGAGAAAAGGTTTGCAAAGAAAGAAATCAAAATGAAAATTTTGAGGATTTGTAGAAATTGAAATATACCTGGACTATTAGAACAATCTCTCTAAAATTAGCAAATATGTTCCTCTGCAATAGATATTCGACGGTCTTACAAACCCATGGTAGATTTGGCTTAATAAGTGAAGCAGCAGTGTCTAGCAAGAGAACCATTGGTTGGCTGCATTCCTTAAATGATGTGCTGAGCTGATTCTTGAACTTACACCTGGAAGAAATAGATAAAGGATTAGTGACTTGCCAAAGAGAAACCTTCCTAATCACCAAAGTAAACTTCCAATAACAGAGACAGCTTTCAAAGTTGAGAGTATTATCAAACATAGAAAACAAGGTAAATATTTATGAGCTTCAGATTTAACTTAAAATACAAAGGATGTTTTCCTGATAGTGCAAGCCTCTCAAATTGCATGTATGACCACCAACATCTCGTAGGATTTGATGTAAAGCATAGGATTCCAAACCAGATGTTTCAACACCCAGGATTAGCCACGATTCTGAAAATAACTGTCTATTTGAAACCTTTTTACCAGACAATTCCAACTCAATGAACAGTTTCCATCAAGTAACCATTCATAATGTGTCGAGTAAGCCAGGTCTCCATCCAGTAGAAACAAACAAATGAATACAGGCCAATGATGCGATCTTACAAGATTGTTGCTTAATGTACACGATGCACAAAATGCCCATATTATCAAGAATATCAGATTTCACAAAGCAAACTTTAGTGGTGTGTGAGCAGAAAACAAAGTTGAGTGGAGCAGCTTGCTGCAACATTCTTGGCAAGACAGACTCAGATTGAGAAAAGCAAATAACCATGAAATGCAAACATCAGATAGTGAAAATGTCAAACACAAAATTCTAGAAAAGGGCTTCTGGCAATAACCTATTCTTGTAGACAGCTTGAATACAAGTATATGCAAGTTGCTTCACCCTATAATCCACCAAAGCTTTCCTTGAAAAGTAATCCATGCCTGAGAATAGGCTCTCAAAATTTCCTGTGGCATCATGCAAATATTATTGCTCATACAATACCAGCTTCAACATAAAATAATCAGAATTGGCTTAAAGAAGGGAATTAATTAACAAAATACCCTGCTCTTGCATGTACTGTTGAAGAAATCGACAGACCTCCACCAGGATTTTAAAATCACCAACATTGTTAGCATTGAAAAAGAAAAGTAACTGACGAAGGAATGCTGAATCCGGACAGAAACAAGTACTGCAAAGGCGCACGAAAAGAAATAGATTAACGGCGTACACAACGAACATAACAGGTGTATGATGACATTTTGGAGGAGGAAATGCACCTAAAACCTTTATGCTTCTTTGAACTGTTCTGAGGCCTTTCTTACAAGATTGTGCCACTCATTCACAAGTTAACCTATTTATCAGCTAAAATAAATTCCAATCTTTAGGACAAACCCATCTTTTTTTTTTTCTGACAGCGAACATTTTAATTCTCATTTTGTTTGTCTACTGTTCAGAGCTTTTTCTTTTTTGGTGTGTATGCAGTACCAAGAATCAAAAACCCTATTTGACCCTAAAATCCACCCTCAACTTTATTGGCCCAGTTAGAATTGAAAGTTTCTCAATTATGGGTTTTCCCCATTCTAAAGATATGGTTTAAGAGGGCGATCATGGAACCATCTGAACCAATAAATGCTGGTATTTGGTTCTATCTTAAGCAAGCTGCAACATATAATTAAAATGTTACGCTAATGCATCCAGTAAAGGCAAACACTTCACCCTGAAATGATATGAAAACAAAATTATGTGACCCCACGTGAAATTTAAGAGAGGATGCTCGTCAAGTAAAAATAAAATTTATTTTTCCTGAGGAATCCAACTAAATCTCCCCAAAATACTATTTATTTTTAACTGCCAAAGTAGTTGTTTCCTTCCCTCAGCCCCCACACTGTTATTTTTCCTCCCTTTGAAGCAGGCACTGGCAAAAGACAATCCTAAATGTGTAATCCACACTGCTTGTAATTGTCAAAACGGAATAGTGAAGCAAATTCTAAAAAAGGAGTGCATAACAATAACAAGAAAAGGAGTGTCTGCAGAGCCACCTGTCAACTTTTTCACAGTGCTTCCCGTAATTCCTATAGAATTGC
Organism: Trapa incisa; assembly: GCA_030064435.1. Lineage (NCBI taxonomy): Eukaryota > Viridiplantae > Streptophyta > Magnoliopsida > Myrtales > Lythraceae > Trapa > Trapa incisa. Next base: position 3,590,960 of record CM057772.1, read on the forward strand.
TCTCGTGTCTGAATATGTGCAGCCTCCACATCCCTTCTTCCCCTATAAAATTTCTGTATATGGAAAATATTTACTGTGAAGAACATAAACTATATACTTTTGATTTATGAATGGGGAAAAAATCCCACTCCATCATCTGGTGCTGATACATTCAGCTGTAAAAAGTGACTGAATGTTAGCACAAAATATTGACAGATTAGTACAGTTCATTTTGTATAAGCTCACTACTCTCAAAGTACAGTTTTCTCCAAACATCTTGTTTATATGAAAAACAAATATCCAAGAAAAAGCAGCGCACCTGGTCATGTAGAATAGATTTTATTGTCTAAGCTGGTCGTTGGTAGATTTGAAAACAAGAGCTAACTTCTGCAATGAATTATTTTCTTCACGAAATCTCAGATCCTAAATAACATCCCAAAACTGTCTATGGACTCTGTCATTAAATTAAATGGCATCAAAGCCAAATTTAAGATCTTATTTTTTACTTTAACCAATCACAATATGGGGGAATAATCCAAAATCTCTTAAATCCACTACAGAATAGCATCTACAATCATTCTATCTGGTGTCCTCCAATCTAGTTGCATCCAATGTACACAAAGTAAATTAAACATAAAATAATGTAGAGACTTCCATAACCATTGATGACTTCAATACGCAAACAGAAGCAGAAATACAGAAGGGGTAAAGTATTCTTATTTCATTAGTGATGTTAAAACCACTAAACCAAAAGCCTGGAGCTTATTCAAAAGCCTTCACAAAAAGGTCCGTCTTTTTTTTATTTTCTTGGGGGAGGGGTGGAGCACATGAACAAATGACTCTCGTTTCTTTGCCATTTAATTAAAAAAAAAACATATTAGGAGGCTCAAATTATATGAAATTACTGCGTCGGCACTGCCCGCTTCTTTATAAATGCTTGTACTAAAACTAATCATACTTCCAACCAGCTCCTGAAATCATGGGTCCTCTAAGAGCTTGGCATGGAAAATAACTCGCTATCAGATTAAAATTTTTTCATTTTCGCTCAATTAGCATCAATTTTCAGCTAGATGATGATAACAGAAAGGAAACAAATCAATTCACATGAAAAGAGGAAAATAAAAGAAAAGAAAAGCAGAGACCTGTATTTTTGTTGCGGCGCTTGTTTGCTTCCTCAACCAAGATCTCCGTTCGCGCTCCAACCGAGTCTGCTCCAAAAGCTTCTGACGGTCATTCTCTTTAGTGCTACGGCCCCCCAAAGCCACGCGCTTTCGGGTGGATGGATCACCGCTGAAGAACATCCTCCAGTCAGCTCAAAACCTCCCGACGGAGCTCAGCTCGGTAAATCGCCACCAGGAAAGCCAATTAGCACCAACGAACAGTCCGAACCGTCAGAATTACCACCGTGGCAGGTGGCGGCCGGAGGAACGGCCAATGGGTCGACGATGTAAGGCCTATGGATATTGCGGCTCGGATTGAGAGAAAACTTGCGGATGAACTTATTGAAGAAGAAGAAGAAGAAGAATGAACGAACGAACAAAATGGAAGTTTTTTTTTTCACTTCTCGTGGTTTCCTGCGGTGAAAGGCAGATGAAGACTTGGATTGGCGTCTTTCATTTTCGGTCTTTTCTTCTATTAATTATTATATTTGTTTATAAATTATAACACTAAATAAAAATATTCAGTATTCTAAATAAGATTTTTAAATTCTAAAAACCTAAAAATTATAAAAGCTTATTAAATAAAAATACCGCTAAATTATTTTATTTTAAATTTTATAAAAAATATTATTCAATTTTATAAAAATATTAAATAATAAATAAATTAAGTAAAGCACAATGTCCATCTTAAATATGTATAATAATTATTTATTTTATTGTTTTTTTTACTATTTTAAATATGAACAATATAAAACTTTTATCCTATTTATCATAAGATTATTTTTCATCAAAATTACATATACATTTTAACCATCATACCAAAAAAATAGTACTTTTATTAATTACAACTATAATATATTTTTATTAATATTTCAATATAATTGTTTTGAATTAATATAATTTCGTAATTTTTAACTGATTTAATTAATTAATTAATTTTCTATTATTTTAGCATATATATATATATATATCAGAACATATTAATGTTATCAGTGAAAATTTAATACCTTATAATAAATTATTGTACTTTTAAAGATATTTGCACTGTATTATTATATATTAAAATATATTATAGAGAGCGTACAATTTACCTTTCCACTTTCACCTGTTGTATTGGTTTCTGTAAGATATATATATATATATATAATGGTCCAACGGGTTTAATTGGGCTGATTACATATGGGCTTTAATGCCCACAGAGTATTATTCAGAAGCCCAAACATAAATCCTAATTTTCTGGATTGAATATTTAATCTTCGTACCTTTTTCCGTAGGGATGGATGAAGCCTTGGAGCCGGACACAGGGTGCCTTGTCTTCGCCACCATAATATGGTTAGGTCATATTAGATTCGGTTGTATTTTATTAAGATATTTTATAATATAATATAGTATTAATAATTAGTTATATTAAGGTTAACTCATAATTTTAATTCTCTAAAATGACTATGCATAATATACTATATGTTTTTATTTTATATTTTAAATGATAAATGAATACTTTATCAATTATTTTCTATATATTTTTATGAAATAAATTGCGTGAATTTTATTTTTAGCATTTTATATATTTTAATTTGTTCCAGACTGATTATTTTAATAAAATATAATAAATATTTTTACTATACATAGTATATGTTGTGTTAAATTTTTATACAAAATAACAATTTGATCCTAAACATTTAAAAAAAATCTTTTAGTACCAAATATTTAATACCGACAAAAAGAGAATTCTTTTGGGAAAATTAAGGTTCCATGTTATTTTTTTCTGATTTGTCATTGCAGATCATCTATGGGAAATTAAGGTTCCATTTCACAAGTCAGTAAATGTATTCATTCACTTTTTCTACAAATGGATGAAACTTTACAGCTGCATTCATTCACATACCTTTTGAATCCTTCTGGTTTTTGCCTTTCACATCATTAAGCAATAAAGAAACATATAGAGGTAGGTTAGTATCCTCAAAGTTCATTGCTAATCTTAGTTTATCCCTTCTAATCCATTTTATATTTACATAATAATTTTGCCTTCTACTGTAATCAAGGGAATTGGTTGATGTGTCTAACTTCTTCCTCTATTTATTGTCCTCGTGTGCATATTTATTCCATAGCTGATGATATACAACTGTCCTTCTAGGCGAGTGGACCACCGGCCTTTAACTCGGGGTGGAAATTTTGGAGTTGACCCAATAGGTCGGTCAGTCCAGCTCCATAGGTTAAACTTTATAGGATTTTAATAGCACCAACCCATTATTAGTTTAATAATTATTTACTTTATAATAATTAAATTTAGTCACAATTTTCAATAATTTATCAAATAACTTAAAAATTATTATAAAAAACTCAATTAATTTTAACACTAAAACTTGAAAGATTACCTACAACACATGTATGTGAGCAGAAAATACAATTTTACAGGCTACCCTTAATTGAAAGTTTAACTAAGGAGATACTGAAGACGAGAAACTGTGAGAATATCACGTATAAACATAGAAGCGCTCCTTTTACAATATTGCAACAGCACAGATTGACGCTACAAATGTTTCTTCATCTCTCAGTGATTTCATGACTTGGAAAAGCTCTTCCACCAGCCATGCCAGGTTAATTCTACCCAAGAAAAAACTGAGTCTGATGCACTGACCTGGAGTTAGGGATGCCATGTCAAAAACAAGACGCGATATAAGGAACATACCATATTCACCGCAGATACACCAGCCCCATTGGTATTTGGCTTTCAATAAATTGCATGGAAGCAACCTTTCCCAATCCTGCAGATTGGAAAAAAAACTGAGTGAGAAATCTAAAGAGAAGTATTCAGAATATGACTTCTTTCCCACTAACATGAACATGCAGAGAGTTCAAATCTTTGTTGAAAATCCTTGGCCAGCATCCCCCACCCCCTATCCATGCATAATCCCCAATGGATCAATCTTCCATGTTAACTCGATCCTTCACTGGTTAGTACAACACAAATATGCTTAGCCACTTCTCATCCATTGCTTATGATGTCATCAACGACATGGACTGGCCCCAGGTGGCCTATCCTGCTAAATAAACATCGAACCAATACATTCCATGTGACGATATTTGGAAAAATTCCTCTAGGCAACATTTTATTTTCTAGATAATTCAGCGCTTCTTCCACACCAAGAGAGCTGCATATTCCTGAAATGAGATTAGTATAAGCTACTATGTCCAGTTCCCATTTTCCATCTTCTCTTAGGTATTCTAACAATCTAATGGCAAGGTCTACTTTAAGCTGTCTAGAGTAAATGTAAACTAAGGCACTGTATGGATAATCATCAATTAGCTTCCCTCTAACTACCATTTCTCCAAGAAGCTTCAGTGCTTCCTGCAACATCCCCATACAACAATAACCATAGAGGAGCGTATTATAAGTTACATTGTTCAAAGGAATTCCCCTTCCATCCATTTCCAAGACAACCTCATTCGCTGACTTAAGCTGGCCAACCTTGAGAAAACCATCCAACAGCTCATTGTAAGTAGTGGAATCAGGTGAAATTCCTTGTTGCTCCATCAGATCAAGAACTTCTGCAGCCCAATCGGGTCTTCTAACATTGCATAATCCTTTGATGAGGGTATTATAAGTAACTAGACTTGGAGGGCAATTCTCCTCGGTCATTCTATCAATTAAATCACGAGCTCTGTTAAACATAAAGTTTCGACAGAGGACATCAATCATGCAGGTATAAGCAACAACATTTGGACAGCAGCCCTCCGTTAACATCCTATTCCATATCTCAGAAGCACCCTGCAAGTTTCCTGCTTTTGCAAAGCCATTAATTAGAGTGCTGTAGGTAGTAATGTTCTGAGGAATCCCGTTTCTCTCCATCTGATTGAAAATAGAGACTGCTTCAGCAATTTGTCCATTTGAGCATAGTCCATGCAAGAGCACGTTATATGTGACAACATTTGGCTGATTGCCATCCTCCATCATACGAATCCATATCTCCAGGGATTCAAGTATTCTCCCCTTTGACAAGAAGCCCTTTATTAAGGAAGTGAAGGTCTGTACATTTGGGTAACATCCTCTGACAAGCATGCCAGCAAAAACAGCCAGAGACCACTCAAGATATCCCTCATCAGAAAGTGCATTGACTATAGTTGTATAGGTGATAGTATTTGGAGCCTTTCCATGATCTCCCATCTCATTGAACACCAGAAATGCCTCTTTGAATCTCTTCTCCCGGCAGAACCCGTTTATTAAAGCATTATAGACAGAAACTCTAGGTTTGAACTTTCTCGCTAGGTTCAAGGCTGCATCGACCTTCCCAAGCCTGCACATGAACGAAACAACGGTAGTGTAACTCACAGCGTCAGGGCAGCATCTCTTATTAGACATTTCATCGAGCAGCTTCAGGGCTGCGTCAATTCTTTCGTTCTTACAGAGGGCCTTAAGGAGAATGTTGTAGGTGTAGATATTCGGTTCAATCCCGTCATTCTTCATATTACTATATACCGGGTTGATCATTGAGAACTTGCTCTCGCAGAGAAGTGCATCCAAGAGATGGTTGTAGATCTTCACAGTCGGTGCGCACCCAAACTCTCTCATACGATAGAACATCTTCAGGGCTTGCTCGACTAAGCCCGCCCGCTGGTACGAACCAATCACATCAATGAAAAGCCCCTCGCTGCAGGATAGGCCTTCCAATTTCATCTGCTGGAGGAGATACTGTATATTGTCCGTTTCTTGCTCCCGTGCAAGCTTCTTAATCATAGCCTCATACGTTTGTCTGGTATGGACGAAGGAGTTCGAATTGGAGACGGACATGAAGAAACGCAGGGCAAGTGAGATATCTGGCTCGCGCACGAGTCGCTTCAGGACTTCGGGCTCTTTGAGCGCTGCTTGTGCATCGTTCCCGCCGTTCTCACAGTTCACTTGATTGAGGAAGATTCGAGTGGGGTTAGTACTGAGAACGAACGGCACCTGAGGTTTCTTGGATGCTTTCAAGAGCAAAGAGCATCCTTCCCTCAAATACATCTTCATCAATCAAGATTCCTCAGAACCAGAGCTAGGAAAGCCTAAAAAATCCAATCTTCCGCTCCTCCTCGCCTCGCGAACACATGATTCCATCACAGGTAAGATGGTGATTCAGGCCACTACACACTGCCCTTTTTCAATGAATTAAAAATTTTAAAATAATTATTTATAATAGATTATGGGTTTTTAATATTAAGCAAACCTTAAACCTGTTAATTAATTAAAAAGAAAAATATTATAAATTATGCAGTAAAATCTAAAATAAGTTATAAAAATTTGCATATAATTTAATTTAGAATAATTTTACTTGATTTAATCCGGGAATAAATATTTTATAAATGGTTTAATTTAAAGACATCTCACTATTAAAATCAGATCATTTAATATACTAAATATTGACAAAAACTGATCATTTGATATAAAATGTTTAAAAAATTCTCCTTTTGTATTAAACAACAGAAAAACTTAATAATTTAATATTAAATATTCCAAAAATATTATTTTATTGTCAAATATTTGATAAAATAGAATTATTTGGTATTAATAATAAAAATTGATTATTATACCAACTTAGTCTATTTTATTGGATGATTGATACCAAAATAGTTATTTTAAAAATATTTGGTACTAAACTGTTATTTAAAAAATGATATAATTAATATAATTTAACCTTTTTTAAAATTTTTATCAAAGTACATATATTGGTAATAGGGAGGGGGAGGGGTCCATTTGAAGTTTGAAAAGATAAGGTTAAAGTGAAAACCCTAACCCTACTCAGCCAAAACATGCACTGCCCGTATACTTGTAAAGGGAGTCTGAACTAGAAATAGAAGTATAGCGCAGGAAAAAAAGGCAGCCGTCACCAATAATGGCACAGTTGATTTGAATATAAGCAATCAAGCCTCGAATCAGATTATTAGAGAAACAGATGTAAACTAGTAATAGATAGATAGATAGATAGATATACATATTAATCACCTAGCTAGGCATATCCAGTAGTCACTCTTCTTTGATCAACTCCTTCTGCAGGAACGAGGGCATGATGTCTCCGGGAAGCCCGTGAGCGGATACCAAGGAAGCCTTTAAAGGGGAATCGAACCCTTTCGTTTGATGATAGATGCTGGGGAAAGCAGAAGCTTGTTGCAGTTCTGAACTGACCACCCGCAGAAGCTCAAGGATAACGAGAAAGAGACGGCGATCTAAACAGAAAGGACTGGGAATGGTTCTGATGATGCAGATGTGGCGGCGGCACAAGGCCAGCTCTGCTAATTCCATGGCTGGCGGAGGAGGACTCAGGGAAAAATCCATAGCTGCTACGTGGCATCAAGGGTATGGGATGGCTATGCCGACCCTCATAGGTGGTGACTACTAACGACGGGTCATCCAAGGATCTCTCGACTCTCTTCTTCACACCGCACCCAGCGCCGGTGCAACGGTAGTAGCTCCTGCGCAAACCGATTACGTCAACCATAAAAAGGTTTGGACTCTATAAGAAGTCTCAGAGGAACCCTAATAAATTGTCTGCATATTGCCAAATGTCTTCGCTAGTTTGAGCCCTAATCATCGACATTCGACACACCCCAGTGATTAGGTAATCATGTTCCTGGGTATACCTGGGATGAGGGCTGTTCTTGACAGCTTTTTGTCCGTACTTTCTCCATCTGTAGCCATCGTCCAGCTGATCAACGTCGGTCTTCGTCAAGAACGCAAACCTCGGCTCCCTCTGCCTCTTTTGCTTCTTCTGACTAGGCTTCAACCTAAAAATTAGAACCAATTAACACACACATAAGAGAGATGCAAAGGATGAAAAAGGGCAATTTCTTTCTGCTAATTTGTACATCCTTGTATTTCACCAGGTATCTTAGATGCGGCTTTTTCCCAGAATCCCTTGCCAAGATCCCATAAAAACTTTGCTGATCCCAACCATTTGGTGTGAATCGATCCCAGAGACAAAAAAATGAACTGAAAATTTTGGGATCAATGAAATGAAGGAAGACTCACTGCTTCATGCCCTTATCTTCTACTTCTTCTTCCGTAACACTACCGCCACCACCACCACAACCTTGTCCTTCATGGTCTTGGTCTTGATCATCTCCCATGGCCTTGTTGCTATGGGCCACTCGATTATGCTCATTCGATGTGCAAGACAAGGAGGAAGAGCTGGGCGTAGCTGGGTTGTTCACGAGCGGTGATAACTCAGCCAGCATAGGCAACGGGTCAACTGGGGCCGGGTGGTGATGATGTTGTTGCCTCAAGGATGATGGTACCTCAATCGGTGTAGGGGGCGGGAGATGGCAGACCAGATCGAAAAAGGACGAAGAAGACGAAGACAATGAAGTGAAATCGTAGTGATCCTCCAAATTGAACAAGTCCATGAATCCCTTCTGATCGAATGACGCGTCGAACAGGCTGCTGCTGCTGCCATCTCCTCCTGTAAAGCCTGTATGGATCTCAAACCCAGAGGACATGACCGTCGGGTAGTAGTCATCTGCCTTCAGTAGATGCTGGTGCTGGTGCTGGTGCTGCTGATTGTTAGAAGAATGATGATGGGAAGAAAGGTCTTTCTTCTCCATTTGATCCCGAGATTGGAGAGATGTTCCCTCTTTCCTCTCTTTTTTTTCTCTGTCTCCCTCAAGAACTTGGTCCCCAAGTCTCTCATGTGGCCGTGAGAAGAGAATAAGAATACACAAATGAAGAAAGAGATAAGAGAGGCTATCCAAAGTGTGAAAGGGATATGGGGTGGTGGGGTTATGCAGAATAGCTTCCTTTCTTTGCTTTTTGAGAGGTTTCCCATCAAAGCACAGTTCTGAAGATAATATTGTTACGTGTTGGATCCGCTTGCCTACGAGGTAGCAAAAAGTCCCATCTACGAGATAAATTAAATTGGTAAATAGTATTTACTCATCTTATGGTGCATATCAACACAATAATACATTATAAACCAACTCATGCAAAGTATTTACTCATCTTGACATATATTGCATGACAAAATATCACTCTCCATGCCATTGAACCAGCTAGAAATATTACGAGGTAGATTTTTCTCATAGGATCCGAATATAGGCGGGGGGTGGAGAAGAAGTCTCTGGTCCGTCTCCTCAATAAATGCGAGACTACCAACTTGTTTTTCCATGGGCATCTTCTTTCTGACACGAGCGACCCATTGCATGTGGCAAGAAGGCGGGTTCCTGTTGACCGCAATGCTTGCCAGACAGACAATTCCACCAAGTAGACCGATGTGGTCTACATTTCATTGCATGCCTGCAACTGCAACTGGAGTGCAAAACCAGGACCGTCGGTGTGGACAGGATTTGCGGCGGCTTTCCTCAGGCACCAGATGTTGAGAATAATTTGATGCCCTCTCCTCGTTAGCTCTCTGATATTTTGAACCCTTTTGCACTCAACCAGCTGAGTACATATATGTATGTATGGTTTTGGATTAGACTGAAGTTTTCTAAGGGTATAAAATAGGTGTAGATTAGATGGCCAATTGCCACATATCACGGGAGGACCATGACGTGACGACTGATGCATTAGTTGGCTTATGCCACGCAATCTTATTAAAGGACAGACCCCACAATGAGTCAGATGTTGTGTTCTGTCTTTCTCCCTCTCTCTCTCAAAAGCACCTCCACTATTTTATGCTATAGCTAGAGAGCTATTTGAGCCCTAATCTGTAATGCATGTGTTCCTCCAATATGAGCCGGGTCCATCACCTATATATTAATAGGTGATGCAATATATCTGCATGTGTATTTTATTTGTTAATTTACCTATAAGAACCATTTATCTGCGCTTCATAAAAATAAAATGTTCAGTGAAATTCAACCGAATGTTAAAGGAAAAATATAAATAATTTTTGTTGTTCATTATCTTCCCCACGTAATAGTGTTAGATCGACACAACTTAGTGCAATAAAATGCATGGAATCCAAGATAACCCAAATGTTCAGAGATTTTCTTTTTTTAATTACATCTTCTACCTAATCTATATCAATATCGGATGAGGGTTTGTACTGATCTATCCCGGCATCAAAGCCATGGCCAACCAGGCCATTCGACTAGATGTACCTTTTAGTCCCATCATTTTTGTTTTTGGAATACTAAACTAGGGCATACGCGCATTTAGGCCCACCAATTAAATGAAGGAAAACATGATGGGTGGCATGAAAAATCACCTTTTCTTTCCTATAAAAATACACATAATAAAGGAACTCTACAGTAATATTATTTTTAATTTAATAGTTAAGGGTTTTAAATATAATATTTATTTTTTAATTTCATATTCACGTTATTATTTTTTCATTTTTTTAATTATCATGCACCTATTCTTTGATGTTGACACATTCCCTTTTCTTCATAAATCTTGTTCTTTAACTTTCTTTTATAATTTATATAAAGTGACTCATTTTCATAAATGATGCACATTCACCCATTTTCATGCACATGTATTTAATTTTTTTCCCTACATTCAACCTTATCCAATTTCATAAATAATGGGTGGTTACCCCTTTTTACAAACCCTAAAAAACCTTATGCTTAATCTAAAACTATGTGTATTAGTTAATTTTCACAAGTTATGGGCAACTCATTTTTATAATATAGGTGTAAAGTAGAATTCAATACTTATTTTCATAAATATGGTCGAATTTCCATTTTTCCAAGATTTTAAATTGATCTCCATATTATTTTTTAATTCTAGAAAATTATTTTAAATCATACACAATGAAAATATTTTAAAATTGTTGAAAAATAAATATCGGTTTAATCTCTGACACCTATGTAAATCTATTCACACTTACTATTGTCCAATTCTCATAGTAAGTAATAACTTGACTTCATACTTGCAAAATATGATCTATTGTGAACCAAATGTTTCATATATTCAATTTCCTTTATACTATCCTAATTTCTCTTTATTTACATTTAATTACCTAAGTTTGTCTCTATTTATACTTAGTTCGCTACATGATTTCAATTTAGGCTTCTAAACCTTCTAATATCTTAATTGAGTTATTAAAATTTTATTTATTACATTTATTTTGCTCAATTTATAAAATTGTCCATTATCTTTGTACTTCTTTCAAACTCACCCTAAAATCTTCGAATTATTTACTATTATTTCTCTAATAATCTCTCTCATATTTCTAGGATTTATTCAAATTTTAAACGTACCAATTTCGCCATATTTAGTCACTAGTCAGAAATTGGCTGAAAAATTAAGTAGTCGATTTAATTCGTCCGTGTCTCACCGAAAACGAATGGTTGACCAGAGCGATCGACCGGAAAAGGTTGGAGACCTTCCATGACCAAACCCACCCTGATTGACCACTAAGGTTGCCTAAAACTCTGGTTAAACTAAATCCTAAAAACTAATAACCAATGCCACATGGGCTTATCTCAGATCCTATTGTGTCATTATGGAGATCCTATTGTGTCATTATGGAGGAGATAGAAGACGGAAGGGATCCTAATAAGTCTTACCTGATCACTTTTGGGTGTCGGAAATGGTCGACATCCTTAGAAAGGATCTGCTCCTTTTTTTTCTCCTTGAAAGGAGTTATTATGTGACCTTCATCAATTTTACCCTCGTCATATCCAACAAGGTCACCCTCGTATCGAAAAGATTAAGATGAAACCTTATTAATAAAGGGAGACTTTTTGTGCGAGGGAATGTAATCATCAGAGCCAAAAAATCACAAGTAATTAGAATTCATAGTACCTTGTACGCTAGGCAAAATTTGGGAAGGAGAGTATTAGTGATTTTATAAGTGAAGCTAAAACGACGGTGAACCCATTAGTATGAGATTCATATAATTTGGTTACCATTTACCACCGTGTTGGAGGATATACGTGTCATTTTTTCTATTATATTAGAGATTACATAACACATAATTATTAGAAATTCTTCCTTAATGGGCTATCTTTTAACACCACCTAAATACTCGAATTAGACTATTAACAACCTATAATATCACTCACCACACTAGCCCTCAGTATTTTTTTTGTACTGATAGATATAAGGTAAATGATAAATTTTAATATTTTTTTACAAATAACTTATAATGTTATAAAATTAAATTATTTGTTGTAAATAAATGATTATTTATTAAATTTGTGAATGCAAATAATAAATTTTAATAATAAAATTTATTAATTATATAATTTATGAAATTATATGTACAAAAATATATAAGTAATTACAAATTTATATATTTAAAAATATATTACAAAATTGTAAAATAATTATATTAAATTATAAATAATGCTAAGTAGATGATATTGGTATAATTAATATAATGATAGATTTATGTGTGTATTAGATTTGTGTATTATATATGCATAATAAAATAATTATAAAACTTTGAAAAAAATCTAATATGCAAAAAAAAAAGCAAGAATATTGCTAGTTATTTGGTGGATATGTCAAATATACTTTGTGATTAATAAAAATATATAATGAGGGTATCACTAGAATATATAATTTAAAAAAAGAGAAAATACAAGTATAGAATCTCAATATACAAAGAAATTAAAAGAAGATATTAAATAAGAAGAGGGTGATATAGTGTTTGTTTGAGTGAAGTGTAACAGAGATGAAGAGGGAGAGAAATAAATGAGAAACTAAGATATCCAATTTGGTTAGGCAAGATCTGAATTTTAGAAAAAAGAAAATTTGGAGTAATGAGAAATGTTAGTTAGATAAAAAAAACTTGAAAAAAAAATGGTTGAGATTTGTTGGTATTTGAGTATAGACTAATGATCAATGTAAAAGTAAAATTGATTAAGGTGACTCAATTATAAAAATAATATGGATGGAGATGCACAAACATAGACATTATGATGGAGAAGTTGCTGCAAAAAATTGAGATCTGAATATTCGATCAATTAAAAAATATGATAAATTTTGGTTGTAGTAGATTTGAGATGTTATTGAGTTAGAAAAATAGATTTTAAAAGATAAAAGTAATTCGACTAAAATAATGAATGCAAATATAAAATTGATAGTAAAAATAAAATGTTGCTTTTAGGTCGGGCAAAAATCTGAGTTCCCAATTATCGTACTATTCAGAGTTTACTAATAATAAAATATGTATAGATTAAACTAATATATCTACAAATTACATAAATATATCTACAAATTATAGTAAGAGATCTAAATATTACACTATTTCGGAAGTCAAATACTCAGTTTACTCGAATTAAAGAAAATTAATAAATAGATATGCTCATACTAAAAGATATATATATATATATTAAAAAATACTATAATATTTGTACATTTATATTTATTATAAATTTAGAACAATTTTATAAATATAACACAATTGTGAAATAATATATATTTTAGTATATTTTCTCTATTATTTATGGTATTTGAGTTAATGTGCTTGCATGTGTATAGTCGATATAAGAATAATATTTTACTATTAATGAGTATAAAGGAAAAATACCTAACTCAATATAAGAATAATATTGACTTGGTAAGTGTATCTATATTGAACGGAGTAAATGTTTAGAATATAATTTTAAATTGGATAAAATAAATAAGTGTTATTAGTTTATAAAGTTAAAAATCTAACATTTTTAATTTTATAAATACACAACACTTTTCTTTTTTTATCTAATATTATATCTTATTCTTAACAATTAAAAAAACTCTAATATTACTAATTAACTAATAGAGAGAAAAATATATCATTACTATTTATATTTATTATTAAATATATATGATGTACAATATATATATAAAATTAAATACGGTATATTAATAATATTATAACAACTATCCATTTATTTTTATATTATAATTATTATTTCTCCGTTTTCTATAATTACCTTTAATATAATCTCTATTGATATATAATTTGTATTTTTAAAAATTAAACTTTAGTTTATAGATTAATATATTGTGTTATTAGCTTATTATTTATAGTAAATTACATTTTCTAACTTAGTTGTGATAGAGGTAAGGATATTTGACTTTTACCCATGAGAATCGGGTTAATTCCATGCAATTCAAGATATCCGAGTTATTAGCTTATACAAATGGTTAAATTTATATAATTGGTTATTTAACTAGAGTTAAATTGATATTAAATTGTTGGTTTGAAAAGTAATGTTGTATTGTATACACAAAAAAAAAAATGGTGGGCGTGTCTAAGCCACCCTTTTGCATCTCCGATGCGATGTGATCTCCGGCGAACTTTCTCTCATGTGAAAGCGAGCTCGCATTCCGCCATATCCTCCTCCATCAGGGACGGCAGCCATCTCCATGAAGACGAGATCAATGGTGAAGTGGGTGGAACTCGCTTTCTCCATGTGCCCGGTAGGCATATAAAAGACTAGCTAGCTACTTCCCTCACAATCAGTATAAACTACTACTACTGGGTTAGCTCCACTACATTAGAACTAATCCATAAATTAGCTCATCCTGCAATCAATGGCCACCTTCTCCCCCGAAAATAACAGGAGAGAAAATGATCTCCTTTTAATTCTATCACTTTTACCAAAAGTTTGTCTCCTCTCCAACGGGCCTCAAGCGCACAGGTAAACCCTGCAGGCTTCCATGGCTGAAACATGACACTCACAAGAGCAGCTTCTGATTTCTGGAACTTCACTCTCACTGGGGCAACCGGTAGATTCACATACGTACTTAATATTACACTTTTACTAATTATTTAGAATTTGGTAAGCAATAAAAAATATATATAGTAATGTAGTGATGCAAAAATTTTGGATACCACCAGACATGGAAGGAATTGCACCATTGATCATCAACTTGTCACCTAGCCAAGCCAACACCTCATAAGATCATATTAGATTTAATGGGTTAAATCGTATTTTATTAATATATTATTTATATTAAACTAAAATTAATTTAGTTATATTACTATTAACTTGTAATTTTAATACTCTAGGTTAATTGTGTATAATATAATATATATTTATAATTTTTTAATAAGATTTATTTTAAATGGGGATGATATAATTTAATATGTATTTTTATTTTATATTTTAAATGATAAATGTAAAATTTATAATTTTATTTTCATGCCATATTTAATTTTATCTATTTTAATTTGTACCATATGGATTATTTTAATAAAATATAATAGGCATATTTATTATATAAAGTATATAGTTGGCATTAAACATTTGTAGAAAATTACAGTTTGGTATTAAATATTTTTAAAAAAAAACTCTTTTGATATCAACTGGGCCGGGTGGTGATGATGCTGTTGCCTCAAAGATGATGGTACCTCAATCGGTATAGGGGGCGGGAGATGGCAGACCAGATCTAACAAGGACGAAGAAGACGAAGACAATGAAGTGAAATCGTAGTGATCCTCCAAATTGAACAAGTCCATGAATCCCTTCTGATCGAATGACATGTCGAACAGGCTGCTGCTGCTGCTGCCATCTCCTCCTGTAAGGCCTGTATGGATCTCAAACCCGGAGGACATGATCCTGGGGTAGCAGTCATCTGCCTTCAGTAGATACTGCTGCTGCTGCTGATTGTTAGAAGGATGATGGTGGGAAGAAGGGTCTTTCTTCTCCATTTGATCCCGAGATTGGAGAGATGTTCCCTCTTTCCTTTTTTTTTTCTGTCTCCCTCAAGAAGTTGGTCCCCAAGTCTCTCATGTGGCGCGGTGAGAAAAGAATAAGAATACACAAATGGAGAAAGATACAAGAGAGATTGTCCAAGTGTGAAAGGGATATGGGGTGGTGGGTTTTTGCAGATAGCTTCCCTTTTCTTTTCGAGAGGTTTCCCATCAAAGCACAGTTCTGTGTTACGTGTTGGATCCGCTTGCCTACGAAGTAGCAAAAAGTCCCATCTACGAGTTAAATTGGTAAATAGTATTTACTCATCTTATGGTGCATATCAACACAATACATTATAAACCAACTCATGCAAAGTATTTACTCATCTTGACATATATTACATGACAAAATATCACTCTCCTTGCCATTGAACCAACTAGAAATATTACGAGGTAGATTTTTCTCATAGGATCCGAATATAGGCGGGGGTGGAGAAGAAGTCTCGGGTCCGGCTCCTCAATAAATGTGAGACTACCAACTTGTTTTTCCACGGGCATCTTCTTTCTGACACACGACCCATTGCATGTGGCAAGAACGCGGGTTCCTGTTGACTCCAATGCTTGCCAGACAGACAATTCCACCAAGTAGACCGATGTGGTCTACTTAGCATTGCATTGCATGTCTGCAGCTGCAGGACGAGGACCGATGGAATTTGCGGCGACTTTCCTCAGGCACATGTTGAGGATAATTTGATGCCGTAGCTCCTTCCCTCGTATCCAAAACTATATATGTATATATGGTTTTGGATTACACCGAAATTTTCAATGGTATAAAATATGGATAGATAGATGACCCATTCCACATATAATATGGGAGCGTCATGACCCGCATGATTGATATGCCTCGCAATCTTATTAAAAGACAGATCCTATGAGTCAAGATGTTAGTGGCAAGGAGGGATTTCAATTTATAATCGAGCGGTAAGTCTTATTCATCTCTAATCCGAGCTCGGTTCAGGTTCGAGTTTGTAAGGACTCGGTTTTTCAAACCCGAATTTTTCAGTTCATTTAACCTTAACATTGGGGCGGGTGTAACAGTTGGGTTGGATCGATCCCCAATATCGAATTTCGAGTGTGGTAGAGATCCGATCAAATGAATACAAATAGATTATGTGCAGATTCAATTCTTATAGATTCGAACTTGGATCCGGTTCTAATCACAAGAAACTCAACGCGGGTTTTAAGATTACTAACAAAGACGTTTTCCTCCGGGTGTCAACTATAGCATATGTGTGTTTTGGCTTTCTTTCTTTATCTCAAAAGCACCTGCACTATTTTATACAATAGCTAGAGAGCTATTTGAACCCTAATTTGCAATGCATGTGTTCCTCCTGTATGAGCTGAATTTTGTAAAGTTATATAAAAAAAGATGTAAATGGGAAAGAAAAAGCGTGTATGAACCAAGAAAGGAAAGATAAAGTACAAAGAAAATATACTCAGGACACTCAAGGAGTAAGTTAAATACAAATAACTTATAAGTAGGAAAATAGCATCAAAATATGTCGTGCGAGTAAGCAGATGAAAAACACATTTAAGAACTGAAAAGCAAACTCTCTAGTTAAGAAATGATTAAAGTAAATGATCACTAACATCAAGACTAGTGGTAAACTTTAAATTAATAGAGTTTAAAGTGATGATTAGACATCTTGGAACACTTAATCTAGAAATCCTGAGTAAGGACCTCATGGGGAAGAATTGTAAGCCCCGTCCCTTAAAAACAAGGAAATTGGAGAAAGAATTAGTCAACCCGGGTGAGAAAACTTGTTACGCCCCAACCCAGTTTGGTCGGATCCTCGTGATCAACTCGCCACTCTTCCGGTTTATTAAAAGGTTTCCCCTTATTGTAAACCGTAAAGAGTAAGGCGTCCTTTAACCTGCACCTTTTTCCTGGAATAGCATAATCAAAACTGCATTAAATTTAAAACTTTACACACCTGTCTTACAGGCCTCTTAGTTTACGGTCTTTAATGGTAGGCTTTCCGAAATTTCCTGAAAGGGATATAAGGGAGGGGGTGAGTACGACTACTCAGTGAATGAGTTTTTAAAGGTCTACTTTTAACTTTTAAGAAAAAATATTTATATGGAGTGTGCCAGACTCCTTTCTTTTAAAAAATCCCTTCATTTAAAAATTTGAGTTTTTCCATTATTTTTTAGTTACCGGTGTGTCATCACCCAACACACATCCTTCATCATGAAGGTTACACACATTCGCAAGTCAGTATCACTACTGAACCCGCTAGTGGCTTCGGAGCGACTTTTCCTGCCAACCGGATAGAAGTACGACCACTTCTACCATGGGAATGAGTGGATGTACACGACATCCGACCCACAATCCCAAAATCATTTATTCGTGTCCATATGAGGACAGAGACCTCATCTTGTCCCCACTCCGGTCTCATGCGCTTGGTGCTACTCTAGATTTCACATAGACACCTGGAACAACAATCTGCCCTTAGGACACATCACTACCCCTCATGGGTGTCTTGATGATCCTGTACTCATAGTGCATGCACAAACAATGTTTTCTTATCAAGCCATGTAATATGTGGTGCCACTAGTCCAACGGCCCCGACTCTTAACTCAACCTGGAGTTGTTTGTCTTGATTGGTCCGTCGACCTGTCATGTCACACTGCCGCTAGTTAACCGAGCATGTCGGTCCTATCTTGGTACCATAGCCAAACAATTCACTTATTAAGTTTTATGGCACATATATCATGTTCATTTACGAGCTACTGCTCTTGCCAACAGGCCTTGGGCCCACTGTACGAGATTTTAAAAAATTTGGGCATTCTAGCCCTCAAGTTCCAAAACCGAGGCCCCTGGCCTATAAGAGCTATTCGAGCTCCCGTCAAGAAGGTCTCCCAAATAGTTTAAGCATTGGCACATAGTTAGGGGAGAACACTTCCGACAAAATAGGTTTTCACTGTCCATTATACCAATCGGTATAAGGACATCTCCGTTCATAACTGATGAATGGGTTTTCAACTTCCTTCGAGAAAGTCTCATCATATAAACCGGGTATGATCTACTTACAACCGGTAAGTAGTTTTTTCGCATAATTTTCATATCACTTTCTCTAAGTTTTTTCGCATAATTTTCATATCAATTTAAATTTTTGCAGAAAATTTACTGTGATATTTTTTGATGAAGGGCAGCGAAGAGGACTTACCGTGCTAGCTCACGGAAGGTCGGGGCATCTCTAGGTGTGGTCTAGGGAGCTTGGTTTGGCTGGAATTGGTCTAGGAATGGCTCGAATTGAGCTTAAGCAGTTCGAGCTATTGATCGTCGAGGAGCAATAGTACTGTGTGAGCTTCCCCACTCTTCTCTGGTGGTCCTCAGGCTCAAGGGAGAGTGTAGCTGGGTAGAGGACTTCCTCCTAGTTCTAGAGACATCCAATGCAGCTTCAGAGGTTGAAGAAAACCCCGCTGTCGGAGCTCTGGTTTGCTGCTTGTCGGAAAGTGTAGTACTTCACCTTCTTCACTCATTTATGGGATGCTAAGAATGAATGGAGAGGCGCTCCTTATATAGGGAGCTTAGCAACTGACTGGGCTACTGGCTAGCATAGGACTCAGCCTCCGACTCGGCCACTGGCAGTCATACTGGAGCTTTTCCCGAGTCACCCGAGAAATTGCCCTCCCTCTCTCAATCCTTCCTAACAGCTGACCAAGGAAGAAGACGATTAAGTGGCGGGCGTGACAAGTGGCATGCTGTGATTGGTTGGTTTTTCTAATGTGGCATTCCAACTCAGGCGCCACGTCAACTATTGACCGGACACGTGGCAGCCTCCCATTGGCTGATCGTGTCTGGCAAGCAAACCAGTAGCCCACTGAGCATTGACCAGAGATATGGTAGCCTCCCATTGGCTACCCATGCATGTGTGGTTACTGATTGGGCGCCCGCTGACCATTGACCGATTTGGTCTCTTGATCGGCTAGATCGTTGATTGGTCTGGTCCGTTGACTACTTGGACCGTTGATCGGTCTGATCTGATCAGGTTCGGTGACCCAAATTTGAAAATCGGCTGGTTCATGCCCGATTTGACATTTTTAAGCCATGGGAAAATCTGGTGATTTCAAATATTCGAGGAACTAAAGTGCAATTTCATAAAATTGAGGGCTAATTAGCCATGATATAGATGTTGGAGGACCAATTGGGCAAAATGGTAATTTTGGCAAAGTTGGGGACCAAATTGGAAATTTATGAAACTTGAACCTCTCTTGGTGATTTTGAATAAATTGAGGTCCTAAGGTGAAATTTAGAGTTTCGAGACTCAATTTGGGGGAAAATCGACATTATGGACTTAAAATTAAAGAAAAATAACTTTAGGGACCTATTTACAAATAAATGAAAAGTTTAGTTTTCTCATTTATTCGGGATGAATGAATGCTATTAGGCCAAAGGATAATGAATAAGGATGTTTATATTATGTAGGAACACAAAGTACCGGGAACGTCAGCAAAGACAAGTTTGCGTGAAGGTAACAAGTCAGCTAAGAGGAAATTCACTAGGATGGTGTGATGGACGACTGAAAAGTTTATTTTGTCGGAAGTACTCTCCCCTAATTATGTGCCACTGCTTAAACTTTTTGGGAGACCTTCTTGATATGAACTCGAATAGCTCAGTTAGACCGGAGGCCTCAGTTTTTGGAACTTGGTGGCTAATATGATCGATTTTAAAAATCTCAAACAGTGGGCCCTAGGCCAGTTGGCATGAGTAGGATCTCGTAAACAAACATGATTCTAAGCCATGAAAACTTAAGTGAATGAATTATTTCGCCATGGTACCAAGATAAGACCGACATACTCGATGAACTGGCAGTAGTGCGACATGACAAGTCTTCAGACTAGTCAAGACAAACAGCTGCAGATCGAGTTGAGGGTCGGGGTCGTTGGACCAGTGGCACCACGGATTATATGGCTTATGTGGAAAAATTATTGATTTGTGCATGCATTGTGTTAGGGAACCTTCAAGACACCTAAGAGGGGTAGTGATTTGTCCTAGGGCTCTGGACAACCAGGTGGAGATAAGGACAGTTAGTCGTACCAGAAGTCTTGAGAAGCTCAACATAACTTCATTGCGCATGAAACCGGGGTGGGGACGGGATGAGGTCTCTATCCTCATACGGACACAGAGTTTTGTTATGGGATTGAGGGTCGAATGTCCCATACATCCACTCATGCTCAAGGTAGAAGTGGATGTGCTTCTATCTAGGTGGTCGGTAAAGTCACTCTAATGCCACAAGTGGGTACAATGGATGGGCTAGCTTGCGGATGTGTGTTTTCCTTCTTGATGAAGGGCATGTGTTGGTTGATAAAAAAAACCATTGATATGAGAAATGGCTATAAAAAACTGAGATTTTGAAAACGAGAAATTTTAAAGAAAATAAGGAGTCTCGCACACTCCAATTCAAACTATTTTTCTAAAAGACATACCCTAAAATATACATTAACCGAGTCGTTGAACTCTCCCCCTCCCTTATATCCCTTTCAGGTAACCTCGGAAAGCTTACCCCAAAGACCACCGGCTAACACACCTGTAAGGCAGGTATGAAAAGTTTCTAATTTTATGCAGTTTGGATTTATATTATTCCAGGAAAGGTGTAGATTTAAATGATGCCTTACTCCTCACGGTTTATAAAGAAGGGGCAACTCTTAGTAAGTCGGGAGAGTGGCAAGTTGATCATGGGGATTCGACTAAACTAGGTCGGGGCATGACAAGTGCCCAGTTAGTAGGCACAACCAATCAGCGTGCGACACGTGGTGAAGCGCACTCAGAATTAGCACCTGGAACTGCTGACCAATCAGTGTGTGACACATGTCCTTGTCAACGGTCAAAGGAAGAAAATCCACAACAGTGACAATCGACCAATAGGAGAGTGTCACGTGTCCCAATCAACAGTCAATGTCTGAAAATCCTCGTCAGCAAGGACCGACCAACGTGGAGCTGACTCGTGGCAAAAGTGCCACATCAGCATCTGAGAAGGATATCGAAGAAATGACCGACCAATTAGAGGCTGACACATGGCAAGGCCATGCCGAATGACCTTAGCCAATCAAAGGCTGAAACATGGCAATGAAACTGTGCGTCACGAGGGAAATCGATGCATTTAAAATAGCCAATCAAAGGGCGCCACGTGTCACAGTCGACAGTCAAACGAAATTCGGTCAGCAGCCACGTAGGCTAGAGCAGCCAATGAGAGGCTGACATATGTCTAGTCAATGGGTCAAAGGCTGATGAGACCGCTGAGTGGGATGCCGCGTTAGCGAATCCGACCAATCACGATGTGCCATATGGCACTTCCGTACGAGTCATCTTCAACCTCAGTCTGATGAGTGATCCGCAACCGCTAGAGGAAGACCGGAACATCCGCCTCTGGAAAAGTGGTCATCGCCGACGGAATCGAGCGAGTCAGATGCCGAAACCACCATCAGCCAGTAGCCCTGTTAGTTGTCAAGCTCCCTATAAATAGAGCCCTCTCCCACTCGTCCTCCCCACTGCTCATCCACCCTCTGAATACAGACAGTCCCTTTCCCGACGAAGTGCCGACCAAAGCTCCACCAACGAGCATTTTCGCAACCAAAGGAGCTACGTTTGGTGGCATCAAAACCGGGGAGAAGTCCTCTAGCTTGCTGAACCCCCAACCAATCCTGAGGACTCCCTCGGTAGTGTTGAAGCAATCACATAGTGAAGTTGCTCCGACAGCTCGAAGCAAAGAAACTCTAACTAGCTAAAATCGGGACTTATCCGACCTCGTGCAGCTAAATTTGATCCTGCTTGACTTCCTAGAGGTGCTTTCTCACCTCTTCCTATTCCTAGGTAAGCCACTCAACCCTCAATTTGCCTGAGTTCGACATTTCTAGAGAGAGAAAGTGATCGAAACTTTTTGAACAAAATTCCCCAGCCTAGGACATCAATTGGGGCGGACTTCAATTACCCGATGATCCTCCCGACGAAGGCTAACTTCATGAACGCGAAGCCCGTACAACCAGCCCTCCAATGGTAAGAACGAGAAGCTTTCTCTCTCTATAGTCTTTTTCCGATGAAGCTCCGACAAAGCTCGAAACTCAACCAAATTCAAAATTTTGAAGTGCAGGACAATCGTGGGGAGTTGGAGGAAGTGGATAGAGGCATTAGAGGAATAAATTGAGGAAGTTTAGGCGATCGATTAGGTGAGGTAAGAATCGATTATCTGAAAGCTTCTTTCGGGGAGAAATTGGAGAAATTTGGGGGTTTTTTAGAAATTAGAGGACCTAAGTGTAAATTTCAAAAATTCTGAGGACTAATGAGAAATTTAAAAGAAACCAGGGGCCAAATTACCATTTTAGAAGAGTTTGGGAGCAATCCAAAAATTTTTAGAAGTTCGGGGGCAATTTGGGAATTTTTCAAAATAAGAGTGCTCTTGTGCAAACCATCCAAAACCTAAGGGCCAATTGGCAAAAATGAGAAATCTCGAGCCAATTGGAAGTTTTAATGGACTATGAGGGCCAAATTGCTGATTTTTTGTGAAATAGAGGTATTTTGGTAATTTTGAAAAATTTTGGGGTAATTTAGTAATTTTTTTTATCAATGGGGACAAATTATGAAGTTTTAGAGAAATTAAGGTTTAATTTTAGTTATAAGGAATTGGAAGCTCGAACCGGGTGGAACATACCCCACAAGGACTTGCGCCGGAGAACACGCCCATGATAGGATCCTAGGCGGGCGTACACATCACGACTATCGTGTGAGTGGAAATTTCTATTATCGGTCACGGTTGGGATGATGGTCATGCCCTTAAAATTTAAATATATATATATATATATATATATATATTCCCGGAATTGGTCTCCCCTATTGGGTGACTCTACTTAAACGTTTTGGGAGACAATTCTGGTATTCTGGTGTTAGGCTAAATGATACAAGTGGGCCCAAGGTCGATGGGCACGGCCATAGGCCCATTGAGAATTTTCAAATAACGAGTCCATCGAGACTTTCCAAAATGGGAAATTGTGTGTTTTGCCCACCCAGCCAAGAACAGGTCGTTGGGCTTGTTGGACCAAGTAGCTGCCAAGCCAAAGCCAAGTTGTTGAACCCGTTAGATTGGTACGCATTGGGGCTGGTGCGCCACAGATGATGGCTATATTAAATTAAACTACTTGATTGTGTATGCGTGAGATGTGGGATCATTGAGACGTCGGTATAGGGTAGTGGTGATTTCAAGGGCTGTTGGACTACATAGGGAGCATAAGGGTGGTTTATCATTCAATACGTTCAGAAACTCTAGGAGCTTCATACGCATGGAAACCGGAGTAGTAGGGGGAAAGAGGTATCTTCCCACAAAGCGGACACAGAGTATGAATTGGGGTTTGAAGATCGGACAATTAATGCCCACTCAAAGTCGGGGTAGAGGCTACGAGCCTCTATTAGGGTGGACAAGAGAGTAATTATAATTTTTTTGTCTTTACGAAAAGTCACCCTAATACTCGCTCACTAAGTTGTAGAACTCACCCCCTCCCTTTAACCATTGGAAAAACTTCCCATCAAGAAAAGCGGAAGCTAGGGGAGTAAGTCAAAGGTACCGCGAACATATAAACTCTTATTTAGTTGTTTTGTTATAGAAAAAAATGTGTACTTGTATACCTTTACCTTATCCGGTCTATTTGGTATAAATACTAATTTAGTACAGGGAAACGTAACGGGTTGATCATAGGTTTACAATCAAACCGGGTTGAAGCATGATAGGAACGGTCAGTTAAATTGAAATCACTGTTAATAAATCTACTCATTCGTTATTCAGAACTTATTTGTTTTGAAAGTATAACAAGTTTTCGTGTTCCACCAATCAGATTGTTTGATATATATGTCTACACATTTATACAAATAATATATATATATACATAGTTATAATATCACAATTTTATAGAATTAGTCAAAATAGGTATATCACATATCGTGTTGTATTTTTTTATAATTATGATTTTCTCATTAAAACATAGTTTACTCAATTTATGCATGATAAACTATCTTTCATTACCTTTTTCTTGATTTTCTCTTATTTATAAGATTTATCCAAACTTATCCAAAATTACTATTAATTCATTATTTTTCCAAAAATCCTATCAAAACCTTTTTATTTTATAAAATTACAATTTTATTATTTTCTTGTAAAATTTTTATTTTTTAAAATTATAATTTTTACCCACCATTTTCCAAAACTTCGTTCTACCCCTCACTGCACAAAATTACCCTTTTACATATATTTAGGTAAAAATTATCATTTTGCACTCAAACTTTCAAAAATCAAATCTTTCACCTCTATATTTTTTAAAATCACTCGTTGCCCCTTATATTTTCCTTAGATACTATTTTTACAAGTTTTTCTTTTTTTTTTTTGTAAAATAGCACTAAACTTTTTAAATTTTATATTTTAGTACTCAAATTTCAGAAATCATTACAAACTTCTAAAAACTCATTTTTATCTCATAAGGCTTGTGAGATTAGAGTAATACTCCCAACCAAATTTGAATGTTTTCAAAAAATGGTTAAATTGAGCTACCTAAAATATCGTCGAAAATAATCATGGGAGAATATACTACTAACGGCAAGAGTGTAGACCAAGTGAAGTCAAAGTCAAAAAAGCCCCTTATCGGATTTGAACTTACGCCTTACCATGGCGTTACTCTACCACTGAGGGCCCTTAGATTCAATTTATAAATGCGTTACTACTATAGCAGATAAAATTTATCTATATATCTATTTTATTTATATATATAAATATATGCATCAGACTTAGAAAAGCTAGTGGCTCAACGAAAAATTTTATTTAAGGTCAATAGGGTCAAAATTGGATTTGATCAATATCAATATCAATGCAATGAATTGTTTTAAGACCGACCTTAATTGACTCCGATTCAAACAAAATTCATTTGATTGATATTACCTATCAATTCGACATAGATCCAAGGTATTTCATCGAATCTTATGAAGAAGAGATTCCGCTTTTCAGTGGTTTGATATTCTGGTGTCCCAGGCGTAGAGGAACCACACCAATCAATCCATCGAACCCTCAAGTTCACCAACTATGAGTTGGATGTTTTAACCACTCAACCATGGATGCTTAGCCTTGTGTAAGTCCTGTTGAAGTATATACTCGGTCGCTGACACTAAATAGAAAAAATGACGAATCCATTTTTTTTATGCAAGACGAAAAGATCTTTCGAGTCTAGTCAGAACATTCCATTGATATTGACAATTTCAAAAAACTGTTCATACTATATCATGAGCATAGTATACTATGAGGGCGGTCGAGCAAGTATGTATGCCCCCATCGTCTAGTGGTTTAGGACATCTCTCTTTCAAGGAGGCAACGGGGATTCGACTTCCCCTGAGGGTAGGGTATACTACGAAAGGAAGTTGATCATGGATTATTAATAAGTCTAGAATTGATTCTTCCTGGGTCGATGTCCGAGCGGTTAATGGGGACGGACTGTAAATTCGTTGGCAATATGTCTACACTGGTTCAAATCCAGTTCGGCCCATGAATTCGCGAATCCACCATGAAATGATATAAACTATTTGTTCTTCATAAATTACCACTACTAAAGAATAAAAAAAGTAAAATTTTTGCATATATCCCTACCGCTTTATTTGCTCTATTCTATTTATTTGTTCCTATAAATGAGAATTTTGCTAACAACCTAATTTCCTATCAGAATATTTAAGTATAAAGTGAAAGGGAAATAGAGTTTTTTTTTCTTTTATTCAATTGAAAAATGGATTATCACTTAATTTGGAAATAACGAATGAATTATTAGTGATCCATATTACTCCC
Source organism: Trapa incisa (assembly GCA_030064435.1). Taxonomy (NCBI): domain Eukaryota; kingdom Viridiplantae; phylum Streptophyta; class Magnoliopsida; order Myrtales; family Lythraceae; genus Trapa; species Trapa incisa. Next base: position 3,617,513 of record CM057772.1, read on the forward strand.
ACTAAAGTACCCACCCATAGAGATAGCAATATATCACTTGCATCTCTGTTACAATTACAAGACTGCGATTCTTTATAATCTAAATAGAAATGGTTTACGTGCAATCAGAAGAGTATGTATACTTTACACTTTATTTTCTTGGGATTGTAGTTCAATTGGTCAGAGCACCGCCCTGTCAAGGCGGAAGCTGCGAGTTCGAACCCCGTCAGTCCCGACGGAATCAAATCCAATAAAAAAATACATTAAGTCATTTCTCCATTTGAATGTGAAAGGGATAGAAATAGCAAATTTCATTCCCACTGGACAATCCTCTTTTTTTTTTTTATTTTCGTTTCACATTTCTCATCAAACAAATAGGAAACTTTACATTAAGTCATTCTATGGTGTTGGTCGGTAGAGGAGCATTGAAATCGGTCGAATTTTGGGCACGAACGGTTGTGGTCACGAGTTATAGAGAAGACCCATTGCCAAAAAATAACCCAAATGGTAGAAAGTCACCTTGTTGGAATTATAGCAAAGCTTATGAGAGGTAGAGGACAGGGAGACCAATTTTTTGATACTGAGTGTTGATTATAGGGTGGCTAAAGTTGGCTGAATTTGATCCCGAAAGATCAGTAATAACATATAAATTTCTTATCCTAAAATAAAGTTAACAAAAATGACATTAGTATTAGTTTTCAGACACTATTGAGTTGTAAATCAAATACAAAAATCAAGAAAAATTCATTAGTAATATTTTTAGATAAGAATCGTCTAATTTAATAGTCGAATGGGACATGATTTGTTTATTGAATATTGGATAGTGAGAAGTGTATCAATAATTGTATCCAATATGATTTTTCATAAATTTGGGAAATAAATTCGATCTAATTAGAATAATAAATTCCAATTAATTTTAAGTTGACACCGATAAATCGTCACCTTAATTTATAATTTCGTAAAAATTAGATCAATTTAACTGATTATTTTGATGGCATGGAGCGGGTAATACACATGAGAGTTGTTGAGGAAAGAATGGGGGCTCGCGTGGTCTGGTAAGGAGGAGGATGACCACTCAGGAATGGATTGTGTATTGAATAATATTTTAATATTTTTCTCATAAAATTTAAAATTATTTATTTTTTCTTATTAAGTTATCTCGTCAATTTAAATCACTTTCTTCAATATTTATTAATTTAAATCGACCTTTCAAAAGTTTCAATTTAATTACCCAAAGCATAGCACATGAGAAACATTGGAAAAACTCATTTTTAACAACACAAAGGTCGTAATCGGTCGCAGTGGATGTTTTGGGGATTCCTATATCAAACCTATGGTTGATGGGCATCATCGAGGTCGGTTGCAGGCATATCATAGGCCATGAGAACAAGGCAATGACAATGACCGAAAACATGGGAGATTGGGAAGGGATTTGGAAGGCACTTTCAAGTCTATTCGAGTATGGACAAGGACCCTCAAGGCGAGGGGGTAGAGAATAATATGCAGGAGTAATTTTGAGTAAAATCATGACCGGATGAGAAGTCATCAACCCTATGAGAAATACACTTGCAGCAAAATAAGACGCTCAAGCTCGGTTCAAAATAAAATTTAAAAGTAAAAAGAGCTCGGTTCAAGAAAAGAGCATGGTACGAAGGGTGAACTAGGTACTTACTAATGATCTAGTAATACAATAATATACTGCTACCGTACTTGTCCATATTTGATTCCACAGTGCAATTATTTTCATCCCATATATATACACACGTATAAATTTTATAATTTAATCTATTGTGAAAAATAATTAAATTAGTTAAAAAGTTGCACTTGCCCGGTATAAGTCATGTCTGAGCGAGATGAGATCGTTTGAGTTATTTATTATTTAAAGTGGACCAATAATATCTATATACTACACAAGAGTAACTGATCTTTTTTTTTTCTTATATAGTTTAATTAATTTTTAATTATTTCTCTTGCACTTATAAATATAATTCAACTGGAAAATAAGTAAACCCTCACAAAAACTTGAGTCTGAGTCTAATGGAGCGAGTTGAGATGGGCCGTGCTCGAACCTATAAAATCCAAGTTGAATCATTAAATTCAAGTGTCCTGTTTACTTTTTTTTTAAAAGTAAATTTAATTGGAAATATTTTATTCCATGTTTAAAAATGTATTATAGTACGGTAGTGGCCCATATTTATTCGACCGACCCACCCCCTTCCTATATAATAAAACAAATTAGATTTGCTACAATTACTAATGAAATCAAATAAGCTTGTATATTTAATATTAAATTTACCATAAGCTCTCCAACAGACAGTCCATTATGATAAACAGAATTGCCTAAAGGCGGACACCACGCGTCATCACGGATACTTAAAATGCAAGACACCAATAGTTTGCCATTAATTGACTCTTAGAAAGATGTTCAAAGAAATGCCCCAAAAGGAAACCCCTTCTTGGCGGCACCCTTACGGAGAACTCCTATACATTGCATTAACTTTTATGACCCACTAGCTATATATATAATGAGAATGAATTCTTTCTGTGGGAACCTTTTTCTTTTCTCTTTTGTTATTCTCATTTGGCATGAATTTTGTATGGACAATGAAGCCTACTTGCTATCCCCCACCATGTGATGCCACCCAACACTAGTCCAAATATTAAAGAAGAAAATTGTAGGGTCTTTGGAGGATAATGGGGGAAATGGGGTCATAATATACATCTTTTTTCATTAATTAGAATAATTGAGTTTTGGGTCCTAAAATAATTGAGAAGTTAACCACTTTAAATTTGATATGAATTTTCTTGAGATATTAGGTGAACCTTGCATATCTGCCTAGACACTTGCCAATAAAATGACTTTGTGAAACTTTTTTATTAATAGGTCCAACATTCAAATGAATAGTTTATCTCACATATCTTATATTATATAAATAGTTAATTCAAAATATATAGAGTTTAACGATAAAAAATATGGGATGAAAAATAATACTAATATGGATAGGTATCTCTAACTATTCTTGTAAACTTGATTATAAGTGTGACATGAATCTAGAATCTTCATTGTTTTTTTTTTTGTAAAAAATGATCGATACTATGAAATGGGTAACCACTATAATTTTTTTCAGATCTTTAATACTCTATCTTAATTTGTTGATAAAGAAAAGAATCTACCAAACAATTTCTCATTTGATGAGGACAAATATTTTTCCTTCAATATACGAATGCATTTTTGTATACCAAATCTTTGACCTACACTACACTAAAATGACTCTTTCCAACCTATCATTACCCGCTCATTCAATTTTTTTTATTTTTTTTGAATTTTTATTTATTTATAAAGTTAATTTAAATTTTATGTATTTATTATTTTTGAATTATTTAAATAAATAAATCTCAATTCGATCTAATGTAGGAGATTGCAATCTTATAAAAAGTTATATTGAAAATAAATGTATTAGAAAATGGAGGTGTGATTTAAATTTATAAGCGTATTTTGAATTATGTGAGTGAAAATAAAACTACTTTATAAAAAAATATATGAATTGTAATGTGCATTAAAAAATATTAAGAGCACAATTTAATTAATATGAAAAGTGTATATACAGTTATTTGTAATAGGAATAAAAAAAATAAATATAATTTTATAACAATATTATAAAATCATGTCACCTTAAAATTTTCAATATAAATTTAATATTTTATAGTTATAGAATTTTTTTGTGACATACCTTGCTCTCTGCAACACTTCTTTTAATGAAGTAATGGGAACCACACACTACATAAGAGTGGAAGTAGTGTGACTTAGCCTTTGATATGAAAATAACAGTCCCGTGCATTTGATATTCTCGTAGATGAAGGGTATGCTTACCTTAGGGACATGATGACTATAATGGAAGAATAATCATGAGACATTCCCTTTATTGTGGACCTGACTGAGACCGTGTGCTGTCCTGATTGATCGCTGATCAATTCTTCTTTTGGCGCATCTGCTTGCTTTCAATGCCAAATGAACAGGAGCTGCCCATTTCACTCAGAAGAGGGTCCATTATATTTAACAGGGGATAGAAAAAGCTTCCAAGTTCAGCATATTTATAGGATTTTACATAACAGCCAAGAGAATATATAATAAATAGTTTGAAATATCGAAAACAAATATAAAAATAAGAGGCCGGAAAATGTATGGAGCACACTTTGGGTGAAAGATGTGAATTAAATGATTGCCCTGTCATCACCCACTCGGTGGTGGATCGGATACTGCGTCGATAGCAGAGCTAGAACTAGGGCCGGCGCTGGATAGTATCCGAGTCAGTGCGCTCATGGCTCTCACTTGCATCTCCAGAGCCGCTATATAATCGGTTGCTTCCTCCAGAATCACTGGTAGCGGCTCCTTCCGGCAGCCTGGGACGAGCCGGCCGAGAACCTTGACCTTCTTCTGGACGGCGGGTAGGCTCTTCCCCTTAAGCCTCAGGACACTGACCTTCGGCTTCTTAGACCTGCTGCTCCCTGTGAGTGCCGCCACCGCTGAGGTGGATCCTGGCCTCCTCTGCTTCCCGAACCTGAGTTTCACCCGGTTTGTCAGGATTGCGCGACTCCACCTCGTCTTGCCCTTGGCCGCGAAAGCCAGTGCCCTGTCGGCCGCCTCTCTCACAGTCCGGCCGCGCGGAGGAGCCGCTGTGTCTCCCAGCCGGATCTGAGATAGCGCTTGCACGAGCTTCGAGGAGTATAGTTGCTGTTGGGACTCGGATTTCCATTTGGCATAGCACGATTCACTATTCTGCTGAGCTCGAGACCGAGCATGTGCCTTCTTCTTCTTCCTCCTCCGGTCGCGAGATCGCTCGGAGCTCGTCACCGGAATTTCCGCCAGCGATGAAGTCATCTCTCCCCTCCGATCCGGTTCCGAACTTCTGCTTATTGCTGCCTGCCTTTCTTAAGCTCCAACTGTTGCGAATCTCTGCAGACCGATCGAAAGAGACAGAGATTCAGTATCCGCACACGATTCGCTTCACTTCACAGAACGATACTAATACCGAGATATTCTCTCCTTTCCCTTCTTCACCAAGGAAGGACGAATTGGAATCTCTCCAAAAACAAGGCAGCAGGCAAGAACTCAGGATTGTACAGAAACATTCAAGTAATCAGATAAAAAAACAGAACTCATATTCAGTCATCGTCGTCGCGGTCGACAACAGAGAAAGTAGCTTGCGTACAGAGAACCAATCAAAAGCCACGGATGGCATAGAAAGATGGTGTACCTTCGCCGGGCTGTTGATGATCGAACCAATCTATCGGGAGAAGAGAAGAAGATCCGACGGAGAGAGATAAAGACTAGAGAGAGAAGAGACGGATTGGTGAGCACACCACCTATATGAGAGAGAGACAACCAAAGGTGAGGGAAAAAAAAGAGAATTAATAATTGTTTTTTGTTGTTATAGTTATGATCAAATCTTCTACTGAGTTTTTTACTAACGTGTTTATTAGTTCATATTTTTAAAATATATACGTGGGGTCAATAAAGATTTTGGACTTGTAACAAATTAATGGGTAAATAATATTATTTATTTTCTTATAATATTACCATTTTATTCAATATATAATTATTATCTCAATATTTAATATTCAGTTCAACTAAAATTGTTATGAGTAATTATGCATCACTTTTCTTGGGTATTTGTACAATCACAATTTGAGTTTTACATTTGAAATTTTTGTATTATATATCAATGCTTAAACATCAAGTGCATAAAAGACTTGTTTGGTATGTTATTACTAACTTGTGCCATATGAGGGGAACACAACCCAAGGATAACTCTCTAATTCATCAACTCATCAATAATGAAGGCTTTACTTTGGACGATGGGTTTGTTTTTCTCTAGACGGAACATTACTAAGGTGGTGAGTGGAATGGGACACCAACACTATACATATTTATAGTAAATGACATCATTACTTATCATCTTAAATTTTCTAAGTGGTGTTTCATCCCTTATAAATTCATAAGTATTTATTAGTTTTTTATATACATGAATGATTATTCTTATATTAATGCAGCAAAAGTGATTTGATGGGTATTACATTGGTATAAAATGGGTTACTCATGGTGAAATGGGAGTATGTGGTATGGTACAAAAGCAATTTTGTAAAGAAAATAGTGTCACCCAATTGGTTTTTTTATTGTCTTTTTCTTTGAAGTCAAGGAAAGCCTATTTCATCCATTCCATCCCATGAGGTGTGATGGTAAAACAAAGGTAGTATGAGGTTGCCACATCAATTGTCCCTAGGGGTGATAAAATGTTGGGTCGGATTTTATGCACTCTACTCATTCCACCTCCGGATCAACATATTGGAATGGATATGCACACATACCAATCCGTTGGATTAAAAAAACGAGATATTTTTGGATTTAATCTATTTTTTATTTTTTTTCATTAAATTATTTTAAAATTATAAAATCAAATATACGTGAAATGGATAAATTTGACTCAAATTATTTAACAAGATATAGTATTTAAAATTAATTTAATTAATATTTAAACTTAGCATATGGTCTATAAATTAAGCTATTATTTTTAATTTATAACTAGCATTCTTTATTTATTTATTTATTAATATATACTCAAAAGTTGATTATAATAGGGAGATTTGTGTTAGAGGGTTACATTAAATGGCTTGAGGTCATTATTGCGCGGTGGGTCTCGGGAATACTTTATAGGGGCTCGGGTTATTCGAGCCACTCGAGGCTCAGGTTTGATCGAGTTTAAGTACAAGTATAAGTGGATTAAAACTCGATCATTAAGTCTATTGCTGCAGCATAAACTTGAAATTTATCATTATCCGATCCGATTTTCTTAGTTGAATATATAATAATTTATTAATATATCACATTATTCCAATACTACAACATTGGTTTATAATGAATAAAGTAGAATGAAGAGTACTAACTATTAAAATATAAAATACATAATAAAAATTAGATCTTTTTACCATTAATATAATATATATCAATATAATCATTTATAACTTATTACCGGCCAATTCTATCAATCGATAAATATTTTATATGGTAGGTTCTCACATAAATATATCTAATATTTTTGTATTTATTTACGTTTCATAATATTCACTCAATCGTCTTCATTATATATTCTTTAATGTTCTTTTATTATTGTCGTACTCACTGATTTACTGAGAACACATAATGGTCTTCCTCATCCTATACATTGTATATGGGTCACTCACAACCCATAATTTCATATTAGAAGTACGAGCCTCTCTCAACTAAATTTTTGAACAACTGCTATTTTTGGGATCCTACACTTTTTCAAATCATTTACTTGGGTTCTCAATATACATTAGGATATTCCTAGCTCTCATTTCTCATTATTTACAAAATAGTCCCCCGATTTGGGCAAAATTATCATTTTGTCCTTACTTTTTAATATTTCTCTTTTCGGGACTTCTAGACTTTCCAAACCTTCCATTTAGGCCTCTCAAGTTTTCTTAAGTTCCATTCTAGTACCTAATATGCTTTGGAACAATTTCAAGCCATATTTCTTACTAATTGTCGAATAGTTTATAAGTTTGGACAAAATTACCATTTTATTATTCTTCTTTATAAATTAGGTTTCGAGACTCATTTGTCACTCATATTTCTCATTTGAATCACTAAATTTTCTCTAATTATGTTTAGAATCTTGAACGGCCCAAAAGTTACTTTTTGGTTGCACAAATATCATTATTTGCACTTTAGTCCTTAATTTTACATTTATTACAAATATGTCACTAGATGTTCCAAAATATGCAAATTTAACCCTTTAACTTAGTTTCAAGAGTTGAGGGTTAAAGATCGAATGACGTAATTATGCTTTCTACGAGTTGTGTTATTAGAATTAGGAACTACTTAGGTTCTAGAGAGAATTTTAATCTATTTTCGATTAGTGAACACTTGATATTTATATGGATAAATTTTAGAATTACGTCCCTATCCATCCATATATTTCTTTTATCATTTTATAGTTTGTAACCATTTTAATTAATTAATTTGCTAAATTGGTGACTTTTTGGTTGTTTGTTAAGGTTTAACTAGTTATTTCGTGAAAATTGGGTAAGGGGTTGAGTGAAAGATATGACACAGGCGCGCGTGGCTGCACGTAAATACGTGTGTCTGGTGTGGTGCACCAACCGGTCTGCACAATAGCGAATTGATTTCCGACGAATTTATAGGTTGTTTCAACGATTTTTGATCTAATTCACCCCTTTTTGTGTTGATTCTTGAAAAAATAAAAATATCAAAAAAATATATATTCAATTTTCTATTGAATATACTAAATAACCAACTCATTTGGATTTGTTTAGTGCACTCTAAATTTTGTGGGATTTTACTACTATAAGTCGATTCGATCGATTTAGGTCATTACGAGATCGGTTCACCTCCAATTCAACTAATTTTTTATCCAATCTATTTTTTTTCTAAAAATTACTCTTCACATCACTCAAATTTCTCAATTTTTTGAGTTATTTAGATTATTTTAAAAATTGAAAGAATTTTTCTATAAATCGATTTGATTTCGATTTATAACTGATTTTTCCTTATACAAGATTTACATTAATTAAGAATATTATGAGAGTATTTTTAGTTATTTACCCATTTTATTCTATTTAGGATTTGAATTAGTTTATAACTTAATTTTTATTCTAATAATTTATTTTTAAATTTTAATTTTTAATTAAATAAAGGATTTTTCAATTTCCATTGAATAACAATTTTTCGGTTCAACCGATTTAAAACTATATTCTAAACTTTTGAATTTATAATTTTAGATTTGAATAAACTCGAATTTATGGTTCACCAACCCTAATTATGACTTCCAAGAGGCACCAAAGGCATCATAACTTCATCTAGAGAGGTATTCAAATGATTCAATACAGTTGGTGACGTGGGAAAAAGTAAAAGATGGTAGGTGAACCCATTGACTCTATGCACCCAAAGAGGAACTCATTAAGGTTTCATATTGCTGTAGCAAGTCAGGGGGTTGCATTTGTCAATTCTCGCTTGATTTTCACGTGCACTATCCTCGGAGGCATGGATTTGATCTCCCACAGTAAGTCATATCAAATTGGGTTCCACATGAAGAGGCATATTTCCGTACGTCATTAGGAACAATAATTTTTGCCTTGGTCGATCTAATGTGCATATGGAGGATGATCAATGGTATGGGCCGGAGGCCCATGGCGTAGATTATCAATGGACTGGGCTTAAAGGACCTTATGGTAATTTCACTTTTTATCAAACCTAAGCCTCTCCGGTAAAACCCTAAGCCCGTTCATTATATACGTAGTAGGAGTAGCCTTTATCACATGTGGCTCATGCAGATGACCGCGGCCAATCGTCCTATCTCTCTCTCGATGCCGTTTCTGATCATCGGTAACTCCTGCCTCTGAGGTTCCTTGTAATCAGATCCTCATCGGCTCTAGATTTTGCCTTCTCAAGTTTTTAATTTGAATATTCACAAGTTTTCTGTAGCTTTGAGTCGCTCCTCTTTCAGCCCTAATCTCCAGGCGCAGTGGATAATGGCTTTCTCTGAGATATCATCTCCCTCCCTTCCTCTAATCTTTTCGATTTATTTGTCGTGATTTCCGAACTTATCCGATATAAATTCGTTTTCTCCTCCTACTTGCTCAAGGGCTCCTGTGATGACATGGAATCTTTGAGACCTGATTGTCTTCGATTTGATGACAATTACAAGCATTTTCTCTGAGGACCCTCTAGTGATTTATTTTTATATTTTTGGTTTTAAAGTATACGGGTGAATGAAATACATGATGACCACGCACTGGGCTCTGAGCACTGCTTATTTGATGCACACTGCAGCCTAGAAAGCTATGTCTGATACATGCTGTCATCAAATCTTGTTTACACGTCTTTTACTAATGGGTTTACTGCATCGAACTTTAAAACCCTTTTTCTTGTGGGGATATTTTAAGAGAAGGACAATCTTCATGAATCAAAGCTCTATGCATCACATTTGATTAAAGCCAATATTGTCAGAACAGTTTTCTAATTTCCAAGTGGGCTTTTTGGTTATTTAAGCTCGATGAAGAGTTATCTTTGATTGCTCTCATATTTCATCTATGGTGAATAAAAGTTCATTCCCCTAAGTGCAGTCCGAAGCACTAGGATTTGCAATGGGGTGGTGGTGGATGTTCTAAGGCCTTACTAGTTTTGAGTGCTGATACAATGGAGAAAGAGTAGAAAAACATGTGTACTTATTTCAATTGGTCCATCCGAGTGGACCCTAGATTCGGATCCATTAGGAGAGCTTTGGGTCAAGGATCATTGACCTGAAATATTTCGGGTTGTATTTGTGTATCTTTAGCTTACCTACCCATATTTTAATTTATTAAACCAAAACTCAAGTGCAAATTGATGTAAATTCAGACAACTTCTCACTGAATGATATCAAATTCTCTAATAATTATTGTAATCAATTGGTTATATTAAAAAATTGTATTAATTTATTATTTATTATACTATAAGTATATATATATAAACTTTGTTATTAAATAAAACAATGTAAAAAAATTTATACACTAATAGTATCAATTATGGTGGTGATCATGCACCCAATTTAACTTAATTTTACTTACATTTCTAATTGCACTTATGGTTTTCTATTTAATAATTTTTATTTTGTTCATAAATTTTTTATAAACATATTATCCTTTTCACTCTGACTCTTACCAAAGAGTAGGTTCTACTTCCATCCTTCACATAGATAATACTTACTATATTTACTTATTAGATAATTATAACAAATTTTTTATGTACTACTTTTAGTTGAAAATATTTTTGACAATTATATTAAATTCTTATAAACTAATGGCACTAAAAAATTTTATCTGAATTCTTTAAAATTTCATAATATTTCTTTATCAAATTTTATTTTTCCATACTCAACAGGGTAATAAATTTGCTGAAAGATAACACTATTATATATATATCTCACACTTGCTCTCACATATTTTTTATAATCTATTCACCATGAACTTTTCTTAGCAATTTTAGCTCCTTTATTTTTCTTATCTTCGTCACTAACTCTAATTTATTTATGTTTCTAGTGTATTTTATTAGTTTCCTTAATTATTACTTTTTTGACCTTTTCCTCATCTTTTCTTTAGACTAATATTTAAATGATGTTGTCTCTCTTGTAGTGCCACTAACAACATCCCTTTTCCACCTTATCACATAGTTATTAGCTCTCATGATAGGTTTCTTCCCATTATGCTTCTTTGTTAATCCATTAGTATTTCTTACTCTACAATAACTCTGAACTTTCCTCCAATCTAGTCACCATCCATGGGCAAGAAGCCATACATGCTGAAATTACTACTTTTTAGCACAATTCTACCTACAATTTGGTCTCTTATCCTTTGAATAGTCTTATGGGGTGCAAATGAGTTTAGAAGATCAAGCAACATCCGAATGGTTTTATTGTTCATTATAAATCTTGTCTTAATATAAAAAAAAAATCCCAGCAAGCAGGTTTAGACTATGATGATACCTTTAATTAAGTTATCAAACATGTCACTATGATGGTTGGGTCACTCGTTAACTCGATGTAAACAATGCTTTCATTTATTGGCATCTTATGAGTAAATTTATATAGTCCAATATCCTAGCTTTGTTAACCTGCCACTGCAACTTCTCATCATTTTTGTCAATTTCGTGAATTAATTCATGGGCTCAAACAAGCTACACTTGTTTGTTCTTTTGCTAATTTTTTCCTATTTATCCATCACAGCTCGATATTTATTATATTTTTTTTATTTATATTTATAATATTATTGTTACTTGCTCATTTTATACTCATATTAACCCAGTTATTTATTCTCTCTAATAAGAATTCTCTCTAAAATATAATCATTTTTTTGGTATTGAAATTATCTTTAAGCTCTATTTTATTCAACAAAACTATATTTTTATTATCTCTTACTCAAGGTAATCCGCTCCTACATACATTTTTTTTTGCACAATCTCCTAGAAAGATGTCACTATAGTTAGATTGTAGATTTTTTTTAATATATCACTTTCAAGCCACTAGTTTCTTAGGTTGTGTATCAAATATTTTAATTAATGCATCAACCTACATTTATTCAATGGAGTGATTTATATTAATTCAATCTTTACTTAACTAGTTTAGCTTCTCATTCACTTGACCTCCCATTGTTGACTATCTTTCAATCATTTATCTTAATATGAACTGTATTTTTTATGCTCGAATTAAATATATTAAAATTAATTATCATTTCATCTAAACGTATTAGTCAACAATTTATTTGAGTTCATTTTAATGTTATTGATTACCGTCGTATTAATTTGCTCAATAAATTACTATTATCTTGTCGATTTTATCTTTTAGTGAACTCAATATTAGAGTAGAGTATTAAACCAAAATCTCATATTAACTTACATATTACAGTTACAAGTTTAGACACTTCTACTAAAATGTCATATTAACTTACATGAATATCTTATTAACTCACATGTTAAGCCGTTGCAAGTTGAGATACTTCTACACTTTTAAGTCAATTAATTAAATCATCTCTATAACAAGAAAAGACAGTTTATTTATTCTATTCCATTTATTATTTAGTATATTATAAATATATATATATCTTATTATTAAATAAAATAGTGTTAATAAATTTCATACAGATACAATATATCTTATTATCTTTAAATTATTATTTTTAATACATTAATAGTGTAATATATCTTATTTAGTGCAATATATCTTATTATATTCAAATTGCTCTGACTCCCAACATTAATTTATGTATAAAATTATTATAAAAAAATATATATATATATATATATTATTTTATCTGAAAATATATTAATTCTTTTGAAATTAAAAAGAATCAATGCATAGCTATTTAAATAAATAACCTTCAATAACATTTAGGAAGGCAATCTCTTGGCCTAAAAATCAAAGGCACGTGCATTTTTGGATCATCTTCTTGAATTCAAAGGGTATTACATTTGGTCCGCTCCCCACGGAGAAAGAAACTAGAGTAAAAGAGAAAAACAAAGAATCCCTCTAACAAACAATGTTATACAAAGCTGTAAAACCAACCTCTGCTCACTTTTTTGTTCCTGGGACAAAAGCCTGATAGTTTATCTTAAATTAGTGCTCCAGGGCACTCCTTACTGAGAGTGGGGGCTCGTGGGCAGATCCCCTGCTGCTGCATATAAGGTCGTGGTTCAAGAATAAAACAATGACAGTTATGTCGTCGTGAAAATGGCGCCGCACCTTCTTGTCAATCTTCCTGAGGTCGGAGTACCGCATCTCCCGCTTCCTTGCTGCCTCCTGGAGGGCCGCTTTTACCAGCCTCTTTGCACTACCCTGCATGCACATGTTAGCCAAACAATGAGCATCACGTAAAAAGCTTATATGTGGAAGCATTGAATTGTAGTTTGATGCCCATTTTCCTTCTCATCCTGAAGGGGCATACTGAATTGTAGTTTGATGCCCATTTTCGGAAAAAGAGTGATAGGACCATATGAATGTCTATTGCTGAAAAAAATTATTTGAGTGAGTTCATCAAATGTATGTTCTTACTGCTCTAGGGCTGCTGTGCACAATTTCCACGGCCCTCTCATTGGTCAGGTGTTCCCATAGACCATCGGATGCAAATATGAGGAAAGAATCATTTGGGTGAAGAGGATGAGAAATGATGGCAGGGTTGGCGGACAAGAGGGGCATGGCAAAAGACTCGGGAAGTCGAAACTTTGAGTTTATTGGTTCTCTGTTAAACCGAGAGTCTTTCATGTACACATCCCCAATCGATCTGGAAACCTGCAATCATATTCAAAAGAATAAAAACAAATGAAACTTTTAGTACATGATAGTTATTTGAAAAAGAAAACAAAATATTAAGCTGCTGGTTTGAAACTTTGCTCTTGTTTTCCTCAAAAATCAAGTAAAAAAAGAGAAACTTGCCTAAAAGTTCCCTTTTAGAAAGGACAAAGACTAGTAAAATCATTATAATGATATCCAAAAGTTAGGAAGCAATTTCAACCCTAACAAACTATTCTCCATATCTCCAATATGCAGTTCCTTTGAAATTCATTGGTGCTATATTTGATAATATTCTATCATCTTTTTTCTTGAGAGTAACTTGAGCAACCAGGCAATCCATCTATAAGCATTATACATTAGCGTATAATGTATAAATTCTGTACCCGAGCAGAAATTACTTCAGAAAAAGTACCTGAATTACGCCCTTCACCCTCCAAACTCCGTGCTTATGGAGAACAATTTGTGGGTCATTAGGGTGCAACTCCTTAAGTTCTTGTCTCACTGACTCAATATTCACATTGTGCTCTGCAGATAGTTGTATAGCAGCAATCACTCCGGTGTTGCCCACCTTTTTTCCCAGGACGGCCCGAGAATCTCCAAGGTTTGCTATAAAGAGAGTCCCATCAGTGATAACACCAACAAGACAGCATGACCCCACAGTTGCCATATTCGGTCTATTCCTCCATACATTTGAAACAAGGGAAGTAAACCCTGCTTCAGTCTCTAGGAAAGCTTGGCGGACTATCTCGCTTGTCACGGCTCCATTTTGCTCCGCTGATATTTCTGAACCAATATAAAGCCTAAGAGTGGTCACATTTGAGAGCATCCCTCTATTACTATAATTACTTGAAGAGCAGATCATAGCAAGGGACATAGAATTACAAACAGGATAAGAAAATCACCCAGCTGGGCTATGATAAGGAGGATAGGCAAACTTTCAAACAACACATAGCAGCAGAAATCATCAGATGAAAATTTCAGGCATTGTCCATTCAATATAAGAAGCAGGATGAGGAAATTGATGCTCATCATCTGCGATAAGTTGAAATCCAGCAGGTTTATGGGAGTCCGGAAAGGATAACAAAATCTTATTTGGCTTGAAAATACAAGCACTTATCTGCACATTGGTTAAGACTCAGCAGCTTTAAATTAGACAGCTGAAATCAGTCTAAAGTGATGGCTAATCAGACAAATGATACTCTCACAGAAAATGACTCCGGGTGATCAATCATAAGGATCCCAAAATCACTAATAAGGATAGGAATTTTAGTTCCCAGGAAGCCCACCCCATCAAAAGCAAGAATCTTTGTAAAGAGCTCAAGTAGCCAACATCAATTTACGTGTGGAAATGATCGATGCGAAGAACAAATCACTTCCAACACCAGAATCCATCAAATCATGCGTCTGATCTCCCAGTGGCAGAAATCGAAGGATGCTCCCAACAGCGCCCACCAATCAGAACCAAAAAGATAAAAGGAACTAACCTCGAAAATTCCTGAAGAGATTATCGCAAACGTAGCGGGCAGCATCGGGGCCGCCATGCCCGTCATAAACCCCCACGAAGGTCCCAAATTGACCGGATTCAATTTGACTCTGGTCCTCAAGGACCTGGTTCGCCTGAACGACCGCCATGGAGAACTCACCAGCGGCATATTTACCGAGGTCCCGGAACCAGAGCAGTCCATCCTTACCTTCCCTTGAGAAGGAGCCGGAATTGGAGCCACCGTCACCATCATTGTGGCCCAGCGGGTTCCAGCATGCAGAAAGAAGACTCATGAATAACTCTAGCATCCCACATCTCTCATAGATCCAGACCCTGTCCCCCCCAGAACCCTGCCCCAGGCTGGGTTTTCGGAAATCTCGGTCTCCGATCGAATCCTCTGGCTATCTGGGTTTCGAGGGCTCTTGTCCAAGAAGGTGCCTGCGGGTTTTCAAGTGGGAAAGTGGGGGAGTTTGGGTGGAGTCAAGGATAAGAAGGGGGGAGGAAGCGCAGGTTAAGAACTGCTGTGGGTCAGCGCAAGGGAGGAGGAGAGTGATGGGAGAGGGTGTTCGGTGGGAGAGGAACACGGCAAGGAATCATGCTCTCTGGTAGAAGAAGACGACAGAAATTCAGAGGAGAGAGATAGACAGAATTCACATATAGAATAACAAAATTATTTCCTTTTTTTCTCTTCCTTTTTTGTTTTTCCCTCTAAATCTTCCTCTTCTCCGTTTTTTCTCGAGGAAAATCGTAAAAGGGAGATCTTTGCTGTCAGTGACTTCTTTGCTCGTTGCTGAATAATTTAATTTTGTATGGTAAATTCAATAAATATTTTCCACTATGTAATTTTTCCAACAAAAAATATTTAGTAGGGCTATTAAATAAAGTTGGGATCTTGTCTGTCACCCATTTTCACAGTTTTTTTCCTTTTGTCGACTTTTTTTTTGGGGAACATTTTGTTGTCTTCGCAAAAACAGTTTTTCATGTTTTCTGTTCATCTTTCTGTGTCTGCAAATTTCGGGTTTCAAGTGGGCGTTTTTGTATTGGTTGCTTGCGTCAAAAAAAACAAAAATCCTTTGCTTCAGCTGTGTGTGTAAGGTGACAATCTAAGACAGCTATAAGCTTCATCTGCTGCATTCATTCATTCACAGTGAAGCATTGCTATTTGCTGCTTATCCGCATTACCCCACGTCTCACTCTCCTTAGCAGAGTCGATTTGTGCACCCTAGTGGTGGATATGGCCCAAGATGACACGAATCGTCTCTCTTGTCAGTTTCTTTTCAATTTTTAACCCTTTTTAGATTGCGTTTTCTTCATCTTTCTGTGACAAGTCTATCTTCTTTTCTTCTTCGCCGTGTAATGGTGTGTGGTGATGATACTGGTAACTAGAGAAAGGGACTGACTCCCAGGATCATCGACAGCCCCATCTACCGGACACTTTACCGAGGTGAGGTGTTAAAGCACGACCATGTGCCGGAATAATGGCCCTAAGGAGTGAGGGTGGTCCGTAATGAATGGATCGCAGGTGATAAAATATTTTATCGATAAGGTAATATAATTAAAATTTATTATTTTTAAATATTAAAATATTTACAATTTTATAAATTTATAATATTTTCAATACTATTACTAACTTATTTACGTGTATTAACTTAAAATATACAATTTTAAAATCGTATTTAATAACCTCGGATATTATTATTTAGGTATATTATTATTTCGATTTCAAAATATTAAAAAAATATTATAATATTTTTAACCTTATAAATATATAATATTGTATTTATTTTATCCTATTTAAGTTATTTGTAGATTCTATCGAGGGCAAGTTGGTTAAAAAGCTCTTGGAATGTAAGCCTATCAATGGGTATAGATGGATTTGATATGTGCTGAATGAGCATCATCACCACCACCATGCCATTGGATATCTAAAGATGTGTTGCTTACTGCTTTTAAGGCAACTAAACTAGAGCATGGTATCTTTGGTGTGGGTGTGGCAAATAATGGAGTGCCCTTATGCTGGATTATGCAAAGGGCAGACTATGAGATGAATGTTGGGGAAGTTTTCACAGAGAAGTAATTGAGATCATCCTGCACAGGTCTTGCTTCCTTTCAGTGATTTCAAGTCACAGTTACCATTACCGAGATCTCTATGCTGCCTGCTCTTTTCATTTGGATGTGAATTTTGTTCGGGTGGGGAGAAGGAAACATTTATTCCTGCAACATAAGGAGAAATAATCCCGTCTTGTCTTTTCGAGTGATGGTCCTCATCCCCAACAGATATTTGATGATAAGATCTGTCATGAGAAGTTGATCAGATTACTTGGGGACTGATCAGATGATTCCTGCAGAGAATTAAGAAAAGGTTCTCTTTTCTCAAGCGAGGTAGTGATGGTCTGGTCCCCCAGCTGCAGTGCCATGTGACACCTCAAATCTCATAAATGTACAGTTTTCCTACTATCACCATTGTATTGAAGCACAGTGTGGACCTAACAAGTGTCTGCTTGGTCTAAAGTGGGAATGCATGATAGCTTTCTTTCCAAGAATTGCTCCTAGCAATGGAGTATGAGTATTATGAAGATGGCTATGTGAAGCTTTGGAGATGGAATCCCCACCATATCCAGCCAGTTGCTTGATGGATGATCCACTTGAGTCCGAGGCTGCTGTAAATCACTGTCTTCTAAGGCTGCCATCACAAACACAGCAATTGTGTGATGTGATGCTACTACAACTTGGCACACAGGCGACTGAATTAAAATTAAAAGAAGCTATGCTAATAATGGATTTAGCACCACAGAGGTTGTCTCTATGCACATCCCAAGTGGGGTCCTGTTGAGGTAGAAAGGCTGTTTGTCATGGAGCTTGTCTGAAATCTAAACTAGCTGTTAATATTGGGCACATGCTAAATCAGGGGACATGTCCACCAAATTGAGGTCCTTCCCACACTAGTGTCACTATCAACCCCTTCCTCCCCCATCACCCTCAAAAAAGTCTACTCCATCACATGATCCCTTTTACCTAACAAACACCAAGTTGAGGATCGAGCTGGGTCTATGGTAACCCTGAACATTTTATGGAGAATTGGAGATGGATGTGTGTCTTCTAATGGTGGTTATAATCACGGTAACCACTATCCCACTACTCTCGTCTCTTTTGTTGTTCCAATAGTCCTATTGCCACTACTATAAAAAGAACGTGGGACTTGTAGACGGTGGAATTCTCTATTCTTAATCTCCACAAAGTCCATCTCATTTCATTGTACATACTCTCAACAGTCGAATCTTCTGCATAGTCTTTTTTGCCTTCGCCTTTCCACCGGCGACAAGATGGTCCCTCGTGATGGGCGACCGAGATGCAAAATCTCAATATATTGGGAGAAAAGTTTAACGGAGTCATGGACCGAGAAGGCCTTGTTGTGTAAAGGCTGTCTCCAGTGGGTTGCACTAGTAGGGAGACTAGGGACCTTGGGTGGTGGGACTCTCATCATGTTCTTTGTCACAAAGATGTGCCTCTCAATGGCAACCGTATAATGTACATAGCTTGCTGCCAGCAGAAGAGAACTACTACAAAAGGGGGTGGGACAGCTTTAGCTATCTATTTGTATCAAAGTGATTCTGGCCACAGAATCTGCTCCACTGTTTGTCTGTCCTCAACCTTCTGCCATACAAGCCTGTCTACCACTAGAACATGGAAAAAAATGGTATGAGGATATAATGCACGACAATGGCCGATCAAGACCTGCAACTTTGAAAGGAACCCAAAACCAGAATCAGTAATAATTGACGTAGAAAATTTCATTGAAGTAGTGAGGTGGAAGCTGGCCTAATAAAGATGGTGGCTAATAGTTTGTTGAGTACATGATAAATGCTGAATGATTACCTTTGTGACGGAACATTCAGCCCTGCTGTTGGTCAGTGGCAAAATGCTTCAGCATCACTGTTGTTCATTGGATCAAAACTCGTGATGAATAATAAAATAAATAGTTCAGTATTGGAATACCCCAGGAGTGTGCCTAAGGAACAGCATCTCAAAAGAAACTAATGCAGGACCGTTCCAATAATTCCATAATCCGGACATCTTACAAGTTATAAATTGTAGACAACAATCTAATTAGTCATGCTGGAGGACAGCTGCCCAAAATTGATCTGGAAAACTCGGCGGACATGGAGCAGGCGTTGACAAATGATTCCTTCACTTGGTGTAGAGAACATCCTCCCATGGGTGTCGGTACAGAGGCTGTTTCAGTCTCTTCTGGTCAAATGTGTGCCTGAAAACGAGAGAGATGCATATAAGTTGAAAGAAATGAGCCAACTGAGAACTGTACAAGAGAGGAGTAATAAATATTAGATCAATGGAACATAAGAAGAAGAATCCTGATATCACTCTTACACTCCCTTTGACAAACTAGATCTCAAAACTTTAATATGCCATTTCCACACTAAAAACTCGTTAACAATAACCATGAAGTGAAAAGCTTTCTGACCTAAACCGGAAATGCATCACCCTAGTAGGTGACAGTATGACCTACCAGGAACTCAGTGGGACAAATTACAAGAAACTCATAAATGAAATAAATACTCATCATTTCAGCACATAATTTGATTTTCCTAAAGCAGTTTGAAATAAAAAAAATCAGCAGAATGAGTAAAATGGCTAAATTGAAACAAAGGGGGAGTTCAGTGGAATCATAGGCGGAATGCTGTTCCCAAGAACTGGCTTTTTTTATAATATGAAAGTTCCGCATATTGGAATGCCAAAAAACCTTACCCAATAAGACCAATTGACCGGGCAAGCACAAAGAGACCGTTTAGATATCCAATATCAACAATCTCATCGATTTCTTGTTTGGTGAACATTCCACTGCCTGCAAGAAGATCCAAGAAAAGGGAACCAATGGCACCATCTACATTGAGAACCAAGTTGTTCGCCTTCGAGAGAGTGTACGTCTCAACTTGGACAGCGTATTCCATGTACTTTACAGAAGGAAAATGTGTGCGAGCAAACTTCTGCAGTAGCTCAACTCTCTTGTCTCTGTTGTCACCCCTCTTAATCCTTTTCAATGGAAGCAATGGAAAGTTTAGTCCATTTTATACATTGAAGCCCTTGAACTAACAAAAGTTATTTACTTATATACCTGTGCCCTATTCCTGGGACACGAATGCCCTTCTTTTTCATGCCTTCAACAAACTCATATGGGGTGAGACTCTAGAACAGAACAAGTTCACGTAAAACAGTTAGTATTTGATGCCATAAAGAATATTCTAATAATCAGCAGCTCAAGAAAAAGATCGAGTAGATTGATTCCATCTTACCCTGTCGTAAGCATCCTTGAAGTATCGAGCAGCGTCATCAATTGCACCACCAAATCGAGGACCAATTGTTAGAAGACCTGTTCCAAAAGATCTTCAATCACTTATTCTCCATGTGATGTCATAGACAGCATGAAATATACTATGAAAGGTACTATCAGCAGCAACTAGAAATGCAGTAACAGGGGCATTAGTAATAAACAAATATATATTCACAAATAATTACCTGAGACAAGGCTGGAGACAAGATCCTTCCCTGCCCTTGCAGTAACAATTGTATTGTGAGCACCGGAGACACATGGACCATGGTCCGCACACAACATGATACACATCTGACAAAATAATATGCGAATACATAAGTAACTATACATCCATTTATAATAGTGAGGTGCTCCTTTGGAAGATCTATAATCAGGGCAACTACAAATACTTTTCAGCAAGATGCAATCCCACCTCAATAAATTGGGTACAGTATCTTGGAAGGCTACGCTTAAACCACAAAAGAGAGATCACATCTCCCACACCATAACCACGTTCAATGATGGTAGACATGGGGACACCACCATAGCTTGGCTCCTCACCTGAGATAACAAATCAGATAATATTGTGGCACCCAACTTGGGATGTAAGGTAAATCATCCCACGGATTGGTTCAAAAAGGTGTTCTACTGCAAGTACCTCTATCGTCAGAGATTGTGGAAATAATATGTGTGGGGGCTCGGACTTTGCCGCTCTTAATTGCAGTATTTAGATCTTCTGGGATCTGTGGAGGAGTAACTTCCTTCACTGGTGTTATCTTCCCTTCTTCAACCTAGAAAATAAGAAACATTGGAAAGTGTTATAGAAAACTCAGCTCAAAGAATTAACCAGAGAAGATACCTTATTTTTTTAGAGTTGAAACTTCATATTTTAGTTTACCAGTTTTTCAAATGTCTCCTTTATGGAAGCTTCAAAAGCTTCATATGAAGTAGGAACAACTGCCCCGGCATCCTTTAAGGCCTGATTTTTGGCTTGTGCAGACTCCATTTCACCACCACTCTTGGCACCCTATTACATTATGCAAAAACATAATGAAATTAAAATATTAGGCTCCCCTTTTCAGTCTCTTTTGAAAGAATTGGGTGCCCAAGAATAGCTATTGGAAGCTTACAGCATGACCGAATTGAACTTCTGACTTGAAAAGTCTTGCACAAGTTCCGCTAACCCAAGCAACAACTGGCTTGTTCACTTTCCCTTGCTTTAGTGCTTCAACAAGGGAATACTCGTCTCGACCACCAAGCTCACCAAGCACAACCATCATTTTGACCTGCAACATACATATTTTGAGGGAAGAGAAAGACATAATAATAAGTGTGCATCCAAGGAAATGTATTCTAGACTCCCAGCCCTAAAATATGTATGAAGATCCATTCAGGCTTTACCTGAGGAATGTTATTAAATCGTAAAACATGGTCAGATAGAGTTGATCCAGGAAACACATCTCCCCCAATTGCAATTCCTGGAAAGGATCAAAATTAATTTCCAAGTAAATCCTTAAGTTACAATCTACAAACTTTAACAGTAAGCATCTAGAAAGCAAGCTGACACACCTTCATAGATTCCATCAGTCACACGAGCAATGGTGTTATACATTTCATTGGACATGCCTCCCTGCAGGTACAAAGAGATTATTCTTTTTTCAATGATATAAGCTATAATACATTTGAAATGATCATCCAATGTGTTCAAATCTACATCTAAGAATAGCTGGTTTTAGTTTACATGTAAGGTTAAAATATAAGTCGACTCATCACTTACAGACTTGGAGACAAAACCAACAGATCCAGGTCTGTACAGCTTGCATTGAATGATATTGTCAATAGTTCCAGCTGTGTCTCCAATCTTAAAGGCACCAGCTTGAATTCCACCAACAGTAGCTGGGCCAATGACAACCTGAAATAGTATTGGGAGTAAAAAAAAAGACATTGCACAGAATCTTAACTAAAATAAACCAACCCCAAATTGGATGCTCAAAATTCCAGCAGAATCTAGATCATTCTATACCTTATTGTTGGCTCGAGCATAGGAAATCAACTGCTTGGTGTCTGCCTCAGGCACACCCTCAGCAATTATAGCTACAACTCGAATTGTTGGTTGTTTCAGAGCAGCCATAGATGAAGCAGCAGCACTGCAGACAACAAAAGAAGTGCTCAAAGGACTCAGACGATAACCAACGTGTGCTGGTTATCATGAAAATGCATTGGATAATTACCTTCTGAATGATGCAAAGTTGATGAAAACATCCGCGGTAGGATGTGCAGCACATGCTGCTTCAATGCTGCAAGAGAGAAAGAAATGAACAATGTACTAGCTCACAACCAAAAAGGTACCCCTCCTAATAGTTCAATTTCCAAATAGTGCTGTTTCCATGATAAGCTCCAGAGGATGGAAGAAAGGTGCAAATGCACCATAAGAAATAGGGCATACGCTGAATGCACTGGAATTGCAATTTCCTCCTGTCCACAGAAGAGTTTCTGGAATCCCTCTGAACCGGGATTAATTATTCCGGCAACAGAAGGTGTCTCTCTTCCTAAAAGTAGGAAAAAATTCAAGTTAGTTTATATAAAAAAGTAATAGAATCCGTTCCAAATATAGTTCACACACCGCAAAGGAAGTCAAAATCAAGCATCCGTTGAATAGGCAGCTGCTTGTAGTTGTAAAAGAGAGCTTGGGTGCTGCAGGAAAAGATCTGCCCAGTCGCCATGGAGACAAATCAATGAAGCCTGAAGATTTTGATATACAACTTCAGTACAGGACCAAGCAAGGTTAAATCTACCATAGTATTGTAACTCGAAAAATAAAAATGGGAGCACAAGATATGATCAAGAAGGGTACATACAAGAAGCTCACTGAAACATCAAGATTAGAAACATTCGCAGTTGTGCACACTTGCGTTCAACCCAACAAAACATTCCCCTCACCATATTTGAATTATCAATGAATCAATATCCCTCAAAAAGCATGCAGGTAACAGGTAACAGCGTGCAGGACTCTTTATTACCAAATTATGATTTCAGAAAGCACCAGGAAATCAAAATTGAAAAAGTGCAGATCCTTGTAAAAAATGCTAAAATCCATTCAAATGGTCCATAAAACTCAGGTTCAGATCATCACTGGAGTGAACACATTCCGGGATCGATCAGAATGAAACAGCTCACATAGTAAAGAAACCGTGAATCTAATCAGAAAGCTGTGTGCACTACTACCTCAAATAAGTGGCAGAATTCAAACCCAAAGCAACGAGAGAACGAATCACGAATATCTTCATGCGCTGAACATAGGCTGTACAATTTAACCAATCGCAGCTACAGAAGAAAGCCACCTACAATCTAACTCACTCGCACCTGCATCCCACTAGATGTCTCTCTCTCTCTCTCTCTCTAACTCATCCTCTCACAGGAATCGAAAATGCCAAAAGACGTCCATCGGATCTCATCTCAATGCCATGCCAAATCACTATCCCTTCTGGTTTCTAAATAAAGTTAGCTGGAGCATTAGATCTACGGTAAAGAAATTCCCGCTTCCGGAGACCAAAAAAAAGCCAGAACGGGTGATTTGGACGAGGAGCGGATCAGAGAGGCGAAACTCACAGTGCCCGAGTGATCGGAGGCGGTGAGAAGATAAATGAGCAGATGAGCAATGCGGGAGGCTTGGAAGATCTTCACGAATGGTTTAATACATGCACGGGGCGGAAAAGGAGGCAATTGAAGGGGGAGGCCCGGAGGGTGGGAGAGTGCTAGTTGCAACCACCACCTATTCAAGGAGGGACAGAGAGAGTAAGACCAGAAGTCAGGTGGCGCGTGGGCTGTAGTTAGATAGCTTAGCCTTAGCTCATTGATCACGAGACAAACTGTTTTTTAATTATTAAATATAAATCAAATATTAAAAAAAACAAATATTAAATTGCCATCGTCTTAGTGCCTCTATGAATGGAGTGATTACTGGGCGTTGGTGGTAGATGGAGGGAGAGATTAGGGCGGTGAATGTTGGTTTGGTCGGTGTCTGGTAAAGGGTAGGTGGGTATGTCGGGTAGGAGAGGAGTTTCTCAGTTTCCACACCTTATAAGTGGTGGCTCCATCTAGTTAAATTTCATTTTGGATGGTCATTTTATTTTATATATTAATTATTACAATTTTATTTCATTAATTCTTATCTTTCTGTTTTATTTTTTTAAGAGTAAAATTTAAGCTGTTTTTTATGATACCGTCACTTACAAAGATTACAAAATACAATCTCAATTAATCGGAATGTCAACTTGAAGTAGCTCCACCCTCAAAAGTGCAACATTGTGCTCTTCACTTGAAGTACCACCAAATAATATCAAAGTCCAACAACACTCTCTTCACACCTAATGTATGGTTTTATGTGACCCACTTCTATTATTTTCTACTATTTTGTGACCATAACTTTAGAACTAATTAAGATGATTATAAATAGAGACTTATGAGAATATAAAAGGATCTAAGTAATTAGATGGACTACTAGGGGCATCTGGGGTTAAGTACCTCCATAAAACAAAGGTTCAAATATGTACGTCAAATGGGGCAAATGACAATTACTAACAATGAGTATATCCTTTTTTTCTCAATAAACAATGGTATTCATAACAATAGTTTTCAAAACTAAGGCATATTGTAAATCCTATTCAATTGGACGAAAGGGAAATTGGAAAAAAAAAAAAGAAGAAAAGAAAAGAAACGAGAAAGAACAGAGAAAGTTGTCGGAAAAGCTTGAATCTCCCGCAACTCGAAAAATTGCTCCGGTTAGGTCGTAGGGAGCCGCGTTAGAGGTCGAATTTTACGCCGGCGGGTAGCCCGAGCAGTTGCCGACCTCCCTATATAAAGGGCACTCACTCATTCGTTCTTAACATAACACAATTGATTGAAAAATAAGAATAGTAAGTTTTTCGGCGACCTCCCTATATAAATGACACCCAATTATTGGTTCTCAGCATCCCACAATCGATCGAATAAGAAGAAAAATGAGTTTTTCGGCGAGATTCAAACTAGAGCTCCAGACCTGGGAAGAATTCTCTAGCTCTAGACTTGCTCAAAACAACCCGGGAGTGCTGCTCGACACCTTTACAGACCCCAGTAAGCTCAATTTCGCCTCCCCTAATCGAAATTTCAGAATTTCAGAGTTACACCGACCAAAACTTCTCTCTTCAAATTCCCACATTGCAGCAATGAACCTCTCCGCCGGTAAAAAATGCAAGCTTTCTCTTTCTAATGTAACTTTTTCGACGGAGCTCTGACAAGGCACAAAACTTAGCCAAATTCTAAAATTCGAAGTGCAGGATGATCGAGGGGAGCTGTAAGAGGTGATTAGAAGCAAGAATTGAAGAAAACAAGGACTTACAGGCTGCCAATTAGACGAGATAAGATTCGAAGTGTCATATTCTCAAATTGGGAAAGAAGGTGGAGGCCAATTTGGGGATTTTATGGGACTTTTGTGTAATTTTAAAAAATCGGAGGGTTGAACAACAATTTCGCAAAATTGAGGGTATTTTCATGAAATTCACCCCAATTGAGGGTCAATTGGGCAAATTGGACAAAATTGAAGAAAACAAGGATTTACAGGCTGCCAATTAGACAAGATAAGATTCGAAGTGTCATATTCTCAAATTGGAAAAGAAGGTGGAGGCCAATTTGGGGATTTTATGAGACTTTTGTGTAATTTTAAAAAATCGGAGGGTTGAACAGCAATTTCACAAAATTGAGGGTATTTTCATGAAATTCACCCCAATTGAGGGTCAATTGGGCAAATTGGACAAATTTGGGGCAAAATGGAAATTTTACAAAGTTAAGGGACCAAAATGTAATTTTTGAAAAGTTTGGGTAAATTGAGGATTTTTTAAAAATTGAAGACCAAATGGCGATTTGACAAAATTGAGAGTCTTTTTATGTAATTCCCTTCCAATTGAGGGTCTGTTGGACAAATTGGATCAAATGGAGGAATACTTTGTAAATTTTGAAAAGTTGGGGTCAAATTGTAATTTTTAAAAAATTTGGGGCTAAATGGCAGTTTTAGAAAATTAAAGAAAACTAGGGGCAATGTTGATAAAATTAAGGAACCGAATGGATAATTAGAAAATTTGGAGGTCGAATTAAGAAAAAAAGGGGGTAATTGAAGAGGAAAAGATGGACGCACAAACTACAGGGACTAAAGTGTAATTAAGGCCAAATATGAAGGATTATACGCAAATATGCCAAGAAGTACAATTCCTTAGTTCAACGCCCTAACAAGTACATCCGTGACATGTAGTGACTGACTATTCGAGCACTTACTTCCAGAAGAGAAACTGCGAGGCTAGACTCCGTCGGTGCGACCCTACCAAAATTATCGGGTGAGTGGGAACCGCTATTACGTCCATTCTATTTAAAATGACAGTTTAAGATTTGAAAATTTGTTTTTTCGGAATTAGCCTCTCCTGACTAAGTAACTCTGCTTAAAAGATTTGGGAGCTAATTCCGGGCTTATGCTCGAGATGCTAGTGGGTCCAAAGCCGGTGGATACGGGCATGGACCCGTCCAAAACAGACATGTGACACATGAGGCTAAAAGACTTGAATAATGGGGACTTGTGTGATACCCATCGAGCCAAGCTAAGTTGTCGAGCTTGTTAGGCTGAACCGCTGCTTTGCCAAAGCTGGGTTGTCGAACCTGTTGGGCCAGTACGCGTGGTAGGGCAGAAGCCAAGTTGACAAACCGTTGTGCAAGAGGGCCAAAGATAACGGCTATAACTTAAAAAGCTTATTGATTGTGCATGAACCATGAGGTTCGGGCCATCAGGATACCTGACATGAGGTAGTGATGGGACTCAAGGACTGCTGGACGACCCAGGGAGAATAAGGGCAGTATCGTCTTTCAGTAGGTCGTGAAGCCGAGGGCTTCGTGCGCACGAAGACCGAGGCAGTAGGGGGAATGAGGTCTCGTCCCGTTGAGTGGACATGGTGGAAGAATTTGAGTTTGGAGTCGGATTACTAATATCTACACAAACTCCGGGTAGAGGCAACTTCCCTCTATCAAGGTGGATGGTAAATGCGCTTCGGTCCACAAGTGGCGCGGTCGAGGACCGTTTTGTGAATGCGTGATCACTCATATGATAGGAAGGTGATTGTTGATTATGTGAATGTATGAAATAACGGAAATAAATTAAATGTAAGATAAATTCAAGTAAACCGTTATAGTAAGTTTTCCCTTACTAAGTTGTCGAACTCACCCCTCCCTCAACCCCTTTACAGGACATTACCCCGACAAGAAGTTCCGGACACGATCAGGCCCTCAAGATACGCTTCCTACCCCCAATTTAAGTAAGGGTTCAAACGTGTACACGCATTTACCTTGCTTGCCTCATTCGAGTAGATGTACCTGAATGGCGCAAGGAATGGTGGCGGGTTGATCACGGACTCCGACCAAACCGGGTCGGGAAATGACAAATATGATCTAACCAAGAACTAGTAACACGTATAGATTAGTTTTATAATATTGTATTTGTAATAGTTTAATGTAAATTCGAATCATATTTATAAATATTTTACATTTTCTTCTAATACTATTATAGTATAATTCTCAGTACTAATTTAATATTCGATTTCTAAAAAAAGAAAAATTTGAACAAACGGGTCATAAATTAGAGTTAAAGAGACATTTAAGATCGAAGTAGATAAGTAACTAAAATATATCAGTAAGTTTATTTGAGTCGAAATATGAAATATTGTGAAAATAATGTTAAATAAATTCTAAAATATTTATTTTAATCGAAAATTAAGAAGGAAAAAATACTAAATTAAAATTTTGAATTAATTAGATCGAACCTACTCAAATCAAATGTTTCGAATTTTCAATCATAATGTACGTGACAATCGCTACATTTACTCGACAATACAATAGCGAGTACATTAACAAAAATAGAGTTATCATAATATAAAGTTAAAATTAAAGCATATTAAAAAATTTTACATATTCATAAATTGAATCCCAAAAAATAAAATTATAATTATATAAATCTAAGAATAAAACATACCAAAAAAATTTTTCGGAAAATTTTACACATTCATAAAACATACATGGAACCTCAAATAATTAATTACAAATTTAATATTAGAAATAAATAAATTAATAATTACAATTTTAATATTTGTGCATGTAATAAAGTATTGTGCCTGGTTAACCCAAAAAATAGAGTTCTAATGATATAAATCTAAGAATAAAATATACAAAAAGATTTTATTAAAAAATTTTATACATTTATAAAATATGCATTGAAACCCATAGTTACAAATTTAATATCGGAAATAAATAAACTCATAATTACAATTTTAATATTTGTGCACGTAAGTGTAATGTGAGTTGATTATAGCTTAAAATCTTCAATACACTCTCTAGCACCTATATCAAATATTTTGAAAAAGGGGAACTCACACTTCATTAAATATATTTACTAATATTTACTAAATTGTCTTATTAACAATAAGTACATAATTTTTCTATTTTACTTATTACAAAATTTTAATATTTAATTATATTAGATTTTATTTCTTATATACATTGAATTAATCACAATAATAAAAACAAGATCCATGATAGTTTCACGTGTGGCCCTCGTGGTCGTAGGAGTAATTGTGCATATGTTCCACACTCTCTTGTGCTATTGTTGATGAGACTGTCTCATTTTTACCTTGCAAAGAGTAACCCTACCATTATATTTACCTACGAGCAAGTTAAAGTTATTAGCGTTATATATTCGCATTAACTTATAATAACCTTATACAAATATCGATGATATATAATCTTATATTTTATATATTTTAATCTACCTTACCTAAATTAGAATTAAAATAAATAAATAGGCTATAACCATAAACTTTCAAAAACTTTATAACAAAATAGGTTATTTATATTTTTATGTATTTATCATATTAACATATCAAAATATTTTAATTTATGAGATTTAGTGCACTAAATCGATTTCATTACTCATATTATCATAAGTTTCATTAATATAAGTTTTATTAACATAGTTATTATTAGATTTCTTATTTAATTAATTGATAAATTTAGAGCCTAACTCACCTAATTTTTCTTTTAGGAAAAATTTTATCATTTTTTGAAAGATCACTTGTTGACACAGTTCCAATTTTTTTTGTTTTGTTATTTTGGTCATTAGTTCAATATATAACTTAGTATGCATATTTTATATGTTCACTTATTTTAGTCAAGTACTGGTATACTTTCTAAGCTATCTAATTTTTAATATAAAATATTAAAAAATCTTATAAAATCCCGAAATACTACCATACGATACTTATTATATAGGTACTTACAGATTGTATTAATAATAATTTTTCTACCCAAATCAAGTTAAATAAAAATATATTATTGAGTCGGGTTCAATTTAATATTATGTAGAGTAATAAACTTTATACTCGATTGACTAATTTTGTTTAAATAGAGAGTATTATTAAAAATTTATAAAAAAGTTTTACCTAAAACACTCTTCCTTTGATACGATATGTTTATATATATAATAATAGCAAAATATTATTAATTGAAAAATAAAATATATGAATATTTTATAAATGATTTATAAAAGATAATTATTAAATCACTGTACTAACCATTTAGTTCCACACAAATGCTCAAAGTTACTAAATATTTTTTTTCTAACTAAAGTGTCACTTAAAAATGAAAATTTTCACTTTATTATCCCATAAATTTTTATTCCCAAACAAATATCTCAAAATTCAACATAAACTAACACTTTACTCTCTCTAAATTCAAGAAATTAATATTTAAGTCCTAAATTTTATAAGAAAAAATAAGATAAATCTAAATATTAACTTTTTTTTTCATATGTACCTTTTATTGGAAAAAAAATTAGATACCCAAATGCTGGTTTAGGTACATTTAGTGAATCAGGTTATTAGTAGACTCATAATAATTAGATAACATCCCGCTAAGTGATCCATATGCATCTTCTACGAGTTTGTATATTTTAACCAAGCATCACCCATATGCTAATTTAGCGAGTTTTCCTTTGACAATCAACCACTACATGTCTTATTTTAGTCTTACACCAAAGTTTATAGATCTAATTTGACCAGGTGGGACCCGAAGACATAAAAGTCTAGATCCGAGTCTAGTACAAGTTGGGTGGATTAGGTTCATGTTAAGCATTAAATGTGGAAACCTCATCGAGACTGAGGAAATGCGTACCCAACTCGTGTAAGACCAAGTGAACCTAATGAATTCTCTTATGTTTTTAGACCCTAATTATTTTCATCACCATATGATCATTGAAGAATTCATTTACTCCTGTGATCTGTCGTCTGTCTGACCGAGTGAAGCGGACGATTCATCATCCTCTGCTTCTCGTCAAAGAAGCCCGTCGTCTATTACGAGGTACTGAACTGACTCTCTTCTCTCCTTGTTTTTCACCCTCTTTGCCGTTCTTGCCTGTTCTTGTTCTGCCACTGCCATCTTGGCGGGTGAAGCGAAATGCCTAAAATTGTCGGGGTCGGTTGGATTTGTCTCGGGTTCGGGGCATCCTTAGGTGGCTAAGGATGGGCTAGGGTTCTTTCACTCGGTTATCTTATATTTGCTCGACTTGACCTGGTGGCGGGTCGATTTCCTGGGGATTGAGATGAATCGATCAATGATTTACCTTCCTCTGTTCACGGAGAAACGGATCTGATAAGTTGTGCATTACAGTTAGGGATGATGTGAAATACACAGAATCTTTATTAATTTCAGTTGTAGTCTGGATCCTGTTTTAACTCTCTCTTTACGTATTAACTTCCGTTTTAGCGATTTCCTGTTTGCTTGGAGGAAAGTCATAAGTTTTTGTCCCCTTCATTTTGCAGGTGCGCAGTAGAGTGGCAATTTAGCGCCCTTTTGTGTTTTATTAAACAGCCTCATGGCGAGGATTAAGCCTCAGACCCTTCTGCTCCAGAGCAAGAAGAAGAAGGGGCCATCTCGAGTCAGCATCCCCACAATAGTCTTGTATTGTGCCGTTTTGGGTTTGGTCATGCTCTCTATGGTTGCTACTTACAGGCACTGGTCGCGAAGGTATGTTACCTCAAGTCTGTGCACTTCAATTCTGTTGGTTCATGCATATACTGTGTATTTTGAACTTGGAGCATATAAGTTGGCTGTTTGTTAGATAGTAAGGAAAAGAGGGGAGGGGAGAGGGGTCCGATGAGTGGGCGGATGAACCTTTGATCCATGAAATAACTGACAAGTTTGAGTAATTGGTAAATTTGTTGACAATACAGATGAATTTAGCTTTTTTTGGGCTTCCTCAATGCTTTGAGACTCTCTTTAGATGCATATCCCTGCCTTCTCTTTTCTTTTTGCCTTTAGATTACATTTGGCAGGAGGACTGGAATCAGTTTCATAGAATCAAGTGAAATAGCACATGGAAAAAACTAGTGACAATTTCATATTTCTTGAAACTATTGAGGAAGTTAGCTGTAAGAAATGACAAAATTAGCATTCTCAAATTCTTTCTTTTTTTGCTGGAAAAATCCCATTCTACTCGGATTAGAAAAGAAATATATATCGTAATGGAATGGAAATAACAATTTCAGGAGTGCAACCAAGTAAAGGAATTACCAAATGAAAAGTCTAAAATTAACTTTCTATTTGATTTCAAGTGTACAAAATGTAACCTTATTCATCATCTCAATTTCCTGGTGTTTGTCTTCTGGATACTTTATTGATGTTTAACCATGTAATTATGCTCATAATAGTTCATGTGGTCATATTATGGTTATAATGATTTTGGAATTTGCCCCTATGGTGTCAGGTCCATGGAACAAACAAGTGCTGGATTAAAATTTGAGGTAGCGAGGATTCTTGTCTTCGTGTTTTCCATTTCTTTGATCCCATGTTAAATTGACATAAGTTTGAGAGACTGCAAAGTATTCGAATATTTTACAATTTCCCAATGCCTACACTTTATTATACTTATTTACAGCAGTGGATACTTACATTTCTTTCCATTTTAGGATGTAGGTGCCACTGCAAATACTAAGAAATATGACCTTCCAGGTTATGCGGTAAGTTCTCAAAATCCTTCTTGAATTTGAAATGATTTCCTACTTTTTTCCCAAGGAGAGTTACTCTGCACGGGATAGCAATTACCTTATGGGATAATAGTTTCTTTTGCCACACTGACTATATTTCTAATTTTGTATTCATTTCTTTCTAGCAATAGGCAGATGGATTTTTCATTCTTTTAAGAAATGGTGATAATATAATTACTGCTCAAGATTTAATGTCTCCTAATGTGCATTGAGAACATCCCTGTCACCATGCCTTCAAATGTGGCAGTATTATTCAGTATTTCTCACTAAAAAATCTCATTCAAACACTGGCAAGAAATATTTTAGATGTGATCATATAATGTCAATTCACTTTCAATAGTGGCTGTTATTTTTTGGCCAAAGAAAGCAGTAGTGAATATTTGACAATCTAATGTGTTTGTCTTTTGTTCTGTAGATTATGAACACATCGAAAGGGAATATTGTCGTGGAGCTTTTTAAAGATGGTGCTCCAGAGATTGTGGACAAATTCCTGGATTTGTGGTGACTCATTTCTTCTGATTTGATTTGATCTGATCAAATATCTTCTATTTTGTATATTCATATCACATTTGGACCTAGTTTCTCAGTAATCAGGGAGGAGTTCAGAACTTTTCTCTCTATCACTAAGATCACTAGTTATGTATGAAGAGATGGTCAATTTGCTTAGTCTTTTGGGGAAACATGTTCCTCAACATATGGCTCAGTGCCATGATATGCATTTTACATCATTGGCCATTCTCAAATTGAAGTGATCGTATGGCTCTTTGCAGCCAAAAGGGTCATTTCAAAGGCATGCCCTTTCACCATGTAATAAAACATTATGTGATTCAAGGAGGGGAATCAAAAGAGTTTGTGACCACTGAAGATTGGACATCCAAAGGAAAGCTTAGGGGCCAACTTGTGACAAGGTAAATCCATTGATTTACAATTTGTACAGTTAATTTTACTTAAGTTATTGTTCATTCTTCCCATTAATCATCTGTCACTGTTGAAAATTTTCAGCCCAAAGCACGAGGCCTTCATGCTTGGAACTTCAAAGAACAAACAAGACAGTAAGAGTTTTGAGTTATTTATCACAACCGCACCTATACCAGATTTGAACGATAAGCTGATTGTATTCGGTCGGGTTATCAAGGGAGAGGATGTTGTGCAGGTGAATGACCCAAGAAGTCCTCTCTGATCAAGGGTGAATTTGAAATGATTTTTGTCAAATCTATTCCATAATTGAAAAGCTTGTTTCCTTCTCTTGTAGGAAATTGAGGAGGTGGATACAGATGAGCGATTCCAGCCCAAGTCTCCTATAGGGATAACCAACGTAGTTCTCAAACATGAGATATGAAAGCTTTGTGCAGTCACTAGATTTCCTCTAGAGCGCTTAATGCTAAGTTCTCCACAGTCTATGGCTACGTCATGAGATTCTTCACGACCAGGGCACCTCTGCACACTGAGTTTGTCTTCAGTAGGGGAACAAACCAATCACGTTCATGATGGTATAGGGGTAGTTTGATTTGGTAAAGAGCTTGCCCTCTTTCTGTATTTTTTTGTTCCTTTTCTTTTAATAATTGAGATTGAGAAGAAGGTTGATCTTGCATATTACCAGGGTGGATAAAGCCTGTTTCCTGAATCATTGATTGTTGCTAAACGGAAATATGCTAATGATAGAATTGTTTCAGTGCTCCTCTTGTAGTGGGTATTGCTCCTTGAGATCTTGGAAGCATTATGAATCATCTTGGAGGGCTACTCTTCTTTGGTTGTGAAATAGATTGTGCAATCGGTTTTTATTGGCCATAATTGAGATGGCTTGCATCACATAGATCATGGAGGTGTTTAAAACTAGCAAGATCTTCCAGAATTGAAAATGAGAAAAAAAATGATTTTGTTCTGTGGGAGATTGAGAAAATGCTTCTCAGATCATCACTGGTTGGAATGGGTGATGATCTGAGAGAGGACTGACTGGCTTCTCTTCGTCCGCCAACATCGCTCGGGTCTTGTTCTAATCTTTGAAAGCAGTTGCCCTCTGAAGTATTCCCTCCCCTTTATGCAACTCTCGTGGATCTCGTATCGTGCATACCGTAGGATCTTGTCCCACCATCCATCGGACGGTATGCCGTGACGCGGACTCTGCAATGGCTCCAATTTCACGGATCAAAGATCAGAGCTTTCCTCTTCATTAGACTCAGAGAGGGAGAGTCGGTTTCAAGAACTCACACCTTCCACTAAAACAGTTGCCTAAGAAGCGGTAGAGGATTTGGAAAAGGAGAGGAGAGTCGGGGTTGCGGTGGACTTCTCGGCGTGCAGTAGGAACGCGTTGAAGTGGGCCCTGGACAACATTGCCCGCAGCGGTGACCATCTCATCCTCATTGCCGCCCAACCCGAAGGCCACTATGAGAAGGGGGAGATGCAGCTCTGGGAGACCACTGGCTCACGTAATCCTGCCCAAGTTCTCCATTTTTTGTTTGTTTTGACCATTTTTTAGAGGATATCAGCTTAAACTTTAGCCCTGCTTCATTTTTTTTTCTGGTAGCTTTGATTCCTCTGAATGAGTTTTCCGATCCCATTATCATGAAGAAGTATGGGGTGAAGCCCGATCCTGAGACACTTGATATCCTAAGCACTTGTGCTGCACAGAAAGAGGTAACTTGGGTATTTTTCCCTGTGTTGCTTGTTCTCATTGTTGAGCTTACTTTTGCATGGGATTGCAATTTATTGGCCCTTATATCGGTGCTTGGGCAGATCACGGTGCTCATGAAGATCTACTGGGGAGATCCTCGCGAGAAGATATGTGAAGCCATTGACAACATCCCTCTGAGCAGTCTTATCATTGGAAACAGGGGACTTGGCAAGCTTAAGAGGTAGGAAACGGACTGATGTTGAATTCTAAACTTGGTTTAAAATGTGAACTCTTCTCTTCTCTTCTCTTCTCTTCTCTTCTCTTGCAGGGCCATACTTGGGAGCGTTAGCAACTATGTAGTGAACAATGGGTCTTGCCCCGTTACAGTGGTGAAGGGCTCAGATCACGAGTGATCAATCATATAAATCAATAAAAGAGTAGCCCAGCTCAACCTGCTCCACTTTGCCCTCTGTGCTTAGTAAATAAGATCCCAACCCCCATCTTGTTTTGAGAACCAAGGGGACGTAACTTTGCAGTGTCTGTTGTAATTTTCTTTGTTGGATTTGGATTGGAAGATTTATGCCTCTCTGTATAAAAAGTGTTGGAGAATAATCCTGCCATCCTTGCCCAGTCCAGAAGATCATCATCCAGTAGTGAAACAATCTCTGCTGTTTTCTCTGTGTTGAAACTACATGGATAGGCTGAAAAGTGCACTTCTTTGTGAAGGATGGATGCATATCCAAGCCTTATAGGGGAAATCCATTACTTGGAATGCAGCACTAACCCCGCATGCATATAAATGGAAAATTGGAGAGTCGAATCAACTCCAGCCCTTCACCATGATAAGCCATGGCTATTAATGGGCTATTAATGGTTTCCAAGGTTGCATACCATATGCTACAATTAGGAGTCAGTTTGATACTAGAGAGGCTGTGGAGGCTTCCTCGGCCGCAATTCACTCTCTAACTCCCGCTTGAAAGGGAAGACAGGTACCCGCTTCCCAATCATCCAACTCCAACTCCATATAAGGGCTTTACCATTTTCTTCCCAAATCGTCGTCCTCCACGAGGATTACACAAAAAAATAAAAAACATCCCCATCAAAAAAATGTTGCTCCTCATCTTCAACTCCTTCATCCTCCTCGGCTTGACCGACGCCCAGTGCGCCCCTGTCAACTCCCCCGGAAAGGGCACATCTCACTTCTCGATTGCCCTCACGAAACAGCCCTCCTCCACCCCTCCTCCTCCTCCTAGCCCCGGCAGCCCACCGCCACCAGTGGTGGCTACTCCTCCTTTTCTGCCTCCACCTCCACCTCCACCTCCAACCCCTTCCAGCCCACCGCCACCGGTGGTGGCTACTCCTCCTCCTTTTCTGCCTCCACCTCCACCTCCAACCCCTTCCAGCGCACCACCGCCATTGGCGGCCTCCCCTCCTCCTCCAACCTCTTCCAACCCACCACCGCCAGTGGCGGCCTCCCCTCCTCCTCCGAGCCCTTACAGCCCTCCTCCACCCAAGGAAGAGACTCTCCCGCCCGGCACTGCCAGCCCACCGCCTCCCGAGGAGGAGGGAGAGACCCTTCTTCCTCCCTGCCCGAGTGTCTCGCCTCCTCCAGAAGATGAATCTTCTGCACCTCTAAGCCCGCCGCCGCCCCCGACCTTCAGCCCACCGCCGCCACCCCCAACCTTCAGCCCGCCGCCGCCAGCCCCAACCTTCAGCCCACCGCCGCCCCCAACCTTCAGCCCACCGCCACCACCAACCCCCGTCTCCACTCCGCCGCCACCTCCAGCCCCTGTATCTACCCCATCTCAATCTACAGATACCACATCGGAATCTCTGGTCTCCGCCTCGTCGGCGCCAGCCTCGGAAGACGGCTGGGTCAAGATGCCTCTGACAGAAAACTCCATGCCCTCTGCCGGGGAGGTGGTGGCCGCCTACGCACCGGCTAGCCTAGGCTCCGGGCCGTTCCAGCTCAAGACCATCTGCAACCAGCTCACGAGCTACCCCGACATCTGCGAGTCAACCATCGTATCTTTCCTGGGCGGCCACACCACCGTGGACGACATGATGGTCTTCCTCCAGGCCTCCATCAAGGTCGCCGTGAACGAGACGAATGCCGCCATGGACCTCGTGACCGACTACGAGGGCAGGGCCACCAGCCCGCAGATGCAGTCGAAGCTCAAGGGCTGCAAGAAAGACTTCCACGAGGCCCTCGAGAACATTCAGACGGCCGTGGGCGCCATCCCCTCAGGGGACTACGGGACCCTCTCCACCTACCTCAGCAGCGCCATAACTGCCTACACCGACTGCGATGACGAGCTCTCCGGGATCAACCCACTCAAAGACACGAATGAGAGGCTCAGAAACGTAGTGGACAACGCCCTTGCCATAGCCGAGGGCATGCACTGGCCTTGAAAGCGGTTATATATACATCCAGTGAATGAATGGCTGCACAAGGGTGGAGGATTCTTGGAAACTTTAAAAGGGAATTCCACTTCCATGTGGAGGCTTCTTCTTGCAACTTTGAAAGATGGGGTTTATAAAAGCTTCAAAATTAAAGGAAAAGAACAACAACAACAACACTGTACCATGTTTAGTCATGATGCATTCTTTTTATCTACAGAAAAAAAAGAGTGTACAAGTCTAAAAAACCAAACCATCCCCATTCATTTACTAGTCATGGCCATGGAAATGAAAAAGGGTTACCCCATTTCCCTTGCGTCATCTTATATAATGGTTACCATGTAAAGTATTAATCTCATAACTGATTGGATACTCTTTTTTGTCAATATGAAAGCACGTGCAATCTCCTACATAAAAATTTAAGCTGCTATTTCTCCCGGCTCCTCTACCATTTATGCTGAATTGAAGACCTGCAAATGTACATATTCTCCTCCATCCACAGTGATCAAGAAGTGCCACTCCCACCCATGTCTTTCATGCTTTATATTTATGCACATTGTGTTGAACTGAGATTTTTCCTGAGGTCCCCCCTCATCACCATTCATAGTGTCTTTGTTCAATCCAAACACAGAGTAAGTGATGAGACTGATAGATGATAATAGTGAAATTGATTGAGGACACACATCACTCACCATTGAGAGAGACTCCAGTTTGATGGTGTCATCTTTTTGTTCTTACCCAGAGAGCGGAGAGCATAGAGCAGAGACAAGACAGATGGTGAGCCACATACCGCTGTCAATGTTGAACCAACATATACACAACTACAAAATATTTTGTCATGTTTTTTAATGTGGAATATTTGATGGGCTTTGAAGTGGAAATTTACAGGCAAATTTATTTTTTTAATGAGAAAAAAATAAATATTTTTTTTCAATTTAGAAAATACAATATTTCTAGAAAATTGAGACGGCGTTCATTTGTATGAACTAAGTTAGTACTATTCATTAGAGCGACAACCCCCTTATATCCTCCCTCTAGGTTCTAAGCTACCACTCGCTGCCTTCTGCCCTGCACGAAATTTCGTGTCTTTCGTCGACCCGGAAGATGTTCCTCTTCGATTGGTTCTATGGGATCCTCGCCTCTCTGGGTCTCTGGCAGAAGGAGGCGAAGATCCTCTTCCTCGGCCTCGACAATGCCGGCAAGACCACTCTTCTCCACATGTTGAAGGATGAGGTATGTTCTCGTTGATCTGGTTGCCGCTTTGATTCCTGCGTGCCCCTTTTTGTCTCTCTCTTCTTTGACAGAATATATAGCTAATTCGATTTTCTTCTGACGGTGCTTTATAGTTCCTCTTTTCGAATTTGATATTCGATCCGTCCCGCTTCTCGATTTATGGCTTGTGAGGTATTTGATTACCTCGTTGTAATAACGTCGATCGGATTATCTGGTTGGACTTCGGGCTATGGTGGGGGGAGATCTGTAATTTGCGTATCTGTTCTTTCTTATCTAA
This sequence comes from Trapa incisa, assembly GCA_030064435.1. Classification (NCBI taxonomy): domain Eukaryota; kingdom Viridiplantae; phylum Streptophyta; class Magnoliopsida; order Myrtales; family Lythraceae; genus Trapa; species Trapa incisa. The sequence continues at coordinate 3,656,791 of CM057772.1, forward strand.
GCTCAATATGCTTTTTGAGGTTTTCAATCGATTCGGTCGGTTTCTCCTCTCGAGCTAGACGGATGGATTCAGAGTGCGGGCTCCTGGCCTTTAGAGATTTTCATGGATTTTACTTGTCATGGAACACTTTTCTGGGGATCTGATTATACTACTGCTGTATGGTCTTATTGATTATGGCATTCATATTTGTAAGATTCTTCCTGTGTAGAGATTAGTGCAACACCAGCCGACTCAACATCCAACGTCCGAGGAACTTAGCATTGGCCAGATTAAGTTCAAAGCTTTCGATTTGGGGGGCCATCAGATAGCTCGTCGAGTCTGGAAGGACTACTATGCCAAGGTATCCCTCCCATTACTAATATGTAACTTTTGGGTTTTCCTATGATAATCTGTTTGCTAGTTCTTTAATTCTTGTTGAGCAGTTCAGTTTGAAAACTGTTTTGGAAGATTACTTTGGGCTTATTTGATTCTTCAAAGGCAAGTCATGCCTGTCAAAGTATCACTGATGAACTCTTTCAACCCTTTTGAAAGATACTGTTTTCCCATAATAGCTTTCCTATGTGTGCAGAAATTTGATGGTGAAATTTCTTGTTTTAATGGAGGTAACCATGATCAGAAACATATATTGTATTTCTTGATGCCTTCAATTTGGACATTCTGAATCACATGCTTATCAGGTGGACCATTAATTTCATCTTGCATTCAGGACAGAGTTGTAATTGGTTGTGAATCTGGGCGATCTCTAAAAGCTGGGCCAATGTTATCTGTGGGAAAACCAATTTCTTGATGAATTTGTTCTTATCTTAACAGGTGGATGCTGTGGTTTATCTAGTAGATGCTTATGACAAGGAGAGGTTCACAGAGTCCAAAAGGGAGCTTGATGCCCTCCTCTCTGATGAAGCCCTAGCTTCTGTCCCTTTCCTCATCCTGGGGAACAAGATTGACATTCCCTATGCTGCCTCTGAGGACGAGCTTAGATACAGCCTGGGTCTGACCAACTTCACCACTGGTAAGGGCAAGGTCAACCTGGGGGATTCCGATGTTAGGCCTATGGAGGTCTTCATGTGCAGCATCGTGCGTAAGATGGGATACGGAGATGGGTTCAAGTGGCTATCTCAGTACATCAAGTAGAAACAAAGGAAAGAGAACCATTTTAGGGGTTAGTCAGTTGATCAAAGGATGTAGCATTTTTTTTTCCAGTTTCCAGTCACACTGATGAGTTTGACGTGCTTACAACCTGATGAGTTTGTTCTTATATTTGTCAAATTGCACTCTGATGGATTTAATAAGTTATGGGCCATAACATTTCACTTCATGGGCATCAATTACATCTTTTACAGGTGCAAGATTGGAATTATTGGACGTCTGTTTTTCACTTTCTTTAGTCCATCCGGCGCTCAGTCAACTTTTTCTTTTGGAAATTGAAAGAACAAATCTTCAGTAAAGAAAGAATTCTCATTCAACCAAACACGTTTAATTGAATGGGTAATTAATGTACCAAATACACAATAGATATCTATTAATAAACTACTAATAACATAAAAATAAGAACACATTAGAATATTATTCTAATAATATATCAATACAAGCCAATCTTTAAATGGAACAAGGGCTTTCCATATAAAAAAATACCACTCGGGATCTTAAAACTTCTTTGAGTGGATCACACCCAGTTGCTTCTCTAACACTGCCAAACAGAGGTACCAAACACATCAACTTCCCAGGTTCCACTACATGTCGGAGTCCTCATCCTGCAACTCCTCGTAAACCAGCTGCAGAATGAGAGTTTATTTAGTGAACAGACACGGATAATTTACATGCCAACAATATGAATACACGTTCATATCTTCAAAAAAAGTATGAATTTGCTCAGGGATTTCCCACAGCTGGTCAGACTACCCTTACAGGAAGTGCACATTGACACCACAATTAGGTTATGCAAGATAATTAGAAGCTCCTCAACTCAGGTGTACCATTGATGCTAGACTCCATCTACCCAAAAGGCTAGACCAACTTGGCCCCGTGCTAGCTTCACTGAGGCCAAAATTCAACGTGACAGACAGGCTGAGAGAAGGCGCTCCTTTGGTTTTTGTTTTTATCAGTATGAAGCAATCAAATAGGCCAGACCAAAGTTGACGAGGAATAACCACTATCAAGTATACACGAAAGTGTTATGATAGCCTACAGAATCTACCACTTTCATTTTTCCCTGGGCGAATTTTCTTTTAAGCTGTTTTTTTCCCTGAAATGAGCTGTGCCAAGTGATCCAGACCATGAAGAACGGTTAAGACAAAATTTCGCATTCTCTTAAATAGATGGAGCTAACCTTGGCTTCATTGTGAGCCAACTTCATTCTTCGATACTCTTCCTGGGCTTTCTTTGACCGAAACATAGCTTGGACACGAACAACAGATCGCTCAACGCGTTCCTCTGCTTGCCTCCTGCTGATATGAAAGAAATCTTCTTCTATCTTGCCTTCTTGTGTATCCTGATTTGCAACCAGCTCACCTGGCTCTACATGGAGTCCACGGAAGCCCTTCCTCTTTAAACGCCATCGCAGAATTGCTTTCTCAAGCACACCTACAGACCAAACAATCTTTGTGTATTGCCTTCTCATTTGGTAGCCCCTGAAAGCTGCCTATAAAAAAGGACAACTGGAATAAGTTTCAGATTATATGAACTTTCTAATCTTTATTGTGGAATTGTGGAAAGTAAGTCAGTTTTCATAAATGGATCATTTTAATTCGGGATACCGTTATAATTTCCATGTTCTCAATAAACCAATATCAAAAGAACCTTTCCAAAATATACATATGACTAAAGACGTTACAGAACGCAATCAAAGACAACCTTTTCCTGTTTAACTTTGTTGTTCTAGGGGAGAGAATTGACAATCTGGAAAATTTCGCATTTCTAGATACACAAAAAAAGAATACATATATATAGAATATATTTTCTCCTTTGCAGTTAGCTCCAGGAAGAGGAAAACCTTTTTGCTCCGCTCCTCTTTGTAAAATGAAGAATAACTTAATAAGGATAGGATGCAAATTTCACATCTTAAAAGATAAACCTTGTTGGTGGTCCACAAAGCTCAGAACTGACTCATCTGGAGAGGAAAATAGAGACATGCTTTTACCTGAATCTTAATAACCTGACGTCTCATGTTGAGAAAATCCCTCCTTAATTTCCAAGTCCAGAACCTATGCTGGATCCTTGCAGCAGCTGCCATCTGCTTCTTCAGCTCATAGTTTCGGAATGCATGCTGGATCCGCATGGCAGCAATTATATTCTTTGTATCGTCCTCGGGATTTGAGAACTGGACTTGTTTTGATCTGATCTTAAAAGAGCGCTCCCTAAACGCTGATTGAATTCTTGCAGCTGCGCCAGCAGCAGTTCGATAGGCTGCAAGGGTGTCCTTCAGGTACATTTCATCCTCTGTAAGAGTACTATTCTCACTGAGCGATGGCGACTGTGTGTCATAAGTTAGGAGGGGTCCGCTTATGTTGCCTGCCAATGACATGTCCTTGATGTGCCGGATAAGGCCTTCCTCAGCAAGGTAGGCTGCAAGCCCCTCATGTCCATTTCTGGAAGCCAGGTCAGCTGCAATGCACCCACCTGGGTTTTCAGGTGTAGGGTCTGTTACAAGGTTTGACTTTGCCCCAGCAGATAATAGGCTTGCAACCATCTTCTCCCTGATAAAATATTCATACTGGTGAGCATTCTGAAGCAGAGATCGAAAGATACTTCAAAATAATTATAATATTACATTGGTAAATCTTAGGGTAATACTGAACCAGTTGAATGATGCACAAGAAATTCGGAATACTACTTCAAAAATAGTTGTAATATTACATCAGTAAATCTTATGGAAAATAGAAGCTTGGAATAATCAGGTTATAGGAACTGCCATGCCCTCAAAGAAACCCAATAATAGTTGAACTTTTGTAGCAATTAAGCAAAAATAGTCAAGTCTTAAGTAAGAATTGAATCACGACCAAATACCTGCCATAGTAAGCAGCCCAATGAAGCGCTGTCCACCCAAACTTATCACGAAAATCCAATGAAAGACTAGAGTATGAAAAAAATTGGACTGACCATGTGTATCCCAAAATGGCACATAAATGAATAACACCTTGACCATAAACATCAAGTTCTGAGGTTTTATGCCCTCCGATGAGTCTCTCCAATAACCATTCCCTCAATCTGTTCTTCAGTATGAGCTCAAATAGACTCTCTTTAGCCTGAGGAATCAAAGCTCTATTATCTTCAACTGATTTGACCAGATACTCCCAGCTTTTTGTCAGGGTTGAGGTCTTGAAAACAAACTTTCTCCCTTCCTTCAATGTGCTCAGTGAGATTTTACTCGAGGCTATGTCAAGGCACTTCGAAGTTGAGAAAAGTAGGTTAGCGAGTCTCATCTGAACATGGAAGTCTTCATATTTTATTTTCTCCTCAACAGAAGATTCTGATGCAGGTACAAATATGGGAGGGTCCCGGTACTCGAAGTTTAGGACTTGAGAGATCGGTCTGTGCCCATCGAAACTCAAATAAAAATCTACTATGCCAGCGGGGTGAGATCCCAGTAAGCACCGATACACTCCAACCTGGATGATTTCAGCAGGAACACAGATACCACCAGCAATACAGAAAATGTTGGACTTTGCAAGGTGGAGATACTCTTCTTGGAAGACCCCAGTCACAAGAATCTGCAAAGAAGATTGTTACCAGCGATACATCAGACGGTCAAAAATTGCTAATTCAGACATTTATTCTTTTCTTTCAGAAACTAAGTAAAGAGGGATGCAGCCACATAACTCCATAAAAAGCCATCACCTATTAATGAAAGAGCAACGTACCTTTGTGTTCTCATTCGAAAAAGCCCGGGTAGGGGAAATGTCTGTAATGCTGAATACATTTCCAGGGCCAGTAGACTGTTGACCACCAATTGGTGGGGACCCAACTGGATACTGATTTAAAGAGAGAGAGGAATCAAGCAAAGAATCATCAACTGAACCAGGTGAGTCGGTCATAATGCAATTCATCCACCTCCCAAAACTATCCTGAGTCTGCAACCCATCATTCACAGAGATTTCTACAGTATTATGGATACCTAGTTCAGAATCCCTTCTTGGTTCCACTTGATAACCCATATCACTACTAGAATTATTCAAATCATTAATTGGAGAAGATCCCACCAATAAGCTTCCCTGAAAAAACCACAATATTGTAAAGATTATGAAGAGAAAATATAACATCACAAAAACTTTCAAAGGCATTTGTGTTTACTGGCCATTCTAACCCGTGTGAAGCACACAAATTAAACAATTGAAAAAAAAAATTAACATTTCTAAATATATACATGTGATAAATGAGTTTTTCCCTAAATATATACATGGAAGAGGCTATGTAAAAATTGAAGAATCTTTCAAAATGAAAATATATTAAATAGGGACAGAAAAAGGGGAAAAGTACATCAGCAGAGCAGTTAAGTCTAAGAATCACTCACGCTACTAATGGAGCCTTGTTCTACAATATATTTTTTTTCAGGATAAGAAATATTGCCTGCAAAGAGCACGAGGCGTAGAAAGTTTAGGTTTTCTGGGTTGAATCCATTAATTTTCACTGAGACAGGGACTCGAGTTACATTTGTTACCTTCTCTAGGCGCACTGAAATTAGTGGAATCATTGGTTAAAAGTTCATCCCACTCAAGAGTATTAATCTCATGAAGACTCATCTCATGATTTTTATATGACAAACTATCATCCGTCCCTGTATTGAAAAAACAAAAAACAGAATAGTATTTCCAAAAGAAATCTTTCAGCATAAACATGGAAATTATGACATATATTAGGAAATAAAAGAAATAAGCTTACCTGTGAAATAGTTTTCCACATAATGATGAGCCTGGCCAGCTCTAGAATCAAGATCATCCGATGCAGGTGTCTCATATATTGAGCTAGAGTTTGAATTTACAGGAGTTCCTGGTGGATTTTGTGATTGCTGCATCATATCATCAACGGAAAATTTAACATGGTAAACAACCTAAGCATATGGGTTATTTTCCAAAGAAGCTATTGTCTTATACCCAAGGAAGAGAAATTCTACCTCTTCTGTATGGCGGTAGTGGACAAGGACTATGTGCTCATATGCCCTAAATGGGGATGATATGCTTGTCAATTTAATTATAAGGAAGTAAAAATGGAAACATTCCTTCCCAAGTAAAGAACAACCCAATTCCCAAGAGGTGAAGAATATACATACTTATCAAGAAGCCAATAGCAACGACGAACAAATGAAGGATTATCTTGGCCATGTGCATAATATACATGTATTCTTTCTTCATTACCAACCTACGTGAAATAGTTTATGGAAATAAGTCAATTTTTTTGTGAGAAAATGTCTGTCAGTATATGCTTTATTTACTTCAAAAACAATGTGATGAGAACTGATGAGATAAAATTCATCACAAGATTCTCTTGTCATAATTTTCCACAGCACCCTTGTGTGTAAATATTAGGCATAGCCATGGAAAGTTAACCTTCAAATGCTCGTGGGCCTCTTTGATGGTCTTCCCATCCTTTTTCTTCTTCCAGTTATAGCCGTCCTTGCGGAAATTCCTGAGCATCTTACGGTCAAATAATACGATTGTTCCACCTGTTATTTGAAAGGAACCATGATTGCACAGCGCAGATACATGAACAGCAGACAAAATAAAGACTAACAAAATGGATAATATGCAGAGACTATTGCGAAGGGTGCTTCTAAGATAGTAAGTAAAGCAGGCAGCTGTAGGAATGATAATCCTAAGCAGGTGGTAACTCAAGCCTTAAGAATTATGTGTTTTTATATGCAGACTACAGAAAAGCGAAATTTGGAAGAAAAAAAGTTGATGAATATTACGAAATTTTGCATAGGAAAATGGGAAAAGATGAGTACTTTTGGGCAAGTTGACCGGCTTGACATTGATGCTGAAGTACTTGTAATTACATAGTATAGCATGAATCTCGTTTGGACGAAGCCATCTTGTGGGGGCTTCATCCATAATATCGCCAATATCCAAATCTGCAGAAAGAAAACGGGAAGACATGAGAATAAATGAAAAGAAAATAATATTACTCAACACAAGAAGGCAGGAAAAAAATGAAGTATGAATTTCAACACCCAACAGCAATGCCCCAAACAGCAATTATGACCTCGAGTTCTTGCTGCACCCTCCACGTATCCCACCCTTGCTTTCCACAATTTAGATTCCCAAATATGCATCTTAAAAATACATAGATGCATCACGAAACTTGATTAACACATAAAGCTAACGACTCCAACTCGGCTAGATAACAAGTCAAAGTTAATCAGAGATCAAACAGTTCCGTAAGACCCTGAAGCGTTAGGCCCCCTGGAAAGACCAATTTTTTTTTTACTAATTTGCCTCGAAGAGATGCACCGTCCCATGGAAGAATCCACCAAGCCAGCAGAAATATAGGACACCCACCTTGCAAAGTGTGGAACCCATGAATCTCGGAGCCAAAAAGTGGTCCCTGAACAGTACCCGCCATCACCCACCCACCAATAGAATCCCCTAAAACGGGACCTGCCAGGCTTCAATCAATGTCTCAAGAACTCCACTGGCAGACCGATCAAACAAGAAGTGGAACCTGAAGATTGGACTAGGCAATTTCTCAGGTAGTTGCTAGATACTTCACCGGTAGGGAAAGATAAGAAGGGTAGAGGAAAGAGACGAGAAGGAAAATCAGTAATATGACTTGACCGGCCCAATTTAAGAAGCATATAGACTATGACAAGTTTCATAGTTAATTGATCTCGACTCAGACATTAAATTATCTTAGAGCGAAAAAAAAACAATAAATTGTCCAACATGAAGCATTTAACACTACCTTTTCAGATAGGGAGACGTATGTTTTTTTTGCACATAATGAATACCTAAAATATTTATACATAAAATATATAAGATAAATTGGAATGATTTTTCATCTAATTTTTAAATCACTCAATTTATAATAAAATATAAATTTTCAATCTTTTTTTTTAATTGGCTTGTGCAAAAAATATAATATTAAGATTGTTATATTTAGTTAATATATATATATGTAAAGCTTGATGTCCGTCCTTCCGACCTGAAAACTGTTGCTTCCTTCCGGTCGTTCCCCCACTTTACAATTGAGCCGTAACGTCTTGTGATTTACTTTCTTGCCCTTTCACCTAAGCAGAAATTTAAAAGTGATATTAGCACTTAAAAAAAAATAGTTGTTGAAATTGAAATTTTATATTTTAGATATCACATAAAAAATGAAGTATTTATAAGCGTTTTTTATTTTTTGTATAAATTTTTTTATATATAATAACAATATATAATAATTAAAAATTATATACCTTTTAATTTATTAATAATTAATATATAATAGTGAAATAATTATAAATATTATAAATATAAATGTTATAATTTAATTTAGGTTTTTGAGGGGTTAGAGAAAGTGAATGAAGGATAAAATTTTAAAAAGTTTTATTTTACTTTCTTTTGTGTAGGTATTAAATATTCAAGGATTTCAATAGATCGGATCGTGATGGGTTTTAGATCTGTGACTGAGTGAACCCGAGCTCGGGTTGGGCGGATTTTAGCATACTCGTGCACGAGTGAACATGAGCTCAGTTCTACTTGGTTGGACTTAGACCCGACCTGATCTCGGGTACGCTAGATCCAAGACCCGACTGAACCGAAGCCTTGGATCAGAACCCGATACTCATGTATCTATCTTATATTTTTTATTAAAAATAAAAAAAATTAAATTATTGTAATATATAATTTTTTTAATATTTTTTTAAAAAATTAAAATTTTAAATATTTATTAGTTTTATTTTACTTAATAAATTACTATTCTAATTTTATATTAATTTAATTTACAAATAATAAAAAAACGATCTAAAAATTTATATGGGTGGTTATAAAATAGAAAATAGTGTGGGATATATGCATATAAATGTATGTGGTGGTTTATATATTAATATTTTATTTATTTGATATTTTTTTTATAATTATTGATATATACGATTTTATTTATATAATTTAAATTTAATTTTTTAATTAAAAATAAATTATAAATCTCATAATTATTTTAAAATTTTGAATATAGGTTATATATTATTAAAAAATATAGTTAATTAGAAATATAACTTAATATAATATAAAATTTTTCATTGTAATTATTTTAATTATTTATAAATTTATTAGGTTTAAGAAATGAAATATAATATATTATAGTTTAATAAAGTAAAATAAGTAATATAGTATAGTAATAAGATATTTATAAATATATTATGATATAATAAAGAAAAAATAATTTATTAATATTTAATAAAAGAAAAAAAAGAATAGAGGGAGAATATTAATGATAGAAAAAATAGAATAATTTTTAAATAATATTTTTTATTAAAATTTTTTAATATTTTTTCTAAATTTAATTAAATAGCATGTTTTATTTAAAAAAAATAAAAAAAATTAAAAGTACCGTATACTCATGTTCGGGTCCACTTTTGTGGACCCAAAGCGTGGGTCTAGTCAGCGGGGCCGAGCTCACAAAAATCAGCCATGCGGGATCCGATGATCAGGTCCATTGTAAAATTTATAGATTCAAACCTAAGCACAGATCCGAGATTTCTCGGGTACGCCCAGGTCGGGTAAGAACCCAAAACTCCCATTGATATGAATATATTAAATTCTTAGTTTAGCTATCTTCTTTTTTTTACATGAATATATTAAATAATTACTAATCAGTTAGAGTAGAATACTCACTAAAAAATAAAGAAAATTATATCCAATCACCCAACTAATACACTTCCATTAAAAATAAAGGATGCTACAAAGTACCATACTCCCCTTCAACTCTATGCATAGAAGGCCCTGTGCCTGCTTCACCTTGGAGATTGAAAGTCTCTCGATCACCCTCCCACCACCACATGACACCATCTCCAAAATTAAATATTTACAGTTGATTTTTTTGGTTCATAACATTTAATCTCTTAAATGTGAAAGGGAAGTGTGGTCCAAGATTGGCCTTTTGTAGCTGCCATTTGGTCTTGCCCTTTATCATATTTTTCAACAACTTGGGCTTTCTGGCTAACTTTCAAAAGAGGTTCAACTTTTTGTAAAGAAGTTACATGGGAAGATCGGATGGCATAAGATCAGACAATGCCATATAACAAACAACAGCTACCGAAGTGTAGAGCAGGGGGACCATAGAACACTCTGGAGGACAGTAGACTGTTGAAAATTGCCGTGTCTTCTTCTATGATGAGCGCAAGCCAGCAAAAGCCTGATAAATAACAAATCAATGATCCCATCAGTAAAAGCTGAAGCTTCACAGACCTAAGAAAATAGTTGTGTCATACCTTAACATTACACCGCAAAATACCCGAAATTGCCTCGTCGATCAAAGAATCAAGAATATTGCCTCCTATCTCAATCCCAAGTTCAAAGGTGTTGGGTTCGAAGTGGAGCCATTTCCCATTCTGGGTGCTCATGTCCCTGTCCACGAGGTCGTCCACCATAGAATTTGCCAGTCCCCTCAAACTTAAGATCTCCTTGTACACATCTTCAGCCAACTTCTCTCTTCTCTTCACTATAGAAAAACCCTTTTCCCACGCTTGGAACCCCCCACCAACAAAGTTCTGGAATCTCACTTCCATGCATTCGCTGACACAGTCAAATAGTGCTTTTCTTCTAAGCCAAGAGTCGATATCATCAGTGCGGGTTGATCCCACTCTAACCTCCAGTTGTTCAAAGACCCGAGGATGAATGATACTTTGCGACCGACCAAGAGAAAGGTCCTTGAACATTAGTTCAATGTCGCTTAGTATCTCCTTTATGTATTCCACCTCCCACTCAGTGGACTTCGGGAACTCTGAGGAAGTACCTGTACTGGTATTCTTTTCAGTTATGGTACCACCAATAGATACTGAAGAAGCTGAATCAGACATGTCCATATCAGCATCTAAGGAATAAGATCGTCTTAAAGGGCTTGGTCCCAGAATTTCTGATACCTGTGAAATTGAGTGCTTGTTCCCTGAATTCAAATGTTGAGATTCATTCAGAGGATAACAGGAGAAAATATAGGAAAAATACAGGAGAAAAATTGAGAAGAGTTTTCTTCTACCTTCCATCCAGTCGCAGTCCATGCTATCTGATGAAAAGCGACTTCCAGTCACAAATGAAGGTTCCAGAACAGAGATGGGACTTGGGTACCGGTAATCAAGCGGTTGTTTTGCTTCTGCAACATGCTCCACCTCCATATCATCATGCCCCTAAAATGTTCCAACGCTTCTTTTTGTGAATAATTTAAATTAAGGTGGTGGTGATCATAATGCTGAAGACAAAACTTAATTGATAATAAGAAGAAACTTAAAACGTTGAGGGAAACATCAAATCCTAAATAGATTATCAACTTGACAAACTAGACAGGACTCAGAAGATGTCTAATTAAGGTAACACAGAAAACAGTACCTGAAACTCGTGTTTGAATCTTGCCAGAGGAGGATTACTGACATGACTGTCAAGTTGAATGTTTTGCTCCCTATTATCTTGCTGTCTTGATTTTGATGTAATGGTATCAGGCGTGGGTCCGGAATCTTGAAAAACTGATGTAGAGCTCAAAATTGAATCTAAACTGGCAGAAGCATTATAGGAAGAGGAAGACCCAACATCATTGGTTAGTTCTCGTAACTTCTGCTCCAGAAGCTTACTCAGAGCATCGCCTCCTAGAACATTATAATCTAATGATGACAATTTAAGGTTATCTGATTCAGAGAATACTCTTTTGCACAGGTTTTCTGAGGATTGATTGAGATTAGGTGATTCAGAACCCATCATAGATCGGGTCAATGGGGCTGTGAAGGTGAAAGAAACAACATCTGTCCCTTTCTTCCTGCTACCTTCTGACCAACAGAACTGCTTCTGAACAACTGAACTTGTCTGGGCCTGATTTCTATTCTGGTCTAACGATGAATCATCTGCCGTAACCTTATTCTTCTCAAATTGGACTCCCTCGATTGACCGTTTCTTTCTGGGGAAGTTCTTTATGTTAGACTGGGAAGTTTCCTTGTCCATGTCAAGTGCCTCCAACTTTCTGGACCCAGTTTTTGTGGTGGCGGCTAGCTTACTCACAGGCTTCAGGAGAACTTTTCTGCCATTTGAAGCTGAAGCTTTTCTGGTTAACTTCTCTTTATCAATTTGACAGTTCTGCTTCTGATTATTCTGCCTCAAGGCACCGGAAACAGTAAAATTTGATGATTCCTTATGCATGTTTTTCTGAACCCGATGGTGGGTTCGGAAAGATTGAGCCAACTTATTCTCATTCTGTTCCTTTTGGTGGTTGGCCATAAGCCTACTTCTTTCACCTGAAGCCAATCCTTCTCTCTTCTGAACATTTACTTTTGCTTGAATTGCCAGAGATATTGATTTCCCATTGTTCTTAGAAGCCGAAAAACCTTCTTGACTCTCTGCAGAAGCTCTAGAAGAAGTTGATGCACCTGCTCCCCCATTAAAGCTTTTATTGAGTGCTTGTCCTTTAAGATATCTCATAGCTGCACAATCTGAACCAACTTGCTTTAGGGAAGCTTCAGGGAGCCTTGATGCAGTCTTCAGGGTGCCTTCAACTTTCTCTTTCAGATCTTTAACTCTAAGAGGAACTGACGAGGACCCACTCTGTGCCCTCTGCATGGTATACTCTCTTTCTTTTTTGAAGTCTCGGACCCTCAATTGTATAGCAGAAGATGATGGGACGTGAAGAGTCACTTTCCCCCTTACAGCAGTAGCTTGAGGTGCAGACTCAATGATTTTGGCAGCAGCTTCCATTATATGAGCAGCATTCATACTTGGAACAAAACCAGGACACTTAATTGGAGACAAAAGCTTATGCTGCGTGATGGGAATAGTTTTTGCTGACTTCCGAGGTAACATCTCTGTCTGGAACTTCTCTATCGGCCGATTTACTATCTTGTTGGGCTTCAATTCAACATGATTTCTGAATGAATCCTCTGTTTTCATGATCAGATCTCCAGAATACATCTGGTGATAGTTTTGCGAGTACTCAACATTTCTCGTCCTGTTGAATTCTGCCTCTCGAAGAGATTGTGTATCGAAGAAAGGAGTTGAGTAGGACTCTGAAGAATAAGTTGTGGGCATGGAATCTAATCCCATGAGCCGTGCTACTACATTGGGCCCCCTACTTCCACATCCTTCTTCATCTGTGACTGATGAAGCGCAGCTGTGGTGAGTATTTCCTCTACCACTTGACCATATCCCATTATCCTCCTCATCCATCTGTTGGCATGAAGAAGAGATAAAAAAAGAAGTATGACTTCCCAAGAAATATGTAGATGGATCAGTATTGGATAAAAAGAAATGTAATTTCAAAATTTGGAAGCTCCATCTATACCAGGTAAACATGTGTTGTGGGAAAGTTCCCATCGTTCTTCTTCCCTTGTTTGGAATGTTCTGCTGGAAATTGAATAGGAGGCATAATTATAGTAACAGTTGGCCTATGAGAAGCATGAGAGATCTTGAATATGACAGTAACCACAAATCCCATAACACTGTACCTGGTAGGTCTGATTTACTTGAGAATAATTTCTTTCGAGATTTTGCTTTCCAGTCAAAGAGATGAAAGAAGCCACCCACGTAACCTCCACCTTTTGAACCTTCTTTGTCAAGCCCCATTTTCTAGAGCTGAGATAAACTCCTCTACCACATCTACAATAGGGCGGCTAGAACAGAAAATTCACGACCTGCAAACGGAGTCCTTGTCAAGACATAAATAATACATTTTCCCCTGATCTCAAATCTTAACTAATTGTCTCTTCCCATCAGAAACTAGAGATCTTTGCAAGCACATTAAACGTGAGAAATATGATTTACCCCAAAAAAAGATATATCATTTAAATCACTGGATGCCAGCAGTATGATCTTCAAACTGCCCTGAATTCAGTTGGCACACAAGCAACCACTGATGACTCCATAGGAAGTGGTCACTAATTCAAGGTGAACGGAAGCACTAGCCTACACATACACCTAACTCCCAGAAATTAGAAAACCGAAATGTGTTTCAATCATGTAGAACTAAAACTCATGAGTAGAGAAGCGGAAATGGGCTCATCTAGAAGGCTAATCAAAATCAAAACCACAAGCCAAAACAATCATACAGAAACCCTACATTTCAAGTCACCGGAAAGTCCAGCTGAGCTGAACGGTGGAAAAAGAATAAATCAATAAATTGAAGCGTTACTTACACTGATAGGGCACCGAGGAACAGCAGATCAGCAGCTCCGTCCTCGATCAATCACATCCCCCATCAATACCTCTAGGAATTGGTTGAGACCTTTCTAACACGCGCACATACATACACGCGGAGGAAGCAATAAAGATCTCTGCTGAAATGAGATTGCTTGGCAAATGAAGAGGATCCACTAAGGGAGGGATGAATGGTGGTGGGAATAAATGAAGAACACTCTTTCTTTTTTTTTGAAATTTTGTCGAGAGATCGTTGTATTTATTATCGCCTTCTTATTTTTTAAACTTATTTTCAAAAAATGGTCTAACGTCTCTCTTGGGGGACATGAGAGAGATGATTCAAATTACAAACAAGAGAGGAGCTGTTTGAGGCACCCGAAAGCATTTGATAAAATCACCTAGATTGCCTGGAAGTAGCAGATGACCGTCCGTACATGTTATTACGCGTGTCTCACATTTTCTCTTCTCTGGTATTTTGGGCAACTATTAGTCTAATATAAAAAAATACGCTAATTTTATTTATTTTATAATAAAAATTTCACCAAATTTTTAATTTTATATTTCATTTAATAAGAAATTCGGTTTTTAATCAAATGATAAAACAATACTATTTTTTGTAATGTAAGTATGCGACATAAAGAGAATTCATTTTCTCAATAAAATGTTGGAACTCATATTTAGCACGGGTGAGATTGACCGTCACCATTTGTAATTGCTATTTGGATGTAGAGCACAAGGACTCAACGGTTAACAAGAGCACTTTTGATAGATAAGATTGGCATAATAATCTCTAATTTCTCATTTCAATTGTATGTTTGATTTTAGGGTTAATAAAAATAGATTTCTTATTAAAAATTCTTAGATTATTTTTAACAATTTAATTGATATGAGAGTATACTTTTTGAAAGTAAATCATTTTGAAAATATCTTAGTAGGTAAAAATTGGGTGATCATGAAATTTTAATAAAATTTTAAAATAAAGATTAAAAAATATTAACTATTTATGATAGAAACATTGCCCCAAATAGGATAACGAAGTTGTATATGATCAACTATTAAGCAACAACCCTAAAAGGGCTGCACCTTGGAGTCAATGGGGTATTCCACTCATGCAGTTCAACTTTGAACCTTATCTATAAAGTGTCTAAGGAATATTTACAACAAAAAAACTCAACATTCGAGGTACCTAAGAGCTTGAATTCATTAACATAATTGGTTTGTAATGCATATAATGACATGATGAATAATTAGTGGTTTAAATATTAATCATAATATATATATATATATTTTATAATATAGGTAGTATTCATAAGTTTATATAAAATGTTAATTTAATAGGATTATAAATATAAATATTTTATTTTAATAATATTGTAATATTTATTTCTTATTTCTATTTTAATATAATTTTTAAATTTATTATATTTTTACTTATTGTATTTAACTAACAAGGCTTATAATAAGTGTTTTTAAAAAAAATTTATTAGAGTAATTTGGTGTAACAATTATATATATTTATATTTTGTTTATCGATAAAAAATATATTTATTTATATAGTGAAAGTATTGATATTTTTTAATATTTAGTGTAGTATGTGATAATAACTAATTTGAATCATGAAAAATAATATGAATATGAAACAATGTAAAATGGATTAGTCGGAAATAAGAAAAATACTTAACAAAAATAAAAAAAGAGGAAGATAATAAATAGAATTGTGAGTGCAATTCCGACTACAGTCTGTGAATATCAATGAACGGAGGTGGTGGTCCACGGCAAGAACAATGATGATTGCTCCCCAAACAATTATATCAAAGGGGATGGTGGAGATTCCCCAACAGCCTGCCCTATGGAGGAATAAGCGGCACAGAGATGCTCCGTCGTCCAAGAAAATGAGATACTGAAGGAAAAAAATGCTCCGTCGTCCAAGAAAACTGAACCGGGTCGCCCACAAAATTGAGTGTTTTTCTTTCCTTTTATTTCCCTCTCATCCGAACTTCTGAAGGACTTGGCGAGTGGTAGTTACAGTTAAATAATACGGAAATGCAGGGCAAAGAGGTCTTTTCATAACGTGAAAGCTAGGGTTTTCCATCCCCGCTATAAAGCGAAGGAGAGGATTCCCTTCAAGATCCGGTGCGGCTCCTGTCTGTCCGCGACATTCACTACTCTTCTTCCACCTCTATCTATCTCTCTCTAACAGCTCCGCCTACAGTTGAGGCACTTCTCTCTCTTACTTTAGGTTTCATTTTCCCGCTCGTTTCGGTGATCCATCGTCTCCACACATCTCGGCCTCCTCTCTTCCCATCTCATTCACACTCTTAGCTGTTCAGTTTCAGTCTCTTCGGGTTGTCTGCTTTCACTGCAAACTGACGGATCTTCGATTCTCTGTCTCTGAAATACTGGATCCGAGTGATATGATGAGCGATCAGCATCTGGTAATGACCTAAGCTCGTGATCTGGTCGGTAACGGATATAAACCCTAGCTGATCGACTTATTTCTGATGATTGTATATGCTTGTCAGGGAACTGAGCCTGCTGTGGACGTGGCGTCTTCCGATGATGGAAACTCGATGGAGAACAAGAAGACCTGCGCTGATTGTGGAACCTCCAAGACACCTCTATGGCGTGGTGGTCCTGCTGGCCCGAAGGTACTTAATTTACAGCTGGCGATGATCCAAACGATCTGTTCCATTGCGATGGAATTGTGAGATATTGTTTGCCGTTGCGTCTCATTTAGATCTGCTACTGCTTCAGCGCTTAATGTGATGTTTACCAGTGATTCGATTCTCATATCTTCTTCACGGATGTGTTCAATTACAGTCACTATGCAATGCCTGCGGTATCAGGAGCAGGAAGAAGAAGAGAGTGATTGTGGCACTGAGCAAAGGAGCCGAAGACATGAAGAAGCAGAAGAAGAGCACCATTAACGGGTTGAGCCCGAACAGCAGGAATAGCTCTAAGGCCAAGTTTGAAGATCCATGGAAGAGGAGGTTGGAAGGTCTGGAGAGAAAGATTAGGACATCCTCGTTGGAAGCCAGTGAGAGGCAGCAGCAGCAGAGGAGGAAGCTCGGTGAGGTGGAGCGAGCTGCCGCACTGCTCATGGCCCTCTCCTGCAGCACTGTATATGGATGAAGAAGAAAGGAGTGATTTTGGGTGGGCGATGGATGAAGCCTTTCTTCTGCTAATGTATCTTTGCAATGCCGGTAAGCATGGGAATCGTAGTTGAGATGATTAGTGATGTGGGATGGACAATGGGTTGCTGATCCGGATGAGATCTTCATGACATGAATTGTCGTCTGCCGTCCTTCCCTAGATTTTATTATTTTTCTTTTTAATGCAATGGGGGTTTGACTAACTGTTCTTTTAGGATTTAGGCCCAAGTGTAAGAAGTGTAGTGAGATGGGATCTTTATGCATCTGCGCTTATGAGCAAAAAGAATTGGTGTTTGTGTTTTGGCCATGTCTAATCTAATGAAGATTTGCAGTTAAGAAGCCTGATATTTGCCATAAGTTGATTGTCCAAACAAGAAGGATCCATTTTATTCAGTGTTCGGTAATCCGCATCAGACAAAATCAGTGCAGAAATGATTGTTCCCATCCTTATTTGGCATATGCTGAAAATGATGCCATGAAGAAATGTCCCTTTTCTCTTGATTAACCAGGAAAGTTCTGATCTTGAACTTGACCGTGGGTTATTTGTTGGTTACCCCATCTGAAGTGTACTATGAATTGATTGAACACGATCCATTGCTTCCAAATGCGCCACTGCCATAAAAACTTCTGCACTCGAACTGGAAGGGTGTTGATGTTGAGTGGGAGATGTACACTTGCAAGACCGAAACTTTCCCAAGCGCCTGAGTTCGACCTCCGGAAAGAGAATCAAGTAATCCTGTTAACAGTGTGATGTTCCGACCAAAGCTTTCTACAACTAATGACGGTGGCAAGAGATCGGTCACCTCCCTAGTGCTTTCTGTCCCTTATGGATGCATCAGTGGTCTGGTCTGACAGGCATTATTGTATCCTTGGAAGGAGAACGACCACTACCAAGAGAGACAAGGGTTGCCGTTATCCTGCTGTTTGGGCTACATGTCATATCATCATTTTCTTACTTTTTTTTTTCTGACCTGTACCATATTTAGATGAAAGTCGCTATGGGAATTCGTGTGGTAGAGCTTCTTTCTTGTTCTATAAGCCATTTTTCAGACAGTGATGCGGATCAGTCATGGGTCTAGTCGTGACATGAACAAAGACAAAAAGAAAATTTGTACTGAAGACAATAGAGAGGAGCATGAATGTGTAAGCAGGAAAACATTCAGCAAGGGGGCTTCTTCTATTCATAAAGGGCAGTTGTAGAACACAGCAAGAGAAAAGAGAGAAAAAGTAATTCCTAGAGCTTGCATGTCTTTGCACATGATGCAACACTGTTTTTTTCCTGGTTGATCCACGGATATCTTCAATCTTCCATTAGGCCTAGAGAAGGAAGGTTGGTTAATTTGGTTGTCATAAAGGACTGACCTAGACCTGCCTACCATTGGATCATGGAATTTCCAAGACAAATCAAAATTTGTGTTTCTGAAATTTCTCCATGGAGACCATCATTGTGAATGGAAACTATGTACATCATCAGATGATGCAGGCAATGATGACAGTAGAAAGTGCACGGTAGCTTGCTAGACGTGAATATTGTCCATGCTATATCCATCAAGGTCAAACTCGGGATTCACTGGAGCAATGCCTTCTTGCTGCGAACAAGGGACAAAAATATGTTCTTTAACACAAAATCCTCAACTCCAACAGACTATTTGCAAGTAAGTGTAGCCTTTAAAATAGATAGCACCAATGTAAGTGGTTTAGAGAGAGGCTAAGGATTCGGAAGGTGACCTGGCTGTTTCATTGGAGTAGTAAATTCAAGCCAAACCAGGAACTTCATTAATTGATCTTAGGCAAATAATATATTTTTTTCTTTTGATCTATGCCCCTTCAAATAGTAATAACAATAAAAGAAGATGACACCAATTAGTGAAGAACTTAAGGGTCATAAAAGTGCTGACCTGCTTCAAAAGCACGCTCATGAGATCCTCCTGGCCAAAATGCTGGGTGTAAAGTATATTTTGACAGCCTGTGTCAGCAACACTCTCAGATTTTATTCTCACTGAACTATTGACAATACTGCTTAGGTTTTGATGATGAGTTCCTTCCACAAGGTAGCTAACTTTGCTTCCTCCGCCACTGGATGAATTCCTCATGGATCCGCTCGATATCCCTTGCTGAACAAATAGAGAAGAAGCCGGGTTCTCAAGGTTACCTGTCAAGGAACTGGTATTCTGAGGAGAGTTGAAGGCCAAACCCACATTCCGCACCTCCCAATCATTGGACTGAAGCTGCTGCAAGTCATTAAGAAGATAATATCCTGGGATAATCCCTCCAGCACTTGACCCTTTGGCATCTGAATTTACAGGAATATCCTCCTTTGAAGGGCCCTTCTGTGTCAAGCTAGGGATCCCTGGAGGGCTGCCCAGAGTAGGAAAACTGTTGGAGCCTGGCAATTCTGGCCCGTGATTCATAGGAAAAGTCAGAGCAGCTGACGAGGTTGTCTGAGAAACTGGACTGGCGTACCCTCCCAGCCCTCTTCCATTCTCAGCTGAAATGTTTCTAAGCAGAAGTCCACCTGGAAGGCCATTCGACACAAGAGGCTGGCCCATGTTAGGGGGGAAGCGAGTTGACCCTCTGTGCATCAATAAAGAGTTGCTCTGACATACTGAGGCTTGCATGTTACTCATGTTCTCGAAGGACTGGTGGAGCTCTGCAAGCTGTTTTGGCTCCATAGTAGTGGGAATGCCATGGAGCAAGTTCATCTGATTACTGTTCCCAAGATTGGGTTGCTGCAGTTGCCCTTCTCCAGTCTTAAATTTAGAGTTGTTAAAGCTGAAAATGTTCCTTTGGTCAACCATCGGTACTGGTTGGCCTGACTTTGGAGAGGGCCGGGCAAAGCTCGCTGCATGGAGAGTGCTGAGGCTCTGCTCAGGAAGTTGGCCTGCAACAGCTAGGGCACGAAGATCAAGCCCCGTAAGAGATGAAATTGGGCTAAAAGTTGCATCTTGTGTCCCGATGAAGGAAGCGTTTATTCCTCCCTGGTGTTGTGGCACTCCACTGAGTCTTCTAAGGTAGAGACGGTACTTCTGCTCCACAAAATCCTTTGGTTAAGATTTGATAACACGATGAAAAAAAATCATTAATAAATTCTTTTAAATATTGCATAGCAATTCATACCTGAAGGTGGCTTGCTACATTTTCCCTAGTCAAGCCGGGAACATTCATCAACTCAAGAATTTTCTTCGGAACAGCCTCTGGCATATACATGGGTACCAATATCAATACACATCTGTTATCATCCTAAGATTTCTAATTTCATAACACAATATCATAAAATGATTTTTCAGAAGGGAATGTTAATTTAAAAAAGATCCAGCTTTTCAACTCTTAGAGGATTAAACATTTAAGTCTAAACTGGTATACTGCAATTATGAGAGATTTGGCTATGATTATTTGTTGTTAAAAAAGCTTCATGAACTTGATTCTCTGTATAGTTTCTTAAAATGAAAAGTAGGTAAAAGATGAAGCATCCAAAACCCATTACACAACTTTAAACAGTGTGTCCCTAAAATAATTTTCAATAACAAAACATAGAGAAGCTGTGTTCCCTGGAACGAAATAATTCTACCATGCAACTTTCTAAGAAACATTATATGTGCTATGGAGTCTTAGGAATGGGCTCTTACTGTCAATCCCAAGTTGATTTACAGCGGCTACAAACTGCTGGTGGAGCTCGACTGACCATACCACGCGGGGCTTCTTCAAGGTGGACGTGTCATCTTTATCTTCAAGCTCTTCCTCATCATCCTTTCTTCTCTTTGAGCTCTTCCAATTTCCAACTTCGTTTGCAGAGGATGAGTAGTCCACATCCTCAGACTGCTTCTGCATTTTGTCCCCACCATCCTCAATGCTCACAGATTGCTCCAGCTCCTTCCATTCATTCTTTCTCTTGCGAACCACATGTTGCCAGATGTTCTTTAGCTCCTCGATCCGTATCGGCTTGATGAGGTAATCACAAGCCCCATGAGTCACACCCTTCATCACAACTTGCTTCCCGTCATCAGCAGACATCACTGCCCGATGCCCAGAATCTTTGTGAGTTCAAAATAAATTAAATTTTCAATCTAGGACTTTGATTTGGATCCTCTGCAGCTTATGCCATTTATGCTGAATCTAATCTAACAAGTTATATTCTTTTCCTAATAAAAAGGCTTCCATCAAAACTACTACAATTTGATCCATCACATGGCAATATTATTAATGTTATAGCATCATTATATTCAATTTCCTAAATTTACCATAAGGAGGATAAAACTTTATTATTTGAAGGAACAATACAGGCTACTCGCTTTGCCCTATATGGAATTATTTTCTACCTTTCTGAGAAAAATATTTCCCATATTTTATCTAATCAAGCTTTCAGCAAAGAAAATAAACCAAATACAATTGAAAATGTTAAACTTGAGTGGGTAGGAAAGAGCTAATAAGGCTGGAGAAGGGGAGAGCAAATCATACTTATGACAGGAAGATCCATCTCAAGCCCGATGAGTTCCAGGAGCTTGAATCCGTCCATGTCTGGCATGTGTACATCACTGATCACAATGTCAAACCCATTTCTGTTTGCCTGTAATGAAGCCAATGCCGACTCTGCCCGATTGCATGTGGTAACTGATAGATTGCACAATCTGGATCAATTCTCAATTCTATAAAAAGATGAAACTTCAGACGCTTCAAAATCATCTACAATAAGTGCTTTCACCCTGGTCCCAAATCAAAGATAGCAACAATGATTTAAATTTTTTAAGATTCAAGAAACATCATTAACGATAGTTTCTTATACTAAACTTGCACCAAGAAACATCATTAAGGATGGTTTTTAGGTCTGAAGCCTTTCGAAAATTAACAGAAAACCAGATCCCACTATACATAAGACATAATTAAAGCTTAAATACCTTCATAGTGACAGGTCCTAAGCATCTTCTCGACAATCTTGAGGCACGTGGGATCGTCATCGACTACAAGGACCCGGAGGCCGGCCGGGAACTGGTCGAGAACCACCTCACTCGACTTCCTGCTCGAAGTCAACATGGATCCCTTGCCACAGCTCGGATTCATCTCTAAGGAAGAAGACCCGAAAATTCTTCAGACCAACAGCAACAACCCAACCACAAGCTCAAGCATGGAACCGGAAAACCTAAGAGTTCGCAGGAATTAGAGATTCCCTTCACCTAAGGGCTCAGAGAGTTGAGGAATCAAAGAGGCATGAGATCAACGCTGATAGAAACCACAGCATAAATCAGAAACCCCGTAGAAATCAAAGGACCTAGGTTCTTGAAAAAAAAGAGATGGGACTTCTCATCTAAGAGAAGCAAATGAACAGGGAACCAAGAAACTCGATACCCAATTCATAAGCCAACACAATAGAAAGGAAGCAGCAAGGAATTTGAGGTTTTGACAGAAGGGTTGTGGTTCATTAGTAGTAGGGGTGCTGAAGATGATCCACAGTGGGGAAATACAAATAAACGGAAAAGAAGGAACGCTGGGCTGAGCCTCAGTTAGGGTGATTGTATCTAAGGCTCGAATAGAAAAGATGGAGACCCAGTTGAGAATTCAAAGAAGCCACTTGATGCACGCTAGCAACTTGGATGAAGCGAAATTTGGGGGTCAGGAAGGAAGCAAGCAAGGAGGAAGAAGAAAGAGCAGCTGTAAATTAATATTAAAAAAAAACAAACTTGCATATATATATATATATATATACACACACACATTTTTGTGAGAGTGATACTGATGGACGAGGGATATGAAAAAGAAGAACTGGCATGTTGGGAAGTCCCAATTTTTCTTGATTTTAGCGTGTCTTTTTTTTTGGTTTTTTTTCTTCACCCTTCCAGTGTGGGACACCACTCTGGGAAGTGTCTATTTGGGATCCAGCTCATATGTAAGGGGCAAATCTACCACCAAAACATAACTCCAACCTTAAACTTACAGCTTCCAATTTCACTGTCATGTCTATCAAAACCGACCAAAAGTGAATAAGAAAACTAGAGAATGTGTACTAATAACATTTGGCAATTGATTTTCCCAAAGAGTAAATAGATTCTCATAAAATTAGGATCTTTGAATTGACCATATGAGGCACCCATTAAGATCCTTTCAACAGATTCTTCCATGTCCCTTATGTTAATTCCTCCACCTTCAATCTTTGGAAACTCTATTGAATTGATTGGATCTCCATATTAATTTTCCATGTAATCTTACCATTTGCCCAAAAAAATCAATTGGTACCTTTTTTGCACTAAACTTAATTGGCACTTTTAACATTCCCAAAATTTCCAAATTTCAAATGAAAACCTAATTTCTATATACATCTTTTTACCTCAATATATAAATATTATAGTATTGCATGAAAAGACCAAATGTGATTTTGATTTTTTTATTAAATTGGAAAAAATAGGAAGGCATGGTACAAATGATAGAGCCAGGTGGCATATCTACTAGAACCAGACCAAATAATAGGGCAGATCTTAAAAGTTCACCATCATCTCAGCCCATAACCCTATCTATTATTGCAGCAAACAATCAATGCCGGGCGGGCGAGGTACAGTTAATTTTTGTAGTCAGTCCTAGGAAGAGCACCAAGAAGACCATAGCCATCACCATGGCCCTTCATGCATTCATTCAAAGTGACTGGCTCAACAACAATCTGTGCATGTGACCATTTGTTGATGCCAGCCCATCTTTTGGAGGAGGAAGGTTGATGCAGAGTGTAAGCATGTGGTTCCATGCGAATTGTGTACATTTATTATTTTTTTGAGATGCATGCACATTTGGTATGCCATTTTTGACAGTGGGAAACTCTCTTCCAAAGCAAACGGCCGTAAAAGGGACTTAATTGCTTGCTACTGTCACCTAATTTGAGATAGAAATGAGATTGAACATCACCCTTTTTTAGTGCTACTAGTAATTCACCATAGTTTAAGCTTGAGCTTGCAAGAATTCAGTGAATTCTTTTATGGCAGCCACGGCTCAAGGAGGGCAAAATGGATTCTCCCAAAACAAAACAAAGGGAAGGAGAGACAGCTGATAGAGCAGAGGAGAGGAGAGGAGAGGAGAGGAGAGGAGGGTGGTGGGGAAAAAGGTGGGCGTCCCCTTCAGTGCCTTTTTTGCATTCTTTAAGCTCCCCTCTCTTCTTTTCAAGAATCAATCAATCTCTTAGGCAATTGTATTAGAATAACTTTTAAGAGATACTTTTAATCCACTCCATCAGACCAACCAGCTTTTAATTTTTTTTTGTTGATTAGCAGCCAAGGTGGGTGTTTTGTCTTAATGACTTTGCTGCGCCACGTCATCTGCCTACTTTTCAACCCCAGGTGGACACGTGCCACGGCAGCCTCCAGCCAAGCCAAGATAAGATGATAAGGTATCTTCTGATTATGCTGTCTTATATAGCTTATTGAACAAATCAGTGATTAGCAGCACTTATCTCACCATCATAGTTAGTAGTAGTAGTAGTACTGTGGAGTATCTATCTAATGCACGCAATCCATAGGCTTACCCTCAGAATTTACTCGATTAAGTAACTTATTGGCTCCTTTTGTTTTACTGAAAAAACAAAAAGAATCTGTTGGAAAAGCATCAAGCTGAAGCGTATATTCCTCCCTGTAAGAACCTTTTCTCTCTTCCCATGAACGAGTTCACTTTCTTTCCATTTGCCTCATCTTTTGAGCACCGTTTTCCATGCCTAAAAGGGACAGGTAAAACTGTCACCGGCGGGCTTTATAGTGCTACTTTCCCAGAGGAAGAAAAACAATTAGTTATAAAGTTAGCATAGTTGATTAGCTGTTTGAGTAGCTTTCCTGTAGATGAATGGTATGGGATGGGATGGGATGGGATGCTTTTGAGGGTGAGAGTGGAGGATAAGAGAATAGCTTCACATGATGAAATTATTGTAGTTGAAATTAACTCTTCGTCAGACATGATCATGATTATTCAACACATGATTCATCATTATTAGACGTACTAAAATCTTCTTTGTATGAATGTCTTCTGTTCTGGGTAAGCACCAAAAAACACGGAAACCAGTCACAAGTATTAGAGATGGGAACCCGAAATAAAGGAGATGAAAAGAAGGAAGGGATGGCATCGCATCGCACCCCACTCGTGGAGAGCGATACTCCCGCGTCAGCAGACAGTGAAGCAGGCCTGGCGTTTGACAGGCGTACGTGTCGTGCTGGACAATCGCTGGAGAGGGGGAAGAAGCAGACGAAGTAGAAGGACATGTGGAGGTGTGTAGGCCCGCTGACCCGTACGGAAGGTCCATGAAAAAGTTGGGCCGACGCGGAAGAGGTCGGCGATGAGATAGATATCCTCAGTCTTATCATTTATGATTTAGAGTTTGGACGAGAACTTTGCACAACTTTTTGGACCCTTTGTGTGGCCACCAATTACCTCGTAGAGAATCTCTCCCTCCTCTCTCTCTCTTTTCATATATCAGTTTTGATGCCCTCTCCGATGTATACGGGCTTAAGATGGCTAAAAAAGAAGACATGGAAGGGAATCCCAAGTGGTGAATTGCAGTGATAGTTTCATCAATGGAGAAAAAAGGATTGCTTTTGGAGGAAGGGATTAGTGTTGGACTCGAATAATTAGGATTACACGTACGGTTATTTGAGTTGAATAACCAAAATTTTATATTCGGATAAAACGTAAAATCCAATAGTAAATAATATTCTTTAGGAGCATCATGATAATAAGGGTGTATTTGGTAGTCAATTATACAAATAATGTGTAGATAATCATACACTACTTGAACTCTTTAGGAGCATGTTCTTTGAGGTCCAGTTTGTTATTGGGTTTTTTATGAACCCATGTGAGCTTGAGGTCCAGTTTGTTATTTGGTTTTTTATGAACCCATGTGAGCTTGAGCTAGAATAGTAGGACGCAGGTTGTAGTCCAAACAACATCTAGCCATCTGGTCATATCTTGAGTTAATAGCAGATTGGCAACTTCGATACAAGTGTTGTCATCAGAAGCTTCACATTCTTTCTTGACCATAACCTGATAAAGTTTCTTGCACTTGAGTTCAGCTGGTTGCAGTCATATTATTATTCTTCAAAAATCTCAACAATATGGAAGTTCTGGCTCTGTTTTCTTTTCAACATCATTCCATGAAGGTGACAGAACTGTGTAAGTCCTGAGGTCAACAGGATATGTCAATATAGGCTGAAAAAGCCAAGCATGTATACAAGAGGCTACCCCTGACAAATTTCCATCATCAGTTTAAGAACCGGCTATGTGGTTCAAGAAGTTGAAATACAAGAACCTCCAAAAGCTTTAATATCTTCAGAGGCCGCAAAGAAGAACAATCAGAAATCAAATTCTCTATCTTCTTGCCTATTACTAAGTGGTTGGAAAATGTATCATACAAGATATAATAGATCAATTGGTTTTCTTCTAAAGCAACACTTATCTCAAGCATCAGCACTACCCAACAGGACTGAAGCAGAACCCTTATTTTTTTATGAATCTCAGGGCCATAAACGATCCAGACAAAGGACAATCCGCTGTTGAAGTAATATACTGAGAGATAGTCACGGCTGAGGCATAGGGCAACAGGACCTTCGAGGGCAAAAGTACATGCTATGGGATATGAAGAAGTTGAAATCGGGATGGTTTACTTGCAGAAGCCTGAGCCAATTGTCAGCTGCACGGAATAGGGAACTTGCCTTGGGGTATTCCTCCATCCCAACAGGGTTCCACACCGATCTCTTAAATTTGTATGATGCAAGACCGAAGGTTGCAAGAGGCAACTTTGACAGTGTTTCATTATTCTTATCTGTGCATTACACAAGCATAAGAAGTCAACATGACAGCTCATACAAACCAATAAAAGCAATACATTGCCTCCAAATGGTTCCTACATGGTCATTTTGCAAACCACACCCCAGCCATTTAATTCATATGGAAGATGTTTGAACACTAAGAGAAAACTACCTTATTCTGCAAATATGTTTCCAATATTTCCTTATTTTCCTATCAAGATGGAGAAAAAGGAAACAATGTCCAAAACATCTCAAAAAACTACAGTGAATGCATCATCCCCTCATTATTTTGCTAGTAAAAAAAGAGATTGAAAATGTAAAACAGTTTCCAAGAGCTGAATAACAAGTGTGCTCCCCACTTCCATCAATATAGTAATTCTCAGGAATTTGGCAGCCTTCTGACTAAAAGATACCAGAATGAAAAGAATAAACATGACAGGAAAACTTACATCCACAGGTTGAGAGGGAGTGGAAGGTTAAGAAGCAAGCATCCAGATTCTGCAGTGTAGGCCCCGTGGGTATCCTATATATCGGATACCTTGATTGGACAAAACAAAAGTTCTAAATCAACTTAGGCCCACCTCAATATTAGGGAAAACAAGGCTAGAAAGAAGCATACCATGCTATAGAAATCCAACTAGAAGATGAAAGGTCACAGCTCTGGTATTCCCACAGTCCAGGAAACTCGGAAGAGAGCGTTAATATCTAAGAAGGAATAGCAACTCAACAATATTATTTAAGATGAAATGGAAGGAGTAATTCTAAATCGAATTATAATGGTTCAACTGTTAACAGTTATGGATTGTGAGTTGAAAATTTGCATCCCAAAAGGAACAAACTCACCTTATCAAACAACGGTTTCCGACTATATGGGGGATCACATGCCAAGTATTCAAACACAAGCTGACCCGGGGGATTGGGGATTTCAGCCTCATCACACGAGCTATCAGTAGAAGGTTGATCTTTTATGGAGAGGCCATTAAACCTATGAATATCACTACTTGTCTCCAGGGAAGAATCAGCATCACTCTCCTCGCCTGGTCTACCTCTAAGGAAAAAAAGGCATCATGGAAATAAAAGTTAAGAATAAATTCCAGAATATTGGTGCTACATTTTTCAAGAGTACATGAGGACATGCTTCTTATATCTTATTGCAACTAAATTCTTAAAATAGAACAAAAAACGCATCTCAAATGAAAAATCCACATGTGTTGTAGATTTATAAACCAGATATCAGTATTGGCTCAAAACCAACTAGATACAAATGAAAACATATGCAGCAGGATAGGAGAAGACCTTCTCTGGGGCAATGACCTTGATGGGTCTATATACAGTTGAATGCCTGACAAATATGGAACGTAATACTGAATGACATAGTCACTTCCATTCAACAGAAGTGGGACACCTGCTCCATATGCACTCCACTCTGTGAAAGAGTCCCACAAGTCACCCAGTTTAAAAAAAATGTGGTCGTCCAACTGAGATGATCTCAATCTGCTCAATTTTGCCTGAAAATTTCATGAAAGAATCAATATCACCCCTTCCCTTTAGATGTTTCGCCTTCTCAATCTCTAAAAAAATCATCAGATGTTTGTCCCATTATTTTCTAAGCAACGGGC
This sequence comes from Trapa incisa, assembly GCA_030064435.1. NCBI lineage: Eukaryota > Viridiplantae > Streptophyta > Magnoliopsida > Myrtales > Lythraceae > Trapa > Trapa incisa. Next base: position 3,685,620 of record CM057772.1, read on the forward strand.
ATGGCAAGCAAAAATAATGGAAATAGGAAATTTAATTTTCCTAGCAACAACACCTCTATGAAACCTTGCACTCAGTGGAAATAAAAAGTATCCAATTGGTAGAATTTGTCAGTTACTACACAGAACAAAGAAGGCTAATGAAAAGAAGCAAAAAAAGTAATATTGACCATTGGCTCAATAACGCCCAAAGATTCAAACTACCCAGACATATTAATAACCAGCCCACAGATTTCCAGCAAGATTACTCAAAAGGAGCAAATTATTCAAATTCAAACAAATCCTAGCAGTATGATGCCAAGAACCAATGAGAAAACGACCCATAGGGATACTAGTTCAATCCCCAAGATTCCTACAGTAACCCAACCAGTAAAAGGAAAACAAAGGACAGAAAAATCGACACATTTTCAGTCATTAACTCCAACCCACAAATAGTATCTCCTTCAGCAAAGAGACCAGTCATTACAAAAAGTTTAGTGAAACAGAAAACCCTCCAAAAGCATATCGTCGATCACCTTGGGGAGGCACTTAACTGGAACTCTAGGAGTCGTCCATTCCAAGAACCGATCCAAATTTGAGTTAAAACAATCGATTTGAGACTTCCCAGAGACTGAGCAACGCGACACCGACTCCAACACCGGTTGATCAGATTCCGTTACAGGGCCGGAGGTCTTCTCTGATTGAGTACCTAAATTAGAGGTTCTTGAATCGACCTGCTGCTTCCGCAATGCCGGGGGGCAGTAAAAGCGGTCCTCCCCACGGCGGCTGCGGGCAACTGACACCCGACCAGAAACCGGCATTTTTCGGTACCGTTAAACACAAAGTACCGATCTTCAGGAGTCTCTACGTATTGGGTATTCAGAGATGAGGACTTTATAAGGGGTTTATGACTGAGTTGAGAAAACAGAACAGCAGAAGAAGAACACAATACAAATGAAGAACAGAGGACGAAATGGGCTTCCCCTTGACAAGAAGAGGAGGAGGCGGAGGCGGAGAAAGTTGCGATTGCAGAAGTTTATGAGAAAATCTTCAGGATTTTCTTGAGATCTGTCAATCTTGTGAGGGCGTGAGGATTGACGGTTCTACCCTTTGTTAGGGTCGAGTCCGTGCATTTCGTGCTAGAAGCATTAGGGTTTAGGATGTGCAGGTTCAGCCATGGGTAATTTAAGCTGGGAATGCAAAATTGATTTTTTTTTCAGAAAAAAAGGAAATGTTTTGCAATCCATTAATCCCCAGGCAGGCAGGGGAAGCAGGAGGTCGATTCAATAGTCGCTAATTTAATTAGGGGCTCAATGAGAGAAGACAGACCTCCCTACCATGACTGTCATTGATTGCTAGGCTCAAACAGTGCAATCGAAGCATCAACCTTATCCTGCAAACCAGTCGTTATTGTGCAAGTAAAATCAAAAGAGATGGAAAATGTAAACCAGTCTCCAATAGCTGCTAATCAATGATTGTGTTCCACACTTGCCATCAATGCAGTAAATTCTCCGGAGTTTGACAGACACCCTTCTGACTAATAAATATCAGATTGAAAAAGTATAAGCATTACAGGTCGAAAGGGAGTGGAAGCTACTTGAAAAGCAAGCATCCAGATTCTGCAGTGTGAGCCATGTGGGTATCCTATATATTGGATATATCTTGATTGGATAAAGCAAAAGTTGTAGATAATCATAGGCTCACTTGAAGATGAAAGGCCGCAGCTCTCCTCCGTATGTCCACAATGGAGGAAACTTGGAATGAGAAGAAGAGTGCTTCTAAATCCATTTATAATGGTCCATCCTGAAAGGAACAAATTCATCTTATCACATGCAAAATGTAAGCCGGGAAGGAGGTAAGAAATCTCCTGTTAGAACAAAAAGGCACCGTGAAAGCAAAAGCATCTCAAATGCAAAATACATGCGCTGCAGATTTATAAACCAGATATTAGGATTGACTCAAAACCCAACTAGTAAATTAAAGTTGATAGTTAGATTTCTATTTTTTTCTCCATCAAAGGTACTTTCTATTCTATATATGAATGACATGATCATGGCTTCTCCACTCACTCCTCTATCCCCAACAACAATATACATCGATCTTCATCCGGTTTTTTCTCCATTCTCACTTTCTCCTTCTTCTCCCGTCCTCCAAAAATGGGAGTGATCGAGTACTCGACCGAGATAATCTCGTCCATACCACCCGCCAAGATGTTCAAGGCTGCCGTGCTGGACGCCAACAACCACCTTATCCCCAAGATCATCCCTCAGGCCATCAAGAGGGTCGAGATCCTCCAAGGTGATGGCGGCGTTGGCACCGTCAAGCTCATCACCTTTGGAGAAGGTACAATAAATGGGTTTTCGTTGATAGAAAACCCATTTCTGCGGGAGGACTGAATCAGCTATACATAAATCATTCATTAAGTGACAATAAAAATGGTCAGAGTAAAACCTTATCAGGACCTTGAGGCTTGACTTTGAGTGCAAAAGAACAAAATCTCTGCAGTTTCCTAACAGAGTCAGTTGAAAATGATAGTGTTAGAATATCAACAACCAATGCTGAAGGCCGCCCATGTGTGTCAACATTTGAACGTTGAATTTCATCCAAGACCTCTTGAACAGGATTGGAATTTTCCGTTCCCACAAGAGGATCTTCTCCTTATAAATAGCATTCAAGATGACATTCCAATTCCATTCATACTTCTTCTTGCAGTGGATGATAGATTAGGAGATGGGTGTCAGGACTCATACCCAGGAGATCTCCTGTCCGATAGCTCCGGCTCGCATGTTCAGGGCGCTTATCGTGGAGGCGAGCAGCCTGATCCCGAGGCTCCTGCCCCAGTTCATCAGGAATGTCGAACTTGTCCAGGGGGACGGAGGCGCAGGAAGCATCGAGCAGGTCAACTTCACCGAAGGTATATCCACCAATGTCCTCACAAATAGATAGCATAGCTTGTATGTTTTAGCCTTTTAGTCCTTATTCTGTTAACACATCCCTTGCAGCAAGCCATTTCAAGTACGTGAAGCACAGGATCGACAAGCTCGACAGGGAGAACTTCATCTGTAGATACACCATGATCGAGGGCGACCCATTGGGGGACAAGCTCGAGTCGATTGATTACGAGGTCATGTTTGAGGCTGCCATCAATGGAGGGTCCATCTGCAAGATGACCAGCAAGTACAACACCAAGGGAGATTGCCAGATAGATGAAGAGGAGATCATGGCTGGAAAGGAAAAGGCCATGGCAGTCTACAAAGTTGTGGAGGCCTTTCTCTTGGAGAACCCGGATGCATATGCTTGAAACCTGTATTGTTACATGGAAATTTGTTGAATTTGATTGTGCAAAGATTGAATAAACGTGACTGATCTTCAAGATTGAAGTTTCCTGGGTCAGCCTATAGAGGGTATTATAGCCTATATCGGTTTTTATATAATAATAAATAATATAATTGATATATATTAATATTAATATTTTTATTTTTTGAATTCAAATAAATAAAAAAAATATCTATACACATATATTTTAACCTAAAAATCAAAATTTAAGTGTAACATGGTTATATTAATTTTGTTACAATATTATAGAGTAATAATATATTTAAAATAATCGAAATAGTATAAAAAACCTTAATATATCGAATGTTAGGTTAATCAAATATTGTTTTTGGAGATAAATTTATTTATTTTGAATATATTATTATTTTTTAAATTGTATAAAATTTAATTCAATATGGTGAATTGATTAATTACACAAATTAAATATTTATATGTGTAAATTAGAATCACACATTTTTTTTCTGAATAAAAAAACCTTAAAAGAAAATAAATTATTTTATTTAAAATATATTATTAATTTATAAAATTGTATCAAAATTGGTTAACTACATAAATTCGAACTTATTTATTTTTATTTTATTTATTCTAATCTAAAAAAATTAATAATACAGAAATTCTGTAATTTATTATTATATAAAAATCCATCAAAATCAATATGGTTGAGTGATAAATTACATACTAGTGGGTTCAAATGCTTGCATACATTTTTTTTATATTTATTAAAATACAAAAAAAATTATTAATGTAAATTAATTATATGTCTTATTATTTTGTAAAATTATATAAAATTTAATATGTTGTAATGGTTAAGTATATATATTTGATTTTTCTTTATGTTCAAATCCTATATATATATATATATTTATTTTATTTATTCAAATTCAAAAAATATAAAACAGACGAATTTTATTGTTTATTATTCTAAGTGGTTAATGTAATATAATTGTGATTTGTGCAAGTTCTAATTACTCAATATATATTTGTTTTATTTATTTGAATCCAATAAATAAATAAAATCCTTAATATATATAAATTTTATTGTTTATTAATGTAAAAAATTACATAAAAGTTAATATAATCGAGTCGTTAATAAAATAAACTTAACCTTTGGAATACATATTTATTTTTTTAATTTTTTTGAATAAAAAATTATTAATAGAGATAAATTCTTTTATTTTAAATATATTATTAAATTGTAAAATTAATTTAAAATCAATATAACAGTAAATAATATAAACTTAAGTTTTGCAATCATGTTCGAATTTTTGTGTACATACTTTTATTTATTTATTTGAATCTAAAAAATAAAAAATTTATTAATGGAGAATAATTCTATTATTTATTATTATGAAAATTATATCTTGAGTGGTAAATTATATAAATTTCAGTGTTATCTAGGTTTAAATTATTATGGATATATGTTTTATTTATTTATTTAAATACAAAAATATTAACGAAAATTAATTCTATTATTTATTATTTTATAAAATTCTATCAAATTAAATATAGTGTAGTATTTAATTATATATATTTGATCTTTATTTGTGGTTAATATAATAGACGTGTGCTTTCCTTGTTTAGGTTCAAATACTCGTAAATACAATTTTGTTTTATTTATTTGAATAAAAAAATCTCTTAATAAGAATCAATTTGTTGTTTATTACTCTATAAAATTAGATAATATTACTGAGTAGTAAAGAAAATAAATGTGATATTTGTTGTTAATATATATATATATATATATTTTATTCGAATAAAAAATTATATTATTTATTACTATAAAAAATTATAACAAAATCAAAATGAAATAGTTATTAACAACCTATACTTGTGATTTGTATTTTCACTTTCAAATTACTGTGTATATATATTTATTTTAAAACAGTTCCATTCCCAAACCTGGGCTCTCAAACCTCGGTACGTGTACAAGACCCTCGGTTCAAGTCCATTGGCTTGTATCCGGTCCAGGACCCACTCGGGTCGAGGACTTGGACCTGGGACCTGGGACCTGAGACCCGAACTTCAGGTCCAAGGCTGAACTTGGACACAAAGATAATATGGGGTTTGGGTTCAAATTATAAACCCGAACCCGATTCTAAACTTGAAAATTTTTGTATCATAGGTACATTCAAATTTGAATATAAGATATTTTTATGGAACGAAAATTATTATACTATTGGTAAGTTATAATAATAGGTAGGCACACCTATTATTAAGGCATTTATAGTAAATTTTCCTAATTAATAAGAGCCACCTCCAAAGTATGTAAACTACTACAAGCATGACATCCAAGTATGTAAAATAGCGGAAGTTGGAAATGAAACAAACTTGATGAATTATTTAGCTGGAAAGAGGGTCTAGGAAACTCATCATACTACTATTACAAACAGAGCTGTAAGATAGACTAGTTTGTACAACTTAATAATGTGGTGGAATGACGGATATATCAGCTTAGGTATTTCTATGGAATAAATCCAAACAGGAAAATGTACTCCCATATATCTCGTAGGATATAAAATTTGAAAATATAAAGTAAAATACTTGATATCATAAAATAGGCCTAATTAATGACCTACTTTGTAAATTTTGTGGTGAGATTGAGATTGTTGAAGATATATTATTATTATTATTATTATTTTGCCCATGTACTACATGTAATTGATATGAATGATGTCATTTGCGTATAAATTTCTATCTATTTCATATTTTGGTAGGTATACAAAAGTTATGTTGCTGAAATTTGAGCAGTAGCTAATTAAGAAAAAACTGGCCATAACATGTTGTCGGATATTATGGATGGAGACAAATCGTGCTAATTGGCGAGAATACCTATGAAACCAATGAGCGGATCTACACATACATACAGTAACTAACGTTAGTCATTCGGAACATTCCAAAGTAAAAAGATCATGTAATTCATGAATATATGATAGCATGCATATATTGAGAGAGTCCAGATTCGTACTACTACGTACCCGACCATATTATTTACTTCTTGAACTTGAAGCAATCGAGTCGAGATGGTGAAGAAATAAAATAAATAATTAGACTTTTTATTATGGTCGGTATTATTCGGCCTTTTTATTATGGGCTTTCTAAATTGAGCCTTTTCTTTTCAGTCCCCAACTTGGACCAGGACTTCATCCACCCTTTTGGACATGCATCAGTCTCCCCTGGGAAGTTTTGGGGTTAAAATTAGAAGATGCTAAACCATGGGGACTAAACTTTCATAAGACAGCATGGGTGACATGTTTTAGTTCTTGGGTAGGTGGGAGATGGAGTTTGCTGATGCTGATGATGATGCTGTAAGTACTATGCTTGGATCATAGGAGTTATAAAGTTTTGAATTTTCGTCCCAACATTGACCCAGGCAAGCAAAAGCCCTATCTAGGGTTGATTTCGTGGGGTACTAGGCAGTGGGTCCAAATGTTCACTTATGTCTCCGTGCATGAACTTGATCGATGTGTTTCTCTGTCAATGACAGGGATCCTACATTAGAATAAAACAACAGGCTGACATAAAAGAATTGTGTTCATGTTGGTGACCAAGTAATATTATTTTCAACACAGCCAGTCCGTATTAACTTGCTCCATTTACAAGTATTTGATATCATTAATTATTATAAGGATGAAAGTGCAGTTGTTTGTTGCAATGGTGAGGCCCACTTGGAATATTTGTATGAACTGAACCTCACTTTTCTCCCTTGCCGCAGCTCCCACGCTTTCATTCAATGCGTTCCGTTCCCAGTTAGTTGAATGTTTCATGCAATAACCCAAATATATTATATGTTGATTCCATAATTTCCTTCAACACCATGGCTATCGTTCTATATCACCATACTTTTTTCCTTGGTTCTTGGTTCAACTCACATGGTTGGAAGGGAATAAATTGTTCACCAAATCCTGTATTCATAATCGAGATATTTATGATAATTTTGGAAATGGAAAGGTTTGATGTCTATGCTGTTCAAACAAGGTTGAGAAGATGTTCTTATTGGCTGCCGGCCTACGGCAAGCAGCTGTGGGACTCCTTCATCTTCACTAATTCCTAGGCAAATGGGACGTTGTCTCACTAATTAATTTATTTCACTTGCATAGGTTGCCATTTTTTTAATGATTTTCAAGGTGGTCTAATAAGAGGGCGGTCCACCTAGGCACGTGATGGGTCTATAGACTCACTGACCCAAATACCTTTATCACATGTCTTATTGATTAGAGAATATGTAAATCAGTGCCAGACATAGTACGAGGGCCACCGACCCAACTAGCAACCTCCAACAGTGGGTAATATTCAACAATACACGCCCTGGTGACTGGGCAGAGGCAACCACAGTAGGTGTAGGTCGGATTCATTTGAATGCTTCAAGCACAATTCCTGCAAATGCCATCCCCTTCATTTTTAATGTATTATATTTTGTGGGTGAATGGCCCAAGATCAAAATGAATATATGTGGCGTCACCCAACTAGCTAGCAAGCTGGTCCCAATTGATTTATGAATCCATGGGGATGGATTACTTGCTGCGATTGATTGATTGAATGAATGTCAACAGGTGCCTTAAAATAATGGGCACTAATAGCTCTGGTGCATGCACCCATCCATCCCCCACCAAGGAAAAAGTTGATAAACACAATGGCGTGCCCCTAGAGAGAGAGAGAGAGAGTGAGGGGAACAAAACCTAGACGACGAAACTGAGCCAATCATAGTGCATGCAAATTAATGGCATTACTAGAAAGAAATGAAAAACCCAAAAAAGGACAAACATGAGTCTATTTTTCAACTACAAGTTGATCAGAAAATATCTGCAAGTGCTATTTATTCAAAATCAAAGGAGATGCCTTTTTTTTTTTAAATTATATATGAATACTTGTGGTCCTTAAATTAAATATAGATGAATAAAAATACTATAAAAGTACGATGATATTTAAATTTAAATATTATATTAAATTATTATTAATTTTCTATTAGAATAAATAATTTAAAGGGTATAATAAATTTTATGATAAAAATTAAATTATAACTTTTTAGTTATTATGCTTGCATCTAATTTTCAAGTCCGTGGTAATGTTGACAACCGTATTGAAGGTTCTTTGTTCCCCACAAACTCAAGCATGAAATTAAACCATGCAAGCAATATTATAAACCGTGCAAATATTTGGCTCTCCACCACAGACACAAACCCAAAACCAGGCTATCTATGAAGCGGTAAATAATGCCTTCTGGTTTCTTAAACTACCCAAGTCTTTATAGCATCTCGAACATGACATGACTGATCCAATAATCTACATGCGCAGTCAAGAATACCATGACTAGCCAGTGAAGCCATGACCCTTTTCTCCTAGTAAAAGAGCTGATTAATGAACGAGTTGTGGAACTCGTGAGAGGTCTCCATGTCTTCAAGCATCCACATGCCAGCTGACTCGGCCTGCTCAAGGTCACCGCTGCCTAGCTCCGATGGTTCGAGTTCTCCCGGCCCCAGTCCCAGGAAGGACTCGATGCTCGATATCTGGTCTTTCAGCTCGGAATCAGTTGAAGAGGCCATTGGTGAAGAGTCGCTCTTGCTTAGAATTTCTGCAGGGTATATACATCAGGATGCATGTAGTAGCCTGCCAAAAATGCACAATATACACCGATTCATCTGTAGGGAATATATATTGAACGCACAACTACACCTTCATGCAGATCCATCTTACCATTTCTACGGAATATTACATGCAGAGTTGGTAGACAGAAGGAGATCTTCATATATATGTCACCGTACGTATAGGCAAGCCATAAAACGATATTCTTTAATTAACAGAAGCATAACTAGCTGAGCTAAGAAGATACGCGCGCACCTGGTGAATGAACCGTAGGGATCTCCTTTGAGCCTTGCTGGGCCAGCCCTAGGGACGGCGGATCCACCGGAGGCTGGTGATGGGGAGAAGATGAGAAGTTGAGTTTGGCCTTGTCCCCGCGGATTTTCTTGGCAGCCTCGTCGTAGGCTCGGGCGGCCTCCTCCGCAGTGGCGTAGGTGCCGAGCCACACCCTGACACCCTTATGGGGGTCTCTGATCTCGGCCGCCCACTTGCCCCAAGGCCTGTAGCGGATCCCTCTGTACTTAGCTTTCTCCTTATTCCTACCATTATTCTTGTCCACATCATCCTCTAACGGCGAGGATGATTTGTCTCCTACGCGCCTCGCCTTGCGTTTGGCCTTCTTAACAATCCCGTCTTGAAATTGGCAATTGAAATAAAATTATAATGAATCGAGAATAAGAATATTACTTATACATTTTGTTCTTACTTTCTTATAATCAGAAATCATCCCCTCTTCAAAATTGCTACTCTTTTCTTCTTTGATGGACAACTTGATTATACTTACATGAGACGCGGGTAGATCTAGGAGATTGATGAAGTAAAATAACTCGATATAAAAGCTCGGTAATGTAATATATGTCCTTCGGTTTCTGTTTTATGTGAATTTCGTGTATACCCAGAAAAAAACTGGTGCATTAAAGATGATTGTGTTATTGTTTCAGAAAAACCAGCTCCCTTAAGGGGAAGGCATCTTTTAAAAGATCATGGAAATTTGATGAGAATTCACAAAAAGATGCAGAATCTACCAATTCATAGGTGTGTAAAAGCAAGAAAAACAGAAAAAAAATGTCAATTTCACCAAAAAGCTTATGATGATTGATCGGTCCATTTTAATTCCAACCAGGAAATGGTAAATAATTATATATTATAACATGCATACATGCGCAAGTAGGTGTAATAAAGGGTGGAAAAATCCCATACCATCGGTTCCGAGTTGCTTCTTCGACTTCCGATGGATCCTTCTCGGAAGACGATCGGAGGCACCGCCGGACATGCGGAGGAGGAGGGCGTAGGCACGGTCCAGCTTCGACCAGAGATCGTCCTCCGTCTGTGGGCGGCCGCCCTTGGTCTCGATGATGTCAGAGATTATCGCACCCCCGCACATCCTGCGATAAAAGATCAAGATCTCTCTCTAACTAGCTTGTATAGAGCACTAGCCGTGTTACTGATGGAGTCGGAGGCCCAATCAACGGGAGCACGAAGGAGCGAGAGCGGAGGAAGATACAGTTTTATAGAGCAAAAGTTACACCAAGGCAAAAAGCTGCACTCACTATCCGACAAACTAGACCTCTACCGTTCTCCCCAAACTTGCTCTCCTCTCTACTAATCAAATTTTAATAAATTTAATTAATATTTTAAATTCTATTTAATTTATAGTACAAGTGATCATATATATATATATATATATATATAAAGAATAATACAACTCACTAGGTCTACTCAATCTTGATTCTTATTGGTGTATAGGAAAGTAAAATTGAGATATTTTTGGGTGGAACAGTTTTTGAAAAGAAATGATACCATTATAGCCCCGTAAATCTTGTGCTTCCAAACATTACCCCAAATTCACCGACATTGCTCGCTCTAATATAGTAATGTAAAAGAAAATTTTATTATAATAAGATGTACCATTTTTTTTATAAATTTATAATATTTTTATTTTATTTAATATTATTTTCTAACTTAATATATTTTTAATAATTATAATATAATATTTTATATTTTAAATATATAACAAAATTAAAATGAGTTATAAATTGATTTTAATATTACCTATATATTGAATGTTAAAATAGGGTTGATTCTAAAATAAATATATTTAAAATATATATGAGAAAAAAAGAGAGGGTGGATCCATCAATTCTCTCTGGCTAGACTGGAATCTAGCCCACTGATCCTTCTAATAAAACTAGATTCGACCACTGTATATATTCAGAATTACTGAGACAGGACCATCGATTTTGTCTGGTATACTATTTTCGATCCCTACTCTTTGACCTATAGACCTTTTCGAGTATATTCGGATGTGAATTTTAAAGGTTCTGTTATCAATCTTAGTTTTCCCTAATAAATAAAAAAATAGTTATATATTTATAATAAATAAAATATATACACTTAAAATATTAAATGTTAAATATAATTATTTTTTTTAATAAAATTACAGCTTTTTTATTATTTTACAAGATATAATTTTCTTAATAATAACTTCTATTATTTGTGGGCACGTAGATAGTAAATGGTACTTCTGAGTTCTTGATGCAACATTGAAATTCTGGCCAACGGTCCACAGTGGTGAAAGCCAACAATGATGACCGTCTGCTCCCTTCGTCAGCGTGGCCGTGTGTGGTTGGGCTCTCTCGACCGTCACTGCAGCTTATCGGCGAGTGTCCATCGGTTTTAAATTTCAAAAAAAGGAGGAAAAGGGTAAAGTAGTTGTGACAGAAATAAATCAGGATGACATGTGAATACGAGTGAAAAGAGAGAGGAAAATGGACGGAGAACATTTACATAGCAAGGGTCGATAATTTGAACCAGCCGATCTCAGACTGGAACAAGTAAAGAGATACATGAGAGCATACCATAAATCCAATTATTAGGTACATGTTATTTTGGCTCTGGGTTAAGAGAAAATATTTGGCAATAAAGGGATTCGTTTTTTTTTTTATTTTATAATTATTTAAAATTTATGTTGTAATTAATTATATTAAAAAATCAATATATATTTTAACAACTAAATTAAGTTAATTTAGGTTATATTTTTAAAATATAAATATAATATTATAAAAATTACTTGATCAATAAATTTTAAATTTTTTACAAAAATATTTTAATACGAATAAGATTTTTAAACTTTTTATTCAAAAATTTAATTATATTATAATATTTTTATTTTAAATAAATAATATAATTAAAAATATCTTAGTTTGTATAATATCAATTTTATTATAAATTTAAAAATAATTATTATATCAATTGTACTTTATTCATGCCTAACCTAACTCCAACATTGGGTCATTACTGTATACTTATATTTTGGGTCGGATAAATTTGGTTAAACCTAAAGCAGGACAAATTATAATTTTTATTGTAAAAGTGATCTTTTGTTACCAATTAAAAATTTAATATCCGATATTGAAGGATAACATATAATTAGGTATTTGAGATTGTGTTTATGTGGTTAGAACCAAACTCAATCTAAAATAGTTCAATGAATTCGATGATCGAAGCACATTGAGTAGGGTAGTAGAAAATGATTATATTATCAAAATAAATAATGAACTTAATACAAAATTTCATATTATAATGTGTAATATTTATTATTTTAATAAAATTAATCGAGTTGTATATTTGTTAAATATATGTAGAGATGTCAGTTATACACAAGTTTAAATTTATACGATTACTCGAACTTGATTCGAATTTAGTTTGAGTGTGAGTCCAACCGCACGAACTCGAGTTCTGGTCTGCTTGTGTTCAAATTTAGCTATATTCGAGATCGTGTCAGTTAAGGGTTAGTATGCATATATCCAAGTTCAAGTATAATTAGGTTCGAATGGCACAGATCTAAATTTCAGATTAGGTTCGAGTACATGTGGGATTTGGTATGGTTCTATTGCACATATTTGAATTTCAAATTTGTTTGAATTAGAGTTTGGAGTATATAAATTCGAATTAGGTTCGAATTCACCACATAATTTAAATTTAAAATCTAATGAGATATATTTCTCGTAAAAATAAACTAAAACTTGATTACAGTGAAATAAAACCTAATTGTATCTAACAAGAATATATGTGAATATTACACTGAAACCGGTAATCTTTCAAGAAGCTGATCTCCTAAGACATGCCTTTATTTTGGCTTTATATTACTTTACTACTTGTATTTATTAAAATTAATATTTTAATCCGTGCTATTTAATTGATCAAACAATCAAAATATTAGAGATTTATTCAATATAATTTATTTCATTTATTAAAATTCTTAATTATTAAATACTAGTTTAATTATAAATTTGAAAACACTTATCATATCAATTGGACTTGATCCATGCCTAACCTCACTTCAACCTGAATATATTTTACTTTTATCGGGTTCAGATCCAATAAGTGTACTCGAGACTTGTATTTTGGGTCGGATTCAGGTACATTCGCTTAAACCCAAATCTCAACATGAATCAGAACTCTTATCGTGAATGTGATTTTGTGTTACCAATTAGGAATCTGATATCGAGTATTGTTCGGTAACCTATGATTAGAGATTTGACATCGTGTTTATGTGGTTAGGCTCGAACTCAATACAAACTCGTATATATTTGAGGTTTAGATTGTGCGTGGATACTAGCTAGTTTAATCGGATCGGGTTCAATAAGAACAAGTGAATCCGATCACTCTAAAATAGTTCGATGGATTCGATGATCGGATATAAGTCCCATGATTGAGACCTTGAGTAGGTACGAGGCAATGAATATAATATCAAAATAAATAACAAACTTTATACAAAATTTCATATTATCGCGTAAAATATTTATTATTTTAATATAATTAATCGAGTTGTTTATTCGTTAAATGTAACTAGAAATGTCATTTATACACATGTTTAAATTCGCGCGATTACTCAAACTTGACCCGAATTTAGTTTGACTCTGAGTCTAATTATATGAACTCGAGTTTGGGTCTGCTTGTGTTCAAATTTAGCTATATTTGAGATCGTGTCGGGTAAGGGTTAGTATGCATGTATCCAAGTTCGAGTATGATTAGGTTCGAATTACACAGATCTAAATTTCAGATTGGGTTCTCGTTTGGTACAATTTTACTACACAGATTTGAATTTCAAATTTGTTAAGATTAGAGTTTAGAACACACAAATTTGAATTTAGAATCTAATTAAATATATTTCTAGTGAAAATAAGCTCAAATTTGATTGCAGTCAAATAAAACCTAATTATAGCATGAGTATTACGTACCAAAACTGATCATTTTCCAAAAAGCCAATGTAACCTCGTAAAACATCCCACGACGGCATGAGATCCGGATGGCTAAATATGTTTTTGGCTACATTGGGAGAGAGATTTCAATTTGTTTTTGTCATAAGTTCATATTGTTGTTTCAACTTTATATTACTTTACTTAGTTTAATTATAAATTTGAAAATATTTATCATATTAATCGGAATTGATCCATGCCTAACCTCACTCCAACCTGAATATATTTTACTTTAATCAAGTTCGAAACCAATAAATGTACTCAAGACTTGTGTTTTGGATCGGATTCGAATACATTCACTTAAACCCAAATCGGACATTAATCAGAACTCTTATTGTGAATATAATCTTATGTTACCAATTAGGAATATGATATTAGGTATTGTTCGGTAACCTATGATTAGGGATTTGAGATTGTGTTTATATGATTAGACCCTAACTCAATCCAAACTCGTATGTATTTGATGTTTAGATTGTGCGTGGATACTAGCTAGTTTAATCGGATCGGATTCAACATGAACAAGTTGATCCGATCACTCTAAAATAGTTCGATGGACTTGATGATCGGATACGAGTCCCATGATCGAGACCTTTAGTAGGGTAAGTGGCAATGAATATAGTATCAAAATAAATAACGAACTTTATACAAAATTTCATATTATCGCGTGTAATATTTTTATTTTATTATAATTAATCAAATTTTTTATTCGTTAAATGTAACTATAAATGTCAGTTGTACACATATTTAAATTAGCGCGATTACTCGAACTTGACCCGAATTTAGTTTGAGTGTGAGTCCAACTACACGAACTTGAGTTTGGGTCTGCTTGTGTTCAAATTTAGCTATATTTGAGATCGTGTCAGGTAAGGGTTAGTTTGCATATATCCAAGTTCGAGTATGATTAGGTTCGAATTACACGGATCTAAATTTCAGATTGAGTTCTAGTTCGTGTGGGGTGTAGTACAATTCTACGGCACATATTTGAATTTTAAATTTGTTAGGATTAGAGTTTAGAGCACACAAATTCGAATTAGGTTCGAATTCACTACACAATCCGAATTTAGAATCTAACCAAATATATTTCTCATAAAAATAAGCTCAAATTTAGTTGCAGTAAAAAAAAATCTTATTATAATCAACAAATTAACAAGCGTACACATGAGTTTTGCACACTAAAATTGGTCATTTTCCAATAAGCCAATTTGACCTCGTAAGACATCCCATCCCACCACCTGCATAAGATCGAGATGGCCAAATGTGTTTTTGGCTACATTGGGAGTGAGGTTTTTATTTGTTTTTGTCATAAGCTACCTTTCTATTTGTTTTTGTCATAAGCTCACATTGTTGTTTTGGCTTTATATTACTTTATTCCTTGTATTTATCAAAATTAAAATTTTAATCCGTGTTATTTAATTGATCAAACAAACAAAATATTAGAGATTTGTCTAATATAATTTATTTTATATATTAAAATCCTTTTATTATTAAATACTAATTTAATTATAAATTTAAAAACACTTATCATATCAATTGGACTTAATCCATGTCTAACCTCGCTCCAACCTAAATATGTTTTACTTTAAATGGGTTCGGATCCAATAAGTGTACTCGAGACTTGTGTTTTGGGTCGAATTCGGGTACATTCGCTTAAACTCAAACCTAGACATGAATCAGAACTCTTATCGTGAGCGTGATCTTATGTTACCAATTAGGAATCCAATATTGGGTATTGTTCGGTAACCTATGATTAGGTATTTGAGACCATCTTTATGTGGTTCGACCTTAACTTAATCCAAACTCGTATGTATTTGAGGTTTAGATTGTGCGTGAATACTAGCTACTTTAATCGGATCGAGTTCAACTGGAACAATCGAATCCAATCACTCTAAATTTGAGCTTGTTAATTTGAGCTCTATAATCAGATATATTTTTTAATCTTGTATTTAAATCTAGTAAAATATTAATTAGTTTACATAGTCCCACTTAATAAATTTATTATATATTTTGTTTGAGACAGAAATATTTTATTTCAATCTCTTAATATGATATAGCATTCACATATTTACTTGGTTCACCCAAATTGGAAAATTAAGTAGGAGATGTATATTGTCCATTTGGCCAGACCAAATTACTATACATATCTATCATTTACATATCCATAATGTAGCTCATCATTTAGAAGATCTCATTGAAACCAAATAATGCATTCATAGCATAAATGTTCTCGTCCAAAATCACATTTGGGTAAATAAATACTGTATTATCCGTCAAATTAAATAATTTGTAGCCTTTATGCCTTTTAATAAGATACAAGATGTCGTAAGCCTAAAAAACTTAGTCGGGTTATGCAATAATATATGTATATAACAAGGACATTTAATTATTTTTAAAGACATCTAATCCATTTTTTATGACATAATATCATAAAAGGAGATTTATATCATATTCTATAGATGTACGTTCTAGTGATAATATATATATGACTATGAGAATACAATCACACCAAATGACTATATTTACATTCAAATAGGATTATTTCAAAATCTAAAAACAATAATAAAAAAGATTGGATTACATTCTATTTAAAATTTTTTTTGTAATATCCAATTGGAGAGCATTGTCTGATGGTACTGATTTTAATTTTAGTTTTAAACTGTATTTTCACAAATGTATAAAATGTAGAAAACCACTCCTAATAATTATATTTAACTAGTAATAAAAAATGGTCCCCTATTTCTAAATGCAATTATTGAAAAGTGTTTTGAGCAAAATTTTAATGCAATAATTGAAAAGTATTTTGAACAAATTTTTTCAAAGTTGAAAGGGCAATGTCATTTTTCTACATGGATGACAAATTTTAAAATTCAAAGACATTTCATTTATTGACTTATAAGACATACATCATATCATTATGTATATGGAAAGAGTCATTAGGCCACAAATGAGTAGAAAAAATCAAATAATATTTGGGATGACCATATTGAAACTTCTTGCCTCTATTAAATATGGTCGAAGTTTGAATTATATATTTTCTTTTATTATGTGGTTCATAGTTCAATAAATTAATATCAAAACCGTTATTAGGATAAGTTACTTGCATCAGTTGAATTTTTTCTTCCCATATTACCAAAATATGAGAGAAATATGTAAATCTTATAATATTAATCAAAATTGTGTTAATATATCTAATGTCACTACTTGAATTATTGATTTATTTCATTTATAACACGTAGTAGAATCTCAATATTAAAAATGTGATTACTATCACTTTTGTAGAATGAGTGTAAAAAATACTCAAATTATTATAACTTTTCATATAAAATAAATTTTTAAAGTTTATTTCAAAAAGATACAATATTAAAAATGCGAAGAAATTCCTAGTGAAATAAGTGATAATTTTTGTAGTTTTAATGTTGAATTCTTAAGGTACAAAGTTATATCTCAAACTAGGTGAGTAGGGTTGCCTATTTCTAGTTATTTCATGGCACATATCTTGTTTTTTACCTAAATTTTAGTATATAAAAATATTTTTTCTTTTCACCCTCACATTCCTAATTCTTGTAATTATGATTTATTAGCTTGCTTCTTGTGTTTATATAAATATCTAACCTGATTAATTGAAATGCTTATTCAAACATGCAATGCTCACCACACTTATTAACTAATCAAATATTCATGAATTGACCATGCTTTTTCTTTGGGAGCCTGGAGATAACTGCCATATCATCTAGGTTTTACAACAATTGCTACATCATAATTGTAAATCCTATCAAACTTAATGCTGTAAATAGAAAACTTATCAATGTATGTTTCTAGGCATAAATACTGATTGTAGGAATTCCTTAGTTATTTTAGCTTATTAGCATATTATATTTCCGTTCATGCTCTAATTAATTGTTAGAGTATGTTTTGAATCGTGTATATGACATCAAGATGTCAATACTACTAATTGAGTTACAAACTCACATCTTCTACTCCCATTTTAGGAAATAGAATATCAAGTTAGACGTTAGAACTGATTTACCTATTTTATATATTTCTAATATTACAATTTTATGCACAATACTACATATTTTAGAAAAATATTCTAATATTTATTTTACTTTTATTTTAAGTTATACTACTTCTAATACTATACTAATGGTTATTATCACCATTGTAGAATCGAGAGTTGCGGCTAGTTATTTATAGGTTCCAACCAAATAAACTAGATTAGGATGTAATAAGGACAAATTCGATTATATTTGTGAATTGAGTAATAGTGCTCATAGAAACCATCTATAATTGATGCTGATGTTCATACACACACGTGATTGGTAAATATGATCACTAAATAATAAAGTAATTATATTATAATATATTTTTTTAATATAAATCTCATATATATATATATATATATATATATATATATATATATATATATATATAGTAACCTATCAGTAATTAAATGATTGTTAAATATTTCCTAAAATATCTCGCATAAATATTTATAATATATAAGTCTCCTGTTATTAAGAAAATCCCCTCATGAATTGTGAGCTTACTACTCTTCTAAACTCCCTTTATATAGTAGATATAATTAAAAGTGCCCTAAAAGATGGGATGTCAGTGTAGGATGTTCATTTCACTTTATTATACATGATTTTATATTTAGTTATATTTCTTCAATGATTTTGTAAAATTTATATTGCGAAGTGTTATATTTATCAACACTATTATAGAATTGGAAGGAGTGTTAGATTACTCGTATATACAGTTTGGAAAATCGGACTATGTTGTGAAATAGGGAGTAACAATTAGTTTTGTAGTAGTGGTTGGTCAGGTGAGTAAATTTAGTCTCGATCTAGGAGCGAATGAATATTACACCATAGATCCGTAGGAGAAAATCAACTCGTTACACTCCCCTTATGGGAGGTCGGCAAAGGACATGGAAGGTATAGAATAGGTTAGTTCTTTTTGCACTAGTATGACCAGTGAGTGAGGTGACCAAAGTTCGTTTCATTATCTATGTTAGAACGGCTCTTATAACTGCTCTTATGCAATATTTTTTAACCACCACCTGATTTAGACCCAACCA
This sequence comes from Trapa incisa, assembly GCA_030064435.1. Lineage (NCBI taxonomy): Eukaryota > Viridiplantae > Streptophyta > Magnoliopsida > Myrtales > Lythraceae > Trapa > Trapa incisa. Next base: position 3,704,847 of record CM057772.1, read on the forward strand.
TATACTTTAAAATAAGTATATTAGTAGTATTTTAACATTAAAATATCTAATTTTAATAATTAGATACGGAAGAATTATCATTCGAAAGCTATAGTATTAGAAGAGTTTCTGCACTGAGTTTTTGTACCTTCGGAAATAAATTTGATTTAATAAAAGGTGAAAATTCAATTAAGTTCGCTACCATTGAGTGAGTTATCAATGTATTCTAAAAATATAATTCCATGAAATGTGATGAAATTTTTTTTCTATTTTGCATGCCTAACATGTGGCAGAAAAAGTTGCGAAGTGTATTAGTGGTGGAGGTGTTGGGTCGACTGCGGGGTCAAGTAAGTACACGAAGTCGGGTTGGATACTGTCCCACTTGATGATCCTATTTTTCATTTTTTTTAAAATTACATTTTTTTCTGCTTCGGATCATCTCAGTCATATTGAATTCTTTTTTAATGGGTGGGAAAATTCGATGCTACACTATAATTCCACAATATATGAGCAAATGGGTGAACGTGTCCTCACATGTGCCTTAGTTGCCCTCCAACATACATTCCATCATTTTGGTATTTGACCTACAAATTCTCAAAATTAAATACCATCTTGAATTCTTGATTCTTGAACACAAGATGTGAGGGACAGAGAAAATCAAGTTAAAAGAGTATGAAAGATTAGGTATTTATTCCATCACGAGGATTTAACTACTCACCTAGGATTCCATCATCAGGATTTAAGTACTCACCTTGGAGTACGACTCAATCAATCCTATTAAGAACACTATAAACGGGTTCATGGACTAATTAATCAAGATCTTGCAAAAAAAATTTCAATCTCATCCTATAAGGTTTTCAATATTGTAAAATAGGAGCTAAATGAGGTACTCCAGTGATTCATTAAATCTAAATTTTATTTCAAACAAAATATTCTCATTTCATTCAATCTCTAAAACCTTACTTTTAAATCATCCAACACCTTTTAAGCAGCTTTGAATGAATATACAAATATGGAAATTTCCTTTGACACAGAATTAGGAACACGATACATTGCATCTCCGGTTCCGCACTAATGGATTATAATTTGTTCTTTTGAGTTTAAACCCTGATGGCTTGACCCGTAGTATTAGAGGTAGGAAAGACCCAAAAATATATTCAAGAAGAAAGAACTTGAGAGTATGATGAATAGCTGATGTATGTAACAAGGGAGTAAACATAATTGATGCAGAATACATTACATATCAACTCATTAAGGATAAATAAACAGGCAGTTTGGAGGGTGGGTTATTCTAATTTAATGAAATTAGTGTAATATATTCAACATTGATCACTATATTACATACCCCATATGAATTTTTTAACTTGTCTTATACATTACACCTAATTAGAATTTTTACTAATAGACTACTGTTTTCGATTCCAATGTTTCTATTCCAATGGTGACTGTACGTATGATCAGATTCTATTTACAAGCTGGTGGGATCTGAATACCTTCATACACCAGACGATGCGTGTTGAGGCAGGTAGAGGTGATGGGGCCATTCCCAGGCGATCCTATGTATCTTAGGTTGATGTTTTTCATTTGGATCATCTCGCAAGGGACTCGCCGACTGCAGACCAAGCTGACAGCTTCAAATGAAGTCGATGTTCCCCTTATGTTGGCGTAGTGAACATTGCTGATCTTTACACGGGATGGTGCTGTCTGCAAGGAGTCAACAGCATATGCAGGAAAGTTGAGTATTGCAACACGGCCCTCTTTCGGAAATCTCTCGATAGAGAGGATCGATCGATCGATCGGGTGATTATAAATAAACGGTGAACCTGCTTATTGTTGTTATGAGGATTGTAGTTCTGGTCGATGGTGATGGGCCTCTTGACGTTGTTCATGACTATGTCGTTGAAGACGAGTCTCGAAGCAGCGCTGGGAGGTGAACCCGGCCATGTCTTGATTCTGATCCCATTCTCTGTGCGGGTTAGGGTGCAGTTCCTGACTGTGATCCCTCTCACGTCGGCTTCATTCGGGTACTTCCCAAGGCTGCCGATACTGTCATCATCATCAAGACAAGTCGGACGTAGAAGAACATGTCATCTCAGAGAGAGAGAGAGAGAGAGAGAGAGGATGACCTTCATTTATAGAAATCCATATCACCTTATGCCATGGCCAGGACCGCAGGTGACCTTCCTGATGTTGATGTTGGTGCAACCACGTATCATGGAGACGCAGTCGTCCCCAGTCCCTATCGAGGCCTTGGAGATCTTCACATTATCCGATTTGCTGATGTGAATGCCGTCCGTGTTTGGGCTATCAGCCGGAGCCGAAATCCGGATATTGTACAGCCTCAAGTTCTTGCTGTTGGTGACTGCAACGTGAAACCCTTTGCTATCCACGGAAGACAGATGACTCAGGATCGCGTTGCTTACCGAGTCGAACTTCAGATTCTGCAAAACCATGATCGCCATGATGATAGAAAACCGATGTACTGGTTTGGTATTCAGAAATGATGTCAATCATGATTAATCAAATTGGCAACAAATTATTAAACTTACTATGGGCAAGGTTTGGCAGTTGGGGTTGGTCCGGCAGTCGTTGTACTTCCACACTGTGGGTCCCTGGCCGTTGAGGGTGCCGCCGCCGAAAATGATGACTCCGTGGATCATCTGGAAGAGGATCCACGAGTCGGATAAGAAGGAACTTGGGTCGTCTAGGGCCTTGAGGGTGCCCTTGATCTCGACTACCTTCGCACTCGGGCCATTGCACTTGCCCTGGAACACGACTTCGCCCAATGAGAATACGCCACGCGGGACCAGCATCCTCGACTTCCCGTTCCAGTGACACGTCTGGACCCACGCCCTCATGAACGCCTGCAATGGAACCCATAGAACAATGGGATTATGAGGTGTTCTTATACAAATAATACAATGGTGCATGGTGATCCATTTGATCTAACAAATTTCAATACCTGTGTAGAATCGCCTCTTCCACGAGCATCAGCTTTAAAATCCAAGACGTTGAAGACCTTCTCTGTGGGGTCCAAGCCATGCATGGCATGGTTAAGCTGAGCAGCCAGAGCGTCTTTAGCCCTCCTGCCCCCCTTCGGCCTTGCTGAGCCTCTAATCGATCTCCCCAGGCCTCTAAATGGCATCAGCAAGACACGGCCTTCGCAAAGGCTCGTCATGGCCAAGAGGATCGTGACCATATGAATACAATACTCTCCCCCTCTAACATTGGTTTTGGCCATTGCCTCTCCCTTCCCTTTTCAACTAAGAACCCTAAATTTGTATGGCTAAATATACTAAAAAGGTTTTCTTCTCCCTTTGATTTTTCTCTCCCTGAAGCTCTAAATCTATGGATAAGCTAACTCTCTCCTTCGGGTGGGGGTGAGAATCTCCACATTCCTTTTCTTTTTTTAAAAACTAAGTGTTGAAACTCATGGTGATAGTTATTGGCTTAATTTGATGATGGGCAAATTTGTTGGTAAATGGAGAGGTCCTAATTCTTTGGGAAGATGATCGGCTTTTTTTAGGATGTTTTCTTGGCCAATAGTTGAAGATTCTTGGCCTCCTCTCTTCCACACTCTGCCATTATCCATCGACTATATGGGTATTAGACCATCAGCATAGCATTTGTTCGAGTTTAAGGAAACAGCTTATTCTTTCTATTATTTTGGTTTGCTAGTCATAGGTTTCGGAGCAAACGATGGACTCGAAATTTGGTATGGTTGTACCAGTGCTACTTATTTCTTATCATATTTAGTCTCATGTTCTTTGGCAATCTCGTGAACTTCCTTCCAGGAAGCCGCGGTCCTTCCCCTTTCGTTTCATTTGCAGTACGGCCAGCACCTGGGATTTGGGAGTTCGTGCGAATCAATGTCCATGAGATCAGCTTCGACCATCTGACTGTTGGCCAGTAGTATCTTCGGTGCAAAGAAGAGCTCGTCGATGGAGGGTACAAGATCCATCTTTTGTATTACATCTTTTCCGTAGACCTTTGCCCAAGTAAAGAAAAGAAAACCTCTGGTTCTGAAAGGACTCTTCGGTTGAGGTCAACAGGGTCTTCACCTCGTGGTGTGTTAGACAGATCTCTGAAAGGTACAACGTTTCTATGGTCACTCTTAGATTAGTGCAAAAGATCCCATGTCCAATCTGATACTGTTTCAAGAAAACTACTGACGCAGGAGTCGTTTCTATCTATAATACAACTGCTCAGGTACACATGGAAAATGTATTCGAAGAGGCTGCTCACTTTGGCAGGGGTCTACAGTTTCTGGAAGCATTCACTTGACCGGTAATCTCGTTAATCTTAGTTAAGTTACTCCACAAATGCTTGAATTCGATTCTGCCTGGTTAATATAACAGCTCATGGCATTGGCACCACTTTCCTTTATTTCTTCCACTGCTAGTAACATTATCAATAAGAGAAAGAAATCCATCTTTGTATTATCTTCCTTGTCTTGTTTCTTCAACAAGAACCGATGAGTAGGATGAGAGGGGCCAATCACACACTGAGTTCATGGGAAAGAGAACTGTAATGTTCAAGATAATCGACATACAAAACTTGAGGTTTTTAGTGTAGTTAGAAGCAACAGCAGATTTACAAATCAAGTGCTATAATAACTTTGATAGTGCAACAGAAGTAGCGAACTGGAGATTTCCCCAGCGGATGATCTTACCCAAGGCAACTACACTTCGACCGTTGTCAGCCCGACTTGAATAGTAGAATCGCTTTCTGGTCCAAATAAAAGTAAACAAAGTGGTCCGTCTCATGCGTGACGTAGGAACCTGCACATTAAACTAAAGATTGTAACCAGCATGTATGGTCAAGCCTGCAAACAGCAATCAGTCCGATCCCTGATTTGTGGTTTCCATCAGGAAAAACAATTTGTTCCAGATTCATGTTGTTTATTGCAAAAGGAAGCCTCAATGATGAATTTAAGGTGAAGAAAGAACAGGGAGGGCTTCTATATTTGATCTGGGTACAGAGACTAGGCCCATTCTTGACTATAACATAAACATACCATTGTTGATGAGGATCCATGTTTTCAAGGCACGGATGATCATCGCATATAGTTTTAACATGGAAAGGCAGAACCATAAGAGAAAGAATGGGTCCTCATCAACAATGGTATGCGATGATCTGAGGACCCATTCTTTTCTCCGAAAAATAATTAGAATTGCTTCCTTTGATATTATTGTAGAAAATTGTTCGATTCAACAGTAAATAGATACAAAAAAACGCTAATTCTTTTGCCAGGTTAACAATTTACAGTAAAAAACGTCCTTCTGAGACAGTTCCTAAATCAATTTTATGCAAAAAATTCCATAACTGTTTGGGAAATTGCATGAAAACCCAAAATACCATGACCTCCAAAGTATAAGTCAAAGCAGGTGAAATAAAATTGAAGCGCAACTTGAACCTCCGCATTTCATTGTCAATTACTGTAAATAAATCACAATTTCCATGTCACAATAACATCATCATAACAATATAGATAAACACATGAAGTGGCATTCTGGCCAAAAAAGATCAATAAAGTCATGCAAACTTCATCAAGTGAACACAGGAAACTAATAAAATTATAAAATGCAACCGTAGTGATATACTCTCCCTAGCTTTGAACCCCAAATCTAACCATTTTCCATTTTACGAAGACTCACAGTTAACCTATCAAGACCGTAGCAAAAGTCCACAAATCTTATTCTATGAAATAAGCCATGTGGACACACGAAGAAACCCAAATGATTTATAGAGAAGCAAAGTGCAAGAAATAAGAGAGAGACTACTGGTTACCAAAATTCTTGCCGACTATGCAGTGCCAAGTGGGGCCATGCTTCTTATCGAATTCCTTCTTTATATACTCGGCAACGTCCTTCTCCACAGAGTGTTTCTCGAATGCCTGCAAAATTTCAGACAGACAGTAGATAATCAGCAGAGATTGAATGCTCAAAAATCACGGATCCTACCACAAAATTGAAGGAGTCTTTACCACAGCAACAGTTTTCTTGTTCTATCAGGATCATTGATCTGAGTTTATCAAACATATCTAAAATCTCCAGTGACAAATAGTAAATGCGGCGACTACAAGAATTAATCAAGACTCACAACAGGGCTCGGATTTCATTCTCCACATGGAATATTATTGAAATGAAGATGAATATATAATGGTAGCAAAAACAAGACAGCATCTTGAGATGAATAGGACAAGGGACTCACATCCATGGCGACCTCGACAGCCTCCTTCTGCACGTCTTCCTTCATGTCGGCGTTCTTGATGACGATCTTCCGGCCGATGGGGACAGCGGAGGAAAGCTTGCGGACGTCGGAGCTAGATTTGGCCGCCGGCACCCCGAGGTTGCTCCTCCTAGACTCCTCGTTGTTCATCTTGGGTAAGGTGAACAGATCAATCAAAGAACCAGTCTTCCCTTTTCCTGGATGACGCGAAGTGAGCGAACAGGGGAGGAAAAAAGAAAGCTCTAAGAATCTCAGCTTTCGCCCTCCTCTCACCCTCACTATCTCTCACTTTCTCCCATCTTTGGATTTTCACAGTGTCTCTGAGAGACTGATTTCTTTTCGGGTTCAATTTTGTTTTTTTTTTCACTTATGTAATATTTTAAAAAATTTTAGTTGACAATTGATGTTTAGTAATCAGAATGAAAATTAAAATATCAAAAATCATTAGCAAATTTTCTTCATCTACCCGTAGAAAGTAGAAAGGTCGAACTTTCTGCAATTCTCCATTTGAACTTTCGTTTATGCAAAAGCAAGACAAAAACCTCATATATTAAGACGAAAGCAATTCAATTGAAAAAGTAGCATTCACAGTGCTTCACATTAATTCACTCAACATATCTCGATTTTTTTTTTGCGCGATAATCATAACTTATTCAGTCGAGTCATTTTAAGAAGCTCAGAACAAAAGTTTTCGTTCTTTTTGCAGATCTAGAAAAGGAATGTCGAATCTCAGAACCTCAAAAACGAAGGCCAAAAGACACAATCAAGAAAGACAAGGTACCACTTGATGAAGACTGAAGAAGAGGCAAGGATATTGCGCGAGGCAGTGCTGATTGTGAAACGACTGAAGAACGAGCTTGAGCTCGAGCTCGAGCTCGAGCTCGAAAAAGGTTGAACAAAGTGAAACCCTAGCTTGGAACCTGATTAGGGTTAATAATCACAGAAGTTACTCTAGATTTTTAAAAAACATCAGAACTCTCTAAAAAAATCAATCACAAGTCAACAGATACAAGAAAGGGGGAGAAAGCTAACTGAGGAGAGGGCTCAGATGGCGGAGACGGGCGGCCGAGGTCAATAAGGAACTGACAGAAGGCGACTTGAGTCTGAGAAGAAAAGGGGTTCAATAAAAATCGATCGAGTTTGAACCGGTTTTTAAATACAGTCCGGTCCAATTTGACCGCCATGCGCTGTTGTATTACATCAGTGACTCTTCAGGGATCTCTTGTTGTGCATTCTCATTTACGTAACACATTGATAGATGTAAGATGAATAAGACTCAAAAAGGATGTGTAGCCGCCATCCCCATGAACCATGGATGGAAAAAAAAAAAAAGAAATCTTGAAGCTCTGAGAGTATTAACATGAAGATCAGGACATTGATCAGATAAACATATTTTGAAAATGTTTTCATGAAAGATGAAAAGGGAGAGCAAAATTGAGGGTGATTTAATCTTCATCCTCTCCCTCGTTCTCGGCGATGTTGAAGTACCTAAGCTCGTAGATGGTGCGATCCTTGTTCGAGGCAATGACCCGGAGCCAATCACGGACATTGTGTTTCTTTAGGTACTTCTTTGTGAGGTATTTCAGGTACCTAAGTGGTTTCATCCACGGGGAGAAAGTAGAAACATTAACCAAAGATCCGTTGGAAGCTTAACATGATAAGAAAGTAAGCTAGTGGAGAGCAAGTTTAACAAGTATGGAAAATGAAGAGGACTTGCTGAAAAGTCAAGTGATTATTTATGTGCAGGAATAATAAGATCTCAACATATAGACTGATGAAAACTCAATAAGTCAAATAAGCTATGCAAATTGGAGAAAACACATTGAGTACAAAGGGTCAAAAACAGCAATATCCCATGACAATAGCTATTGACCTTCCTTCTAATGGCAGGAAGAGGATATATGAACAAATGGAACCCATGCAATGCATATAAAATCCAAATGGTGACACTAACCTACCCAAGATCCTGACTTAATTTTCTGAAGCCTAAAGATAAAAAAGATTGATGGGTAAAATCTATTGGAGAAGATCTAACTATTATGCATGTGCCACACAACAACATGAGACAAGCACACTAAATTAGATCATGTTATGGAACACTGAGAAGTAAGCATCTACTGGAACCAAAGGTTACAGTTACCATTTGATCCAAGCAGACTCCATGAAGTACTAAATAAATAAGATGTCAGATGGTTTGGAAGAAACCTCCTAGGCTCATATCACTACCACAAGGAAAAGCCTAGAATGCGGAACCCTCCCATCTAAAGGTAGCTCCCTTTTCATTCACACTTCCTAACTAGCTGCTTGCGCATATTGGAGCCATGTTAATTTAACTTCATTCTCATTTGGGCTGCTGAGCTAATCTATAAATCAACAAAATCAAAGAGTTTAATACAATGAAGGGTGAATGTGGTCGCTCAAGCTTACCGCTTGGAGAAGCTAGAGTCAGTGGTGACGGTGATTTTAGACTTGTCTCGCGAGACGACGACAACCTCGCCGAGGGCGCCGGCCTTTCCATCAACCTTGATGCGCTCCTGAAGAAATTTTTCCAGGGAGGCGATGTCCATGATCTTGTCCTCCACCGGTTTCCCACAATCAATCACAAAAGCGACCCCCTTCTTCTTCCCCACTGTGCTACCGCTTTTCCTCATCCTTAAAAGCTGCTCTGAACGACTCACTGTTAGGTAAACAGATAGGGACACAGTAGAACAGGTTAAACTTAAACCGTAGATACATAAGTGGTGGGCAGGGAGAGATACGAGAAGTACCTGGTTGGAGTTGGAGAGGCGTGTACATGTTTCGGTGCCCCGTCGCAGTGAGAGTGAAGGGGAAAGTAAGAAATGCCTAGGTTTTGCTTAAACCAGCTTCCCTACAGGCCCAACTATTAGGGTTGGAAGGCCCACTTTGTCGGTTACTGTCATCTTACTTAAAAGGGCTGGCTGCACCTGCACAACCACCACCCTTGCCCTGCAATCAAGACAGCGGACGTAGCCCTCATAAAACCACGAATGCAACCAATGGAAAACAATGAAGTAAAGGGCCATTTGTTTGTGTACATATCATTTCAGTATCAACACCCTAATAACCAGGGGATGTAATCCAGGTGTTGCTAGATCATAGAGTAGTTGGCCTTCACAAAAATAGATTCATCTGCTCCTGCTCCTGGCAAAAACTAACAATGCTCACTGCACGAGAATAGCATTGTGGTCATTGCTATTGAGAGAACATCAGCAGATCAATCAATAAAACCATGAATGGCACTGCATGAGAATAGCATTGTGGTCATTGCCATTGAGAGAGCATCAGCAGATCAATAAAACCAGGAATGCAGGATCCCTTTGGCTTAAAATATTCTTTCATCCCTCTCGCTCTCACATTATTGTTCCAGTACTCTTGTCATGGTTTTCCTGTTTCAGTGTGGAGCTTTGTGTTGGCTGCAGTGCATAGAAGATAATGCCCAAATGACAATAGAAGTTGATATAGCAGTAGACAACCAATCAAAAAGCTTCAGGAAACAGAGAGCATGTCATCCATATATCTGTTGGAGGAATGCTACACTGTTCACATCCAGTAAGACTGGACAACAAGAAAATCATATAGGGAAAAAGAATAGATAGGAGACACATAAATGCTATCAGCTAGTATAAACTTATCTCCCTAACGCACCACCTAAATCAGCAACAAAGAAAATAGTATATTTAGGTGAAGGGTAACAAGTGATATCAAGCCAGATCTTTGGTCCAAATCTCTCCAATAGCAAGTCAAGCTCTAAACAGAGAGTGCATAAACAATCTGACCAAGCAGCAACTCCCGGTAAGAAACTGAAATATTTTCTTTACTTTCTTGCCAGCCCTAGCCCTCCTATTTATGCTAATCGGTTCAGTTCCTCCTTATATAGTGCCAATAGCTCAGGAGCTTTACCTTGGAAACCTGACATCCTAGCCATGAACCGAGCCTCAGACAGCATAATAAACAAAACCAAGCTTCCACCTTTCTTGATCAAACCTTTGGAGAGAAGGAACTTCAATACTGCTGCCCTAGGAATGATTCTCTTCTCCAGGCTATGCGACAGAAGGATCGGATGTTTAGCAATCATGGAAGGCTTCCAATCCATCTCATGAATAAAGAAGCTCATGGCACGATTGATCTTGTCCTCGGATATTGCCATACAGAGCGGGTATTTCTTGAAAGCAGAAATGAGTTCTTCTTTGCTCCAACCCCATTTCTCGTAAAGTCTGGACTTGCTGTCCCAAATGGATCTTTTCCGCATAATCAAAACGTTCAGAGCCTGGAAGAACGTAACCTTTGTGGGATCATGCCCCATTTCTTTCGCAATGTGCACTGCCTTCTTCAACTTAGCAGGATCTGCAAAGACAACACAACAGTGGCATTGTAGTAGGGACGCAATTTTCTTCAGAGGCACTCCGTTTTCAGCAAGATACTTAACGTTAGGCGCGATCCTAGTCTCATGAGCTCCAGTCCGAAAAGAGAGCCTAACAACTTTTATAGTCTTGCTATCAGACTCGAGCAGGGTCCTAAAGAAGTTAAATGTAGGAATCAAGTGCTTCTCTAAGCTCCTCCACAAGATATAAGGGTGCCGAGATAAGAGCTCCGCGACCAAGTGTCTCGACAAACCTTTAGAGCAGAAGAAATCGAGCTTCGGTAGAAGCGTACGCTCGGCGTTTACCATTAGGATTGACGGGAATCTCTGGATCATCGACGAAATTTGAACCACAGAGAACTCGTGACTCTTGAGTACGCTAATCACAGAGTCCGCATTCCTAGGGTTCTTGCACCCAAGCTTCCTGTGGATAGATACAGCAGTTTCCGTAGACAAACCAAGAGATTCGATGAGGAAGGAGACTGTGGAGGAGTCTGCACATGGTTGGACCGAAAGGAACCTGATGCGAAACGATAGAGCCGATGGCGGAATCCGGATGGGAGAGAAGCCGCGGATCGCCGCCAAATCAGAGGCCAGTAAGCTTCTTCGAATCGAAACTACGAACATTGATCTAATGAATGGAAGAGAACTCAGCCAGGGTTGCAATCGTTTAATCTTGAGAATCCATTCACTGGCACAATCGAGCAGAGGGAAGAATCGAGAAGCCGTTCAAGAAGAAGAAGAAGAAAGCCACATTTGTCCATTTTCCACCTCCCCACGCGCAAGATCAACTATTTCGTTTTACAGTCCCTAATATTTTATTTATGATCAGTTGATGGGGTAAACTTGTATCATCTTATATCCCCGTCGAAATGGACGATTGTCTGTAACGGATCGAAATGAATAGCCATTAAATTACCACTTGATGTTCATTGTAGAGTGGTTTATGTTTAGCAAGCGAAGTGTCCATTTAAGTATTTTAAGCATAATAAGAGCATGCCCAAAAAGTGAGGTCGAAAATGGCTCCAATCATGATTGTAAAGATGTTCTATATTAGAATACCAAGTAATCAAGCATAGAGGTGTCCGGTGGGGATTGCCCTTTTCTTGGATCTGCCCATCGATGGGCAAGATGGCAATTCTTTCTTGGCCCGAGAGATGCAGTGGATGACTACATCACAATTGCTCCATTGAATGAGAATAATACTTCAACAACGATCGCTCTCTAGTGCCCTCAGGCTCTTGAACAGCAGTACAGTTACACCAAGTTAAAGAAGACCCAAGGTTGGGAACTTTAGTCAGCCCACAGCTTCAGAATCTCCTTGGCTGTTCTTCGACGGAAGTATGGCATGTGATCCTATAAGAGAGGCATACAAAGCTTTGAGTGCACGCAAGCATATAAATGGCATCTGGTAATACGGCTGTTCATAAAAAGAGTTAACAAATTAAGAGAACTGTATCACAGGCATCTGATAGTTCTCACCTGGTTGAAACAGAGGCTCAAACCTCTGCTGTAAAAGTCGGCATATTTGATCATGAACATACCACAATCATAACTGTTAAAGAAGAAATGAACTCAATGGAAAATAGCATGGGAGAACTTGGCTCGCTGCAACTAAAAACTTATCCCATAGATTATGGATAATAAAGCCACTGCTATCAACAGAACATATCAAGATAGTTTCAAATATTATTACAAAAAGGAGGCAAACTCACTTGTAATTTCAAAAGAACAGAAAGAGGAGTGAATGAGGGTAGAATACGAACGAATTTTCTTGTTCAGGGAGGTCCTCAACATATTCAATATCCCATGATCTCACATCTAAGTCAATGCCATTCTTGTCCTTAACTTCATCCACAAAATATTTAGCCTGCATTCCATAGAAGAGAAAATTGGATTTAGATTACAGTTATCACAGCGAATGGGATGCTCTCTATTGAGATTTCTAAGGATATGCAATCAGTTGATCAGAAAAGAACCAACCAAAACAAAATCCTCCAGGAAAAGAAGAAATGTTCAAAAGTAAACCTAATGTGCATGATCCTGAACTTTCCATAATTTCTAAAATCTATCCTTGGGTTACTAAACAATCAAATATCTAGTTTCTGCAATATTCTCTTCAATAACCAGCAACACTATGAGACGGAACCTAATATACCCATCACTGCAAGCACACATACTGTATAATAATGAAGGTAAAGCATGCAATCAAGTGAAGATTCCACTTGTGAGCTTGCAGATAAAATGCGGAGGGCTGAAGTTTGAAGTACAAAATGCCATCCTTCCAACAGAAATGAAGAGAGCATCAAAGCATACCAGTACTTTCAGCACAAAGGAAATTCTTCCTCCGAGAGAATCCAGATACTGAAACTTCTCTTCTTTCTTATTTATGACAGCAAGGCACCAATGCACCTTCTGGTGAATGGGCACGAATATCTGAGGAAACAACATAGCGTGGACAATAAATGAATAAAAGATCATGAGGTAAAAAGAAGCTAAATTAGAAGTTTACTTTGTCACATTCTATGAGGCCATATCCCAACATCCTCTGTGTAGTCCATCTTCTGACAGATTTATAGTCATAGCCATCCTTACCTGTCAACTAGTAGCATATTCATATCAAACAAGCGAATAACAGCACAAGATAAGAATAGCTGCATGTTACTCACATTGCATCAAATAAGTCTATAAATATACTAAAAATATTGGGGAATGGAGAAATTAACAAACCTTGTGATAGAAAAAAGTACTGAAAAAATGACATTTCAAAAACTTCTCTGGTTCTCTCTTCTCTCTTTCTTTCAAAAGTTCCAGATACAAATTTATGACCTACCAAGAGATATCAACAAGTGAGCATGGTTAAAACAGATAAATGTTAAATATAATAGAGTTAGAAGGCTATCCCTGTATAAAAAGTAGTGCAGAAATTACCTCATCATTTAACCAGGCTGTTGGTCTAAGGCATTGAAGAATTTCGCCCGATATCTTAATACCAGAATCCCTATGAGCAACCAGTACCCTTTTCCTATAGGATTAAAAACAAATAACATCAATGATTCTTGATTTGTTACAAATTCTGATCCTAATAATATTAATCGAGCATCTATACCTGTCTCCTGATAGAGCTTGCTGAACCTGCGACTCTTCCTCTTCTGTAAGAGGAGCAAAAGGTTCATTGGGTACCTCCTGAAAATTAAAAGAACTATAAGCAAACAATGTTGCACATTGACAGTAAGCAAAAACTCAAAATTTCCAATCTTAATGTCACTACACTAGAGCTAGAATAATCAAACTGTTACTAGCAGAAAACGTGAGAAATCCCAACAAGTAAAACCTACTCAATAAAGATGTAGGTCATCACCTCCTCTGGTATTTCGGGAGTCTCCTCTATATGAAGCAAAGACAATTTTTCTAGGTTATGCTTAATCTGAAATTCTAATCCCGAGAGTTTTGGATCACGCCTCCTATGCGACTCCTCGAGCAGCTTTTGATATGCTTGCTTACTAAAGATCTCTGAATCATCACCATCCCTATTCAATGATACTGGAATCAAGGCTTCCTCCATCTTATCCACCATACCTCTAAGCCCATCACTCAGCTCCGAAACTGCAGACTCTTGTAAATGAGCTCCTACTACGCTAGCACTTTTTGACCCTCGGACAACTCCCATTTCCTCCAAACTCGAGTCATGGGACCCAACCAATTCCTTCCTAGGTTCCTCATCTACCAACTCTATCACTTGCCCCAAACTCCTTCCTGCCACCTGCTTCTGAGGTTCCTGGTCTTCATTTCCTTCCACGCTCGAGTCATCTGACATAGTCACCACCTTCCGGGGCTCATCATTTACCAAGGCGCTCCCGTCTAATTTCTCAGGTTTGCTATCCAACATGTGACCCACTATATTACCCATGTCAGAGCCACTCCGCTCTTCTCCTCTGATACACCTGGAAGTACTAAGGGTACCCTTCAATTGATCATCGGTATGTTACTCCAGGAAGAAATAGACCGCTCAGGTGCACTCCATGAGAATTTGAAGCTCTTGGAAGATTGAAACTCCGGCGAGCATATACGCGGTTACCTGCAACCCAAGTGAAGACACTCTTCGTTCCGCTTACAGCTGCTCGAAAGAGCACCCATTACGAAGCCCTGCTGCCCTAGAACTCCAGAGAACACGGAATACCAAACACATCAACAGGGCGAGTTCCGTCTCCACAAACTGGGCTCAAGCCTGACCCGGGATTAGATTGGGGAGGTCAGGGTGGAAAGCCTAATGCCGGATCAATTGAGTAGGAGAAAGGATTGAAGAACGTGACCGGAAAAAGATCGCAATTGAAAGCAGATATTAGGAAGAAATCGAAAGATTGGGAGCTAAGAAGGAGAACAGAGTCGAAGATGTCACCTGACGTCTACCTGCCTACAATGGAACTAAACTCGGCTTCATTCTTCTTCTAGTATTTGAAAATTCCGGTGAAATATTAAATAGTAACGAAGAAAATGTCATGTTTATTTTTTTGTTAGGAATTAAAATCCATATTAACTAAAATAAAACAAAATATTAATATATAGAGTTAAAAATAATTAATTATTTTTACATAGTAATATACTATAAGAAAAAGTGTAATGACACTAGAATTTTTATTGGAACGAAAATAAAATATTCTTCAAATCGCATATCCTATTATTTAGAAAAAAAATATTCAATTCAATACTATTATTCTAATTTATATGAATTTAAAAAAATAAAACCATTTTATAGATATTTTTTATAATCAGTTTAAAATTAAAAGTAAAAAATATATATAATCGTCAATAATAATTTTCAGTATTAATACGATACTTTAAAATTAATTTAATTTTGAATAAAATTAATCCATAAAATTGTATAAATATTTACAATATTTAAATTTGAAATAATAGTGTAAGAAATATCCAATTATATCATACCTAACATATTTGTTGTGAAGAAAAGAATATCAATTGTATGTAAAAAAAACCTTACGTGCCCTAGGTGGCAAGTAAAGTAGTATGCATCCCTTGGTTGGCAATACTATATGTTCTTCTCCAATGATGAGCATGTCTTCCATAAAGTGATCTCCTCAACTATTTCATTCATTTGCTTTTACCCATTCTTCTTAACTTATGTATTTAGACTCTTTTCATGTACATTAATAGTATATTTTAAATATATCTGTTGAGAAAATAATTACATATTAAATAAAAAAAATTAGGTAGAACACGTAGCATACATTCTCAACAAAGGAACTTTGTTTTTAATTTCCAAAATAGGAAATATTATAGGGTTATAAAAAAATAAATGAATAATATCATTATCATCTTAATCTTTTAAATGAATTTAAATTTTATCTCTATATATTATAAGAGTATATCAATTTACACAACCTTGCACAAGTTAGAAAAAACCAAACTCGTGGTTGTCTCACTTATTTTATACCAAAAGAATTATATACAAGTGACAAACGTGATAAATATATACATTTTTGGATGTGAATAAAATATAATAAAAAAATTATATTTTTATAAAAAATATGATATTACGCCTTATTAAATTTATGATTTACAATCAATCAATTATGGTGTATATTGTGTTTGGAGTAGTTTAGAGAATAGATGAAGTAAGGGAGGGGCAATTATAATAATTTAAATATATTGTTATATCCTTACTACTTTAATTAAATAAAATTTAAAATAACTTTACATTCATTCATATATGTATATAAATGCATTTAATTATATTATTATAAATAATATAATATAATAATATTTTAATATAAAATATATCATTTGCGTACATTTTTATATACCGTATATATATACAAAATATTTTGTATAACTGATAAAATTTTATAAAATAAATGAATTATTATTTGAATAATAAATTAAATGAATGATAGTTAAATTATTTTTATAATAATTAAATATATATATATATATATAATTATATTACATATATTTTAACAATAAAAATAAATAATAATAGCATAATTTATAAAAAATAATTAGCAACTGATTATTTAAATATAAAAATCTATATAATATGTAGATAATAGTATTACTATTATTTTAATTAAAAAGTTATAAACCTACAAAAACTCAAAACTTCACATTTGATTAAAAAGTTATAATATCCAAGTATATATGTAACCATCTAGCGTTATATATTCACAACCATCTATATTATATATTCAATTATTGTCTACAATATCCAAGTAGAAGGAGGTGTGAAGAAGATGTGAGAAGGTGAATGAGAATGGGAGATGTAATAGATAGGTAGCATTGGAGCAAATAAAAATGGCAACTTGCCTGAGATAATTGAAGTCCTTGATGATCTGGAAGGAGTCTGAAAAGCAAAGAGTATGAAACTTTCTAGAGTAATAATCTTCGAGGTTGATGAGGAAGTGATCTTCAATGGAAGAGTTGAGGCCTATGGCTCTGAAGCATGCACCATCTTCCTTACTTAGGGTGGATTTAGGGTTTCAAGAGCAAGGGGAAGAACAAGCCTTCGTGCACAGTAACCAAAGCATATTTCAAATCATGTGAACCTCCGTAGCGTGAGACGAAGATTCCGCTGATGCTATCAATATTTTATTCATCTTTTCGCGTGGCCGATCAGAACTAAATCAATCAAGAAATGTCAACGGACGAATCCCTGACATGGCTTCTAGTTTGTACTTCTTACTCCTTACCAGTTACCACGCCCACAGTTTTCCGGCTCTCCACCATACATTAGTCAACTCAAGCTTCTTAGAGTCACCTCCATCTCTCTCTCTCTGAAATCTGGTTCCGTCGGAAATTTACCAGGTGAGCTCCTGTTGTATGATATGGATTTGATTCATGCATTAGGCGGTAACTTTGTCTCCCCGATAATCGCTACATATTACTGAGAAATGTCATATCCGCTTTGGTCGCCATTGGAGCGGACGTGATGCTCCGTGTCCCTTGCTTGTGATCTTTGTGTCTCGTTTTCCTGATTTAGTGGCCGTCCTACTCTTTGATACCTTTCAAGCAAGTAATGATAGTGCCTAATCAATTCTTTTCTTCATATTCAGCTCCATCTGGTCACTTACAATCGCCAGTTTTACAGCTGAAAGAAAATTCCGCTGGTTTCTGGAAAATTTGTTAACTTTTGTTGGGGCTGATACCACGTGAATGAATTGAATTCATGATTAAATTCTTCCTTCTTTCTCGCATGGATGCAGCCGTACAATATATATCCATAGATAACCATGAATTGTTCATATGTATAACTGATATTCTTGCAGTTGGAGATGGCGGCAGCAAAGATCATTGGTGCAGTGGTGGCATCTTTTGCCTTTGCATATGCATGCGGAGTTCTGGTTGCTGACAAGAAGGTATTGGGAGGTAGGTTCCTACGGTTGTTTTCCAGCCCAGCCCACTGGTTTAGGGAACTGTATCAGCAGAATGATTAACCTGAATATTATCCAGGTACTACCACAAGCACTATGTCCAACAAGGGCTGGTGGGAGGAGACCGACAAGAAGTTCCAGGCCTGGCCCAGGACTGCGGGTCCTCCGGTGGTGATGAACCCAATCAGACGCCAGAATTTCATCGTCAAGTCCTCCTCTGATCCTTGAGGGTAGATGGAAGCTTGGAACCATGAGTGGGTAGTGCTGTTCTTCTTCTCTTTTGTTTGATCTAGTGTATTACTTTAGTACATGCAGGAAAGAGTGCTTGGTCGTCGGTAGATCAATTTGGATTCCATTTCTCATCTCATCCATAAGATTCCCCTAACGAGACCTTCATCTGTGGGGGAATCCTTGATCTTGTGAAGGTTATCTCTTGTGTAAAACTAATCTGGTCTCACTGACAAGAATCTGAGAGTTTAATTGCTGTCAAATAGGAGAAGATTCTTGCCATGTTGCTACCCTGAACTTGTTTGCACCCAGTTTTTTTCCATGCTTTGTTTGGATAATTAATTAAGAGTGAAGCTTTCCACCTTTGTTTGATTTCATGCTGTCACTGATGATGTAGATGATCTTCTTTATTCAACCTTTACTGCTTGCTGGTCTTCTAATTCTTTTGGCACCAGTTTTCACTTGGGAATTTCACAAGTTCCAAATTTGGAGGTGAGTCGAGTGATTCCTGAGAAGAGATCACAGCAGTCATAACAAATCATATAAAACAACTTAAAAACATGCACCAGATACATCAAAAGCAGCAAAAAAGTGTCAACAAGCTTTTGAAGTTCAGATTACAATTACACTAGGCTTACTTTCCTTGAATGAGAATCAGTCATTGGCAGGTTTACTCTTCCTCTGCAGGAGCTTTGGGTAACATCACCAGCAGCATCCTGCACCTGCAGTTTTTATGAAGAAAAGAAGATTCAATTTTCATGTCCAAATTCCAGAATGTTAGTATCCTTTTTATCTAAAGATTGAACGAAGTACAAGTACACCCAAGTTGCCTAGACTAGTAATGACATCTTCCTGTTGCTGCTGGATAGTCTCCTTCAGCTCCTGAAATTCCTATTAATTATCAAAACAGGGAACCATAATTAGCATCTAATCTAAAACTAGATCACAAGGGCTGTGCATTAAATGGCAATCAGAAAAGCTGAGCTGGCTTTATTAGAATCCAAGCAAAGGAGGACATTTTGAAATAGAAATTGAAAAGAGTGAAACCAAAACCAATAGCCACCCACTATGCTCTATGTATTGATTTCCTAGTGCAATAGAAAAATCAATGGTGAAAATTTCACCGCAATCTTGGCGCCAATAGGAGCCAGATTCTCCTGCAAAGCAAAAGCAGGAGGTTCATAAGAAGAAAAAAAACCAACAGAGACGAGGGAGGCCTCGTGCAAAATGGAGATAGATCCAAAGGAAGAATAGAGTACAGACAGATGATGACAGCGGAGCAAAAGCATTAGAAGGAGAAGCAGCAGCAGCTGAAGGGGAATATGTTTAATCTGTATCCGCCATTGTTGAAGGAGCTCAGGTAATCAGCAGATTCCAACAGAGGTGAGGGTGATCGACGCAAATCAGACTTAAACTACAAACCCTAATCATCACGAGGGGAAGCGCGGGAGTGAAGGAACAAGAGCGAGAGAGGGACCTCGATTTATTTGAATTTCAAAATATGTAGGCTTTGTGAGCGGGTTAGCTCGTTGCCGAATGCTATGCAAAATTGCAAATCAATGCTGTCAAAAGGCCGAGCCGGCCC
The DNA here is from genome assembly GCA_030064435.1 of Trapa incisa. NCBI lineage: Eukaryota > Viridiplantae > Streptophyta > Magnoliopsida > Myrtales > Lythraceae > Trapa > Trapa incisa. Next base: position 3,724,636 of record CM057772.1, read on the forward strand.
GCCAACATTGGCCCAATTCTCACTATCGATCTCAATATTTGAGAGCCCAATTTTATTGTTAGTCCTACCCTATTTTAGCCTTCGGTCTCTTAGTTTTCTTTTTTTAATAATTTAGTTTTATAATTTCACTTTTTACTAAGACTTTATCTATTTTTCGTAAATAAATCAATAATTTAAGTTACTTGAGTGGTTTTTTAGAAGGGGTTTATCAACGAGTGTATCAAATATAACATGATTGCATTCTTGGACTAGACAGGCATAGCTGAGTTTGATGAACGTATTATCAGATTATCCAAAAACATGCGCCCCTGCATTGCATGTTCCCAGCATTAGGCATATTTTTAATACAAATTTTAGATAATAGAAGACATCTGGAAAACAAGTGCCAAAAGGCCAACCTTTCAATGATGCTGGATTGGAGTGTAATAGGGTTTTTATAGCACGAGACCATATTTTATGTTTGTAGAAGGAATACTTAGTGATGTTAGTTCACACATCACAGATAGCAACCATTATACGTAGTAACTTTTACAAGCAATCATCAGACAAATGTGCCAGGAATCACCCCATGACCATGCATGCAATCGGATCAGACTTGAAAGAAAAAAAAAAAGGAACACGCAGGAAGCCAAAATATGAAGCAAACTCCAAGCGGATGATCATCCATACGCGCAAACACACACATGCAAAATCTACTGCAGAAAAAGGGAAATTATCATTGTATCAAATGGGCAAGCCGGTTAAATTAGGGCCGTAATGAAAGGGGAGTCTTTGCAGGGGGGTTTGGACACGGTTTCACATGTCCCGGACCTCGAAGACGTTGCGGTTCTTGACGACGATGTCGTACATGTGCATGGACTTGAGCCTCTGGAAGTCTTTAGGGAGAGAGATGAGGTGGACGGTGGACCTCTTGTGGAACTGGAGGAGGCCCGGGTCGTCGTAATACCTCTCCCACCCGAGGGAGTAGAGCTTCGTCTCAAGGTCGGCGTAGGAAGTGATGACCTCGTTAGACGGCGTGTGGATCAGCACCTTCCGCCTCCCGCCGCCGTGCATCTCCGCCCCGGGGTTCTCCACCAGCCGTATCACCCCGTTGTTGTTGAATACCCACACCCCGGACATTGCTAGAAGAAGGATGCCGTTTAGACAATGGTGATATGGAGAAATCGGTCAAAGGGGTTGAACATATATAGGCAAGTTATTGGAGTACAACTGTTCAACACCCCCACGCCAATCAATCTATTATTGTTTTTGTTGCATTAACAACTAAAAGAATTACTAGCACATATTCTTCCAAATAAAACCTAATAATAATTATAATTAATATAATGTTCATTATAATACACTATTTTATCTCCTTAAATTCAACTAAAATTCAATCATATATTATTATTATTTGTTTTACCCATTAATATAATTATTGGGCATCCAAAATTATTATAATTAGGGCATCATTACAATGGCATTGTCCATTCTATATTAGTGCATAGCTTTATAAATAATGATATGTTACCGAAGAGAATACATTCTTTGAATTGTTTTATACCTTAAAGTTTCAGCATAATCCCACTTTAAATTGATCAAAATGAGAGTTTTAGTAGAGCATAAAGTCACATTGGAAATTTTTTTTTTATATAAAATGAAAATTAGATGCCTATATATTATTTTATTTCCTTTTCTTAGAAGGCAAATATTCTCAATATAACAAATATATATAACACTCTCAACTATGTCATTATCTTATTACTGCCCAAATTAATGCTATTTTGTGAAATGTCTTATTTCATTTTCTTGCCTAACTATGTTGACTTTCAGTATTTTTTTTTCTGAATTTACTTTACAGATATTATCACATAATTGATCACTCGTTAGACTTTCTTTTTGTGCATTTACTAAACTTGTGTAACACCCACTAAAGATGCAGTTGCAGTGTTCTTGGGCACATTGGTATGGCCTAAACTTGGTGCCTTTTGTATATGAAAAGGAAAACCAGAAGCGTATGGGAAGATTGAGCCAAGATGTCATGGATTCGACTTGATATTCTTGCGGCTCGTGGATCAGTCACATCATTAGGCGAGATTCCAGTCAAGATACAACCAGCATCACGAACAATCCAATCTGGCACTCTCACTTCAGATGGTTAACCGTACTCGAAATAGATAGGAATTAGATGAGGAGGACCGCAGCAGTTCTGTGCAGTCGCAGATATAGATTGCAAGGAGAGTGTTTCTTTTGATCGACACGTCGCATTCACCATCTTCCTCGTGACATTTGGTCCCCTCCTCCTCATGGGTCTATCCATGGCCCGCCCTCTCATCCCTCACCACAAAGACAGATTCTGGGGACTCTCTTATCCATCATATCTCCCACCATCTTGCCATCTTTGTATCCAAAGATTCTTTTTGATCATCACAAAAAAGGACCGCCCAATCCCGTACTCCATCTCCCGGCAAACAAACAAACGCTTCTTGCCCATAACATCCACATAAAGAATAATTGGAAAAGAAGAAAATATAAGCGGTCCAACATTATAAATTAGAGTCAAATACTAGTTTCTTGATTTTAGGTCAGCAAGTCAAATGCCAAAGTAACATAATCTTGCCTTTCTGAGGAAAAAAAATAATAATAAGCTTGCACCATATTGTCTTGTGTGTCCATATTAATAGTGTAAGTTTTATTGGGAAATTTGGGTTGGTGCAGTTGGATATATTTGGATGATTGTGTAAAGGTTTGGAGAATTTTCTTGTAAACTTTGGTTGATTTAGTTAGTTTTATAAATAAGGAGAATATATGGATTGAATTAATATGAATATAAGAAAATTTTTCTTATACATTTTTGCCGAATTCAATTCTCTTGATCTTCAATTTCCAATTATTGAGATTTTACAGCAATCTTGAATTCAAATTCTTATGGTGGATGATGATTGGCAAATGGCTTTCCATATCCATATTCAAGGCACATTGTAATTCAACGCACATGGTATAAGCAAGCGCATCACTCTTTCGGTGTTATGAGACCTCTCCGCGCATCTTCGACACCACAAACAAAGAAAGATGCTGAAGAAGAAGCATGTTGGAAGCCAAATTCAAAGACGGGGTGCCATATCATCAAATCAATGATCGTCAAATCCTTTCTAGGTGCTATCTGATAACGAATTAACAAAAGTTGATATGTATGCACTTAACCCATATTATCTACATGCCTTTGATAATCATGGTGGTGCTATATTTGGTTTTGCTCGCATTTTAGAAAATTATGAGTCCAATGTTTCATAAATGAATCCATAGTTGAATGCCCCAGTGGAAGCCATACATATGGTTCTTTGCCAAGGAATAACAATATGATTGTGATAAAAAAAATTGCCGCTGCTGCGTATTCCTTTAAAATAACATATGAAGTTTGGAAAAAAAACATAAAAACAGAGGTTTCAAATGAGTAATGAAATACAAGTTTTTTTCACTAAAATGAAATCTGAATGATTTGAGTAAAATAATGATAATAATAACTATATATTTTACTAAAATGAAGATAATTTGAGATACTTTTTTGATGCGTTTAGATGTATCTTCGCAAAATTTTTGAAAATAAAAATCAAACTTAATTGAATAAAAAATTGAGTACCGGATCAAAATTTAAAATTGAATCGAAATAAAAAATTATTTGAAACTCGATAATAAAAATTAATTAAAGTAAACTATAATAAATCTGAATTATTTTCTTAAATAAAATTATGGATCCGTAAAATAAATTAGTGGAGAATATGAGAATTAAGATATTTGAGAATTTTTCTGAGTGAATGCGGTAATGAAAAATTGAAAAATTATTAGTATAGATGATATAAAATGAGTTAAAAAAATTTAAAAAAATTATTTAGATAAAAAACGTCTAACAGTGTGAAATAAAATTATCTTATATTTGCAACTATATAATTTAATATACTTCAATAAAATATCATAAAATATTAAGTATTAATTATAAAAAATTAACGTAAATGTATAATAGAAAAGAACTCAAAAAAAGTATTATTAAAATGGTAAGATATAGTAGTAAGAATTATAAGTTTAAAACTTGGTTAACTGTATAAATGCTTGAGATATGGTATGTGTTAGAAAAGCTAATAATTTATTAAAAGATGTAAAATACTTCATGTGTAAATTTTTTAGTAGAGGTAACAAATGAGATCATTAGAGTTAGATATTAGTAATCTAATTATTAAGTTGTGAGCCTACCATTACTTATCCCTCTTTAAGAAAGTATCTAAAAAGAGAAGTATTATTACTATAATTTGAGTGTTTTGAGTTACTATGCATAATTCCAAGTTATTTTATAAAAATTTAAGTTAGATGTAAAATTTTAAAATAATGTTAATAATATGATAAATTTGATATGTTAATTCTATATTAATATAGAGTGCTGATAAAAAGCACAATTGTTATATATATTCGATATAAAAATTAAATTATAGTATTATATTAAAATTTTGAATTGTTAAATAAGTTGGCACAACAATTCGATATAAAAATTAAATTATAGTATTATATTAAAATTTTGAATTGTTAAATAAGTTGGCACAACAATTCGATATAAAAATTGAATTAGAACATTAAACTAGCCTATCAGAAGTCAAATCTTAATGATTGAAAGTCTACGTTCACTCTCTCTCAGTAGCCACTTAGGAGGAAAGAACATGGCAAGTTTATAGAATAAGATAATGGTGGCAATTCTATATTCTTCAACAACATGCAACAATTTCATAGGCCTCAAAGTGGCTTGAGAAGGGTGGAGGGACATAAATTCACCAATGTTATAAGTTGTACGAGTTTTTATCAGGTTTTCAAAGTTGGGCAGACATGAATATGGGCACATATTTTCCACCTTTCACCCTAGATCAACCTAACTCTATCTCACGATTACCTTTCCATGATCATATAATTAAGTTCGCTTAATATTCAAGATAACTATATATATATATATATATATATCCACACATCATATTCTAAAATCCATAATAAATGAACTGGTTAATTTTTTTTTTATATATTGCCTTAACTAACTAATATAGCTTAATACTATATTTGAATTGAGCAGTTTGAATGCATGTATTCAATTATACTCGTAGTAAAGTAAAGTGATAGGTTAACAATGTTATAATTTTTTAATAATTAATCATTTGTATGTAAATATAATTGAGCTGAAAAACTATTAATAAAAAATTATAATAATAAATTTAGTATTTCAATTAAATTAAATAATTTGTTAGAGTATATATAAAATTAAATTAAATTATATATATTATATACTAAAATAATATATTATATAAAATAATTAAATTATTATAAAAAATAATAATTAATATATATTTTATAACTATAATAAAAATAATATAAATCTAAATCATAAATTATATTTTATATATAGTACATTATATTTTTTTAATGTATATATAATTTTATATAAAATATTATTAATATATAAATTTATTTAAAATATATACCAATACAAATAAATAAAAAAATAATAATATAAACTAATTCAATAATAGTATTAAATTAATTTAAATAATAAATAAAATAATTACTCCAAAATTTAAAGTGATTATATGGTAGGATAAATAGAGTGATTTGAAAATATTTTTATACCACTCCAAATCACTCTCTCCAAATTTGGTCAATTCAAATAAAACGCAAATGATAAATTTATATCTAATAAGGGTGGGAAAAATAATTTGGTGAAAATGGTAATTTGATTGCAACTATATTAGAAAATGTATATAGTTTAAATAAGAAAGAATGAATAAATTTGAATATGGATGATGATGAAAATAAGTTAGGGTCAACAAAGTGTATTGTTCCATTAATAAACTTTAAACAGTTATTTTACTTGCAACCATTCTTTTTTATATGTAGATCTCTTACATTATATGTTATGGTAAATAAAAAAAACTTTGATTATGGATCCTATTAGCTACACACATGGATGAAACATGTAAAGTGGAGTGTGACTATGAACGAGGAAATAACGACACTTTAACAGTAGAATTGTGTGAAACACTTCACACAACTGAACTTGTAAAACAAGATTTATTCAACTGATGGGTTTAAATTTTCTAAAAATCTTTTTTCTTGTAGTGAAACTTATCTTATTATCTCTACTAGGTTTAAATGAGAATTTTGCAGATAAACATTAGTAATGCTTTTTTAAGAAATATTTTCGCATAACATTAATATCCCCATTTTCCCCATGCAATTATACCAACATTCCATTTTCCTTAGTAGAAATCTCCCACTCTTTCCACATATTCAAATCACATGCTGGGTTATGGGTTCCATTATTAATCATTCATGAATCTATCATTATGTTTAATTGAGCACTTTACTCGACCAACAGTTTGTCAAGTGATGGAATATACGGTTCTATCGAATTTCTAGAGATTAGATTGTGAGGATCAAGAAAAATATATGCACAATAATTGGATATCACCAAGACCTTGTGACATATATATATATATATAGACCTCCAAGTGCTAGGGGAGGAACCCACAAATCTTAATCCAAAGATGTCGACATGACGTGATGATATTCTCTCCAAGCATCAAAGTCTAAAATGTGACTATATATATATATATGTATATATATTATTTTTCTTTCCATTTCATAGTAAAGTATCTTTTTCATCTCTCTACATAATATTATGCATCACATAATCTTTGCTATATCATGTTTTCAGCTTATTTTCAGTCATTTCTATGCCATTTTTACTTTAATTCTAACAATAATTTTATGATAATTATTATGGGAATCTTAAGAGAAAGGAACCGATGGCGCCATGGGTCGATATAGTGGAATACTTGACAAGCAAACTTAGGCCACCAAAGTTATCTTCTACATGAAGCCATCCATCCATCCATCCATCATTGAATTTATTCTCCAACCCAATTCTCCAAGTTCATAACATAAATAATACTCACTACTAATAATTAACCATTTTAAATATTCCTGAAAATTTCCAATCTGAATAATCAAGATTACCATTCTATGTATAGGTGTCGTTGCACTTTATTATTAATACCCATCAACTATTGTTCTATTTCTGCCTACTGAACACACCCGAATGGTTCTCCCAAAAAGAAAACAATTCTCAAAAAAAGAGGGGAATTTGCTGATGCCAAGAGAGAATATGGATCATTGGTTACATCTAAAATAAATAAAGATGGGAAGAAGCTTTTCTCTTTGGGTAAATATTATCATGAAGAATAATGTGGACTGGATTTGGTGGACTAGCATATGTGCTAGCTTACCTTTGAACTTTGAGGGTGTTCTCTCTACAAATAATAATATATTCAAGTGGGTGGAGGATATATAGCCACGCCAGTGCAATTCCAAGTCAGTCAGTGGTTAATAGACATTGACGTGGCTTACATCTCTAACAAATCGGACAAAACTAGCTAGCAATTAGCATGATGTCGGTCATATTGCACATTGCTTTCTTCTGGTGTATTATTATGGCGTTCTCGGGTGGGTCTTCGGTTTGGGCTTAGGTCTAGGCCGATTAGTGCTTTGCATAGACCCAAAATGCTAATTACAAAATTAGACCAGCCCATGACACCGTGCTCTGGGCTATTTTCCCCTCCACTACAACGTAATATCATGTACATAAAAAAGTATTTTTTAATATAATAGAAGGATTATATTAATATATATATATATATATAATAAAAGGATAGGGTTCTGAGTTTACTGACTGGATTATTTTGAGATTATTTTTAAAACTTGAAACTTATTTTACTGAATTTATTGTTTTATTTGATCTTTGAAGGTTTGAATTGAGTTTATTATATTAAAATTGATGTGTGAATTTATACGAGTTTTCAAAAAGTGAAAGTCACAATCTATATTTTTAAACTAAATTTATTATGAATTATGTGTAGAATAAATGTATGGTATACACCAACCTTATGGATAGTTTGTGAGATGTCATATTTCTAAATTGTGAATAAATAACTCTATGCAGTTTCCCATATGGATAGCGAGGCAGTGGTGGAAGAATCAAAATATTTATTAAATGATCTCATTGACTTGAAAAATGAGAGAAATGAAGGACCATTGTCATAGTAAGTAGTAACCCCATCTGAGTAAAGTGAGAGCTAGTCAATAAATGATCTCATTGACTTGAAAAAAAGAGAGAAATGAAGGACCATTGTCACAGTAAATAGTGACCCCATCCAATCATATTGTACCAGTAAAGTAAGAGCTAGTCAATAAATGTCTTGGAGGTCAACTCTTAGAGTAAATTAAAGTGGATGAGCTTTTCTGCAACAAAGGAAAAAACATCTTGTGTTTTCTAAAAGTAATAGCATGCATTAAAGGAAACATTTATTAGAAAGATATATTTTCTAAAAAACACTATATATAAAACTTCAAAATAGTTGATTTTATATTAATAATTGTACTAGATATTTTGTTACTTATTCAAATAGTATTATGAGTTGAGTGTAATTAAAGTGATATTTTTTAATTAAAACTTCATACTTTCATTATCTCAAATTTCCGTAAACATGTGAGTTATCTTATATGATTTTAAAATTGTAGTGTTAATGTTTTTATTTGAACATTATGTACTCGATATATTATGGTAGTTTGGTTCGTAGAGTTATAATATAATGAGTGGAGGTACGGGGCCCATAGATTACGGGTCGGGTTTGACATTGTGCTTGGACTTGGACAGGAAGGGGTTGAGCTAGCCGCAAAGGGTTGCATAGCATAGGTCGAGTGAAGCTAGTTCCTTCCAACTCACCAGATCTAGGGACGGTTTCCAGTGAAGGATGGACAATGACCAGAAGGGTCGGATGGGCAAGCCTATGAATGGCTTTTCAGCCCAGTTACCCGTCTGAATAGAAAAAACCATTCGATCAGAAAAACCCAAGAAGCGTGCACTAGCACGATTATGGTTCCCAAGAGATGACGATTATGGTTCCCAAGGCTCGAAAATAGAGACTTGGGGATGGGACACCATCATGAATGAATGAAGCCAAGAGAGGCATGAGAGTGGTCGACTAAGTCAACTAATATATCCGTTGGGCATTTGGGGGCAAGAAACATCCAAAAATTGTAGCTGGAATTGATGTGCTATTTTTTTTCACTTTTATATTATCGAGCTTGATTGAAAAAGTGATAAATGGAAGATGGAAGAAAACAAGAGAGTTGGAAGAGACGTTGGTGCTGTGAATCCAGTAGGCAAGGTCGACATCAATGGTGCCATATAATAGAGAATATTGAGAAATGTGCCATCCACTGCCATTCCACTGCGTTCCACTGCATTGAATAGAACGAATATTATGTGGTCCTATGTGTATTATTGTAGGTAGGATTAGCTGGCAGAGATGCCCTTCTATGCCAGAGGAAGGATGATGCCCAAACGCAGGTGGGTCCCACGGGTATCGACGTGGTGGTGGCTCCCTCCTCGAGTAAGGGTGCAGCCAGCATGGTCACGACAAACATGGGCCAGCAGTACACCCCACACTCCACAGGCATCAGAAGGGAAAAAATTAAATGCCAGCAAGAGTACAGCATAAATAAGGACCAAACCAGCTAGCATGAAGAATTGATCGGACGATGCGTGGCGAAAAAGGAGAAAAGCCCAATGCATGAGCTTATTTGAATGGACCGGTGTGAACGTGGCCAAGATCAGTGGCCAAGATCAGCCAATACTGCTTCCCAGCCTGCCTGTAATTAATCAATTATTACAAGTACTTTTCCTCTGCACTCGTCAGTCACCCCCGCCTGCCATTGGCGAAATGAATTGGGGGCACCCATGTGGATGATAAGACGATTTTACCCCTCGTTTGGCCCACGACAGAGATTTTCCCTTTTCCTTATTCTTGGTCTCATTATATCATAAGGCTCCAAAACTCGCAAAAAAACAATATCTCGAAGGGTGCAACTTGCGACCCGTGACTGTCTTTTTGGTACATCATTTTTATAAATCATATATTTTATTTTTTTTGGAAATTTAAATAATAGGGTAAATTGTCCCAGAATATAATATTTTTTTAAATTATTATATATATATATATTAAATTATGGCATAGAAAATTATGATGTTTTTTTTAATTTTTAAATACATAAATATTTTCAACCAAATAACATCATTCATATTTTTAAATAATTACTAAAGTTTATATATATTTAAAATAATTTGATAAAATATTATGCTTTTATATAGATAATTTACTCTATATAATATAATATTATGATGATAACAATTGTACCATACAAATTTTCCAAGATTTTTTTTGTATAGACGATAGCTTGCAGAAGAAGTCTACCATCACTCCTAACCTTTGAGTATTCCCACAGAGTATTATTAAGTACTGAATAAAACGTTCATTTATCAATTCAACTATGTATAAACAGTTTTTTGCTCTGATGGGGAGAAACGGTTAAAATTAGGGTTTTCTGTTCATTAATTATTTAATTAGTAAAATTAGGGTTTTTATTACCACTTATTAGCATAATCATCCATTCCATACTCCTTTCAGTAACAGACACACACTCAAAGATAGTGAAAATGGAGGGCGCTCCCCGGATTAATCAAGGATACATACGGGGACAAAAGATTAGGAGTGTTGGAATACTCGACCACCATCGAGATTGTTTGGACGCCGACTTCTCTTACTTTAATCCACTTCTATTTGTTTACTTAAATTGGTATTTATTTGATTTTGGCATCTGAAATATTAGTCGAATCCCTTTTCGAGTATCCTGTGTTACCGTTCATTTGCTCTGTTACTTTAATAAATAAAAAACTTGCTTTGAATGTGATGATATCTCCATTTATCATCAGTAAATGAGTTTCTGTATTTTTCAAGTAACTTATATTATCAATCAAGTATACAACTAATAAGTAGATTTTATCCGTTAAAATAGTGTTAATCATCCCAATGGAATATTAAATATAAATGATCTCACTCACAATTGGTAAGTAGGTTTTCATTTAATAAAAGTATTTATCACTCCAACCGAGTATAACATTAAATATGACCACTCACCTTATATCCACAGAAATGTTTATAATGAAGTGATTTCCAAGTATACGTCCCTAATTGGTTTTATTGGTATTTCCATACTCCGATACTTACCAATTTTCCTTAAATTTGTTTGTTGCATGATAGATGTCGAGATTGAAAATTTTATACGTAGTGAGTATTAATCTCGTGGATCTAATATGATTTTTAAGATGTGAATACGGGTTAGTGAACCGGTTAGTTCTCTTCTACTTTAATTACTCTTTTAGCTCATTTGGTTTCGATCTAATCAATTTACATTTTCTTAAATATTTTATATTAAATAGTCTATGCAGGCGCACTAACTTTAGATATTTATGATAGGTTTATAGAACTAATACTATAAAATACTAATAGTTTTGTATTAAACTAAATTAACATAATTATATTATTTTTTTCACCTAAAATAATTTAATATACATTTATCCTATTTATTTTATTTCGATAAATAGAATAAAATTATAAATATGTATGGTTGAATTTTTATAAAATCTAGGCTTTTTAGTACTATTTTAATTTTATAACTGTTATTTTATATAGTACAAAATTATATAAATCATCTTTTATATCGGTATTTACTTATTAGTATAATTAAATAAAATTATTATTTAAATTGTTCATGTAAACTTAGATTTTATTTTTTTTATAAAATAACTATATTAGTACTTTTAATATCTTAATAAAATTATTTGTGTATTTATTTGATAATTATATAAGTTTTCACTTTTACTCTCATATTATCAAATTAAACTAGTGTATACTCCCGTGAGAGAAAAAAGAAAATTTTATAAGAAAATAAATTAATTTTTTTGTTATAAAAAATAATTTATGTAATAAGGGTTGAAAGCAGAATTATAAAAAGTTAAGATGGAATCATATTTTTTGTAAATATAATTTGATTTAAGAACAGAATTTGAGAGATTATTATTGTAATAAATATAAAATTTGAATTAATTTAATTAGATATATATCCGATTTAAATTTATATACAATAGATCACACACTTGAATATGGGTCCAAAATAAACCTATCCAAATCTCACTTAAACTTAAGTTCAAATTCATTTGATTAAGTAAGCCCTAAAATAGGAATACGAAAACAAGATTTTATGGGTAATTTCGAAATTTGGGTAGATTGGCCGAGCGCCCAAATCTGATATACGAGAATAGAGTCTGAATGTACAAGCTATCGTAGGCAGTGGTGAGAGAATGACAGAGTACACCCGGTTTCACATTGCCGAACCCTATCCAATAGAAGACAGCAGCAGAACTATGGATCGGTCAAATCGACCCAAACAAACAGACAGTCTGACTGACTGCGTGTCCACGTGCTTATTCACCTGATCGGCAATTATTGGAATGATTGGTTACCCGGTCAACGTAACAGTTAGTTGGAATGGTTACTACGCATTCTCACTCACTCACTCATGTGCTCATTTTGTCTAACACGTGCAATTATTACTCCCCTTCACCCGACAAAATCAATTAAAAAGTATATAGAAGAAAGATCTTCTCGATTGTTACACTGACCAATCTCCCACGTCCCTCCGCATCTTTCCGTCCATCGATTCGAGGCATTTTGGACGTTTTAGCTTGCGTGTACGGTGGGCCACGTGCACCCTCGACATGCTGAAATCGAACGTTCCTTCGTTAGTCGCTATACTCATTATCACATCCACATAAATCCATTGTGATCAATCCTATTTAATTAATAATATATTTTAATTTATAAAAATAAATTTTATATATTAATTTAAATTTTATTAAAATATAAACTAAAAAAATATAATAAAATAAAAAAACTAATAAATTACAACTATAAAATATGGTAGATGCATTTTGGATAAAAATATAATTTAATTAGATAATAATAAAAAGAGATATGTTAAGTAATATTAAATAATAAGAAATCATTAATTAAAAAGTAAAATAATATATATGTTAAGTAGTTGCTTGTTGGCCAAGCAACTACTTCTCTACTTATACACATGATAATATATTTGAGTTACATGTACTATACACTAACAAATTCTCCCCATATTTGTTTATGTGGTTGGATTGTCCAATGACATATTTTTATATGTCAATCAAACCATATATAAAATATGTCATTAACCATTTCAACCCGTAGGAAAAGAAAGAGTATAAATTATTACTTGTTTAAGGATTTATGTATCACCTACATCTAGCCCATCTATATTGTGACTTATTCAACTAATGGGGGTGACCAAAAGGATGATGATAGGGTGACAGTGAGATCGAACACAGTGGAACATTTTTCGGTTGTGCTCGTTACCAACTTCGATATTTGGCGCGTAATAAACGACCACCGGTAAAGCAAATTGTCCAAAATAAATTTAATATTATGGAAATACTAAATAGTCCATAATTTAAATTTTTTGTTTAATATACATTTTTAATATCTATATATTTTTCTTTGCGCAAAAAAATATTATATATATTTTTAATAGTTCACATAAAAATATTTATAATATTGGGAAGGAAAATGACAACCTGCAGAAACTATTTAAGTGAGAGGAAGAGAGGGAGAGAAGAAAACCTGTTGGAAGCCAGTCATTCTCTTTGCAAGAGAAAGCAACTCAGCTTCATTCTCTCTCTGGTGTGGAACGCGGGAGCTTGATCGGTGCTAGCGCCCCTTCGCCACTCCCTTTCTGATTGTCTGTACAATGGAGCTGTACAGAGGCTCTGGGAAAGAGGTTCTATCATCCGATCCGTCTCCAGAGAGGACTAGGCCGGAGGCGGAGACAGGACTCGTAGGTGAGTGGCTTCAGTGCTCTGCATTTCAGTTCCTCTTTACATTCGAAGTGAGATAGGAAGATTGGCTGGCGGGAGTGCGATAATGTGAATTTGGCCTGATTGAGTAATTATTTTATTCGACTACACAGAGGGAACGTGGCCGCTCCATCTGGAAGACGAGAGATTGTGCCCTGAGCTGCCCACTGAGGTAAACTGCTTCTATTACCTCAAGACCGGATTCTGCGGCTATGGTGCTGTGTGTCAGTTCAATCATCCACCACGACGAGACCCGGTAATTTCCATTTAACAGCTCTTTTTTGGGCCTGATTTTCCCTGATTCTCGTAAAGTCAATCAAGTTTAGAATGATCTCGTTTCCTCAGTGATCTGATGAACTGTTGCATGCATGTACGCTGATAAATTTTCATTGATCGGAACAATTTCCTTTCAGCTGTACTTATTGTTAAAGCGCTTCAATCTACTTTAGGACAGTCAGAATACTGATCTGTCACGGAGTTATAGTGCACTGGCAGTAGTTGAAGAGATATTTTCTTACATTCCAAAGTGATATGCTGCTCAGGTGATGAGAGCTGCTAGAACTGGCGCTGTGGATTATATACCACCAAGGGGTCATACACTATGCCAGGTACTTCTATTTTGGCCATTTTTCAATGATTACGAATGCTTATGACGATAAGTGCAACTCTTGCTAATTCTGGACCGATGTCCAACCTTTCCATGAATGATGGATGATATGTAAAAGATGTCAGTCAGATTTGATGTTACATAGAGAAAATTTGAGTCACATGTAGAAAGTAGATATTGTTGGAATATGTAACAATAGGATATCAGTAATCTGTGAAGTGTCAGGTGGATTTGCTTGTTTTTTCCTCCCTTCTACATGCATCACATAAATTGCAAGGTTAATCAATATGTCAGTTGTTTTTTTGGTTCACTTACCCATGTGCATTTTATGAAATTGCAGTACTATATGAGGACGGGTACATGTAAATTTGGTGTGTTCTGTAAGTTCAACCATCCAACCCAGGGAAGTGTTTCTACTGCTCTTGTTTCACTTAATTCTTGTGGCTACCCTTTACGCCCGGTTCGTTCTTAACTTCTGTTCCTTTTCAATTTTGTCTTTATAGCACAGATGCTTTACTGTCAATATTATTATTCAGATTATCGGAGTCACATATTATTTATGATTATTTCTGTTGATTAATACCAGGGTGAAAAGGACTGTCCCTTTTATATGAAGACCAGATGGTGCAAGTTTGGTGCAACATGTAAATTTAACCATCCACAGCCTGCTGATATCCCAGTTTCCATGCCATTCCCAGTGCAGCATCCTGATCCAACGCCTGCATCTTTTGTGGGGCCTGTGCATCCACCTTCTGTCCATTCATCTCAACAATATGGTGCCATGGTTACAGGGTCTTCTCTCTTGCCATCATATGTTCCAGACCCTTCCAGTCATGTGCTTGTTTCACCAGGGATGATATATTACCCTGGATGGAGTCCTTATCAGGTAGCTGTCCGAGAGCTCTTGACCAGCTTAGTTTGATTTTTTTTTTCTTTTGGGTTATTTATTTACTAATAGAGCAACCTGCCCAGGCAACTGTGAGTTCTGCAGCCTCTCCAACTGTTCAGCCAACTACCTGGCCAAGCTCATTTTATGGAACAGTGCAATTCTCTCCTTCCGTATCTTCTTCCTCTGGACTTTATCAACCTCCACTTTCCTCTCTTGCTGCTTCAAGTGGGTCCCCGGAGGAACAGTCATATCCCCATGGACTTTATCAACCTCCACTTTCCTCTCTTGCTGCTTCAAGTGGGTCCCCGGAGGAACAGTCATATCCCCAAAGACGGGGCCAGCCAGAATGTCAACATTACATGAAAACAGGAGATTGTAAGTTTGGATCCAAATGTAGACACCATCATCCAATATATCCGAATATACAAGAATCAAATATCATTCTCAGTTCGATGGGTTTGCCTCTCCGTCCGGTAAGATTTCAGCAGAACTCATCTTTGATTATCTCATCTGGGCATATAGGATCTATATTGGTTGGAATTCTGTAGTGGCCTAGCCATTAGATTCTTTCTGTTTTTTTATTCTTTAATGAATAAATTGAGGGAAGGTTCTATATATTTGCAGTTTGATGTTAGTTCACAATGTTAAGTGAAGATAGATGTACTTTTAAGACTTCCAAATTTAACGTCCTATGAGTATGCTTGAGCTTGATTTTCGTATGGTGTAGATGAGGGGTAACTACTAAAGAATTTAGTGCTCTTTTTGCAACGACCTTGAAACTCTGTCCAGGATAGGTTACCATGGTGATTTATGATTTGCACTATTTGATGGAACATAATGTCTGTTGATCTCTCTTGGACAGAGAACAGCGTAGACTATAGATAGATAAAACACCCGTGGCAATTGATATGGAGTTAATCCTATCATTCATATCACATAATTCTTACTGCCTTTATGTAAAACTGATGGCATCACTTGTAAACAACGATGTGAGTGGACTGCTGAGAGTTATTTTCAATTTCTGAACGAGTGGAACAAGGGCAACAAGGACTTATCGAAAGTTTTGATGTTCTCTTGAATTTTTGTTTGAATATATTGACACTTTAGATTTTTCTGTGGCTGCATATATAATCCTAGTAGAAATCTCTGCATGTATTTGTACCTGTGCATCAAAACATTTTTTGCAGCTATATGTTACCCACAAAATATGATTAAATTTATGATAATCTTATATAGAAATTATGGGAATCTGATTTTATTGATATGGGCTTCTGTTCCTGGCTGACCCTTGAGTTGCTTACACACATTCATATCTTAACTATTAATGCCTTACACAAAAAATTATACAAGTTTCATTTTTTTATTGCAATCTGGTTGAAATTTCTGGTGGTCCCAATTTTAGTTGAACTGATAACTTTGAGGCTCCACTTTATTCTTCAAATTAATGGAAGAATCTGCATTTTATTTTTTTTGTATTGCTCGCTCAGCAACTGAGACTTAGCTTTCTCATCACTATTGTCAGCATTTAATGGATTCTGAAAATGTTTCCTTCCTATCTGTGAGAAAGAGAAAAAAATTTCTTCCTGATTTTCAGAGTTGTTGATGCATATTTCTGAGAAATTTTTTTTCCTTTAGCATATTAAATTCTGTTAAGTTTAGTGTTCCGCTATGTTCTTGGATTCCTCCAACCTTTTTAAATCAGATAGGTCAACTGCTAGACAAATGCACACCTATATTTCTCCTTTTAGCATTATGCTACAATAGAGCAACATTTGCTAGCTGAATCTTTGAACATGATCTTAAAGTATCCATCAAATTCTCACCTTAGTTAATCTTTATTTTCAGGGTTCTGAGATTTGCCTTCACTTCCAACAGCATGGAAACTGTAAAGATGGGCGGCTGTGCAAGTTTGATCATCCTATGAGCGAACTCAGTTACAGCCCCTCTGCTTCTTCTCTCTGTGACATGCCTGTAGTTCCTTATCCTGTTAATTCTTCTCTTGGTACCTTAGCTCCCTCATCTTCTTCCTCGGATTTGAGGCCTGAAGGTACATCTGGGCTCACCAAGCGAGGCTCTGTTTCCTCCAGATCCCCACTCCCTCCATCAACCAGTGCATCAAATGCTTCTGTTAGTTATATTCTCTCTAGGGATGAACCGATACAAGATCTATCTGAGGAGAATATAAACCCTTCAGCTATTAGCAAGAGCATATAGAGGATGGGATCTCAAGCTAGAAGGAAAAATAAGAGTGTTGGGAAGGATTATGTATCCACAATACTCTGACCATCCTTAGGAAGATCCATTTTTCTCTTCTGCTGTGGACATCGGGAAGTGGGCAGCTTCACTTCTCACACTGCATTTTAAATATTCAGTATCCATGCTCGGGTGATTGCATTTCTTCTCAAATAAGTTCTTTATTTCTTCTTTATTGATTTCTTTTGGATGGCAGTGTGCAGCCCCAAAAGAAATACATTTCTCCAGTTTTTGCAGCTCATGTTTATTTATGGCGCCCTTTGTTTGGACGGGCAAAGAAGACGAGTCATGTGGCAGCAGACTCTGCCCTATCTCCTATATTTGTGCTTGGAGACAGGCTTCTGCACTTAATAAGGTGAAAGTAGGGAATATGAGGCTGTCCCTGGTGGAATCCCCCACTACATCATTCTTTTCGGTTCCAGGGTTTTATGAGTATGCTCATGAAATAAAAAAGAAGCAACTGCAAAGGCAATATCTGCCTAGACTTTGAGATCAAATGCTCTGAATGGCTTCATTCTGATGCATTTCAGAACTCGGTTAATGATCAACTGCCCATGTCTCTTTTTCTGTTGCACGTTGTGCTTTCTTTGACGGATGCTTGGCTGTACTGCTCTTCATTTTCGAAACAACTTCTGCTATGTGATTGTTTTTTATGGAAAATCCAGTTGATGGGATATATCTTAATGAAATATTCTACTTGTGTGTTTAGAGTTCATCTTGATTGCCAGGCTTGCTAAATGGAGTCAATGTATGTATCTCAATCTGACTAGGGAATAGACATGAATGCATTTATGATGATGTCCTAGGTGAATTTGTGATAAATCTTTTACATCCGCTGAACTGAACATCTGTTATTTGCATGTGCTAGTGAACATCTACTATTCCAGCATAATACACGAGCCCTATTGCTCAGTAGATGACAGAGGTAAGGGTGTCTCAGGGCCCTCTGGGCTTCGCAACATCAAGTTTCTGTGGGCTGCCCGTTAAGCTATTCTCAGGGCTTGTGTGGCCGTCCTGTGCTTCTGTGCCCATCAGTTTCTACACAATGAATTTTGCTGCCTACTCTTAGAGACCTGACATAAAATCGACATGGGCCTCACCGTTGGATGATGAATCACATGTTTCTTCCTTCTCTGACTTCACAGTTCCGTCTAGCAACTCACAGCCAACAAATTTGTCAATTAGGGTTTTCTTTCCTGGGTCTCTTTTATTTTCATTAGTATTATTATAAGGGAATATCTAGTGAGCCCCCACTCACAAGTTCTTGTGGATCTTAGCAGAGGACACAGGAATCCAGTGGGGCTACGCCCAGCTGTGATGCAAACTCTCTTTTCTTGCACTTATTTGTTCTTATGTGATCGATCGTCCCACCGACATGGATTTGCGAACCACAGATTACTATGTCCCCTCGGTATCTGACTGCAAACGATCACGTCGGTACGGGCATGCACTGCATTGCACCCTTTACCTTAGATCTACCATTCATTAGACATATGACCTCCTCGATATTTGTATTGCTTACATGAGCAGAGATCCAATTCTATACTTATAATCTGGTGACTCTGAATATCACTTGCCACCGTCCATCCAAAAGGGTTTGTATTTCTCATACTTTTTTTCTGTGCAAATCATGATCATTCTCGACAAGATCTGCATGTCGGAACAGTCGGTTTTTTATATATACATTCCGCCCCTGCTGCAAAGCTAAACTAGCCTGCTGGACAAGAGCAGTGTGTAGTGATTTTCAAGGAAATATGTAGGGTTTCCCCTTTGTTTGGGCTCTACGTACAGCTATACGGCGCACAAGATATCTTATGGTCCCCTATGATCAAAGAAGCTCCAACGTTTATCCCCACAATCATTATATGCATATATATATATATATATATATATATATATGCGCGCGCTAGGCCCTAAGAATTTGAGTAGAAGGTCCGGGAGTTGCATGCCTAGTATTTGAAGTTACAAAGGAGGAAGGAAGGAAGGAATACTGTTATACCATTGCATATTTATCATACAAATATATATTATAAAATATTTATGGATGTTGGTGGTGGGATTATGGATGAGTCCCAAATCCCAATGAACCCCTTTTAAGAGGTCTCTTTTCTTACAAGTCCCTTTTAAGATGTCTCATTCATTCAAAGGAAATGGCATGATCTTGAAATTGAATTTTTGGCCTAAGCAGAGCCCTTAGGAGTACAAGGCAGGCCTGCCCATTTCTAGGACTCCCACTTTTCCTTTTCATCACTTTTTTTCACCAAACTCACCCCACCTAATTAAAGGGTGCATTGGCCCCTCATCCTAACCTTTTGCATCAATGGTTTGTCTCTATTTTTCAAAGCCCTTTGAATTGACCAATGTTGGTGGTGTGTCGGGTCAGGAATTACCTGTCTCACAGTCATTGCTAGATGCTCACTCTACATTAGTTTGTTGTAAGACATGGAAAAAGAAAAACTATGCTGGTATGATATCACCTCTTTCACAACTCCAATGCTCATTTGCTGCTTCAACTGAAACTGAAAACCATTCAACCCAACATTGTAAAGACGACACACGAGTCCTCCTTTCTGAAACCATCTATTTCTCCATCATAATAGAGGGAGGACATCTATTATTCCAGACGTTTATGGACAATCAATTCACAAAGCAAGGAAGATCTTATAACTTTTTTTTGCAGCATTAGAGCTACCACATTTTGCTCTCCAAACTGTTATGTGAAGAGCTCGCTTCCTGGTGTAATTGTAGCAGTGCCCTCACCCATGAGTGTGGTCAAGGCCATCTCTTTCTCACTGATCCTTTCGAGTTCAAGAACCACGGCATCCATCTTCGGGCGCTGTTTCCCCGGAAGAGCAACACATAGCAGCATCAGCCGGATGAAGTCTCGGATTCCTTCGGCCGTGAATGTCCCCAGCAACTGAGGATCCACTAGACTACCCGACTTCTGTCTCGATTCTACCTATGGAAGAGACTTTCAAGACTGTAGATCCATGCTTAAGATAATGAAGGTCATGTGTAATTTTAAGACAGCACCTACCCACTGCATTAAGGTTCCACGAGGCCCCAGCGTTTCTGCATTAGGAGCCCCTACTCCAGTCACGAGCTCCAACAGAAACACGCCAAAGCTGTACACATCGTTCTTCTCCGAGAAGATTCCCGATTGCTCTGCCCTGATAAAAAATAAATTTATATAGATTATTGAATGGTACCATCTTCCAAATTCAACTAGAATTAAAATCCCAGTAAATAAAGGATTAGTTAGGGCGGCTTACTCTGGATCCTTGAAAGGATCAGCCGATGCTTGAGAAGAAGGGCCTGCCTCTTCTATTCTTTCCAGCAGGCTTGAGAGACCCGCATCCGAAACCTTTGCTATGAAGTTCTCATCGACCAGCACGTTGCCAGTCTTAAAGTTCCTGTGCAGCAGTGGAGGCTTGAGACTGTTGTGCAAGTGGGAGAAGCCTGCACTGGAGAGGAAGAAGAGACATGGCAATTCTTATAAAATTCTTACAATGTGAAGACAGATAGACAATTTAGCTTTTGTACGAGTTCTTCATTATCTACCTTTAGCTGCATCCAGAGCGATCGACAGTCTCCGCTTGAACTCGAGTTTGGTGGTCGGATTTTGTCCTGGTTCTTCACTGTTAGTCTCTCTGCAAGTTTACTGATTCTACTTTTCTTGAACAACAAGGAAATTAATCAATGAACCATTAAGACCTTAACATACCATAGTACAGGTGGTTGCTTATGCTTCCATTTGGCAAGTACTCGAAGACAAGCATCTGGTACCCGCTCTCAATGCAGTACCCAAGAAGAGTCACCAGATTTCTATGACGAATCTCCAGCAAATTTGACACCTCAGAAATGAATTCCCTTCTAGGGGATCCTGCACGCTTTTTAATTGCCACGACAGTTCCATCACGGAGTAATCCTTTATACACAGAGCCGAAACTTCCGTATCCCATCAAATTGCAGGCATCAAACTGCTTAGTAGCCTGCTCCAACTCTTCCATGGTGAACTGCCTCGGTCCTGATGACCGAGCAGTTGGACCTGAGCTGCCTCCCCGATTCCACTCCACTTCTTGAAAGAAAAGGGAAACCATAAATGAAACACACCAAATGACAAACAAGGAAGTGAAATCACTTCCCTTGATTCACAAATCACAATACTGAAACATGACACTCTTCTGCTGCCAATAAAATAGCATAATGCAGGGGCTTTGATCATAAAAAATCAGCTGAAATCATGATATAAAGTGAGGAATCATTCTCCATGCTCGATCCTGCAATGGGTAAATAGATAGATACTTGCCTAATGTAGATGGGTCCGAAGAGCCCGTCTCTGAACCTCTATTTCTTCCATGATTTGACTTGCAGAAACACAAGAGGATAACAACTGCAGCCACAAAGATAACTGCTGCAGCTCCTCCAACTACAACCACAACGGAACTCAACATACCCGTGATTCTTTGCAGTATCAACGGATGGAGACGGAAAACAGTGACACAGGTGAGAAAAAAATGAAGTTTTTCGGGATTCCGAATTCACCCGTGCTCCTGACGATCGCCTGACTGATGTAAGGATATAAGAAACTGAGCAGATATTTGAAGAAAACTGATTTGCTTTCACTTTCTGATAGGAGGAAAGCGCCTTTGTTTGCTGAATGATCAGAACCTTTATATATGAGGTGCGAGAGGTGAAAATCTTATTATGAGAAAGTTGAGAGGCCAAAAGCTATCAATCCAACTGTCAACAAGGCTCCATTAGTGATTCCACCAAGTGCTCTACTTGAGACAATTTACGCACTGTAAAAACGCAGTGCTAAATTAGTCCCCTTCACTTAAAACAACTGTGATGGACGGACCAGAGCGAATCTTTTTCCAAAATCGAACAGGTCTGTGAGAGCGACCCTAGTTGGACTGTTGGAGGGGTGTGGCTTTTCTAGGAAGACATAATAATTAGAAAGATCGGTATTATAGAAATCAAAGCGGCTTCTCCTCTGATGAAATCACTCAGTCGTCCTTTTTGCTTCTTTCATGTCATATCTGATCTGGAAAGAAGGGAGAGTTGAGAAAAAGAAAAATTTTCAACTCTGGTTTATACAGTACAATATAGAGACAGACAGAGAATGGGGTCATGACAGCTCGCCCGAACACCAAGACATAATAAGCCTCTGGGTAATTCTGCAGGATCCATTTTTCGTGTTTGCTTTTTTTTTTCGGCCTCATCATTCACATAAATCATCCCTATTCCAACTGGCCTTCTCTTTTTGCTTGATACCCTTTAGTTTCTCCTTTTATGTCTCACAAGTTCTTATTAAGAACTTCTGTTGATGTATTTGTTTGTGACTATAACAGCAAGTAAGAGTGGATTCCCTTGGTATGGTTATTTGGAGAAGAAATCTTCTACTTTTATCACAAGTGCGTCCAATTGTTACTCACGCCAGCAGTCGACTGATGTGATCTGACTTGATCATTTCGCGATAAACTCAAACATGGCAGGTAGCTGGATTTTTCGGTCGGCATGACACTGTGAATGGGAAAAAAACACAACTTTTACGGGATACCTTTTTCTCCTTTAAAGTTGTAACCTTGAGGGGTGAAAAGGGAACAAAGAGGACGGTGGCGTCTAAGCAGTGCTGCTGTATCATGAAATGCTTTGCTTTCCATCATGGTTCTGATCACTGATGTCGTGATTCTTGCCATATCAAAGGTATTACTATCTCCATCATCAAGTCTCTTGATCTTTTGACGGACTAAATGGAATCTAAGAACATGGATTCACTATACTTGCACGCTTGCTATAGCTTTCCATCATGATAATTGATACATTCATCATGAAGGACTAGCCAACCGGGCCTCTGTGCCTAAGACTAATAAGAAGGGAAAGTGTGTTTATGAAAGAATCGCTTGTGTACTGGCATCATGCCCGTGGTTTCTGTACTTGGATTATTTTGAAATCTGTAGCTGCAAGAGTGGTTATTGTGTCCCGGGACTTATGCCTAGTATATGGAAGATTTTCAACATGGAGTTGACTAGAACGACACTTGCAGTTCAACTCAATAATCGAGCTACTTCCAGGATGGAGCTGCGAGTGTGAACTATGAAGTGTGTGCCCTTGATGGATAGCAAAAGGCTTGGGGCTTCATCAGGATGAACTTCACATAGAAGGGCCTTGCTTGTACACTGCAAAATAGCGCTTTGATGGGGGCCTAGCCAGCATCTTCTGTCTCTGTCATTATACTAGTCATTGCTTTTTTATTTAGCATCGTTTCCCAAAACCTCATAAAAAAGACACAGTTGGTCATGGCTGGCTCATTCGTACTGTCCAAAAGAACAGGCACAAAGGTTATCTAGTATACACATCAATTTATCCTTATATCCTTAATGTTTAGTGTAGGTATAAAATACCGGATTGGTGAGGTAGATTATTGAAAGATTATCTCATTATACTTATAATTGATAATGAAGTAAAATATATAAGTATAAAATTAAATACGAGATATTAATAATATTTTAGTTACTATCATTTTATTTTATCCATTTTAACTAATATTTCTCTATTTTTTATTATTGTCTTAAATGTTATATCTATTATTTTTTGCAATCTTAATAGTTAACTATATTGAAATTGAATATTGAAAAAACAGTTTAAACTGATTGAATTTGTTCACTCGATTCGACCTGAATTAACAAATAGTGAACAAGTGTCAATTTATTGATATAATAACGATTTCTTACATGTTAAAATGGACAATAAAATACAAGCAAAGGAGAAACCCAAAATTGAACTAATTAATATAAGGATAAATTGATGTGTATACTAGATTTATGGGCTATATATGCAATAAAACTAAAATAAAGCCTTGAAAAAAGTTTGATCTGCAAAATAAAGGTAAGTATATGCTAGTTATTTGGTAAATGAGTCACATAATATTTGTGATTAATAAAAATATGAGATGAGAGTATCACAAAAAGTGATGTAGTATTTGTTCGAATGAGTGCAAGTGCAATCGAGTGCAATCTAGATGAAGAGTGAGAGAGATGAGGGAAAACTAAGATATCCACTTTGGCGGGTATAAGATCAGAAGATTAGAAAAAGAAAAATTACCTTTTAGTAATGAGAAATACTAGTTTGATTAAATAAAACTTGAAGAAAAATCATGGAGATCTAACAATACTTGAGGATAGACTAATGGTGAATGTAGGAGGAGAGTTCGATTAAGGTGACTCAATTATAAAAATAATATACTGTGGATGGAGATACAAAAAAAAAAATAGAAATGGTGATAGAGAAGTTGTTGTCGGAAAATCGAGATTTGAATATCCGATTAATTTAAGAAGATGATAACTTTTTGTTGTATAAGATATAAGATGTTATTGATTTTAAAGAATAGATTTGGAAGAGATGAAAGCAATTTGGCTAAAGCAAATGACTGTAAACATAAAATTGATGGTAACGTCAAGATTTTGCTCTAAGGTTGGACGAAAGAGATGAAAACTAAAAGGGTGAACATGCATCAAGTGTAGTAAAACATGAATTATCATCTGAAAATGAGTAGAATGTGGAATACCAACAAATTGGAATAGAGAATTCTAATTCTGAATAACACTCAAATTAGAAGGAAAAAGATAAATTTGGGCAAACGAATAAAACATTTGACTCTTAATTTATTGATGGTGGTAAAATCAAGTCTGATTCCAATGACAAATAAACAGCCTAAGAACCACTCAACAGAAAGTGTCCATGAGACAAACCAACCAATTTATGAAGGAAGTGGTGATTATAACTCTAAGTAAAACTAGAAATCTAGTGAATAACAACAAAAGAGAACTTACTCCACGGAAATTAATACTGAAAATGTTGATTTAGCAGCATTACATAATGGTACAAATTCATCGGGTGCAGTTATAATGTGAAATGATACAGAAGGCGATGAATCGACCAAATAAAATATTAATCTACGGTCGGGCTTTCGCTCGACCCTCCTAAGTATCGTAGTATTCGAAGTTTTCTCAAAAATGTTCTAATACTATAAAAAAAATTGATATAAAGAAAAATATATAATTATAATTTATCCATTCATAATAGATAATGTACATTATATATGTAGAAAATTAAGTACGATACATTAATTATATTATAATCACTATTGCTCGTATAAGTTTAATAGTATCATTAGTCAAATTTTTATACTCAAAATTAGTGAATGCTGGAAGAATCATTAGAGGTCTAGGATAAATGCATATGAGGACAAGTGAATTAATTTTTATTGGAGTATGTATGAATTAATAAAATTGGTGAATAAAATAGGTGATATAGGTGATGTCAAACAATGTGAATTAGGTATCCAACAATTTGACACTAAGAAAGTGGGGCATTTAAGGGAATGCAATTATGGAGAAATATACAAGTTATAATAGTGACAAAGAGTTGAAAGAGGTGCATAATTACTTGTTATAATCTTGTGAATGAGATGATGAATGTGCTTCTCCTAAGTAAGTAGGAAGGAGTGAGAGTGTATCTGGCCAACCAAGAAATAGTGCAACATGTTGAGATTCTTAATAAATAATACACATATAATAAGCTTCATAGCTATAAAATTATAATTTTAAAAGGTGAAATTAATTATAATTAGATTGAAAATCAATATTGAATACAGAATAAAAATTTGAATGAAAATTAAAAATTAAGAATGTGTAGGTTAATAAAAATAATTTGGACTAATATAAAAAAATCTTAATTAATAATAAAAAAAGTCTTGTTACGCATTGAACCAAAACCACCTTTCTAATACCAAGAATATTTTAAAAAATGTGATCGAACTCAATTGTTCATAAAATTAAAGTTGAACACATAATAAGAAGCAAACTTATAATTGAAACCTAATCAAATTCCTAAACTAGAAGATAAGATTTTTGAAAATTCAGTTTAGAACAATTGAGATTGGGAAATAATTTAAATTATTGAGATAAACTAAAATTGGTAAAAAAGATAATTTTAAGAAAAGTGTTAAATTATAAAAAAAAAGGTAATTGAGTTGGATTATACACGTATTTAACCACCCTGGAACACCCCTTCGGACAATAGATTACTTGGAAAATCATACAAATTTACTCATTTTTTTATTAAATTACACAGCAAATCCTATACTTCAAATTAAACTCCCATTCTGTTCTTTTTATAATATTAATTGAGCCATCTTATTTGAATTGTCCGATAGTGTGGGGATAATTTTCATATGACTTGTGGTGGGAGGTGATGTGATATGTGAAGAATAATCAATAATTGCATTCGCACCTAAAGCTAAAGCTTTTAGGTGCCTAAAGAATCTGATAAGAAAGAAGTTAGACGGGTGTGCCTTGGTGGATCGGTCTTCACCGTGACATCCTTTTATCCTTATCCATTATTGACATTATGGGTGCATATCCGCAAAATCACAAAAAGGCAGATAAACTCGGAGCACCAAATCTTGCCCAATATATATTAGCAATTGCCATGAATTTATTCGATATCAGGTACTAATCTAATCTGAATCTGACCGGCTCTTCTACATTCGGCTCTTCTTCAATGGGGCTGGTCCCATCGACGTGGCCTCCTCCCTGAGGAGATACTTCTGGATCTTCCCGGTCGACGTCTTGGGCAACTCGTCTCTGAACACTACGGTCTTGGGCACCATATAGTGTGGCATCCTCGCTCTGCAAAACTCCATGATCTCAGTCTCCGTTGCCCGCTTCTGGTTAGTTGCCACCTCCCCCACCTTGAGACTCAAAAAGGCGCAAGGGGTCTCCCCCCAGTACTCGTCCGGCCTGGCCACCACTGCCGCCTCGTTTACAGCCGGATGAGTGTATAGAATGGACTCCACCTCAACGCTGCTCAGGTTCTCGCCGCCGCTGATGATGACGTCCTTTGATCGATCCTTTATTTCTAGGTAGCCGTCTCGGTGCATCACACCCACGTCTCCGGTGTAGAACCAGCCGCCAGTCCGGTCCATGCACTTGGCGGTCCCGGTTGTGTCCTTTAAGTACCCGAGCATGACAGAGGCTCCTCTAAGGACGATCTCCCCTAGGGTCGAGCCGTCGTGGTTAACTGGGACGCCGGACTTCGGATCCACCACCTCCACCTCTGTGAAGCCGGCGGTTCTCACCCCTTGCCGGGACTTGAGCCTGGCCCGCTCGTCCGCCGGAAGGCGGTTCCACTGCGGCTTCCAGGCGCACGACACCACCAGCCCCGCCGTCTCTGTTAGACCGTATCCGTGGCTCACGACGAAGCCGAGCGACTCCGTGCGGTGGAGCACCGCTGCGGGAGGAGGGGCTCCGGCGGTCATGATATGGACCGGGGCCTTCAGCTTCGTCTTGTTGCCTCCACCACCGCCGGAAAGCATGTTGAGCACGACGGGAGCGCCACACATGTGGGTCACTCCGTCTCGCTCGATGTGGCTGAAGATGGTGGAGGCGTCGAACTTGCGGAGGCAGATGTTGGTGCCGCCTACCGCCGCCATGCCCCAGGGGAAGCTCCACCCGTTGGCGTGGAACATTGGAAGGGTCCAGAGGTAGACTGGCTGCTTCGGGACGGGCCAGTCGAGGAGACTCTCGACGGTGACCATGAAGAGCCCGCGGTGGCAGTGGACGACGCCTTTCGGCGACGAGGTTGTGCCTGATGTGTAGTTCAGCACCATGGGAGACCAGTCGCTCTCCGGTCGGACCCACCGGAAGCCCGGATCCCCTCTCTCCACCATGCTCTCGTAGGTCGAAAGCTCCTTGTTCGATTCCATCTGCTGCTCATCACCGCTGGCCTTCTCCTGGCGGTAGTCGTCGGTGATCAGGACTAGCCTCGGGCGGCTGTGAGTGGGAGGGAAGAGGGAGACGGCTTCGACGACAAGGGACTGGAACTGCCAGTCGACAAATACGAGCTTCGACTCGGCATGACGGAGAAGGAGGGAGATGGTGCGGCTGTCGAGGCGGGTGTTGATGCAGTTGAGGATGGCCCCGGACATCGGCACGGCGAAATGGAGCTCGTACATGGCGGGGACGTTCGGGGCCACCACCGAGACCACGTGACCGCGGCTGATTCCTTCAGTGGCGAGAGCTGAAGCCAACCTCAGGCATCGGGAGTGGGTCTCCGACCAAGTGTAGACCCTGTCGCCATAGACGATGGAGGGGCAGTCACCGTACACCGTGGCTGCGCGGTCGAGGAATCCGAGTGGGGTCAGTGGGGAGGAGTTGGGCGCACTTGGCTTCAGTTCATCCATGTGTTCTGATCAGCTCTGCAAATTAAGAAAGATAGAGGAAGATAACGATCGCCAAGGCAGAAGATATGCCTATGAAGAGATAAGAACTAAGCAGCAGAAGATAGGCAGACTACGCTCAGTATGTCGTATTATTTTTAAAAATTAATATTAAATACTTACAAATATTACTAAAATTGATATGACAACTTAATTTAATATAGTCAAATGATTTTTCTTACTATTTAATTCATTAATGAAATTTAATATTCCTTGGAAGATAAGATTACACGTCATATTATACAAGTATTTAATAAAATTAAAAATATATATTATTTTTAATAATTAGTATATTAAACAAAGATGATAAATATAAATTAGAATAGAAAAATAATATCCATTTTTTGAGATTTTGGTTTTATGAATGAATAAATATATTATATATATATATATATATATTTTTTTTTTTTTGAGATTTTGGTTTTATGAATAAATATATTGGTAGATGCAGTTGCCTTCCCTACAAATTTGAAAGTAGCGATCTTTACGAGGCTCTTTATTATTATTATATATATATAGAATCAGGCAAGTCAAGGATATTATAAAATGATACCCAACTTTTAATTAATTAATATTTGGGTTATATACTTTTTAAAATAGTTTTGGATATCATAGTTTTATGAAAAAAATGATTTATTTTATTATCAAAGTATAATCTCAATAATAAATATATTAATATTCGTTGTAGTAATTTAAAATATTTATATTTGATGAAATTAATAAGCTTAATTACTTTATTATAATATAAAAATATTATGAATTTTGAGGTGATATATTATATACTTATTTAAAATACTAATCTTATAAATAATAAATTAAAATTTTATATATTTATAATATTTATTCATTTTAATTAAAGTAAAATTATTTTTTGAGCTAAATTTAAAAAATTCAGTGTAAAATAAAGCAAAATGTGCTTGGTATGCTTAAAAGGACGCCAATTTCATCTTTCAACATCAACCACATGGATTTAGTGGTTGTGGAAATAAAGGAGAAAAAACAAATAAACCTTAATTATTATATGTCTTGTCGACCAGAAATGTCGGACCAAATAATTTGGGGTTAAACATTTTCAAATACTAACTTAACAGCTGCCAAAATAAGTAAAAAAAAATAGTGTATTTATATATTAATTTATATTTATCATAATATTTAATATATTGATTTTACTTATTTAGGTATTATTTTATTATTTATAATTTAACTGTATATAAATATAATAAATTATTCCACTAAATCATATAGTATAATTTACGACCACATTTTTTTTTTGAGTGTATTATTCTTATTACATTACTTAATTTGGAAAGATAAACTTGTGCAATATTTTTAAATAATTGAATATTTGTCGTGTCTCTTCTGCCTATTATTATAAACTATTAAATAAAAATTACTATTTTAATTGTATGGTATCCCTATACTAAAGTTTATTTTTAGTTCATTATCTATTTTATCTATTAAGTTCAATAATACTAATTATTATATTTAGTGTAACAATATTACAAATTTATTTCAAGTATATTAATTACCCTCAACCTTATCCCACTATTATAATGAAATAATTAGCTATTGAGTTTGAAATAATCAAACTGAAATATAAAATATAAATTATCTAGGATAAATTCACTATAATATATATAATTATCTATTTATCTACTAAATTGAATTTGTAAGTAATTATAGCTCTTACCTCTATAAATAACTCGAGTCGACTTGAAATTTTATATAGATCTCAAACTCGTATTAATAATGATATACTTGATCGGTAATAAAGAGTTGTAAAAGGGAAACCAACTAATAAAATCCTATTTGGCAACCATTTTCACCTTAGCTACTTTTTTTTTTATTTAAATCGGTCGTCCAAAATCTTATTATGAAATCAATAACAACTTATTTGATGGTTTAGATTGGTAATAAGAAGCTCTTACCCTTTAAATGTCGTTTGTACTCAAGTTAATTACTCTTAATTCATTAAAGGCATTTCTTCTCGTCTAGAACACCTGACGTGTTCAAAAATATGGTACTAACTCCGATTCCAATGGTGTGCCGCTTTCTTGTCTACTCGGAGGTTCTTCTCATGTTACTTCTCCTATTGCTGCCTTCTCTAGCTAAGGATCATAGGCACTCCTTCTGACTCCGCCTCGCCTTCACTTCACCGATTGTTTAATCCATCGATAAAATGATCTCAGGAACCCTCATTTTAAGGGAGTACACAATTGAGGAACTGAAAGAGGTTGGGAAAGACCTGTGAAAATTGTGGGCATTTTTCTCTGCACGGCTTTCGGTTGCACAAAGTTGAGTCATGTCGGACAATTTGGTCCGCTTCTCATGTAGGACAAATCTCACACAAGCCCACCTCTTCCTAAAACGTGATATGCCAACTATGTGGGCTCACTAGTCACTTGATCCATCATTATCAATCATATGAATTAACGCTCACATCCTCTACTTCCGAGGATCGCTCCTCTTATGGATATGAACTGAGCCCACATAATCTAGTATGATATGTCTTTTCGGGTATTACTAGTCATATTACTAATAATCTGTTACACTTGTATATTCAGGACGATTCGACAGTACCTAAGTATTTCATAATTGAAGACATGATAAGTTTACCTATTATTTTTTCTAGATATGCCTATTTAACCTCATATACCCAACATTTCTCTCTTATTAATATTTATTACGTTCCCAAAATTTCTCTCTAACTTATTATTTTTCTATCGCTTCACCCAAGACAATATATGTTATTTTTAATTATATTACACTCATTTTCTCATCAAAAAACTATTTTTTTCTAATCAAAAGTTGTTTTACGAAAGTCGTAGAGAATGTCACACCCCGACCTGGTTTGGTCGGATCCCCGTGATCAACCCGCCACTCACCCGGTTTTAAAAAGGGTTTCCCCTTAAAAAAAATCGTAAAGAGCAAGGCATTTTTTAAACTGCACCTTTTTTCAGGAATATCATAAATTAAAATTGTATAGTAATTTAAATTAATTGTACCTGTCTTGCAGGCATTTAATTGCGCAAGTCTTTTAAGGATCGATTTTCTAGGACTTCTTGAAAGGGTATAAGGGAGGGGGTGAGTACAACTACTTAGTGAATGGATTTCAAATCTTTTAACTTTCAAGAAAAATATTTATATGGAGTGTGCCAAACTCCTTTCTTTTCAAAAATCCCTTCATTTAAAAATTTGGATTTTTCCATAATTTCTTATTTACCATAATGTGTCATCACCCAACACACATCCTTTATCATTAAGGTTACACACATTCGCAGGTTAGCATGACTACTGAACTCACTAGTGGCTTCAGAGCAACTTTACCGGCCACTCGGATAGAAGCACAACCACTTCTACCCTGAGATCGAGTGGATGTACGCGACATCCGACCCTCAATCCCAAAATCGATTCTTCGTGTCTGAATGAGGACAAAGACCTCATCCTATCCCCACCCCGGTCTTATGCGCTTGGTGCTACTCCAAATTTTGCACAGACACCTAGAACAACGATCTGCCCATATACTTACCGGGTCGTCCAAGGCCCTTAGGACACATCACATATATATATATATATATATATATATCATGTTCTTTTACGAGCTCCTGCTCGTGTCCATTGGCCTATGGCCCACAATTCAAGTTTTTCAAAAATAGGGTATATTAGCCCTTAAGTTCTAAAATCGAGGCCCCCGGCCTATAAGAGTTATTCGAACTCCCGTCAAGAAGGTCTACCAAATAGTTTAAGCATTGGCACACAGTTAGGGGAGAACACTTCCGACAAAATAGGTTTTCACTGTCCATTATACCGACCAGTATAAGGACATCTCCGTTCATAATCGATGAACGGGTTTTCAACTTCCTTCGAGGAAGTCTAATCATACCAACCGAGTATGATCTACTTACAACCGCTAAATAATTTTTTTTGCATAATTTTCACATCACTTTCTCAGTTGTGATGATTATAATACCACTAAACTGTAGGTTTTTATACCGGGGTACTTATCATCCCCAACCGGGTATAATATATAATCTCACTCACAACCGGTAAGTGGTTTTTAGCTTTAAGTTGTGCTCATCATCCTAACCGGGTATGACGTTAGTAAACCCACTCACAAACAGTAAGTGGTTTTTAACTTAAGTTGTATTCATCATCCCAACCAGGTATGATGTTAGTAAACCCACTCACCCGATAGTGCAATGAAATTCCACTTAGTCGAGTTTCGTCCTTAGTAAGCTGGACCTCTACTAGCGTTCTCGATTCCTCGTTCTCCTACATGAAAATAAACATGGTTGTTCATTATTCTTTGGCCTAATAGCCCTCATTCGTTCCAAATGAATGAGAAAACCCAACTTTACATTTATTTACAATTAGGTTACTAAAGTTATTTTTCTTTAACTTTAAGTCCCTATTGTCGGGTTTTCCCTAAATTTAAGTCCCAAAACTTTTAAAATTAACCTTGGGACCTCAAATTATTTAATTTCACACAAAATGGTTTAATTTCCCAAATTTCCAATTTGGTTCCTCAATTTTCTAAAATTACCATTTTGCCCCTTCTTTAGAAAAATGGTAAATTTTTACCCCCAAAATTCTAAAAATTCTCAATTGGCCCTCTAATATTCTTATCATGACCAATTAACCCTTAATTTTAGAAAATTACATTTTGGTCCTTCGAATTTTAAAAAATCCCAAAATTTCCCTAATTTTCCCCCAATTTCAACTTTTCAACACTACCAAATTTGATTTCATCAAATTAACCGATCAAACACCTCTAATTGTTGAAATTGGAGTTAAAATTGAGTTCCTACATGTTCATACGATTCTAAGGAACTTTGAATCACAGATTTTAACGCCGGAACGACCTCAAACGGAGCTTCGCCAAAAAATAAACTATAGAGAGAGCTTCCATTTTTCACCGGTGAGGGCGCGACGGTCGGAGCTTTCTATCCGGACAGTTAGCTCTCCTCGAGAGATTCTTCCTAGGATCAAGAATGAGATCAATTTATGTCAAATTGGATTAGAATTTCTTCATTGAAATTTGGCCAACTCTCTCTATAACAACGATCTCAAATTGTAAAGGGGAGTCGAATTAGCTTACCTTTTGGTCCTAATTCGACCGTGGAAGGGCAGAGGTGGTGTCAGGAAAGCTTGGTTTGGCCTGAGGAGGGCTCAAATTGGCTGATTTCAACTCGGTCGAAGTAGGGCAGCTTCGGTTCGCCGGAGCTGCTTCACTGTTTGATCACGTCGATGCTTCTCCGACGACTCTCGGGATGAACGGATGCCACCACCGTGTAGCTGACTTCTCCCCGATTCTAATGAACTCAACCTCACCTTCTTTGGCTCAGAATTAACCCTATATCAGAGCTCTGGTTTGAGCTTCACCGGAACACTAAGCAACTGAGAGAGAGTGAGCTTTTTAGGTGTGGAGATGACGAATGGAGAGGGGCTCTTTGTCACGCCCCGACCCGGTTTGGTCGGGTCCCCGTGATCAACCCGCCACTCTCCCGATTTACTAAAGGGTTTTCCCTTATATTATAAATCGTAAAGAGTAAGGTGTTAACCTGCACCTTTTTCCAGGAATATCATAAATCAAAACTGTATAGTAATTTAAATTAGTTGTACCAATCTTGCAGGCGTTTAATTGCGCAAGTCCTTTAAGGTTCGGCTTTCCGGGACTTCCTGAAAGAGGTATAAGGGAGGGGGTGAGTACAACTACTCAGTGAGTGGGATTCAAATCTTTTAACTTTCAAGAAAAACATTTATATGGAGTGTGCCAGACTCCTTTGTTTTCAAAAAAATCATTTCATTTAAAAATTCATCTTTTTCCATTATTTCTTAGTTATCGATGTGTCATCACCCAACACACATCCTTCATAATGAAGGTTACACACATTCGCAAGTCAGTATCACTACTGAACCCGCTAGTGGCTTCGGAGCGACTTTTCCTGCCACCCGGATAGAAGTACGACCACTTCTACCCTGGGAATGTGTGGATGTACGAAACATCCGACCCACAATCCCGAAATCACTTCTTCGTGTCCGTATGAGGACAGAGACCTCATCCTGTCCCCACCCCGGTCTCATGCGCTTAGTGCTACTCTAGATTTCGCACAGACACCTGGAACGACGAACTGCCCTTATAGCCACCAGGTCGTCCAGTGCCCTTAGGATGCATCACTACCCCTCATGGGCGTCTTGATGATCTCGTACTCATAGTGCATACACAAACAATGTTTTCTTATATTTCCATGTAATATGTGGTGCCATTAGTCAAATGGCCCCGACTCTCAACTCAACCCGCAGCTGTTTGTCTTGACTAGTCTGTCGACCTGTAATGTCGCACTGCCGCTAGTTGACTGAGCATGTCGGTCCTATCTTGGTACCATGGCCAAACAATTCACTTATTAAGTTTTATGGCACATATATCATGTTCGTTTACAAGCTCCTGCTCGTGCCAACTGGCCTTGGGCCCACTGTACGAGATTTTCAAAATCGGGCATTTCGCCCCCAAGTTCCAAAACCGAGGCCCTTGGCCTATCAGAGCTATTCGAGCTCCCGTCGAGAAGGTCTCCCAAATAGTTTAAGCATTCGCACACAGTCAGGGGAGAACACTTCCGACAAAAATAGGTTTTTACTATCCATCATACCGACCGGTATAAGGACATCTCCGTTCATAACCGATGAACGGGTTTTCAACTTCCTTCCAGGAAGTCTCATCATACCAACCGGGTATGATCTACTTACAACCCGTAAGTAGTTTTTCCGCATAACTTTCACATCACTTTCTTTAAGTAGTGATGATTAAAATACCACTAAACAGTGGGTTTTTATATCGAGGTACTTATCATCCCCAACCAGGTATGATGTTAGTAAACCCACTCACAACCGGTAAGTGGTTTTTAACTTTATAAGGTGTGCTCATCATCCCAATCAGGTATGATGTTTGTAAACCCACTCACAACCGGTAAGTGGTTTTTAACTTTATAAGGTGTGCTCATCATCCCAATCAAGTATGATGTTTGTAAACCCACTCACTCGTTAATGCCGTGAATTCCACTAGACCGGTTCTTGGTATTCACGCGAGCTTGTCCTTGCTGGCGTTCCCGGTACTTCGTGTTCCGGTGAAGGCACGACGGTCCGAGCTTTCGATCTGGGCAGATAGGTCTCATCCTGAGGTTCATCCTTTCGGTCCTAATTCGGTTGTGGAAAGGCTGAGAAAGTGTTGGGAGGGCTTGAAATGGCCGATTTCAGCTTGGCCGAAATAGGGCAGCTTCGGTCCGCCGGAGTTGCTTCACTATTCCATCATGTCGGCGTTTCTCCAACGATACTCGGATTGATTGGAGTTTGCTATCAGATAGCTGTCTTCCCCCCGGTTCTAAAAAGCCCGACCTTTGTTCAAGTCGAAGCTCTCGTTCGAGCTTTACCGGGAAATGGAGCAGTAGAGAGAGAGAGAAGTGTTCAAGTGTGAGGAGAATGAAATGGGGATGAACTCTTTGTATAGTTGTAAAACTCGTGTATTAAATGGGCGAGATTTATTACTGGTATTAATATTGCCATAAATTATTGGTATTAATTCCAATAATTTAATTTCGGTATTAATTCTAATAAATTAAATTTCAATATTAATTCTAATAATTTAATTTTGGTATTAAATTATTTGTATTAATTCCAATAATTTAATTTAGGTATTAAATTATTGCTATTAATTATATATTAATTTAACTTTACTCTCAAGTAAGCACACTTAACTTTAAAGTTCTTATGTAATCTAGTTCACTTGAACCACTTTAGTTTTTATTTTCTAATTTGTCTTAAGTTTCTTTTCCAAGGTTTAATGAACCCTTTAGATCACCCGAGAGTTGTAAATTCCCAACTTGCCCGTTCAGAAATAATCGGGTTTGTGAACCGGTTCTAAATCCTCACTTGGTTTGACCGGTTCTTTTCCTGGTTTTCCTTAGCTCAAAATAGCGGGTTTTACACTCTTTATATAGGGAGCTCAGAGACCCGTTGACCGTCTGATTGGCACCATTATGATAGGAATTGAAGACCTGAAACGTACCAAACGGAAGTGTTTCTTCTTCATTGGTGTTTCTTCAATTTCCCGGTGAGTGAACAGTGTTGTCATCCTGAAGAAGAAGATGACACTGTTCCGAACCGGATCGAACTAGTCCGAATCGGGTTCAAAGCTTAAACCGACTGGTTCATCCCCCATTCGACCAAGTTTTTCAAATCTAAAAATTTCTAAATTCATCTAAATTCATTCTTATCCAATGATGGCCTCAAATCTCCAATTTGAATTATTTAAGCCACTAGAAAAATGAATTTAGGATTCAGTTCAATAGTGGTTCAAACCGGTCAAAACCGGTTCGGATCCGATTCACCTGAACCAATTTGGTTTTCATCCCCAATTCCTTTACAAGTCTATTTCCATGTCTTTTGTGACTCCTTTGTCACTTAGGGTCCATAAAATTCCCGGTTTACCATCTCTTTATTAATTTCGATTCAT
The DNA here is from genome assembly GCA_030064435.1 of Trapa incisa. Classification (NCBI taxonomy): domain Eukaryota; kingdom Viridiplantae; phylum Streptophyta; class Magnoliopsida; order Myrtales; family Lythraceae; genus Trapa; species Trapa incisa. The sequence goes on from CM057772.1 coordinate 3,762,027, forward strand.
AAACCGACTCGTTCCTTAAATCGATTCGATCCGGTTCAGGTCCGGTTCACCCGAACTGATTTGGTTTTTCTCTCTCACTTTGTTCTAAGGTTTCTTCCCAAGGTTTATGAATTTCTTTGGAGTACAATGGAGTTGAATTCCTCTGTTTTGCTCGATCTCTATCGGTTCTAGTTCATGAATTGACTCAGTTCATAAACCGGTTTAATCCTACTGGACCCGGTTCATCCAAACCGGTCTAATTTTTCTCTTCCAATTCATCCTAAGGTTCTTTTCCTTAGTATTATGAACCCTTTGGATCACCTGGGATTTGTAAATTCCTAAATTGCCCATTCACAATTGATCGGGTTTGTGAACCAGTTTAGTTTTCTTACTCGGTTTGACCGGTTCCCTTCCCGGTTTTCCTTAGCTCAAAAGGGCGGGGTTTACAGAGAAGGTCTCTACAATTTGGGCACTAATCATAATATTTTATCTATTTCTTGTATTGGTCGTATGAGTGTGTTTTTCGGTGGTATCAACGTTTGGGTCACCCTTCTTTTCAAATTACGATTCATATGCTTTATCAATGAGTAACATTTCTCAACATTCATTTTCGGTCACCCACCATAAGAGTACTCGTTCTTTCAAATTAATTCACACGCACATTTGGGAAACATTCTCTATTATCTCATCTACAAATCACCATTATTATGTTTATTTTCTAGATAATTATAGCAAAATTTAATGGTATTTTGTTATGAAACAACAATATGATGTTGTATATATTTTTTGTGCCTTTTGTTTATAAGTTAAAATTTTACTTAGTGCATTAAATCTTTCCAATCTGACCATGCCAAAAAATTTCTTTCTATTTGTAAACCCCGCACTTTTGAGTTAAGGAAAAATTAGGAAAAGAACCAGTTAAACCGAGTAAGAAAACTGAGATAGTTTACAAACCCGATCATTTGGGAACAAGCAATTTAGAAATTTACAACTTTCGAGTGATACAAAGGGTTTATTAAACCTTGGAAAAGAAACTTAACACAAATTAGAACAGAAAAACCAAATTGGTTTAGGTGAACGAAAGTCCATAAGAACTCTAAAGTAGTGTGAGGATGGGTGACCTCCTGAATGCAAACATACGGTTTATTATAAATAGCCATAAATTAATATATATTTAATTATTGTAATTAATACCAATAATTTAATACCTAAATTAAATTATTAGAATTAATACAAATAATTTAATACCGAAATTAAATTATTGAAATTAATACCGAAATTAAATTATTGGAATTAATACTAGTAATTTATGGTAATATTAATAATAGTAATAAATCTCGTCCATTTAATACATGGGTTTTACGCCTATATAAAGAGGTCATCCCCATTTCATTCTCCTCACACTTGAACACTTCTCTCTCTCTCTCTCTACTACTCCATTTCCCGGTAAAGCTCGAACCAGAGCTTTGACTTGAACAAAGGTCGGGCTCTTTAGAACCGGGGAGAAGACAACTATCTGATAGCAAACTACAGTTAATTCAAAAATCGTTGGAGAAGCGCCGACATGATGGAATAGTGAAGCAACTCTGGCGGACCGAAACTGCCCTATTTCGGCCAAGCTGAAATCGACCATTTCAAGCCCTCTTCAGGCCAAACCAAGCCCTCCCAACACTTCCTCAGCCTTTCCACAGCAGAATTAGGACCGAAAGGTAAGCCAATTCGGCTCCCTTTTACAATTTTCGATCGGTGCTAGAGAGAGAGTCGACCAAATTTCAATGACGAAATTCTAATCCAATTCCACATCAATTGATGCAATTCTTGATTCTAGGATGAACCTCAGGACGAGATCTATCTGCCCAGATCGAAAGCTTAGATCTCTGTGCCTTCACCGATGAGTAATCGAAGCTTTCTCTCTCTATAGTCTATTTTCCGGCGAAGCTTTGTTTGAGCTCATTCCGACGTTAAAATCTACGATTCAAAGTTTCTTAGAATCGTATGAACATGCAGGAACTCAATTTCAACTCCAACTTCAATAATTAGAAGTGTTTGATCGGTCAATTTGATGAAATCAAATTCGGTAGTGTTGAAGAGTTGAAATTGGGGGAAAATGTGGGGATTTTTGAAATTCAAAGGGCCAAAATACAATTTTATGAAATTGAGGGTCAATTGGGCATGAAAATAATGTTGGAGGACCAATTGAGGAATTTTGGAATTTTTAGGGCAAAACTTACCATTTTTGTAAAAGAAGGGCAAAATGGTAATTTTGAAAAAAAATTGGGGAACCAAATTGGAAATTTGAGAAATTAAACCCTTTTTTGTAAAATGGAATAAATTCAGGTCCTATGATAAATTTTAGAAGTTTCAGGACTCAATTTGAGGAAAAATCGGCATTTAGGACTTAAAGTTAAAGAGAAATAACTTTAAGGACCTAATTGCAAATAAATGAAAGTTTGAATTTCTCATTCATTTGGAATGAATGAAGGTAATTAGGCCGAAGGATAATGAACCAAGATGTTCATATCGTGTAGGAACATGAAGTACCGGGAACGCTAGCAAGGACAAGCTCGCGTGAATACCAAGAACCGGTCTAGTGGAATTCACGGCATTAACGGGTGAGTGGGTTTACTAACATCATATCCGGTTGGGATGATGAGCACAAATTAAAGATAAAAACCACTTACTGGTTGTGAGTAGGTTTACTAACATCATACCCGGTTGGGATGATGAGCACAACTTAAAATTAAAAACCACTTACCGGTTGTTAGTGGGAATTTTATATCATACCTAGTTGGGGATGATAAGTACCTCGGTATAAAAACCCACTACTTAGTAGTATTTTTAATCATCACTAGTTAGAGAAAGTGATGTGAAAGTTATGCGGAAAAACTACTTATGGGTTGCAAGTAGATCATACCCAGTTAGTATGATGAGACTTCCTTGAAGGAAGTTGAAAACCCGTTCATCGGTTATGAACGGAGATATCCTTATACCGGTCGGTATGATGGACAGTAAAAACCTATTTTTGTCGGAAGTGCTCTCCCCTGACTGTGTGTCAATGCTTAAACAATTTGGGAGACCTTCTCGACGGGAGCTCGAATAGCTCTGATAGGCCAGGGGCCTCGGTTTTGGAACTTGGGGGCTAAATGCCCAATTTTGAAAATCTCGTACAATGGGCCCAAGGCCAGTTGACACGAGTAGGAGATCATAAACGAACATGATATATGTGCCATAAAACTTAATAAGTGAATTGTTTAGCCATGGTACCAAGATAGGACCGACATGCTCAGTCAACTAGCGGCAGTGCGACATGACAGGTCAACGGACTAGTCAAGACAAACAGCTACGAGTTGAGTTGAGAGTTGGGGCCGTTGGACTAGTGGCACCACAAATTACATGGCAATATAAGAAAATTTTGTTTGTGCATGCACTGTGAGTTCAGGATCATCAAGACGCCCATGAGGGGTAGTGATGCGTACTAAGGGCACTAGACGACCTGGTGGCTATAAGGGCAGTTCGTCGTTCCAGGTGTCTGTGCGAAATCTGGAATAGCACCAAGCGCATGAGACCGGGGTGGGGACATGATGAGGTCTCTGTCCTCATATGGACACAAAGAAGTGATTTCGGGATTGTGGGTCGGATGTCACGTACATCCACTCATTCCCAGGGTAGAAGTGGTTGTACTTCTATCCGGGTGGTAGGAAGAGTCGCTTCGAAGCCACTAGCGGGTTCAGTAGTGATACTGACTTGCGAATGTTTGTAACCTTCATGATGGAGGATGTGTGTTGGGTGATGACACACCGGTAACTAAGAAATAATGAAAAAAACCCAAATTTTTAAATGAAGGGATTTTTTGAAAAGAAAGGAGTCCGACACACTCCATATAAATGTTTTTCTTAAAAGTTAAAAGTAGACTTTTGAAAACCCATTCACTAAGTAGTCGTACTCACCCCCTCCCTTATATCCCTTTTAGGAAATCTCGGAAAGCCTACCTTAAAAGACCATAAACTAAGATGCCTGTAAGACAGGTATGTAAAGTTTAAAATTTCATGCAGTTTTGATTATGCTATTCCAGAAAATGGTGTAGGTTTAAAGGACGCCTTACTCTTTACGGATTATAATAAGGGGAAACCCTTTAATAAACTGTGAGAGTGGCGGGTTGTTCACGAGGATCCGACCAAACCGGGTCGGGGTGTGACACTATTGCTTTCCAATCTGAGTTATAATACGCTTGTATTCTCCATCAGATCTCCTATCCACACACACCTCAATAAAATGAGTCTGTTGAATGCAAGTATCGTCACATTATTGATATGGGTCTTACTCTTCTTATTCACTCTCATGTTTCCACCAAATATTGGTTGTTCAACTTTGAGATTGCTACCTTCCTTATCAATTGTCTTCTCACAAAATATCTCCACTTTTGATCCCCTTATCAATTACTTCACCATTATACTCATTATATGCTACTTCGAGATTTTGGTTAGCGTTGTTTTCCTTAACTTCACCCCTATCTTTCTCACAAACTTCAATCTCGTTCTACTCACTATGTTTTTCTCGGGTATCCCTGTAATTGTATCGAATATCGTTATCTTAATACTCACAAATGATGCATATTTATATGTCGTACAATCCACTTTGATGAATATGTTTATCCATTTGCTTCCTCTGGTCTCACTTGCATGCCTTCCTCTCCTCCTGTGGTGCACCTCCTCACACCTGCCTCGTCTCCACCTCTAGACTCGCGTATGTTATCCCAATCTCCTATACAATCACAAGTGACTCATATGTTGTTTTTGTTGAGGATGACCCTGTTGCACCCTCTTACTCTTTTGCATTGGATCCTCCTCCTACCCCACCTTCAATTTCACGTATGGTGACTTGCTCTTAGTATGATAGTCTACCCCCTTCCCCGATACTTCATTATTTATCCTATAGTGTACATTGCCTCTAGGGAACCCCATACTTATTCTCAAGCTTCCCTTCACTCCTTGTGGATCTAGGCTATGCATATTGAGTTCATCACTCTTCTTCACGACCACACTTGGGATCTCGTGCCTGCTCCACTTGGCCGGCCTATTATGGGTTACAAATAAGTTTACAAAATTAAGCATCATTCTAAACACTTAGTGGCTCGATATAAGACTCGTTTTGTCACCAAGAGCTACTCTAAGTGCCCTAGTCTTGATTATGAGGATACCTTTAGCACCGTCATTAAGTCTGTCACTATCCAAGTAATTCTTCCCCTTGTCGTATCTTTCAATTGGCTTATTCATCAGCTTAACATGGCTAATGATTTTCTTCATGGTTATCTCGCTAGGGAAGTTTATATGGATTAACCCCACGAGTTTATCGATCATTGCTTTCCTAGTCATGTTTCTCGCCTCCATAAATCTCTTAATCGTCTCAAACAAGCTCTCCGTGCTTAGTTCTTCCGCCTTAGTTCCTACCTTTATCACATTGGCTTTTGTAGTTGATAGCTCTCTATTTATCTATCACACGACTAGATTTGTCAATTTCCTATTTATCTATTTTGATAATATTATTATCACTAATTCTTTTGTTGCACCCATTGGGTTCATCCTTCATGTCATTCGTACAAAATTTTCTATTACGGATCTAGACCCCCTCATCATTTTTTAGGCATTGAGGTCATCCTTCACTCTCATGGCCTATATCTCACCCAATAGAAGTATATTCGTAATCTTCTCTCTTAGATGACCATGAGTACTTGTAAGCTCATCTCCATACCAGTTGTCTCTAGTCCTCGACTTTCACAACATAATAGTTTTTCCCTTCGAGATCCTACTAAATATCATCAACTTGTGGACTGTTTGTAGTATCTCACTCTTACTCGTCCTAATATATTCTATGTTGTTCATCGGGTCAGTAAATTTATGCATCGTCCCACTATTACTCATTGAATTGTTGTTAAGCGCATCATATGTTATATTCAAGGGACACATCATTATGGCCTTACTCTATGGTGTGTTCCTCCTTCCGATTTTCACTGTTTTTTTACGATAATTGGGCCGAAAATTCAGATGATCAATGCTCTGTTAGTAGTTTTGCAATTTTTCTCGGTCACAATCTTATCTATTGGAGCCCTAAGAAACAATAAACAGTCATTCGATCTAGCACTGAGATCGAGTATAAAAGTGTTGTCAATGTAACCGTTGAGCTAATTTAGCTTTCGTCTCTTCTTCAAAAACTTTACATCAACTCCACTTACTCTCTTGTCCTATGGTACGATAATCTTTCGGCAATTTATCTCACTACCAACCCATTCTTTCACGTTCGCACCAAATAGATTGAAATTAATTTTTTTTTTTGTCCGTCAACAAGTTTGTCAAGGTTTCCTAATTGTTCGTTTTATCACCACACTGCTCAATTAGCAGATTTGATCACTAAAGGTATCACTTCTACTCGTCTCTCTCTTTTACAAGACAAGCTGAACATCATTGAACTTCCCTTGAGCTTACATGTGGAAGTAATAGCCAAAAACACCACTTAATGTAATAGTTGTACATATTCCTTTGGTACTTTGAAATTCTTTTATCATTTATAACTAAATTGTGTAGGAGCTCCTTATATAAGGAGCTCATCCACTGTATCCTACATTACAATTTACAATCATATATCTATTGAGTGTGCTCTTCCTCTTATGGTCTTTATATGAGAAAGTATTGTAGGCAAATAAGTGGTTGAACTAATATCTATTTAAAAGTCATGATTTGTAAGTAGTGGAACATTTCCATCTTTATAAACCCACAACACTAAATGTGATCATATTCTCAACACCCACTCTCACGTGCAATATAGATAAACTTGGCATGTGCAATTTTTTAATTTCGCTCTCAACAACTATCTACGAGTCAGGTGTGATTCTTCCGATCTGGGACGAGTGTGATATGGCCTCAAGTTGGGTATTGTTTCATTCATACTTGGACAAACCACAAGTTAAGTTTTCGATCTTGGATCGGGTACATGTGCGAGCCCACTAGTTCTAATACCATATGATAAAGTATTATAAGTCAATAAGGGGTTGAACTCATATCTACTTATAAGTTATAACTTTTGTGTAGTGAAATATTTTTAATATTATAAACTCGTAACACTATTTGAGATTCAACATTCGCACTCACGTGCAATATATATACACTTAATACATGCAATTTTTTAAATTTGCACTAAACAACGAACTTGTTATGCTCTTATTCTAAAATCGGCTTACTAAGAAAAATATATTGTTTAACATTTTGTTAGCTTTGTTGTTTTTATTTAGATGTTCAAAATATATGGTCAGGAAGGAGTCCAATTGAAAATTAACCTATAGGAAATAGGTCGATGAAGTCACGAACTTGGACCTGATTACTCCAGCTCCTAGTTCAAAAGTTACTTTTATCGAAAAGGGAAATCAATGGGGACATTAATTAGAAACCAACTTACTTATATTTTCCATTAAAAACAAGGAGGTAAACATTGTTTTCTATTTATTTTTTAAGATTAATTTAAAAGATGAATGTTCCCACTTACCAGATATTTTCAAAATAATTTCTTAGAAAGTCCGACTAATGAGTTTAATATATTAATTTATTTAATGTGTTTGGTATATACCATTGGTTGTTATTTGAATAATAATTTATAAAAATCAATTTATGATAAGAGTTAGTATCGACACCCATAGGAAGTAGGGAGAATAATAGAGTTTGTTTATAGCTTGGGGGTCATATCAACTAACGTGAGGTTTATGTATAAGTATGCTTATATCTTGAAGGTGGCTAGACTTGCTCATAAGTATATAAATGTTTAATTGCATATTATTGACATCACTATAGAAGGCCATTATCTTATAATGTGTTTTGTAAGTGTGCACAATTGATACACATTTCACTCATAATCTTTCGTGGAGATGGTTGTATAATAATGATTATTTTAAGTTGTACGAGATTTAATTTGGAATTAAACTAAGAAATTTGATAATTTCACGTTAAAGAATAATTTTCTTGTAATAATTAAAGATGAGAAACAATTAGATACCATGAAATTTTAAAAAGTTAAATAAATCAATCATAATTAGTATTGTTTAAGTATGAATAATATCAAGTTTAATAGTAAGGAAAGTTACATTAATATTGATTGAATTATTTGTATATATGGTACATATATGTTATAGTATCATAAAAAATATTCTTATAAAGTGTTATTGAATTTATTGGAAAAATAAATGAGAGTTATTTATTTATAGTACATTATAATTAGTGAGTAATTTCATATTTAATAGTTAATTAATGTCGACCGAATTATACTCTTACATGATGAAACAAATTTATCTGTAATAGTTAATATAATACTCAATATCCGTTTAGTTAGTAAAATAAATTCAAATCATAAGTAAATCACTAAGCATGTGTTAATGGTAAAATAACTTAATTTAACTATTATGTTTTAATATATAAAAAAACTTTAAAATATATCCATATCATTAAAGTTAAAAGTAAGATTGAATAAAAGTAAGATTGAATATAAAAATTAAAAGTTTAAATAAGTGGAAAAGATTGGATAGGCGATTTTAAAATTTTAAAACATAAGCAGTTGAAACTTGTTTTATTAAACACATTAACAAATATCTCATTTTTATTTAGTTTGATTTATAATTTTTTTTAAATGTTAGGAACATCTCATTTCTTTTAAATAGTGAGTTTAGACCCGTTTTTTTTTATAAATGATAGATTTTAGCACATTTATTTAAGATAGTGTACATTAACACATTTATTATGTTAAGTTCGAACTGTCCGTATTTCGGAGAAATATGTCCCTACTACATTCTTTGGCGACAACACAACTAAATATATCAATTATATAATCTAACTCATAATTTATCAATATTTTTATTGCAGTCATTTTATTCTTTTCTATACCTTAAAAACCAAAACTTATGGAAATATTTGAGTTTTAAAATAAAGTGCTTAATTTTTTATAAAGGTTTTTAAATATTATTAATGGATAACATATTAAAATTATACTAAGTTCAAATTAATAATAGTGAAATTTTCACCCTTATATATTTATAATAATTTTATCTTATATACTTATAATAATTTTATATTTTGGTTAATTATTTAAATATGTGCTCTAATAACCATAAATTGAGAATATTTGTTTTATAAAAAATCCTAAAAAATTAAATTTTTAGTATTGTATGGAATACTTGTTTCTTTACACTAATTTTAATATTATATTAAAAAGTATATAGGTGGATAAAAGTTATTTTTATTTAAAAACAATTAATTATAACTAGTAAAGTATTTATAATAATATATATCAATAATATTACTTTTATTTTACTTGTTAAACATCTAGAATTTTCTCCTAACTTAGATATTAATCAAATGATTTTAATCATTTTGTTTGTAATATATATAAGTCATCACTATCGCACTTTAATTTGTAAAATAAGATAGTGGGCATAATTTATGGGCTTAGTCAAACACAAATGGGTCAATGGGGCCGTACTAGACCCATCATCGAAACACTACAGAGAAAGTGAGAACCCGGTCTGTCCCTCTGGATGGGTCTAATAGGATGGGTCCGAGACCCGACCCGAGATATTTACCCGTAGCAGGTCAGGGCGGGTATCATGAAACCCGACTTGATCTGGGCTCCAGCTTGCGAAACACGTCATGGCCTAACTCGGGTCAGATTTACGCGTAGCAGGTCGTATTGGGTTAGAAATGGTGCCATACCTAATCTCATATCATATTTTCCCAAATGAGCGGTAAAATTTATTCAATCAATGTGGGTCACCTTTTCATAATTGCCCTTAGGGTGGCTGCATCTACATGTTTGCATGTTGAACCAATCAACGGACTGGGATGCATCTAATGGCTAACTAATCAACCAACACCAACTTTGGCCGACTAATCACTTGCCCTATAAGACATAGGTCACTTCATCTATGTTGTCACTTCCCGGTTCAGTAAAGACCGGCCACGTGCCACATGCTGTTAGTTCATCAAACTCTGAATGCATGATAATTATCCATTACCGACTGACTAATGTACATTGGACAACCTACTCGTAGAGCATGAGAGTCACACGAGACAACTCAAGTATATGCCAATACGACATCTGGGTTCCTTACTCGCGACATTTGTTTGCAATAGAGAGATTGTGGGAAAAAGGGTTATTGAAATGTTGCGGCATTTTCTGGTCAACTGTTGATATATGCATAGAGAGACGCATGTGCGTGCAGGTATAAAATACTCCCACGTCCCACTAATAGTTGTGCAATTTTCCTAATTCTTTAAGCAATAGACATATTCAAGGGATAGTATATGCTTGAGCTTCCATAACAATGGCATACCCCGTTTTATCTTATTCATGATAAATCATCTCCAGCAATCATCTGTCCATATGAATTGGTAATTTCATATATGATAAACTCTAAAAAAATACTACGTCACATCACAGCTCCATTTGTCTTCTATATCAACCTACCCACAGAATTCATCCAGATCCGAAATTCCTTGTCTATGATTGCACATGCCTCTTTTCCATCCACTTCATCTCAATCTTTTCACCTAGCACCAGAATATTCAAGTGATCAAACAAGGAAACCACGACGCGACACGACACCACACGTAAGAATATTAACTATTCACGGCGAGTGTATCACGACTGACCGGCCCATTTAATGCTACGATGAACGGGACGCAGAGCAGATGAGGAGTGGAAGAGGGGGCCGTAAAGGTGGTGGTAGGAGGGGACTACAAGAGAAGACCGTTGGGGGTTCGTGCTTGGGAGCTGACCGTGAGGGGCTCACCCGTTCGGTCTGACGCTGGCGGTTGCCATCGTCCTTTTCATAAATAAATAAATAAATATAATTTGTTGGAAATTTACGATAACATGAAAAAATAATAAATTTTAGTTTCTTTAAAATTAATTAAAAATATTAAATAGATATTATAAAAAAAGAATGAAATACAAAAAAGATAATACATGTGCTCACTTTGAACAAGAGAATACTTAGTATTATCTAAATTATGTTATTTATTAAAACTCTTTTTACTCACTTACTTATGATTTCATAAGGTATATTATTAAAAGTTTCTCAAAATAAACTAAATTTTTATCCATTCATTACATTTAGTATAAAGTTGGTTATGCTCTTAACATGTTATAATACCAAATAAGAAAAAAAATAGATTATATCCGTAAAAAGTTTATATTAGTTACTCTTTCAAAAATATGCACATTAAATCATTCCTAACTCACTTATTATAAGGGATTTTTTTAGAGATTTTAGGGTTTTAATAGTTTTCTACCGTACTAGAAATATTTTAACTCTGAATCTCTCAATAAAATTTTATTTTTGATAACTTTGTTAATCGGATACTACTGATACACTTATTTATCAGACTCGCTATTAGTTATAATAATATTAAATTTACTAGTTAATATGCATTGGTGAGTTTGGTAGGACTTTGCCCAATGTATAATCCCAAAATCTGTAACTTCATTGGCCACAACCAAAATATATTATAGTATATTTGTAGTGTAGTTGTAGTGTACTTGTAATGCTCTTTACAATCAGAGCATGGTAATAGTTTTATTATCGTGCGTACTTCACCTTGGACGACTATACAATCCTGAGCATTGTCCATATTTAAAATACTTGCTTGTACCATGAACATTCGGTAGGGTTACGAGCATGCCTTCCATTTGGTATTGGGCCAAATTGTATATACTTAAAATTGTATATCGACTTTGGCCAAATTGTATATCCACTATTGCCTATAGCATTATCCTTATCTTATTAGCCATTTTTTACTATATCCTCTTGTCCTACTATGCAATAGGTATATTACTGACTTTCGTTTAAAAATGGTGGCATTTGGCATTTTTTAAGTTTTTTTGCAAAACAACTGTGAGTTTTTATTAGTTGCTCCATTTGGAGTTAGCCACAAGCGGGAGTGGTCCTCTTAATAGTCCTAATAGGTCATTTTTCATATTTTTGAAAGAGTAGTATATAAACTACTACGACCTCTTTATAACTATTTTACCCTTTATTAGTATTCTTTGATACTCTCTACTCACATTAGATATTATATTATAAATAGATATTATATTATAAACGAAAATTTTATCAACATTATTCCATTCTTTTTATCCACCTAAAATATTTCATTTCCAAAATCTTATATTTTAAAAATATAGGTTATGATACCAATAGAAGTTGTCAAATCCCACTCCAGATTAATTGGTCGACATTTTTGCACAACTCACGAATTATCTTTATATTATAGTGGTAAAATTTTTTATCAAATTAAAATAGACGGAACCAAGAATCACAATAGAAAACTTATCTTATTTTTTAGATGAAATTTGAAAATTTTTGTTTAAGACTTGATAAAAAGTAAATTATAACTTTTGTAACAGGGAAGATTGATATGTTAGACGTTGATAATCTAGGGAGATCCTATCACTTTCGTGTCTAGCTTACTCAATTTTCCCTTACAATAATTTGGGAAGGGGGTGAGCTTATATCTAAGTGAGTGGGACACTGACGTCGTGCCGCTACATAACTTACGACATAAATATTTCTCATAAACCACCTATCAAGATTTTTCTATTTTAATACTCGATTCTCGTGGTTTACTTCGCCCCTCGAGACACTATTCTCGTATCATCCGACTTATAGTCTATACTACGATTAGGTTATCCTAGGTCTTTCTCTTTGGATTTATATATCTAGTAATTACCCAGACTTAGTCTCGTACACAAAATCATGTTCTACACTGGGTCTCACTTCCGGGCTCTTCCTAGTTCGGGGCCTCAACCCGGCTACTTAATCCTAAATAAAAAAACAACATATCCGGGAATGTTTCGCCGCCTAGGTGATACTAAACTAGTAAACTAAAGTGTGGGAGTCGCTTGAAGACTCTCACCACAACCTCATAGTTGAGTATCTCAGCACTCGGGTTCATGGCCGCCTTGCGACCCCTCACCCCCACACAATAACAAGGCAAACACACACAATCATGGGCTACTTGTGCCCCAACATATCACTCATCCAAAATGTATCGTCTCGTGAATGATACTAGACCAGAAACTAGAGTGTAGAAGCCACTAGGGGACTCTTACCACCACCTCACAGTTTGGTGTCTCACCACCATAGGACTACTCATGCCCCTAAACAATATAATTCATGGGGCTACTCATGGCCCTCTTTTTACTTTCATAAATCATATGTAGATGTCGATGATGTGTTCTCGCCCATTCATATACTCTGGTTGTCCCCTTCGACCATGCACTCGAGTGTCCACTGTTGCCACGCATGTGGGTATATACAGAACTCTAGCGATCTAGAAGCATTATTTACACCCTTCTTATACAACTTCCAATCTTACACAATGTCTATATTCACAATAACTGGTATATATTTTGATACATCAATAAAGCACGTAACATAAGAGCACGGTGCACACACACACATGTGATTCTCGAGAGTCGGGTTTGTCACAAGACCGTCTCACCTTCTCACATGGTCGTCCATCTAATCCTAGACTTAGGTCGCATGGCATGTTTCATGCCTGATCACTAATTCAGCATATGACACATATTTAGGAGTCCGACCAGTAATTGGCCATCTCCCCAAATCACACAAATGCTTTAGGCCACTGACCAATTGACTAGCATATGACACATGTTTTGTGCATGGTCACTAAGTCGCTGTCATGGATTTTTCCTCCTCTGACCATTGACCAAATACATGTGTCGCTTTCTAATTATCCACCGCTTTCAAGCATTGACCGAGCAGCTGACAGGGCGCGCCCGCCGACTGTGCATTGACTTGGCACATGGTACATTGATCGGCTGTACCGTTGACCGGTCTGGTCGGACCGGATTTGGCAACTCCAATTCGAAAATCGGTCGGTTGAGGTCAGATTCGGACGTTTTCTGAAACTTAAAATTTTCTAAATTAATATAAATTTATTTTCTATCCAATGATTTTTTCAATTTCCCAAATTAATATTTTTAAGCCACCTATAAAAATGAATATTTGAACTGTTTCTATATAGTTCATCCTAGTTCAATCTGGTTAGGTCTCCAATAAATACAATTAAATTCCCCAAAATTTATTTTAATTTCAATTAACTCTCCAATTTTATTTAAATTCTCAATTGACCCTCAATTAATGTTAATTACACAAAAATCTCCAATTTTTCCAAAAATTCTCAAATCGCCCAATTTCTCCAAAATTGTACTTTGACCCCGAAATCTCATTTAATCAAATTGATTGACTAAACTTGGTCAATTACCTTCTATCATGCTAGTAATAATCTTCCCTATCTCTTCATGATTATTTCAGACTTTTAAATATTAAATTTGGGCTAGAAACGAGCTCAAACAAAGATTTGCTGGAATATACATCTAGAGAGAGAAATTTTCAAACTTTTACCGGAAAAGATTGTTGGAGCGGATTTGAGGAGCTAACTCTCGTCGAGAGTATCCTCCTATGATCAAATGTCACCTCAATTGGTGCTCTGAATAGAGAGAATTCGATCAACAAATTTTAAGCAGCTTTCTCTCTATAAATTCACTATTCTAGCGAAGGTGGCGTCAATTGCTTACCTCGAATAATCAAGGATGACTAGACTCGATCATAGAGGGTTGTGAAAGGGTCGATATGGCCTTAAGAGTTTCAAGGTGACCAGAATTAAGCTTAAAAATTTCTACTACTTCTCGACAGACACAACGATTGTACTGTGCGTGCTCACCGGCGCTTGTACGGTGATCCTCGAGCTAAAGGGAGTATGCAACAAGGTAGAGAGTACTTCTTCCTAGTTCCAGGGAATCCAAATTCACGTTTGGAGGTGGATAAAATGGTCAATGTTGAAGCTCTAGTTCAGGGATGGTCGAAAACTGGAGTAGTTCATATGTTTCAGGCTTTCGAGAGATGGAGATAATGAATGTAGTGGAGCTCTTTATATAGTAAGCTTGGGGAGTAACCATTCTATCTGTTCATCCATTGGTCGACCATTAGTTCTCTAATGTAAAATATTGTCGAAGAGATTTATTGGTCGTTGAAGTAATGGAGACCGTTTTGGCCTTTCTATTCCTTGCTTGTTCAGAGGTTTAATACGACACTGTGTGTGCGAGCTTCGCACGTGTGAATTACCACGTGTCACTCTATGATTGGGTAGCTTCACTAACGTGGCATCCTATTCAGCGTCCACTAGATTAACAGTGACATATGGCGTCCTCTAATTGGTTGATTTAAATTTATCAGTTTTCCCACCTAATGCACATGGCCAATACCACGTGTCAACCTCTAATTGGTTATGGCCATCTGATGGCTTTGCCACGTGTCGACCTGTGATTGGTCAACCAATCTCTAACATCTTAGTCGCTGCTCACTTGGGATCGTTGCCAGGTGTCAACTTCTCATGGGGAGCCTTGCTGACGAGGCTTCTCCTCAATTGACCGTTGATTGAGTACATATGTCATGCTCCTATTGGTGGGTCTTTGGGAACGTGGATTTTTCTCGTCTAACCATTGACCATGGACACATGTCATGCTTTGATTGGTTAGCGCTTTTAGACGCTAGTTGAGCGGCTTATGTGTCACGCATTGATTAGTCGTGCGCGTTGACCTAACAAACAGTTTGTTGACTGGCTGGACCGTTCATCGGATCAGTCGGACTGGGTTCAGTGACTCAAAATAGAAAATCGATCGGTTTAAGTCCAATTCGATCGATTTTCTAAAAATAAAAAATTATAAATTTATCTAAATTTTTTTTCTATAAATTGGTAACTTCAATTTCTCAATTATATATTTTTAAGTTATCTATAAAAATAAATATTTGAGATGGTTTCTCTTGGTTCAACTCGGTTGAGGTCTGATTCACCATGAACCAGCCTAGTTCTCATTTCCAATTTGGTTCATTATTCATTTCCATTATTTTCGGATCTTCATTGAACACTTTGGGTTGTTCAATTCCAATTTTAGTTTTATCTTTACCAATTATGTTTCACTTTGAGCCACAATTTTACTTTCAAAATTTTTCAATTCTCATTTTAGGCTTCTTATTTTAAGAAAACGAGATTTTTTAGGGAATTTTGTCCCCAAAATGTGTTATACGTGGATTTAATGGGGAGTGTTTTTCTATTTCACCACATTTGTGTTACCTCATTTCACCGTCCACCATCGCCACCGTGCAATAATATTTTTTTCATTCGAATCTTTTCGCACCTCATATTCCTCCACTTTTGATTTGTATTTTGAACAAACCATACACCAAACTCCCCGAACTCATTTTTATTTTCCCTCGGAGTTATCACTCTCCTATACTAGTATTTACAACAAGAATAATATGACATGTAGTCATACTCGTGGCACTCATGGCCAAATCACGTATCTCTTGCTCGGCTCCACAAATCACATACACACAGTTATGCAATCAAAATCAAAGCGCTTATAACATGTGTATACTCAGAAGTTTGGTACTTCATTCGACCGACTCACCTGTCACTTGGTCGTCTCTCTTTATCACATGATTAGGAATCCCGATTATTTAGTCATGCATGTAACATAATAATAATGCTTATTAGGAGTTTGGCATGTCACTAGATTGTCTACTCATATCACATAGATGGGCATCTTGCCCTATACTCAAGTCTCACGGTATACTATGTGTCCATTCATTCAATCAACATATAAACATAATAATAACACTTATTGGGAGCTCGACTTGTCATCGACCATCTCTCCAAATCACAAAATGTAAGGCACAACAAATTTCCTATTATTCTCAACTGTAGTTATATCACATGCCCTAATTTCATAATAGGTTTTTATTTAACTTTTAAAATTATAATTTATTTAGTGCGCATCTAATTATTCATTTTACACCTATTTAATGCTATAATTCTACTCATTTTCACAAAATCAATTAAGTATATATCTTATATTTAATTCGATCAAATCAAACTTACCGTCAATACCTACTAATTTTAATTCGTGAAAGTTATTTGTTAAGTAAGATTCTCAAGATCCACCCTCTATTTTTATAGGTGTATTTTATATGATATATCTTTAATTCTCTACAAATTTTAACAATATTTGATTCAATTTTACTTTTTACCAATATTATTTTTACCAATCAGCAATTCAGTAGTACGGTACGGATACGGTTCACCACAACAATCTTTTTATTTTATTAATTTTAAAATATTTATAATTTTTAATAAGATTCAAACCATTTACCTCTTAATTATATGAAAAAAATCATACCCATACAAAATTATATACTCATTTATTTTAAAATTACTAATAATATATTATATATTCAAATAAATAAATATTATAAAATTTTTAATATTACCCCATTACTTAATTTAGTAAATAATCACTACAAAAATTCTATAAAATACTACTAGTATTTTATTTTACATAATAATTTAAAAAAATTATAATTTGAATGAGAAAATAATATTATACCCTAAATAAACTAAATCAGAGTGTTGGTTAAGTGCAAGTTTGATAACCGATTTTGGTTAGGGATGAAGCAACACAAATATTAATAAATTAGATATATGGAGGAATTAACATGTATAATCAAAATCTTGGTACATGGCCATCTTTGTCGGGCCAGGACAAGCACCTCCCTTGGGAGAGGATTACTCTCACAACAAGGTAGCTGCTGCCTTTTATCCGTTTTGTGAAATTGCTTGCTTGGGAGTCCATTATAAATGTTTTACCTGTTTTGTCAATGTTTGGCTGATTTTCAGGTTTGGATTCTATGCAAAAACTGCAATGACACGACCGAGGTTTGCTTTCACATCATGGGCCAGAAGTGCCCCTAAACGATAATGTGAGATCGTCTGCTTAATATATTATAAATCCTTGTACGGTAATTGATACACTGGATCAGAGAATTATTCGATGTATTCTGACGATGAAGGAAGCGCAACAGCAAATGCAACAGTCACAGACATAACATGACAGACAGCAATCACAGGTGTTGGTCCAGTAAGTCCCCCTAGTTGAGACTCCTACGTAGACCCATAACTGAGAAAGAGGCAAGGAGTACGAATCCGAGCGACCCAACAAGAGAGAGGACGAAAGCCGCCATCACCCTGTCGCAGAACCCGCCAAAGACGTTGCACGCCTTCTTCCACCGCATGTGGGTGTTTCCGTATTTTCCGATGATACCGACGGCTGCGCCGGCACCGCAGCCCGAAAAGAGCAGCGCCACCGTGATTATGTCGGCCATGGTGATGAGGGCCACGGTGGTGGCGGCCTTCCTTCCGCGGCTGAAGAGGAGGACGAGGAATGACAGGGCTGCGTAGCCACAGGCTATAGCGTTTGCCACCACGAAGAACCTGCAGAGCAATACAACGTAAATTTGTGATGCACTGTCGTATTTGGATAAAAATGAGAATTTCTGAAATACATATAAATAAAATTTCAACAAATTATATTTATTTATTTATAAAAGGAACGAGAGTGTGATGGTGTAGAGTAAGGCCAAGTACACGAAGGCAGAGCTGTACTGCCACTTGGCGGTGGTGGAAAGGGTGATCGGCGGCAGAGAGGCCGAGATCTGAACGGGGACGGTGGTGGTCTGCTTATCGGTGCCGAGGACGATGGCAGCCGCCAGCGTCAGACCGAACAGGAGAGCCCTCAGGGTCAGCTCCCAAGCCCGAACCCCCGACGATTTTCTCTCGTAGTCCCCTCCGACCACCACCTTTACGGCCCCCTCTTCGACTCCTCCTCTGCTCTGCGTCCCGTTCATCTTCGACGCTGCCGTCAGGAAACCAACCAGCAAAATAAAACAGAACTCTCACAGCGCTTTAGAAATTGTTTCTGTGATCAGATGGATGATAGGTTCTCGTTTGAAGTCTAGCTCCCATGGTTGGGTGATTAAATAGAGAAAACTCCTGCCATATGGCACGAAAGCAGAAAGTCTACGTTGTTCCATTGGATAGTCGAATATCTAACCTTTATTTAGTAAGAGGGTGGGCAGTGGCGAGTAACTCTACCCCATTTTTGTCCATTCTTTCACCGTGGGAGAGTAATGGAGGGCAGGTGGGACAAGAGTGTGAAACTGAAAGTGAAAATGAGGTTGAAACTTGAAGTCTTCATAGTCTGGTGCGGTCATTTATGAGAGGTAGAGTGTGGAATTGAGTGACGGACCCACTTGTACCAAGAGCATGCGGTTACATGGCCAAAGTAATATCAGGCCTTGGACCGACTTTGAATATCGATTCATTAGTATTAATATGTGAAGTAAAACGTATCATGGATCTTTAATCTTTCTGCCAGATTGCAAGGTGGCTTAAGGATTTGAAAATTTGTCAGTGGCCAAGATGGAGCGTCTTCTCAACGTGATGACTATTATTCATCCATGAACAATGACAAACTAAGGAAGAGGCAGGCACATGTAGCATTAAATGGCCCAGTCAGTCAGTCGTGATACACTCAGGGTAAATAGTTAATATTCTTACGTGTTGTGTCGTGTCATGGACTCCTTGTTTGATCCCCCGATATTTAGGTGCTAGGTGAAGTGGATGGCAAAGAGGCATATGGATGGATTATGTGGGTTGATAGAGAAGACAAATGGAATTGTGATGGGACATAGTGTTTTTTTTAGATATTATCGTATAAGAAATTACCAATTCATATGGAAGGATGATTGTTGGAGATGATTTATTGTGAATAAGAAAAAACGGGGCTTGCCATTGTCATGACAGCTCAAGCATATACTACGCCTTGGATATGTCTATTGCTTTAAGAATTCGGAAAATTGCACGACTATTATCTAGTTGTTGGATGGTTTGAATATGGTAAAAAACAGCGTGTCCACTCTCTTTCCAATACTTTTTACTGGACTATATGAAAGCTTGATAGGCCACGTGAATTCAAAGTGTACACACAACGTCTAGTCAAACCTTGTAAAGAAATCAAAAGAACTTCGTAAGCTTATTTTATCATGATTTTTTTTTCTCGCCACCATATTTTATCATGACTTCAACGGTAGGCAAAAGAGTGGAGGAAAAAGGGGACCCCAACTCGATGGGAAGAATAAGGATCGTGACGAGAAGTTTAGTGGGACGTGGGACTATTTTATACATGCATGCACATGCACCTATCTATGTATATTCATGTTTATATATATCAACAGTTGACCAGAAAATGCTGGGTCCTACGAGTAGGTTATCCAATGCACAATAGTCGGTTGGTAATGGATAATTACTATGCGTTCAAAGTTTGATGAACTAACTTAATATGAATCCGAATAAAAATACTACAAATTCACATGTATATTCAATCGAACTTGTAATGAATATAAACAGTTAGTCACCAAAATAGATTAATAATTATTTGAGTCTATAAAAAGGCCAAATTACACGATAAAAGGATAAAAGATTCAAAAAAGCTTTATATAGGCTGATTAAATAAATTGCTGAATATTCAAATAAAAGCTCAAATGAAGAGTTTAAGATGAGCCCGAGAGAAGGTTCATATTTAATTAATAAGGAGAGATTTATAAATATAATAAATCTGTTAGGATAATATTAGGTAGTCAAATTAGATAAGGTTAGCTTATAACCATAATAGATTTTTTATACATTATGTGGATCATTCGATTGTTTTCTGAGCCTATGAAAGACATACTCCATAACATTGGAGAGACAACACTTTGAAATTTATATCTTGTGAAGTTTTGTCTTCTTTCTATCTTGAAAGGGCTTTTGAACTTATCAGGTTTTTACCTGTAGCGTTCAAGCAATCGAGACTTATCACCTGGGGTTTTCTAAGAGTTCTTATTAGAGTATTTGGGTGTGGCGTCTACATATCTCATACCTTGTTTCTTATATAAACAAGGTATATTCCATCTTTTCGCACTTGCGTCGTGAAAGTCTTGGGATTGTTGCCATATTTGGTGTAGGGTATCGTCAGTATATTGGAGAGGTTTGCATCAGTTGGTATTAGAGCACACGGTTGCACGGTAAGTTCCATACCATTTTTTTTTCTAGTTCTTTTTTTTTATCTTCTCTACATATTTCTATTCTCTATAAAAAAAAATTATCATATTCTTCTATCTATCTTCTCTTCAATAGGTTAAAAAAAAGAGAAAAAAAAAAGCCAAAAAAATAATTCGTGCCAAAAAAAGAAAGCAAAAAAGTTCGTGCTAAAAAAAAAGAGCAAAAAAATTCGTGAAAAAAAGGCAAAAGAAAAAAAAAGTGGCACACAATTCTATCTTATATCTCATTTTTATTGTGCTCTATTTAAGTCTATTACTTCATTTCTTTCTTCTCTATTTAAATTCTACTCTTATTTCTGAGTCTATTCATACCTGTCACTTAAATTTTTTGAAATTACTTTTTGAAAACCTTTATTGATTTATCTTGATTGTTCCTCAAGTTGAACTGTTTCGTAAAAACGATTTGTTTTTAAAGTTCAATTTAGATTGAAAGAAGATATTCGAGAGGAAAAAGGCAAGAGTGTTTGAATCTTTAAGAAAAAGCCAATTGAGTGTGAAAACACGAGTGATTGAGAGAAATATGTGAGTGAGCATTTGGAAGGTTCTTCTGTTATCATTTATAGGAACTCATGGCACAACAACGAGGAGATACGCCAAATGAAGAAGATTCCCAACAACCGATTCCAAATTTACAAATGCAAGCCATAATAAGCGAAATGAGACGAATGCTGAAGTCCGAGTTGGAACCGCTTCATGAGCGAATTGATCAATTGGAAGAAGGAGTGAGGGGTTCGCGTCAACATACCCCTACTGAACAGCGACCTCGAAGCTTTCAGCCAAGACGTTTTGATCCACAAGAACCCGAGGAGTTCGATCGATATGCTCATAGAGAACGACCTCGAGTTGATGACAACCTGGATAATATCAAGTTGAAGATACCCTCTTTTCAAGGAAAAACTGATCTAGAAGCGTATCTTGAATGGGAAAAGAGGATGGAGATGGTTTTTGACTGTCATAATTACTCGGAGATGAAAAAGGTACGACTTGCTGCTGTCGAATTTACTGATTATGCTATAATATGGTGGGATCAATTGGTGAAGGAAAGGAAATGAAATCATGAATGCCCTGTGGAGTCTTGGGATGAAATGAAAGCGATCATGCGACGACGATTTGTTCCTAGCCACTATCACCGGGAGTTGTTCAATAAACTCCAAAAGCTTACCCAAGGATCAAGAAGCGTCGACGAATACTTCAAGGAGATGGAGATTGCGATGATTCGAGCAAATGTGGAGGAAGACAGAGAGGCAACAATGGCAAGATTTTTGCATGGTCTAAACCATGAGATAGCTGACGTGGTGGAAATTCAATATCATGTTGAGCTCCAAGATATGGTACATCAAGCTATCAAAGTCGAACAACAATTGAAGAGAAAGAGTTTACACAAAAGGGGATTAAACAATGGTTCCTCGAACTCATGGAAACCATCCTCAAGGCGATTTGAGAGTCAGTCAACTCAACCTCAGCATGTTCCACTAAAAGAGACAACCAAGCAGGATGTGGCCCAAAATCAAGGTAACACCCATATCACAACTCCCAAAACTCGTGATATTAAGTGTTTTCGATGCCAAGGCAGGGGTCACATTGCAAGTCAATGCCCAAATAAGCGGGCAATGGTGATCAATGCTAATGGTGAGATTGAGACCGATGATGAAAAAGAAGATATCGATCCAGGGATGCCACCACTTGAAGATGCTGATGAATATGCAGAAGAAGGGGAATTGTTGGTTGCACGGCGAACTCTCAGTGTTCAAGCCCAAGAAGAAGAAAACAATCAGCGTGAGAACATATTTCATACTAGTTGTTGTGTGAAAAATAAGGTTTGCTGTGTTATTATAGATGGGGGAAGTTGCACTAATGTAGCTAGCACTGAGCTGGTGGAGAAATTGGCATTACCAACCTTAAAGCATCTGAAGCCTTATCGACTACAATGGCTGAACGACTAAGGTGAACTTAAGGTAACCAAACAAGTGTTGGTTGCATTTTCTATTGGAAAATATCAAGATGAAATACTATGTGACGTGGTACCAATGCACGCGTGCCATATACTTTTGGGACGACCTTGGCAGTTTGATCATCAAGTTATGCATGATGGATTCACTAATAGATACTCTTTTGTGATGAATGAGAGACCAATATCTCTTGTACCATTGACTCCAAGACAAGTTTTTGAGGATCAACTGAAAAAGAAAAAGGCAAATGAACAGAAAATAGAAGAAAGAAAGAAAGGAGAAATATTAGAGTTGAAAAAAAAGAGGGAAAAGCCAGAAGTGGAAAAAAAAGAGAGTAAAAGCAATTTTATTGCAAGAAAAAGTGAGATCAAGCGAGCTTTACTTTCACATCAAGCTCTTATTGTACTTATGTACAAGGACGCCTTTTTGAGTACTAACGATCTTGTCAGATCTTTGCCGAGCAATATTATTATTGTTTTGTAGGAATTTATCAATGTCTTTCCTGATGAGATACCACCAGGTTTGCCACCAATTCGAGGAATTGAACATCAAATTGATTTAATCCCTGGAGCGACGATTCCTAACCGACCAGCATATAGAAGTAACCCTGAAGAAACAAAGGAACTTTAACGCCAAGTCCTAGAGCTGATGGAAAAGGGGTATGTTCGAGAGAGTATGAGTCCATGTGCTGTGCCAGTGCTACTTGTATCTAAGAAGGACGGAATATGGCGAATGTGCGTGGATTGTCGAGCCATCAACAACATCACGGTAAAGTATCGCCACCCTATTCCTCGTTTGGATGACATGTTAGATGAGTTGCATGGATCTTGTTTATTTTCGAAAATAGATCTTAAGAGTGGATATCATCAAATTCGAATGAAAGAAGGGGATGAATGGAAAACTGCATTTAAGACTAAACAAGGATTATATGAATGGTTAGTTATGCCCTTTGGGTTGACTAATGCACCAAGCACTTTCATGAGATTAATGAATCATGTATTACGTACTTTTATTGGGAGATTTGTAGTGGCATATTTTGATGATATTCTAATCTACAGCAAGACCATGGATGAACATGTAGCACATTTAAGAGCTGTGTTAGAAGCATTAAGGCAACATAAGTTGTTTGCCAACTTGAATAAATGTGTCTTTTGTTCGGATAAACTTGTGTTTCTTGGATATGTTATAAGTTCAGAAGGGATTGGAGTTGACGAGGAAAAGATTAAGGCAATTCGCGACTGGCCGACACCTAATTCGGTAAGTTAGGTAAGAAGTTTCCATGGATTAGCTAGTTTTTATAGACGTTTTGTTCCAAATTTCAGCAGTTATGTTGCACCTCTTACTGCTATTATAAAGAAAAACGTACCTTTTAAATTGGGTAATGAGCAACAAAATGCATTTCAATTGATAAAGGAAAAATTAACTACTGCCCCATTGCTCTCATTGCCTAATTTTTCAAAAACATTTGAAATTGAGTGTGATGCATTAGGAGTAGGTATTGGAGGTGTATTAATGCAGGAAGGAAGACCAATTGCATATTTCAGTGAAAAGTTGAGTGGAGCAACCCTTAACTATCCTACCTATGATAAGGAGATGTATGCCCTAGTTCGAACTCTTCAAACATGGCAGCACTACTTATGGCCGAAAGAGTTTGTGATTCACACAGATCATGAATCTCTTAAACATCTCAAAGGACAACACAAGTTGAACAAACGCCATGCAAGGTGGGTGGAGTTCATTGAAACATTCCCATATGTGATCAAATACAAACAAGGTAAGGAAAATATAGTTGTAGATGCTCTATCGCGAAGGTACGCTATGCTTTCAATGCTTGATTCTAAATTACTTGGTTTTTATTATATCAAGGATTTGTATGCAAATGATCCTAATTTTTGTGAAGTGTTTAAAGGTTGTCGAACTGGTAGGTTTGGAAAATTTTATTTACAAAATGGATTTCTTTTTCGAGAAAACAAATTATGCATCCCTCAGTCTTCTTTGCGTGAGTTACTTGTTAGGGAAGCACATGGTGGAGGACTTATGGGACATTTTGGGGTAGCTAAAACTATGGCGATGATGCACGAGCATTTTTTTTTTTGCCCCACATGAAAAGGCATGTTGAGAAAATTTGTTCTCGATGCATTACATGTAAAGAGTCTAAGTCTAGGCAACAACCTCACGGCCTGTATACTCCTCTTCCAATTCCTAATGCACCTTGGATTGATATTTCCATGGATTTTGTTTTAGAATTACCAAGAACTAAGAGGGGGAGGGATTCTATGTTTGTGGTAGTTGATAGGTTTTCGAAAATGGCACATTTCATTCCATGTCATAAAACTAATGATGCATCGAATGTGGCTGATTTGTTCTTTAGAGAAGTTGTCAGATTGCATGGTATGCCTAGAACTATTGTTTCTGATTGTGTTTCTAAATTCTTGAGTTACTTTTGGAAAACCCTATGGGGTAAATTGGGAACCAAACTGCTGTTTTCAACAACATGTCACCCACAAACTGATGGTCAAATAGAAGTAGTAAATAGGACATTAGGTACTTTATTACGTTCTATAATAAAAAAGAATTTGAAATCATGGGAAGATTACTTACCACATGTTGAATTTGCTTATAATCGTTCTGTTCATTCTACAACTAAGTTTTCACCATTTGAGATTGTTTATGGTTTCAATCCATTAACCCCTCTAGATCTAACTCCACTTCTTGTAGGTGAATTTGTGAATTTTGATGGAAAGAGAAAAGCAGAGTTTGTGAAAGAACTGCACGAGAAGACAAAGATGCATATTGAACGGATGACTAAAGTTTATGAAAAACAAGCAAACAAGGGCCGCAAGAGTATCATTTTTGAACCTGGCGATTGTGTCTAGCTTCATATGAGGAAAGAACGATTTCCGGAACAAAGGCGATCAAAACTTCTTCCTAGAGGAGATGGACCATTTCGTGTGTTGGAACGCATTAATAATAATGCTTACAAGCTAAAGTTACCTGGTGAGTATAACATTAATGAAAGTTTCAATGTTACTGATTTAATTCCCTTTGATGTAGGTGATGAAGAAATAGAAGATTTGAGGACAAATCATTTTCAAGAGGGGGAGAATGATGTGAATCCGACTAAATAGACTATAAATTCACATGTCCAATCAACTGAACCTGCAATGGAGCTGAACAGTTTATCACCAAAAGAGATGAATAATCATTTGAGTCTATAAGAGGGTCCAATCACAAGGTCAAGGGCTAAAAGATTCAAAGAAGCTTTATATGAGCTGATTAAAGAGATTGTTGAATATTCAAATAGAAGCCCAAATGAAGAGCCCAAGATGAGCCCAAGAGAAGATACAGATTTAATTAATAAGGAGAGATTTATAAATATAATAAATCTTTTAGGATAATATTAGGTAGTCAGATTAGATAAGGTTAGCTTATAACCATAATAAATTTTTTCCATATTATGTCGGTTATTCGGTTGTTTTCTAAGCCTATAAAATGCATACTCCACAACATTGGAGAGACGACATTTTAGAATTTATATCTTGTGAGGTTTTGTATTTTTTTTATCTTGAAATAGCTTTTGAACTTATGAGGTTTTTACCTGTGGCGTTCAAGCAATCAATACTTATCAACCGGGGTTTTCTAAAAGTTCTTATTAGAGGATTTGGGTGTGGCACATAAACAAGGTATATTCCATTTTTTCGCACTTATATCGTGAAAGTGTTGGGATCGTTGCCATATTTGATGTAGGGTGTCGTCAGTATATTGTCGTCAGAGTTTGATGAACTAACGGCACGTAGAACGTGGCCGGTCTTTACTGAACCGGGAAGTGACAATCGAGTGAACATAGGTGAAGTGACCTATATGTCTTGTAGGGAAAGTGATCAGTCGGCCAAAGTTGGTGTTAGTTGATTAGTTAGCCATGAGATGCATCCCAGTTCGTTAGTTGGTTCAACATGCACATATGTAGATACAGCCACCCACATTGATTGAATAAATTTCACAGCTCATTTGGGAAAATATGATATGAGATTAGGTATGGCACCAACCCTAACCCAATACCAGCCACGCGTAAATCTGACCCGAGTTAGGGCATGACGTGTTTCGCAAGCTGGAGCCCAGATCACGTCGGGTTTCATAATACTCGTCCTGACTCGGCCTATTGTCACCCGTAGAGTTGGGCCTTATTACGGGTAAACCTGATATGGGCTATGGTGGGGCGGGTCCAGGCCGGGGACGGGCCTCACCTTCCCTGTAATGTGACAGATTGAGTTTCGTCGTGCATACATGACATAGCGGATGAGTCCGGCTCAAAGGGCCCATTTTTGGTTGACTAAGCCCAAAAGGTGTCATTAGTCGGCTCACTTCCTTATTTTACAAATTAAGGTAAATTCAAGTGCAGCAATGATGACTTTTATATATATATATATATATATATATTACAAATAAAAAAAATTAAGGCACTTTATTTTAAAACTCAAATATTCCCATAAGTTTCGGTATTTAAATGGAAAGGCATGTAAGAGCAAAAAAAAATCACTAGAATAAAGATACTCTTAACTTTGTAATTGATAGATTGAGTTGTGTTGTCCCATAAGGACTAATCATATAATTATAAAAAAGAACGAGAGAAAGAGACGAAGGACAAGAAAAGAAGAGGGATGGGTGAAGGGAACATCTTATTTTCCGCTTGAAGAAACCGATGATTCCTTTGGTCTTCCTGCTCCTCATCTTCTCCTCCTCATCCTGCTCCCCACACCCCTGCATTTATGTTATTTATTTGCCCGCCATTATAGTCATCCTCCCAAATGCAAACGCTTGCTTCCTCATCACAACCAGAGCACTGACTCCTTGTATCTCTACAACACATATACCTAAACAGAGTCCTTGTTCTTTAGATTTGTGGTGAGAATGAAGCTCCTTCTGATCGTAAGCTGCCTGCTCCTCGCTGCAGACTGCCACCTTGGTATGTTTTCCCAGGTTTTTCTTGTTTCCTTTTGATTTATATCTGTTCAGCGTATTCCAGTCTTATATGTAATGCAAACTTGGTGGCACTTAAGGTCGTATAACATGAGTACCTGAAAACTTAATAAGTTCTTATACAAGGTGAAGCATATCACCAGTAAAGCTGAAGGTG
The DNA here is from genome assembly GCA_030064435.1 of Trapa incisa. NCBI lineage: Eukaryota > Viridiplantae > Streptophyta > Magnoliopsida > Myrtales > Lythraceae > Trapa > Trapa incisa. The sequence goes on from CM057772.1 coordinate 3,790,141, forward strand.
ATAGCAAGGACAATGGACTGTACCGTCTGCTAGTTCTATAACATTTTTTTCACTCTTTTATTGTCACCTTCTACAAAGCTGGATGTTGTTCTTTTCTCCCCTTTGATTTTTCGGTTTGCTGGAAGTGGATGATTTTTTGAATTGGCTCGATTGGCTAAGTTAAATGTGATCGAATGCACCCTGTGGGCCTGTGAAGAAAAAGGGCTATTGCATATATGCTTATTCTTGAAGTACTAAGCAAGCAAGTAATTGCATCTGATCTTCTAGGGAAAAAGCTCATAGCTCTTGATGATCTATTGAACTCAGCTCGACCATATGAACACATTTTGGAGTGATCTATGGATCCAACAAGCTTTTCTTTTCTTTCACGTCAAATGAATTGATCAATCAATCAATATCGTGCTGAAATGAAATCTACAGGAGTGAAGAGAGCAGATGCCAGGGGAGTGGAAGAGAAGGCAGAGGCAGCACTTCCAGTAACGTCCATGTCACCTCCGGAAGGCAATACGACATTCCTCGGTGGTACCACATGGTGCATAGCACTTGCGGGAGTAGCCCAGGTGGATCTGCAGAAGGCGCTGGACTGGGCTTGCGGCCTCGGGATGGCCGATTGCCAGGCCATCCAGAAAGGAGGCCCCTGCTTCGAGCCGGAAACCCTCTTGTCCCACGCCTCCTACGCTTTCAACAGCTACTACCAGAAGAACGGCAACTCCGACATTGCCTGCAACTTTGGCGGAACCGCCGCCGTAACGAAGACAAACCCAAGTACGTGAATCCTTACCTTCTCCTGATAAAACTTGCAGATATTACTACTACTGCTAGTGCTAGTCTGAGTAAAGAGAGGGGCCTTATTAGTTGTTCAACTGCCTGATATGTTGCAGGTTATGGGAAATGCGATTATTCTGCATCCGGGTAAGTTAATTCTCAGCCGGGACACTTTCTTTTTATGGCAAGAGATGATTCTTATGACCATAATTGGGCTTGCAGTTTGAGCTCATCAGCACCTCGCCTGGTCCGCTACCGGCCAACTCTCTTCTGGTGGAACTTGATGGGGCTTCTTCTGCTGGTTCTCTTCCTAAGAAGGTGATGGATCCAGAAGAGCCCTCTTGAAACTGAAACTGCCTTTCTTGCTAAGAACAAGACAAGGATTGAAGGAGATCTTTGCTAGAAGATACATTGTTACTAGTGTTTACCTTAGGATTTGGGCAAGGAATATGAGTGCTGTTCTTGTTAGGTCGGTCCTTTTCCATGTCTTGTCTTCTTTCTCTCATCAATATTTTTGTCAAGGAATAGGAGAAAGCGTGGTCTTTTCTCATTCTCAAGAAAGTTGCAACTGCCATTTGCTTAATCGACCCAAATTCTTAGTTTTGAGCTTCGGGGATGAATAAAAGAGAGAACTTTATATTCATAAATACTATCGTTACAGAGGATGATCAACCAAATCTCACGTGATCGAATGAGAAACAGAGCGGCAGACAGAGAAGATCAAAACTAGAGAGGGTGCCCCAAAAGCTGCAGTTAAGTACCTGCAGATTTCCCCTTTTGCCGCCTCAGCTCCTCGTCGGCCTTCTGTATGAAACTGGTCCCACCCACTTCCCGGCGCGGTGTCCACGTAGTCGTACGGCACCGCCGTCTTCAGCCCCGGCCTCACCCCACAGCGGTCGTACACTCCCCAGGTGTAAGTCGATGATCTTCACCGACCCTTCCTTGGTCACGTACAAGTCGAGCGTGTAGTCCTCCGACCTAAAATTATCTATCACTCTCCCCTCGTAGAACTCTTCTACCAGATCTCGCAGCTCATCCTTCCTCTCTAGTAGCACAGGGTAGAACGTCGAGATCTCCCGCTGGCTTATTCCCACCAGCCGCGGGCCCTCACGAAGCACCGTAACTCCTTCTCCGGCCGCAGGCCGGGCTTCCACTTCCGGAGCGCTAGGAAGAGCCTCTCTGGCCTGGATGCGGCACTGTCGCTGCAGGAGTCGTACGCGTGGCAGAGGTCGTGCACCTGCGAGTCCGATGAGCGGAGAAGGAGAACTATCTCGCTGAAGCTCGCAAACCGTAGGGAGCCGTTAGGGCATATCTAGGCGGCGTCCTTGGGGGAGCTCCAGTTCAGCTTCGGGAACACGGAGCCATCGAGGGACTCGATCGCCTCCAGTACATTCATCTCGAGGTCGGGAAAGGACCGCGGCGGTAAGCGCTCAGATTCATAGTCTTCGGAGCCCTCGGAGACCTCGAAATCATCCTCGTCATCTTTCAAGACTAGAATTGACAATAACCGGCTCAAGAACCAAAAATAGCATGAGTCTCGAGAACATGAAAAATCAGCAAGAAAAAAAAGCTTAAAAGCTTAGGAGCCGTCCCAGCTATGATGCCACTAAAGTGCAATCAGACACCCAAATCTTTGACCCTATATTCTATAGAAGCGCCAAAGATAAATCCAGTTCCACAGTTGCACGCTTTCTTTCGGCAACAGATTGGCTTTATGTTCGAAATCTTCAGAAATAAGCTTCATAGCATCTCCTCTAATACATTACCTCATCAAAGCGTCGAGGAAAAATTTGCAGAATAGACAAAGACCCGATGAAATATTGCTTTTATTCCTTGACACAACAAAGAAGAGGAAAATAGAAACATGTTTGACACACAACACAAGACTGCCTGAAAGTGTGCTGGTCCATATGACTGTTGGGATAAACAAGTAAATGAAGTACATCCTTGGCCTTATTATATGAAATCCTTCATGTAGAAGGAAAAGAAACCCAGTAAATATTCAATTGAAAAGGAAACAACACCATCTCAGATGGCTCGATCGAGCCCAAGAACGAACTCGAATTCTGCAGTTTGAGACATTCCCGACCGTTCTCCCTTTACACTCAAATTGGATAAAGGATCTCTTTGTGGGCTTTGGGAGCCCATCAAGTGATGTATCTTATAAGAGACGCGTCCACCTCGAGCCCTCTTGATCTTGCATGATGCCCCCTCAATTCTACCAAATTCCTATTGTTAGATGATGGTTATGTGCAAGGTTCAATGTGTTCATGTTGCTTGGAGGGCTAAAAATATTGGATTAAATTGCCTCATGGGTCTGTCCTCAAGTTTAGCCTCAAATTATGAATAGGGAAAAAAGAGAAGCAACTAATGCCCTTTTCTTTTAATGAATGGAAGGCAATGTAGAGTGCTACCTTTCAACAGGTGTGATGTAATCCATGTGATCAATGAGGACTAAAGCTTATTTCACTGTTCAAGGATATAATTACATCATCATCATGGGAGAAAATGAATAGATATAAAAGGATTAGAATGTGATTTAAGGTTCATTTTGCTTAATTATATCACAAATTTTTGGATATAGCATTCTATTTTATTGACATGCCTTCTTAATATTTTGTGATAACATTTGGAGAAAATGAATAGATTTAAAAAGACTAAACCCCATAAAAAAGTTGATCTCCATAACTCATCTCTATGCCTTCTTCCTCGTAATCCCGAGTAATCCATTAGTAAACCATTGTCAAGTACAGCTTATGTGCAATTATAACATCACATTAAAGTACTAGTAGTAAAAAACTGGAGTCCCATAACCATTTCTCTACACTTTACTTGGTCCAGATTTCTCTGCATATTATCAGTATTTATATTGACAAGTATTGTTGGACGAGGAGTACTCCTAATCTCAGTAACTAAAGTACCCAGTCTAGAAGATGAAGATGTGTGCCCGGATAACAAAAAATCCCGCTGATCAAGCAGATCTAGAGGGGAAGGAGGGTCTGGAATGAGGTAACGCATCCGTCCACATGGTCCAGCTGGAGCTGTACCGGAGATAGAGCGCACTGACTATGACCAAGAGAGGGAATGGGAGAAGGAGCTGGGAAAAGCAGCCCTCCCTATCACGTCACTAATCAACGAAATTCCCTAATAAGAACAAATGGAGAAAAACAAGATGATGGTAACATTCTACACTTCTAGGCAAATCGTGATCTATATGTTGTGTGTAGTATGGAAAAAAAAGTTAAAATTGTAAACCACTTGTTAATTCAAACGATGTCAGAACATCATGCATGCAGCGGCCAACAAAAAGAAAGCAACTGATCAGTGCATCGGTTATGAGACCAGCCTTTTTTCTTTATTGCATGCATATGGGAAGGTGGAGTCTCTGTCTTGGAGTTGCAATGAGTATGTTTCAAGAAACAGACCCCACATGGCCTGAGTAATGAGGGATTGCTTTGAAAGCTACCCATTGCTCCCCTCCATTACTCCATTAGTAAATGCCCTTCCTTTTTTTCCCTTATTAACTTCGAATAGCTCCATGGATGCGAGCTTTCCTAGCTCTTTGCCTCCCTGTGTTTTTTCGGATTTGGAATCTTCTTGGCGGGTTTTGAACTCACAAAATTGATTTTTTGACTCTGCTTCTGTTGGTGCAAGAGAAAATCCATTGATTGTTGAGTGAGTTCCGGGGTTCGTTCTTTCTTTTTGTCGGGAGGCGAGTTGACCTAAACTTTTTTCTGGTTCCAGTATTCCTCAGCATTTTGGTGTTAGCCCAAGGGCTAGTCCTTCTGCTAGAAGATTAGGTGCTGTCCTATTCACCGGTTCAAGTGGGTTGGGTTCTGTCTTGTGCATTTCTCCTTTCTTTCATGACAACTGCCAGCAGAGAAGCAGATGGAGAAGCTCCATTTTTGGTGTTGCTGTACAGGACAGGAATGTTCTGGTTTTTCACTTCCTGATCTGAGAAAGCGTTTTTTTTTCTTCTTCTAAATTGGAGCATTTTGGGCATAGGGATTCAGTGAAAACTTGTGGTCTCTTTCTGTCGAAAGTTTGGGTCTTTGAATTGCCTGTTTAGTATATACTCCCTAATTGTTCAGTTAAGAGAAGGAAATGGCGGATGTGATGTTGGATTCTAAAACAGACGCATTCCAACGGCAAGGTCAAGCTTGGTATGTTCTTTCTTCCTCCTTTTTTTTCCTAAAGTCTGTAGACTCTTTCCTTCATTTCCATATTCTCAAATCTTGATATTGCTGTTAAACCAGACAATGTTCTTATGGATCCACTGGAATCAGAGTGAGAGCAAATGAAGGCTAGTTTGATTGAGCTAGTCTTTTTAGATTATTTCCTGGCTGTTCATATCTTTGCCTTCCATGAATCTGTTATTTGAACTACTTAGAGATGTCTTCTATAGGGGGATTCATTGCTTCATTTGATTCCTCATACTGCTGCTGTCTCATGCAGGTTCTGTACAACTGGCCTTCCTAGCGACATTATTGTAGAAGTAGAGGGGATGTCCTTTCATCTTCACAAGGTAATGGCTCTTGAAACATATTATATATATATATATATATATATTGTTAATTTGTTTAAGCATTTCCCCTCAAGAAAAGTTTAGTAAAACAGAACATATGAGAAAAATTGCTAATTATGGGAAGAAAACAAATGGATAAGTTGCTTAAGATGTATCATTCTTTGGCTTTTCTGGGCATTACATATATTTTTCAAGTGCTAAAGTGCATGCGGGCTGGGCTAGAGATTAGATAGACAGCAGTTTACGTTAACATTTTGATCTGTGGTCTGGTGCAGTTCCCCTTGCTCTCCAGAAGCGGTGTTATGGAGAGGATGATTACAGATGCAGCCAGGGACATAGGGGAAGAGAAATGCATCATCAGCCTCTCCAACCTTCCCGGGAGTGCAAAGACTTTTGAGTTGGTAGCTAAATTCTGCTATGGCATGAGGCTCGAGCTTACCTCCTCAAATGTCGTGCATGTCCGATGTGCAGCTGAGCATCTTGAGATGACGGAGGAGTACGGGGAGGGAAATCTGATCACACAGACGGAGAAATTCCTCAGTCAAGTTGTCCTTCAGAACTGGAAAGACTCTCTTCGCGCCCTCCAGGCATGCAATGATCTCCTTTCATATGCGGATGAGCTCAACATCACGAAAAGGTGCATTGATTCACTGGCTACAAGAGCTTCCGTTGACCCGAATCTCTTTGGTTGGTCCATTGTGGAGCACGGAGGGCCCCTGCAGAGCCCCGGTGGAAGTCTTCTTTGGAATGGTATAAGCACTGGAGCCAGGCTAAAGAATGCTAGTTCAGACTGGTGGTATGAAGACGTTACAGTCCTCAACCTACCCCTCTACAAGAGGTTGATCTCTGCCATGGAAACTCGTGGAATCCAGCAGGAATTCATTGCTGGGTCCATCACTTTCTACGCGAAAAGGTACCTTCCCGGCGTGAACAAGCGGAATGGTGTGAGAGACTCGAGTGCCCGCCTAGCCTCGGTGGGCTTGGGGGCTCCTCTTTCCCAAGAGGACCAGAGGACTCTGTTAGAAGAGATTGATCGGTTACTCCCAATACAGAAAGGTCTGCTCCCAACTAATTTCCTATTTGGATTGCTCCGAACTGCCACAATCCTCCAAGCAGGTCCCAGTTGTGTGTCTAATTTGGAGAGGAGGATTGGAATGCAGCTTGATCAGGCTACTTTGGAGGACCTCTTGATGCCCAACCTCTCTCATTCTATGGAGACCCTCTACAATGTGGACTGTGTTCAGAGGCTCCTTGAGCACTTTCTCACCATGGATCAGGCCACAGGTGGGGTCTCTCCTTCTTCGCTGGATGGTGAAAACCAGTTGATAGGATCCCCTTCATTAACCCCAGTTACGATGGTTGCAAAGCTCATTGATGGCTACCTTGCAGAGGTTGCCCCTGATATAAACCTTAAGCTCCCCAAATTCGAGGCTCTTGCCAGTGCTGTCCCCAGCTATGCTAGACCTCTGGACGATGGTCTTTATCGTGCATTAGATATCTATCTCAAGGTACTGCCCTTCCACTATATATTCTCATCCCTAATCAACATCTTGTGGATATGCCTCTTCACAAAGAGTGAGACATCAGATGGGAAAACTAAGCAAAAGTTATTTGACCTTTTGAAACGTAAGAAAATTACGTAACTCATATGCATGGTGTCTTGGATGCAGTCACACCCATGGCTTGCAGAGTTGGAGAGGGAGCAGTTGTGCAGGCTGATGGACTGCCAGAAGCTTTCACTCGAAGCCTGCACCCACGCTGCCCAGAACGAGAGGCTGCCTCTACGGGCAGTGGTCCAAGTCCTCTTCTTCGAGCAGCTCCAACTCAGGACTTCCATCGCTGGCTGCTTCTTGGTCTCCGAGAACCTTGATGGCGGTTCCCGTCAGCTGAGGGGTGGGCTCACAGGAGCAGCAGCTGCTGATGGAGTAGGAGGCGGCGGTTGGGGCTCAGCTGTGAAGGAGAACCAGGCCCTCAAGGTCGGGATGGACCACATGAGGATGAGGGTGTCAGAGCTGGAGAAGGAGTGCTCCCATATGAAGCAAGAGATCGAGAAGCTGGGACAGGTCAAGGGTGGCTCCGGACCACCCTCCACGTGGGAGAACATGTCCAAGAAGCTGGGACTCCGGGTGAAATCTCAAATGTGCAGCGCCCAAGAAGGGTCGATCAGGACCCAAAAGAGTCGCGGGAAGGCCAAGAACTTGCATGGGCATCTCAAGAAGAACCCGTCCTCATAACGGTGTGGCAATAATAAGATTCTTTGTTTCATTGTTCCACTGTAATCTCTTTGCTTTCTTCTCTCTTCTCTGCAGATAATCTCATGTTAACAACTGATAAATTGCATGTATATTTGACTCTTTTATGGGAAAAAGGACTTTCAATTTCAACATGATCCATATATGCCTTGCTGAAAAAAGAAGGGGAGTTGGTTCACCATATTGGAAATTAATTAATAGATCATATATTTAAAATTTCTATAAAATTGTGTATAAATAAACAATCATCACTATTATTGAATGAGATTCTCATTCCTTATCCCATCATGCAAATAAATGTTATTCTAAAAAATTGTCTATAAAATAAAGTATGAATTTCCGCAGTTCCTCATATATTAATTATAAAAAAGGTAAGCCAAAGGGCAAACAAGTTCAGTACAGCCGATTGTTTGGAAATCGGATTCTCCTCTCCCTTTTTCAGCAGCACAGCGCTTTTCGGCGAGGGGGCAGCCGTTTACTTTCGCGGGAAAGGGAGGAGAAGTCGAGGTCTCCTTCCGGATTCCGATGGCGGACGCACTGGGGAGCGACAAGCCGCTTAGAAAGATAGCGGTGGCCTTCGATGAGCTAGCCGCCGCCGTGAGCTCCGTGGATCCGGAGGTTGGCATTTCAGTCGCGAATTTCTCTAGCGCCTGCTCTCTTGTGTCGCCTTTGTTTGGCTGTTTGGGCATCGCTTTCAAGTTTGCGGAGATGGATTATGTCGCTAAGGTAATTCTGTTCTCTCAGCTCCGACTTGCTTCAACTTCTTGGATTCGGGTTGTACATCGGTGGAGCGGGAAATCGATTCTTACTGGATTATGGTTTCCCCATTGCAATATGTAACTCTCCGTTGCACCTATTCATTAATTGTGTGCTTGGCTTCTAGACTCGGGCTCTTCCGAGCATGATTACAGTGATTGGTATCTGATTATTCGGAGTTGCAGGAGAATAGATTGTTGTTTCAGATTGTTTACTCGTTTCGTATATATTCTTTTGTCCTCAGTTTTTATGATCTTGCGGTGGCTGGTGTATATGTAGCCATTTCCATTTCATCTTTGTTTCTGTGTTAATGGTTGATGTCAGACACTTACCTTCGCATATGGTTTCGTTCTGGTGCTTGAAAATCTGTTGCCCGTGACAGGTTAATGATCTTCTAGATGCTTCCAAATCATTTAAGTCCTTGCAGACTTTGATTGACCTAGACATGGAAAGAAATTGTGTCAGGACAGCGGGCAGCCATACTAGAAACCTTTTGCGGGTCAAGCGTGGGCTGGACATGGTCAGAGTACTCTTTGAGCAAATCCTACTCACTGAGTATGTCTTCTACTTCCAGCTCTTTGAAACTTGATCTCTTGATTTTCTCTTGGAATTGAGGATTTGATGAGTATCCAATGTAAACTCAAGTGTTGGTAACAACAAATAGACAGTTTCATACAGGTATGTAACAAATGAACTAGCCATGAATGTATGGATAAAAGTTTAAAATTTTCCCTTTGAATGTTGTAGCAGTCTATATAGAGAAATAATAGTAAAACACTATAATCATAATGTATGTCTTCAGCTATTAAAGTTTTGTTGCCCATTCTTCTGTCTTGATCATCTCATTCGAACCTAAGGCTGGGGCTTTGTTGATAAATTAAATTTTATACATTCATACTTTAAACCAAATGTATATGAAACTGAATTGTTAGTTTGGGATGACAAGAATCAATTTAAGCATTAACTGCCTTCTTCATCATGTAACATATGCCAGTCTTTTGGTAAGAGATGGAAATCTCCCACTACTAGCATTGTTTTAGGTCTAGATTATCCCTTTGGTAAAAAAAAGCAAGAATTCTCTATTTTATTCTATTAGTTCTTGAACGCCATTATGATAGTCAAGAAGCCTCTAGAGTGTAACCTTTTGTGCATGAATTTCAGCCCCTTGGTGCGTGGCTTATCAAATTTCTTATTTAGTGTTAAAAAATCCTGAAAGCCATCAGAGTGAGTTTAGATACCTGTCTTGTTGCTTCAGTTTCAATGCACACTTGCACTCAATCTTTAGTGTAGAAGCGCCTTAGTTTCTTCCCTACAAAGGAGATGGATTTATTGTGGATTATGTTTTATTATTTATATACATATATATTGAAATACATATTTCAACAGCAGTCTCTTCTAAGTGTTTAGATCACCCTAGATGCTCGTGGATTTTCCCTTCTTTTGAGTTGAATACTTGGGTTTTTTCTCTTCATATTGTCCATTGGCTTGCTGGAGAAAATTATGAGACTACTTATTTGTGCTCAGTTATTACTGATATTTGCCCCCCAAAAAGAAGTTATTACTAAATGGAACTTCATATATTCTTTCATCTACTATCGGCAGGGATAATTCTTTGAAAGGTCCAGCATCTAAAGCTTATGCTCAGGTTTTTGCTCCTCATCATGGGTGGGCTATTAGGAAAGCTGTAGCTGCAGGAATGTATGCCCTTCCTACGAAAGCGCAATTGTTAGGGAAGCTTAATGAAGACGGTGAGTCACTAAACTTCAGGTGTTTCCTTTGATAAATGAGCTGAAGGACATTCATGAATGGTTTCCTTGAGATGCTTATTTTTATGCATTAGCTTATGATGTACTGAAATTATTCTTTTTTGGGGGAAGGTGGGGGACTTATGCCGCATGTCCTTGATAGAGATTTTAATAATGGAATTCTTTCCAGACCCGTCAAAAGTTTAGACTTGAGATACACCTGAACACACCCACGTGCGTGTGTGTATATATATATATATTGTAGTGTTGCTCCTTAATGTAATACTCTTAAATATTTCTTTGCAATGATTCTTACTTCTATTCAAGAGCTTCGTCCCTTTCCTTGTTTCACTGTTTTGCTCTTTCTTCTGCTCTCTCAGAAAACTCGGCCAGGATTCATATGCAGAGTTACATCAATGCATCAGCTCCACTCATTCTCTATGTCAACGGACTCTATACTGCTAGGGGACTGGGTCTTGACTGGTAACATAATACAGCTGTATATATCTATGCTATGTTTGATCTTATTTATCGTATATTGATGATTAACAATGTGATGTAATTAGCCTTTTGTTCTTCAATCTTCACCCTGGTTGATCATTGCGCAAATGGAATTACAATAAGGCGTTGAGCTGGTCTCCTTTTAACAATCCTATTTTCCGTTGATCATTGTGTTTTTGTTTCTCTTCCCCAGAATCATGCTTATCTACCCTTCGATTTACTTTCCCCTGAAGTGTCACCTCCGCCCATTTGGAAGCCCCTCTTTTTAACTACTGCCAGAAAATAGAAAATTCCCAGTGCTGATGCTTTCTTCAAATAGCAGTTCCAAGTTCATCTTTAAACTACACCAATTCGGTTGGCCCGCAACTTGAAATTCCGTCATTTAAGCTCACTATGATGGTGTGACAGCACATGGAATACGATGCTCCACCAGGAATGACGAGAATAGACTATTTAATGGCCCCATTCCCATTATATACACGAGGTAATCTGACCAAATAGAAATATTTTTCATATCCGGATGAACATATGTTACATAGAGCTTGAACATGAGTTCTAATCCCAAGAAATTGAGGCAAGCAACAATTCCAGTACAACTAAGAGATCAATCTAGGACATAAAAATGTTATTTTCAATGAAGAAGCAAAAGAGGATGAGGCTTATTAAAGAAGTTTATGCTATTTTTGGATTGAAAGGTTTGGTGGAGAAAGATTTGGAGGAGTAAATAATTTTTAATTTGATAATTTTTTTTAGAGAGATTTGAATTGGTTCAAAAATAATTATAAACTACCGTAACTTTTTAATTAAAATAATATTAAATTATATTAATTTTTTTTATATTTTTCTATATATAATATAAAAAGGTTAATTTATTTTCTTATTTCTATTTTTTCTTACTTTTTTTTATTTCAATAAACTTAATTAACTATTTTAAAAATATATTTATAGTTTTTTTATTTTATCTACAAATGATTATTTTAATAGTTTTTTTATATAATATATTATATTTGTTAATTAGTTTATATTCACTATTTTTATGTATAATAATGCTTTTTTATATTTATATAAGGTAAGTTTTACTAGTTATTATTTTTTAATATATTGAGATTTTAATATTATATATTTATATATTAATATATATTATATATTTTGTATTTTTATATATAGATTTTAACTATGAAATAATTTAGCAGAAGTTAATTTTATTTGTTCGTTTAGTATTTTGATAATTTCTTAAAAATATAATGGTATAATCGTACGTATATTATTTACATTTTTAATCATTTGCACTTACACTATCTGAGCCATACATTTTGAGGTTCTCCAACAATGGATTTGGAATACTCCAAACCACTCATACAAAGGATGGATTTGGAGACTTCACCTTCCCTTCAAATCACTTTTTGATCCAAACATATCCTTAGGGTCAAACGAAGTAAGAAGAGCCCTCTCCACTTGGATTCAACCAAACAAATCATCAACATTACACTCTTCAAGGAAGACCTTGATACTCCGCCGTGATCCACAGCCACCTTCCGCAATGAGTACTCTGTCGTTCGCAGCCATGTGTGCGATGATCTTGTAGATCATTTCAATCTGTGTGCCCATAGAAATTGTTAGGGCGGTTTAATACAGACATTCATGTGGGAGGGAGTGAAGAAGGAAAGGTGTCTAGAACAATTTACTATTTGAGAAACCACATTTATAGTGTCATAATATATTGTTGGGAAATCAACAATACTAAAAAAATCCTAGATATGCCATTATCAGGGTCCTACATGGCTTGAAGGGCCAATACTTCAGCTGCTGCTGCTTTCTTTCCAGCTTCAACACAAATTATGACAAATTATGACAAGCATTTGAAATTTTGGAGTCAAGACTTTCTGGCTCAAAAGGCCACCTATTATGCACAAGACAAGAAATATGTTAGTGGAGGATCGCGCTTTCCTATATTTCGTAGTCTATAGTCTGTACTTTCAAGGCTTTGCTAGCACGATAGTTGATAGATTCCTGAGATTCTCTCAAACCCTAGTGGATATCCTTGCTATTCATAGCAGATTGAGCAGGATTTCTCCATCATTATCCACTTCTAAAGACAAGAAATATAGTTTACCTAGTTGGTGATATGCATTAATGTTGATTAGAGCTGCATAAATACCAACAGCATGTGAGAATCAAATGGAATAAACAAAACAGAAAACAAGAAATTAATAGCACTAAAAACTAGTCCTTAAAGTCAAATACACTAATAACAATTCTCCTAATAGTCTAATATGATTAAGAAGAAAACTTCCAAGGCATCAACCTTCCATTATAAGTTACTTGAGCTGTATATTTATCTAAAAAATTTATCAGGTTGTAAAGTTCTTGCTAATTTGAACAGTGAAAGGCAATCTTTTACTTATCCACTAGGGTTTGAATGGCAAAGTGAGAGTTCATAAAGACAGGTCTTCATACCAGGCTTCACTGAGAGGGTGAACAGATTCCGGAGAGGGAAGCCGTTCACACCAGGTTTTTATGAAATTTTGAATTTTATATCAAATGAAAATATAAAACAGATAAATCACTAAATAAATAACAAGATTGATATTTATATTTTCAAAATTAATTCAAATAAATATTTATTTTTTTTATGCCAGTATAAATAAATAAGATTTCAAAATTTTAAAAATTATTATACAAATTATCAGAATCAATGTATATATATTTATATACTTCTCTAACACCTATATTTATTAATTTATTAGATAATAAACTTAAATGTATCAAAAATTCTGATTGGTACGAATGGCATCACTTAAGTCGAATTTATTCGAATCTAATTTAAATTTGAACAAATAAAAAATATAAGATTTTAATTAGTGTTTTTATTATATTACAGTTGAATCTAAACCCGATACCAAATACGAATATAAACAAAATCAAATTTAAATTCGTACAAATTAATTAATAATTAAATTCAATTAAATTCAAATTCAAATAATTGTGAATTAGCTTCTACCCGACTTAAAATCGGATTATATTATAATAGTATACAAATATCGAGTATTGAATTTAAGTAATTACTATTTCATTCGTTATTTTTCAAATAAAATTTAAGATGGGCAAGCCAATTTTTTTCTAACCTACCCTCACAGTTAATTTACGTCCTCCTAATGCATATAGGCACTATAATGGTTAAAAATAATGTTAATAATGGTCAGTAACATTTCTCTAATTTGCACGGTCATAGGTTTGCAAGTAAACCTAATTGAATGTTATGTTTTCACCAAAAAAAAATATGGGCAAAATTACACCAACACGACACCACCTGTACAATTCCAAATCTTGAAGCGACCTCCAATTTCATTATTTTTGCCTTTACCACTTTTTTTTTTGCTCAACTAGGCTTTCACCACTTGAATCATAGGAAGGAGGAAACTAATCTCAAGTGTTTTGAAGACTTAAAAAACTAATTTGAAAATTTTTGAAAGTTTAGCAAGTTTTTGAAAAATATATGGAAATTTAGGGACTTATTTTAAAATTTGGAAAATTTTAAAGTTGTGGGAAATAGGTAAGGTGAAAATAGTATGATTGGGCATTAAATTTGTAAATAAAAAAATATGGAGGACCAATTTGAAAATTTTAAAATGTGCGTATCAAAGTACAAATTATGAAAAATATGGATTACTTTCAAATTTATCAAAAACTTTTTATACGTACACTACTTATTCATAAAAATTCGAATGATGTACTTTTACACGGCATCTAATTAATAAAATATACATTGAAATTTGTAAAAATAATATTATATTTTAATATAATTATGGTAATTATTATAATAAAAATTTGGATGATGTTCAATTTTTTTATTATTATTAAAAATATTTTAATATTATCAACCATATCTATTATCATATTACACAGCTTTGTCATTATATTAAAATGAAAAATTTGTGCAATTAGGCTTTTAATTTTAATAAGATAATTATAATTGTACAATTAGTTTATATGAATTTATTTATCATTAATTTAAGTTTGTATAATATACAAGTGTGTAGCGAGGGTAAAATGTAGTAAAGTTGGATCAATTGAGGGATTTACTTAAATTATATTGAAAATAATATAATTTTATTTAGTAAAAATATTTGCCTCAAACTTATTGCATTAATAGTCTAAAACAGTTAAAAATATTTAATACTAAAATATAATATATTAAAAAAATATAGTACTAATAAAATTATCCCATAATTTTACCCAATAAAAAAATTAAAATATACTAGTGGTGGCCGTACCGTACAAATGCCTTGGGTAAAATAAAATGCCGCGAATCAATTAAAAGCGTTTTTTTGTTGAAAAATGAATTAAATAAAAAAGGAAAATGATGGAAATAATAAATAATAACTCACTGTCTCATACTAATAAATTTAATTTTATGATTTCTCATATAAAAACTGGGGGTGCCGTTGCACGAGAATATCGCAAATGATCTCGTCCTTCAAAAGCTCCACCCGATTTCCCCTCGTTCTATTTCCCCAAATTCCGTTCCCTTCCTTTTCACTAATTCCATTTACATTAGCTAACTGAGTCAACTCGCTGCCATGGCCGCCGCAGTTCCGGACAACTTGACCAGGGAGCAGTACGTTTACCTCGCTAAGCTTGCCGAGCAGGCGGAGCGCTATGAGGAGATGGTGCAATTCATGCAGAAGCTGGTGCTCGGGGCGACACCGGCCGGCGAGCTGACGGTGGAGGAGCGGAACCTCCTGTCCGTGGCCTACAAGAACGTGATCGGCTCCCTGCGTGCCGCCTGGCGCATCGTATCCTCCATCGAGCAAAAGGAAGAGGGGAGGAAGAACGATGAGCAAGTTGTGCTCGTCAAGGAGTACAGATCCAAGGTCGAGGTTGAGCTGTCAGAGGTCGGCGCGAGCATCCTCAGACTTCTCGGAGCGAATCTGTTCCCGTCCGCTGCCTCCAGCGAGTCCAAGGTTTTCTACTTGAAGATGAAGGGAGACTATCACCGCTACATGGCCGAGTTTAAGATTGGTGATGAGCGGAAGGCCGCTGCTGAGGACACTATGCACTCTTACAAGGACGCTCAGGTACATCCATTTTGGTTTTCCATTTTAAGTTTCCCTCGAGAATTGAGAACTGCAGACAATAATTTATAAATTCGTGAAATGTACTTATCTTTCTCGTTCACCTAGAGACCAGTGGCTGTGCTGTGGCTGTATGTTGTTATTTTCATACTTATTATCTATGTCTTTGACCTTTGGTTCGATATATTGAAATTGGTATGAATTTCGGTGCTTTGACTCGAATGGCGTATTGGTTCTGGTAGTAGCACCTAGTGTCGCTTATTTGCATGTGTATCTGGAAATTTGACAATAATCGCTTATTGATACAGCTATATTTAGATGTTTCAGTCAGGTCTCCGTTTGTGCCATTAGATATTTGAGCTTAGTACCTTCACAGTCATTCTTGGGCTGTTAATTCTGGAGTATTTTTTGCAGTTGGTACGACAGAGACACGAAAATACAAATCAATCTACACGGCGAACGAAGTTTTAGAGAAATCATGGGACGGATGCGATCTCTGTTTTTTTTCCTTTTTGAAGTTGATACTATCGATTGTATCTTTATTTCTACAAAACTACTGTGGCCCAAGAAATGCTGTCTAGTTTGTGCAGCTTTACTTTGCTACTGGTATAGCAATAGGCTGTACAGTTAGGATCAATTTTGCCTGTGATATTTGAGATTTGAACATTATTATTGATTATTATATTATTTTATTTTGAAGGACATTGCTGCGGCTGATCTTGCTCCAACCCACCCTATAAGGCTTGGGCTTGCACTTAACTTCTCAGTTTTTTATTATGAGATCCTTAACCAGTCAGACAAAGCATGCTGGATGGCCAAGCAGGTAAAGCTATACTTCATTGCTGTCTCCATCCGTTAGGTCTCTACATATGTGACTTTCTTGGTTTGGTGAACCTTAAATGATTCAGAAAGATAAGTTTGATACCTTCTGCAGTGGCCCTTCACGTTAGAATATAGGATCCTGGTGATGGAGTCAAGTGGTTGTGTTAGCATGGTCAGTTGATAGGGTTTGTTGACTTTTTTGAATTTATTTTGTATGGCTGCTTTATTTGACTTGTCCCACTGGTTTTCAGACGATTTGGTTCAGATGGATTTTGTTTTCTTAGCCTTCACAATGTGAAAATCATGACATCCATCCATTCTGACTTTGATAATCTTAGAACATTAGTTAGTTTTACATTTCAGCCCTGCCTTGTTTCTTTAGAAATCTGTGGGAACCCTCTAAACATGCTATGGGTCTATCAATTCTTCTTTCCTACACCATTGAGTAACAAGGGCATTCTGTCTTTGTTGGCTCAGGCATTCGAGGAAGCCATTGCAGAGCTAGACACTCTTGGGGAAGAATCTTACAAGGACAGCACTCTCATCATGCAACTTCTCAGGGACAACCTCACCCTCTGGACTTCAGACGTTCAGGTGAAGTCCATACTTTTCATGTTCTATCCGCACATGTGGGCATTGCTTAGTTTACATCTTATGATCAACGGCCCACCTTTACTTTTTGCAGGATCAACTGGACGAGTCCTAGAGAAGGCAGGTGCTTAGACAGAAATGGTGCAAGTTTCTCCCAGCGGAGATGGGCTGGAATGTCATTTAATCTATATGCTGATGACTAAAGAAATGTGCTTTTGGTGGTGGACCAGTGGTTTCTATATTTAGAGATCAAACACTCCTTTCTTCCTCCTTTTTTCTTCCTGAGTGGATTGACCATTGACCATTGTATCTTCCGTTCCTTCTCCATTGATCCCTTTACTAACTCTTCTGTATGTGTGCCCTTTTGCCCTAAAGAAAGTGGCCCCTTTCGCCTAAATTTAAGCTTCCAACTTTAGTGCTGTCAGTCAAGTGAGACAGGAGGGAGATGGAGTGAAGGGAAAGTGGAAGACATCAGAGAATTCTTTCTTCCTCTTATATCTCCCTGGTTCCTTTATTTTGCACAAAATCCTGTTCAAACAGTGGCCAAAGAAGTTATTTTGAAGTTAAAAAGCTGTCCGCAATTTTGGTTTCTTTATGCAGTCTCCATTCCCTTGTTTCATAAGAGAACCGATCCCCATGGTCAACCAAAAGGCTATAAACCTCTTTTCGACTATCCTTGGCCTTCTCCAATTATATAATAGAATTTTCAAAACCAGATAAAGGATGAAAAATGGAAACTACGAACACAAAAAGGCGACCTTCTTCCCTTGTTGTGGCCTATATCCTAAGTTGGATCGTGCCATTTTAATGGTGACTTTAGATGTCTTGTCTCATGGGAAAATCAATCTATCGTCAGTATGAATGGCCGACCTACTCTTATTAGTTGAGTATAATTCGAATACCTTTTAAATTCCATACACAGTATCCTTCGTTCTTTAGGGAGAAAACTAGAAGATGTGGGTCAACCATATTTCTCGGTTGTTGCGTACAGCATGTGGTTCTCCATTGTGGGCAACCACTTGTCACCTTGCCAAATAAATCCTTTTAATTGTTATTTTCCCACACAAATACTTCTCTAGAAGCAGAAAGCAATTGTCCATCCATTTGACCCTGGCTGACAATTGGTTGGATAAGTGATTTATGTATTGGTGCCACCCCTTTTGGAATACCTTCCAACACTTCGCTCCATATTATGAAACCCCTCAAATGCATACAACTTGGTGAACAATCTAAAAAATCCAGCATTAATTTGTTGTTCGTTTTCCTTCATCTTTAATACTGTGAATTATATTATTACACTTTAATGGAAATAACAATGTATTTTGGTCGCATTATGTTAAAATAATTTTTTAGCTTGTCATGCCTTATTCAACTGACATATAATAACATTTTGTTAGTTTGTGCCCTTAATTAGTTTGACTTTTACTCATCCATTATTTTCTTCCTATGGATTACTCATTTACCTATCTTAGTGCCTTTTGAGAATCCCCTCTCAGAATTCAAAATCCTAATTTGTTACATATAATATTATATATTAATTATTTATACACTAGGACCCCATTAAAGACGATAATAAGTCTACATTAACTTTAATGTACAATCAAGATCAACTCTTGAATTTACAATAATGGAGTAGCTACACCTACTAATAATACTAATATAACTACTTAAACTACTACTAAAATGCAGGATGATAAAGTGAAATTACCTTTTATTCCATGAAAGTATTACACAAAGGTTATTATAGATGTTAGAATTAAAATTTAAATATAACTATTATAAAAACTTGTATTCATGTTGGAGATGTAAGCATTATAAGTTAAGTAAATATTTGGGTAATTTTTTAAAAATGATAATAGATAATATTCATTAACAACTTATGAATTCTATGTAAATTTGTAAATGAAGAGAAATTAGGTTTTTTATTGGTAAATTCAAGTTTGACAAGATTGTTTTGATAAACTTATAAAAATGAGTATTCATTTAATATGGTAGAACATTAAATGTTTAGAATAATTTTGGAAAGTTATAACCGTATTTTAAGATAATATTTAATAATATAATTAGAAAATATTATATCAAATTATATACCTTTGAAAAAAAAATAAGTTGATAGAAGTTATTGATAAACTAATTAGTTCTATAGTTATCGGTGATATTTGGACTTCATAGGAATATAATAATATAATAATATAATAATAATAATAAGATAATAATATAGTAATAATTAAATATTACAAAACCATATATTAAGGTAAGATTTTAAACGAATATATATTTTATAATTTATATATATTTAACTTCTTATTTTAATTATAATATTTATTATTTTTTTATGTTATTTCATGTGTTATTTCTACGCTTTAGTGAAATTTTTTTGTAAGTATCTTACAAATTTACAGGTTGAAGTTGATTGGAATATAAATTTTAAATTATTTACTATTACCTTAAATAATTGTTCAGCAAATGATTACTAATAAATTACATTTGTAATCCCTTAGATTGAGAGTGAATTTATTGCATATGTCATATTGTACATATATTTTATTATTTACTATTAGGATAATTGTTCGGTAAATAATTGAATGATATAGTTGATTACTAATAAACTACATTTGTAATCACTTAGGTTGAGAGTGAATATATTCTATATGCATACATATATTCTTAATTTAACTGTAAAAGTAGGGTGGGAAATTATTGAAAAATGTATTATATTAAACTAAAAATTAAAAAAAAGTGAGAGGAATTTGAGAAAAATATAGTTAACTTCACATTAAAATCAGTAAAAGAAACTTAGATTAGATTACATATCTGTCCACTTATCTAATATTAAGATAGCATTATATTTTATCATTTGAATTTACATGATTTCAATTACAAATATTTATTAAGTTTATTAGATTAATTGATATCAAACGAAATTATTGAAAAATTTAGTAAGTTCAATAATAAAATAAACATATATTTTTTTTTGTAGAAGATATTAAAGAGCAAAATCATATGTAAAAACTAAGTACTGTGATATTTGTGTATGAATATGATATAAAAAATGATGAATAAAGTGAATAAATATTAGTTAAAAGTAAATATTATATGAATAATTATTACAATTTTTGATATATAATAAAAAGGTTTAAAGTCTAAAATATTATTTTGATAATAATGTTAAAGTGATAATAATAGAAATATATATAGTACTAGTTTGCTAAATATTCGAAATTTGAAGAAAATTATTATTGATAGTAGTGAAGATAAAATTATCACTAACACTAGTATAGTAAATCAACTAAAGATAAAAATATTTTAAATTCATTTATAAATGTTGAACTTAATAAAAAAAGAAGTAAAAAATATGAATATATATATATATATATATATATTTGGATGAGTAGAATATATAATATAAATATGGATTTAATAACTAAAGATAAAAATATTTTAAATCCATTTATAAAGGTTGAATTCAATTAATAAAAAAAGTAAAAAAATATGAATATATATATATATATATTTGGATGAGTAAAATATATAATATAAATATGAATTTAATGTATTGGGACGTTGCAACGAATTTTAAAAAATATAATATATTATCAAATATGAGAAATGAAGGATGTTGTACTATTTCGATTATAAATTTGCTTCCCAATTATCTTTCAACAATAGTGTGCAATAAATAGTATATTTGCAAATTATGTTATTGAAACCCTTATAATTTGTATACATGTCAAATTATCAAGTTATTTTTTTATATTAATATAAATATATATACACTATGTTATATTATATAAATAGTTCAAAATATTATTTTTGTAGAAAATACTAATGTGGATAAGTTTGATTATTATTTTAATAATAAATTCTCATATTAATAAATGTATGATTATAATTATAATTATTTTTATTTATCAAGTATAAGAATTATTTATTAATTAAAATTTTATTTATATATTTAAGGTAATAATAGGGGTGAATATGAAGAACTCAATTTCAAGTTACAATTATGAAATAGAACATTTTATTTTTTATATTTTTTTGTTCAATTATTTAACTAAATATTATATCGTATCTTTATTATTATATTATAATTTATTAGTTGTAAACATATTCTTGTATACAATAATTTTTAATATCATTATTAAATTATTGGTTAATTTTTATTTATTTGATTATTATAATTTTGTTAATTTAATATATCATAACAACTAATGTACATAAAATGTATTAACTCATGCAGGATTTTTTTAAACAAAGAATAAAAGAATATTAAACCTAAAAATAATTAGAGTTTAATCAATTTAAAATTTAAGAGCCAAATCATTTCAAATTCAAGATAAAATTTAGTAATTAGACTAAATTATATTTATGATTATTTGTAGGACAAACTAAACTATAGTTAGATTAAGTGGAACTTTTTTTCAATAAAATACTATTTAATTAATTTATCAAATAAGATGCAATATCTAGACAATGAGAAGATAAAACTGAGATAATTCTATAATTTTTAATAATATATCTAATATTATCGGGTACAGCAGTATTCAAACCACTTGAGCCCCGATTCTTCCTGTAGAGACATGTTAATGTATCTGCACATTAGTTGTTTAATCATTTAACTAGTGTAACTTGACACTCTAAAAACCTCATGTAATGCAGCGATTCATCAATATAAGGGCGGACAATCCATATAACTTCTAGTTGCTGCTTCTGAAGTATAACACATAGTATACGAGAGTTAGATTCAAGTATGATTTTGGGCTATCCTTATTCTTTTGCAAGTTTTAGTCCTTCCAATACGGCTTGTGTCTCGACTTCCAATGTGTGTGTGCAATAAAACCGGAAGCTACTAGCCCGCAGTAGAGAGCCCTATTAATTCCTGACTATAATTTTTATCCCTACATTTCTTGTGAATGGATCAAATGAGCCATCCACATTAATATTCATAGTGTCACTTGGTGGTCGCTTCCATACTCATTTAGTTTTTGTAGGCGAATTTGGCTCATTTCTAGTGCAACTTTGATCCTTATTGACGCCCGCATATTCTACGATCTAACTCATTATGTTATCGATCAGTTTCTCAACTTGTGGCGGGTGTACTAGGAATAGAGTTCTATTTCGTTCCTTCCATATCGCCCAACACGTTGTGACAAATCTGCACTTCATTGCTTCCTTCTCTTGTTTTCCCTATTTTAAATTACATAACCAAGATCCAATCCATTCAATTATAGACAAATTAGCAAACTGTTCAATTCTTACCCCACACGTTGTAAACCACACTAATCTAGTCCATGTGCATTTAACTAGTAAATGATGTATGATGTCGACTTCACCACATATGGGACATGTATTAGAAGATATGTATTTTCTCAAAAATAAGTTGTCATGAACAAGCAAAGCATTCGACATTACTCTTCAGAGAAAGTTCCTAATCTTTGGAATGTAATCAATATGGAAAAGTGTTGTCCACATTTTTTTGCTTATAAATAAGGAGGAGGAAGGAATTGATATGGACTCACCATTTTTTCGATATAACATGAAATTATAGGTAGACCTTACCGTAACCTTACCACTGCGTTCCCAAGGCCATATCAACCTGTCTTCCCGGATAGGAGAAATGAGAGGGATAGTCATGATGACTTCCTTTTCCACTGTTACAAGGTATCTATCGATACCATCTTACCGCCATGTACCTATACTTCTATCAATGAGGGTACTTACTGGGATTTGGTTGGCTTCCTCGTCATTTGTTTCATGCTGCAAATGTTCGTTGGAGAGGGCAGGAATCCAGTTCTCCTTCCAAACACGAGCTTGGTTCCCATTACCTATTTGCCAATGCAACCCTTCACGTAGTTGTTCTTTACCTACATATAAACTCCTCAACAACCAGGAGGGACAATTACCTAGACCAATTGAGAAAATATCATTATGCCCGTAATACTTACCTTTGAATAGCTGAGAGAGAAGAGTATCAGGCTGATTATGGATTCTCCATACGTTCTTTATTAGCAATGCTAAATTGAATATATGGAGATCTTTAATGCCCATCCCTCCCCTTTCCTTGATATCAGTAAGTTTGACCCACTTAACCCAGGGGATCTTCTTGTGGACACTAGAGTTATTCCACCAAAACTGTGATAGGAGCGAGTTCACCTATGAACACCAAACCTATGGTAGCAAAAAATAATTCATAACATATGTGGGTATAGCACAAACGGTAGATTTTATAAGAACCTCTCGACCACTTGGAGATAAGTATGCTGATTTCCACTCTTGGAGTTTCTGTTTTATTTTTTCCTTCAAGAAATGGAGGGTTTTCCGTTTATTGCATCCCCAGAAGATAGGCAAACCAATATATGTATCATTGACTTCACCATTGCCTATGTCCAAGTTGTTGCTAATTGTTGTTTGAGTTGATGGCCCTGTGTTTGCACTGAAATATAAAGAAGATTTGGTTAAACCGATCTTTTGACCCAAGCCATACAATATTTACTCAATAATCGCATTAGACATGATGCACTATCCTCATATGCCTCAAGGAAAAATAGTGCATCGTCAGCAAAAAATAAATGTGATACAGTTAGACAATGTCTGCCAATCTTGAGACCTCTTAACTCATTCCTAGAAACAGCTTTAGTAATATTTTTAGAAAGGACATCAAATAGATATGGAGAGAGAGGATCTCCTTGTCTGATACCTCTAATTTTATTAAAATTCTCTCTAAGAAGGGCCACTCCACTCGATCATAGGCTTTTAACATATCCAGTTTCACTCCGCGCCATTTTTTCTTTCCTCTATTTTTGCTGTTTAAAAAATGAAAGCACTCATGGATTGCACCTATATTGTCATGTATTACATGTCCTATGATAAATTCACTTTGCTCCCTAGAAACTATTCTATCCATAAGAGGCTTTAGTCTGTTAACCAAAATTTTTGAAATGATCTTATATATAAAATTACAAAGGCAATAGATCGAAAGTGGGACATTTCCTCTAGATTAGCTACCTTTGGTGTAATATGAAAATCTAATTTTATTAAAATTCTCTCCAAGAAGGGCCACTCCACTCGATCATAGGCTTTTAGCATATCAAGTTTCACTCCGCGCCATTTTTTCTTTCCTCTATTTTTGCTGTTTAACAAATGAAAGCACTCATGGATTACACCTATATTGTCATGTATTACATGTCCTAGGATAAATTTACTTTGCTCCCTAGAAACTATTCTATCCATAAGAGGCTTTAGTCTGTTAACCAAAATTTTTTAAATGATCTTATATATAAAATTACAAAGGGCAATAGATCGGAAGTGGGACATTTCCTCTGGATTAGCTACCTTTGGTGTAAGAATAATATCCGTCTCGTTGAGTAGCCGATGGAGATGTCCTGTTAAGAAGAAATCACACACAACTGAAAAAAATGTCAATAACGATAATCCCCCAGCAAGATTGAAAAAACCGACCATTAAATCCATCTGGACCTGCTACTTTATTCCCCCTCCCCCAACCGGAAGGTTGCTCTTTCCACTTCCTCTCTTGTGACTGGGTTGATCAGCATGTTATTCTCATTTTTAGAGATAGCTCCCTCCACAACACTTAGGTTATGTTTAATTCCATCACATTGTCTCTTGGTAAACATATTCTTATAGTAGTCATGGAAACCCTTTATAATTTGGTCCTGTTCTGTGAGCCAATTGTCGTTTGTGCCCCTCACTACAAGAATGGCATTACGGTTTCATCGGATCATGGTGCTTTGATGGAAGAACTTTGTGTTTCTGTCTCCCTCATATAGCCATTTAACCTTTGAAATTTGGCTTCAGTATAATTTCTCCTCCTTCCAAGCTTGATCAAGCCTAAATATCAGCCTAGATCTTATGTCAATGCCCCCAGGTGATGCATGATTCACTTTGGCTAGTTCCTCCTATAGTCGGTTGATCTCCTTTCTTGCATGATTACAATTATCTTGACTCCAATTCCAAAGGTGTTTGACAGTGTGACCAAGCTGAAAACATATCAAATTGAGGGTATTCAAAGGCATAAATCCCTAAGCTGACTTAATAATAGTTCGACAGTCAGGGTTCATTAACCATTTATCTTCAAAGTGGAAGCCTTTCAACTTGTGTTGTATGCTCTTTGTGCAGTCCACTACTAAGGGGACATGGTCCGAACCAAACCAATCCCCATGATGAACTCTCATAGTGGGGAACAAGCTTCGCCAGCTGCTCGAGCATAGTGATCGATCTAAGTGTTCAATGGCATTATGGGGGCTTTCCTGTTTATTCGTCCAAGTACCCATCTATCCACTATAAGCAACATCATGCAGATGAGTTTTATTTAGAAACCTTTGAAAGCTCTGTATATTACTATGTTCCTTAGGACGACCACCTTGCTTTTCGTTGTGTGAAAAAATTGAATGAAAATCCCCCATGACCACCCAAGGGTCCTATAATTCTGAGCTCGCCCATTGCAATTCTTCTCATTGTCGCTTGTGTTCATTCTCATCACAATGATTGTAGAGCTAAGTTACATGGATCCAACATATAAACCCCGCACTTTTGAGCTAAGGAAAACCGAGAAAAGAACCGGTCTAACCGAGTGAGAAAACCGAACCGGTTCACAAATCCGATCATTTGTGAACGGGAAATTTGAGAATTTACAACTCCCGGGTGATCCAAAGAGTTCATAATACTATGGAAAAGAACCTTTAGATGAATTGGAAGAGAAAAACTAGACCGGTTTAGATGAACCGGATCCAACTGGATTGAATCGGTTTATGAACCGAGTCGGTTCATGAATCGGAACCGATAGAGAATGGACAAATCAGATAAATTCAACTCCCTTGTGCCCCAAAGAAATTTATAAACCTTGGGAAGGAACTTAGAATAAAGTGGGAGAGAAAAACTAGACCGGTTTAGGTGAATCGGACCCGAACCAGATTAAATCGGTTTATGAACCAGAATCGATAAAAAGATGGTAACCGGGAATTTTATGGACCATAAGTGACCCAAGGAGTCACAAAAGACATGGAAATGGACTTGTGAAGGAATTGGAGATGAAAACCAATTTGGTTTAGGTGAACCAGATTCGAACCGGTTTGAACCACTATTGAACCGAATCCTAAATTTATTTTTCTAGGTGGCTTAAATAATTCAAATTAGAGATTTGATGCCACTATTGGATAAAAAATGAATTTAGATGAATTTAAAAAATTTTAGATTTGAAAAACTTGGTCGAATAAGGGGTGAACCGACCGGTTTAAACTTCGAACCCGGTTTGGACCGGTCCAGTCCAGTTTGGAACAATGTCATCTTCTTTCTCAAGATGACAACACTGTTTACTCACCGAAAAATTGAAGCAACGTCGACGAAGAAGAAACATTTTCATTCGGTATGTTTCAGGTCTTCAATGCCTGTTATAATAGTGCCAAACGGACGGCCAACGGGTCCCCGAGCTCCCTATATAAAGAGCCCCTCTTCATTCCTCCTCTCCACACCTAAAAACTCCACTCTCTCTCAATAGCACCCTTTTCCGGTGAATCTCGAACTAGAGCTCTGATATAGGGTCTTTTCTGAGCCAAACAAGGCGAGGTCGGGTTCTTTAGAACTGGGGAGAAGTCAACTACATGCATTTAGTCTCCGTTTGCTTCGAGGGTCGTCGAAGAAGCGCTGACATGATGAAACAGTGAAGCAGCTTTGGCGGACCGAACCTGCCCTGTTTCGGCCGAGTTGAAATCGACCATTTCGAGCTCTTCTCAGGCCAAGCCAAGCCTTCCTAACACTTACTCAGCCCTTCCAGGGCCGAATTAGGACCGAAAGGTAAGCCAATTTAGCTTCCCTCTGTAATTTCCGCCTAGTGCTAGAGAGAGAACTGACAGAATTTCAATGATGAAATTCTAACTCAATTTGATATCAATTGATACGATTCTTGATTCTAGGATGAACCTCAGGATGAGAGCTATCTACCCAGATCGAAAGCTCGGACCATCGTGCCCTCACCGGTGAGAAATTGAAACTTTCTCTCTCTATAGTATGTTTTTTTGGCGAAACTCCGTTTGAGCTCATTCTAGCGTTAAAACCTGCGATTCAAAGTTCTATAGAATCGTATGAACATGTAGAAACTCAATTTCAACAATTAGAGGTATTTGATTGGTCAATCAAATTCGGCTGTGTTAAAAAGTTGAAATTGGCGGGGGGGGAGGGGGGGGGGTGGGGGGGATTGAGAAAAATTGGGGATTTTCGAAATTTGTAGGACCAAAATGAAATTTTCTAAAATTGAGGGTCAATTGATCATGATAAGAATATTAGAGGGCTAATTGAGAAATTTTAGAATTTTTGGGACAAAATTTACCATTTTTGTAAATGAAGGGTAAAATGGTAATTTTGGAAAAATTGAGGGACCAAATTGAAAATTTAGGTGATTAAACCCTTGTTTACAAAATTTAATAAATTGAGGTTCTAAGATAAATTTTATAAAGTTTCGGGACTCAATTTGAGGAAAAACCCGACAATATGGACTTAAAGTTAAAGAAAAATAACTTTAGGGACCTAATTACAAATATATATAAAGTTGAATTTTTTCATTCATTTGGAACGAATGAGGGCTATTAGGCCAAAGGATAATGAACAATTATATTCATTTCGTGTAGGAGAACGAGACATCGGGAATGCCAGTCGAAGTCCGGCATGCTAGGGATGGAACTCGAATAAGTGAAAATTTACTGAACGATTGGGTAAGTGGGATTTTATATCATATCCAGTTGGGGATGATAAGCACATCGAATTAAAAACCCACTACTATGTGGTAATTGAAAACCATGCGAAAAAACTACTTATTGGTGGTAAGTAGATCATACCCAGTTGGTGTGATAAAACTTCCTCAAAGGAAGTTGAAAATCCGTTCATCGATTATGAACGGAGATGTCCTTATATCGGGTCGGTATAATGGACAGTGAAAACATATTTTTGTCGAAAGTGTTCTTCCCTAACTGTGTGCCAATGCTTAAACAATTTGGGAGACCTTTTCGACAGGAGCTCAAATAGCTCTTATAGGTCGAGGGCCTCGGTTTTGGAACTTGGGAGCTAATATGCACGATTTTTTAAAATCTCGAATAGTGGACCATAGGCTAATGGGCAAGAGCAGGAGCTCGTAAACAAATATAATATATGTGTCATAAAACTTTAATAAGTAAATTGTATGGTCATGGTACCAAAGTTGGTCCGACATTCTCAGTCAACTATCAGCAGTGCGACATGACCGGTCTCCAGACCAGTCAAGACAAACAGCTGCAGGTTGAGTTGAAAGTCGGGACTGTTGGACTAATGACACCACAGATTACATGGCATAATAAGAAAACATATTTGTGCATGCACTATGAGTACGAGATTATCAAGACGCCCATGAGGGGTAGTGATGCGTCCTAAGGGCCCTGGACGACCCGGTGAGTATAAGGGCAGTTCGTTGTTCCAAGTGACCGTGCAAAATTTGGAGTAGCACCAAGCGCATGAGACCGGGGTGAGGACGGGATGAGGTCTCTATCCTCATACGGACACGAAGAGTTTATTCTGGGAATGAGGGTCGAATGTCGTGAACATCCACTCATTCTCAGGGTAGAAGTGGACGTACTTCTATCCGAGTGATCGGTAAAGTCGCTCTGAAGCCACAAGTGGGTTCAGTGGACGTACTGACCTACGAATGTGTGTTTAATCTTAATGATGAAGGATGTGTGTTGGGTGATGACACACCATGATTAAATAAGGAAATGGTGATAAAACCTGAGATTTTGAATGAAATGATTTTTAAAAGAAAGGAGTCTGGCACACTTTAATACAAATCTTTTTTAAAAGTAAAAGTATTGAAAATCCATTCACTGAGTAGTCGTACTCATCCCCTCCGTTATATCCCTTTCAGGAGATTTTGGAAAGTCTACCCTTAAAGACCATCAACTAAGACGTCTGTAATACAGGTATGATAAATTTTTATGCAGTTTTATTTATGTTATTCCTGGAAAAGGTGCAGATTTAAAGGATGTCTTACTCTTTGCGGTCTATAATAAGGGGAAACCCTTTAATAAACCGGAACAGTGGCAGGTTGATCACGGGGATCTGACCAAATAGGATCGAGGCGTGACACAA
Organism: Trapa incisa; assembly: GCA_030064435.1. Taxonomy (NCBI): domain Eukaryota; kingdom Viridiplantae; phylum Streptophyta; class Magnoliopsida; order Myrtales; family Lythraceae; genus Trapa; species Trapa incisa. The sequence continues at coordinate 3,819,299 of CM057772.1, forward strand.
CATTTGTGACGTATGGACCATATCCTAGATTCAATCATGAGATTGAATGTCTCAATTATCTTAACCTGCTGATAATTCCACCATAAAGTTAAAACTCCACTGATACCTTCCGGATCCACTGTAACTTCATTAAAAAATCTACACTGTTATCGCACTCTTGTTATCTTACTTCACTGGTTTTTTGTTTCCATTAGAAAAACCATCTCCGATTGATGCTTCCTAACAAGGGGGAGCCTATACCTTGACAATTCCAGGAGATCAGCTTCATGGGGTCTGTGCAGCTGTTGTAGGCCAGCCGCCACTGCCCGAAGATTCCTGTAAGTATCGAATTGCACTAATCACCTTGCCAACTGCAAGAGTTGATTTTGATAGTTCTTCTGAGATCACCATTTTGTTCACTTGAGAGTCTTTTGGAGCCCTTGAAAGCTTCCTATAATAACGCGATAAAGTATTATTGCGTAGGTTATATCCCTTTTTTGGGGTATGATCCTTCATAGGATTTTCTTCCCCTTTATATCCTTGCAGGTAACCTGAATGTATACCGTCGGGGTTATCCTGACATGCTAAGATCCCTGGTGGTTGTAGATGTGCTCCAACTTTGTGGAGTTCAACATTTGCCAATGATTTTGGATTCTTACTACATCCTTCCCCTTAGGTGGCATGTTGGAAATTTGTGTGGGGTAAACGTTGCCACTGTTTTACGAACCCAACCTTACTATAAATGTAGACTTGTTGAATATTACAAGATTTGATGTCCTTTCCCTTAGCTTTATCCCGTCCTTTCCAGTCCTCTGTGAAGGTGTTATTTGATAATACCTCTGGCCCAAGTTTGAGATTATTCGCTACTGATTGAATCAGAACTGATGGCTTTTCCTAAGTGGCATCCCTAACGGTGGTTGACTTGGGATTTATCTGGAGGGCATGAGTGTTTCCCTAGTTTTTGAGATTGCACTTATCATGTTAAACATTAGAGACATTTGGCTGAGAGATTTGGGTAGAGTTTATCACTACATTGTGGCCCTTCACATACTCTTGTCCATGGTCCAAATATTTGTTTAGTTGGGAATGAATCGCTTCAATTACGAAAGGTGTGAGCTAGTTTCCTGTAATAGTATCATAAATTAGCTAGTCTTTTATACTTGAAAGTGAGCCAAATTTACTCTCCTGTTGCGTTTAAGCTCCAAGTGTCAGGTGTAAGTTGTTCATCCATTGCCAATAGTACCTGCAGTATTAGAAAGTTCCCCCACCTCATAGGTGATTGAGGATCATCTATATGTATCACATCTCCAACCTTTCTTCCAAGTTTCCACCTATTGCTCTCCGTAAGATATAGTCGAGCTAGACCATAAACTTGCATCCATATAGGGAAACGTTTAATATTAAGTTAGTTCAGATCCTTGTCTTCATCTCATTCCTTTAGAAACATGCTTTGCCCTTTAATTAACCAATGGCTACCTTTCACTAATATCTGAGCTTTTTGTTTACTCCGAATTTTAAATGAGAATGTATTGGTTACCACATAATTTATTCTCATTGCCAATATATTTTCATGCCAATTTAAGGATGTCTTTGATTGCTACCTATATGATCTTTCTTAATTAAATCACTTGACCAATCAAGCGAACACTTTCAGTGGGGTCTGGTGCAGCAATGTTTAGAGTGGTTACCTGGTCGAAGATTCGTTGTCCCCCTAGGCGATGACTCAGTTTTGTTGATTTTATTTGTGTGCAATACTTATTAGTGGACTATACTCGACTATTTACAAAAATAATTATACCAGTTAGCTAATCTGCAGATGTTCACCGGAGGTAGCTCTCCTTACAAAATTGAGCCACCAAAATTAAAGTGACGCTGCGTTGGTTCCTTGAGGCTCTGCACTATTGTGAAAATAGACACCTCAGAACCAACTACGTGACGAGTGGGCTCAACCCTCGAATGCTAATGAGGGGGCGTGAAAGCGGACAAAAGAACGACTTTCTACACTAGCACACTCCAAGGTCTAGCTCTTGGTCAAGAACGAAGATCTCAGTGTATAGGGTGTCCATTCTGTATTCGAATTTTAAAAAAGAGCAGAGAATTAAGCAATGTGTAGATAATGAAGGACACTCGTACAAGGCTGGTAATTAATTACAGAAAAGGTTCAATAAGCAATTAAAATAAGAAGTTCAAACCCTACACTGGTGAAAGCAAAGTTATAGGTAACAATAATACAAAATCTTAGGAACAAATATAACTGATCCGTAGATGTAGCTTATAGGGATAGATGGAGTAGTCTCTAGGCAGCCGGAAGGTAATCGGGAACGGAGTTGGAAGCAACGACGAGGTAAAATAAAAAGTACACGTGTAGAGTAAAAAAACATGTTACTTAGACCAAGGATTTTGGGGGATTATGGTTTGGTGGCCTCCCCATATCTATGAAGCAAATGAATCAACACCATGATGTGAATCAATTGAATCACATTAGATTTTGAGCCACTTATACTATACTTTTAAGTAATTATATTACTAGTTAAAGTTAGAGACGTCAAAATTTCCTATCAAATTAGATTTTGAGTAATCAATCCGAATGTGAGTCTAATGGACCCGTGTCTGAGCACGAACTCGACTTCGAGTCCCCTTGAGTGGGTCCAAACTCGACTCAAGATTCGGATCTAATAGACTTGAAGCCGCAGAGATCCCAACTTCATGCCCTTTTGGAATAAAATATATTCCATCTAGTTCAATGGCACTCTTCCCCACTTCCTTGCTAGTGTTCATGTACTTCAAGAGCTTTCTTACCCACCCTGTTGCATTTCTCCCTTAGACCAGCATCATAAATATTTGATAGGAGGACGTAGGCCCGGTGATCATCAGCTTCAAGCTCTCTCAGTTTTGGACTGAACATTGATGCACCAGATATGCCAATAGAAGAGATCCCCACAGAGCCGAATTCGTCGTCATCGGCATGCCTTCTATGATCTTTAGGACCTGATACAATCGACTTGCCCGTCCCAGGAGATCCACCAAGCACCCATAGTGTTCAAGCTACGGCTCAATACTGTGAGCTCTCATCATCTCATCGAATATGCACAGGCCTTCCCTGGTAAGCCCCAAGTGGCTGCACACTATGAGAACTTCGAGAAAGGTCACGTCGACCACGTATTATCACACGATGTAGGAAACAACGTTTAGTAAACAGCCGATTAGCTTCATGGAGGGCACCGTATTTCATGTACATGTCCACCACGGACGTTTGCAGAACTATGTCTATACTGATCCTATTCTTTATATACATGTGTAGCCATCTGCCCTAAAAGGAGTGCCCCAGCTGAGCACAGTCAGAGACTCCTCCAACCACAGAGATCTTGTCAATCTCTTCATCATCTTCTCCAAGCATTGTCTGGAACAGTAAGTGATTCTCACTGGTTCCCATGAGCAGCATATCCTTCTATCATAATACTCCCAGAAACAGCATTTCTCCATGGCATAAGATCAAACAATCCAGAGAATATACCAGTTCTCCTGCCTTGGTATAGCGTGATCATGGAACAAGATAGCCATTTCTCAAACAAGAAAGCATTATCAGTCAATTAAATAGTGAAAATCTTTAAATAGTGAAACTATAAAAGCTAATATGCTAATGATAACTATAGAACTTACCATATCCATCAATCATCATAGACCATGAAAACTCATCTTGGTGGGCATTTGGTCGAACAGCTTCTACACTGCACGTTTGCCATTTCCTTCTGCATGTTCCATCTTGGTGGGTCCATTATTGGACCCACCCTTCGTGCTTCAGTCCCACTACCTTGGACCCGCACCGAGGCTCAGGTCTAGCCAGTAGAACCCGAGGCTCAGATTCATTGTTGGACCAAATGCCACCTCATGAACCCAAACCTCATATTCATGTCCAAGTTAGCCAAAATTCAACACAACCACAATAATTGACATCCCTAATAAGAAATATCTCATTCAAGAGTTGTAGTAAGCAAAAAATGCAATATGAGTCCTTGAACCCTTTACAAAGGTATGACAATAAAGTTTTGCAAGAGTATGACAATAAAGTTTTGGTATAAATGTTCATACATTCAAAAAAAACCCTTGAATGATCAAAATGAAGCAAACTCATCATTGGCAGAATTAAAAGATTGCTTCTAAAGGGAAAATACCACATGACATTCAACATCACCACACGTAATTATGCTCTAGAGCTTTACAAAGGTTGACAAATTTTAAGAGCTATAATCTCCCTACAGAGATGGAACCCATGCAATAACAATGACAAAAGCAACTGAGTTATAGCACTCATCAATCTAATGCTATGATGTGGGAATTTTTGCAAAATGGAGAACCTGTGGGGCCTATCAAACCAAGAGTCTTCATCACTCTAACTCTCCTCATGCTAAGTTTTTCGGGTTTTCCGACTTGAGTTGGTGCCTGTGAAAAAAGTGGAATAAATATTATGCATTTTCATCCAAAGGTATATCAGCAAAAAAAAAACTAAAAGCAGTTTAGTCAAGATATGAGGAAGAAAAAGTAAGGGATGTGCTCAAAGAAATTAAGTAGATATGCCCTACATTTAGAGTTGGTACATGATCTATAGTAGCATGCAACTTGTTACACAATCTATAAAAGGGAGGTCATAAAACATTCCTCCTGAACATCCTTTCCCTTTTAACTTGATTTCACACTTTGAATGCTTATATTTGTATAACATGGATAAATGAGGGGGGAAAGGCAAGCTAACCCGTACAAATTAGGCTTACTGGTTTCTCTTTCTTCACAATGTCCTCTACTTTTGGCACTTCTGATTTACCTTCCTTCTTGTCACTTGATATCTTCTGCTTCTTACTATCTGATCCCAATGTCCTGTCTTGCTCACCCAATTCATCTCTTAGCCTCTCTTTCCTTGAACTGATTTTCTTCTTCTGATTATCTCCGCCAACATTTCCATTGCTATTATTCTCTTCAGATATTTGACTTTTTCTTGGAAAATGTTCCTTCAGAAGCCCATCATGCTTATCAGATTTAGCTTGAACTTGCCGAGAAATTCTTGCTTTGGCTTTCTCTGCAGCTGAGCGACTACATGACTTGAGTCTTTCCGATATGCTCCCTTTCTCAAACTCAGGAGTTCCCATTGCTCCCAATTCATTTGAAGTACCCGCCTGCTCATCTTTCTTAGGTGTTCTTCCCTTATTTTTTATTTTCCTTTCTGTCGTAGTAACTGCAGCTTGCCTTACCTGGAATCAACTTAGTATTTTTCATGTGGTGAAGCAATAAAAACTTTATATTGTACATAAGAGAATCATAGAAGCAAATGATCCTTTCTAACTTCTAACTTTACTAACTTTTTCATCTCAACACTAAGTTGAATCACCTTGCAACATTTTGAATTTATATATGATAATCCTTTCTTCCTCCACTGTGGGTAATCAGGTTAGGTATCTCTCACTTGAGTGGTCTGAAAGTACCGCAACTATTTGAAAGGAAAATCATACAGAATGCTATCATGAGACTATACTTACAGTTGTTTCTTCCAACTCCTGATTTGCTTTGAAAAGCCTTCGATTTGACATCGTATCCTTAGAAGCACTTTTACTGGAATTTTCTGTTCCTATTGTAAAGGAATTTTCCAAACAACAGATTTTTGATACCCGGAAATTGGATGAGAAAAGATATAAAATCTCCAACGCAGACAAAGTAAACATCATCAAATTGTTGCTAACTACACAAATTTAGGTTATCATTCAAGTAACCAGATAAGACGCTAACAAGAATTCGACATCTCTTGGCATTCATATGTATGTAGGATGACATCCATATTAGAGATAAAGATGCATCACAACCCATTTCTTATAGGTGACAATCACTCCCCTCCGTATAATGTGGAGTAGAGGTTTATAGTGCATTAAATACCCTATTAGTGGCCACAAGCCTGGTTAGCATGACTACATGTTTAGATTAAGAGATTTGGATAGGACAGGGAGGATAATATGGGAATGAGGTAGCAGTTATAAAGGATATTATATATTTTTATTGTCCTTATTTGCAAATAAGTACTATGAACAATAAGGTATACTTTCACAATCCTTATATGAATAGCACTATGAAGGGGATAAATAAGATAGAAGGGAAGGACTAAAGGGGGTAAATAACATGATATATCCTTCATAACACTACACAATTGAATGGAGGATTATGTTGTAGATCTACTCCTTATCCCTCCTTACTCTTACTATCCCCAAAATAAAGAGAGACAAAATTTTGAATAGTGGTGGTTTCTAATCACCAAAATCCTCCAGAATCACTTTTTTACCTTAAAACAAAAGAGAGATTAGTTTATTCCACCACAATTTCCTTCCCGACCCCTTTATTTGAACACACTTTTAAGAGTTCCTCTGCAAAAGAATATCTATGGGATGTGGTTCAACATACATTCATGCTAAACTAAGAACAGAAAATCTTAAAATCACCACACACCAACCCCTTGACAGTCACATGAAAAATGGCCTCCAAAAGATTAAGGGTTAACAAACTAAAAAAGCTGGACTTTTTTTTGTTGGCATTAAAGTACCAAACTTTTGGCCATTGATTTTTCCATCCATAAAGTAGCTAACATGACATGTTAAATCTGACACATGGTAGATATTACTAACATGTCGCTATAAATAATATTAAAAAATACATATTATATATTTTAAAATAAAAAATATTAAGAAGGATTATGATTTTGAATAGTTGGCAAGGAGGAGGAGCCCCACCATCCTTGACATAAATGGAGGTCCCCAATTTTCTAGTGTTATTGCTGGAGAGAGATGGGCGAGTCTCTGTAGTATCAATATTGCATTTCTCTAACACTAATGCCCTCATATCCTACTTAGCACTCAATGTTGCATTTTTGTAATACTAATGCTCTCATATCCTATGTTGTTCAGTAAATGAATGCCAAGGATAAAAGGGCATTAGTGTTATAGAAATACAATGTTGAGGGCAAAAATGATGGAAAATAGAAAATAAAAATGAGATTTCCAACTATTGACTCGTAACAATGTTGAGGGCAGAAATGTTGGTATACCATTAAAAGAAACTTTTTAAATATACTTTATAATAAAATATTATATATGACATACTGGTACTATTTATCCACATCTTGATCTTATCCCGCCACATGACAAATTAATGTCAAGACAGAATTACAATAACAGCCAGATATTAGGTACTTTTAAGTTGATGAAAAAAGATTATGCAAAATTGAGAAAATATCAAGTCGAGCTTTTATGACTTATTAATCCTAATGATTAATTGCAACCAAATGTATCATTGATGGGTAGAAAAACACCAAAAGTATGGCAAATAAATCATGTGAGTCAACTCTTGGAGTTGAAACAACTAATTAATGTATTGAATCTTCTATTCATGCAAGTAACTACTAGAAATGAACCTAGTCAAATTGACACATTTTGCAGCCCCATTGATCATATGAGCACAAGTCTAGGTACACCTTTCCACGTAGAAGCAGTGTCCATACCACAATTAGTATGAGGTGGTGGAATAACTCCCCAAGTCTAAGAATAAAGCTTAGACTAGAAATTACTTAAGTTTTAGTTAGAATACAGAAATAGATGTAGCAATGTGCACATTTTTTAGGACAATTCAGGTCAATTCAACACAAGTGATAATGAGACGGTGGAATAACAGAAAATTATGTCAACTAGTTCAATTTTTTTTCCATTTTAACATACCCGATGAAACATCAAATAATCTTTTTGTCCTAACTAGAAATGCACATACATGAGGTTTTTAGAGTGTCAAGTGACACTAGTTAAACGATTAAGTAATTCATGTGTAGATGCACTAGCATGTTTCTACAGGAAAAATCGGGGCTCAAGCGGTTTGAATACTTTTATAACTCATAATGTTAGATCTATTATTGAGAATAAGAGAATTATCTCATTTTCATCTTTTTATTGTATGAATATTGTATCTTATTTGATAAATTAATAAAATAGTACTTTGTTGAGCAAAAAAAAAAAAAACTAAAAATGCACATACTATAAAGACGCAATAATAACAAGGGGACTAACCTTTACTTTTAGATCCCCCTCCCTTTGATCTGCTATATTTTGATGTAGGAACATCCTGTAGTTATATTAAAATAGAGAAGTTTGAATCTACTTCTTTATCTTGAACCAGACCTTTATTAAATTTGCTTTAAGCCTAACACTTGTATGGAAAATGAGGATAGTTACCTGTTCAAGAGATTTCCTAAATATATCCTGGTAATTACCATTATTTTGTTGGAGCGCCTAAGAACAGAGAAATTTGATAAAAAGCTTATTGAAAGCAAAAATATGGAGTCTCTGCAAAGTAACATAAGGCACCATGTACATGAACTTACTGTTTCAAACTCTGAATGGCACTTGATAGGATTAACATAGTAGCTGCACAAGAAAAACAAGTTTCAAATCAAATTACTACATAATACCAATAGAAATAATTTATTTATATTAGTCACAAGGTAGAATGACTAACTATTGATAGCTTCCATAGAGTCGAACAAGAATATCTCCAGCTAATTTACCATCAGGTTTTTTATTCTCGCTTATATTGTTCTCATCAACAGCCTGGCAAAAGATTTAGGAGATGGTATGAGGTTATGCTTTCTTCTATGAAAATTTTGAAAATGGACATCTTCTCTACCTGTGCAGGCCACCATGAGTTACCACTGAACTTGATCCATATTAAGCTGCCCAAACTGGGTTCTCCTTTTGCCTGACTAGATGGACCTTCATCTCCAGAATTTTTGGAAGTTCTCTTGCCACTTGCTTGATTCTTATTCCTCATAGTTCCTGAAGATAAATATTATACTGAATTGAATCATTTTCTAACATTTTATAATCTAATAGCAGATAAGATTTTTTTTTTTTGAGGGGGAATGAATTATTTAATTAGCAGATAAGTCATTGTAACTTTTTATGCTCTAACATCCAATAATTATGTTGCCGAATAAGAGGGAGATCCCACTTTCCCATGTTATTAAGCTTTTTTGAAGACTCTTGTTTTTCTTCTTTTTTCCATTTATAGGGTCTTGTTCATTCTCGTTCATTCTCAAAGTATTGGCGTTCCTCAAACTTGTAGCTTCCTAGAAATTTTCTTTGGTTTGCATTGTACTCCTTCGCTCTTCATTTGTTTCTTCTTACATCATCAGTTTTCTTAAATTTCCCATCTCCTTATTCATTTTTGCTTGCTCTTAATCTAAACTTCTCTTCTTTGTCTTGTTGAGATATATATGTTTCTCCCTATACTCGTCTTTGTCCTACTTTATATGACTATTTTCTCACAATAAATCTCATCTTCTTTGATCCACGTTCTATCTTGTTATTAAGCTCCATCTATTCTTCTATTTAGTTGTGTAACGGCTTTTGTGGCTATTTGTTCATTATCCCTTGTCTTAATGCTTATCTCTTCCTTCTCACCCGTCATAGCAATAGCCAAAGTATTTACATTTATGGCACTAGAAAGGTATATTTGGATAATTGAGTTTCACCTATATTTCATCTTTATCTTCTTCTACTACTACTCTTTCAAATATGCTCAACAGGCTATTTTGACACTGCTTCCTTCCATAATAGCACTCGTCAAAATTTATACTTTAGGCTTTGTCGTTCCATTGCCTACTAGTATTGGGTTGATGTACTTCATGTCTTAGGTAGGTCTTGCAAACAATGTCTTACATGGTCTCCTTACAAAGTTTACAACGTGTTTACCTTTTGTTACGAGGTTTCCTTCTTTTTTGGATGAAATTTGGTGGTCATCGACATGTTTTTGGTTATCTACATCCATCTTTTATGGTCTTTGTTAGCGGGATTTTCTTGTTAAAGGAGAGATTCAACAATTTGAGCCAACAAATTTGGGGTGTGAGAGAGCGATAATGGGGGAGGAGGGGCATGGTTATTGGTAATTACATTTAAGGTGGTAGGGATCTCATTGGTAATGTTGGAAATGGTGGAGCACTAGTTGAGAGCACGGTTTGAGATTAGTAGCCCCAATGTGTTGAATCACTTATTTTAGTTCAGTCATTTTTCAATTCTTTCAACATCTGGAAAGGAGATAATTGGAAGGCCTTTGAAGGGAACTTAAACTTTAGATAATTTTACATATAGTTCTAGAGATTGGACTATGGAGTTGAATTTTTGGCATGCTCATGTTATAGATGAGGGATCATTGTATAATATTAATGGTGGATCTTAGGTTATGAGTATCCATGTTCTCAACTAAGTGGACTGGAAATTCCTAAAGGATATTCTAAGCATTGTGAACTACCCAAGACAATTCATGTGATAGATGAAAGAATGTTATAAGAGCTCATGATATTAGGTAGCTATAAATAGGCTCTCGTAAGTTTCTTCCCCTAGTTCAAAATTTTGTTATCCCTTCTTAGCACTTCTATTCACTCCCCCTTGATTCCCTCAATCAAAGCATACACAAAAAGTAGTATAAATAGTACAATTATTTAGAAAATTGATGTTGAAAAATGGTGATTACTATATTCTTTCTTCCATTTTATAAATTAAAAGTTCCAAGACAATGTGATCTTTTATCCCCTTATTTCTTTGTTCTAGTGATGGTATATGAAAATTTTTACCTCAATTCTTAATATTAGCCCTTAAAAACTCTCTATCAGCGAAATAATCTCTAAATCAAACTTTGATGTTTAAATTACCAAGTTGACAAAAAATTCCTTTCCCATACTAGGGAAGATTAACATGTGGTGCACTCTTGCAACTGTCAATTGGGAGTCGTAATTTAAGCTTGCTAAGACTCTAAAAACTTGGTTTGATACAATGGTAAATTACCACACAGCTAGTTGTAGAAGCCGGCATCTAATGAACCTTGGATCATCTTATCAACTCCATGATGCTGATACCTAAACTCATCACTCAATAATTCTAATTGTAACATTTACCCAAAATATGCAACAAAAGGGAAATGTCCATCCAACTATCCTCTCTTAGTGTGCATCAGAGATAAAAACCAAAAACTTACTCTAATAATCCATAAATGATTAATAAAAACAATACAGCTACTGCAAAACCTCATTATCGAGGGAAACCATTTGAAATTGCATCAGTTAGTTAAACATAATAATTCATGTTAGGACATCCCTCTTCTCCAAGTTCAGATGTTGATCTTCAGACTAGTTATGACTCTAGAAGTTTAGCAATTCGAGATAAAACGGCTAGTAAAAAACCGACTCAGAAACTGACTTGTACACAACTTTTCTCAACAAGTCAAATAAGTGGATACAATAAGAGAGTAAGAAGCATCTAGGAGAAGGTATTGGATCTTATTCTCAACAGCATCAATAGCTAATTCCAAAGAAAACTACACTCTCGATACGCAGGAGAAGAATCAATATGGCACGAGGTTAAAATGAGCAAGAGTACTTACAAAAGTAGCAAGTAGAAGTTGAAGAAATAGAAAAGTCACCAGATCTGTTCTCTCCACCCAGTAAGAAGGAAGTTAGGAAGGCCGGCTATTTAAGGACCGACCAATCTCAACCATATTGGTCTTGTGTGCTTTTTAGGTTTGAAGTAATTAGCCCACTTTCTATGAAATTGACTAGCAATAATATATTATGTGATGGAGCCAAACCAAAACCTATTTCTGCCAATTACTACCGGTTTGTCTTGTCCATATAGAACGAGGGGTGTCAAGAACTGTCACAACTCTTGCAACTTATTTGGCCTTACCCTATCTCATTGAGCTCACATTGCCCCGAGCAATGGAGCAGGTTGTTAAGTCCTTGTTACATTCTATAATGGGGCAGGTCAATATATAGATTTTATATTTTAGATACAGAAAGAAAATATATTATAATTAAACTTAGATGACTAGTAGTATGCATAGGTAAGGTTTTTCAAACTTTTCTTGATATATATGAAGACATTACAATTTTTTTCAGTTATGATAGGAGATTTAGAAGGGTATAAGCACAAGAAAGCCAAACTAATTTCCATAGTCCATTAGAACTACATATTTAGACTCCAACACCCATACATTTGTACTATATATTAAAACTAAAAAAACTCTAAACATAAGCAAATATAGAATGCATATATTGATAATGACAAGAGAAAAGGATGAAGGGATTTCAATCAAGCCTATCAAACTTGTGAATTGATATAATACCAGTATTATATATGGTCTAATTTTTTTATTTAATAGAATATGGGATCCATGGTAAAAACTAAAAAAAAAAAATCAGACTAGAGTTCCTCTACCTCAATAAACCCTAAAATTAATGTAAAAAAATCACATTAAAAGGAAAATATAAAATAAGATAAAAACTACATGCTTACCAAAACTTGAAAAGAAATCTTCAAAACAGCAAAAAGGTTGAGAGATATGAGAAAGATCTCACCTTAAAGAAGTGAGGATGGAGGCTGCTGTTACCCTAAAAGTTTGTAGGGTTTGAATGAGAACTCATCTATATATATAAGAGAAATTGAAAATAGGGTGATAATTTTATTTATATATATTTAGGATATATTTGAATAGAATGATTTCAACTTTAGGCAAGTTTGGGCTTCATAAAGCCCAACATAAATAAAAAATAGTTGTTACAATATTTATTTATACATTTGCACACTCAAGTAAGTGATTTTAAGATTAGGTGATGGGAGTTAAATTAAATAGATTAATTTAAAATTGTTAAATTTTTTTAATAATAAATGGTTTGTATTGAGTTTTTTTTAATAAAATACTATTTAATTAATTTATCAAATTATATAATATCGGTTCAATAAAATGATAAAAATAAAATAATTATTTAATTACTAAGAATAAATTTAATATTATCGGATGAATTAGTATTCAAATCGCTTGATATCCGATTATTTTAGTATAAATATTTTAATACATTTGTACATAATTTAATTAATTATTTAAATAATGTCACTTGAGGTTTTTTTACTTAATAAAATACTATTTCATTAATATATTAAATTAGATATAATATCTGCACAATAATAAGATGAAAATGAGATAATTCTCTTATTTTCAATAATAAATCTAACATTATCGGATATATTAATATTCAAACTAATTAATCCCCGATTCTTAATTTAGAAATACACTAATGTATTTGCATAGTAATTACTTAATCGTTTAACTAATATCACTTTACACTCTAAAAATCTCATGTAATACAACGATTTATCAATATAAGAGCGAACAATCTATGTAATTTCTAATTGTTGATTATGAAGTATAACCCATAGTATAAAAGAGTGAGATTCAAGTATTATTTTGAGTAATACTTACTATTTTACAAGTTTTAATCGTTCAAATATAACTATACCTCGCCTTCAAAAGCATGTGATTCATGTGCATTAATTTATTTTCAATGGATCAAATAAGTTATCTAAATTAATTTTGTACTCCATAAGTTTTTGTAGGCAAATTTAACTTATTTCTAATACGATTTTAATTTTTATTTACCCTCGATTGCGACTTTAATTCAATTACGTAAATTTCTACTATTTAGTTGAAATAAGTAAATGATTATTAATTAAAAAATTATAAATACAAATTTATCATTTTAATTAAATTAAATAATTTATTAGTTAATATATATTAAATACATTTTGTAGAATTAATATTTTATTTATAATATTTTTATTATATATTTTTATATAATTAATATATAAATTTATTTAAAATATCTAAAAATAAAAATAAATTAAAATAAATAAGAAAATAATAATATAAATAATAAATAAAAGTATTAAAGAAATTTAAAAAATAAATAATACAATCACTCAAAATAAAATAGTTTTCAAGTGAACTACTCTCATTTTAATTTTAAGTTACTAAATTAATGATTACTCCATCATTTCAAACTACTACCTTCAAACTTCAAATCATTTTAAACAATTCAATCCAAACATAAAATTAGATTATACTAGTATAAAATAATAATTTTATTAGTGTATTTACTTGTAACATATTGGACGATTCATGATCATTAAAGAAAAGGTTAATATTTAAGTTTGAATTAATTTTGTTACTAAAATTGATTATGTTAATATTTTATTATAAATTTATTATTATCATAAATTTAATTAGCTTTAGTTTATACATTTAATATTATACACTTTATAATTTTATAATAGGAAAAAATATCATATTTTGAATAAATTTAATAATAAATGATTTTGAGTATACAAATAAGTCAATAATAAGGTATTGCAAATTAACAATAGTCATTATTTCACAAAAAAACACGAAAATCTTCATGAATTCACTTGATACATCATGCATCTAGTGCATGATTTTATTTTTATCTTATTGTAAATTATTTTTATTTTTATGATTTATTTATTTATTATATTTTTATTAATTAAAAATATTCATCATATTTTTATTGAAATTGAAGAATAATAGAGAAATGATAGAAATAATATTTGTAATATTGAATTGATACATTTATACAATATAAAAGATAAATATAAGTTTAATGAAAAAATTATATAAATATAATATATTAAAATATTACGAAGAAAAATTTAATCACTCTAATATAAATCTAGTTGTATTTAAAAATATTTAAAAATATTGATATATTTTGACTATAATTCTAATATAATTTATTTTTTATTACTCCAACAAATTTAAATGGCTAAAGAAAATTTGAGTTTATAGAAAGGAAATTTAAGTTTGGATATAAATAAGATAATTAAATAATTAATAAATTGTGTATAAAATTATTTAGATTTAATTTAATTTTTTAAAATTATAAGATATAGATTTTGTTGAAACAAATATTTGAACGAATTGAATATGTAAACTAAGTAAAAATGTAAAACTAATATTTTTTTGAAAAAAAGTCATAAATTATTTTGTAGTTTTATTGGATTGATTTGATTTCGAATTTTATATTAAAAAATTTAATTTATTTAATTAATTATAACTAATTTAATCGATTTAAATGACTTGTATTAACAAAGTTAAATACGAGAAATTAAGTGTAAATAAATATTTTAAAAATAAATATAAATATTTATTAAATATATATAAAGTTGTGAAAAAAAATTAAATAATATAAATATGTATATATATATATATATATATATAGTTGTAGGGAGGAATATTAATTATAAATAATATATCCTATTTTAATTTATAAATAAATATAAAATAAATAATAAGTGAGACTTAAACTTATATATTAACAATAAAAATGATTGAGCTCATTATTATATATATTAATTATTAAAGTAAAAAATAATAATATAAACATGAGCGTAAACACCCTATGGCAGCTCCTTTCACCATCTCTAGCTCCCCTTCTCCTCAAGATGGAGGGCGCCAGGTTGATGCAGGAGTCCATGCCTTAGCAAACATTTGTCATGTAAATGTGAGCGCACCAGCAAACGGAAACCTGGTGAAGTGTTACCACCTCATGAGAACCTTCTGTGGTTAAAAGAGCTATCAATCACTTCTTACAGAAAGATGAAAGAGATATAATGGTAGTTGAGGTTCGATATGTCCCTTCTGACTTTCATGACCGATATAATGCTCGTGAAAGCCGTATTTCTATTGCTTGTTGTCGGGGTCAGGGCCTCTGTCAAGTTTTGAGAAAGATCGAGGATGGAATGTCCGAGAAGTGTTAGATGTCAAGGCCATGCAGTAAGCTTGCAAAGTCCTCGTCGGACATTATGATTTCAGCTCTTCAGAGCAGTAGGATGTCAAACTATACGGAGGTGCTTCATCTCCTTATTTTCCACAGTCAAACCTCATTTATTGTCGAGTCATTTCCTAGCTTCCTCTTCACTCTCTCTCCCTGAGACATACTCTCAGAAGAGAAAATAGTCAATCCCAGGGGTTCAAAGAAGAAAGAGTCTCAGCCGCTGCATACACAACATCAGTGGCAACACTCTCTTAACGGTGCTCTAAAAAGATACGAATGGCTTTCTGCATTATTGCCATGTGATCGTTTCCTCTCCAAATCCATTTCCATTCCTTCTTGTCCTCCTCCTTCCTCCAGACCCTACACATTCAGCATGTTCTTCTACCCCTGCTGGCTGACGCACTAAGAAATGGCTTTTTGGGTCGACGGAGACAGCGGTGCATGCCAAGAAATCCATTCGAAGCGAGAAAAGTCGGAGCTTGTGGCGAGCATAATGGGTGAATCGACGGACAAGAGAACGGACCTAAAGAAGATCATGCACTTGGGGAGGATTTTACCATCTTTATTCCCTCGATACATAAACTTGTAGCAACCTATGAGTTCTATTGTCTAAAGCCACTCTTCTCATCACCGTCTCCTTCCCCACCACCTTAAACAGGGTGTCTTTTAAGATCTTGAGTGCAGATGAACAACTGAGAAGGGAACTCTCTGCCCTCCTCAAGGGCTGATGGGGTCAAGAGAAGAGTCAGCTACTTCTATGACTCTGAAGTGGGCAACTGCTGCTACTATAGACAGGGGCACCCCATGAAACCCCCAGGATCAGAATGACTCATACCCTACTAGCCCACTATGGCCTCCTCCAACACAGGTCATTAAGCCCTTGCCTGCAAGGGACAGGGACCTCGCCAAGTTCCATGCTGATGCCTACATATCCTTCCTTAGGAATATGACCCATGAGACACAGCATGATCATATGAAGCAGTTCAACGTGGGGATGATTGCCTTGTCTTCAATGGACTCTACTCCTTCCATCAGACTTCTACTGGTGGATCCGTCGGTGGTGCCATTATGTTGAATAATGGTTCTTGTAATATCGCCGTCATCTGGGTTGGTGGGCTACACCGTGCTAAGAGGCCCGGAGTATCAGGGTTTTGCTACGTCAATGACATCGTCCTCGCCATCCTCGAGCTTCTGAAGCACCGCGACCAGGTTTTTATACGTGGACATGGACGTTCACCATGGAGATGGAATGGAGGAAGCCTTCTACACGACTGATCGAGTCATGATTGTTTCCTTCCAAAAATTTGGAGATTTCTTTTTGATCACCAGAGATATGGTTGATATTGGTTATGCAAATGGGAAATACTACTCCTTGAACGTTCCATTAGATGAAGGGGTTGACGATGATACCTACCATTTTCTATTTAAACCCATGATGGCCAAAATGATGGAGGTCTTTAAGCCCGGTGCTATAGTTCTCCCATCCGGGGCTGATTCCATGTCTGGAGGCAGGCTGGAGTGCTTCAACCTTTCCATCAAAGGCCATGGAGAGTGTTTTAGGTATATGAGATCATTCAAGGTGCCACTCTTGATGCTTGGTCGGGATGGCTATACCATCTGGAATGTTGGACGTTGCTAGTGTTATGAGACGGGGTTGGCTCTTGGAGTGGAAGTCGATAACAAGGTGCCTCAACATGAGTACTATGATCACTTTGGACCTGACTACACTCTTCATGTTGAGCCGAGTAACATGGAGAACAAGAACACACGTCAAATGTTGGAAGAAATAAGGTGGAAGCTTTTGGATAATCTATCCAAACTCCACCATTCACCAAGTGTCCCTTTCCAAGAACGACCCCGTGATACCAAGATGGTAGAGAGGCGACTTTTTTTTCAAAGTCCTCATCTCCATCACATTAGTTTGAGGCTATCTGTAAAGCAGGCTTGGTAGCGAGTTTAACGAGCCAAGTCCTTGTGGATAAGTCGATGTTAGGTTGGAAGGAGTATGAGCTCGAGGTCAGGGATTTAGCGGACAATGTTATGATTATATGTTCCATTGAGAAGATTGATCTAATGGGCGTTCATACGGGGAACTCTATCCCAGTGGCACCTGCACAGACTCTCATTGATAAGGAATACCAGAGGTTGAGGGATTATTCAATTGCTCATAAGAGAGATTGGAGTAGAGTGTGATGGTTCAAATATGTCATTTTTAAATATATTACATAGACACCCTTGAGTTTTGGGTGAACGAAGACTAATGCATAATAGGAGTACCTATACCTATGCACAAATACATAAAAGTATACCGTCTCTTATGATAATTCTCTTGATATGGACACGCGTATCTAACTGATTATCCAAGTATTTATACAAATTAGCGCACTACGAATCAAGGTCTCACCAGGATTAGTGCAACTTTGTCGTCCACCCCGATAGAAACTCGATCACTTCTACCCTAAGTCTTAGTGACAACCAACCCTCAGAACCGAAATTACTTCGTGTCCATATGAGGATGGAGATCTCATCTTGTCCTCACCCTAGTCTCATGCGCAAGAAGCTCTGACCAGCTTCATGACTAATTGATACGACAAACTGCACTTATCGCCACCAGGTCATCCAACCGTTCTTGAAACCCATCACTACCCCTTATGAGCATCTCGATGGTCCCGAACCAAAGTGTATGCACAAACAATAGTTTTGACATAATAGCCATCAACTTTGGTGTCGACGGTCCAACGAGCCCGACACTCGACTTGGCCTGTATTTGTTTGCTTGACCGATCTCACTACCACTAGCTCATCGAGCTTTGTCAGTCCTGACTTGGTATCGTGGCAAATCACACAAAATTTCCAGTTTAATGAGAGTTTTTATGGCTCTTTTACTCATGTTTGTCTAAAGGTTACAGCCCGTGCCCACTTGGCCTTAGGCCCACTTCACGAGTTTTTCAAAAACTTAGTCTTGAGCCCTATAAGTTCAAAATCCAGGCCCCCGGCTTGTTGGAGCTATTCTAACTCATGCAGAAAAGTGTCCCAAATAATTTAAGTATTTGCACATACTTAGGGGAGAACTTTTCTGACAAAATTATTTTTAGCACAAATGTACTCATCATACCAACTGAGTATGATAATAGAGCTATGTCTACTAATAACCAGTAAGCGAGTTTTATTTCAAATAGTGTTTATCATACCAACCAGGTATGGTGTATAAAATTTTCTACTAATAGTGGCTTCCAAAAAGGTGCTCATCACCCCTTTATAATGTTCGAAATTTCCACTCACTCGATTACTATAACGTTTTCGTCCCCACTTGGCTTTTCAAGTCATGTTCAAGCTCATTTACTCACATCCTTATCTGAATTCGTTTCTAAATAGTTTGAGTATCCTTATAAGGAAAGGTTTGGTATGAATAGCCATTCTATTTCCATGTATTTACATTTAGGCCCTTATTTTTACCTTAATTAGGTCCCCAAAGTACATAATCTTTGACTTTAGGTCCCTAATACTCAATTATTTTCAATCAAGTCCCTTGAATTTTCAATATCCCTATTGGGTAATTAATTTTTCTCAAAATTGAAAATGGGGATCAAAATTTTTAAATTTCCAAATCGGTCCCTAAATTTTCCAAAATTACCGTTTTGCCTCTAAATTTCAAAAAATGGCCAATTGGTCCCACTTTTTTTTTCAAAAATTGACTAATTGGTCCTAAAACATCTTCCTCATTACCAATTAACCTCAAATTTTGAAATATTGCATTAAGGTTCTTCAATTTTTCAAAATCCCCAATTTCCCCCATATTTCCCCAAATTTCACCCATTTCTACTAATCGAATTTGATTTCTTTAAATTGGCCATCAAACAAGGTTAATTTCCCCATTTGGTGGTGTGAATCGATTTCTACACTTCTATACAATCCAATTGAGCTTTGAATTGTAGAATTTGGGTCCGAAACAAACTCAAATGGAGCTTCGCCGAAAAACTAGATGTAGAGAGAGAAAGTTTCAAAAGCTTACCGTCGGAGGCGTGATGATCCGAGTTCTTGATATAGGAAGTTAGCTCTCGTCCTCAAGAATCTTTTGGGATCAAGAATTAGTACAATTGATGTTAGTATCAGTGGGAATTGGTCAATAAAATCTAGCATTTTCTCTCTATAGAACCGAATTGTTTCAATAAAAAAGGACCGAATTGGCTTACCTTTTTCCTCTCAAGAGGTCGTGTGATGGTCGTGGGGGATAAGGGAGGACTCGATTCGGCCATAGGAGGTTTGTCATGCCTCGATCCAGTTTGGTTGGATCCTTGTGAGCAATCCGTCACTTCCTTTGGTTCATGAAAGGCTTCACCTTTTTCTAAACCACAAGGAGCAATGCGTCCTTTTTCCTGTATTACCTGGAATAACATTAATTAAAACTGAATAAATTTAACTTCACATATCTGTCTTGCATGTTCAACTACAGGTAGGTCCTTGAGTAGGTTTTCCCTATATTACCTGAAAGGGGGTAAAGGGAGGGGGTGAGTTCGACAACTTATTGAATGGAGGTTGGGATAGAGTATTCAAAATATTCTTTCCCTTAAATTACTGGTTATTCAAAACCATTTTCCTCATTATCCATAATTAGTGTGTTTAACAATTAACACACGCTCTTCATCATGAATAGATCACATATTCGTAGGGCAGCCCGTCCACTGCACCCACTTGTGGCGTCAGAGCGACTTTATCAGCCAACTAGATAGAAGCCCATCCACTTCTACCCTGGGAATGAGTGGATGTTCGTGACATCCAATCCTCAAACCCGAAATCAACTCTATGTCTGTACGAGGACAGAGACCTCATCCCGACCCCACCCCGGTCTCATGCGCATGAAGCTACATCGAGATTTCCTGACTGCTGGCACAAAAAACTTGTCACGCCCCGACCCAGTTTGGTCGGATCCCCGTGATCAACCCGCCACTCTCGGTTTATTAAAGGGTTTCCCCTTATCGTAAACCGTAAAGAGTAAGGCGTCCTTTAACTTGCACCTTTTTCCTAGAATAGCATAATCAAAACTGTATAAAATTTAAAACTTTACATACCTTTCTTACAGGCATCTTAGTTGACGGTCTTTAAAGAGAGGCTTTTCAGGATTTCCTGAAAGGGATATAAGGGAGGGGGTGAGTATGACTACTCAGTGAATGGGTTTTTAAAAGCTTTTGACTTTTAAGAAAAATATTTATATGGAGTGTGCCAGACTCCTTTGTTTTCAAAAATTCCATCATTTAAAAATTTGGATTTTTCCATTATTTCTTAGTTATCACGGTGTGTCATCACCCAACACACATCCTTCATCATGAAGGTTACACACATTCGCAAGTTAGTATCACAACTGAACCCACTAGTGGTTTCGGAGCGACTTTTCCTGCCACCCAGATAGAAGTACGACCACTTCTACCCTGGGAATGAGTGGATGTACGTGACATCCTACCCACAATCCCGAAATCACTTCTTCATGTCCGTATGAGGACAGGGACCTCATCCTGTCCCCACCCTGGTCTCATGCGCTTCGTGCTACTCCAGATTTCGCATAGACACCTGTAACGACGAACTGCCCTTATAGCCACCAGGTCGTCTAGTGCCCTTAGGACGCATCACTACCCCTCATGGGTGTCTTGATGATCCCGTACTCACAGTGCATGCACAAACAATGTTTTCTTATATTGCCATGTAATATGTGGTGCCATTAGTCCAACAGCCCCGACTCTCAACTCAACCCGCAGCTGTTTGTCTTGACTAGTCCGTCGACCTGTCATGTTGCACTGCTGCTAGTTGACTGAGCATGTCGGTTCTATCTTGGTACCATAGCCAAACAATTCACTTATTAAGTTTTATGGCATATATATCATGTTCATTTACGAGCTCCTGCTCGTGCCAACTGGCCTTGGGCCCACTATACGAGATTTTCAAAATCGGGCATTTAGCCCCCCAAGTTCCAAAATCGAGGCCTCTGGCCTATCAGAGCTATTCGAGCTCCCGTCGAGAAGGTCTCCCAAATAGTTTAAGCATTGGCACACAGTCAGGAGAGAACACTTCTGAAAAAATAGTTTTTCACTGTCCATTATACCAACCGGTATAAGGACATCTCCGTTCATAACCGATGAACGGGTTTTCAACTTCCTTCGAGGAAATCTCATCATACCAACCGGGTATGATCTACTTACAACCGGTAAGTAGTTTTTTTTTTTCGCATAACTTTCACATCACTTTCTCTAAGTAGTGATGATTAAAATACCACTAAACAGTGGGTTTTTATATCGAGACACTTATCATCCCCAACCGGGTATGATGTTAGTAAACTCACTCACCCGTTAATGCCGTGAATTCCACTAGACTGGTTCTTTGTATTCACGCGAGCTTATTCTTGCTGGCGTTCTCGGTATTTAACGTTCCTACACGATATGAAAAACCTTGTTCATTATTACTCGGCATAACAGCCTTTATTCATTAATGAATGAGAAAACCCAAACTTTTAGTTATTTGCAATTAGGTCCCTAAAGTTATTTCTCTTGAACTTTAAGTCCCTAATGTCGGTTTTTCCTCAAATTGAGTCCCGTAACTTTTAAAATTTATTGTGGGACCTTAATTTATTCAATTTCACCAAAAAGGGGTTTAATTTAATAAATTTCCAATTTGGTTCCCCATTTTTTCCAAAATTACCATTTTGCCCTTCTTTCACAAAAATGGTAAGTTTTTCCCCAAATTTTCCAAAATTCCTCAATTGGTCCTCCAACATTATTTTTGACCCTCAATTTCATAAAATTGTATTTTGGCCCCTTTGAATTTCGAAAATCCCCAAATTTTCCCCCAATTTTAACTCTTCAACACTACCGAATTTGATTTCATCAAATTAACCGATCAAACACTTCTAATTATTGAAATTGGAGTTGAAATTGAGTTCCTGTATGTTCATACGATTCTAATAAACTTTGAATCGCAGATTTTAATGTTGAAACGAGCTCAAACGGAGATTTGCCGGAAAACAGACTATAGAGAGAGAAAGCTTCAATTACTCACCGGTGAAGGCACGACAGTCCGAGCTTTCGATCTGGGCAGATAGGTCTCATCCTGAGGTTTATCCTAAAATCAAGTATTGTATCAATTGATACGGAATTGGATTAGAATTTCGTCATTGAAATTCGGTCGACTCTCTCTCTAGCACAGATCAAAAATTATAAAGGGGAGCTGAATTGGCTTACCTTTCGGTCCTAATTTGGCCGTGGAAAGGCTGAGGAAGTGTTGGGAGGGCTTGGTTTGGCCTGAGGAGGGCTTGAAATGGTCGATTTCAGCTTGGCCAAAATAGGGCAGCTTCGGTCCGCCGGAGTTGCTTCACTATTCCATCATGTCGGCGCTTCTCCAACGATTCTCGGTTTGACTGGAGTTTGCTATCAGATAGCTGTCTTCTCCCCGGTTCTAAAGAGCCCGACCTTTGTTCAAGTCGAAGCTCTGGTTCGAGCTTTACCGAGAAATGGAGTAGTAGAGAGAGAGAGAGAGAAGTGTTCAGGTGTGAGGAGAATGAAATGGGGATGACCTCTTTATATAGTTGTAAAACCCGTGTATTAAATGAGCGAGATTTATTACTAGTATTAATATTGCCATAAATTATTGGTATTAATTACAATAATTTAATTTCGGTATTAATTCTAATAATTTAATTTCAGTATTAAATTATTGGTATTAATTCCAATAATTAAATATATTTTAATTTATGACTATTTATAATAAGCCGTACGTTCACATAAAAATTTTTGACCGAAATTTCGGGTTACAAAAAAATCATACTTCCCATGAGGTCACCCATCCTCACACTACTCTTAAGTAAGCATGCTTAACTTTAAAGTTCTTATGAAATATAGTTCACCTGAACCAATTTGGTTTTTGTTTTCTAGTTTGTCTTAAGTTTCTTTTCTAATGTTTAATAAATCCTTTGTATCAACCGAAAGTTGTAAATTTTCATATTGCTTATTCCCAAATGTAAACCGGTTTGGTTTTCTTATTCGGTTTGACCAGTTCTTTTCTCGGTTTTCCTTAACTCAAATGTGCGGAGTTTACAACTCTCCCCTCCTTTTAGGAGTTTTGTCCCCAAAACTTAGTTAACATCCTTGCATGAGCAATCATTTCCTTTGATGCCCCTTTGGTGTTTGTTTAACATGCAAAGTCTTCTCTTGTTCTTTTAATTGGTCCTTTTTACATCATTCACTTAAGGAATTTCTTTTCCTTTATATTATTTACTCTTTCCATGGAGTTTATCATAACGAGACATACCTTACTTCAGGGTATATTCTTAGAATTATATCTTTTTTTGCTTAGAGCACATTCTTCCCTTTGAGGTTCTGTACTCAAGATTGGAAATTCCAAGATACCTAACCATTCCTATGTCTAGTTAACCCCTTGGTCGTTGAAACCTTTAGCTCAATGTTCTTTCGGGTGTTACGTACTGGTTGCCACAGTTTTCTTTATTCTCACTTTTTTATCTCATTTTGACCCTTCCTCCATTCGTTGTCTATTATATCTTCAGTCCAAATTTTTATATTCGACCTCGTCATGCTTATTAGCCGACTCTTCCTTACTTTGAGTCATATTCTCCTCAGGATTGTTGGGCTTACATACCCCTTACAGCATGGCATTTTCTAGTACCTGTCTTTGTCCATTAGATTTCTAGAACATCTCCTTGAGGGTCTCTCTTAGCTTTTTTTTTTTTTTTACCTTTCAGGGATCCTATAACTTCATCCCTCTTTTCTTTTGATGGCATTCCTCAACTATCATTTTTACCATTATCCTCTCATCCATCATGCCTTTGAAGTTATCTCTCACATAACCGCATGGATTTCTCTTACCTACTCATCCTTTCCAAACATTTTTATTGGGTCCTTTCAATTCCAATTGTTGGGTTTCCTGATGATTATTGACATACGAGGATTTTTTTCCCTTCTTATGTCCTTTCTCTTCTTTAGTGACATCCCTTATTCAATGACTTCCTTTTTCCTTAATCCTCTTTTACTTGCTCATAAATCACTTCATGATTCTTCATTCTACAATAATTGCTTTCAATATATGTGTCGATTACTTTGCTTGGGAAGGTTCACTCCATCCAGTTTTGTTCATTATCTTTGGCTGTCCGTCGTTACTAGTATTCCTCTTTCTACATGGTTCTCCTATTCTCTCCAAATAGGTCATAATGGACCATTACAATACTTCCTTCCTTGGAAAACATTTCCTAAATAAGGGTTGGTTCCATTTCCTCTTAATTGGGATACACATGTCTTTATGGGGCTTCCTTCCTTAGTAGGATTCTTTGCCTTTCCCCTGACATTCTTTTCTTACATTTGCTCTAGGGGATTTCTACCCTTAAATGACATCCCTTGATGTGGTCTTCTCCTATTTACCTTTACTCCTCAAATTTTTTAGGCATATCTTTTATGCTTTATTTGCATCCTTATTTGTACCCAGTACCTATCTATTTCCTTAGGGAGCATACAAATCTTCCTTGTTTCAAGATCATTGTGGGAGAGGCTTGCCTATTTCTTTCTTGGCTTGAGTTTAGTTGTTAATTGGCCCTTGGTCCTTTTAAGGATTTCTTGTATTCTTCTTTTCCCGAGTATTTGACCTTTCTGCCTCTCTCTTCTTTGTCGGAACTTACATTATGGCTTTCCTGAGTATTTGTTTGTTAACTGCTTTGCCTCCACCATTTGTTTGGTCTAAGTTTCTTAGCAGCTGTTTCTCGAGTCCTCCTATCCTTAACATCCATCTCACTGACCTTTTTAGGGTGTAGTCCCTTTTACTTCCCGGTCTTCCTTAGGTGTCATTTGTTCCCTGTAACTATCTTGTTGTAATGACTTGCTTTCTCTTGTCCTGTTGGTCCGAACTTCCTATTTGACATAGTTGCTTTTTCCAAGGTGATTTATTCATGTAATCCCAATACATCCCGTTTGTCATCAAATGTTTGTCTTGTCTTCTCTTGTGGATGCACTCCTTTCTTTGCTCCTAAATTGTTTGGATTTTCTTCTTAAAGGGGAATTCTCTTCAGCTATCCTTTGTTCCATTTGTGGTTTTATTGATGTCCTACCTTTACCCCTTTTTCCTTCTTACCACTTTGCTAAGATTTTGAAGAGTTTCCTCTATCTATGGTTGCAAATGGAATCACGTTTCTTGGGATAGTATCCTTTCAGATTTCCTATAGTTGTGGGGTGTTTATTCTTGGAAAATATTATCCTGACTACTGACGATGTGGGACAGTTTTTTTTTACTACGTGTCCTATTCTCCTCTAGGTTAACTTGATTCCTGTCCTTGGTAGGGTTAGGCACTTCTCCACGCAGTGTCCCTATCATTCATGCTTGTAATTACATGAACATAAGTGGTTCCTCCTGGCGTTTTCTTGGGAATTGTTAGTTTTGGTGCTCCTTAAGTCTAGATACTGTGGGAGTTTATTTTTTTTCCTTTTTGGAGTCTTCCTTGAAGATCACATCATTTAAGGGACAGGGTTTTTAGGAATTTGGAGTACTTCATTAATAGAGTAGTACAGTATGTTAGAGATTTTGGCCCTATTACAGAATATGGTCACCAAATAACTAGGGAGCTACGAGATTCTTGATAATCATCCTCCTATGTAAGGTTATATGCTCCATTTTATGGCTTCACGCTTGGCTTCCATTATACTTAGAGTTGTGACCTCAATAGGTCCTGTCACCATTCTCTGGGATACTTTCTCATTTGCTCTTTTGAGATTCCTGCCATGCTTTAGGCATTTGGGAAGCATTTAGGGTTGCCTTCCTACGAAGATAAGGTGTTGAGTAGAGCCATTTCTAGTTTTCTTGGTTCCTCTCCTGGGAGCCATCTGAAAATTTTAGGATAAATCCTATTAGTTACAATATTTTATAGTCTTGATTATGTATTCGAGGAAACAGGCTCTAATACCACTCTAATTGTCACGCCCCGACCCAGTTTGGTCGGATCCCCGTGATCAACCCGCCAATCTCCCGGTTTATTAAAGGGTTTAACTTGCACCTTTTTCCTGGAATAGCATAATCAAAACTGTATGAAATTTAAAACTTTACATACCTTTCTTACAGGCATCTTAGTTGACGGGGAGGCTTTCCGGGATTTCCTGAAAGGGATATAAGGGAGGGGGTGAGTACGACTACTCAGTGAATGGGTTTTTAAAAGCTTTTGACTTTTAAGAAAAATATTTATATGGAGTGTGCCAGACTCCTTTGTTTTAAAAAATCCCATCATTTAAAAATTTAGATTTTTCCATTATTTCTTAGTTACCACGGTGTGTCATCACCCAACACATATCCTTCATCATGAAGGTTACACACATTCGCAAGTTAGTATCACTATTGAACTCGCTAGTGGCTTCGAAGCGACTTTTCCTGCCACCCGGATAGAAGTACGACCACTTCTACCTTGGGAATTAGTGGATGTACGTGACATCCTACCCACAATCCCGAAATCATTTCTTCATGTCCGTATGAGGACAGAGACCTCATTCTGTCCCCACCTCGGTCTCATGCGCTTCGTGCTACTCCAGATTTCGCATAGACACTTGGAACGACGAACTGCCCTTATGGCCACCAGGTCGTCCAATGCCCTTAGGACGCATCACTACCCCTCATGGGCGTCTTGATGATCCCGTACTCACAGTGCATGCACAAACAATGTTTTCTTATATTGCCATGTAATCTGTGGTGCCATTAGTCCAACGGCCCCGACTCTCAACTCAACCCGCAGCTGTTTGTCTTGACTAGTCCGTCGACCTGTCATGTCGCACTGTCGCTAGTTGACTGAGCATGTCGGTTCTATCTTGGTACCATAGCCAAACAATTCACTTATTAAGTTTTATGGCACATATATCATGTTCGTTTACGAGCTCCTGCTCGTGCCAACTGGCCTTGGGCCCACTATACGAGATTTTCAAAATCGGGCATTTAGCCCCCAAGTTCCAAAATCGAGGCCCCTGGCCTATTAGAGCTATTCGAGCTCCCATCGATAAGATCTCCCAAATAGTTTAAGCATTGACACACGGTCAGGGGAGAACACTTCCAACAAAATAGGTTTTCACTGTCCATTATACCAACCGGTATAAGGACATCTCTGTTCATAACCGATGAACGGGTTTTCAACTTCCTTCGAGGAAATCTCATCATATCAACCGGGTATGATCTACTTACAACCGGTAAGTAGTTTTTTTTTTCGCATAACTTTCACATCACTTTCTCTAAGTAGTGATGATTAAAATACCACTAAACAGTGGGTTTTTATATCGAGACACTTATCATCCCCAACCGGGTATGATGTTAGTAAACCCACTCACCCGTTAATGCCGTGAATTCCACTAGACTGGTTCTTTGTATTCACGCGAGCTTATTCTTACTGGCGTTCTCGGTATTTAACGTTCCTACACGATATGAACAACCTTGTTCATTATTACTCGGCATAACAGCCTTCATTCATTCCAAATGAATGAGAAAGTCAAACTTTCATTTATTTGCAATTAGGTCCCAAAGTTATTTCTCTTTAACTTTAAGTCCCTAATGTCGGTTTTTCCTCAAATTAAGTCCCGGAACTTTTAAAATTTAACATAAGACCTCAATTTATTCTATTTCACAAAAAGGGGTTTAATTTCCTAAATTTCCAATTTGTTCCCCCAACTTTTCCAAAATTACCATTTTGCCCTTCCTTTACAAAAATGGTAAATTTTGCCTGAAAAATTTTAAAATTCCTCAATTGGTTCTCCAACATTATTTCCATGACCAATTGACCCTCAATTTTATAAAATTTCATTTTGGTCCTTTGAATTTCGAAAATCCCCAATTTTCCCCAATTCCAACTTCTTAACATAGCCAAATTTGATTTCATCAAATTGACCCATCAAACATTTCCAATTGTTGAAATTGAAGTTGAAATTGAGTTTCTACATATTCATATGATTCTTCAGAAATGTGAATCGCAAGTTTTAATGTCGGGACGAGCTCAAACGGAGCTTCGCCGGAAAATGAACTATAGAGAGAGAAAGCTTCGATTACTCACCGGTAAAGGCACGACGGTTCGAGCTTTTGATCTGAATAGATAGCTCTAATCCTGAGGTTTATCCTAGAATCAAGAATCGCATCAATTGATGCGGAATTGGATTAGAATTTCGTCATTGAAATTCGGTCGACTCTCTCTCTAGCACCGATCGAAAATTATAAAGTGGAGTCAAATTGGCTTACCTTTTGGTCCTAATTCGGCCGTGGAAAGGCTGAGAAAGTGTTGGGAGGGCTTGGATTGGCCTGAGCAGGGCTTGAAATGGCTGATTTCAGCTTGGCCAAAATAGGGCAGGTTCGGTCTGCCGGAGCTGCTTCACTATTCTATCACGCCAGCGATTATCCAACGATTCTCGGATTGACTGTAGTTTGCTATCAGATAACTGTTTTCTCTCCGGTTCTAAAGAGCCCGACTTTTGTTCAAGTCGAAGCTCTAGTTTGAGCTTCACGGGAAATGAAGCAGTAGAGAGAGAGAAGTGTTTGTGAGGAGAATGAATGGGAGAGATTTATTACTAGTATTAATTGGTATTAATTCCAATAATTTAATTTCGATATTAAATTATTTGTATTAATTCCTATAATTAAATATATATTAATTTATGGCTATTTATGATAAGCTGTACGTCCCAGGAGGTTACCCATCTTCACACTACTCTCGGGCAAGTACACTTAACTTTAAAGTTCTTACGAACTCTCGTTCACCTAAACCAATTTGGTTTTTTTATTTTAATTTGTGTTAAGTTTCTTTTCCAAGGTTTAATAAACCCTTTGTATAACTCGGAAGTTGTAAATTTCCAAATTGCTTATTCCCAAATGATCGGGTTTGTAAACCGTCTCGGTTTTCTTACTTGTTTTGACCGGTTCTTTTCCTGATTTTTCTTAACTCAAAAGTGCGGGGTTTACAGTGCTCCAGTTTCTGAAACTTCGATATTCCGACTAAACAGGGTAGAATTGGCTTACCTCAAAGGTTACAAGGGGTTGAAGGTCAATTGAGAAGGGCTGTGGGAGGGTCGGTCTAGCGGTAGAAGGTCGGGGGTGACCGGAATTTAGCTTGAGAAATTTGGCTTTTTCGTGAAAGCGGGAGCAACGGTACTATTCAAGCTCGTCAATGATCTTATGGTGGTCTTTAGGTTGAACGGAGGGTGTAGCAAGGTGGAGGACTTCCTTTCGGTTCCAGGGAGCCCAAATGCGGCATTGGAGGATAGAGAAAACGTCCATGTGGGAGCTCTGGCTTGCGTCTTGTCAGAAAATAGAGCACACTCTCTTTTTCAGTCGTTTGTAGGATAAGTAAGATGAGTTGGGGAGTATCTCTTTATATAGTGAGCTCAACAACTAACCGAGATATTAGTCTGCCCGTTCGGCCACCGACTCGTCCGTTCACGGTCATACCGGAGCATTTTTCGCTCGCCGGAGACCGAGATGTCCTCCGTCGACCTTATCTGTTTCATCTACCCAAGGTTAAAGACGATTTTATGTCACGCATGCGAGGTTCGCACGTGCGAATTGCCACGTAATGCGCTATGATTGGCTAATTTTGCTTACACGACTTCCCACTAAGCGTACGAGTCACCGTTTATTTAATCCCTGTATTTACGTAATAAGAAAAATGAAATAGAGAATCGAGAAATTTCGTGTAAAAACTAAATTTCAAACTAATTGGAATTGATGAGTACAAGTAAAATATTTCCTCAATTGACCGCTCACTAATTACATGTATTGCTGTTTTATTGGTCGGTTGTAAAGGAAGTAGATTTTCTTTCATTAATCTTGTTGATCAGTGGCTCTGATGGAACAGCTAACTGAGTGCGAGTCACCGCGTTTCAATCGTTGATTCTGATGTTTAATACCATCATATTCTTTTTATATAATGTTAAATTATTTTTTTGTGACATTTTAACATAATTTATCTATTAATATAAAAAATATAATTTAATTATTATAATAATATTACACAATATTTATAAATTTGCACCTAGTGTGAAGTGTCAATCATAATATCATAAAACAACTTAAATGTTGTAAGATAAGCCCAAATTATTAATTTTGATAATGATGTTTAATACGCAAGTAATTGAATAATATATATATATATAGAATATGATCATAATGTTGTTATTAAGAATAAATGCTATAGTACAATAAAAATAATAAGAGTACGACAGAATCAATAAAATATGTGTAATATTTATGCCTTAACTAAATTATTAATTTGTGAAATATGAATATTTATATAAATTTAATGAAAATTTATATGATATTATGTTAAAATATTACAAAAATAATATATAAATATGCGAAAAGAATTTAATATAAAAGTATTCGATCCTTCATTTAGCTTTAATTTGTATGTAAATTGAATTATTTTTCTAGATATGAAGCAGATTTAGGAAGTTCCCACAGGGGCATTTGATAGCAAAGGAGGATGGATGATGTAATAATCAGTAAGAACTATATAAATAAAATTAGAGGTAATAAATTAAATTAGTATAATAAATATCAAGCAAAAATTAACTATGGTACATATAAAATCTCATAAAAATACCGTGAAAGATGTTCGATTGTGTATATATGTACAGGTCTTGTATCAAACAGTATCACAATGCATTTATGCATATACACAGAACAATCTCTCAAATTATACTACAGCATCATTCATATTTTTCAATCTAGTATGAAAAGACTCCATATATTACAATGAACAGTAGCTGCTTCCATTAACGTGGGCGGATGGTGGGGATGACCCCACTGACAAGGTCATTGCCAGAGGTGTAAGTGCTCCGTCTGTAAATGGATAAAGAGAGAGAGCCCGGTATAGCAGAACCAGATGAATCAAGCTCAGATGTTATGGTGTCGGATTGTGAGAGCATGGCTGTTATGTCCTCAAGTTCCCGGACCACCTCGAGCATCGTGGGCCGAGCCTTCCCCTCGTCCTCACAGCACCTGAGGGCTAATGCTATGAACTTCTCGATGCACTCGGAAGGGAATGCCCCCATGTTCCGGTCAATTATTGAGAACATCTGACCTTCTTGACAGGCAGTAAGCACCTGTAACCAAGTAATAGGATTCACATCATTAGTGTCTACTTGCAGAGGACGTGCTACATCAGAACCTGTAAGGCATGTTTCGTTCAGTTTTAAATGCTACTCCATGGGAGAATATGGATAACAGAAAAAGGGAACATACTGATTTATGATAAATTTCAACTCAGATCAATCAAGTTATAGAAGCTGAACATTGTTTTACCTCCTGGACAATATGTTTGCCGTGAGAAATGGACTTCAACCCAGTCAAGATTTCTAGGAATACGATACCTAGACTGTAAACATCACTTTTTTCTGTCAATTTGTGGGTCATAAAATATTCTGGATCAACATATCCCTGTAAAATGAACAGAAAGATTTTATACCAATTTACCTTTTCATTTCCTGGATATGTAAGAGATAACTCATTAAATAAGCCCAGTAAGTATGTCAGTTTCCCAATAAAAATGACAGAATAATTTATGCCTAAACAAAGATAAGCAAGGTTTACCCACTGGTGTTCCTTTCACGTTTGTGAATACATGAGCACTAACAGATCCATCAGTGTCAGGTTCAGAGAAGAGTCTCGAGATTCCAAAATCTGAGACCTTCGCATTATATTTTCTATCCAGTAATATGTTGTTCGCTTTGATATCACGGTGTATGATTGGCGGGTCAGCCTCCGTGTGAAGGTAGAGAAGACCCCTCGCTGAGCCCAATGCAACATTCAGTCTCACTCTAAAATTCAGAGGATTTCCATATCTAGCTGCTCCATCTAATAGACCAAAACAAGAACCATAAAATGTGGTTTCTGTTGTAACATGGTATGATCTTTATCATTTAAGAACAAGAAATATTACCATTACCAGATAAGATATCACGAAGAGAACCATTAGTCATGAATTCATACACCAACATCTGTAAGAACAACTGGAAATCAGGTACTGTACCATCTACACAGTAATTTTTCTGTTAGGCTAACAGAATACAAGGAAATGCATCAATCAAGAAATAAATATAAATTTATTGTCATATTTACAAAATGTGCTGGAAGTAAAAGACTTTACTAATGCCTAACAGGAAGAGTTCGAAGGAAAATGCGTGTCTCATCCTCTGATAAGTTTGGTGCAATAGGCAGTTCTTTTGATTAAAATAAAATGTAGGGGATTTTACCTGCTCATTTTGTTCGTCACAGTACCCTACAAGTGAAACAAGGTTCCTGTGATGGAGCCGTGAAAGGAGTTCAATTTCAGTGAAGAATTCTTTCTGGCCCTGCAGGGATGCTTGTTCTGCCCGTTTGATTGCTACAACTGTTCCATCAGCTAACATACCTTTATATACCTTCCCATACCCACCTTGGCCAATCTGATTTCTGTCTGTAAAATCATCTGCTGCCTTGCTAAGTTCCTCAAAACTAAATCGTTGGATGCCATCAACTTTCATTGGGACCGTTGCTATTGATTACACACAACAAGAATTATTTCATTGCATTTTATTGAAAGAAAAATCAGACAAACAGAAAATAACTACTAGAAAATATGAACCTGTCTTTTCCTTCTGTTCTTGGTCTTTTTGTTTCTTTGGATGCACTTTGAGGAAGATAAACATGATGGCCATGATTATGATGGCTACACAGGAGATGGATCCCAGCACGATTGCAGCAAGGACACCTTTGTTCATACCTGAACTTGTTGGAATTACATCATCTGCAAAACAAGATGTGTCATTCTAATTGATCTTTGGAACTAATTTTATAGTAACTTGATTTTTACATAAATTTTGGATATACATACAATATTCATAGGGTCCAGATAGAGTAAAATTTAGCAGATCGTATGGACCAAAAGTGTCATTCCCAGGAATGGTATATGTTGCAAGCTTATCTACAAGATCCTGAAGAGCTGTCTCATTGAACTGATCCTCTGTATATAGTGGAAACAATTTCAAGAACAAGCGAAGCCTGGGACCCTTTTCCCAGACGAACGGAGTGCTGATCTGTAGCTGGTAGAGATCTAGCTGAAGATTTGAGGTTATGTAGTGTCTGAACATTTCAAAATATGGAGGAAAATCTGATATACCAGGACTCCTCAGAAGGAATCCGACTCCAAGGGGTGCAGAACAGATGCAACCGTCAGGAGAATCAGGGACATATTCATAGCCTCCAGAGACAGGGCAGAGATTCACACTGGGACAAGTGCGATTGCTAGTATTTGGAAGGTCCTCCCTGGTCTGGGTTTGGTTCCCACAATACCTTGTTATGTCCAGTTCATTTGCTCTTCTACAAACCGGATTACCTTCAAGCCTATTTCACATAGAAATTGATAATTTATGAAACTAAATCCACTGTTAATTACTAGTTACGGGATTATGACATAATGAATATAGGTTGTCTTCATCAAAAGTAACAGGAAAATATTTGTCAAACGGTATGTTGCACAAAATATCCAGGGCTTCATTTCTATTCCACTGTCATTTTCTCTTATAAAAAATCGAATGCATGAACTTACAACACAGTGACGTTGGGAGGAGGATTAAGATTGCCTGCAATGTTTGTAAGAGCATTATTCTGGAAATTCCTACAAAAACATGTTCCAGTCACAAAATCACAAATATCATATATCTCTAAAAGAATGGGGGAAGTGGGGAGGGAGAGAGAAAGGGGAGGTCTAGTAGAATATCAGACAAGAGCATTTATGCTTAGAAAAAATCATGTTAGTTTACAATAAGAGTTTTGAAGCAGATGCAAAGGAGAGATTCTGCCATATATCCGTTGGAACATCACCACTCAAGTAATTATTCTCAAGGGACCTGCATTTAATTTCATATTGGACTGAATTAGAGGTTAAGAAAAATGTAATATTAAAATGCAAAATGTAAAGGCAATAAAAAGCAACATATCCCTACAAGTTTTGGAGCCGCTGTAGATGAGAAAAATTTGAAGGAATAGTTCCGTCCAGTTGATTGTTTGACAAGTCACTGCACTGATTTGAGAGAGTTAAATTGGTCGAGTTGAGAATTGACTGACATTAGAATATAACAAGCATATGGAAATTCCTCATTGTTTGAAATGTAGCTGCAATGATGAATGATCATTACATTGTATTGACAGATGATGCGAGCTTATTAGTTGGTATGGTTCCATTCAGCTTATTGTAGCTAAGATCACTGCAGCACAAAATATATGAATGTCAGAGAATTGAAGTGTATTAGTTAGATTTCAGCAAAAATTCACTCTCCATTTCAACCTTATTCTTTTGTACAAGATAATTCTGTTGTTCATCTTCTTTTTTGCTAGTAAATCTGCTTTCTTTGTAGCATAAGCAAAAAGGCCTAAAGCATGAATAGGTAAAGGGTATAGTGTCTACCTCGAATTCAATCAATAAAACCTGCTTGATAACTTACAGATAAAGAAGTTTTGGCACAGTGCTAAAATCAGGAACAGCTCCCTGCAGCTTGCAGTTTCTAAGACTCCTATTGAAAAATAGAGAGGGTAATCAAATGGCAATGAGTTATTGAATGTAGAAATTCAACAAAGAGGAAAAGGATGTTTCTTTTTCTGTTGACCGTTGAGATTTTTCAAAGATTATGCATATTGTTTCCTTCTGAACTCAAGATAAAGTTGAGAGAATATTTCTTGTGGTAGCACCACTTATAATGGATTATCTGTTTTCCAATAAAAGAATCACTAATTGTTTATTAGCTTTATGAAGGCAGTAACTATCAAAAACTTTATGTAGACAATAGAGGAGCCCCAAATAATCACACAAAAAAAAGAGAAAAAACTATAGCCATGTCATGAAAACACGGGAAAGCATAGAGATCTTACAGTTTCAAGAGAGTGCTCATGTTGGTATAAGACTTTGGAATCTCTGTCCCCTCAAAGTTATTATTATCAAGCTGTCTGAACAATAAAAACAAATTATGAGAAAATTGGTTAACTTTTTTCTCACTATTAAGTTTGTTATAAAGCTGGGAATATCAAGTGTATTGAAATTGGATGTCATTGCTCTGGAATGGAATGGCCTCTTAGACACTACTATTGTATCTGATATGAACTACAGCTTTTGAAAACTATCAGCAACAATAAAAGCTATTTTATTTGGAATCTGACATATAAAGTGGTACACCTTGAGTAATTTAAACAGAGGCAGCTTACATGATCCTTAGTTTTGGCATCATAGAGAGTTCCTCTGGGAGATATCCTGTTAAGTTGTTATTGTCCAAAAGGCTGCCAAATAGTTCTTTCAGAGTTACTGATAATACAGGACATATGCATGGTAACAGTCTCTACACTTACAAATGTATGAGTTGAGGAAGTTTATAGAGCTCAGGGGGAATCTGGCCACTGATGGAATTGTTATTCATATGACTGCAGAATGGATAAGCAATAGAGAAGAAAAACCACACCAGTAAATTATAGATACAATATCATTGCATAAATTATTTTTTGCTCAATGAAATAATATTTCATTAATTTATCAAATCAGATACAATATCTACACAATAAGAAGATGAAAATGAGATAATTCTCTCATTCTCAATAATAGATATAACATTATCTATGCCATTGCATAAATAGATCTGATATTTTGCAGGAGACTTACAAGTGAACAGCTTTGGGCAAATTTGCAAATGATTTTGGTAGTGGACCAGATATATTGTTTAAATCAAGTTGAAACCTAGTTATGTTCGGGAGATAGCCAAGCTCATCAGGTAAATGACCTGATATTTGATTTCCACTGAGAAGTCTGCAAAAATAAATATCCTGTAAGTAGTCTCCAATGGGATTTAGAGTACGGCCCATGCCGATTGGCTAGTCTCACATTTCTAAGGTATTAAGAACATTGTCATGTGAATGTTGACATACAGAAGGTTCAATGCAGTCATGTTGCCTATCTCCTTGGGTATGCTTCCACTTATATTGTTGAACATGAAGTCTCTGAAACAAGAATTGTGACATTTCAACTTTTAAGTGAATCAGGAAGTGGAAATTGAAACTAAGACTGAAATCTCTGAATCATGGAGAACCAAAGTTATTGATGAAATTCATTTACATACAGGATAACCACATGTGTTAACCTCCCAAGTTCAGGAGACAAAGTTCCTGATAGGTTCCTTCTCAGCAATCGCCTGTGCCAAATAAAGAAGAGAAAAAAAGAGCATCAGCAGTTACATGTCTAGATCAGGAAGCCTCAAACATTCGATGTTTGCTGTAACGCCATATATATATATTGGTAGTATGACGCATCATATATATTTTTTGGTAGAATAACATTTCATATGTATGAATCTAAGATCACTAAATTGTTTTTAAGCAAGTTGAAGCCACAGAGCCTTTTCCCCTCTAACAGAAAGTATTTGTGAAAGAAAAGGACTCTGAATAGCCATACAATTCTCGAACATGTAGATAGCCATCTTTCTGATCAAAAGCACATATAACTCCACTCCACTCAGATGTGCATGGGTCGCCTTTCCCCCATCTTCTCAGATTTTTCATGGGATCTTTGAGCCTGCTATAAACAGCTTTCATTGCACTTACTGTTATTAAGTACAATGAACAAAGTTAGGGGAGGAAAAGAGGTCACCTCAAGATCTAAAACAGAAATCTGAAATATAAGTGAATGAATTCCAGTTCCTCTTTTAGCATCCAAAATATTGATATGATCTGACATAAAAGAAAGTAATTGGACCTTCATTTTCAGGGGTTGTCTGGCCAAGGACAACTGTATTGAAGCAACATGTCGATAGGGCAATAAGAAAGCCAAGCAAGAGAAGCCGTGACCGAGCCATCTTGAAAAATATCAGAGGACAACCAGTAGAAATAAAAAACGGGTGAGAATAACGTATTGACATTGAAACTACAAATATGATTCATATTCCAGTGCAGAGAAACAGCACCAAAAGGTGTTAAAAACTCAAGACCCACTATGAATTGATTGGAAAAGTCTCTACAGTTCCAATCAAAGACAGGAGCTCGCAGAAAATTCCTTCCTTTAGCATGTAAATTACTCATATAAACCCATCAAGAGATTCAGACCCTAACATCATTTACATTTCTCTCTGATTTGGGGCCAGCTGAAATATCCAACAAGGAAGCCGTTCCCCGTGCTCATTCCTAGAGATAAAAAACAAAAAAAGGAAAAAAAAACTCACTCGTGAACGCCCCCAAACAATAACAACGATTGGATTCCGTTAGTCGCTCTAGACTGCTTACAGTACGGAGCTCGGTAATTGAGAAGCGCATTATTATATATGCTAACCGATGCAGTTACAACATTTGAGGGCCGAGTCAAGAAATTGAAAAAAATTCACAGACATACACACTGATAGAGGGTTTGGTGAAGTGACGCTTTCGATTGGAGCTCCTCCCGGATTCATTGGCACGGCAACGAGAAGACGATAAGTACAGTGGACTGCTTCCTTCAGTAGGAACTTCTGCATGGCGCGAAGGGCAATTCTATCCTTTCCCATTTTATATTAATTTATTTATCTATTTTTGTATTTTAATTAGCCAAACTCTGATATAATTCTCAATATATTATTTTATTCTTACCAGTACTTTTTTTTTTGCACAATCTTACCATCCGTACTAAAAGTACAACATCTATGCATTTTTGAACTTATAATTTTTAATGAATACTCTACAATTAAATTATCTACCACTATCCTATTTCAATTTAGTATTTTTTTCTCTATATTTTTTATAATATATGTCAAATTTGTCAAGCCAAAAAAAGTTTTCTAATTAAACTAAATTGAGAATTGTTCAACATTCACTTAACAAAAAGGAGAAGGATTATACTATTATTAAATGTCCGTTATTGGGGGCAGTCATAGAATTATTAATTCACAAATGCATCCAAGTGGATGTCCTTTGATAGGCATATATCATTTGATTAATCATAAATGTTCATTTTAAGAAGTTTTAATGGGATTCTATTGCTGAGATTGATGTCTATATTAGGTGTATTTTTTTCTATAAATTATATGTTAGGTATCATGGGACTCGTGATTCCCTGAATTTAGAATTTAGAGCGAAAGAGTAGATGTGATAAGATAGAAAATATATAGGGACTAATGTATAATAAAATTTGTTAGTTAAGATTAATAAGAAATTGACTATTACAATAATTTTTTTTTTTTAATTTTGAAAGAAAGAAAGAGTGGACTTTAGAGGGTGGCTGAAGGATGGGAGAACTTCATCAAGGGTTTGTTAAGAAGACTTCACAATAATGGATAGTGACGGCCAATGCCGATATGCTTAATAAATAAAAGTCTAAAACTAATAATTGCTCCTCATGAGCAAGATCATTTAGGGTTGTCAAAGGGGCTCGTGATCCAAGACCCGAACCCCAATCCAACTCAAGCAAACTTTAAGTTGGTCGAATCTGCTCGATCTATGTTCGATTTTGGGTTTGATGATTGGACCCGTACCCATTGAAAACGCGGATCCGGGTCCATCGGGTGCGTATCCATATAGATATACCCACCTTTATAATTTTTTTAGCCATTTATAAATGAAATAATGTTGTTTCGATCCGTATCAATGAAATAGTTAAAAAAATGAAACACTGGAGGAGCTCCTCCCGCTCCTGCTTCCGAGCTCCGAAAATCTGCTTCTCGTTCTCGATGGTCATCTCCACCATCGACTTCCTAAAATCTCTGTACCGGTCGCTCAACTTTTTCACCACCACGAATCTGCCCTTCATGTCGTTCGGGTCCTCAATGTCCATCGGTAGGACACCCACTTCAGACCGGCTCCTCCTCCTCCCTTGCTACTCCGGCTTACTTTGAACGTGCGAGCTATCAAATGTAACATTGTAATTTTAACGTAGCTACTGATCAAACTTATTAACCATTTGATTGTGACAGATGCGGTTCTCTTATTAACTTATTTAAATAAATTAAAATAAATTAGTTTTTTCTATTGATCTAATACACTACTTTAATATGTTATTCTCTAATTGGTTGAAATAATTTGTGGTTGCGCACAGTTCGATCTTTAAATAGTCAACCGTTTTTTTGACATATTAGGCGACGGTCTACATGTCACCTTTGACATGTGTTATCTTCTCATTGGCGAGCCTAGTTGACAATATTTCTACTTTGTTGATTGTTTAATAAGTACACGTGTTACTCTACTATTGGTCGATTGTTGGTGAAGTGGTTTTGATCGTTGACCAATAACACATGTTACGCCCTAATTGGGCAGCATTGACAAGCGGCTGACTAGGTGCATTTTTTCATGTGTTGTTCGCTGATTGGTCGTGTTTGCTAATTAGATGTTAACCTGGCAGGTAGTATATTGACCGGCTAGATCGTTGATCGATTCGGTCGGACTGGGTTCAGTGACCTTAAATTGAAAATCGATTGGTTCAAGCCCAATTCGATCGGTTTTCTAAAATCTAAAATTTTATAAATTCTTCTAAATTATTTTTCTAGATAGTGATTATTTCAATTTCTCAATTTTACATTTTTAAATCACCTAGAAAAGTAAATCTTTAAACCGATTATTCACAATTTAGGTCTAATTCACCTTGAATCGATACGATTTTCACATTCAACTCCATTTATAATTCTTCTCCATGGTTTTTGGGTCTTTATTGGTTATTTAGAATCTTCCAAACCCTCGTTTTAGACTTCTAATTACATTTTCGGTTCAATTTGGGCTTAGTTTTCTATCAAAATTTTTCTAATTCCCATTTTTTATTTTCTTATTATGAAGAGATACAATTTCAGCGTGAAACTATTTAAACTATTTTAGAATTTATTTATATTACAAGTATGAATTATTTTAGTAGGACTACTCTTGAAATGTGTGTGGATACCGTTCAAGTGGTTGATATAATTCAACTCTCAATACAAAATATGTGTGAGGTCCATGATCGATAAATAGTTTATTAGATCTAGTTATACGAAAGTAGACCCAATTACAATATTTTGAAAAGTGAAGTGGACCTAATATCATATTTTAAAAAATTATACAGTGGGTCCAAATCCAATGAAAACGGGTCAAATATTGTAAATAAGTTCTAATTTAAGAGTTTAGTAAAATTATCACAAATTGATAATGTCTAATTAACTACTGAGCCATAATCAGGTTGGAGACCGTTGGAGCTAGCATCATAAAGAAAAATATTTTAAATCAAAATATAATTGTTTGTGATTGCAATTGTTGGGAACTAATGAGATGTTATGTATGGGGTAGTATTAGTTTTAAGGGTTATTATACAACAAGATTGAAACAAGTGAAGTTATCACTATTCTAGTATGCCACGAAGATTTGGAAGTACCAATGCACATCGAGACCGAGAGAAAGCAAGAGAGATCTCGTTTCTCAATGTATGGGGTTAGACTATGGTGCTCACACAAATAAATGGTCGAGGTTGTAATTTTGCACCAATTTGGTATATGTTGTAAACTCTCACCAAGGTGGATGGTAAATATACTCTGATACACAAGTGAGACGTATCAAGATTATAGGCTCACAGTGTCTGTTTTGCGAATGATTAATCACTTTAATAAAAAAAATATTTAAATTAATACAAACTATGAAAATAATACCATAAATCAATTATGAAAATTCTTATAGGGAGGAAAAAATAAAATTTTTGGCTTGTATGATACAAGTAACAAATTTGATCATGAAATCATATGAATAATTTTTCTTAATAAAATAAATTATAACTTGTTTAACTAATAATTCATACTACTTGAATTTTAAAGAAAAATAACTTTTAACATGTTTCGGAAAATATGTTTAATCATGAAAATTAAGTCATCACGTAAGTAAAACCCTACTTATTAAATTAAAATTTTAGTGTTATTTTCTAAATCCCTTATATAAAAGATTAAAAGAGTAATAATAACTCAACTCCCCCATACATAAAAAGGGAAAATATATATATATAAATTTTGTTATAAAAAATCTTTATTAAAATATATTATTGAATTAGTTTTGTAAATTTTGTTATAAAAAATATTTATTTTTCGAGCTTTTCATCTATCTGTACTATAATAGTTAGTAAAATTATTTTGGTATAAAAAGGTTAACATGTTTATTATAGTATTCTAATGAAATTGGATCGGTGTGATATTTATCAGAGCTATTTCGGATAAATGTATATACGATGTTTAACTTTCGCCTCAAATACTAAAATGGTTAAATTGTTGTAGGTAATAATAGTTTGTGAGATTTTTGGGAAGGTTTTAGGAGGATTGTAATTGATAAATTCCTCCTCCTCCTAATGTGTCAATACTCTTTGTACAAAACATAACAAGTTATTGTTCGACTTCATTGGCATGGACAAAGAGATTGCTGGTGGGGGTCTTCAGCATGGCTTGGAAGTTGACATATGCATGAACATAGGAACACTGAAACTGAAATATCTAAGGATGGTGGTATAGAGAGGGACAATTTGGCCCCAAAATGTGCGAGTTAGAGGTTAAAGAGTTTATCTCTCCACTTTTAGATGAAAATTCTAATATATAAGGGTATGATTTTTAAATTACTATTATAAAGAGGTAGAGAGACAAGTTGTCTTATTAATGACCATTTTTATTGGGTAGTATTTGATTTAAAACTGAGTTATCAGAGAGATTGCTTTTTTGTGTATTACGGGTGACAACCCTTCGGGGGTCAGGCATGGGAGATGAAGCGCGTGGATGCACTCGTGTCGTATGCGTCATGCAACCTGTTCGCATTGTATTGTACTGTTTTCTGTTGATTAAACTATCTAATTCAGCGAATTTTGATATTATTTTAGTCGTTCACTTAAAATTTGACAAATTTTTAATTCGATATATTTTTTTAAAAAATCATTCGATCCAATTTGGAGCCAATAATTTTTATTTTTCCTATTTTTAAGATCTTTTAAAAAAAAGTTTATAATACTTAAGCTCGAGCATGTTCAATCTCAATTTAAACCTATTTTTGCTCTAACTCTTCCCTATTGGGTTCCTACTAGTAATCATTTAGTTAGGGTAAAAGTGAGATACTAACCGTACTT
This sequence comes from Trapa incisa, assembly GCA_030064435.1. Classification (NCBI taxonomy): domain Eukaryota; kingdom Viridiplantae; phylum Streptophyta; class Magnoliopsida; order Myrtales; family Lythraceae; genus Trapa; species Trapa incisa. Next base: position 3,862,056 of record CM057772.1, read on the forward strand.
ATTCAAGTTGGGCATGAACCACCTTTGATTATGGTTAATTTTCCTACATTTGATCACATCTAGTTAAATATTCATTTTTTGGTAATAGATAATAAATAATAGTAGAGCAACAAAATAAGTTAAAAAAACAAACACCAACACTATTATCAAAAGATATGAAACTCTTTAAATACTAATAAATTTTTATTATATTCTATTTACATATTAGAGTCAACTCTACCATTAAAAAAAATATAAAGAAAAGTAGTAGTTGAAATGCGTTAGTTATTGTAATAGTTATCCAATATTTGTATAATTTTATAAGTTTATATATATTTAATAAAATATTTATATGAATATATAAAATATATTAAAATAATACAAAAAAATTAATAATATTTAAAAAGAATTTGAATAAAATATAGAATTATATTAATAGTTTTATTTATATTGATAATAATATTTATTTTGAATTGTGTAAACTTGTTTTTATTAAATTATTTAAACTTATATTTTATGATTTTAGTATAATTTATAATCTATTACTGAAAATATGGGTATTACAATTAATCTGATTGAAATGATTAAATATTACATACAATGCACATGAAATTCAGAAATGGTGCCCATAAATTTTTTGTATCATGCTCATCCATTCATTTTTTCCCAATTTCTTCTCACTCAATTTTACTTTATTCTCTTTTTTTTTCTCTTAATTTTCCCACTTTTTTTTATTATCACAATTTATTTTCTCACTCTTTTTTTATGAGCACACTACTTTTTACTATTCATTTTTTTGATGTACTTATGGCTAGTATCTATGGTTAGCACCTCTCAACCAACCCTGATCCATCCATTGCAGCTCTTACCACATATGTGGTAGCCTTCAATTCCTTGTTAGCCCTTAGCAAGCAGGAGAACTAAAGAGAAGTGAATGAAGGACGGGATGAGGTCATAAAATGTATAGTACCTGGAAGAACTCAACCACCCAATTGACCTATTGTATATAGTTATGATCATGTTAACAAAATTCCAATTGTCCTTAACCCTTTACCATCCATTTGAAGCCCTCTATAAGGTTTAACTTTTTATAACAAATTAATAATAATATTAAAATTACTAGTTACATTAAATATAAGAGGTAATAGTGGAGTTCTTTGTAAGGTGAGAATTTTAACCTAAATCAATTGTATTTATCTAGAAACATATAGATAGGGTAGAAACAAGACAGGTTCTCCACTAGAAGAGAGGCCAAAAAGTCAATTTTGACCGCTTCCTTCAATCAATCCTTGTTGTTGAGAACAACAATATATAGATGGAACGATGACAGAAGTGTTATTCTCTGTGTATCCCGGAGAAGACTGATCAGCTAGCTCGAGAATCTTCCAGAAGAGGATCCGAACATCTGATCGAGGAGGATGACTAGGGTCATCGCTACCTCCGTGTCAATCATCTCCCGCTGCACCACCAGCCGGAACACGTCATTCCCGAACGATTCCTTACGCTGAATCTCCGCCACAACCCGTCGCTTTTCGTCGTAGATTGCGCAGCCCCTCTGCCCGTACGACCCCTCGATCTCGTACGCCAGCTGGCTTCTGCCGCCGCCACCGCTTCCCCTCCTCCACGAGGAGGAGGATGATGGCGAAGGCGAAGGCGATGGAGATCCGGAGCCACAGCTCACCTGGGCCAAGCACTTCCTGTTCGGGAGATTCGACTGCTTCCTCGCCGTGAACCGGGGATTGACGGCGGTCTCTCCGTCGAAGACTTGCCAGCTATCTCCCAGGATCAATCTCTGCTGCCATGCCATCCATAGTGAATTAAGAAAAAGCATTCAGTCACAAGGACATAACAGTAATTATACAGTCCGACGGTAAAATCAGGTAAACAACATTCAGCCCCAAGTCCAGCCCTAACCTTGCGACGGGTGGTGAGGAGAGGCTTTCCCGATGCGTCCATGAGGACGATCTCATCCCCACGGCGGGCGGAGTAACTGTCGACCCTAAAGACGAGGTTGCCCCTGGAGTCGTACACGGTGAAGCCTTTGCAACTGAGGAGGAGCGACTTTCTCCACACCGTCAGAGCCTCAAGGCCGGCGCTGTCGTCCGGTCTGGAGGCGGCTCTAGCGGTGGCAGCAGCGGGAATGGTGAGGGCGGCGAGGTTGGCGTTTGGGTACACCTTTGTCATCTCGGGGATTCAATGGATCCGCAGAGTCCACTCTTAGCTCTGTATGATGTGCGTCCACCTTGAGTGACAGAGAAGGGTATATCGAGGAAGAACGGAGAGAGTTGGTTGAATAATTTGTTGGAACAATACTCTATATATATATATATATTAAAATTATTTGGTACAATGGGTTAATTTACATTTTTACTGTTGATATCGTGTATACTTACGCCCGCCTGACATTTCACCATTTAACACGTGCCGTTTCATTCGAATCGAACCACTAGTAATTTTATGGAGCAACAGAGATAAACATCTAGTAAGACTAGAAAAGTCAACGAGCATGCCTTTTAATTGGCCTGACTCCACAACTCTCCTCTCTCTTCTATTATTGGTGAAATTTTAAAATTAGTTAATTATTTTGTTGAATAAAAATAACTTAATAGACAAACACCCACCTTTAATTCATAACATATTGTCCACTTGAGTTAAATATACATGTCAAATTACATAAATCATCTCACATTCTAATTTTGTACTATTCTCTTAATTAAGAGATGCCACATGGGTCATATCATATAATTATACACCTATGATAATTAGGAGATGCCACATGGGACATCAACACTACCATTTATCATTGTTCAAAACCCATGAGAAATGGTAGTGTTGATATATTGGCTAGTCTGGAAAGCGACAAAATAAGAGAAAAATTATTATAACTTGTATTCTAGAAAATATACGGTTGGATAATGATAATTGCTTAACGGATCTTACTTAACATTTATGATTTGATTTATGGTTTAATGAAAAAAATTGATAATACCAAATAATTAGAGAATAATACTTACTTTGATATATGAATTTGAAAAATACTCGGAGAGAGTGATAATTAATTTTTAAACCAATCTTGAAAAATAGATAAAAAATATTTATTAACTCAGTACAAGTAATTAATTTTGTGATAAAAAATAATTTGATAATTAGTATTTACGCTTACTGTAAACTCCCCTAACATATTTTCATGAAAAAGATAATAAACGAAAAAAGTAAAAAAAATTATATTGGAGCACATTTTCAAGCAAAATGGAGATATATGATATTATAGAATAAAATTTACGAAAACTTCACATTAATTACTGTATGTTTTTCGGTAGTTTTGTGAATATTTTGTAAATTATATATTAATTTTATGAAAAATTTTATTTTTTTACTAAAAATTTAATTTATTTTATATCATAAAACTTGTATTATTTTAATAATATAAGGGTGAAAGATATCATATGTACTGATAATTAGATTAGGACGTCAAAACAGTGGAAGGAAATTTTGATATACGGAGTAAGTAAGTTGTGAGGAAATATTATTAGACACTTAACAAAAATGTTGAAATATATTTTCATTTTCATGTGGGAATAATAGAACACGAGAAGAGTGGCCATAAGTTCTCGACAACACATGTCAAATTGTATGAATATAAAGAAAGTAGTTGATTCCAATCAAAGCTAATATTATTGTGTTATATGTGTGACACTTATCAAATACACTTATAAATTCCTTCATTTATATTATTGATGTAATGCAAGTAGATATAAAAATAACATCTTATGATTTTAAAAGCTAATAACTTAGTTACAATAAATATTTATGGGTACTTGAAAACATCCATATTAATTTGCCTTGTTTATTTTACTTAAGAATATGGCAAAAAAATTCTTTGGAATTCTTATATCCTCTAGCATATGTGGCCATAGTGATTCTTTTTGTTTTTTTTTTTCTTTTTTTTCCTAGTTTATATGACGAAATGTGATGTGGATGCATTGTCCACGACTTGTAAAAGACACCACTAAGCAATTTGGAATCATTCTCCAGGGATACAAAAAGATACTTTAAGTTAATTTGATGCTGATGCCGTGGATGATTTTCAAAGGACAACAGCGGCAGTGAGAAAAAAGAAAGGACATAAATGGCGGCTGAAAATATGATGCTGCTGCTGGAACTTTCCTCTGCAGGGACTACGTAAAAAGACGAATCAGTGAGGCAGATATGGAATAAGAACAAATAAAAGGCAGGATAGCTTGTCATCAAGGAATAAAGAGGCACCAAACGTACATCGATTCAGTCATCATCATATATGGAAAGACTCTGATAAAATCATAAACTGTGTGTCATCTCTCACCTGGAGGAGGAGGAGATATCGTTAAACAATGTGTATTTCAAATACATGGTACTGGGATTCACTGCTAAGGCCGCCTACTAAGGAATCCTACAGAGGAAGCCATCACAAAGGATCAACTCTTGATTGTCTGGTTCATCATAGCAGGCTTGGCAACAGCACATCTATCTTGAGCAGTGCATGCCATGGCTAGAAGCAAACTTGGGAAAAGAAAAATGAAAACTTTGATCCAAGAGTATGTGGGGCCACTATGGACTTTGCCGTGCAAAACTTGGTCATATTGCCAACTCAACCTTCTAGCAATGAGGGAGATGAGAACCTCATGTTCCATGTGCTCACAAGACAAAAGATGAATCTGACGCGGATCCTGGCCAATGATGGAGAAAAGTTTAGGTCATTGGTTATCATGCATGACTAGCATGAGCGCACCTGGTTCCATTTAGCACAATTCAGCCTAGATGAGATTATTTCTATGTAACTCATTATTCAGCAAAGAAAAGTTCCCCAGGATAAATCAAACATAAAGATTTGTGGAAGGGAGAATCATACAAGGCAAAGAAAAGTATGAAATTTGAATTGGGGCACTATTTATTACTTGACCTGGGTGATGTCCTAAATGAGCAGCCAATTCCATCGTACTTGCCTACTTCTACTAGAAGCTCCATTTTCATGACTAGGTTGCGTGAATCAATTTTATTACTTTCAATTATATTCAAACAAAGGATGCAAACATCAGCATGATAAAATAAGCAATAAGCCTACTATTCCGCATTACATCAAGTTACGTGGATCACTGGTAAATATAATTGCATTATATATTTATTAAAATAGCCAGTTATATAGTATTTATAAGATTTTTACTTAAATACAAATATAAAATAGTGATTTAGTAATTTATTGTTTAAATTAAATTAATTTAATATAATTATTTATTATTTATTTTAACACAAATAATCCGAAAGATTTTAGATTTTAATTGTACACTTGAATTGAATTCAGAATTTGGATTCATTAATTCTAGACAATTTTAGTATTGAAAAGATGTTTGTAAGGATAGAGTCCTAGAAGCTGCAATAAAAGATGCTTAGATGGACTTGAAATTGGAGCATACATTACAAAAATGTTCCCAAAATATTATGAAAAACATTTCTTACCCAAATCCAAACAAATAATACATGCATGGCTTTGAAAGGTTAATACCTATACAAGCTCAATATAAGCCATAGGTGCATTATCCCCTCTTCTTGGCAATGTTCTGATGATTCTGGTATATCCACCATTTCTATCCCCATACCTGTCCTGGACTTCAGCAAACAGAGCATGCACAATCTGCTTTTCATATATGAAACCAAGAGCCTGCCTTCTCTTGTGGAGAGATCCATCCTTCGCTAAAGTGATCATCTTATCAGCATACTTCCTCACAGCACTTGCCCTTGCTCGCGTAGTCTTAATCCGACCGTGTTTAAGAAGCTGAGTGGTAAGACCACGAAGTAGTGCCCTCCTCTGATCAGGAGGCCGGTTGAGCTTTGGCACCTTCCGTCCATGCCTCATAGCAAATACCCGTGAGCCATTATCAATGATGATAAAGTTGTGCTCAAAGCTCTTCATGTCTGAACGAACCAACCCATGTCAATATAATAGGCAATGTATCAGCAATGACAGGCAGATAACAACAATATAACAATGTCAATATAATAGGCAATGTTACCCTCTTATGGTAAAGAGAAGAGGCTGAAATATCTGAAAATTCAATATAGGATAAATTTAGAACAATTGACTAGCTCAATACAATAAATGAACAAATCTAAGTTTCCAGATGCCCCAAGTAGTTAGTACTTGCAGGTGCTAGGATATTTTTTCACCAGAAACAGGGCAGAGGAATTTCATCTGGCAACCATTACAAGGCATGCTGCTGTAAGACATCTTACCCATGTGGAATATTTGATCCCAATGCATTGAATAGCTTCTGATCTATCAGAGCCAACAGAAGCAGAAAGAAACATTTTGTATGAGGCTGAACTCTTAAATTCCCTATCCCACCCTACATTCAACATGTTACTGAAAAGCACCAGAGGCTTAGGCATAATAACAATATGAATGGGTAAAGGCCCTTTTTATGCCTTTCCTCTAGGAGCATCTTACGGATGAGAAATTCAGCCTCACCATTTTTACCTTGAACTAAATAATGATGAAATTAGTACAAAATATGCAAATTTGGTCTTGAAGGGATAATAATTATTATAACAGTAAAATTTCAGCTTCAACCATTTTCATTGAATTATGTTACAATATACATTAAGTTATGTTTCTCGATATAAAATACAAAAAATTAAACTACTAACCCCATTTTCAACAAGAAAATGGAGGAAACATATATTTATAGATAAGAGCGGTCAGAGTGCTTCAAGCAGATCTTGAATCAGAATTCCAAGTAGTAAATTAATCATAGAAACAATGATAGCACTATGAGATGAAGTAATTTCTCTTTCATCACTCTTATAGAGCAGGAATCCCTGGTTGCAGATATTATTAGTAATGAAACGATTATATCTTGGACTTGGAGGACTCTCCGGGAGAAGCAAAATCCGAGAGTAAATCAGGCATTTCATCAAATAAGATTTTCGCTGCTGATGCATTCCCTCGCTCCTCCTAACTTCAATATTTCTTGAGATGTAAGCCACTACCCCCACAAAATTTCACTTTTAACGATAACAAGCAGGAAGCCAACTCAATGGTTCCATCACTAAGTAGGTGAGGACTCCTCAACCTGGGTAGTTTCATATATATGCATTCACCTCAAAATCAGATCAACTTGAAGAGGGAATATTCACTTTTAGCCTACAGAATTATCATTTTCCATAACTTCAATTTTTCATCAACTGACCTTGTATCCATCTATTTTCCATAGTACAGCAGTGTTTCTACTTAAATAATAGGGATATTTCCAATTTTCATCAATTCATTAATGATGTGCATGTTTCTATTTCAGTTACTGAGGACTTTAAATAAATAAATGGTGGCTTCAATGAGCGAGAAATGTATGACAAATCAAGAGATAGAACGATATTTACTCAAGATTCCGAGCGAGAGGAGAGGGTTCACCGGGCACAAGCCAGTGAATGATCCCTCGAGAAGCTGAGGCTTGCGGATAGGATACAAGTTTGATGACTTATGGGCAGGGAACCGGACAGAAGTGGCGGGAGTCACGGAGACCGAAGGAAGAGCCGACCTCAGAGATGCCATGCTCCACCGAGCATCCGCGGCGTTGCATCCACAAGCCATCGCCATTGAAGAAGAACGTGGATAAGATAAGCCCGCTGTGAACTTCGGACGAATGAAGACGAAGGGAGGGAGCACGATGGACATTGATGGGCTAAAATAGGCGTTATACAGGATAGGCCTAATTACATTTTGGGCCTAGAGATATTGCAGCTGAAATTCTAGGCCCAATTATTAAAACACGAGGAAGCTATCCGGCGTTTCTTGTGCATTTAAATGAAACTTTGTGCACTTGGTGGTTCTATCTCCTTGATAAGTCTAATTTCATGAGCTAGTGGTGACACTTTGACATATGTATCTCGTGTTATATTAGAGCCTTAATAGTATTATATTAATAAATATATTATTGAGCGCTAGTTGTTTAGTAAAATTAATAAGTTTAAGATTAAAAGTAAAATTTTGAACACTAGTACATCAAAAAACAAGATTATCAACACTAATTATTTAGTAAATATGGTAATGTTATAAAAGAATGTGAATTGTAAATATCTCCTGTGGCATAATAACATATATGATTAGTGTATATATTCCAATAAGAGTTAATTGTGTCTACAATATTATATAATCAATATTGATGGACATTTGGCTTTCCACATATTTCAAATTTTTTTGTCACCCTAAATTAACTATGTACAATTATCTAAATTGGGTGCTCACAAATTTAAATTAGTACAAAAATTTTGTAGGAAAATTTTCGATTATTAATTCTAGTTTTCTTATTTTGAAAAAACGAGATTTATAATTTTTACACTTTATTTAAACAGTTTTATCCTCAAAATTTATCCTATCTCAAATAATTTTTCTTATTTTAGATTCATTTTTCCACTTTTTCTTTTAAATTTGGTTAATACACAAGAGTACTTTAATCATTGGAATATTATTGTTTTCAAAGTTTTTTTCATCTTCTATCGAGTATTTAAAGCAAGTCCACTTCATATGATAGGTGGTTTTCCAACTCTAGTGGTAGGTGTTTCAACACATTACTTAAGTTAATTTTATATTTTTTTAGTACTGATATTTGGAATACATCCTATATACGTTCCAAATCTATGGGTAATTCTAGTTTGTATATAACATACCCAACTATTTGGACGATAAAATAAAGACCCATTTACCTTAATTTTAATTTTTCACTCTTTTTCTAATCTTAAAATCATTCTCTAGGGTGACACCTTTAATAATATTTTTTCTCCCACCTTAAATTTCAATTCTCTTTAGCTACGATATGTATAGCTCTTTTATCAATTTCGAGCCGTTTTAAGTTAATTTTTTATCAACTTAATATTTTTCGTGGTGTTCTCGATGAGTTCGATTTTCTCGATTTTACTTTCTCTCACGTCATACTAGAATAGGGGTGTGCGACATGATTTATCATACAATGATGGCTCCCTAAGTGGACTTAATGTGGAGTTAATTGCATTTTCATTTCCCCATCAGATCGAATTTCATCTTGCAAATTTGAAAACCCAAGTGCAAAACCCCTCTTAACACCGACACTTTTGAGAGCCAATTCTCTCTCAGTCAACCATAAAATTTGGACATTTTGGTGTCAAAATATCACTAAGAGAGAACTATTGAAGTTTGTGATCAGGTTTCGATAACCTAGTTGCTATAAAATGCTGCATAAAGGTTGTATTGTCCGACTTCGATGTGGAACGGTAAAATTATGTGATGTTGTTGCCTTTTTATAGCCGAATTTGACCAACTTCAACCACCACTTTGAACAACACTAGTACCAAAACAACCTTTTATCTCTCTTCTACCTCTCGTTATTCTTGGCCGACCTCCTGCAAGGGGAGTTTCAGCCGCCACAAGTCTTTTTGGAACACTCGATCACCATTAGTTCGGGGCCAAATTTGGTCAGTCCCAACGACCACTTAGCTGACCACCATCACCGAATGAGTCGCCGCTCCCCAGGCTTCAAAACAACTACACTCTAGCCACCGGTGGTACCTTCACCGGTGAGTATTTGTGAACCGAACTCTTTTTGTCTAATTTTTTTGTCATTTTCGGTAAGTTTAGGGAATCGACCAAATTCGGCCAACTTCGACTAGGGTTAGAACCCCAATTTTACCCAAGAGTTACATGAAAATATTTGGGGTGGAGTTATGTAATTTAAAATTTATTAGAGATATTTTCAAAGTACAGGAACCAAAACGTGAGCTTTTTAAAGTTAGGGGACTATATTAAAAATCATAAAAAAAGTTATGAAGGCTAGGAAATGATTTAGGGGCAAATAAATGTGTCAAAAATGGTTTTCGAGAGTGTAAGGCCAAAACGATCATTTTTTTGAAAAATGAGGGGTAAGGGAAAAATTAAGACATCTATTTTGGTGTGCACATAATTTGAAGGGTAGAAAAAAAATGAACTTGGATAAATGAGAAATGCTAGTTGTATCAAGTAAAACTTGAAGAAAAATCGTCGATATCTAATGATACTTAGAGGATAGTCTAATGGTTAATATAGGAGGAGATATTAATTAAAGTGACTCAATTATAAAAATAATATTTTGTAGATGGAGATGTACAAAATATAAATATGGTGATAAAGAAGTTATTGTCGAAAAATCGATATTTGAATATCTGACTAATTCGAGAAAATAACTTTTAGTTCTAGGAAATATGAGATGATATTGAATTAAAAGAATATATTTGAAAGAGATGAAAGCAGTTCGACTAAAGCAATGTCCGCAAGCATAAAATTGATAGTGAAGAAATACGTTGCTTCGAGGTCGGGCTAAAAATAGGAAAATTAAAAAGGTGATAGTGAATCAAGTGCAATAGAGCATTAATTATTATATAAAAATTAGTAGAATGTGGGGAAAACCAATAGAGTGTAACAGAGAATTTTAATTTTGAATAGCACTTATAGAAGAAGGAGAATGACGAAATTGGGCAAGAAAATAAAACATTTGGCACTGAATTTATTAATAGTAGTCAAGACAATCTTGATTTCAATGACAAAAAACAACCACTCAATAGATAGTATTCCCGAGACAAACCAATTAAATTCTGAAGGGAGCGATGAATATAATTCTTAGTAAAACTAAAAATCTAGTGAATAACAACAAGAGAGAACCTCGTTCATGAAAATTAATATTAGAAATATTGATGCAATAGTGTTGCAGAATGATATAGATTAATAAGGTATATAGTTCTGATGGATCGAACAAAGAAAATATTGCTCTAAGGTTAGACGCATAAGGTGATAAATCGACCAAATAAGATATCGATCTGGGTCAGAAACAGAAGACGACGAATTGACCAAAGAAAATGCTATGGGGTCGGACTTTCGTCCGACCCCAAAGATTGTACTATTAGGAGTTTACTAAAAAATACTCTAATACTATAAAAGAACTTATAAAAAAAAATATATAATCATAATTTATCTTTAATTTAAGATATATAGTGTATAATATATATTTAGAAAATTAAATACAACATATTAATAATATTATAACCACTATTTTCTTTATTTTCTCTATTATAATTCTTATCTTTTCATTTGATATATTTATCTTTAATATTATCACTATTATTATATTTTTATCTTTAATCACCATCAAGAAGAGAGATCGCAATGGTAATGTTCCAACCAATGAACATATGATGGAGAAGGAAAAATCAATTAACCTGTGGCTTTAACATAATGGAGCCTAACTTCTATGACTTTGGCTAACTGATTTTCTGAATGATACCTGAAAGAGAAGAAGCTGGAAACATTAATAATGTCAAATTTGACACGTGGCTGCATCAGAATAACTCAAAAGGAGTCAAGCAGGAAACTAACTTGACAAAGAGTTCTACTCTTGTATGTATGTGTGCGTGTGTGAAATTTCATCAGTGCAAATAACAAACAAATAAATAAATACACACGGCTTTCACAGATTGATGATAATCTGATAAGGAAGAACAAAGGTGATAAGTGTAATGGGTCAATGGCAAATCTAAAGTCAAAATTCAGGGGCAATGCTAACAATATCTAGAAATCTCTGTTCCTGTAACAGGGATTGGGTTAATCTCCATCTATGTAGCTGGATAACAAAAATTTCAGTTGCAGAATGCTTGCTGAGGCGAGATGGTTGGAGATCATCAATCGCCAGACACGTAGGTCTTGCCCTCGTAATACCTTCGCTCGCTTTCTGCCTTCTTCTCATTCCGTTTCTGCTCAAGAAAATAATACAAAAGAAATTGAATTTCAAATTGCATTTGGTAGCTCCAAAAAGATGCGCAGCAGTACCCAGAGAAGCAAAACACCCATGGCATCAATCATTCACATTTTCTGGACAGAAGAACCAGCAAAGAGATCATGTAATCTTAACCACAGAGAGGACAGATCCTATGAAGCAGTTCATGCTGGAGTGACATATCCTATAAACTAGTGTTGAATTTCTATTTAAAATAAATATATTTGCCGATTCTTGATGGATGGAGCCCATGAATCTCTTTAAATGTACCTCAACAAAAATCTTAATTAGATTGCAGCACAGCAATGGAAGATTAGAGTTACCAGATAAGCATCGTGATTTGCTACTATCCGCCTAATTATAGTCGTAGTTATGATATCAAGAGGGCTCTCCAAGACCTTGAAGATACCCATACTGATTGGAACAGCATATGGATTGCCTTCATCCTGCACAGGTAATTGATAATTTTAAGGCAAAAGTAAACATAAGAGAGCAGACTGACACTATTTGTCACCAATAAGAGCTTTCATCAAGCAACTTCATTCACCTTCTGAAAATCACTGCTCTCAGATATTGTTCCATGGACAACTAAAGAAATGTTGAATGTCGTGATCTGCACGCACATTCACAGTTTTCCCATTAAGTACAATGCTACAAGATAACTGTGCACAGTGGCACTTGGAAAGTCCCAGCCAGTGGACCTTAATTATTTCTTGGCACATGAAGATGAAAATAAATGTGCTTCATCAAGATAATGTGAACCGAAATATAAGAGACGAGTTCAAAAAAACTAACCATATCTTTAGACACTTCCCAGGGAGCACCAATTATCACCTCGTCCACATATCGACAAGCTAAAACACTCAAGCTTCTTTCATGAAGATTCATAATAGGGCGATGAGTTCCTCTACTAGCACTGCATGACCAAGATAGCCGTTATTATAATTTATAGATAAAGATAGCAACACCCTCTCATTTTTTGAAGGAAAAAAAACCATTTATTTATACATAAACGTTTGTACATATGAGGTTAATAGATTTGAAGCACTTGTCTATGACTCTCCATAATTTCGCCTCTCGAGTGATTTTACCTTCTAAATATGATTTCTATACAGATGAACAGAAAATCATTGAGTAAAAGAACTTGGAACCTGACAGTCTGATCAGTGTGTATGCCAACAAGAAGAAAATCCCCAAGTTCGCGGGCAAGCTTCAAAATCTACAAAATGTTAAGATAATTGGTGAGCATGAAAATTTGTTGCAGAATGAATGTGCCTCTTTGCATATGAAAGACAGATTTATCTCCAAAAATACAATACTTTATTATTAGTTTTCCATAAAGGTTTCTCAAAGAAACATATTTATTTCAGAAGAAATGGATGTTCAGATCACTTCTCTAAATGAATGCATACTTATGTCGCAAATCATGTTGAGTGGATGTAATAAATGGCTAGGATCACTTCTCTGAGACAGAATGAATTGCAGATATCGTCACTTAATTCTTTCTAACCACATAAAAAACTCGAAGAGCAACAGAGCTACCTCAACATGTCCTGCATGGAAAAGATCAAATGCCCCGGCAATATAAATTATACGTGCATCTGGTCCTGGACCCTGCAAACAAAGAAGACATGGAAAACTTGCAAAGAAGACCTTTAAAAATGAGAGAGTCTTACAAATTTCTAACTCCGTGCAATCGAATTTCCTGTAGCATGCCACAAAGAAAAGAAATTTCAGATGCACTAACCTTTCCATTGGAGAACTGAACAATCCTCCGAGATGTTGGTAGGAAATGTGATACACGAGTTCCACTACCAGATCCACCATCTTCGAATTTCTGACTGTGGCCATGGCTAAACTGTCTCTGCAGAGATGAATGATTCTGATTCTTGTGAGTGTCACTTTTGGACCTCTCCCTTACACAAAGAAGCATGCGTCCTGTTCAAACACCAGAATAATGAACTGTCTTCAAAACTCTTGACTAACAAATAAAAGAAGAGATCAAACAAAAGCTCCATGCTAATAGTGTGCTCTGCGGTTAACTTTCCACAGCCTCCATTCTGACAGAATAATAATTCTTTTGTTTGCAGGGAGAACAATCAATAGCAAAAACCGAGTTCAGAAATAATTCCCAAGTCAGTGTTTACAGGAGAAAAAGAATGACATCTTCCCAGTTCTTTCAAGGGAAACAAACATGATGCTTTCAAGCTGACTTTGCTGAAGGCTGATTAAAAAGAAAATAGCAGATATGTTTATCCCTAGAAGAAACGTACAATATGGGATTTCATTTCATGAACTGCTTTGCACCATCAATAATTGATAGAAATGCTAAGGCTATTAAATTGAACCCATCTGCAAGCACTAATCAATCAACCAGAAATGAGAAAACAGTGTCCATACCAACAACATCGGTACTTGAAACCCCCTCAGTACGCTTGATCTGCTTGTAGCGACCCGCTTTCTTGGCAAGCGCATAGGCATCGGTCCCATCGGGGAGAACACAGGGGTCATCCCCATGAATGATGTAATCAATCTTATACTCGTCGAAGAGCTTCCTCATGAAATCCTCCGTTATGGCGTAAGGGGCATCGAGGATCACCTCGTCGACCCACTTCACCCCACTCACCATTATCATCCTCTCGTTCAAGGGAGTCACAGGCGGACCCTTATTGGCAATTATCTCGTCGTCGCTCACGATCCCTACCACCAGCTGGTCCCCTAAGGCACGGGCCTGCCTGAGGGCGTTGCAGTGGCCGTAATGCATCATGTCGAAGCAGCCGTCCATGTAAACCCTAACGGGGCGGTTGCTGCTCTTTCTACGGCGGCGGAGGCGGGCAACGAGGCCGAGTGGATCATTGCCGCCGGCAGGGAGGTAGAGCCGGATGAGGGCCATGAAACCTATAATCAGGCCCCCGGCGAGGCAGGTGGAAATCAGGCGAGCTCTATTCTGCGAGGGAGAGGATGGGAGAGCCGATGCACCTGAGTCGGCCATTGTTGCTCAGGCTATACGAAAAGGAAAGTGGGAAATGAATTAATGCGATAGCTCTTCAATGGAGGAAGGCCCAGGATTCTAGGACTTCTACACACAGACCACAGGATTGATGATATCTCTCTATGTCTCATCAACGTTATGCCACGAGGCTTCCCGTCGGTATCCTTTTATTTCTCAGCTTCCCTTAGATGGATGACATGAGAATCAGCTCAACATCCACTGCCATGGCGTCTTTAGCTTTCACCCGCTCATATTGGGATACCCATCAAATTACCTCACGTAATTTAATTTTGATTTAATATTTTCTAGACATCAACCATCAAATTTAGTTTTTTTTTTTATAATGAACTTGATGTCATCCTCTATCTTTCTTTCACTACTATGTGAATATTGAAAAACCATTATCTTACACGAGTCCCCACGTACTAATTTATCTATCAATTTTGGGGATGAACATTTATTGCTTGTATAAATGAAGTAAATTATGACAAGCTTAGATGTATTATATCTCCCATACAAACCAAATAAAGTTCATTTCCATACCAATTGAACAAGAAATACCAAAAATAATTTTGTTTCAATCCAATATATTGTCCCACAACCACATGACATTCATATGCCAAATAACCTATATATGTTATATGGTGTCCAATTGAGACCAACAACTTCTAGATAGTTTTAACCAATATAAAATTTTCCACTACACAAATGGGAAGAAATATGTCTAATTCACCGTAAAGTCGTTAATGAATGAAAGTATTAATAAAATTATACTGAAGAATGAAATGATACTTGATGATAACCAATGAGTGGATAGGTATATATATATATAATAAGACATGAAGTGTAAAGTAAGTAAATATAACTTAGTATTTAGATTTTTTAGTTGTCAAATTAGAAACGGAGTGTCAGCAGAACTTTCATAAATTTTTACAGTTGCAATGCACACCTGATGGAGTAATCTTACTATTTAATCACGCCTCTACCACTGTATAGTTGGGATTTAAATTGATACTTTTTTAATATAATTCGAATCACTAAATTTGATGGTTTAAAGAAAAAGTTATAAATTTTATAAATAATGTAATTGGAAAAATAAATAATCTCAATTTTAAATAGAATTCTAGTATCTATAATTTAATGTAAATAATTGTTGGGATAAGATCACGTATACTTTATTTTTTATTTGATAGTAAAATAAAATTGGGTTGATTTAACTGTTTAAGGTAGGATTTAAATCTTGTCGAGAATACGAAAATATATGCGTATGGGTGTAACACGCGCTATAAGTGTCTGGTACTTGGCGTGCGCACGACATATATCTCGTTCGGTACATATTGTACCAAATTAGTTTTATATGAATAAATAGTCGATTTTGGTTGTTTAATTATTTGTTTACCTCTAATTGAATCGGTTATTAATCAAATATATATACATTTTTTAAAACTTTATTGTTCAATTCTCTATAAATTAGATTAAATAACTTTAATTTTTTTTATTTATCAAACATTTTCTAAAAAACGGGGTTTACTATTTCGAGTCTTTTTGATCGTGTTCACTTCAAGTATAGTATTCTCTTCTACCCGAACAAATGGGCACTCTTACTGAAAACACTAAAAAAAACTGACCATCATATAATATCCACATAATAGGTAAAGATCTAGAGTGAATCTGTGCATAGCTGTGAAGCAATTCACCAGCACAAGAGCCGGAGTAGCCCAGTCAACATCATCAAATTTAGTTATAAAAGAGTATCGATTTACAATTTGAATAAGAACAAGTAGCCAGAAGAAACTCAGGCAGCAACGACTAACAATTACAATGAATTTCAGGCACAGTTGGACCTGAAAAAGAAATTCTAAACCTGACGAGACATTTGCATGGCTTGTTTTCTTCCAGGTAATAACTTCAATCTCAACATTCAGTCACTGTCATTACCTTGCACCATTATATCATCCGGATTATTCAGTTCTCACTTTCTTCTAATTGCAAATCCAAAAACGGAGCTGCAATGGACAGGTTCTTTAATTCTCAACCCTGCACTATAAACCTGATGTCCACCGAGGAAATCATTCCTCCTTCGCCATTTATTCACAAAAAAACCACAAATACCTCCCATCAGAAAAATATTGCACCCACCACTTGGTTATACCAGCATTGATTGGAATAAATGGCCGATATACCACCACATTCAGTAGGTGGACCTCCATGTGACTGTTAGCTCCGATCAGTATATGAAGTTCATGTAGTAAAACCTGAGCAGATCAAGGATTCACATTGCAGTTGTTCAAGATCTGATTCTCTAAGTTCAAATACCTCTTCCAATTGGATTTGTACTTTGGAACCCCCATCTCAAGCCAAGGTTTCATGTTCCCATTATAGTGCAAAACTGCAGCTCTATTCACAGCTTGGCGTTTGAGGCCATAGTTGTGTCCTAAACCCGACAAAACCCAAGAACCGTCCAGAGGTTTGATCAGACCTTCAAATGTAAGAAAGCTCGCATGCAGTGAAACTGATTCAGCAGATCTTCCCCCCACATTGTACTGCATTTCCATATCAAGAGAAATGAAAAATGAAACTTTAGAAATGTAATAGAGTTTAAATAAAGCCAGAAAGTGAAGCAGTTCCTACTTTGCTCTTGGATATCTTGGCTATAGAAAATTACAAAGCAATAGAAATGGTGTGGAAAATTTGGATACCTATAACAACCTCTCTAGTCGTTTATTGTGAAGGAAAGAAACTGAGAAAGCATTGCAACATCAATCCTTTGGGATGAAATTGAAGAAACAGAGGAATGCATATAAAACTCTATTTTTTTTTTTTTGTATTCTAAATGTCTTTTGCACTTGAAAACTCAACACATCTGGATGTTTGAGAGCAGAATTGCTGAAACAAGATTTCCTTCAGTTTCCAAGATAAAACCACCAAAAACAGGATATATTTTGGATCTAAATCCTTCCAGACAGTAAATCTTTAGTCTTCTATGAAAAAAGATAGCAAGATAAGAGCCTTGCAAACAGAAAGCAATATGATAACGGCTCCAGGGAAAGCACTACATCATTTGAAAGTATTTTCCTAACCTCTTGTAACAGCCTTTGGTATGTCTCAGTTAGCTGGAGTTCCCTCCACCTCCTCAGATCAATTATGTTAAAACCTGACATCCAAGAACAGGTGTTTCTACTTGAGCCATTCTCACCAGTGTAATGCCAAAGTTGACCCAGTCTTACAGAGCAGAACATCTGCGCAGCAATCACCTTCCCTTCCATATCAAGGTTCCACAAAGTAGAAAGGTCCTGCTGGACAACAATGTCATCATCTAGAACAATGATTTTCCCAAGATTCTGGAATATTTCAGGCAGAAGATAGTGCAAACTTGAAAACAAAGAGATATATTCCGTTCGCATGTCAAGATATGATTGATTGTTAGTATTGTGGAAGGAAATACGAAATTCCTGAGACAGTGAGAAGGACAAAAGTGATGCTTTATCCTGGAAATCCATATCAAGATGTTCGACATTTAACACTTGAACTGCAGCTCCTTTATATTCATTTCTCAAGAACCAAAGCTTCATGGCAAAGTAGTTCTCATCATTTGTCAGCACATGGAAAACTAAGCTTTGACTTTCCTGGAGAAATACAAAATTTAGTCAGTCAGTGATTAAAGAAGCTTATAATACAAAAATTTTGAGCATACCAACTAAAATCTTACATGGGCATTCATAACAGTTGAGTTGATCACTACCGAAGAAGCAAGGACATTATTGGAGAGCATGACAAAGTGGTGGAATGCAGGATCTGAAAACTTATTAGACAGAGAAGATTCCAAATCAGGAGGATAAGATGAAAAATACTCCACAGTTAACCTCAAAGAAAGACAGTGAAGACTCTTCGGCATTGTCTGAACAGCAAGCTGGTAGAGAAAGGCACTCTGTCTCGTATGAAAATTGGCTTCATCCTCTGTCAAATCCAAGATCTGTGCCAATTTTTTGTTGACATTATTACAATCTAATTTCACAGCTTGTGATTTAGCTATTGCAGCTTCCATCTTCTGCAGCTTCATTTCAATCCTGTGAAGAGATAGAAGTATTCAAAACTCAGAAAGCATCAGCAGCTCAAGAATAATGGTGCAAACAAAGGCTAGATAAAAAAATTTTAAGAGATCAAAGAGATACCATGTCACGACAACAGATATAAAACAACACAATCACATTACATATATGTTGCATAATAAAAGGTTTTATCAACCAGAAAAGTTACTAAAAAAGCAGAAATTACTCAGGACAGAAGGAAAAATGACTAGAAATGAAGGCATATGACGAAACCCTCCAACAGCATATCTGTGGTGCTAATGTTAGACTGAGGAAAGCATGTGGCCTAACTACAACTTACAGGGGTGGAAGATCAGCATCCCTAGACGATTCACTGAGGATGCGCTCAAATTCTTGAATGTTCAGCCTTAACTCATGTGACAACTTCTCTTGATCAGGGAGCTTAGCTACGCTAGGAAAATATGCTCTAGCAACAAAAAGACGGTCTTTTAGTTTCTTCACCATGTCATCCTTTATGGCTTTCTTGTGCTCTTGACGCCAGAGGCAGTAACTGCCAAATGTCATTTCACATGACTTGTCATTGTCAGTAGAAAGGGTTTTATTAGGCCTGTTATTTTTTCCTGGTCCGTGGTAGACTTTTCTGCCCTGCTGAATGAGTTCAACTGTCAAGGAAAATGAGAATTTAAAAGACATGAAAATGACATTAAATTTGACCAATGAAGCAGGCACGCACATTTGGACTTGGGACAGATGGCAACAGCACAGGCGATGGAACAGAAAAAACTGCAGTTTTTGGGAAATAAAAATCAATAAATAGACATAACCATCTACTTAAAATCGAAAATACATGGTGAGAAAAGTAAAAAAGGGACCTAGCTCTGGTTGTTTGTCCTTGACTGCAGCATCAATAGTATGATTCTTTCCTCCAGGAAAAATATTCCCTGGAGCATCCTGCATTTTTTTATTTTAGGAAATATCAATGGCTGAGCAGCTGACCTATGCTGGAAATAATAATGAACATTATAGATCAACTTTTTGGCTAAGATGGCAGACATATGTGATATGATGGCTCCCTTATTTTCTGTATTTCTGAGCATTAAGCTGGAATTAGAAAATAACATTTTAGGCATTATAGCAAATAGTAATGTGCTCAACTCTACCTAATAGAAAGTTCAAGAATTGACCATCAGACCTTAGAAATAGTTGGTGCAAATTTATCAACAAGCTCTTTTGCATGGTCTACTTCAGACCGATCCTTCTGCAACATAAGATTAGTAATGTGTAAATATTTGTCTCACTGATCCAAAACCAAGCAGTGAACAGAAGCTAAAATCCTGAATAAGGTACAAACAATTTACATGATGGTCCAATTTATGTGCAAACATTTTATTTGACTTAATTTAGGTACAATGGTTCAATTCAAAGGCACTCCATTCATAAAAAAATTGAGTCATCCGTGAAAGATATGCCTGTGAATTGAGACATCCGAAAGGTTTATCTATGAATTAAAATGGTTTGTCTATAAATTGAGCCAAATAAAATATTTATACTTAAATTGAGCCATCACACTAACTTTCCTACCTTATTTGAGACATTAGCCAAGAAAAAAATTACCTTGGCATCAGAATGATCATCCTCATCAACATTCACTTGCCTGTCAAAACTCCAGAGACGATTCTGATTTGAAATCAAGAAAGAAGGACCATATTAGACGTCCATATATATCTTCTAAGCATCGATAAAACCTAATTTATACAAAATGAACGAAGAAATATGGGAAATTAAATAATAATATGAACGAAAGGGTTTAGACACTTACTGGCTGAGAAGTTTGCTGTTCAGTCACCAAAACTGCAGATAAAGGCAAATTAAGAGTCGATAACTGACATTTCAACTAAAAGTGAAGTGTTAAATTACATTAACCTATATCGAAGTTAATTAAAAGTAATAATAACTGATGCAGATATAAGCGATTATAAATCAGCACTTATTTGAGGAAAAAACACGCATCAGCAATTAGGGATATCTGCAACAACATAAATAGAGAGTGACACAGGAGATCTGCACGAGAGGGAGAGCAGATGAGGAAACCGATGGTTTTACCAGCAACTGTAGAAGAGCGAAAGCGGCCGAAGAGGAATCCGAATGGAACGAGCATTGAGAGGATAACAAGGCCAAAGATTGCAATAACCAGACATTTCCATCGCCGCTTTCCGGCACCCGCCCCGCCTCCTTTCATCCTTGGACGCTAATTTCGATCCCGCAGCTTCAATTCGAGAGCCGGGGCACCAGAAAACATGATCTCCGAAGAGCACCAACAGATAGATCGGAGGAGGCTCAGTAGTCGAGATAAGGCTCCTCCGCCGAATTTGTGAATGCACTGAAAACTCGACAATCACCCTCTCGCGCAGGTGAGGCTATGCGCACTCTCTTTCTGCAGCTAACATCGGCGCTGGAGTTGTGGTAGATCGCACTCAACAGAGACTAGCACCCTCAGTCCTACAAACTCAACCGTGGAGAGAGGAAAGAGAGAGAACTAAAGAGAGATCCGCAGAGTAACTTCAAATCCACCGTCCACCGCACCTATGCTATTGCTAGGTGTGATAAAGTTTAAACGGAAAAGTCGTCCTAGTTAACCAAAACCATGCCTATATGGATATTTGTTTTTAATTAAATTAACAAAAAGTTAAAATACAACCTTATATTCCGTTGACAACCACGTGAACTTGTTATCATACTATGATTTGATTTTTTTCCACAAATTGTTCAATTTTAGGGTTTTTTTTGCCCACCGGAAATTAGTCATTTTTTGCATTATAAATAGAAACATTAACGTGTCATCTTTATTTTTTAAATAGTTTTACAATATTAATCATATGTCATAAGTGTAGCTTGACTCTTATCTGCATATCTAGGTTAAGACCATATCTTCCCTAAGACCATATCTTCCCTTTGAATGCATGTCCACATGTTGCACGAGAGTGTCATCCCATCTAGAACCATCTCTTTTGTATTATGCACAAACAGTGTTATACCAACATGTCAAAATGGGCACCCATATTGCTAGAGTTTGCCTACATTTTTCACATAAGAGGTACACACTACATAAAATATTCATTCAGTGACAAAATGGACACCCATATTAAAGATGTGTTGAAAAAAGCAGGAAATTCAAATACAATATTACCTGGATTATGGATACAAGACTGACAACATTCTACTTGGGTTCGATCTTAGTACATATCTCGTTGCCACTGCTGTAATCGAAAGAGTCGTTGTAGTTGGTGTCCTTGGAATGGGTCTCATCATAAGGATGTCTCCGGACACCCTTTGATGCCCCATAATCAGTGGCCGAGGAGGAAGCAGAAGTCGGGTCAGAACCCACCCCATCATTCTGCAAGATGGTCTCCAAGGCCTTGACTACTTGATTCATGGTGGGACGATTGCTGGACGACTCCTCCAAGCACTGCATTGCGAGTTCAAGGAATTTACTGAAGCCAACAAGGTTGCCGGACTTTCTAATTGACGGGTCCATTAGCTCGCTTATCCCGTGATATTCATCATCCTTGTTCATTGCCAGTCGGATCTCGCGTACAATGTATTTACCCTTCTCGATGGGGATCTTGGAAGTTATCAGTTCTAGCATGACTACCCCTAAGCTGTAGACGTCACTTTTCTCTGTCAGCTGCTGTGTCATGTAGTACTCAGGATCAAGGTAACCCTGCAATAGAAATACCTTGATAACAACTTTCAAAGAGCAAAATGGATAAAGACGAAAGTCAAGGTAAGGTAGGAAGGAGGAGATACCAGCGTGCCCTTGACTTGAGTGGATACGTGTCCTTTTTCGCTGTCGGAGACCAGTTTAGACAGGCCGAAGTCGGCGACCTTGGCTGTCAAAGTTTCATCCAGTAATATGTTTGTCGATTTAATATCTCGATGGATTATGGGAGGATTCGCAAGCTCGTGGAGGTAGGCTAGCCCTCTTGCAGAACCAACAGCTACCCGAAGTCTCTTCTTCCAATCCAAGTGGATTCCCGATTTACCTGTGTTGATCACATTGATTGCTTAAAGTAGTTATTATGATCTTTCTCGCTTCCTGTAAACAGAATGGCTGTGGTGATTGGTTCAGTTGTACCTGACAGGGCTTCTCTGAGGGTCCCATTGGGCATGAACTCGTAAACCAGCATTTGCTCTCCTTGTTCAAAGCAGAAACCTACAAGGGCTACCAGGTTCTTGTGATGGACACGGGAAAGCAATTCAATCTCAGTCCTGAACTCGGGCCCACCCTGCATCGATCCTTGCTGGGCTCTCTTAATTGCCACGACTTGTCCATCAGGAAGTATCCCCCGATAGACCTTTTAGAAACATTAAGAAATGAAAATTCCATAAATATGCTATTCCTGCTGGCCAAAGACGAGGAGGAGGAGGGACGTTATCAAGGTACCTTTCCATAGCCTCCAGAGCCGATTACGCTCCCAGAGAAGTTGTTCGTGCACTTCTTGAGTTCATCGAAAGAGAACCATCTTGCTCCCTTCAGCTGCGGTGCGCCTCCGCTGTCTTTCCCACTCGCAGCTCCCCAAGACGCTATAGATATAAAAAGATCACAATACATGGATGGGTGATTCTATTTTGATTGCTAACAAAAGAAAATTCAATCTTGAGATTTTTACCAAATGCTTTGTGAGATTGAATTGCCATGTCAGCTCTTTTCTTCTGCCGTATTGCATATATGCCGAGCCCGATAAGGATAAGAACCAGGACTGAGCCACCGCCAGCTACTCCAGCTATCACACCGGTGCTGAAAGAAGTCTTCGAACTAACTGTAATGCATCATCTTTCTTTTATTGTTAGACATATGATGGGCAAGCTTTGATAATGGAAAACTAATTTCCTATATCTTGAAAGTCTGCAATTACCAGGGAAGGGGTAGGGAGACGCGAGGAAGTAGTATGGCCCAAACCGCTTTGGTGGTTTGTAAGTTTGGTTGCTCAGCTGGAAGCCAAGCCACTGAACTTCTGATCGGTTGAAGTATTCCTTCCCGCTGGCAGGAAACAGTGCAAGGTGGATCTGGAGGTAGTCATCTTTGTCGAAGAAGGGGTTCTGAAGATAGACCGAGCCTGGAGTTAGATCCAGCTTGGTGTACATGCTTATTTCGAGCTCCCGGAAGACAGTGTCATTCGTAAGTTCCCTGAATGAGGGCCCCCTAAAGCGCAGTGTCCCCTCATAGGGAACGGCACACTCACAGCTCTGAGGGCTGCGCTTACGGTCCCCCGGGCACATCTCGTTTCTGCAAAGGGCAAGGCTCGTGGAGTAGGGATCCATCCTTTCTGGGAGCTGGCAGTAATTTTTGTTGCTTCCGATCATTGAGCTGCACACTGGATTCCCGGTCAAGCTGAATAAAGTAAAAGTCCCAATTACTTTGATCACAACTCAATTTCTACTCTAGAACTGAAATGGATAACCCAGAACCGTGTATTAGATAAACCTCCATAGAACTTACTTTAACGTATTCATGTAACCAGATAATCCCTCCGTGAGAGCAGATATACTGTTGTACTGCAAATCAATGAGCTGCAACTGAGGGCTTCTGATAGCAACAATGTCAAGAGTCCCACTGATTCTGTTGTTGCTCAGTTTCCTGCAAGAATTTTGTGGGGAAATAAGTACCAAAACCTTGATCTCATGAGTTATGGAGACCTGTAATTCCTAAAAAAAAACAGGAAAACATTATATTAGTAATTCCATACACTTGCTGTATTTGGGGAAAGTTGAAGAGCGTCAGGTTCTTTGGCAGTGGTCCCTGAAGCGGTCCATACTCCAATACCCTGGAATAGGCATAAAACAGACAGATTGTTTAAGGATTGTTTAAGGATTTAGACAGTTTGTTTGCAGCAACTCAAGGATCACTCACAATGTGGTGAGATTTGACAATGCCGAAAACCATCCGGGAACTTCAGATGTTTCAAATGAGTTTCTGCTGAGGTCACTGCCAGTGCCAAATATGAGTTAAGCAAGCTTATTGTTACTATTTTCCACTATGTTTAAGGCACATCAGATTACTTACACATAATTAAGCGATACCATGTCACTTAAGTCAGGAATGGAGCCACTGAAACCATTGAATGCCAAGTTTCTGTACATAAATAGCATCTCCAAGTGAAAATTTTTTATTATTAGCTAGTGGATGATTTATTATTAGTGAAGAACTGCACTTTAAAACACGTGGAAAGGTAAAACCAACAGTTCAGTGACTCTTGTGAAATTGCTGAAGATTGAAGGGATGCTTCCTGATAGATTGTTCCGATCGAGCCGGCTGTGTGCCATGTGCCAGAGGAAATTCACTGCCCGTTAGGATGATGAAGGTAAGGGAAAGAGGTTAACTAGACAAGCAATTAGGTGATGTGATTCTACTCACAGAACTTCAAGGTCCTTCATGAGTCCTAGACTAGATGGGATAGGACCAGTAAGTTGGTTTCCATCAAAGAGTCTGTGGAAGCAACAGGAGGGTGAGAATGTTACAAAGGGGAAGGTTTCAGCATTTGACAGATGAATCAACCAATTGAAACTTACATATGAATCAGAATCATCTGATCATTGAACAGCTTCTCTGGAATGGGTCCTTCAAGCTGGTTCTTGTTGAGATGGCTGAGTAACAAAATAGATAACTTTTGTCCCAATACTAGAATAATTCATTTCAATTTCATGAAATCAAGTGAACCCATTGGTTTATATGCAGAATCAATGTATCTTATCTTCTATTTAATTAGACTCAAGTAGAAATGCGATTGGCTGCTCACAAGTGTTTGGCTTTCAGAAGATTGTCCAGTCCAGGAGAACTTTCAGTTGAAACAGGTAGAGGTCCAGTCAACTGGTTATCAGCCAAATCGAGCCAGTAGAGTTTGGAGAGTTTCCCTAGAGATGGTGGAATGATACCCGTGAAGTTGTTCGAGTTCAGAGCCCTGAGAATAAGATTGACATGAATATCACACAGAACTGCAAAGGAAATTAAGAAAGAACTAAGTTAGTGAAGTTCTTCATTCTGAGATTCTTACAAAAAGGTTAGATCCGAAAGGTTCCCAAGTTCATTTGGAATAGTACCAGATAGTCCACAACCGGCTAAGATTCTGGAAAATCATAGAAGTTGTCAGCATGCATCTGTGACAAATATCAACTAAATTAATGAACACATAATGAATGTAGCAGAGTCCATTGTGTTAGTTACAATATATTCAGCTTCTGTAGATTTCCAATCTGTGGTGAGATGGGACCGGTGAGGTCTTTATTGAAGGAGAGATCCCTGCAGAATGTTTAACATACGTAATGAACAGCAGACTGAAAGGCAAATAAGTCGGCCATGCACATATACCTTCCAAAAAAGATGGTGAAATTGTACAAAAAAAAAATAATGTTCATCACATGATCCATTTCTTGAAACAATGTCCATGGATAAATGTAAGCAGGAAGACTCACAAGATTTTTAGCTCATTCAGGGATCCAATGTCACCAGTCAGTTTCCCTTTGATTCCCATAGTCGACAATCCCCTGATATAAAGTAAACATGCCATAGAAAATTATGCATAAGAAGGAATCACAGATCAATCTTAAAGTAGCAATGGAACTCACAAGCCAGTAATCCTGGATTCGTTGCAAGTGACTCCTTCCCAGGGAAGCCCACACGGGTCGTCCGACTTGTGCCAGGTGGGCGGCACATTTTCCCATGTAGACTTGAGAGAGGTGATTGCATTAACTGGTAACATCACACACCCAAGAGTTTTTTTATGCATATGCTAGTAGTTCAATATGAGGAATCTCTACTCTACAGGTAAAACTACCAGTAGAAGAAAGAAACTATTTCCAAATAAGCCACAAAAACACCTGATGAAACTGTGGAGGGACAGAGCAATCTTATCTTACAGTCATCAATATTGGTATATGAGAGGATTGCATGAAATCTTCCATAAAAGATGGCAAAGAATAAGAGCAGCCTCCACTCTGCAGCCATTTCTCTGCAGTTGGAAGGACAACAGCCCTCCTCTCTTTTTCCCTCTCTATTCTTCTCCTACTCCCAAGTTTAAAGAAAGACCAGGTCAGCCGCAAGATCTGAGCTCTGCATATGCCTGCTTAACTGCAACTAGTCGACACCCATGTTACTGATATTAGTTTATAGTCATCGCAGCAGTATTGTGGGATTGGGTTGACGTCAACCCTCGCTTAAAAGCATTTACTTTGAGAGCAGGGAACCTAGAAGCTAAAGACAGAGATGTCCATGTCCAGGACTACTACACCGAATAGGACTACTATAGAATGATTTTGCCTTGTCTTTGAAGCTAACCAAAGATATACCCAGTTACCCTCTACCCCTTTTTCCCACTATTAGTCTGATGAAAGCTTTCATAATTGGCCTGCCTCTCTTACAGAAATTGTCAAAGTCATAATCATGCATCAAGTGGAACTTTTACCATGCGCCCAACAGCTCCCACTCCGAGCAAGAAAGAAATAGATCAATTGTGCGGGTCCTCCCAGAAGATGGCCTTCATTTATTTCATCCCCATCTCCTTATCCAGTCTTATGGACCCGGTTAGTTATCATCCGAATTGATTGCCCTCCACGAGTCATCAATTTCCGGGTCGAAAATATCTGCAGACTGAAGGAGAATGGTCTAGGACATATCCAGTGAGGGGTGTTCCTCATGTTCTTCATTAATGAGGAAGTTGGCTGGCAGGTGGAATTCGACCCCACTCCCTTGGTGTAGATTAATTAGCTTTCAAGTATTCATTCAATTTTGCTTTCAAGTAAGGTTTAATGCAGCGTGTAGTATGCAGACTGAGCATTTACTGAAATCAGAGATTAAGTTAGTGGATGTGTCTCACTCGTTGAGGCGCATTGCGCTCATCCTAAAGAAGCTAACAGTTGGAATCAAGGAGGATGGCTAAATTACCGAATCATTATACATAAACGAGGTGGTGAATAATTTGAGATAATTCGCTCGCTCACAACGGGAAAATCTACTTTAATAGATCTAATTCTTCCGGAAAAACAATTTAGCATGAAAGATTTAGATCAAGGTGATTGATACAAACACATTTTCCATAGTAAGTGGCAGAAGTATTGTTGAGAGATAATTAATGGACAATTTATGGATGTAGTGTCTATTAGGGAATATAAATATTATCATACTAGAGAAGATATAGATGCACAAATGAACTATGTGAATCCAGATTAAGGGAGTGAGTCGTAATCAATTGGCTATATGCAATGGCTATATTACTCATTAAAGTAAAAGATTAACTATATTAAAAGGGATAAATAAATGTTTATAAGGGTGGAAGTCTTATTGGAAGTTGGCCAATCATTATGTCGTAGAATTGGGTGGCTTCCCTTTTAGGGGAAAGAGTCTCAACACCAACAACATGAGAGTTTTGTTATAAATGTGAGAACATAAGTTATCTAATGAGGCAATGTAAAGAAGAATAGACATAATACAAGACCTATAGATATTGGATGCAACCACGCACTATCATACTAAATGCTAGTAGGAAATGAGTAGATAAGAGATGAAAAAGGGAAATCCAACAATTGCACATAAATGGTTAGTTTGAGGGAAGGCCATATCACCATTTGTGTCAATGAACTTTCCTACTCACAACATAATGGATAAAAGTTAGTTTGGGAGGAGAAGCTAGATAAGGAATGGGATAAACCATTTTCATTTCCAAGCTCCCCTCACAAAAAGGGAAAAATTAAGTAAAATGAACAAATTTTAAATTGGAAGAAATGAGTACGATTTGAAAATATTTAAATTATTTTTTTGTTATTTGCGTATGATTTATTTAAATGTGAGAATTTCGTTTCTTTTTCTCCTACTACCCCTTATAACTCCGTTCTCTACAACTTTTCAGAAGTTCAGGTGCTACTCCGACCATTCCTATAATTTACACCTACGCTTTATTTGTATTCAATAATGAGATTTTGTGTGATTGTTACATATAAGTCCGTTTTCACCATCAATTATAAGGGTTTGAACTTCTTATTTGAATTGCTTGTCGAACCCTTCCTGCAATCCAGAAGGGTAAATTTGTATACAGAAGTTAAAACCTTATATACCGGGATCTTCGTTCTTAACTAAGAGTTGTATCTTAGAGTGTGCTAATTTAGCAAGTTGTTCTATTGTTAGTTGTCACGCCCCCTCATTGGTATTCGAGTGTTAAGCCTCCCAGTAACTAATGCAACCTCACTTTGATTTCGATCACTCTCTTATGTAAGTAGAGTTACCTTCGGTGGACATTTGCGGATTAGCTAACTAGTGCAATTGTTTTGCAAGTAGTCAAAAGTAGTCCACCGAAAAGGATTGCACATTGACGGAATCAACAAAACCGAATTGTTGCCCAGTGGGACAACGAATCTTCGACCATGTAACCCCTCTTGACATTATTGCACCAGACCCCACTAGAAGTGTTCGCTTAATAGATAGAGTGATCTCATTGAGTAAGATTAGCTGAGGAGTAATAAAAGGTATTCTTAAGTGGGCATGAAAAGGTGTTGGCATAGTGAGAATAAACTTTGTGGCAACCAAAGTTCAGATATTAGTGTAAGGAGTCATTGGTCAATTGCAGGGCATAACATGTTCCTAAAGGAATGCGATTAAGACAAGGATATGGACCAACATCATAAAGAGCTGAAAATAACGTGATAAAGCTAAGGGAAATTGTAACAAATCCTATAATATTTAGAAAGTTTACGTTCGTAATAAGGCCGACCCTGCAAAATAGTGACAAAATTTTTCCCACACAAATTCTCAACATGCCACCGAAAGGGAAGGATGCAACAAAAATCTAAAGTCATTGGTAAATGTTGGAGCACATCCGCAGCCACCAGTGATCTTAGTAGGTTAGGATAACCCTGACGATACACCTTCAAGTTACCCATAAAGATATACAAGGGAGGAAACTTCTACGAAGGACCATATCCCAAACAAGATATATAACCTGTGAAACAATACTTACTCACATTATTATAGGAAGCTCTCAAGGGATCCGAAAGCCTCTCAGATAAACACATGGGTGATCTCAAAAGAACTCTCAAAATTAGCTCTTGCATAAGGCAAGGTAATTAGTGCAATTTGACACTTACAAGAATCTCCGGTGGTGGCGGTTGGTTTACAAAAGCTGCACGGACCCTATGAAACTGATCTTGAATTGTCAAGGTGTAGGCACCCCATTGATAATTCGCCACTTAAAGGAGCTCACTAGGAAGCATCAATCGAAGATGGTTTTTTTGGTGGAAACAAAAAACTAGAAAAGCAAGATAACGACAATGCGAAAATAGTGTAGATTTTTGCACGAAGTAATGATAGGTCTAGAAGGTATTAGTGGATGATTAACCTTATGGTGAAATCATTAGTAGGTTGAGATAATTGAGAGGCTCAATTACAGGAATGAATCTAGGATATGGTACATACGT
The DNA here is from genome assembly GCA_030064435.1 of Trapa incisa. Classification (NCBI taxonomy): domain Eukaryota; kingdom Viridiplantae; phylum Streptophyta; class Magnoliopsida; order Myrtales; family Lythraceae; genus Trapa; species Trapa incisa. The sequence continues at coordinate 3,892,340 of CM057772.1, forward strand.
CACAAATGTTAAGTTCATGTAACTTGGATGTACAGTCACTATTATGAGTATGAACGCAAGCATCAATGGGCAGAGTTAGAACTACAAGACCCTTAGATGGTAATAGTGCACTTTAATTCAATCATTTCACAAAGCAAAAAACAAGCGGGCCACCCTAAGGAACATAGTAATACTTGGAGCTTTCAAAGGTTTCTAAATATAACACAATTATAGGATATTTGTTAGATGGGTATTTGGACGAATAAATGAGAAAGCCCACATAATGTCATTGAACACTTAGACTGAGCACTATGCTCCAGTAACTGGCGAAGCCTGTTCCCCGTTATGAGAGCTCATCATGGGGATGATATTGGTTTAGATCACATCCCCTTAGTAGTGGATTGCGCAAGGAGCATACAAGATAAGCTAAAAGACTTTCATTTTAAAGATAAATGGTTAATGAACCTAGTCAATCGGACTGTTATTGAGACAACTTGGGGATCTAGGCCTTTGAATACACTTAATTCGGTATGCTTTCAGCTTGGTCATACTGCCAAACACCTCGGGAATTGGAGTCGGGACAATTGTAATCATGCAAGAAAGGAGATCATTCGATTACAGGAGAAACTAGCCAAAGTGAACCCTATATCACCGGGGAAGGGAGCATTGACATAAGATATAGGCTGATATTCAGACTTGATCAAGATTGAAAGGAGGAGTAACTATACTGGAGCCAAAGGTCGAGGATCAAATGGATGTGTGTGAGCAACAAAAACACAAAGTTCTTACATCAAAGCACTATGATTCGACAAAATTGTAATATCATTCTTGCAGTGAGGGGCATAGATGGAAGTTGGCTGACATAACAAGACCAAATTATAAAGGGCTTCCGCGACTACTCTAAGAATATGTTTACAAAGAGATAATGTGATGGGATTGAACATAATATATGTGTTGTGGAGGGAGCTATCTTTGAAAATGACAATAACATACTGATCAACCTGGACACAAGAGAGGAAGTGGACAAAGCAACCTTCTAGTTAGGGGGAAATAAAGTAGTGGATTTGGACGTATTTTAATGGTCGATTTTTTCAATCTTATTGGGGGATTATCGGGACTAACATTTTTTCAATTGTGTGTGATTTCTTATTAACATGATATCTCCCTCGGGTATTAAACGAGAGAGATATAATTCTTATACCAAAGGTAGTTAATCTAGAGGAAATGTTCCACTTTTGGCCTATCACCCTTTGCAATTTCATATATAAAATCATTTAAAAAATTATGGTTAAAAGACTAAAACTTCTTATGGATAGGAGAGTTTATAGGGAGCAAAGTGCCTTTATTCTGGGATGTGTAATACATGATAATATATGTGCAACCCATTAGTATTTCCATTTTTTAAATAGCAAAACGATAGGAAATAAAGAATGGTGTGGAGAGAAACTAGATATGTTAAAAGCCTATGATCTAAGTGTAGTGACCCTTCTTGGAGAGACTTCTAATTAAATTGGGTTTTCATATTAACGTTGTTTTATGGATTGTGTACTATGTATCTTCAGTCTTGTACAAAGTCATTCTAAATTACCAAAAGACAGACCTCATCCAATCGATTAGGGGTATAAGAGAGGGAGATCCTCTCTCTCCATATCTCTTTATTTTAATAGGAGATGTTCTTTCTAAAAATATTACTAAAGTTATTGTTAGAAATGAGTTAACATGTTTTAATATAGACATGTATTATCTAACTGTCACATTTATTTTTTTTTACTGACGATACAATATTTTTCCTCGAGGCATCAGAGCTTACTGCATCATGTCTAATGCACTTATTGCGTGAATATTGTATCGCCTCAGGTCAAAAGATTAGCTTAACCAAATAGGAGAGTGACATGTGTTCTCATCCAACGGTCAACTGAGGAGAAGACTCATCAGTCGGGTTGGCCAATGAGGAGCTGACATGTGGCAAAGATGCCACGCCAGCGACCAACTAGGATAGAAGAGAAACAATCAACCAATTAGAGGTCGACACTTGGAAGAGCCATGTCAGATGGTTACAACCAATCAGAGGCTGATACATGGTAGTGACACAGTGTGCCAGGAGGGAAACCTAACTTATTTAAATCAGCAAATCCAAGGATGCTATGTGTCATGGTCAACGGCCACGTTGGAATGAGCGACTAATGAGAGGTCGCCACGTGACCGAAAATCGAGTCAATGAAGCTAGCCAATCACAGTGTGTTATGTAGCAGCTCGCACGCGTGCGCATAGTGTCATCTTCAACATCTAAACTAGACAGATAAGGATGATGGACCGGCTGCTCAGTCTCCGACGACCGAAAAGCCCTCCCAATATGACCATGAATGAGAGAGATTTGGGTCGAGTGATGGACGAACGGATAGCACTGTTAGTTTTCGAGCTCCCTATATAAAGAGCTACTCCCCATTCATCCTTCTCATCCCTCAAACGACTGAAGAAGACAAAGTGCTCCATTTCCCGATGAAGCATGAACCAAAGCTCCGATTTAAGCCTTTTCCTCAATCACCGAAGGTGAATTCAGGTTCCCTAGAACTGGGAAGAAGTCTCCTACCTTGCTGCAACCTCCCTTTAGTTCGAGGGTCACCGAAGCAACACTGGTGAGCTCACACAGTACAATCGCTATGTCGGTCGCAAAGTAGCAGAATCCTTCAAGCTGAATTTCGGTCACCTCGACCTCCTACGATTAGGTCGACCCTCCCATAACTCTCCCCTACCGACCCTCGACCTCCTTAAACCTATGAGGTAAGCTAATTCCGCCTCCTTTTGTCGAAATAGTTGGGTTACAAAGCATGGAACCTAAAAACTTCTCTCATAAAATTTCTATTGTCTGGTCTACCAATTGATGCGTAATTTGATCCTAGGAGGTTTTCCATGATGAGCACTAGCCGTCCATACTCAGAGTTACAATAATCATCCCTTCACCAGCAAGTAAACGAAAATTTCTTTTTATAAAAATTTTTCCAGCGAAGCTCTGTTTGAGCTCAGTTTTAGGTCAAATAAAGTGATTTAAAGCTTAAAATACTCGTAGAGAGATGGATAAGGTGATTACTGATATGATAGGAGAGAATTAACAAGTTTTAAGTATTCAATTTGGTGAATCAAAGATTCGATGGGCTAAAATGCAATTTGGACGAAGATTGGACAATTTGGGAAATTTTGAAAATTTGCGGAGTTTTACAAAATTAACATCAATTGAGGGTTAATTGATGATTAAGAAGAAATTAAGGATATAATTATAATTAAAAATAATTTTGAGGGATTCAATTGTAATTAAAAGTATTTATTAGAATTTATTTATAATTTAAATAATTTTATTTTGATAAAGTTATTTAACGAGTGAAATTGCAAATAAAGTAAACTTAGGAATTTTGGTAATTAAATTGGGAGTTAATTGCCAATAGAATAAACCTAAGGACTTTTATGCAATTAGGAAGAAATCTAGGGATATAAGTGAAAATATTCGGATAATTTAATAAATTATTATCTGTGATAATTTAGGCACGTACCAAGAGTATTCTACCTACAACCACAAAAAAAAAAACCCTGAGACATCGGAAATCCATTCGGGACGAATAAGTCATAGAAAATGGGTGAGTGAGATTTTTGGTATCAAGCATGTTTGGGGTGATGAACGTACTTTCATATTACCAACGAGTAGAAAACTGTTTTCCAAAAATAATATCCCATGACAAATGTGCTCAAACTTTTTGGAAGATAATTATGACGTGAGCATGAATCGTGTATTACTTAGAGTTAGGATTGCTTTAGTGGGCCCAATGCCTTTATTTCTGAAACTAATACGACCCAAGGCCAAGTTTTAAAAAAAACTCGTGAAGTGGGTCCAAAATCAATGAGAACGAGCTTAAACCCATAGACAAAATCTTGATTATAAGTTTTATGAATTTTTTTTATAAATGGTTAAATTGTGTGATAAAGCTATCTAGCCGAAGCCAGGTCATCAAACTTGTTGGGCTGTTAGCACCAAAAATAAAATATCTCACTTAAAATACTATTGTTTATGCATGTTGAAATACAAAATTACCGAGACACCCAATATGTGGTAGTATTTATTCTAAGGGCTACTAGACCGCATGTGGAGCATAAGAGAAGATTTGTCGTGCCAGTATGTTAAGAAACTCTGAGAGCTTCATACCCATTGAGACCAAAGATGAAGGGGAGAGGTTCGTCCCACCACTGGGGACACAAAGGCTCGATTTAAGTATGGGGGATGGACAGTGGAGCTCAACTAGACTTGTGGTAGAAGGCGTAACCTACTAGTAGGGTAGTCGGTAAAGTAACTCTGGACCACAAGTAGAAGGTAGCCTGTTATGCGAATGTATGATCACTTTAATGATAAATGACATGTGCTTAATTGTTAAACAAAATACATGAAGTAGAAATGTAGAATTACCCATTTTAATGAGAAAAATAAGTGTGGGGTTCAGTTACCCAATAATTACATATTTTAATGAGAAAAATCAAATAATTACTTACCCTTATTTCCTATACTATCTGCTCATGAGATGTTGAACACATCCATTCTATTTTTCACTCTTACAAAAAGAAAATTCTCAACCTTATCGAGAAGAAAAATAAGCTAGCTTAAGGTATAATATATATAGATTTTTTTTATTAAATAATTTTAATAATTTTATTTTAAAAAAATCATAAATAAGCAAGTTAAGTATGATTTTTAATGGTATTTTAAATTAAATTATTATTTTATACTGAAAAGAGTGATGAGCTATTTACAGAGTACCGACTAAAATAGGTCGAGTGTGATATCGGAATTGGGCATCCGATAATTATAAACAAACTCAAGTAGAACCCGAACAAGTTAAAGGATGTAAGAGCTGTTATAGGATGTCTGAGTAACTGAGAGAGAACGTGAAAGCTCAGATTAACCTTTGTCATTTAACAAATCTATACTTATGAAGAAAAAATGACACGTCATAATTCCTTATTGATGTGTATATTAAAATGGAGATACTTCGTACATTATAAACTATTATCGACATGTATAGGTATCCAAACCTCTCTAGTGGAGTAAATGACAAAATAAAAAAGAATCAAAAGTCTAATTTGAAAAATTAGCTTAGGCGAACATGTTGATCTACCGTTGGATAAATGTAATCTAGACATTGATAGTAAAAGGCTTTGCAACTTACCATTATGGGAAGAAATACTAATATATATTTTACGTCAGTATATGATAAATATAATAAAATGTGATATTTTAAGTGCGTGTGATATAATCATTATATAATAAATTGAAGCTACCACTATCATATTTTTCAAATCAACTAATATAGGAAGGGTAACAATTATTATCTTCTTTCTTTTTTTTTAACTCCTAAATTTTATAATACTACCTATTCCTACCCTAATACTAGCTATTCCATTGCTCAAATGAGCATAAAAGGTATGATTGCATAGGTTAAATTAAATATATAATTATTAAAATAATTGTTAGATAATCAAGTCTATAACTTATATGTTATATATTTCCATTAATTTAGAAACTTTTGCTTGAATTATATTATTTGATATAATTAATATCCTTTTTTTAGTTCTATTTAACTATATATATATATATATTGTGGGAGATATTTCTTAAAATAATCTACACTACTCTTATGAAATTTTTTTATAAGACAGGTTCAAATAGTAGTATTTTTTTGTAGTGGATTATATGCTATTTGAATGAGAATTACCCCAATATATTTAGTATGGTATATGTAATCTTAGAATAGATATAAATGTTATAGATAGTTTTAAGTTGATTTATACTACATTGCTATTACTTGTTAGGTCATTTGAAAAAAAAAAAGTAAAATAAAGCGATTTTTTATTATAAACTTTCAAATTCCTAAGATGCAATTGAAAATTACATAATATTATTACAAAACTTTTATTACTCACAATCACAATATAGCACTTAACAACAAGGAACCACTCCAAAACTAGATGGACATGTTCATGTACTATAAAAAATATTTTAATTGATCTTTTTATAGATTCTCTCTGCAGGAATAAGTATGATTCTTTGGGATAAAGATTGGTAAAGTGGTAGATGGAGAAGCATCTACTCTAAGTGACAAACTCTACTAGAAGGTGAAAGGTGTGCCATGGTACTGCATGCTATGAGTTCCTATAAAACTCCATCTACTTAGCATGCACATCTATATATAAAGGAATGCCCTCATCGTTGTTAATGTCAAGGGCAATTTTGTCAATTTACTAAGAAAACAACAGTTAAGCATTCTTTTGAGCTCTCAAAGTTAACCGCGCGGCCGGCAGAAAGAAACACCACTTGCTGAACAGAAGGAAGACGGCGATGAACTTCTCAGTGGAAAAAAAGACTGGCTTCCAGTTCTGAGAGCGACTCTAGGTTATTCTGACAGAGGAAATTGCTCTCTGGCGAGGAGGAAGGGATGATTTGAGCTTACTCGAAGTTAGGAGGAAAATAGCATCACTTAAATTGGAGATGGTTCGCTAAAGCATTTCTGTCATTCTCTGCTTCGTCAAATCTGATTGCAGTTATAAGGTGAGATCGATCTCTAATTTTGCTGTCCCGCCACTAATCTTTAATGTTTGCCTATTATTCGCTTCTTGTCAGCCCATTTAACTGCGTCAGTACCCTGTCTGCCATCTCTGGTTGAAGAATGAATGATTGTGTAAGATTTTTACGGAGGGCATCGCTGATTGATTGATTGATCTTTGGACATTAATGAGGTGGAAATTATATAGTAGAGAAAAGTTGAAATATTGTGGTGTATGACAGTTCTGATATGCAAAATTGTATGTGATAGAAATTGGTGTGGGGCTTGAATAAGTTTCTCTATCTTCATGGAGTTTCTTGGAGATCCTCATCATCAAGGAAGTTGAAATTGGCATTCAAATAAAGATTATCATGATCCCGGTGGAGTTATGTATTCTAGGGAGGACAGGTATGGCAATCCTCTTGGCAGGATGGAGATGCTTGGGGAAGAAGAGGATGGTGGTGATTGTTCAAACACAGGCGTACATAATTTTGGAATAGGAAACAGTGTACATGTTTCAGAAGAAGATGGAAACTCTTGTCCAGTGGAAGAACAAGGTATAGAAGCTCCAGTTCAGCTGTCAGCGGGTTTCACTGCTGCACTTGAAAATCGGATGGAATCCAATATTCTTTGGGTTGATTTTCATCATGATGGAGCAGCATGTGAACCACAGAGCGGTTTGGAGTTTGAGACTAAGGAAGATGCTTACTCTTTCTACAGGGAGTATGCACGGTCTGTAGGATTTGGCATTACCATAAAAGCAAGTCGTCGCTCAAAGAAATCTGGTAATTTCATTGATGTGAAAATTGCATGTTCTAGATTTGGAATAAAGCGTGAATCTGATGCTGCACTCAATCCTAGCTTTTGTCCAAAGACAGATTGCAAGGCAGGCATGCACATAAAGAGGAGAGAGGATGGAATGTGGGTTATTCATAGCTTTGTAAAAGAGCATAACCATGAAATCTGCCCTGATGATTTTTATCAGTCTATCAGGGGAACAAGCAAGCAGTTTGGTGGTGCTACTTATCTAAAGAAGGATCTACAGCTAGTTCTTACTGAAGAAGATGTGCAAGTGATGCTTGAGAATTTTATAAATATGCAGGATGAGATTCCAAACTTCTTCTATTCTATAGATTTTAACCATGGAAAATGCTTGAGGAATGTGTTGTGGATTGACCCTAGAGCTGCTTATAATTATGACAAGTTCTGCGATGTGGTGTTTTTTGATACCTTTTATGTTAGCAATAAATATCACATTCCTTTTGTTCCCATTGTTGGGGTGAACAATCATCGTCAGTACATATTACTAGGAAGTGCATTAGTTGGGAATCAGACGACATCAACTTACACTTGGGTCATGCAAACATGGCTTAGAGCAGTGGGAGGCAAATTTCCAAGAGTAATCATTACAGACCAAGGTAAATCTTTAGAAGAAGCTGTTGCAAAATCCTTCCCAGAAGCACGTCATTGTTTTTGCCTTTGGCATGTATTGAGGAAGGTTCCCGAAAACTTGGGGTATGTGATTGATAAACATGAAGACTTCTGGAAAGTATTTGATGAGTGCGTTAATCATTCTTTGACAGCAGAACAATTTGAAAACGAATGGGAGAAATTAGTTGTAAAATTTGAGTTGGGTGAAAATGATTGGGTATGCTCATTATATGAAAATCGTAGAAAATGGGTTGCAGCATATATGCAGGATATATTTTTGGCTGGATTATCGACACCTTTGCGGTCTAAAAGCATTTCTACATTCTTTGACAAATATATATGGAAAGAAACCACAATGAAAGAGTTCATGGAGAAGTTCAAATTATATTTGCATGAAAGTTATAAAATGGAGGTTGATGCCTGTGCAAAATCATGTGGATTACAACCCACATTGAAGTCTTTCTCATCCTTTGAGAAGCAAATGTCTACAGTATATACTAGCACAGTATTTAAGCAATTCCAGGATGAAGTTTTGGGAATTGAGTCATGTCGTCTTTTGGGCAGTGAATTTGACATGGGTGGAAGATTTCAAGTTGAAGATCTTGGAGAAGACAAGAAGTTCATTGTGCACTGGAACGAAAATAAATTGGAGATTTGTTGTTTGTGTCGATTATTCGATTACAAAGGTTTTCTTTGTCGGCATGCAATGCTTGTTCTTCACACTTTAGGCATTTCAAGCATTCCGCCCAAGTATGTTGTGAAGCATTGGACAAATAATGCCAATATTAGAGGAACCTCTGATGTTATATCTAGTGACTCTTCCTGCAGTTTGCAAAGATTTAATGATCTAAGTAGACGAGCCATCAAGTTGGGTCATGCAGCTTCTTTCTCACAAGAAGCCTATGATATAGCATTTGAGGCCCTGCAGGAAGCATTAAGGCATTGTGTGGGGATGAACAATTCTGCTAGAAATCCCAAATTCATGTGCCCGAGTATAATTGAATCTACCTCTATGATTACTCAAGGCTATTCTTATGCTGTGTGTGAAAATCTGGAAAATGTGTTAGAGCAATCATCTGCTAAGAAATACAAAAAGCAGTAATTTCAGACTTGATTTGGATGTAAATACCATGGATCTCTGCTGTCATTCTTTTTGGCCCTTGATATAATGCTTTGTTTGTGCTCTAGGTGAATGGTCGGCCTGAACAAGTGCAAGGATTATTCTCTTTGCCTTCCAGTTGGACGGCTGATATTTATTTGGTTTCCCTCTAAGTGTAGGAAGCATCAAGCTACCTAAGTGCTGTTGAGATCATTAATTATGATGCTTCTCAAAAGAATAGCTCTAGAGCTTTCTTGAATATTACTTCAGAAATAATTGTATGAATATATTTGACAATTTATCAACACGCAAAAATAAACAGTGGGCTTTCTTATTTTCTTGCTTTCAGTCTTTGGTAGATTGTAGTCCCTTGTGCACAACCTCTAGGTGATTGCCATGGAGATCCCTCTCTTGTGAAGAGTTGGTAATTGTGCATTCCTTGATGGTAAGATTAGTTATATACTAACATTAACCTGATTTATGACTGGCTATATAATATAATACGTTCTTCAACATTATTTGCTTCTTATCAGGTACATGTAGATCCTGTATTGGTTCAGATAGTCACTGAAATCTACATTGGTTTACAGCGCAAAAAGAAAATCTACACCAGTTTTCAAGAAATCGTTTACATCATTGGAACTCTTGCAACTCATTAAGAAATTGCTCAAAATTTTGTTGTCCTCTTCCTTAAAGAGTAAGAAAATTCTGTGAAAATGGGACGAGCTATGTTTCACCTGTCACGGTAATATTTTTCATCATTTTGTCTATGGAGCTTGTTCAAACATATTTGGTACTCCTGATTTTCAATGCCCACTGGGAGGGAAAGGAGCAAGTGCTCCTGGCTAACTTAGTTTTCCCCCTTTCTGCTGATATTGGAATAGGACCTCAGTTTTTTCATGGTTGCAGGAGCAACGTATTGCATGCCAAGCTCGGCCACATTTTATCTAAGGGAAGAAAAGTCCTCGACCTGAGAATGTCTACCCAGCTGATTTTTTTCAATAATATCACTTATACGAACATTTTTAGTAGACTCTAGTACAACAATATCAAAAGTGGTTATCTAGTTGGAAATTTACTATTTTAATGTACGATAATTCTGTTGATTTTATAGTGTGCAATCTCACTCGAAGTTAACTCTTTTTACAAAATAAAGAGAATGAAATCAAATAAAAATAGATAAATCGGGACCAAATACAGGATGAGTAAGCTCAACACTCGAATGTTAATGAGGGGTGTGTTAGATAACAACAAAATAATTTACTACACTAGTGTACTCTAAGGTACAGCTCTTGGTTAAGAACAAAAATAACGGTGTAAAGGATGTTCATTTCTGTATTTAAATTTTAATAAGTAACAGATGAGTAAACTATCCGTAAATAGTGAAGTACACTCACACAAGATTTGTAATGCAATAGATTGTAGTAAGATTTCGATAATCAATTTGAATAAGAAGTTCAAACTCTTGTCATTGATGGTGAGCCCTAGATCAATCTCAAGTTAACCACCATTAGAGATGTCACTCATTCAATTTCAATTAATATCGGATAATCTCAAACTTAGATAAATATAAATAACAAAAGATCCTATAATATTCAGAAATGTTTTAGGAAGGTTGACCCTTTAAAATAATGGCAACCTTTACCTGACACAAATTCTCAAACATGTCATCTAAGGGGAAGAATGTAGCAAATATATCTAGAATCATTGGTAAATGTTGAACTCTTGGATAACATCTGTAACCATCAGGGATCTTAGCATGCTAGGATGACCCTGTGATATTAAGATTACCTGCAAGGATATAAAGAGGAGGAAACTCCTGTAAAATAATAATTACTCACATTATTATAAAAACCTCTCGAATGTTTTAGAAAACTCTCATATGATCTAAAAAAACTCTCAAAAATAACTTTTGCAGAATGTGAGGTGATCAGTGCAATTCGATAATTATAGGAATTTTCATACGGTGATGGTTGGCTTACAACAGTTGCATGGACTCCATGAAGTTGATATTTTGGAATTGTCAAGGTATGAGATCTCACTTGACAATTCGTCACTTAAAGAACCTCATTAGGAAGAATTAGTCGAAGATGATTTTTCTGATGAAAACAAAAAATCATAAAAAATAATATAACAAGAGTGCGAAAATAATGTAGATTTTTGCATGAAGTAACAGTGGATCAAGAAGATATGAGTGGAGGATTAACCTTATGGTGGAATAATCAGAATGTTGATATAATTGAGATACTCAATAACAAAATTGAATCCAGGATACGTCACATATATTATGTACAAGTAACTTGGATGTACTGTGATGAGAATGAACGCAAGTGACAATGGGCAGAACTGCAATGAGCGAGCTTAAAATTACATGAAACTTAGCATGATTATAGTTGACTTTAATTCAATTGTTTCACAAAACAAAAAATAAGGGGTTGTCCTAATGAACATAGTAATATTCAAAACTTTCAAATGTTTCTAACTATAACACAACTGAAGGATATTGGTTATTTTGGACAAATGGGTAACTATACGAATAAATGAGAAATCCCCCATAATGTCATTAAACGCTTATATTGAGCATTATGTTCTAGCAGTTGATAAGGTTTATTCTCCGTTATGAGAGTTTATTACAGGGATTAGATTGGTTCGGACTATATCCACTTAGTAGTGGACTACGTAATGAGTATACAACACAAGTTGAAAATCTTCCGTTTTGAAGATAAATAGTTAACGAACACAAATTGTCAAAATGTTATTTATAGACAGATTGGGGATCTATGCAATTGAATACACTCAATTTGGTATGCTTTCAACTTGTTCACACTACCAAACTCCTCCGAAATTGGAGTCGGGACAATTGTAATCATACACAAAAGGAGATCAACCAATTACAGGGGAAACTAACCAAAATAAACTCTACATCACTAGAGGCATTGAGATAAAATCTAGGTTGATATTCAAACTTAATTAAGCTTAGAAAGGAGAGGTAACTATACTTGAGTCAAATGTTGAGGATCAAATGTCTGCATGAAATAGATAGAAACACAAAATTTTTTTATCAAATCATTATGATCCGATAAAACCATATTGACATTCTTCTAGTGAAGGGAACAAACAACAGTTGTATGACAGAATAAGACCAAATTATAAAGGGTTTCTACCACTATTATAATAATATGTTTAAAGAGCTATAATGTGATGGGATTGATGAAATGAACTATCTTTGAAAATGACAATAACATGTTGATTAGCCCAATCCAAAAAGAGTAAGTTAACAGAGCAACCTTCCGAATATGTTTAATGGTCAATTTTTTCAATATTATTGGGGGATTATCGAAACTGACATTTTTTCAATTATGTGTGATTTCTTTTTAACTGGACATCTCATTCGACTACTGAATGAAACATATATAATTCTTATACCAAAGTGCAAACACACTAACATCAACTCGATCAAAAATTAGTAACAACTTGGGTATAGGCGCTAGTGAAACCAATGATACATATTTTAGTCTATCCATATTATGGAGATGCAACAAATGGAAAACCCTCCATTTTTTTAAAGGAAAAAATAACACGAAAGCTCTAAGGATGAAAATCAGATCAAGATATTCTTATAAAATTTATAATTTTTATACCCACATATGTTATAAATTATTTTTTGCTATCACAAGTTGGTATTGGCAGATGAACTTGCTACTATCACAATTTTGGTGGAGTAGTTCCAGTTACCAAAAGAAGATACCATTGGTTAAGTGTGTCAAACTTACAGACATCAAGGAAATAAATGAAATGAGAGTGATGAGAATTAAAGATTTACATAAATTCAATTTGGCATTGCTAATAAAAGTGTATGGAGGATACATAACCAACATTATGCTCTTCTCTCACCTATTCTAAAAGTAGGTATTACAGGCACAATAACATTTTATCAGCTGGTCCAGGTAAGCGTCACTTATAATTGTGAACGAGTTTATATATGGGCAAATAACAATTGTATTAAGGTCTATATTAGCAAATTGTAATGGGAACTAAGTCTGTGTTTGGAAGGACAACTAGATTATTGTCTACCAAACGAACAAATGATGAGTAAACTAACCAAACCCGAGTAAGTACACTCATTAATAGAAGCACATGTACATGACATTTATACAACATTAAAAGATATCTTGTTCAAGGGGAAAATGAAGTAATCATGACTATTCCACTTATTTCTTCTAACTAGGAAAATAGGTTGATATAGTATTGGAAACGAAATGGTAAGATAATGGTAAGGTTTGTCTATACTTTTATGTTAGATCAGAAACATGGTGAATCTATATATGTTTTTTCTTTCTCCTTAGTTATAAGCAAAACAAATGTGGACACTCTCGCATATAAATTGCATTTCTAAAATTAAGAGCTTACTATGGAGAGTAATGTCCAATATTTTACCTTTTTATAACTTATTTTTAAGAAAATCCATAGTTTTAATGCATATCCCATCCGTGTTAAAGTCAAAACCATATATTATTTAAAAGTTAAATGCACACTGATTAGATTGATGTGGTTTACAACATGTGGGACAAGAATTGAAAAGTTTGTTGATTTGTCTTTAATTGAATATATTGAATCTTGTTTATATAATCTAAAATAGAGAAATAATGAGAGTGAAATAATAAAGTGCAAATTTATCAGCTGGTTCAGGTAATATTACGAGAGAAATAATGTGTTGTGCGATATAGAAGGAAATAAATATGTTGAAATATTACGATAGATTGTTAGGATAGTATTTTAGTGAGTTATAATATATGATATAATTTTATTAGTTAAGATTATATCATATATTATCGTATTATTTATTTTTATATTTTTTTTATTCTAAAATTATAAATAAATGGAATTTATTGAGTTACTTAATAATGTCGATTTTTCCTATTTTTGGTTTATTACTTACCAAACCTATTTTTCAACATTTTCTCTCTACCTACAACCATTTCTTACCGACAGCTATATTATTTTTCTCTCTAAATTTTTTGGCCAGAATCCACTATATTGTCACTGCATGAACTAACTTGCTTAATAAGGCTAATAAGGGATTTGGTGGTAAATATCCCACAAAAACATGGATATTAAGTAACGAGTGATTTATAGATATTCCAAGTCTGATGTGAAAACATTCCCCCAACAAACATGGTGAAGGTGATTGATAGAAAGAATTGGATTTGATATTTTAAGTCCATTTCGAGTACAATTTGCAATAGGTTTTGTGCGATTCCGAGAATCTTCCCTGCTTCCAACTTTCCAAAAGCATTGAACCGTGAAAAACATCAGACTAACACGAGAAACTTCTATGCCGGTCACTCACCGTTGCCTGTGCCGCGAACAATTTGGTGTTGGACATTCTTTAGAGTTTCGAGGGTACAAAGATGAATCAAAATATTAAATTACGTATTCAAGAATAAGAGTTTATTACATTGATACCAAATATTTTATTTTAATTATTTTGTAGTTATTACTTAGACTAAAACTTATATTCCGTAACTATTATACTAGACTAGTTTCCTTATCACTGAAGTATATGACATGAAAAAGTAAAATAACTATACATTTTATCAATATAATTAAATACCATTTTTTTGGTGAAATAAGAACAATAGAAGAATGACTTCTTTAGTGCGGAAGGTGTGGAATATTTTTGTCATATAGACAAATGATACGTAATATGTAAAAAAAAAAATCTTTTACCTTACTACACCACTTGGGCTGGGACTAGAATTTCTAACAATTTTCCTGTTGAAGCACAAGACGACCACAGCCAAGCCAAACACCCTCAAGAGTAAGACGGCCCTGCAAGGATTCCTGACCACTAAAGTTAACCTATTCGGCAACATAATAGAACCATATAAGCTACACAAACTGTACTTCATTAAAAATTCCCATCTAAAAGGGTTGTTTCCAATCAGGGGGGAAAACGAACAAGGGTTTCCTAATCTAAATGGACCATACTTTACTGTGAACGCAACAACTAGGTAAACCAGCAGTTAATGATGCAACAGCCTATGTAAAGTGGCCTGCTTTCCATCTCTCATCAAGGATGACCGATTGATACCAATAACAGCAGGTTCTGGAGCTACAATAGGCAAGACTCTTCTTGCTTTTACACTTCACAGAGGCACAGCCATCCTATTTCAAGGAGTCAATAAGCTATCTATCAGAAAAGTCTCCAGAGGGGGAAAAAACAAACAGAAATGTATGCAAGCTACCTCTGTAGCTGAAATATATTTATGCATGTCTTGATGCTTCCTCGTGCATCTGAGCTGCTCTTACATTGGGATCATCCTGCCATTAAAAGAATCCATGTAAGGTGTTCTGAATACAAGGTTTCTAGAGGGATAAGAACATATCACACAACTAAAATCGGGTGTAAACTGACCCGAATTCCAAATGCATAGCTGTTTGCAGGTCTGAAGAAATCCATCTGTGCCTGCAGTCACAAAAAACCAGGTTCATCAAATGTCCAGCTCAAAAGTTTGATAAAGTAAAACCCATTTCTATACCCATGAAACATTTCCCAAAAAAGTATATTCTTTCCCAGGCTTGGAAAGGTATTATACCCATGGGATTCAACCTCTTAGGAAGTATCACCTTATGGAAAAAAATCATCTTAATCATATCTCATTAAATTGATAATAGACAGGCAATAAACAATCAATTTTATTTTAGTACTATACCAGTCCATGAATACTGGGCTGAGGAGTGTAATAACCATCATGAGTCGGTCCTATCGAGTTCAGTTGCCCCTGGAAGATAAAAAAGAAAAGTGTGAAACTCAATTTATCTATACTGCACTAACTTTCACTTCAGCACTCTCAGGCATACCAGCCCCTGGATGGTCTGTTGATTTCCATAGTAATTATCACGCGTTGGTGCCATTAAATTCAGCTGCACCTGCATAAGGTCAACAGGTCCTAAACTATATGCCAATATTATAGTATACACATGGATTTTGCATGACACCATCAACATACCATTCCTTGCACAGTTTGTGGAGTCCCATAATAGCCATCAAGACCCACAGTTCTCGAGGTCAACTTTTCCTAGAAAAGATTGTTAAGTAAAAAATTGTTATCCCTCCTGACACACATAACAGAGCCACTGCCATGCAATAATCCAAATGCTAGTCCCTTTTCAGATGGTAAACAAATAAAAATAAGGTGAATCATTTTCAACTTCCATTCTTTTGTTTATAGGCTTGGTATGAACAAACCATTTTTTTAACATCGACAATGGTAAACAGAACAAACCATTTGTTGCAAGCCTTCTTGTGCCCCGATACTGATTATATCCTGTTCAGAATTCACCTGCACAGAAAAATGAAATTCACTTGTTTCTCACACAAGAAAAAACAAAACGGATATGAGATGTAAGCAGCATGTGCGATAGTTAATACCTTTCTTTTCTTGGTCGGATTCTTCTTTTTATTTGTCTTGTTCATACTCATACTCATGCCCATGCCTATACTCCTGTTCTGGGTATCATCTTCCATGCACAGCAGACCATGCATCCCTGATGAGCCACCTTCGGCAAGACTCTTATTAGAGTTATTCATGCTCACACAAGTCCCAAAAGTTTCTTCGAGTGAACGGACAGCAAGGCTGTAACTGTCTAGAGACATTGATGCCTCTTCACTCAATCTCATAGCCCGTTGGCAGAGATCATTATATCGTTGAACTCTAGACTGCAGCTGGTCCGGTTGCTCTATCATCAAGTGTCTGTTCTTTGCATCTTTTGTCCATCGCTTCAAAATATAAGTTGATGGGATTGCAGAGAGGCCACGCATCTGAAGAACTACCAGCGCATGCCTACAGAGGTAACCTCTATATTCGAACATTCGACACATGCAAGAGACTTCAGACTTCATCTCATTCCAAGTAACAGTGAATTCCTGATTCTTCTCTACGTCATGAACACGAAAAGTTACACCGTTCTCATCCTGCCTTTCCTCTTTGGGATGACAAGCAACTGCACCTAGAACCTCTACCTGAAACTTTTTAAATACTGCAAGGGTGTACAATCCTGAGACACTCTTCTCAAAAGGAGATGGTGATTTTAACATGGACTGCTTAGTCCATGTGTCAGAATCAGCTTTGCCTTCCTCCTCATACCTATCCTGAAGAAATGCTTCATACTGTTTTACAAATTCCTGTGCAGATGTCTTCTTGTGCACATACTTATCAAAGAATGAATTCACGCTTTCAGCTCGCCGAATGGTACACATCCCGGCTAGAAACACATCTTTAATGAAAGTCGGGATCCACAACTTGCGATCCTCATACAATGTCTGCATCCATTCATCATCTTTGAGTTCAGTCCTATCTACAATTTTCCACCACCTTTTTTCAAAATCTTCTTCTGTCCATGACCTATTGACACACTTTTCAAATTTGGCCAAAAACTTTTCATGATTTTTTATTACATGCCCAAGATTTTCAGAAACCTTATCCCATATTTGCCACAAGTAAAAGCAATGACGAGTGGCAGGAAAAACATCTGAAATAATAGATTTGAAAATTTTATCTTGCTCAGTAATGATAACTTTAGGAGGCTGCCCTCCCACAGCTTTTAACCAAGTCTGCATGATCCATGCGTATGTAGCAGCACACTCATCTGAAATCAGAGCGCATCCCAAGAGTATGAACTGATAGTGTTGATTCACTCCAATGAATAATGCAAGAGGCAGCTTGTATTTGTTTCTCATGTAAGTGGTGTCAAAACAAACAGCATCACAAAAGCTACTGTAGTCGTGCCTACTTTTTGCATCAACCCAAAGCAAGTTCTTAATGCGCTGATCATCACCCAAGTCGACGGCATAAAAAAAGTTAGGATTCAAGCACTGCATGTGCAAGAAAAGGTTGAGCAATATTCTAGCTTCTCCAGATTCTAATGTGATATTCCGACTCCTATCAAACAAACTCCTGGAATCAGTCTTCAAGCCCATCACATTTGTATATTCAGCAAATTTTCTAGCCATATCAGCATACATCTTCCTTGTTTGTTCACTGATGGCTTGAGCTGGTAAAAGATCATGATTATGCTCCTTAACAAAACTATGTATCACCCATTTCCCATCAGACCGTCTCTTCACATGCATGCTCGCTTTGCAATCAGTCTTTGCGCAGGTTCGTCTTCCAGTCCCATTCTCAGCATCTTTCTTACTTTGTCTTGCCCTCTGTCTGTTATTGAATGATTTCTCGTAATCTCGCTTTGTCCCATATTTAGAACACGCAAACTTTGCATCAATAAATTCTCTAGTTGTTTTCGAACGGCGACTATTTTGGATTGCAGTGGTGAATCCCATGGATCGAGCATACTCTTGATAAAAAGAGTATGCTTCTCCATGAGATTCAAATTCCATACCAGAAAGAGGTTCTAGATTCACATATTCTTTAACCTCTAGCATATCCATTGGAGAGGGACTCATAATTCCAGCACCTCCGGCATGGGTTACATCTGCAACAACCATCAAATTTGCATTTCCAATATCACCATTTTCCAATTTTTCATCAGTATCCAACATGTTATCAATGACTTGTGACCCTTCTTCCTTCTCGTGTTCACCAGAAGGTAACCTCAAATCTATGTCCATTGTTCAAGAGAGGCGGAAAAACCTGAAAAGTGGATATAGTACCTCAGGAGAGTAAACAATGGGACAATCAATCAATAAAACATATGATCATCAGCTGAATTATGTCAATGATCAAAGTCCTCTAATATCTTGAACCAGATAATTCAATATCTTTTCATCTCTTATACGAGAAACTACCACGATTAACAGTTTTCAGCAAATTAATCTAACATTGAAGAAGAATATATAACTAAAAGAGGGCTCCTTGAAGGCAAACCTCAATGAAAAACTTGAAGAGTCAATGCTGATAGGATCTGTCTAAGCTGATAAGCAACCAAAACTTGAGAGGGGAGAAATATTAAGTAAATTTTACACTGATAAGTTTCAATACACATTGGCAACTCAAACAATGATATGTGACTCACAGCCACAATTGTTATGTTCATCCGGTTCCCATCATTCTTTCACTAATCTAATAAATGCAGAAGCATCATACGAGAGCATTATTATTAATTCCTGTATAGAATCATAAGGTTGCAATGGCATGACTTTCATTATATCATGGTCAACAATACCAGAAAGACATCAGATAGAATGACCGCAACAATTTCCATAATTCACAATCAGAAACTTCCCAAAGCTGTTTAATAAATTAAATGATGGTGATCTAGTAGAGAAGTTATATGGCATAACTCTAGAATGGTGATATAATTAGCTAGTTAGGCCCTTAACATTTCCATGGCAATCCATTAATCCGTTATTACCCTCATGAACAGCCACAAAAAGGTCCACCAGTGCAGAATTCAGAAAATTCATATATATCACTTGCATGCCGAGTAATCAAGATTTTTGCTCTCATTTCATTCAGCAACATCTTCACTGCTATATCAATTTAAGCAGAATCATCATGAGGTCAATTGGTCTCCAAAAAAGAAAAATGAATAAATGTCCTCTCTCACCAGATCAGACTTGAATACATGGGCTTACCCCCAGAAAATTAGACAAGCAAATTATTATAACGAAACCTGTTACTTCCTCACTTTTAATCACTGCCAGACCCGATCATCAGCATCCTTACTCCAATCACTCTCAGGTGAACAAACTAGCTAAACAAATACTTCAGTGAAATGTGAATAATTTACTCGCGCTTAAGTTTACACCGAAATCTAGGTTACTTCCGACTTACAAGCACCTACACGAAAGAATAACATAAGACTGAATGAGCTTGCAGGTAACACACCAAACTGCCCAAAAGCTCAAACAGATCGTGATTCGGAGGGTGTCCAAATCAATAGCAAATATTATCTCGTTAAGGATGAAATCGATGGGCGTTCAAGCTCCCACGGGCGAATCGGGGGAGCTGATCTAGCTCCCCGACTTAAAACCCAAGCAATCACCACGGCAAGGAAATTTTCAAGCACAGTCGCCGATCGATGATGCAGATCGTCGACCGCAGGATCGAAGATCGAACAAGCAATAATTAGAGAAGACATCCGAGATGAAGTGAGAGGGGCGCGTTTGAGTGAGGAAGCGTTCTTACAGAATGAATTGGAGGGAGGGCGAGGATTTCTTCACGCGACCAGGATGAGCGAGTGGATAACAGCCATGCCCGATGCCTAGCTGATGGCTGGCTACTTCGATCTGACGACCATTCACCGCCTTCCCCACTCGCTCCTTTTCTGCACAATCTCGCACGCGGCGCGCGTGCCATCACCCCTGATTCACGTTGGTTCTCCGCGTTACAAGCTAAAAGTTTTATCCTTTATTTCGAGTCCCTGAACCCTTCTCTTCATACCTTTCAACGCTTACATTTCTCATACTTTTAATTTTCACCCCTTTTTCTTCAAACTTTATTGAAAAAAATTCAAACTTCAATTTTTTAATCACATTTGGCGATTTTTGTTGATTTTTTATGTGAATTCAATGAAACGACAGTTAATGTTATATGACATTATTTCAAAAAACTGATAAAAAATCTCATATAACCATTGCTTGGGTCAAAATTGATGTAAATTCATTTTCAATTATATAAAATAATTCATATTCGTATATACAAAATTTATAGATCATAAAAATTATAAATTTATATATTGATAAAATATATTTTTGTATATATATTAACTTATAAATAATTTAACTTAAATTAATATATTTTCAATGTATATAAATTTACAAATTATTTTATTTACTTTATTAATATATATAACATAATTAAGTATGCAACATGCAATATATTTCATAAATATTTTATGTTCGTATATTTATTTTAAGTTAAAGAAAATATGATTATTGTATGAATATAGATTATTGACGTGGATGATTTCTATTTACCACTTCATGGAATCCACATCAACAAACGAACAAAAATATCACAATGGCCAATATAAATCAAAATTTTGGCATTTTAGATTTTAGCCAAAATTGGAAATTATTGATAATAATAAGAAGAGAGGAGAGTTAAATAGGTGGAGTTGCTTTTGACACTTGTCCTATGGGTTTTTGTAACTCTCTCCTCCCATTTCTTTTGTTGAAACTTTAAATAACCTTGAAAATAAAATTGAGAAAAAAATATTATTAAACCCGTGTTATACATTTTGATTAAAGATAAAATTAATAAAATAGAATAATGCAATTATTCATCTCCATACTTTCTTAGTATGGCTAATCCCACTACTCAAACATTTTTCATGTATTAAAAAAAACAAAATAAAAGGATATAAAGATAACCATAATTGGAACACAACTTTCACGAATGTATACATTGATATAGGATACTACAAAAAAAAGTATACAAAAACTATTAATTAATTACTTACTTTATAATATTTTTAAATGTTTGTAAATTTGCTAATTTTATTCATAAAAAAATTAAATTTTTAATAAAATTATTTGTATTTTATATTTTGAATATTTTATATTATTATTTTTTCCATTGTAAAAGTACCACAATTTTAGTATTGATAAGATTTAACCAATAGTAAATACATGTGATCTCAAAAATTAAATTGAAAATTATTATGCATTTTTTTAAATTTTGATTACTGTACTATTAATTTGATAAATTTACCTACTACTTTAATATTTAACTGGAATAAAGAGGATTATTCGAATTTAAGATGCCATCAATTTTATTATATATTCAAAATATAAATATTATATCATAAAATTATTTTATTCAATAAATTTAAAAATTCAAAATTTAAATATAAAATTTTGTAAGTTTATTTATTTTTAATTTTTTATATTATAACATTTAAATTTTGAATAATTAATAAAAAAATAATTATACCATTAATAATAGTATTAATTTGATTGAATGTTGAAATATGCTTGAATACAAAAATATAAGTGGCGGGTCAAATCAAGAGTACCCGATGGACCCTCTAGCCCGATGCATGTGTTATGGCACGGGTCCAATGCCACTCCGAAATAGAAGGTACCATGGCCTGGATTTGACACTAGCAACATAAGATATGATAAATTATGTTTTGTTGTATAAACTTTTCACGTTTTCTATGAAATCATCCCATAACTTTCAAATCAACTGGCGTAAACTGATTCAAAGCCTTGAATGAGTATTATATCCCAGCATGTGTTCTACCAAACCATGGGATCAATTTTATTTCTGACACGATGGCCTGTGGTGAGTTAACGTATTCTATAGGATGGGTGGTGGATGAGCCTCTCTGAACTGGCCTCTCCCAAGCATGGACGTAATAGAAAGATGTACACACAAATAAACTTCTACTACAATTCCCCAGCCAAAGAAAATCGTACTACAACCATAATAGAGATCTACTGAGACCACGGAACATTCTTGTTTCTTCCAAAGGAACAAGAAGAAGACGCTGAACCTTATTCAAGCATATGACAGTACAGTACACTTTTCTGCCATCACTGCTTTTCTTGATTGAGATCCATTTTCACGCCTTTTTTTTTTCTTTTGAATCATCACCGTCTTCTCGCCTTGATGGCAAGGAAACGAACAAGATGATCCTTGAACATCTTAACAGATTCTGGTAGTTTACAAGCGGCTTCTTTGGGGTTTTGATGCAGCAGGTTTAAAGGCTGCATAGCCAGTAACTTCTCTGCCAGTGACCAAACTGTTGATCTCGTATGTGCCTTCATATGTGTAGATGGGCTCCAAGTCACAGAATGCCTGGAATCAGAAGGTTTGGAAAATGTCAGGTACAAAGCAACCAATAGAGAGATACAGCCGGATTCAGATAGAACATCAAGCCTACTCAAAGCACTATGTTATGCAAAATGTGCATAAGCAATTTCAGTGGACAAGCAAACTTACCTTAGCAACCAGAAAATCAGCAAGGATTCCATTACCACCAAGTAACTCCCTTCCAAGAGCAGCAGTTTCCCTTGCCTTCTTTGTGATCCATGCCTTCATATTCATATTTCAGAATTATGGTTTCAAATTCCATGAGAAACTAGTAGAGTCAGTAAAAGTATCATAAAAATAAAGAGTGCAATTTTTACCTTTCCCAAGCTAGCATGGCCAGGAGTCATTTTACCAGCTTCATACAGTTTGCAAAGACGCCAACCCACAAGAAACATGGCCTGAACGTTGCCGAGCATCTGGACAAGTTTCTGCTGGTTTATCTGAAAAGCTGCAAGTGGTGCTCCAAACTGTTTTCGTTCCATCAGATACCTTTCAAGAACTCAGAAGGTTAAGACAGTCATTTAGGGAGGAGAAGGGACAAGCATATCCTGGAAATCTCTTTGCATACCTGTGACAAATGTCATAGATGCCCATTGCGATTCCTATAGGCTGCCAAGAAACCATAACACGAGAAACTGCAAGGACCTATTCCAAGAAAAGTTACTTTAAACTATATTCTGCCCTAGAAAATAACCTGAGGTATAAACTAGAGTAATTGTGAATCTCCAATACTATATGACTATAAAGGGAAAAGGACTTGGAAACTAATTCCTCACCAATTAGACTTTAAGTTTTACTAAAATTTGCATAACTTAATAATGTGGGACCATAAGCATCAAGAGGGATGGCTAAATGAAGTATGGATATGATATTAGACATGCATCATGGACATTGAACATCCTTATACAGTGGAGAAGTTCGGATTATGTTAAATGTCACCATTTATTGTATAGGTGGCAATATTCTTATTGTTCAATGTTAACTTTAATGAAAAGAGGATAATGGGCTTAGAAAGGAAAAGCAATGAAAGGAAGAGTGTTACTTTGTTTGTGTCCTGAAAGGAATTGACCCCAGGCAATCTATCATCATCAGGAACAAAAACTTTCTTCATGATGATATCTCCATTCTGAACGATCCGTAAACCAATTTTATTTTCGATCTTGCTTGCAGTTAATCCAGGGGCATCCTTCTTTACTATAAATCTGAAAGTAAATGAGAAATACAGATAGAATTAATCTACTGCAAATCTATTTAAAGGAGATAAAACAAGCAATCATTCCCAGATATCGAAAAGTATAATGAAGAATTCTTTAGAGGTTTGATAACTTTCTCATATTCCAGATAAATGGCTTGTATTACAAATCTTCAAAGCAAATCAAATTTCATTCATCTAGGGTAAAAAAACTGAAGTTTGTTTAAGGTTTATATCTCTCTATATAGCATAGTCTGCATTTCTGAAAACAAAGGAAGCTATGTCTGCTCTCTCACTTACCCATTTATTTGATTTGTTGAGGTATTTCTTGCAAAAATAATAAGCACATCTGCAAAAGTACTGTTTCCTATCCAGCGCTTTTGGCCCTCAAGTATCCAACCCCCTTCTACCTGTAAGAATACCATTGTACAAGACAATTAAATAAGAGAGGACATGCCATGAGCAAAACTTGAAAATAGTAGAGGACTGATAGACAAGAGACATCACCTTTGTTGCTATTGTCCTCAAACCACTTGCATCACTGCCATAATCCGGTTCAGTCAAAGCCTAAGTGTGTTACACAAAAATTGGGATACTTAGCCAGTTACATCAATAAATACCCGGTTCTGAATAGATCAACAATGCTATAACTGAAAGTGCAGACAACTGAACCACTCACCCAACAGGCCACAGTGCTTAGTTCTGCTAAAGAAGGTAAATACCTATTCTTCTGCTGCTCTGAACCACATAATGCTGTCCATGGCAAAACAGGTGAATTAGTTGACTTAGATCCAATTCCTTTTTCAAAACATTTGGTGCTCAAAGAAAATGAACAAGCATGTGGAAATGAAAGAGGTTATGCACTGACCAATAGTAAGCATTGCCAGGGAAGAATGAACCAAGATGAATGTCGAACAACTAGCATCCACTCTGGCCACCTCAGCAGTAGCAATAGCACTACCAGTAATGGACATTCCAGGACAACCATAACCCTGATTTGCTAAAATAGCTTCAGCATAATAATAAAACGTCTTTTGGGGGGCGGGGAAGTGGTGAGCTGTATAGGGTTTAACTATACAATATATGGGTACTTACCAAGAGAACAGAATATTAGACTATTCTCTTAACTTTCAGAGGCAAAAAAAAAATAGGCTACTTACTTAAAAAACGAAGGACACAGATCCTTAAGGGCTTAAATTCCTATTATTCATAGAAAGAGCTGCCCTACAACTATGGCAATTAGCCAACTCAGAAACCTGATGCCACCAAGCAATAATCATGTGGCCATCTCTTCAAGTATTCTTGTTTAAGCTCGGCATCACAAATATTTCATGTCAATGACATGTCATCAACATTAACTTGTTTGGAAATGAATTATTGTATTTCTTGAAATCATTGCATAGCAAGACTAAGGAAAATGGCTTTGTGTTGTGCTTTAATAGATACGTAAGTGCGAAACTATGTACTTTTCTAATTTGAAATAATCAAGCCTCATAGTCATAGCAAATATCTAGAAAAGGAAAAAAATCAAAGCCATAATCCTTGCACAAAAAAATATGCCATGTTCTACAATGTTATATCACAACTCCAAGTTGACCAAAGTGAAGTACCTTAATTGTGCCACCAGATATACGGAGGGTACCAAGCTTGGGAACAACATGAAATGGAAACTCTGCTCTCTCCCAGTACTGAAGGGGCAAAAACTCGAAATGAGAACATTCCAGATTGTAATCTCAATCCTTTATTCTGTGATAGTGCCATAGTGTTCAAATCCTCATAAAATTCCCTCATTGAAATATAATAGAAGTAGAGACAAGAAAGGTACCCTAGCCATTATTGGAGCAACCTCCTTTTCCATGCATTTTCTCACTTTAATTCTGATGTCCCGCTCCTCTTGAGTCAATAGATCATCAAAATGATAATAATCCGAAGCTGAACATCAGATAAATAAATCAGTCGGGACTAAGGTACTGGTGCAATTTCAGGAGGCCTTCACAAGTGGCAATAACATGCATGATTAATTAGCACTTCTAACTATTTGCCATTAATACCTGACGATTTTGGCTTTACAGATTGCCATAGAGCAGAAAAAAGGTAGAATATTCAAAGGAGAGAATAAACAACTTCACTATGATGGTTTTGAAGAAATAATAATATACCAAGATCTGGAAATGACACTACGAGCCCCGGTTTAAAAAAACATAAGTTCTTACTACAGGAGGGGAAGACGGAAGCAGGGGTCGCTTGTGGGAATGCGAGAGAGACGTCCATTGCTGGTAAGCCGAGATGGGATCTAGTTCCACTCTTGTCAAGGTCAGCTGCAGATAAAAGTGAGAAAGATCCCGGTTGATCAGATTTGAAAATGCCATGAAATTCGACGGATATTCGAGAACCAACTGTAATCGGCCATACCAAGCCCAAGCTTCGTTGATCAGGGATGATCAAATTATATATGTGATCGAATTCAAGCCTAACCAATGTCAGTAATCAAGAGGTAAAAAAATCAATTTTCACCGAAAACCGGTAAATACACGTAAGATATCAATTGCATCGGCGTCTCTAAGTTGCTCTCGGTAATGATTGTAAGCACCTGGATTGAGAGATGAGTGAGCCGTCATGGTGAGGGGCCGGTAACGCCAGGTTACGAGGAGGCAGCTACGAATCCGATAGATGAGGAGCTTTGCCCTTAAAAAATATTATTCGAGATAAATGGGGGAAGGAAGGAGAAGAAGAATACGACCAAAGAAGCAGACGACGACCGAACGGATAGGCGGGCCACGTAAGTTGAGGAATGCGGATATATATCTCATAATTGCAACATAGAATACTAAGGAATAATGAAAATTTTATATCGGAGAATATTTTATATTCTACAGAAATTAAGAATATCTAAACTACATCTTTATAGCATTTTATTATGAAATTAGTAATGAAATAATATTAATCATAATTTTTTCTCATAAAATTGTGAATATTTTTTAAAATTTTGACACATATTTTTTAAATTCGTAATTAATAATTATTTTATATATATTTATTATTATTATTATTTTAGTGTTATACAAGTGAAATAACATTATTAAATTATTATTTTTTAAAATAATTGAGTAGAAAAATAGTTTAGGTATTAAGTATGATGATGAAAATGACTTATATTGAGTTATATAAATTTGAAAGTAATAATCCGTAAATAAGGGAGGAATTTCAATATTATATAAGTATTAATTTTATAATTTTATTTCTCAATAATTATAATGATTTTCCATTCACAATTCTCTACAGCTGAAATGCTTATTGGTATTAAAATTTGATAGGTAGCAGCCGTATCAAATTAGAATACCTATGGTCAATTTCTAGGCCGCCTCTCAATAATTATCTAATATGATAATTTCATAGGTTAAAATAACAAATTGAATATTAAATAATGGTACTTTCTAGTTGTTCTCTCTTTACGGGCCAGGGATCGAGGATGGCGAAGGATTAGGTAGGACGGAGATCGATGCGGCATCTTCTTACCGAGCACGGTCCATGTCCGAACGCTAGCAGCCCTGCAAATTAGAAGTTTACTGAGCCACATCAAAGCTCAAAAGAGGATCTGAAAACTGCGAATGCTTGTGCAGTCCTTGTTGCGACGATCATGGCGAGGAAGAAGATGTCCAGGCGGATCTGAAATATTCTGTTGGGCCGACAAGTATAGCAACTTTTGTTCCTGAACCACAAATAATTATTAATTTTCAATGAAATCATTTGTCGTTTTAACCAAAAAATAAAATAAAATCTTTGTTGTTTGGACGAAGGAAAGAGGGGTCATGGACCCATGGTGTGGGATTGAGGAGGATGGAGGAGGATGGAGACATATACGGAGTAGGCCCACAACCCTCGCCATCTATAAGTTTATTGAGCAATATCAAATCTTTTGTTTTTTTTTTTTGCAGCATGGATAACATGTGCAATTAATTGGGAATCTTCGTACATAAAAGTTGGACCAAGAGGCATGTCTTTTCCTTTTCTTAGTATGGCTAGAATGACTAGTTATATGAGATAGACGCCTAATTGAGTAATAACCCAACTTTTTTACATGTATTAAAATGTATCTAAACGCTGCAAATTTATGAACTAAACTTACTTGGACTTTTAAAATGGTTCCAACAATGTCCTAGAAGTCAGTCAAGTAAAGTGGTAGTTTCCATTTTATTCCTTTTTTTTAAACTATTCTTTGTACAATATATGATAATTATCTCATCATTCTAGCCTATTTCATGGTCTAAGCTGGTGTAACAAAAACTAAATTAGTAAAAAAATAATATTTTTATAGAGAGTTAATAGAAATAATCAACTTACTTAAACAACTCATTTTTTCTTCACTTTTTAACTCAACTATAAATATAATTATTTATAAACTCATATTATATTATAACTATATTAAATAAAATATATTATATAATATTAACTAATAATATTATATCATAACTAACTTGAAATATATTATATAATCTTAACTAATAATATTATATCTTAACTACCTTAATTAATAAATATACTAATAACATTGTCCCATTTTTACAACCTAAATATTTAGTTAAGAAATATGTTATTTGTCCACTATTCTTAATATATTGTAACTTCTCAATATTTATATTAATTTTTTTTTATAAAAAATTGATCGATTTCCAAATGTTTAGTGATATAATTTTTAATAGTATTGTTGGTAATATTTTATAGCAGCACCACAATTTCATGGGTTATTATCTGAATAGTCGAAGCTCTATTAATAATTTTTTTATTTAAATTATTTCATAAATAATTTTAGTCATTTATCTGTACTCCGTTTCTGCCGATGATCGAACTATTACGTTTTATTTCTTACTACTACACGATACAAAATTACTTACAACAAACACACAATAGTTATACGTATATCTTATATCATTCACACAACTACTACAATTTAAATCACAAAAGTATTCCACTATATTATGATTCCGAGTCTTAAACCAAATTCTGTTACCTAAACTTCTTTTTAAATATGTCAATATTCTTATGGTAGCCCTCCAATGATTTGTCATGTGATCGAGTATATATATATTAACAATAGTTACTGCATATGTGATATGAGGCCTTGCATAACATAAATAGATCAACCATACCACAATTTTTTAATATCGTTTTTTTATCCATCGGGTCATCTGACTGAACACATAACTTATAATTCAATTCTATTGATGTCGAAGTTGTTCAATAATTTAATACCCATGTCTTAGTGAATAAATCCAATTTATACTTTTTTGAGGAAGTACTATGTCTTTTATATACCTTATAATCTCAATACTGAAAAAATATTTTAGAGAACCAAAATCTTTCACCTCAAAATTTTTTATTTAGTTATTTTTTCAACTGCAGTATCTCAATATCATTATCTATATTGATGATAATATCATTCATATATATTGTGAGAATAGCAACTCAACCATTAGAGTATTGATAGAAATCCGTATGATCTTCATTACACTGTTAGTAACCTATTTTGACCACTGCACATCGAAATTGATCAAAACATGTTCTTGGTGACTGTTTGAGATCATATAGAGATTTCTTCAATTTACATATCTTCCCCCACAGTCTTCATTAAACCAAATCTAGGTAAAATCTCTATATATACTTTCTCTTGTAGGTTTTCATGTAAAAATGCATTCTTTACATCCGTTTAATATAATGTCCAACCGAAATTAACAGCACATAAAATAAGTATTCTCACAATTCTCATATTAGTTAATGGCGTAAAAGTCTTATAATAATCTATTCCATATATTTGACTATAATCTTTTACCACCAACCTTTCTTTTATCTCATAACTTCTATTTTGACATTCTATTTCATATTGAATACCCACTTAAATTGTACAATTTTTTTCCATTTAAAAGTTGAGCAAGTTCCCACGTTTTATTCTTATCTAGTGCTTTCACCTCCTCATACATTGCTCCAAGCCACTTTGGATTTCGTTTAGCTTTTTGTCAATTATTTGGTATATGTACTGACTTAGTGACACAATAAACGACTTGTATGCAGATGTAACAGATGCATATAAAATATTATTCTCAAAACCATACCTAATTGGAGTTTTCCCTCCATTAGCACTACGTTCTCTACTAATAACAATAGGTAAAGAATAATTACCATGTGGATGAACCATTATAAGGTTGATGAATACCAAAAACATCTACAGGTATGGATTGTGTAATAAATATTTATTATTGTATAGAGTCATTACCTTCTCGCGTCGTTGAGGAACCGTCAGAGTGTTGATTAATACATAAGCCATCTAGTGGCATGGATTCTGGTATAAGTGTTTGTACTTATTTCTCATCATCACTTGACTCATTTTTCTCCCCCTTAGAACAATCCTTCTTTCTCCTGCTATATACCATCAATTTTGGTTCATTGGTCCCTTCTTCATAGCTACTCGATCTCTTATCACTGATTCTCTCTTTATTTTCATGTTATACTTCATGCAAATCATATAGCACTATAAATGACGTTGTTGATTCACCATAAAAGAGTTCATTATCACGAAATGTCACATAAATACTCACAAAAAGTATTCTCTCGCTTGGACACCAGTACTTGTAACATTTTTGGGTGATAAAATAACCTATATAAATACACTTCAATGCACGTGGATCAAGCTTGCTTATCGAATGTCGACTATCTCTCACAAAACATACATATCCAAACACACGGGAAGGGACTATGTGTGTATTTTTTTCCCATCAATACTTCACAAGTGATCTAAAATTCAATACTTGCGAAAGCATTCGATTAATCAAATACGTTGCTGTCAGTACGGCTTCACTCCATAAATACTTTGGTACATTCATCTTGAAGAGAAGAGAACGAAAAACTTCCAACAAATGACGATTTTTCCTCTTTGCCACACCATTTTGTTGGGAGTATCTGAACATGTAATTTGATGAATAATTCTCTTACTATATAGATAAGATGAAAATTTTTTATTCACATACTCAGTACTATTGTATGTTCTAAGAGTACAAACTTTGGTATTAAATTAAGTTTGAACAAGAGATATAAAATACTTAAACATAATAGTGTTTCTACTTTATTAAATATAACCACGTCATCCGAGAGTGACAATTAATAAATATGATAAACCATGTAAATCCACTTGTAGAGGTAATCAGACATGGTCCCCAAATGTTCGAGTGAATCAATAAAAACGACTCAATACTTCTTAATATAGTAGAATTATAACTTGTTTTGTGTGTTTTCCAAACTTACAAGCATCACAAATAAATTTATTATGTTTCACTTTACTTATCAGCTCTGTTTTCAACATTTTAAGACTCTCAAAAGATGGATGTCCCAACCGACAATGTTCTAAGATTGTTTCATCTTTTTCTTTACTATTCACTACAACAGTCAAACTTTTATCCACGACTTTTCTATTGAGATACCATAATTATCCACGTTTGTTGTCAGTTTCAAGTATTTTCTCAATGTTTCTCTCTAAAAAGATACAAATGTCTACATAAAAAATTACTTAAAAATTTAATTGATCAGTGATATTACTAGTTGACAATAAATTAACTGAAAAAGAGTGAACATGCAAAAAAAGATGATAATGTGATTAAATCAGTACATCTAACAAAGTAATTCCCTTTAATAAATTGTATTGTTTCATTTGTTGTATGTACAACTCCCTTATGAGTTTAAGGATACTCATTATATGTATTGAACTCTTCTAACGATCATGTCATATGTCTTAAAACACTAGAATCAATAACTCAATTTTTACCTAATGGTCTGAAAAATTCAAGTGTTTGTACATTATTACAATAATTGATCTCATTCTCTTCCATTATAATGAGACATCACAAGTCGATTTCCTTTAGAAGGTCTGTTGCGAAATGCCCGACCACTACTCTTTTGGGGCCAAATTTGGCCAGCTCCGATGACCACTTGACTGACTACCACCATAAAATGAATCACCTCTACCTTGGCTTCAAAATGCCTAATCTACGACCACAGGTGAAGCCCTCTCTGATGAGTATTTTTAACTCGACCTTCATTTGCTATGTTTCATCCATTTTTGGGAAATGACCAAATGTGGTTAGGATTAGACCCCAAATTCCTCTCATGAGTCCTTATGAGTTAAATGAAAATATTTGGGGTGTAGTTATGAACTTTGAAGTATATTAAATATGTTTCCAAAGTTCGAGAACCAAGTATAAGGTTTAAAAAGTTCGGAGACTAGTTTGTAAATAAGAAAAAAGTTTTGAAATTGCCCCTAAGGGAAGTATGAGACACTAGGAAGTGATTTCATGATAAATGGAGGTATCGAAAATGGTTTTCAGAAGTGTAAGGCTAAAACGATTATTTTTTGAAAAATGAGAGGTAAAATGACAGTTCATATGAATGCGAGAGGATGATTGGATGGAGAATAGAAAAGAAAGTGAAATGCCACTAACCCCTTTGTGGAAGTACAATTGGACCACTGCCCCTTCCCGTCAGGTCGCTCCCTCAACATGGCTCGCCGCAAATTTAAGACGAAAGGGAAGGGATCCTTTCCCAAGAGAAGGGCAACAAGAAGGACTGGAACATCTCAACTAAGAAGCATCGAAAGTAGCACTAGTATACGCTTTGATCCAGTACAATGTAGGATGTGTGAAGTTCAACACAAGGGATCATGTCGAAGCATACTGTGTTATTCATGTTAGCAACCGGGATACATTGCCCATAATTACCCGAATGGAAACCATCGATCGGCTCCAAACTTACCATCAGGAGCCCCCAACGCGTACAAGATTCCAAGGGGAACGCAATGGAGCATCAAGTAGTGAAACAAAAATCGGAGCTTCTATAGTCCCATTCAGGGTTTAATATAGGGTCTACAACCTCAACATGCGATCTCTCAATCATATCGAAGTGATATAGCGGGTACTTCCCAAAATACTTAACCTATTTTTTATTTTGAAATGATAAAAGTTTATGTGTTATTTTTATGGTTTAGGAAGAAAGTTAGACTGATTCTAATTGATTTACTTCTTAACTTTTATAAGGTATTTTAAACAAGTATTAATAAGATATTTATTTTATAAATACAAGATATTTAATAGTAGAAAATATAAAGATTTTCATAATTCTAGAGTTAATCGATCTTATTCGAGAGAGCAAATGGTATAAAAGGTACTATTATCTATATTTTGAACAAATATTAACTAGAAATACAATAAATCAAAATTGTAGAATAAAAATAGGAGTAAGTACATTTAAAATTGTGTTATAGAAAGTTGATAATTTCATACTGCACTTTTATAGGCACTTTATTTTAAGTAAGTAAAGTTATATTTCGATTGTAAAACTGTACGTAAAGTAAGAAGGTTACTAACTAAATAATATACCATTAGTAAAGAAAACATATTCGTAATCACTAAAGAGTTATTCGGGCTTCCCTATAGCCACAATTCGATTTCGTCACTCGAATACTTATCCATTCAGTAGGCTCCATAAAAAATGGGTCTATACGCACAATTTATTATCACTAGAGTGCCCCGTACTATTTGGGAAGAAAAGGTACTACCAACAGCTGAAACAGACAACAATCAAGAACAACTATACTCTCGGGATATCACCGGTTAGAGATAAAATAGAATAACATGCTGAATATTACATTTTGAGTCCATAGACATTGTAAATTTCAGGAAATGAACTTGGTACTAACTATTGCATGGACTGCCTTTATAAATTTGATAAATCGAATATTTCAACCGTAACTAGATTAATTTATCATTTTATTTCTTGACTCATCTACTCAAGGTCGAATGACAGATCTTAGGACGCTGTTGCAAATTTTAATATTTTTAACATTAGTTTATATGTATGTTATAACCTCACTCACATAAGGGATGAGCGACTGAGTCATCTCCCCCGCAAAACTTTTGGGATTGGGCGCCATCTTTCCTCCCACGTGGCAAGTGAAGTTCCCCCTTGTTGCTGCCATTACCAAACCGCAATAGGATAGCTATTTGATATTCTCTTTCATTACCTGTCTTCTTTGATCCGTCCTTCTGCCGATCTTTCATGGAGAATCTTATAACGCTGGTGAACAAGCTTCAGAGGGCTTGCACTGCCCTTGGCGACCACGGTGATGAGAGCGCTCTCCCCACCCTCTGGGACTCCCTGCCCGCCATTGCAGTCGTGGGTGGACAGGTCTCATCTCCCCACCTTTCCTCTCCTACTACTACTACTACATAAATCTTATGTGTCTGCCACCTTCGCCATTCCATCTTCTCTTAAGATTTCCAACCGGACTGTGAATACCTGTACCGAGGGATTTCTGCGTCTCCTGTAATTTTTTCTACGTAGTATATCTCTCCTATCTGCGACCTATTTCGTGTGTTTATTGTGATCGGTTAATATGATTGATCTATCTCTCGTCTGGACTGGCCAGTTAAGAATTTTCACATTTCATCATTTGCAAACCTCGCTTCTCATTTCGTATCAGCATGATTGGGACCAATTTTTGCAGTGTTGTCATCTTAATCACCTATTGTTAATGAATGTTTGACCAAGTCTTTTTTGATGATCTGTAGAGCTCTGGGAAGTCTTCTGTGCTGGAAAGCGTTGTGGGAAAGGACTTCTTGCCTCGGGGATCAGGTATTTCCATCGAACAGCCACGAACAATACCATTGTGGATAAGTTGTGCTCTAGAAAACCTGCTTATGATAAGAAATACTTGTTATGCAGGGATTGTTACTCGTCGCCCTCTAGTTCTGCAGCTCCACAGAATTGATGAAGGAAGAGAGTATGCCGAATTCATGCACCTTCCAGGGAAGAGGTTTAGTGATTTTGGTAATGTGACGCATGTCCACTCCTCTGGACAATAGAACTCCTCTTTCCAATTCAATGAACCATCATTACAACCAAAGTCTCATTACTGAACTTTTTTTTCCTGTTGTTGCGCTTCTTCTTGGCTTCTTCACTCATGTTCTTCTGTTTTGAAGCTGCTGTGAGAAAAGAGATCTCTGATGAGACAGATCGAGAGACAGGGCGAAGCAAACAAATTTCTAGCGTTCCTATTCACCTCAGCATTTATTCTCCTAATGGTGAGAGAGGATTTAGCTGTGCTAGATGTTGGCTTACGCAGACAAGAAGTAGAAGAATAGTTTTTGGAGACGTATTTTTTTTGTTTTTCCTATTATGTTTAGAGAAGCTTCTCCTTATCTCATAATTTCCAACATATGATTTTCTTACTATCTTTTCTCTGGTTATTGATCTTTTGAACATACTTCTGGAATCTAATCATCTGAATTTCATGCTAATCACTGTTGAAACTCTGATAATGTTCCATGCTTTGGGGATGGGAGAGCAAAGCTTATTTGCCACAGTAAGACAATTGTACTAATGCTAGACATCTAATATGTACAGTTGTTAACTTGACTTTGGTAGACCTTCCTGGACTCACAAAAGTAGCTGTTGGTGAGTCATAGTTCCTTAGTTTTTTCTATTTGGTCTGCCATAACCTTGGCTAGAGATTCTATTTGGGCATGATGACTGACTTTTTCTGTCTCTTTCATTGAAGAGGGTCAACCAGAGAGCATCGTCCAAGATATTGAAAACATGGTTCGAGCCTATATCGAGAAGGTAAGCTTTGGTTGTCGTCCAAAGTTGTTCCTGCCATCTGCATTGTGGGCAGTGTGATATAATAAACCCTGTGTTTGAACCATAAAGAGTTGCAATGCCCCCACATAGTTATTTCAGACGGTGTTTCTATGATGCTTATTGCTGCTAATGTTTCATAAGTATTTCCTTGGAAGATATTAGAAGGCTGATGTTTTGTTGGATTAAATTTTTTCCCTATTTCAGCCTAATTGCATTATCCTAGCTATATCTCCGGCCAATCAAGATCTTGCGACCTCTGATGCAATTAAGATCTCCCGTGAGGTTGACCCTAAAGGTACATTTCATACTCTGATAAATGATTTTCAGATGGCTCATTGCACTTTTCACACTACGACAAGGAATGGACACTTGCATCAACCATGTTAATGTGCACAAAATTATTCTAATTTATTGATCTGAGGTTTGAGTTGCTTCTGCCTCATGAGCCAAATGAGCCCATATAGATTTTAATGAATGTTTTCATTCGAGATCATTCCAGTATCAGAAGCTTGAATTTAGTTTATTCCTGTGCACTGACTTCTAGGTGAGAGGACGTTTGGAGTTCTAACAAAGATTGATCTTATGGACAAGGGTACAGATGCAGTTGATGTAAGTTTCCTTTTTCTTAGCTGGTATCCCTTTGTTCTATCGGTTCCATGTTGTATCTGGATGCCTCACCATAATATCTTCCCTGTCCTTATCCTAGATACTGGAGGGAAGATCATATAAACTCCAATTTCCCTGGATTGGTGTTGTCAATCGCTCTCAAGCTGATATAAACAAAAGTGTTGATATGATTGCTGCTCGAACAAGAGAGAGAGAATATTTTTCTAGTACCCAAGAGTATCGACATCTTGCTAGCCGTATGGGATCCGAGTATCTAGGGAAGGTTCTTTCTAAGGTATGTGAGACGTGCAAATTTCTACTTCGTCTGGTTTGAAGATGGTTTCTTCATTTCATATGTCCGGATCTAGAGAATGGTGTTGACAAGTGGATACTTAATTTCTAGCATCTGGAATCTGTCATCAAATCACGAATTCCAGGTCTTCAATCTCTTATCAACAAGACCATAATTGAATTAGAGTCAGAATTGAGCCGACTTGGGAAGCCCGTTGCTACTGATGCTGGGGTTAGTACTCTACTTTAATCACCTGTTGTTCATAGAAGCTTTTGGTATGACAAAATCTACTCATAAGTTGAGCACTGTTTGATAGGGAAAGCTTTACATGATAATGGAAATCAGTCGTGGTTTTGATCAAATATTCAGAGATCATCTTGATGGCACGTAAGTATCATAAATAAAGAGCTATCTGTTAGATGGTATCAACCAGGTTTATTCTTGGTGCCATCAGTCATTTGATAATCACAATTTATGCCTGCAGCCGCTCTGGGGGTGATAAAATTTATGCTGTGTTTGATAACCAGCTCCCTGCTGCACTAAAGAGACTGCAGTTTGACAAGAATCTTTCACTGGATAAAGTACGAAAGCTTATCACTGAAGCTGACGGATACCAACCACATCTTATAGCCCCTGAGCAAGGATATAGACGTCTCATTGAATCTTCTTTGGGTACTATCAAGGGTCCTGCTGAGGCTGCTGTTGATGCGGTAGGTAAACATGTCTCAACGTTGTATACTCGCAGTAAGGATATTCGCATATGAGGAAAAAAAGTGTTTACTAAGGCCATTGGAGTTCAAGTTCTCCTAGATTTTATAAAGGTTTTCTAATGGTCATGCCTCTTGCATTATGGGTACCCCAGGTTCATTCCATATTGAAGGACTTGGTTCATAAGTCCATCGGTGAGACAGTGGTAAGTGTTATTTCACATTCAGCACAACTCATACATGTATAGATGATGTCTCAGGAAGATTGGATAAAAAAACATTAGGGGAGAACTATATCATGATTTCACTCATTTTTTTGGTGTAGGAACTAAAGCAGTACCCCACTCTCAGAGTAGAAGTGGCTAATGCAGCTTGTGAATCACTAGAAAGAATGAAAGAAGAAAGCAAACGAGCAACCCTACAGCTAGTGGACATGGAGTGCGGTTACCCAACTGTAGAATTTTTTAGGAAGCTTCCTCAAGATATTGAGAAGGGTGGAAATCCTTCCCATTCCATTTACGATAGATACAATGATGCTTATCTCCGGCGAGTTGGTGAGTCTCCTGAGCTGGCAATCTTACTGATGTGGATGAGACCTGGTTAGAATGAGAACTAACATGATTTCATGAACACCTTACAGGAGCATCTTTTTAAACTGATATACCTTCATACCAACTTTTTTTGAACATTACCTTCATATCAACTTCCTTTCTCATTGGATTTTATTTCCTTAAAAGTAGGTTATAGTTCTTTGGTTATGCACCCATGCCTATCATTAATTGCTCCTGCATTAATTAACAGGAAGTACCGTGCTTTCTTATATCAACATGGTTTGTGCGACCCTGCGCAATTCTATTCCGAAGTCCATTGTCTACTGCCAAGTCCGTGAAGCCAAACGCAGCTTACTTGACTATTTCTTCACGGAGATGGGTAGAAAGGAGGTGCGCATTTCATTCTCTACTACTTCATTCAGAAGTAAGACAAAAAGAGGACAGTAATTATCTGTAGTGAATGATGCGTGATATGCTGTTATGTTACTCTGTTGATTTGCAGACAAAACAGTTGTCCTCACTACTTGATGAAGACCCCGCAGTTATGCAGCGCCGAACCTCATTGGCAAAGAGGTTGGAGCTGTACAGAAGCGCACAAGCAGAAATCGAGGCTGTTGCTTGGGCAAAGTAAGGGGAATGGATCGATGGATTATGCTGGCATGGGATAGGGAGAGTCCAACAGTAGGGATTATAATTTGATTCTGGATTTTTTTTATAGGTAACTGACTCATTCCTTTATCCATTGCATTTGGTTTCGATCGATTGGATTTACTGAGCAACTTTCTTAACCATTATATCTCCACAGAGAGACTAATAGAGGAGGCTTTTTTGCTGGTAATGTTTCTAGGTTAGCCAGAGACCTCTCAAGTTAAAAAGCTAGTGATTGATCAGTCTCTGATGCATCATCAGGTTACGGATTGCTTTCACCCTTTTACCTTCTACAATGGAATTGCAGGAATAATGAATGCCATGTCTAATAAATTTTGGGTGTTGTCAAGTCTAGGTTATACCTGGCTATTTTTTTTCCTAGAATCAGTCATCTCTTTCATTTGCATGTGCACATAAATTTATAAAATGGTTTGTTCCCACCATTTTTATTCTCTCCTAAAACTAATACATAGAGCTCAACTGGTTTCTTAATTAGAAATTGACACCCATTTGGCACCTTAGGATCCCAACAGCCCCGTCCTTGCCATCTAAACTTCTTCGTTCTCTCATGTCCATGTCCTCTCCTTTTGAGGTGGCTCTCCCTCATCTGTCATCCTCCTCATATGGCTTCCTTCTCTCGTGTTAGTCTTGATTTCACAAGCTACACAATAATTAATTTAACTTAACTTTTATAGTGATAATAAATTATTAAGGAGATTATAATAATTGGTTTTTTTTGTCAAAATATTTTCTAGATAAAATAAAATGGGAGCCAACATCACCTTGATCAATCAATCAAGGGATAAATTGAAGTCTCCATTTTCTGTAATAAAAGTCAACGACTTTTAATCATAAATTATATTAAAAACCTTCCAAAAATAGATAATTATGAATTTATAATATGGTCCTAGTTAGTCAATTTTTCCTATGAAAAAATAGGAATTCATGAAATTAAGTTTAATTATTAGTAATAGGGTCGACATTATTTCAAGGCGGATGATTACACATAAAACGTGACTAATTGTTCATTTGATAGGTATATTGATAGGGACACGATATCATAAAATTAGATCTAACTCAATATCACTTTAATTATTGGGTAAAATAAATTCACACACCTCATAATCTTTTTATAGACCTACCTCAATGTCCACTCAACCACCCAGTTAGATGCATTATCATTTTGACGTTAAAAATCACCTTTCTTACTTTACTAAGCTTGACCCATAGGAATTATTTTTCAAAAATAAATTTACTTTTAAACTCAGCGAAAAACCATTTATGAAAATCCTTAAGTGACCTTAAATACTAACGCAAGCACATACATGATTAGATCAAATGTAATACATTCAACATGAGAAGGAGACTTTGATCTTAAGTCTTAAATAAGTTGTAACTCCTTTATTTTTTTTCCTCTCTTTAAACTTCAAGTCCAAATTAAAGATTACATAGAAGTTCATTAATGCATATTATACATTATTGATCTCTTCTAGGAACATTTTGTTGTTTGTGATTACTGTCAATGAGATTACATTAATTATGATGATAATTTCAATATGATTATTAAGCATATTAAAATTCATATGATATCTCTCAATTTATTGACATTATAGTAGCATTTGTGACATTTTGATGTTTCAAGACATTTCTCCCTCGTTTTCTTAATAAAAAGGTCCATCTCCCATACCCTCGTGAGTTTATCCACTCTAATATTGTTTTGTTCACTCTTATTACCTTAAGCAAGCTCCAAGGCTTAAGCAAGGATTTTATTTGGGTTGTTTTTTTTTATTTCATTCACAAGATATTTAATTAAATTAAATAATTTATTAACTATTATATATAATTAAATTATATTAAAAATATTTTGTACAATAATTTTTTATTTATAATATTTATATTATATAATTTTATATAAAATATTATTAATATATAAATTTATTTAAATTATATAAGAATAAAAATAAATAGATAATAAATAAAAATATTAAATTAATTTAACAAATAAATAATACAATCCTTTAAAATACCTTCACTTTTGTATAGATGGTTTAGTAATATTAATGGAAGGGTTTGAAAATCTTAACTTTTGTATGAATTTTTTAATAGTGTAAATAGAGGGGTTTGAAAATTAATCTATTTCCTCCAAATCTGTCCATTCCCCTTAATTTTTTTATCAAATAAGAGATTTATTCACACTTTAAATCCCTCCCTTCCATCCTAACAGCTCAATCTAAATATAGTTTTACATATAAAGTATACGAGTTTATAAAGCTAAATCCCTCAATATAAATATAGTATTAGATGAAAAACAGACGAGTTTATAAAACTAAGTTACTCTATTATGACAATTAAACCCATAATATGAGCATATAGGACAATTGTTACCTCTCCCTCATCCTCTATTGATTCAATTAAAGGATTGCATCTTAAAAATTGCCCTATCTGTTTGACACGAAATACTATTGAATCGGTAGAATTAACCTTAACCATTGTTAAATGCTCTTCCTCACCTTTTGTGAACATATTAAATGTTGTTGATAAACTTGACAATGGATTTATTAATAGAATTTGAGTTTTAAAATGTGAAAAAAAATGATTTAATATCATTAAAAACATGAGATTTAGGTTATATATAATCAAAACTTTGTTGATATATCTTAAGTTGGTTCATCCCAAAGAATTTTTATCTTGATAAACAAATTAATAACACTCAAATCTCTTTGAGTTAATGAACATAAACTTTGTTTTAGCCTAAAAATTTTCATCCCTGCATTGAAAATGTCTTCTTTGTTCCTCTCAAACTTCAAAACCCAATTTCAAAGAATAAAAGGTTTGCTGACACTTCTTTAAACATTGAATTCATGATCCATAAAATATTCTTATTGTTATTTCTTTCCCATCAATGGATTATTGAAAGAGGGTTGTCGAATTTTACCATTTATGAAGCCAAGTTTGTTTTCTGAAAACATAGCAATAATCATCTACCGACACCATTGTCAGAAGAAAACGAGTGAAAAGCACTTTTTGCATACGTTAACCAGAAATTTGCTCTCATAAGAGTGATTAAAGTCTGAATCCACGGTTATTGACTTAGAAGCGGATTCCTTCATATTAAGAAAAGGACAGAGTAGTCTAGAATACCTCCAAGAAGAAACAAAAAATCTTGGCTGTGATACCATATTAATCGATTTTCAAAAAACCTCCATGAAGAAGAAAGGCTTTTGTTTTTACAGAATCAAGAAATGCTTCAATGATCAATTTTGTGGAGTGGAATGATATCAATTGAAATCCCTAGATTTTTCTAAGCAAGGGAAGAGAATGGTTTTAGTCGAGAATAGAAGAGAAGTATATTAACTTTCATTCATGAGGAAAAAATGAAAAATCACACATAAATCTTTCATTCTCTGTAATATTTATAATGACCACTAAACTTCCCGTATGTTATGTTTCCGATGTCTAACTTTCTCTCCTGTCCCAAGCACGTCCAAAATGATTAACAATTCCTCACATATTCCTCCCAGAATTTGCTTCTCACTGCAAATATTTTACTCCTAATAATTTGTTCTTTTACCGCTTGGTATTTATTAAAATTTTAATTATGCTGTTAATTTGCCAATAATTATAGGAGCATGAGTGGAGGAGAAAGTCTACAAACTAACACTTGTGACATATATGACGAGGAAAGAAAAAGAGAATTGCTCAACTTTCAAGGAGAGTTCTCCCCATTAGGCAATTTGGATTTATCCATCTTCTCAGCAACAGCTGCAGCAGCAGATGCTGCCTTGTCTAAACCCATCTTCTGCAACTCATTCAAGAATCCATTAACATCAGTAGCACTGATTTTATAAGGGCTATGGTCAGGACCCGGAAATGAACCATCGGTTACTTCTTTCTTGTAATCCAAAAGTGCCTTGTTGATCACATCCCCAACATGTGCAAATTGTTTACAGAACTTTGGGGTTACCTGCAAATGCAAAGGTGAAGTTCCTATCCAGAGTGAATTATTATCCTATCAAAAACAATATTTGAACCACATATATATAACTATGAAAAGAACCTTGGCATGATGTGGATGCTGCAACATTCCAAGCAGATCATGGTACACAAGCACCTGTATCAGAAAACACATTACATCAAATCAAATGCAAATAGTCTTAGAAGGGTAATTCAAA
This sequence comes from Trapa incisa, assembly GCA_030064435.1. Classification (NCBI taxonomy): domain Eukaryota; kingdom Viridiplantae; phylum Streptophyta; class Magnoliopsida; order Myrtales; family Lythraceae; genus Trapa; species Trapa incisa. Next base: position 3,935,058 of record CM057772.1, read on the forward strand.
ATTCTATTCATAGGGGGATAAACTAGAGTTTTTAACGAATAAATATCCATATAACACTAGGAAAAAAGAAAGAGAGGGATAATAGACCTGCCCACTGCAGAAAGGCCCTGCCCCAATGCCAATTGTTGGGATATTCAGGGCTGATGTAGCAGCAGCAGCCACTGGGGCTGGAACACATTCCAGAACAACAGAGAAGCATCCTGCTTCCTGCAAAGCCAGGGCTGTCTCCACAACCTAAATTTTGAAAAGTTATCATTTTAGCTGGTTCCATCAATATAAACCCCTGTTATAAATGAAAGGACAGGCGAGAACCGGTAAATGTGATCGTAGAAAAATAAAAATGTGCCAACCTTGACAGCAGAAGCAATATTTCTGCCTTGAGGGCGAAATCCCCCAAGAACACTAATAGCCTGAGGAGTAAGTCCCACATGTCCCATGACAGCAATTCCAGCTTCAACAATAGCTTTTGCTGCAGTTATTCTCGAAGGAGACCCTCCTTCCAGTTTGATTGCATCCATCCCTCCCTCCTTCAAGACACGAACAGCTGTATCAACTGCCTGCAAATAATCAAAACTGCAACAAATCATGCTCAGCGACAGCCATTCAAACCCTTTGGATTTTTATGTTCAGCAATATGCAAAGATTCGCTGCAATTATCACTTCATTTGGTTTCTATAACAATTGTTGCTAGTAGAGGAGAACTCAAATCAGCATAACTCCAAATTTCTCCAGTAATTCCATGTGATTTCCAGGTCTCTCCAATGAATGTTTCAACTAATGACCAAGAAGAGATGTACATACTGTGTTATCATTCTAAAAAAACTAATCAAGAGTGAAGGTCTGACTAATACAAAATCTAATCAAGCGTGAAGGAAAGTTCCCATGAGTCAGTAAGATTTGATCTTATCTCATCAACCTAAACATCAACAAACAAGAAAAAGACCATGCAATGTTACCTGATTGCTGTTGGATTCATATGTCCCAAAAGGTAAGTCCCCAATGAGAAGGGGATGTGTAGCCCCACGGGCCACTGCTCTGCAGTGGACAAGCATTTCATCAAGAGAGATTGGGAGAGTTGTGTCATGACCATGAACAACCATGGAGGCAGAGTCACCAACAAGGCATACATCAATGCCAGCCATATCAAGGTGGACTGCGGATGGATAATCATAAGCAGTAATGACAGTGATGGGCTCGCCCCTATGATGCTTCTGACGGAGATGGGAGAGAGTGACACGCTTTTCGGGGGACTGGGGTCGGGGGCCACCATATACACTGTTTTCAGGGACGTTGCTAAAGTGGCGGAGGGCGGCGAAGAGAAATTGAGGAGAAGGGCAAACACTGGGGCGGGAGACTAGGGAAGCAGAACATCTGAGTCTAAGGAGAGCATTATAGAAGGTGCCCATTTGCAAGCTGATTGTGGAGAAGAGTTAGAGCTTGGTGAGGATTTTTGTTGATTGTCTAATTCTGCCAAATCCAGCTGTCGCCTATTCTGAAATCATTCATCCAAAACAGTCAAGAAGCACAATTTAGGGCACAACTCCAGGCAAGATTCTTCTACAGGCATGCACAACTCCACCATTGTTATTTCAAATAAAAATATATCCTAATTTAGTCCAAGTTATTGTCAAATCCTTCTCAAAACAATCAGCAAAAACAGATAATGAAGGATATAAGATCACCAGCAAATTCATCCTTATTATCATCAAGAAACAGCCATCAAAATACAATACTAATTTTTCCTTGGATATATCTTAAGGAACACAACTGACTTCTTACCTGACCAGCTCCAGACCGGCCTACAAGGAACCAATAACAATGAACCGACATCAAATCAAAACAACAAATACTCAATTTGAATCACCAGTTTAATCAACAAATTGGTTGGATTTTAATCTTAATCAACATAAACAATTGGTATGCACGAAATCAAACTTCTCCATGAAAATTTTTTTGGACTTCACATGGAAACTTCAGGATCATTCATCGATACAAGACAATCAGCACTTTATATAAGCAGGTCATAATCAAGCCATCGGATTATCATTTATAAACTTTGCACCTAAATTGAATCATTGCGCAAAGGTCATAATAAACCCTAAATATACCAGAAAAACATCAACAATCAATCTTGTAACAGTTCCCCAGCAAGCGTAGGGTCCGAAGGACGAAGCGCACCAAAGAGCAAGCGTAGGCGCTGGAAGCGAAGCGCGCCAAAGAGCAAGCTCCGGTCCGAAAGGACCCGAAGCGCGCCAAAGAGCAAGCGGAGGCTCGAAAGCCGGAGCGCGCTAGTGCGCGTTCCGTTTTCTCGTTCGCGTCGTCTTGTTTTGTTGCTAGCGCGCGTAGGGTCGTTACGGACCTCCGCTTGCTAGGAGAGATAGCATACTTTCTTTCCTTTTTTAGGCTACCATGCACCATCCAGCAGAATAAAGAATCAAACTGCGTGGCAAGCTGAAGTAACAAAATAACAAACTCAAAAGCGGGTCAATCAGGCCAAGCAGAACCTGCAGAACAAAATGGTAACAAACAATGCACACCAGGACAAACAGTAACCAATTACCGTAGCAGTCAACAGCAGTAGCAAGCAATGGAGAAACGGCAGATGAAGCAATGAACAACAAAGGAAATGGAAAGAAGGATGCCAAACAGACTGGGCTGCTGGATCGATAGCAAGCAAACCTGTTAAGCATCAGACCAGGTGGCCCAATAAATATTGGGCAGCACAACATGGCCCAATAATCCATGAACAAGAATGTCCTGATGGATAGGTGGTGCCAAGACAAATATCCACAGATTGGAGAAACACGACATTTTATTTGGCCAAAAGAGAAACACAACATGAAACATCCAAAGAGTCTTTTTCAGTCATCATCAAGTAAAAATAACTTTCCTACAAAGATTTACCATGTAGGAAGCAAAACATCTAGCAGAAGAAAAATCAAATTGATGAACTGATAAGAATTCAGAAAACAAACAAAAAATGAAACTGTTGAACTGATAGGAATTCAGAAACAAACCAACTGGAGTAATATTTATAGCTAGCTCATCTGACATTTCAACAGCATCACCTCAGAGAATCCCTAGGTAAAAATACATCAATAATCCACAAAAAATGAAAATGATCATCAGTATCCAATAAAGCTAGCACAGGAGGCATAACAGAAGAAGCAATATGAACAAGACAAGTTATTGGAAACATAAATGGCTGCTTCTGACTGATAAAATAAATAGCAACAACAAAAGTAAAGCAGGGGAGTTATCCTCACAAGTTTCTGTTAAATTAAGTAAGGGACATTATCAATTTAGACGTGAAAAAATATGTAAAAGTTTAATATTCATTCTTCACCAGATTCTGTTGAATCAAATAAAAAATTGTATCAATTTAAACATGGAAAAAATGGTGAACAACGCCTGTACACAGCCCTTCTTAGGAATCCGGATTCCATTGGGACATGAAGAATTGCATGAAGAAAAAAGGAAAGAAGCACATCTATTTCATGATCTAAAGGTCAACTGCTGGTAAGTTACTTAAGGCACATGGTAGATCAAGGGTATTAATGCCAATGGTCTGAAGAATCTGGATCGGATTTGAGGATTTTATTAGGTACAAGGTTAGATCACCACACTCCCTTGTAGTACTTTATGTTGTCTAATGTTGTAAATTTTATTTACCACTGAATTAATTAAGTTTCATTCCCTCGCACATTTTTTCTCTTTTTGTAAATGGGGATCCAATGACCAAATAGAAGAATTTGAAAGGATCTAATTGTCAAGTCCAAGATCTGGCATTTTACCATTCGGATTCACAAATCCACTAGGAATTGACATCCTGATTCCTTTCAAGATTGTGGAGTTGAAGATTCAATTAATACTGATGCTATGAATAAATCAATTCTACTCTCTGACTTCTCATCAACCAATTAAGATACATATATATACATATATATCCCAATTAGTTGACGGATAGCTGACATAATCACTAATAGCTCAACGTGATTTTTGGAAAACTACTGCACAAAACTTTGATTAAAAACCACATCCTATGGGTTTGGGCCCAATTCATGCAAACACATTGGCTTGACATACAAGTTTCTATCCTACAGAAGAATGTAGCATCTAACTTAAGGACTTAGAACAGTCTATATAACAAGCCACAATTTGTGGGTTGATTTTAATCATTTAACCATGGTGTCAATCAAGGATTGAGTCAACATTTCATAAAATCATTCTTGTGATATCTACCCATTTTCCCTTGCCATGTGAACAGATTAGTTGGTTTTTGATATAACCCACCCTATCAGGACATCGGTAGAATATGAACCCAACATAATCATAATTTTCAAAAAACTGACTTATTTTGAAATGAGACACCTTATTTAGGTTCACATTCGTGCTAATTTGAATTAGAGTGATTTTTCTTAACAAGTGAATCACACTATTCCCTAGATTGATGGGTTTGGTTTATTCATGATCTTGTGTCAGTTGCTATTCTATATGAAAATAGGTTTGTGATTCAGCCATATGAAAGACTGTACAAGATGAATCCCGGATTTCTTTACCAATAAGGATTTGACTGATCACACAATTAAAAACCAACAGTCATAATATAATGATATGAGAATATAAATCAAACAATCAGTGTTGAGGTGCGAGTGCACAAACAATCCAAAATAGACAAGCTGTAGGATATACTAGGAGAGATGACTTAAACTGGGACTATTGACCCCTCTTCAAAAGAAGGTGCAGTCCTAAGTAGGAACTTAGGGTAGATTTCCTAGCCAAACTAAAATGGAATTCCATATACAGCATAACAAGCATGCTCAGAATTATCAAAACTAACGATTCTAATCAACCTAAATCTATTAAGAAACATGGAGTTAATTAGAGATTGGATCAGGGACAACCAAACCCGACCTCAACCAAATCATGTATCATCCTCCATATCACACTTAAGCACATCATCAAGCATCACAAAAACACAATAAAACAATCACGACTCGTACATTCTATTTGGGAAACATTCCTAAGATTAAACCGCATTGCATCTATAACTAAAAAAAATAGATAAATAAAACGAATTTAAAGGAGTTGATACCTTCCCAGAATTGGCGATGTTATCGAGGATGCTGGCTGTTCGTCGGAGGTCGCTGCCGCCGCTACTGCTCAGGACTGCTGGTGGTGGAGGTTGCTTGCTGCTGGATACCTGGATCAAACAGCGACTCGGAGCTGCTGTTGGCCGCTCAGGGGCTGCTGCTGGCCGGTGCTGGCTTCCGGACGACACAAAGAGGAGCCGAGATGCCGATCAATGCTGGAGTTCCACAAGAAGGTTGCTGCTGACCAGGAGGGTACGGGAGATGGAGATGTGGTTGCAAAAGAAAAATAATGGCCCCTAATTTGCAGAGAATGCTGCCGTCCTCCCAAAAGGATGGCAGGTCACTCCCCTTTCACTGGATGCTCTTAAGATTTGTTTCCAATGATTAGGTAAGAGGAAGTTGTAGGGGATGGGTTTATAGAGATAGGTACCTAAATAGGGGTATCTCGAATACATATGGGTTTTAAAGGCAGGTCAACCGGGATCTTACCCATCCGTTAATGTTGGGTTTGGGCTGAGTCGGATTGCCCGTCCGATCGATCCAAACCTAACCCGATCAGTATAAATTAACCAGGCTCTGTCGAGTGATTTCTTTTAAAAGTTATAATATTTATATTTTCACTGAATTTATAATATTAAAATTAAGATATTTTGCACATTTTTATTGAATTTATAATATATATTGTAAATATAAATATTAAAATTAAATCAAAGTTTAAATTATTACAAAATTTAGTTAAATTGTATAAAATATAAATTAATATTTTAAACAACAATATAAGATACATCTGATAATTATAATCATTTAGTTTTGTTAGCTTAATTTTCATCAAGTATTATCTATGGTTATCATGCTATTATAATCAAATTTATTAATATTAATATTTAAAAAAATTATAATAAAACAACGTTGATATATAAGTATTTATAAAGCTAAATAAATATACTTAACTTTGTAAACAAATAAAGATTTAAAGTGAATTATCGGCAAATATACTACGTGTTAATATGCTCACTAATACTGAAAGTAAATTATGAAAAAAAATATTGTAATTAGAATATTTAATACATCATTAGTTATTATTTATAATATTAGATATTAAACATAATTCATTTTTCATTATTATAATAGATTGAATATTTGTATATATTTAAATACATTATCATCCAAATATAAGTTAATATCAGATTTTAATACACTCAACATTTTATCTTATTTAAATTTGATATAATAATGGAAAATATATTTCATTTTGAAGTTAGTAGTGTGAGTAATATATTTATTTTTAACAATGTTTTATTCTTCACTATTAACATATTTACTAAATAATAACTAAAATATATTTACAATGGTATATATTTTTTGTTTTACTACTTTATTTTGTTATTAATTAAAATAATATACCAAATTGATCATATTTCATCCTTAATTAAAAATTGTATTAATTCCTAATATAACATTCACTTTCTACCCATACTTTTTAACATTTTTTATCATTTTTTGAAGTCATAGTTTTAATGTATAATATATCACTGTCACGCACGAATTTAATTTTATTGTTCGGATATTCGTACCCCATCGTTCGTCCCCGTCCATAACCACAATGGTGGGTACATTAACCATATATCGTTGGTCTTTTGAGCAAATTATAAAATGAGCCAACAGGTGAAAATGACAGAATTGTCCTTAAATTTTGATCGAAATTAATGTTGTGCATCTAGCTCGCAAACCACCAAATTGTCATTTATATTAGTGAAAATTACACTTATGTCATAAGGCACATTTGAGAACGAATAAAATAAGGGTCAAAAGGCCAGGTTCGAAAAATGACATAAAAGGGAGAATTACAAAAATATCCATGAATGCATAATTGGAGTACGAAGTAAATCCCGAGCCTCGATAACTGATCTAGATTTTTCGAGTAATAGATTTCAAGTGAAAGGTACAAAGGTTAAAAAATATTTTTTATTTAATATAAATAGATTTAAATAAGAAAATAGAGTATAAGGGCAAAACCCTTATTTTGGAGATATTATGGCATCGTGAAATGAATGCCCAAATTATATTACTAAGAAAAATTATGAAAACCATGTATGATATAAAGGAAGCAAAACATATATTATCATACGAGAGTAGCACGAATATTCAGAAATTTCTATAATACGAACATGTCCCCGAATAATGGCAAGTGAGATTTCTAGCATTGAATCCGATTGGACCAGTGATGTGATATTACTCACAAAATTTATTATTTTATTTATAAAAATTATTTTTTTAGAAATATAATCCCATGAGTGTGTGAAATTGCTTAAACTATTTTGGGATATATATTTATGTGGAGAGCATAAATTTTGATTATATGATTTTTCGTATAAGGTGTGTGAACACAATTCAAGTGAATAATCTAATTCAACTGTCAAGATATGGATGAGATCCATGATCAATAAATAAGTTGGTTAGATTTAGTATTGTGAAAGTGAGACCAATGCCACGTTTTTTTAAAAAGAAGTGTGTCAGATGCCATGCTTTGAAAACTCGAATAAGTGGGTTCAATACTAATGGAAATGAGTAAACTCCTATAGATATGTTCTGATTTAAGAGCCTGATAAAAATTATTACAAATGGATAATATTTGCTTAAGCTACTGAGTTAAAGTCGGGTTGTACCTCGTTGGGCTAGTAGCGCAAAAAAAAAGGCCTTATATAAAAAAATATTGTTTGTGATTGCAATCGTGCAGAACCAAAGAGACGCTCAATACGACGTAGTGTTGGTTATAAGGACTACTGTACAGCAAGTTTGGTACAAGTGAAATTACACTAGTCCGATATATCTTGAAGCTATGGGAGTTTCGTGCACATTAAGACCGAGTAAGAAGGGGGCGAGGTCTCGTCTCTCAATAGCGAACAAAAGGAATGATGATGTATGAGAGTTAAGCAATGGTGCTCACAGAAACAATGTGTGGAGGTTTTAGACTCTTACCCGGGTTGTAAACCTCGTCCTTTTGAAGTTAAGGAAACCTAGAAAAGAACTAGTTAAACCGAGTGAGAAAATCGAACCGCTTCATAAATCCGATCATCGGAGAATGGGCAATTTGGGAAATTTACATCTCCCAAGTGACCCAAAGGGTTCATACCTTGGAAAAGAACCTTAGGACAAATTGGGAGAGAAAAACCACATCGGTTCGAGTGAATCGGATCCGAACCGAATTGAACCAATTTATGAGTCGAGCTGGTTTATGAATCGGAACCCATAGAAAGAGGGCAAACCGGGAAATTTATGGATCTCAAGTGACCTAACTAGTTCAAGTGGACCAGATCCGAACCGCATTGAACCAATTTGGAGCATTTTGAACCACTATTGAACCAAATGCTAAATTCATTTTTCTAGGTGGCATAAAAAATTCAAATTTGAGATTTGAGGCCACCATTGGATAGAAAATGAATTTAGAAATTTTTTATTTTGAAAAATTCGGTCGAATCAGGCCTGAACGGGCCAGTTTAAGCTTTGAACCTGGTTTAGACCGATCCGGTCCAGTTTGGAACAATGTCATCTTCTTCCTTAAGATGACAACACTGTTCACTCGTCGAAAAATCGAGTAGCGCCGATGAAGCTGAAAAGTCTCCAACTAGGGAGTTTCAAGCAATAAATGACCATCATTAAGGCGCCAATCGGACGGCTGAGAAGTCCTCGAGCCTTCTATATAAAGAGCCCCTCCTCATTCATCCTCCTCACATGTGAAAACTCCATTCTCTCTTAATTGCCCCAATTTTTGGGGAAGCTTAAACCAGAGCTTCAATATAGGGTCTTTTCTAAGCCAAAGAAGCCTGGTCAGGTTCCTTAGAACCAACGAGAAGTCAGGTACACGGTGGTAGTCTCCATTTGCACCGAGGGTCGTCGAAGAAGCATCGGCGTGATCAAACAATGAAGCAGCTCCGGTGAACCGACAGAACTTTGATGTCTAAATTCTCACTCAATTCTGCATCAATTGATACAATTCTTGATCTTAGGAGAAACCTCAGGACAAGAGCTATCTGCCCAGATTGAAAGCTCGGATCGTCGTGCCCCCGACGGTAAGCTTTCGAAGCTTTCTCTCTCTAAGTCGAGTTTTCCGATGAAGCTTTGTTTGAGCCCATTCCGGCATCAAATCGTGCAATTCAAAGTGCAATTGAATCGTATGAAGGTGTAGGGACTCCAATCTAACTTCAATTTCAACAATTAAACTCATTTGATTGGTCAATTTGATGAAATCAAATTCGGTCGAGTTAAAAGGTTGAAATTGAGGGAAAAATTGGGGGAAATTTGGGAATTTCAAAAATTCGAGGAACTAAAGTACAATTTTATAAAATTGAGGGCTAATTGGGCATGATAAGGATATTGGAGGACCAATTGGGCAAATTTTAGAATTTTGGGGCAAAACTTACCATTTTTGTAAAGTAGGGGCAAAATGGTAATTTTGGAAAAGTTAGGGACCAAATTGAACCCCTTTTTGAGAATTTGAATAAATTGAGGTTCCAAAGTGAATTTTAAAAGTTTTGGGACTCAATTTGAAGAAAAACTGACATTAGCGACTTAAAGTTAAAGAAAAATAACTCTAGGGACCTAATTGTAAATAAACGAAAAGTTTAATTTTCTTATTCATTTGGGATGAATGCAGGCTATTAGGCCAAATAATAATGAACAAGTATGTCCATATCATGTAGGAACACGAATTACCGGGAACGTCAACTAAGATAAATTCATGTAAAGGCAACAAGCTGGATAAGAGAAAATTCACTATATTATCGGGTGAGTGGGATATTTAATATCATACCCGGTTGGGATGATAAACACTCGAAAATGAAAACCCACTGCCAAGTGGTATTTTAAACATCACACCTGAGAGGAGTGATGTGAAAATCACGTGGAAAAACTATTTACCGGTTGTAAGTAGATCGTACCCAGTTGGTATGATTAAACTTCCTATAAGGAAGTGGAAAACCTGCTTATCGGTTATAAGCGGAGATGAATTCATATCCGGTTGGTATGATAGACAAATGAAAGGTTTATTTTATTGGAAGTGATCTCCCATGACTGTGTGCCACTACTTAAAAGTTTTGGGATACCATATTGACGAGAGCTTAAATAGTTCATATAGACCGGAGGCCTCGATTTTGGAACTTGGGGGCTAATATGCCCGATTTTAAAAATTCCAAACAGTGGGCCCTAGGCCAGTTGGCACGAGCAGGAGCTCGTAAACAAACACAATTATTAAGCCATGAAAACTTAAGTAAATGAGTTGTTTGACCATAGTATCGAGACAAGACTGACATACTCAATGGACTAGCGGCAGTGTGACATGACAGGTCTTCGGACTAGTCAAGATAAACAGCTGCATGTCAAGTTGAGGGCTAGGGCCATTGGACCAGTGGCACTACAGATTATATGGCTTATGTGAAAAAATTATTGATTTGTGCATGCACTATGTTACGGGACCTTCAAGATGCCCAAGAAGGGTAGTGATGCATCTTAGGGCTCTGGACGACCTAGTGGAGATAAGGGCAGTTAGTCATACCAGAAGTCTTGAGGGTCGGGGCCATTGGACCAGTGACACTACAGATTATATGGCTTATGTGGAAAAATTATTGATTTGTGCATGCACTATATTATGTGACCTTTAAGATGCCCAAGAAGGGTAGTGATGCGTCCTATGGCTCTGGACAACCTGGTGGAGATAAGGGCAGTTCGTCGTACCAGAAGTCTTGAGAAGCTCAAATTAGCTTCAATGCGTATGAAACCAAGGTGGGGATGGGATGTGGTATCTGTCCTCATATGGACACGGAGTATTTTGGTCTAAAGGTAGGACGCCAGAGATGTTCACTCAAACTTCGGGTAGAAGTCAGAGACTTCTATCAAGGTGGATGGTAAAAACGCTCAAATCCACAAGTGGGTGCAGTCAGCGTAACTGCATTTCACGAATGTGTGTGATCCCTTCAATATGAAGGGTGTGTGTTGTATGTTAAACACATCGAATATGGAAATGGGAAAAAGGTTATGAAAACCGTGTAAAAGATTTGAGAATCCTTGGAAATGAATTGGGAAACCTTGGAAAAATGTTTTAATAAACCGAAATTTGAAGAAAAGTATTTTTTATGAAATAAGGAGTCTGGCACATTCCGATTAAAGAAATTGATTTTTGTAAAAACTCTCGCCCAACACTCATTCACTCAGTTGTCGAACTCATCCACTCCCTTTACCCCTTTTTAGGAAACCAAGAGAAAACTAACTTTAAAGATTTTTTAATAGTTGAACCTTAAGGCAGGTATTTAAAATTTATATTTAGTTTTGATTAATGTTATTACAAGAAAGGTATAGGTAAGCAAGACACCTTACTCCCCACGCTTTAGAAGAGGGAAAAACCCTGAATAAACCGGGAGAGTGGCAGGTTGTTCACGAGGATCCGACCAAATCGAGTCGGGGCATGACAAGGGTGGACGATAAAGACACTTCTAGCCACTAGTGGAACGGGTCGAGGTTGTAGCATCTAAGTGTCTATTATGCGACTATTTGTTCCATTTATTGTTGAAGGGTGTGTGATAATTTGTGTGATACAAACGTATATGAATTTTACCTTGATTAAAATTATGAAATACACCCCAAGTAGTAATAACATAATTTAGCTTATGAGATACAAGTGATAAAATTCAACTGTAAATTATGAGAAAATTTTTTCAATACTAAACAATTAGTAACTTATTAAGTGGAATCACAACCCATTGGGATTTAAGGAAAAATATTCCTATGAGCATTTGGGTATGTGAGTTTTGCTCACTAAAATACAAGTAAATCTTCAAGGCTTGTTGTGATTAACCCGAGTATAATTTCTTTTCGTTGAAAATATCATATTTATTTTAAGTTCTAAGCTTATTATTGGTGAACTTTTGATCATACCAAAACTCGGTATAAACTTGTTAGAGTATGTGCTAAATCGTGAACACGTCACGCTGTCAGTAGAGCCCTCTCACTAAGTTGTGAACTCACTCCCCTTCAATTACTCATTTCAAGCAACAATGATGATGAAGGACATGTGTATAATGGACATCTATCTTAAACCAAAGTTATTTATTACGTTTAGTACATGGTCCCAGTATAATTTTCAAAGTTTATTTTCCAAAAGTTCAGTTTATTAATTTTGGAAAATAAGTTGAGTTATTATGTTTTTAACCTTGTACTCTATCATGTTTACAATGATAAGATGTTCATTGTTGTAAAATTGTGAGAATGTGGCGGTTATCTACAAGTCCGAACGAATAAACTAAATCGGGATGTGATAGTGAGGGAGGAATTCGAGACCTACCTTATGCAAAAACTAAGAGAAACCCATTATCGGGGAGTGCTAAACCATAGAACTTCTCCTCCATTGATACGAATTTGAGTCCCTCCGAGAAGCCCTGCCATTGGCACCATTGAATTGCCTATAAATACTGGGCAATGTCTCCCTTTGAACCAACGCCTAAAAATCAAGAGGAACACTTACATAGGAATTCAGTAAGAGTGTGATGACATTGGCGAAAAGCAATGAGGGAGTCGGGACTCCATTGGGCAACATTCGAGCTAGAAATTTGGAAGCTTCAAAGACAATCGAACGAGAATGAAACTAATAATGTTCAGACAAAGAAATTAGAGAACCCATTAATAAACATGAAACAAGTTAAAGGACCCTACCTTGAACCTTAAAACCTAACGATCTTGGTGACTAGAATAAGAGAAGAATCGTGAGGACCAAAGGAGAAGCAAACAAGGTGAATCCTCGAGCTCAAAGGTGAAATGCAGTTGAAGAACTCTGTTGCAATTGATCACATACAAGCTAAGGAAAGGAGTTGTTTGAATCAAGAGGAAGGATTAAGAGGCGACCTATAAAAGAATTGAGTCATTAAACCTGGAGTTGAAATCAACTGATTTACTTACCAGAAGGAAAGGAGTCGATGAAAGAGTCGGTTATCGCGCTTGAATGGAGTCGCGAAATCATCGTCTACATATGGAGAGGAACGACTAGAACTCCTTCAATTGACCTATGGTAGGGAGGAGTTAGCACATGGAATGACGAAAAACACTTGAGACCTCAATCAAATGAAAGGAGGAGTGGAAGAATGACCAAATAGCTCGAGTTCTCTTATTTCTAATAATTTAAAAATTAATTTTGTACGTAATAATCTCAATTTACCATTTTTTCTTTTTAATTAATACTAAAAAATTAATATTTAAACCGATTATTCACAGATTGGTACAATTTAGTTTACCCCGATTTAGTTTAATTCTCACTTCTAATTTCTAGTTATATTAATTTCTTTTGACACTTGGTAAATATTATCTTATTTTAAATCATTTCCAATTTTATATTGATTACTTTTCATAATATCGATTCAAAATAAACCTTCATTATTTTTATATTTTATGGTACATATTTCTAATTTATTTCATTTATTAAGATTGAAGTTTACATAAACATATATGTTACAACTCCATCGTTTATTTAAAGAAAAACGAATTAACTCTCAATTATTTATAAAAGATGAGATAATACTTAATTATTTAGGAAAGATGGATTAAGTTACGAATGTATAAATAAATGTGGATTAAGTTCAAATAGTTTATAAAAGACGGACTAAAACTTAGTAATTTATTAAATACATGTTAAAACCTAGTTTTTTTATTAAAAATGAAATAAGGTTCAAATATTTTAAGGAAAAATGTATTAAAACTTGATTATTTATAAAATATAGATTAAGGTACACAAGTAAAAAAGACGGAATAAGAATTGGTTGTTTATAAAAGAAATACTATAGTAAAAATATTTAAAGAAAAATATAATAGAATAAGTAATAATAATTTATAAAATACAGAGTCAAACTTGCTTATTTATGAAAAATAAAATAAGGTACTAAAATTTTAAAAAAATATGAAACATGTCATAAACATTCATGAAACTAAAAACTCGATGCATAAATAGATCCAAGATTTTCTATAAGCCCATAAGGGCCTTGTTTGAGCATTTCCTTGAATGCATATGCATTATTGTATAGAAAAATAAGTCAATATTTATTAATGGTTACCTAAATCATTGAATTGTGCATAAAGAGGCATGCAAAGCCAGATCATGCCACCTATTTGAGAGAATTGGATGCCACATGCTAGCCGGAAACCTAATAAAATAAAGTAAGTATTATTTCCAATTCAAAGGGCGGGAAGGGTGGGAGTAGGGGTCACATGTATAAATAGTTGTGTCAATGCTATTATGTTTTCTAATTTGGAAAACAAAGATTGAATTGTTATTGTGTGGTAGTTAGCCAATAAAATCTGAACATAACTATTTTTTAAAAGTGCATAATATTTTAAAAAATAAAGTATAAATTGAGAAGATAACGAGTTATAATTCAATGAAAATTTCCGTCAATAACATCAAAATAAGTATAACGAATGGTATTTAAAAAAAATACCATAAGAGTAATAACTCTATTAAATAGATTGGTTCATGGTTTATATATGAAATGGAACTAACTATAATTGTGAGAAATATGATTTTCTTAAATTTATTATGTTATAAAAAAATATTTATGTATTAAATATTTTAATTAGATATTAAAATCCATTATATGAACACTCATTTTATAAAAAAATATTTATAGTAGGGGATTTGAAACAAGTACAACATTTATAAGCTTTTAGAGAGAATTAACAAAAACATTTTATTAAATATTATATCATTTTATGGGAATTTTGGATGTTTTACAAATATTTATATTATATTTTATAAATATTATAATTTTATAAAAATTGTAATCTATTTTATATTATGAGTATTATCTACTTATTATATTATATTATTGTGGTGCGCACTCCTATAAAACCAAAAGAGTGCAATGAGTTGTTTTGTCGAAGTTATAGCGTCACAAAAATCATCCTGCCAGCATTTTCCTCCCACTCGATCTTTTTTAAAATTTAATGAAAAAACATAGCATGGTGATATATTAGGGCATGATCGGTATGAGTGGAATAATGGTTGCCCAGGCACAATAGACATCCTCAAGGTAGTTTAAATCATTCCATATGTCACATATCAAACAGAGCATGGCATGATGTGTCACTTGCAAAGAAAGAAAATAAAACAACTTATCAACAATGATGATTACATTATTTATTCCTCGGGATTCCGCTAATAACTGTTTTTTGAAATTTTTTTATTTATTTAAACAATTAATCATAAAATTTAAAATAAGTCTAATTAATTATTTTTAAAAAATGTTTTGAGATTAAATCGTACAAAAAGTATTAATTCGGATAGAGTTTTCTAGTGTTATAATTTAGATAGTAATTTATTTGTTTATTTATTTACAATTTAATATAATAAATTATTAATTATGTTGATATATTCTTCCGATAAATACTAATGGTATTAATACAAAAATTTTCATTTATATAGCACACTGACCATTGTACGAATTTATACAATTTAAATGTTTTAAATTGTACTTATAATTTATTATAACTTATTTATGGACAACATTTTGTCATTTTCTCAAATTTGATATAACAATTTATGTATTTTATTAGTTGTCACAATTTTTTTTTCATTTTATCATATTTACAATGTCACAATTTTTATCAAAATTATTTACATAATTATAAAAATGATATAATTATAAAAAAATACTAAATTTACATAAAAATATAAAATAAAATTATATGATAATTAAGAGAATAACATATGTTTATTTTTACTTAAAATTTATAACTAATTTTTTAATTTTAATAATTTTATAAGTTCAAAATATTTATTTTATTAAATATTTTATACGCATCTTTAAATACAACGCCTATATACTTTTTAAATTCAATTTTTAAACTTATTTTTAACTGCTATACAAATTTAATATTATTTTTAGGGCCTTTGTACGATAATATAATAGTTATATTGAGTTTAATATTATTTTATACTCATATACACCATTTGATTAGTTTTCAGTTTCGAATTAATTATAAATATGAGATCAGTTACTCTAATACTGTATGATTGTGTATTATGTGTAATTAAGGTGACAAATTTATATTAAATTAAAAACCATAACTTATAAGTTTAACTTTAATAATCATAAATCATACGTTTCTATTTTATAAAAATCTTATTCTTAATAATAATATAAATATTAAATAATTGAATATGTATTATATATATAATTTTTATAAAAAAAGTTATCAAATCCTATATTTGAAAAAAAAATTGAACTTACACAATGTGAAATACAGAAAATTAAATTTGTATATTTCTAAATTAGATTAAAAATATGTAGTGGTAAATTTAATAATATGAACAAATTATTTTAAATAAGTTATTAACTTTAAAATATTTATAGAATATGTGAAAGGTGCTATTAAAAATAAATAATAATATTTTTTTTATATATGAATTCATGAATCATAACTATGAGCTGTATGCATAGTCTATGGGCAGATTTTTAAAAAGATGATTTAGGGTTCCCTTCTGGTAAGAGTACTATGAATAAAAAGAACTTTTGTTAGAAAAGTTTGTCATCTTCATAATATTTATCAGCCATTGTGTTATTAAATTTTTTTTTAATATTAATTAAAAAATATACAGCCGAGACCAGTCAGGCGCGCGCATATAGGGCGGTTTGGTCGGTCGCCCTTGGCCGCCAATTTGAGACCAAAAAAGCCAGCAGGATTTCTATTATTTCCGATGCAGCAATTACAATTTTATCCTCACTGTCCCCACATTATTACGCCTTTGGAATCCCTTGGAGCTGCCGATCCCACACAACCTACAAAAGAAACGCCCATTAGGAAAATGATGATCATCTACACTCACCCCCCAATTATGCAGTGTTACTATTTTATTTCCTCTCTTGTTGTTGTTGTTACTCACTTTCTTCATGATAGTGAATGTGTTTTGTCCTGTGTCACGTCATGTCATTTAACATGCGGTTGAGGTGATATAAGAAAATATGAATAAAATGGATGGTATATTTTATATAATTACAAGTTTAATAAAAATTTATAGAAAGTTTTATGGATATTATGGAAATAATTGGAATTATACTAATATTTTATGTTAATAATCTAATATTTGGGATCTCTTTTTTCATAATTTTTTATAATCTCATTCTATCATTTTTATCCTTAATATTGTATAAAATATTATACAATATTTACTACGCTTTAAAATAATTTTAGAATGAATACATCTTATTTATATATGCTTCTACTAATAATAAATATAAATTTATTTTACTAAATATTAGCTTTCACTCAGTTAATAGTTAGTCTATTTTATATAATTTATAAGTTATTATTTATTTTATATGGTTAACAGGAAATAGTAGATTATTACAGTTATAATATTTTATTTTTGCTAGAATAATATACCTATTAAAGTATAAAATAAAATTTATTACAAAGTTAGACATCAAGTAAAACAATAGTGGATTTGTAAGTATTATTAGATTTTATACAATATTTACTATAATTAAAATATATAATCTATAATTCAAAAAATTAGAATGGCATTGGCCAAAAATAAAGCAGAATCAAAGGGGCAAAAGAGGAAGTTAGAAAGAGGCAGTGTTCTCCGATCTTTTGTCTGAATGGGTGGTTGCCGGGCCCACTCTCACTCCCTCCTTCAGCAGCTGTTTATATTCAAAGAATCTTTCACCTTTCAACTCTCTTTCGTCTATAATTTTCACCTCATTTCAATCGCCTCATCATCTCCGTCGCAGTTTCTTTCTCTGCCCTGCTGCCGGAGAGCCAGGGGGAATCCAATCGAATCGAATCTGCTGGATATAGTTTCTGGGACGTAGAAGAGCAAGCATCACCACCTCTTAGTTGCTCTAAGGTAGCTCTTTAACTTTTCTCACAATCATTATATGCAGCACTTGTTTTTTCTCCTTTTTTGTCTGGATCGGTGCGATCAGCATATGCTCAGCATGGATTCTTTGTTCTCTATCTTGACTGGATTGTTACTCTAATCGTGAAGATTTAAGCGCTCTGTTTGGTCTTCGTTTGGATCCAACGGCTTTGCTATCTCTTCATACTTCAGTGTCACTTTACCTCTTTCTTCTAGAAATGGTCGTACAACTCTTTCTTCTTGGAGATTCTCTTGTTGTTGGTTTTTGTTGTCGATGCTCTCATCGATGTTGTATTTCCTAGAATCGGAAGAGGTTTCAAGATCACAGAGTAGATTTGATTTTAATCAAATAAACTAACTACGTTTTTTGAAGGCGTGATGAAATTCTTCTTCTCGATGAGTATTTGTGAACCAGATCACCTTTGATCTGCCTTCTCTCAAACTTAAATGAACCCTGTTTTTCTATATGCTCGCTCACTCCTGTTTTGGTTCGGTTTAATTTGATAATTTGGCTTCCTTATTGCTCAGAGTCCTTTCTACAATTTGTATACCCGTGCAGCTCCGATCCAGCGTTTTGTCATGCATGTTTGAGTTGCTCTGACTTGAAGCTTGCCGTAGCATCAGGTGATCGGAGCCCGCTTCTCAATTTTTCCTGTTTCTCTAATCTCTCCTTGGATTCCGCCTTTTCTGTTTCTCCGTAGGTCCACTTGTGATTCTTCAGGAAGACAGATTTCTTGATTTTCTCTCTGTACTTCATCGTCTCTTTTCTAAAATTCTGCCTATCCTTTTGTTCTTATCACACATGAAATCTTCTGATAATCACATGTTGGCTTATTCAATCGATTCAGTTTAATTATCTCATTTATATCAAAAAATGATTTGTATCTCATTTTAATACATTTTGTGTACGACTAAGGAATTATATCGCTGTCATGGGGAAGGAAAGTGATTTTTACTTTAATTTCATGAGATGAAAAAGCTAGAAAGGGAGGGTGGTGTATCATCTTCATGGGCTCCACCCGGTCATGCTTTCTTTGGTTTTATCTGCCAGAACGTTCAGTCCGCTCCACTATAATATATTCCTTTGAACCTAATGATCTAATAAAGGTTCTTCTTCCGATTTATCTTTCATGTTTACGCTGTTAGCTTTCGGTCAGCGTATGATTGATTATTATTATAATTATAATAATTATTTTTTTCCTGGTCAAGGCAGTTTTGACCATTCCAAAAACAAATAAAGATGGATTGACTTGACATATTTTAGGTATAATATCGGTATTAGTTATTTTAATACTATACGATGTAAAATATATAGCAATTTCCTAATTTGAAATTATAGTTACTTATGAGCAAAAAAAAATTTCTAGTTACTCGTTTTACCAAAAACAATTCCAGTTACTCTGTGTTAATATTGTAGAGAAATTATCATATAACTCGAGAGATGGATATCTTAGAATTTAAAGTCTATGACACCTTATTATGGCATCTAAGCAGAGAGCACATGGTGCTTTTTTCGAACGATAGGGTACTTTTAGATTATATTAAACTTTCTCCGGCAGCCAAGCCAAGCAGTTTATTATTATATAAATTTTATTAAATTAAATAATACGAACCCAGAATCCATATGTTTGTATTTAGGATTTATTAATTAATATATTCTTAAAATGCTGCCGGGGATGCAGGCCTTTCCTAGGTTTATTTATTAACCGGATGCTTTATATATACATATTACTGGCGATTTTTTTTGCTCACATATTAATGGCGATTGGTTTGTGGAACCAACACACTAAAACAGGACGGCCTATTGATGATAATCCCTGGAAGACTATTCTTAGCTTTCTTGATGGACAAAAACTCTCTTACATATAAGTATTCTTCATATATTGTTTTGTTATTATTTGATCCATGCAACTTAGAGTGAAAAATACATTAATGATGAAGTGCAGGAAAAGCATTTATAGTTTATGTATGCATGTGCTTTTCATTAGAAAAATTATTTAATTCAAATCTTTCTATCTTTGATTCTTTTTGCATTTGTTTTAGATGTATCTTTCAGTGTTTTTTGGTAGCGTATGGGTTAAATATTTAGTTTTTCCAACATGTCCATATCTCTGATCATATTCAGACAAATGTGGAACTAGATTTAATAGTGCCATCTTACCAAAATCATCCCAAGTTTTCAATAAAAAAACGTACAGAGAAAAACACTGTCAAATATAATATGAAAGAGATTTTACTGCGATTTTAACTATTGGTTATCTTTGGGGTTGTCACCGATGTAGATTGGAGGTTATGAGAATGTCAAATGCATTAATGTAGCATATTTCTTAGGTTTAAATCTGAAATACACTGCATTTGCTTGATGGTTCAATTTAGATGCAAACTTTTGTTTATCATAAATGACCCAATTTAACTGTACTCTATTTATAAAAAATTGAGTTAAAGATTTATATGTGAATTGAGTTATCTAAAAAAAACATTCTCTATGAATTGGGCAATAAGTGAAATGATTGTTTCTAAATTAAGCCAAATGAAAGGTGTAAACCTAAATTGAGCCATGGTTCAAAGGTTTTCACCTTATTTGAAATCTTACTTTTTATATCCGTGTTTGACGATATCATAAAATGCAATTGTTTACAACTTTAGTTATATGTCAAAGAAAAGGCAGAGCAGAAAACTCTCTTAAATGAGGAATTTAATTTTTCTCCTTTCACTTATACAGGCTAGTTAAAACGAATAAATCCGAGTTTGGCAGTCAAATTTTACTTTGATATGGACGAAGGTATGCAAGTTGTCTCTGAAGTTTCCATGGCCAAAACTGTTGCTGCTGAGCTCAGTGCTGATCCTGTTGAGGTAATCCATGTAGCCTTATTAAAAGTATAACTCGGATGCCTTTTAGGCTTGTTCAAAGTGAACTTTCCTCATTTCTTCAATGATGTATCATTAAATTCTCATTGTAATTTATCTAATGGTAGGCTGTTAACGGAGAGCTACCTCCAGTCCCTAAAGAAGGGATGAAAGAAGAGGAAACAACCTTGGATGGGGAGTTCATAAAAGTTGAGAAGGAGTTGTTAGACTTGAAGGATAGTTCCCATGTTGCAGAACTTTCTGTAGCACATGAATCTGTGATAGACGGAACTTCTAGCAGTTCTAGCCGGGAATTGTTAGAGACTCAAGAGAAGATGAAAGAACTTGAAGTTGAACTAGGGAGAGTTGTTAGGTTATTAAAGAATACCGATTCTGACAATGTCCAGTTGAAAGAGGAACTCTCACATGCTCAGAAAAAGTTGGAGTCAAGTGCGAAGATGTATGATGACCTTGAGCTCGGTCACAAGAAGTTACAAGAGCAATTCATTGAATCAGAGGAGAGATACAAATCTGAACTCACGGTATTGCAAAAGGCCCTCCAAGAACAAGAGGTGAAACACCAGGAGCTGATCAGTGTGAACGAGTCTTTTAATGGTCTTAGTCTTGAGCTAGAAATCTCTAGGAAGAGATTGCTGGAGTTGGAGCATGAGCTACAACACTCTGCAGGTGAGGCCCAGAAGTTTGAGGAACTTCACAGACAGAGTGGTTTGCATGCTGAGACTCAAATGCAGAAGGCTTTAGAGTTTGAGAAGCTGCTGGAAGTCACTAAACTGAGCACAAAAGAAGTGGAAGATCAGGTGATCACCCTCCAAGAGGAGATCAAGCTACTATATGCAAAGATTGCAGAGAACAGAATAGTAGAAGAGGCTCTGGAGAAAACCACAGGAGAGCTTGCTTCTGTTCAAGATGAGTTGACACGATCAAAGTCACAGTTGACAGATCTTGAGCAGAATCTCTCATCAAGGGAAGCTCTCATAAGTGAAGTAACGCATGAGTTGGAACTGAGAAAAGCTTCTGAATCTCAAATAAAGGGAGAATTCAAAGCCCTACAGGATGCTTTGGCTTCAACAAATGAGGATCTTCAAGCAAAGTTGGAACTGTTGGAAGACATTAAATTGAAGCTAGAGGATGAGATAAAGATGAAAGAAGCACTTGAAGCACAATTCACAACTCGAGAAGCTGAGCTTAGTGATATACAAGAGAAATTGGATTCAGCCATTGCAGAGAAAGGAACTCTTGAAGTAACAGCTGCAGAGCTTGACACAAGTATAAAACAGGTGAAGGAACTGTGCAGTGATCTAGAGAGAAAATTGAAGCTTTCGGATGAGAATTTCTGTAAGACGGATTTTCTTCTCTCCCAAGCTCTCTCAAAGAATGAGGATCTTGAAGAAAAGCTTAAATCTCTGGAAGAACTCCATGATTCAGCTGGTGCTGCAGCAGCAACAGCCACTCAGAGGAATCTTGAGCTTGAGAGCTTAATAAAAAATTCAACTGCTGAAGTAGACAAGGCAAACACACAAATGAGAGAACTGGAGATTCGTCTCATAGCCTCGGAGCAGAAGAATGTGGAGCTGGATCAAGAGCTAAATTTGGTAATGCTTAGAAATGGAGATGCTGAGAGAGAAGTAAAAGAACTTTCTGATAAGGTCACAGAACTGAGTTCCCTGGTTAGAGTGCTGGAGGACGAGAAGGATAATCTCAGGGATCTGGTGAAGGAAAATGAAGAGAAGATAAGCCTGCTGGAAGATTCTGTAAGCCAATCGGCACTTAGAAATTCTGAACTAAAGGAAGAACTAAAGAATGTTATAGAGAAATGTTCTGAACATGAGGGTCGAGCAAATATGAACCACCAGCGTGGACTTGAGCTGGAAAATCTGATCAAGATATCTGACACCAAAGCAGAGGATGCTGCCAAAAAGACCAGCGAGATGGAATTGCTGCTTGAAGCAGAGAAATACCGAATTCAGGAGCTTGAAGAACAGAGTAATTCCCTGGAGAAGAAATGTGCTGAAGCAGAAGCAGAGATGCAGAAGTTCTCAAACAAGGCAGCTGAATTGGCATTAGAACTGGAAGCTTTCCAAGCAAGATCCTCCAGCCTTGAAATCACTCTACAAACTGCTACTGACAAAGAGAAGGAATTGACAGAATGTCTTGATGTGGCCATTCAGGAAAAGAAGAGATTGGAAGATGAAATGAACAGCTCCAACCTGAAGCTGGCAGAGATGGAAAATCTGCTGGGGCTTTTGAAAGAAGAACTGAGTGTCACACAGATGAGGTCAGAGAGCCTTGACAATGAGCTTAAGGCTGCTGGCTTTAAAGAAAATGAGGCATTGGAGAAGCTTAAATTTGCTGAAGAACAAATAGAGCAACATGTGAGAGCTTTAGAAGAAGCAGCAACAAGAGATTCAGGGCTTCGGGCAGCACATGAATCATTGACAAGGGATTTCGAGCTTAAACTGCAAGAGGCCACGACAAACTTCTCTGATAAAGACTCTGAGGTCAAATCTCTAATGGAAAAGCTGCAGATTCTCGAGGACGAAACCAAGGATTATGAAGTGCGAGTAAGTGAAGAATCCGGGAAATCTGCATTATTAAAGGAAGAATTGAATCACAGTCTGATGAAAGTAGCTTCCCTAGAGACCGCGGTTGAGGAGTTGAAAGATGAGATTGCTAAAGCAGAGAATAAGGTTTATCAGACCCTTTCAGACAACGAGCTTCTAGTTGCAACAAATCTGCAGCTTAAACAGCAGGTTGATGAACTTCAGGAGTCTCTAAATGCTGCTATTTCAGAGAAGGAAGTCACTGCTAATGAAATGGCTTCTCATATGGCAACTATTGCAGAGTTACAGGGCCAACGCACTCAAGCTCTTGAACTCCAAGCTGCCACTGAAGCTCGCATAGTTGATGTGGAGAAGCAATTGGAAGAAGCTTTCTGGAAAGAGAAGGAATTGACAGAATGTCTCAATGTGGCCATGCAGGAAAAGAGGAGGTTGGAGGATGAAATAAACAGCTCCAACCTGAAACTGGCAGAGATAGAAAATCTGCTGGGATTTTTGAAAGATGAACTGAGTGTCACACAGAAAAGGTCAGAGAGCCTTGACAATGAGCTTAAGGCTGCTGGCTTTAAAGAAAATGAGGCATTGGAGAAGCTTAAATTTGCTGAAGAACAAATAGAGCAACAAGTGAGAGCTTTAGAAGAAGCAGCAACAAGAGATTCAGGGCTTCGGGCAGCTCATGAATCATTGACAAGGGATTTCGAGCTTAAACTGCATGAGGCCACGACAAGTTTCTCTGATAAAGACTCTGAGGTCAAATCTCTAATGGAAAAGCTGCGGATTCTTGAGGACCAAACCAAGGATTATGAAGTGCGAGTAAGTGAAGAATCCGGGAAATCTGCATTATTAAAGGAAGAATTGAATCACAGTCTGATGAAAGTAGCTTCCCTAGAGACCGCGGTTGAGGAGTTGAAAGATGAGATTGCTAAAGCAGAGAATAAGGTTTATCAGACCCTTTCAGACAACCAGCTTTTAGTTGCGACAAATCTGCAGCTTAAACAACAGGTTGATGAACTTCAGGAGTCTCTAAAAGCTTCTATTTCAGAGAAGGAAGTCACTGCCGATGAAATGGCTTCTCATGTGGCAACTATTACAGAGTTACATGGTCAACGCACTCAAGCTCTTAAAGTCCAATCTGCGACTGAAGCTCGCATAGTTGATGTGGAGAAGCAATTGGAAGAAGCTTTTGGGAAAGAGAAGGAATTGACAGAATGTCTCAATGTGGCCACACAGGAAAAGAGGAGGTTGGAGGATGAAATAAACAGCTCAAACCTGAAGCTGGATAAGATGGAAAATCTACAGGGACTTTTGAAAGAAGAACTGAGTGTCACACAACAGAGGTTGGAGAACCTTGATAATGAGCTTAAGGCTGCTGGTTTCAAAGAAAAAGAGGCATTGGAGAAGCTTAAATTTGCTGAAGAACAAATAGAAGAGCAAGTGAGAGCTTTAGAAGAAGCAGCAACAAGAGATTCGGGGCTTCAGGCAGCACACGAGTCATTGACTAGGGATTTCGAGCTTAAATTGCAAGAGGCCACAACAAGATTCTCTGATAAAGACTCTGAGGCCAAATCTCTAATGGAAAAACTGTGGATTCTTGAGGAGCAAACCAAGGATTATGAAGTGCAGGTAATTGATGCCTCTGGGAAATCTACATCTTTGAAGGAAGAATTGGATCGTGGTCTGATGAAAGTAGCTTCCCTGGAGACCACCATTGAGGAATTGAAACAGAAAATTTCTGAAGCAGAGAATAAGGTTTCTCAGGCCCTTTCAGACAATGAGCTTTTAGTTGAGACAAATGTACAGCTTAAACAGCAGGTTGATGAACTTCAGGAGTCTCTAAAAACTGCTGCTTCTGAGAAAGAAGTCATTTCTGAACAATTAGCTTCTCATATGGAAACTATTATGGAGTTACAGGGCCAACACACTCGAGCTCTTGAATTCCAATCTACAACTGAAGCACGCATTGTTGATGCTGAGAAGCAACTGGAAGAAGCTATAGGGAAATTCAGTAAGAAAGATGAAGAAGCTAATGACTTAATCCATAAGCTCTGTGGACTGGAAAACCAAATTAGGGTGTATGAAGAAGAGACCCAGAAAGCCTCTGCAATTGCTGAAAAGAACAGGATTGAGTTGGAAGAGGCGCACTTGCAATTGAAGAATATGGAGACCATTCTTGAAGAGGTCAACACCAAGTTGGGCACCTATCAAAAGGAAAATGAAGGCTTGGCTAATGTGAACTTGAATCTCACTCAAGACCTGGCTGTGTACGAGTCAAAATGGAATGATGTGCAAACAAAACTTTCTGCAGCCACAGCAGAGAAGATAGAAATATCGGAGCAGCTTCAATTATCAAAACATTCTGCCAAAGAGCTTGCAGAGCAGTTTACTGCTGAAGGGCACGCACTAAAATCTCAGGTTTGCTTCTGCTTTGCTATCATTTTATCTGAATAGTCTAGAGTATGTCCTTTTCTGATCATCTTGGAATCTCCGTATTTCTATTTTGATTAATAGATAAGTTCACTTCTGGAAGAGTACAACATGGTGAAGGAAACTCACAGTAATTCAAAGAGAGAACTTCAATCTTTGAAAGACCAGCTCGAAGAACAGCTGCGGATTCAACAAACAAATGAAGCTGCTTTAAAGTCGGAGATTGAAAGTCTCAAGGTTGAGCTTGTTGAGAAGTCCAAATTGGAAGCCTACATCAAGGAACTGGAGGAGAAAATTTCTCAAAACATCATAGTAGCTCGGGAGGTGATGCACCCCACTCTTCCTTAAGATAAATCATAAAAATCATTTTCTATTTCCCATCTCAGAAGATAATTAGCTCATATTCAGAATGTTTATCTGATTAGATGCCGCTCTGTTGAGAGAAATGCGTATATATAGCTCATATTAACCATTTATATTGTTTTCAACCAATCAGAGAGAAGTTGCAGATTCCAAGAAGGTGTTGGAATGCGAAACATCTTTGAAGCAATCCCTTGAGCAACTCCAAGAGAAAACCAAGGAAGTTACAGTCCTTGAAACAAAATTCAAGGAACTCGAGCAGAAACTGAAGTCGGCAGAGACTGTACTGTTAGAGAAGGTTAGATTCTGCTAAGGAAACATAACCAATCTATCACCAAAAAATAAACTAAGCCTCGTTTTATCATCGACCAACTTTTATAAGTCTCTTTCAATTTCATAATGTGCAGGAGACTAGTGCTAGTCAAGGTGAGATCAAGTCACGGGACATCGGATCGCCAATCTCCACCCCATCAAAGAGGAAGAGCAAGAAAAAGATCGATACTGCATCAACTACTCCAGCCTCGACCTCTTCAGGTATCGAACCTCAAACCAGTGAAGATTCCGCTGCAATGTCTTTTAAGTTCATCCTGGGGGTTGCCATTGTGTCTATCATCCTTGGGATCATTCTCGGGAAAAAATACTAGCCCCCGGGGTGTCCGATCAAGGCTGAACATCGATCCATCCTCGTTGCCTCTCTATTTTTCGTACGAAAAATCCATCTTTTTTGGTTCCCCATTTTCCTTCTTTCCTCCCATCCAGCTCGCCGTTTGCACTGGAAGTTGATAAAAGAAAAAAAATTGGTGCCTTAGTTCGGAGGTGGCCTCTGGTAGTTGTAACCTAGCGCCTTTTTTCCGTTTGTTTTTTTGGGACTGGCCTGGCTTTAGGGAAATCAATTTTTTTATCATCCATTTTCCCTTGCCATGGGGTGCCGGGAAACGGGTGACCGGAAAGCGTCTGCCGTTGCTGGGTGTACGACTGTGGGGTCGTTCTTTTTTCTCTTTCCGGGGGATGCAGATTTTTATAAGTAATTGTCATCTTCCATGGTTTTGTTCTCTGGTTTATGTTGATATGATAGGGTTCGTTTTATCGACTTGTTACTATTTGGTTGAATGAATGGACTACTAGCCTTATCTTATGATCCAAACAAAAATTTAACACCAATATTAGTTAGATTGAGATCAGATTTCTTTTGCTTAAATAATACTTAAGTATATGTGAATTGGAAACAATTATATTGGTAGGGTGGTGAGTTCAATACGTTTTTGGAGATTAGGTGGATACTAGATGGCTGATGGAAAAAAATTATCATTTTCATTTTTTATGATGTGTTCACTGCCTTGGTTTGCCTTTAGGGGACTCCTCTTTTGACAAGAGATGCATAATAAAAGTGGAAAAAAAATGTAAATGGGGAAGATGATGGCTTGAGGGGGAAATAAAAAAATATGGTTAAAGGGTAGATGCATCAAACAACCCTAGTAAATTCACTTTTATATACTTGATTATCTTTAACTTTGCCAACTAAAAAAATTGACACGATTAATGTGAATTACCAACTTCGAGACATATATCATATGTGAATTATAAATCCATATAAAAAATTCGAGTAATAAAGAACACGAAAAGACTAACAGATGAAGGTCACTTTTTTTTTCATCAACAGTTTAGGTATGTTTTCTTTCTTAAAGGAAGTGTGACAAAAAAACATGCCCCGCCACTTCATTGAAATATCGTTACAGCAGCACCATTTTCTTTTTGTCCCGTACTGTTAACATTTCTACGTGCCAATCCTAATGCCCGAGTTGTTTTAATAATAACAAGCACTTTAAAAAGGCTAAGGTGTCGTTGTCATTGAAGACTTCACGAAGTCTCTCGCAACCTTTGACTGAAGAATTGTTATAAAAAGAAGCGGTATAATGTGGTTTCCAGTCATAAAAGTAACTCATTTTTAAAAGATGCATCAAAAGGTACTCATTTACAAGGAAAGTGGATTGCATATTATCGATTAACATCATTTTTCTTAAATTAAAAACAATAACAAAAATATGCATTTATATATGCATTTTATTAATTTATAAAACTTGAATATATAAAGAGAGATTATATATATACACGTCAACACATACATATATGCATTATTATGAAGAAAGCCTTAATGCAGACAGGAGATTTTGATATATTGAAATAAAAGCCGTTGAGAAATCTATAGAAATTCAATAAAAAAAATTATTTTAGTACAAAAACGTTGTTTGATGGGCACTATCTTTTTTTAGGGTTTTAAGTATATTTTACACTATAAATATCCTCTATTTCTTACTGACTTATAAATGTCAATCAATAAGTAAGCTAATCCTTTAAATTCTTGTAAAATTATCTATTCAACAAATTCTCACTTTTTCAATCTTTAATTTCCAATAAAAGGGTTTTTTGGGACAATCTCCAATCAATCTTTCAAGTGATTCTAATTGTTGGAATTTTTGTAGAGCAATTGAAACTGAAATATGATTTTTGAATGTCCATATACCTGGCTAATAATTAGAAATTAGCAAGAAGGTTAGACGATTGCAAGCCTAGATAAAGATGAATAAGATCGACAATCAATAATTCTTCAGAGGGAACAAATTGGAAAATATGGAAATTATCATATCAATAATTACATATGATATAGTGGTATGATGAGCCATAAGAGAGGAAAGAGTACGCATCCCATCAAATTGCTAAACATAACATATCAGAGATGGGGTGGTATAAAGAAGAACAAGAGAAAAAAAAAATACGAAGCACCCCTTCAACGCGATAGGCACACGCACCACCACATTAGAATTGGACACCCATAGGTATATTGAAAGTACCAGTAATGTAAGGACTATGACCAATGAGAACTCGTTTTGGGAACTTTTAAATTAGGCGCAAACACCTATAAGGAAAAGCATTTCCAGTGGATCAAGGCATAAAGGAGAGATATTTAATCCAAAAGTGCAAATTGTAAAACAAATCGCACTATAAACTAAGATAAATTAGATATCTGTTAATTCTCCAACTCTTATGTCAATTAGAAAGAATAATGCAAGCTGATTAAAAGAACAAATAATATATATATCACAGTTAGAGGCACATAATCATTACTTAACTGATGAACATAAAAGATGACATCTTGTGTACATTGATGTTTGTATCAAGACAAATAGAACAATTGCAGGTACTCTATATGATCCAAAAGTAAATATTTTGTATATAGATGTTTGTTTCAAGACAAATAGATCAATTGGCTGTTCTCTATATAATCCAAAAGTAAATATTGTAAAACAAATAATACTAGAAACCAAGATAAATGCAAATAAAGAATTGTCACTTCTCCAACTCTTGTATCCAAATCCCAATAGAAACATGTCACCGGCAACAATCATACCAGCGGATGTTCAAATTCAAGGTGTAACTGACTTGCCATGAGTAACCCATAGATTAATCTTCCTGCAATGGAAGAATGCTAAAGTGCAGCTCACAAAATGCAGCAAAACAACGGTACTGTACACCAGTTTCAAATTCTCCTAAGAAGCGTCCGAATGTCAAATTTACAAACTGGACATTAACTTTCGAATAGAAAAGTGAAACTTTCACGGAAAACAAGCCACTCTTCATCGCCCCAAATTCTAAAACTTTGCAAATGATATTAAAATGTATAAATAATAAATTTAGGGCAGTTTCCTGAATTAAGACATGATAGAGAACATGTGAAACCTTGAAATTGCCCCTAATGATAACATTATATCGGCCGGGTGAAATAGAGCCCTCATGCAAAGCCATTGAAGGGAGAGCCCATTGGAACGGCCAAAAGAAGTCGAGACCGAATTCAGAAAATTAGATAATGATTCAAAACAATCCGTTTTCATGACACTTTGATGCATCGGAGTTCCGATATGTATAACACCAATCCAATTGCAAAAGACGAGAAGAATCTATTTGCAGAGTAAAGAAGAGTGTTACTATAGTTTTTGGTCTGCGCCGGCAACGGAACTAGGACGTTATGGACAATTCTAGACGCCCTGTTCTCTCAAAGGCGAGGAAGGAAAACCCTAACAGGAGATTCCCTTTTATAATAGAAGAAGGGGTGGAGCGAGTGCGAAGGTAAGCTTCAGCAATTACTTTTCGTTCCAACTGTCATCTAAATTTGTATATTAGTCCTCAATACTTTAAAAATAATAGTCTTTTCATCCACTTTTATTTCAAATATGGCCTTTTAAGTCTTCTCAAGTAATAAATGCTTGAATTTATAAAATTTGTTTCAAAGTATATTTACTTTTAGAGAATTAAAAAAATGTGCTTCACCTAAAGATTTTTAAAACTATAGTTTGGCCAAAATCCAACCTATACAAATATAATATAAAAATTGATATTTAATCCAAATATCATATTATGGCCTCACTTATTGATATGTCAAAATAATTATATATATAATTATATACATTTTATGATTAAATGATAAATTATATTTTTATCTCATAATATTATATTATGTATCTTATAAGAAATAATACTATAAATTTTGAAAATATAAGTAAATTTTAATGTAAAATTATGAGATAAAACTAAAAATTATGAATACAAGTGTTTTATATCAATAAATTGAAGTACAAAAAAGTAATGATAATATTTTGTTTTCTTTAAATATCATTTTTTTGAATTATTTATGTAAATTTTATATTTCAAGTATTAATACTAATGAATTGTAAATTTTACAATAAATATAAACTTTATTCACACTTACTCATTTTCTAATTGAAAAATATGTACATACTTTTATAGTAATATATATGCTATAAAACTATAAAAATTAGTATAACTTTATAATGATTCTTTTATGTTCCATGTATAAATTTATCTAAAATAAATAAATCAACCATTTCACATATTACATTAGATTTGTTGTAATGTACTTGACAAATCAAACTAGCATTACAATATTTAATTGTTGTTGTAATATAAAGTATTGTAATTGTTGTATTAAATTGTCAAATGCATACAACAATAGTACATTCACTTGTAAATGTTTTTCAAATTAAAATTATATAAAAAAATCTTGTAATCGTTTAAATGTAATAGTAAATTGGCAATAGAATATGCTTTGTTTCTTAAATGATTTAATGTGCTACGTGCATTATACTTTTATCTAATTTTTTAAAATATAATTAGGAAAAGATAAACAAATTTAAATAAAAATTGATATGTAGGCAAAATAAAATGCATATAAAGTAATTTAACTTACTTAATAAAAATTGTGAGAATAATTTTGTCATGTAAACTTATATAATTATTTATGTAATTTTATGTATTATATATATGAATTTAAATAAAAAAGGGAATGATGCAATTTTTCCTCGAAATACCATTTTCTCATTTGTTTTATTTAAATGTTGCATTTCAAATAAAATTTTATCAATATTAAAAAGTAATTGTAAACCAAATTTATTGATAATTAGTCATTTTCTAATTAAATGACATGGTAGAGAAAATAAAATTGTGTCAAAACATACAATTAACATAAAACTATAAGGAACCTAATACTTTTAAATTAATCCTCTAAATATAGGTTGTTAAATTAATAGTTAACAAATTTATTATGTCAATAAATCAACAATTCCACATGTTATTTTTATTGCAATATGTTTTGCAAATAAATTAAATATTATAATATTTAATAGTTGTTATAATATGTTTTATTTTATTATAATGATAGTAAATAATGTAATTATTCAACCATCAGTATTTTCATTTTAAAATTATATAAATTGAGGTTAATATAACGGATATATTCACCCAATTATAACCTTCTAATAAATTGTAAAAATAAAAATTATAAAATTCAACTAAAATTTAAAAATTTTATAAATAATATATATGTACTCAAATTAAATATATTCTTATTTAATTAACTATAAATAAAATTTGTGTATATTTTTTGAGTTTCATATTAGTGGTGTAGCACACACTTTTTTATTCTTTTGTAAATATTTAAATAAGGTTTTGGAAGTGTATAAACTAACAATTAAATAAATCTATTTATGGAAATGAGTATCTTATGAGTTACTTGAGTATTTATTCAATTTTTTTCTTGAAATTTATTGATTACTCACTTGTATTTTTTATAAGTAATTTTACTTACTATTTTTTATAATTATATTTTATATCTTATTTTTTATATAAGAAATTAATTTTCTATTTCACAATTTATATATGAAAAGTAAACACTCAACTTACTCATACATTAAAACACACTTTTTAAGTAAAATAATTATATTAGTGTGAAGTGACAGTACCACTCTATCCACTAATATATCACATATGAACAACTTATGTATATAAGTGGTATTTATGTTATATAATACACTTCTAAGGAAAATTCTATTATAATTGTCCACCTCATACAATACCTACATATCATTAAGTATGCTGGTCCTTTAATCCATTTTACCTAATTATATATCACAAATGATAAATAGACCTATTATTAGGCATGACAACAATATAATAATTATTCTTATTATTATATCACAAATATAACTACAACAATATAATAATTATTCTTATTCAAACATGTAATATGCTATTTAATCAACCACGCTAACATACACATATTAGTGTTTTTAATTCATAGGGCTTAATATGCTATCTTATCAACCTCACTACTCCTGGTATTATGCATCATAACGCATCACACATATTATTTAATAAATTATCAAGGTTCGACATATTATCTAAAAAACCCTACTACATGTGTTCTTAAAATACCATTCATGTCATTATGTGCTTAATGTCATAAATTCATGGATTGCAGTTCTTTAACAGATTTATTTATCAATATTTAATTCTTAACTTAAACAAAGCATACAAACCCTAACTCCCATTTTCATTATAAAAGTCCCTTCTTATTAATTATACTGTTATTTCCGACTTAGGTTGTAACCTTATTTAAAAAATCTCACACTAAACTAGTTTTTTCTTATATTGTCATTGTAGGTTTTTAGTCAATTTCATATCTTATCATACTTATCATATCTCTTGCTCAATTAAGTGAGTATTATCATACTTTCTACTTTTAATAGCTCTGTAAAACTTAATAAAGAACCATCTATAGACCCACTCACTCGATTAATAGCTCTGTTACTTTTAATGTGTTTGTTTCGGGTGTTTTTCGAGTGTCTCTGAATGAAGATTTCTACACAGTAATCGTAGCAACTCATGCTATATAATTCAAATAACATAATGTGGGTAATGTTTGGTTCTATATGGTATGTTATTGTATCGTCTCGTAATTTCTCAAAATTATAGTTTTGCTAATCGGGTCGAGTTTGTTCAAATCATAAATCGACAACCCTTTCATACAACTTTCATTCATATTTTCAAGTCCTCGTATTTTTCCTTTCTCTTGATCATTTTCTCACTAGGGCCATGTACGATTATACACTCGCATATCAACTCATTTATTTAAGTCCCCAACTTTCTATTTATTACGTAATAACCCTATACATTCCCAAAATTACATTTTGGCCCCTCTACTTTCTCTATACTCCTTTTTGGGCTTAAATTTCGATGTAGTTTCTTCTCATGTACTTTGAATTTTCTTGAGTTCAGTTGAGATTCCTAACTTCTTATAAATTTTATTTTGGTCCTCCAATTTTTTAAAATTATCACTTGGTACATTAATTTTCTTTAAAAGTCTTACTTAGGTCCTTAACTTCTTTTAATCTACCATTTCAAATCCCTAAGTTTCTCCAAATTTCCTTTAGGTTTCTATACTTCTATTGAGTCTCATTTGAGTCCTCATTTTTATGAAATTATAGTTTGGTCCACGAACTTTTTAAAAATTATGATTTAGTCCTCAAACTTTATTTATTTCAAAATGACTCCATAAAATTTTCAAAAATCTTATCTAGGCCCCTCATCACCTTCCCTAAATCTTCACATTCACTTTCCAATGAAACTTGGATGAAACAATGTCGTTTTGGCCCTGATCGGGCTCTCATCGAAAAAGAGATACATTGTAGAGTTTTGGTCGGGAACTCACTGGAGAGAAAGCGGTGATGGTTGACGTCGATAGGGTTGGGTAGCTAACTTTCCCATGAGTCCGTGTAAACTTGATCACCTTCTGAGGTGGTTGGAGTCACCGGTAATACCAAATTTATAGAATGGTGATAAAAATAGAAAGTTACAGGAGATTCTTAGATTTTTCGTGGTCACAAGGTTTATCTATAGTTTGAACGACCACTGTGTTTGGAGAGAGGGAGACGTGGGAAACTTCTAAAATAAATTTGAGTCGTGGTTGGCCATTGAGAAGGTTGGGGTGAACTTAGAAAGATTGTAACACTGGAACAATACGAATTGTCACCTAAACCCGAGTGGAGCCAGAAAGCCAGGATGAATATTAACGAACCAATAAGGAAATCAAACTAGATGGAGAATCCATATAAAACCCCAAACATGGAAATGGGGAGTACACCCAAACAACACCGATGAAAAACTACCCCGATCATGGATAAATGATAGGGAAAAACCAAAAAAAAAAAAAATAGGGCTAAAAAGTGTATTAGTGAATTAAGTAATGCCCTTGATTAAAGGATTAAGTAAATTTAAAAATAGTAACTTTGGGCTCAATCAACTTATAATAAGATGTAGTATTTTTAGAAAAAGAATGGGTAAAGAACTAATTAGATTGAGTCGACCAAATGTATGTCAAAATGATCAAAACAACTCAGAATAATAAAACCCCCAATTTTTAGAAAGGGCAAATTAAATTAAAAAATGGTAATTCTTAAGCTCAAATGATATAAAATTCAATCAATAATTTTTAGAAATTTAGTTTGGGCTAATAAATGGTTGAATTAGGGGTGAATCGTCCAAAGAAAGGCTGAAATTAGTCGAACCGATCGAGAAATTCACCGGAAACCAATTTGCTACATTGTGAATCGGTTGGCACACCACATCGGGCATGCAACACACATATGCATGCGTGCGTCTTCTTCTTCGTCGAATTGCCCCAATCTAGACCCAGATAAAACCCGAAAATAACCCATGTGTTAGGGTAGATTTTCTATTTTGTTCCCCCTAAGAAGATAAGAAAAAAAAAGTGAGGTTTAGGGAGTCTCAACTGTTTAGCTATGAGCATTGCTCACTAGGCAACTCAGTCCCCGACCTTCCTATATAAGGATAGACTCTTTTCTATTAGGAGAATCACTAAAATTCTCTCTGAAAGTCATACACCTCTAGTCTCTGGTTACCTTTGAATCAAACATTCTCATTTTTACTTCGAGACACCAAGTTTAGTGATCTAGATGTCCTTACAACTAGGCAAGAGTTAGCTTTTGAACCCCACTACTCTCGACCACTGATGCTCTCTCTCCCGACGGTAAACCAATAGAAGAGTAACCTTGCTCTATCGGTCACAAAGAGAGCAAGAGCTTTCGGGGCCCCTTCCAACCTCTCAAACGACCAACAAAGTCATGTTTATAAAATGTTTTAGGTGACATGTTTAAAAAGGGGCATAATGCCTATGGATATGAGTGTGACTAAGGCCTATATTTACAAATTTAATTATTTTACTAGTTATGAAATGGATATAAGAGCTGATGTTCATAAATGGTGTTAAGACCTATATTTTATAAGATGGCATACTCCACTAGTCATCGAAAAAGGGCTAGGGGCCGACGTTACAAAATGGACTTGGGTACAGTAAGATAAAATAAATTTGAACCACGAATTCAAAAGGTAGGACAAATACCCAAAGTAACTTATGTGAAATAAGTTTAAAACCCAAAACTAAAGATTAAAATCTAATTTAATTTAGATAATGGAAGGCAATTCATGAAATTGATGAAATACCAAGATACATCCCGAGTAAATTTTAAACAGTAATCACAACCAAACACTGCGTGTTGTTTTATACATCATGAAATAGGATTGAAATATTTATGTGTTGTGTTTTTCTAATAGAAAAATTATCTAGATAACAAGTCAATTATTAAATTGTTATAATATGTTGCATAACATTATGTGTATGAAATTAGCAGTATGATAATGAAAAAAAAATCATGTTGAATACCTAGACATAATATAAGGGTAAGGTTATAATTATACTTAGAGGCTTATAATAATGTGGTGAATCATGTTGAATATAAGGGTGTAACTTTAGAAGACTGGATGCATTACATTATATCGTTTGATTAAATTCTTATAAAAGTCACACCTCTACTTGTGAGTTCAGTTTGACTTGAAAATCATTGGATTAATTTGATGAATATTTGTATAAAACTCCATCTCAAAGGTATTTGATCGCATTATATTCAATGAAATGATAAAATAAAATTCTCTGTAATTAAATCCGATATAGATATGATATCCGTTTAAAATAAAAAATGATAAAATGATAATGAGTGGGTGTTAATGGATATCACTCGATTAGTTGATTCGGGAAGAGAGTTTCTATTCAACGATACTCAAAATATATCTAAGAATGGTTGAATTGAACATTTGACCTATGTAATGAAATTCAATATAGATATAATATCAGTTTACAATAGAAAATGATAATGAGTGGGTATTAATGGATATCACTCAATTAGTTGATTCGGGAAGAGAGTTTCTATTCAACGATGCTCAAAATATATCTAACAATGGTTGAATTGAATATTTGACAGTGGATTTCATGACAAATCATCCCAAGATAACAATTTTTGAAAGACACCCTATGACAAGGTATGAAACTATTAATTGGTTTTGAAAAGGAATTAAGAAAAAAAATATTATATGTTAGCATTTTTGTTAGAAAAAACTAAATTGAGTCATTAAAGTTAATTTTAATGACTTGATAATTAATTATGAATACTGAGCACATTGTTGTTATTCCCACTTTTGGTCATATTTTTTATATAATTTTACTTATAAAGTTAATTTTAAAGTAATAGTTTAAAATATTTCATTAATTATCGAGTTTTTTCTTAACCTAGTGTATTTAGATCGGATATAATTATCTATAATAATATAGATTCGGTAGAGGAAAAAATAGTAAAATGAGATTCAAATTATTACGATAAAATCACAGTTTGTAAAAATTTTATTAAAGTGAATGAGATTTAAAAATATTTTGATAAATTAGATTATTTTGCTCATATTTTTTTATTACTTATACATCTACAAAAAAAGATCAATTTTATTTGAGATAAGTCCAAATTTTAATAATATATACTAAACAATGTAATGAGTTTCTTATTTTTGTAAAAAGGTTGGTGTTCGAATATAAAGTTTTTAATATCCAAATCTCATTTGGTAAAACGGATAAATGAAAGTTGGTGTAATTTATTATCTGACACATAATTATATAGAAAGAAAGAGAACTATAAATAGGAGAATTCAACTTACATAGTGTGATGGACTCCAGTTTATTAAGATCCCTAAAATTGGGTTTGGTTCAGATTTAGGCATTCACTAATAACCATATGAAAAATATAACTTTTAAAATAATAAAAAGATGATTTCATTTTTTTTTGGAAATTGGAAATGACCGAGATCATATCTTGAAATTGCAACATCAGTTCTAGATGAAACAAGGTGGGTCAAATATTTTTTTGTCAAATTTTTGCCTAAAATTAGGTACACATTTAGTGTGGAGATTTTTTGCCATCCCTAATCATTTCTACTTAAATGATTAACATTTCAACCTCCTACAAATTTATAAGAGAGTGAATCCATGCAAAGGGCTTAGAGGGGATCACTTAGACCCATGCTTGGAGAGGATAATTTAGTCCTAAATAGATGGGATTGCTTTGAGGTTTTTTTGTCATGTAAAATAAAAATGGTGGATATATATTACTATATTTATAGAAATATATATTTAAAATATAAAATAAAATAAAGAAATAATATAATTTTATAAATTAAATTTTTTTCACTAATTATAAATTATAAATTTTAATTAAATATAAAAACAACTTTTTTATTGATATATAATACCTTCTTATACGTTATTAGATTGATTTGCACTTTTATTCTACAACAAAGATAATACTACTCTTATATAGAGTTGTTGAGTGTGTATTTAATTAACAAGTGTATATAGGCAATAGCTAGTTGAAAATTTCATCACAAATTATATAAAGTATAGAAATATTTTTATAAAATTGTAAATATTTTACTAAAGTTATAAATTTTAAATAAAATGATTTTAACATATTATTGTTAAATAATACATTCTTAAATATTAAAATAAATTACAATAAGTGAATGAAATAGTTAAATAAGTATTTACACGCTTAAATATTCATTGTACAATATCAATATTTGCAATTTGTAGGTGTATTGGGTAAGAGTAAAAGATGATATTACAATTTCTCAAATAAATGATCATGAACCAATTACATATATTAAATGCTTCTATGGTAAAAGTGGAAGGTATATATTTATTAAGTCTACTTTATCATTTATAAATATGTAATAGGTTATTTTATTTTACAATAAGGTCGATATCAAGATATAAATAATATCATGTCTCAATAATTCTAATGAAGGAAAATAGGTGATAAAAGAAAAATAAATAAATTGAATGAATCAAGCTCACTAACTTATAGGAAGAGGGGAATGGTTTTTAAAGAGTTGCATACATGCAACATAGTCATACTCGTTAAAAGCTTATAGAGGTGATTCACAACTACATGCTAAACTAAAAGTATTTTAATAAGTTGAAATTATTAGTGCTAAATTGAGACCAAGACTTTCCTAATTTTGACTTATTATATTTGTAGGTACATAATTTTATTAAAGGACTACAATGGCAAATACACAAGCACTTAGTGATTAAAATTTATAAACTCAAATGTGAAGCTAAAATTAGAAATTTAAGGAAGATACTTGTTTGAATGCTCTTGTTATTACACCAAACATATACAAGCACTTAGTGTTTGAATAGTCACTTAGGTTGTAATGCTTATGATTATCCTTTCTATTGGAAGGTAGAGATATTAGATTATTTGTTGTGAAATTGCCCATTAAATTGGCATATATGATTTGAATGCTATAATATGCCAATTGATAAGTTATGTACTATCAAGTTTAATCAATAGGTTGAGATCCATAGGAATAAGATAGAGAGAGTTATTCTATCACACGTCATATACATATAGCCTTATTTAATAGACTACCTCCAAATGGACCAAGAGTGATTGGACACAATAAGAGTAGTTAATGAACATGCATAGGATCAATCACTTAAGAAAGTTGGAAGGGGGAAGTGGATAAAACTAGTAGACAAAATGTATGGAAATGCCCTTAAACTGGTATCAGTGTAATAGCCGAAAATGACTAGAGAATTCATAGCTGGTGGAGTGGAGTGGTGGTGGAGGAATGCAGGTGAAATGTAATTATACCTTTAGGCTGAAGTATTGCCTACAGTCAGTAAATGTAGCACAAAGTTTTGATATGCAAGATAAGGTATTGTGATTTGAGACACATGTCAACAAGACTATGGCAAACGAATTAGCAACAAGGGAAGGAAGTTGGCAATGGAGAATTCATCCGTATATAAAGGACTTTGTATTTGTTCAAAAGCACAGTCATCATTTAATTGAGGTTAGTGAATAAATTAACAAATTTTGGTGCATGCCTCTTATTTGGTAGTATGTACATGTAATTATTTTATTTTGCATTTAAACTTCTCTTTTTATTATGATTTGATTATTTAATTTTTAAATATTATAAATAAATTTTAAAATTATTATTTTTACTATTTAATCCAAAAACGTCTATATTTTTACAAATCAATAATTGATTTTCTGAATTTTATAACTAGCTCTTCAAATGTTCATTTGTTTTGCAAATTGATATTTAACTCTCTTTATTTTCAATTTCATCCTTAAATATGCTATTTTTATAATTTATTTCATAATATCTATATTTCAAAATATATCCTCAACTTTTTATATTTTTCTAAATTAGTTCTCCCAACTTTTTAGATTTTTTAATTCAATCAATTAACTCTTTAAAATCCTTTAAATATGTCCCCAAGGTTAATAAAACCTTCCCCATAGATCTGGCTTCATCCCCACAAAATAGGTTTATTTCATCTACCGGTTTCCGAGTTGATTTGCAGGTTCGCATGAATAAAAGCATAGCATATTCGAATGAAGGACAAAAACAACGGGAGAAGACAGGCTAGTAACCATCGAAGTTGGTGAAGGTAGAGAAGGTTAGTCTTACTACTGCGGGGTGAACAATCTCCGATTGTGGCATATGTTTGCCTTTTGTGAAAGCAAATGTTTGCGAGGTAGCTTTCCATCAAGTTATGTCAACTATTGACCTTTTTGACCAAAACATAATAGGAATGACATATTAAAAAAAGTGAAAGAATGTGATGGCAAGGAATCGAAGGAGTGTGAGGGACGTGCAAACGGAAAAGGACGCATGAGAAATAAGTATTATAGACTAATAACTGATCGGAATAATATCTATTTAAAATTTATTAATTATAAGTAATAAAATTTTTCTAAATTTATAAACACAATAGTTATCTATTTTGTTCAATTTAAAATAATATTCTCAACAATTATATCGTATAAATACACTTACAACATATAATTTAAATTTATACTTAATAAGTACGAGTTGAATATTATTATTATGGTATCGAACAAATGTAAATCATTATCTCAATTTAAATTTTTTTCTTTAATATTTAGAAATAACATGATTTAAGTTTCGAATATCGAGTATGGTATAAGTTAAATCTCACTTGATTTAATATTATGTGATAATATAGTGTGAACTAAAATAATCGTACCCATTTATAATTAAAAGTAAAACAGATGAGCCGAACGAATTTTACCAACATATAACTCTTCAAATGCTACTATATTTTTCTATTATATTTATATATTATTAGATTATATTACTATTATTTCAATATATTATATCTATTTATATAAAAAATTTATTAAATCTATATAAATTCATCCGGTTATATAAATATACAATTAAATATTACAATAATATTACCCTTACTTTCTCCCCCTTCTTTTTTTATTTTTTATAATATTTGAATTTTATTAAAAAAAATTATACGAATTTAGGTGAATCGGCACCCAACCCTCAATAAATGAGTTAGACTTTATTATGTATAACCCTTCTCGGCTTAAAAACTCTCTTATTTAATCACTTTTATTGTAATATTAACCCATTTCTAATTTTTTAAAAATTTTATTTTAGTTAAATATTTTTCTTCCAAAATCTTGAATATATCTACATTATTTTTTTTAAATAATATATATATTTTCTTATTTTTAACATATTTATTTAATTTATCCTTAATTTAGTAAGATATTTGAACAAATATTTTATTTGTTATATTACTAATTAAGTACTTATTCTAGCAAATATCTTTTTTATTTAAAATATCTTTTATTTTTAATATACTTATTATCTAAATCTTAATTATGATCACTCTATTAAAATCTAGCTCAATTATCAATCCCTGTATAAATTATTTATTTATCTATATTAATGTATTTTTCGTATTTAACTTATTTTACCTTTAATAAATTTATTTATAATACTTTTCTTAGAGAATATATTCAATAATAATTAATGCATTAATTATTAAATTATTTTATTTATATCCAAAATTAATTTTGGTTCATTATTTCGAGGGAGTAATATTAAATAAAATATATGAGAGTTACAATATAAAATTTTATAAAATTAAAAATCCACAAGCTCCAATCAGTTTTACTAAAAACACCTGCTCTTTAAATACGGCTAGATTTCACTTAAATTATATTAAATTTTCATCATATTTCATTTATATATTCTTAAATTATGTTACTATTAATTAAATGTATTATATCTATTTATTTAAACATTTTATTAATTCTATATAAATATTGTACAAATATTCAATAAAATATTAAAATAATATTACACTCATTTTTCTCCCTATCTTCCTTTATTATGATATTAGAGTTTTATTAAGTAAAACTCCTCAAATATGATTATAAGCGGGGATTGCCCCTATTCCTTAATCATTTCGTCTTTAATATATATCATTTCTCAATTTAATAGCTCTCTCATTTAATTACTTTGTTGTAATTTCAAGAAATAAAATTCTGATTTTTAAGAAATTTTTAATTTTTTTCAATTTTTTCTTCCAAAATCTTGAATATATCTCCATTTTTTTCTTTAAAAAATGTAGATATATTCAAATTTTTAACATATTTATTTAATTTATCCTTAATTTAATCAAAAAAATATTAGTGCAATTACTTTATTTTTTATATTACTAACAATCTTTTTATTCTAGCATATATTTTTTTTATTTAAAATATCTTTTATTTTTAAGATATTTATTATTTCTAATTTTGATCAATCTATCAAACTTTAACTCAATTCTTTTTTTAGAACTCTAAAAAAATTATCAATCCCTATATATATTATTTATTTAACTATATTAAGATATTTTTTTACATTTAACTTATTTTACTTTTAATAAATTTTTTATAATATTTTTCTTAAAGAACATATTCAATAATAAATAATATATTAATTATTTTATTATTTTATTTATATCCAATTTGAATTTTCGTTATTACACTTTATTTTGATTTGAGTAATAAATAACAAATTATATTAAAGCTATAAAATTCTGCTATAAAATACAAGTCCGAATAATTGAAAAGACAAGCCCAACGATGAACCTTCCTAGATTTCACAAAAATTCTGTTAAATTTATCTCATATTTCATTTATATATTATTAGATTATATTTATATTATTTTAATATATTATAAATATTAATATAAATATTTTATTAATTTTATATAAATTCATAATACTGTAAGTATTACAAAAATATTAAATTTATTTTCCATCAAATATTCATTTATTATTATTTAGGATGATCATATAATATGGAAATGAAGAATAACAATAAGTGTGTGCATAACCATTGGCATTAATTCTAATATATGTGGCGGAATGAGCACTAGTTCCCACTTCGAATCCGTGTTGGCTAATCTTGACTAGTCAGAAACATGGACCAGCCCACCATGTAAAGGAAATGAGTATACAAGACCAATGTAGAAGATACACGACTTCTATTAAAGAAGGGTGATATCATTTTTTTTTCTTTCTTTTTGTATCAATGAAGCGCGCCATGCCAATATTATTAAAAGAATTCGTTCAATTCGGACTGACCAAAAGGCATCCTACAATGAGCTATGCTGCTCTTTCACCATGTCCGGACAAATGGAACCAAAGATCATTTGCCTTATTTTATTAAGTGCGAACATCGAGTATCTTGTTTGTATTGCTGACCTTACATCCCAC
Organism: Trapa incisa; assembly: GCA_030064435.1. Taxonomy (NCBI): domain Eukaryota; kingdom Viridiplantae; phylum Streptophyta; class Magnoliopsida; order Myrtales; family Lythraceae; genus Trapa; species Trapa incisa. Next base: position 3,978,610 of record CM057772.1, read on the forward strand.
TTAGAATAACTCCGCCGGAAAATCCCATAAATTTTATCACCCAAAATGGTGCCTGGAATTGTTAGTTCCAAGTAGAAAATAAACATTGCTCTTAAGAACTATATATAGTTAATGGCCGTAGCCTGCATCATTGTCTTTTTCTCGAGGTAGTCTGTGGGTGAACTCAAAGTATTTTCCTAATAGTTCACAATTACATAGATAGATATATTGTGTTCTACTAAATGCTAAAATTGAAAAAGCATGGTCCATAAATGTCCATTGGGAATCACTTCTAGTCTTGTGCTTCTACTTAAGTAACTGAATTAAATGCTCCATCTCATTTAATTTTAACAATACACGTGGGAGTGGGAGGTTTTTGCTAGTTGATATAGGTTTGTTCTGGTTTCTATTCCTACTTGTTGGTCTAGTCTTGAGTTATGGTATCTCTATATTCTTTGATACTAAGCTCCCTTCATTCAATAACTCTTGTAGAATTTAGTGGGATTCTTTAATACAAACTATTGCTTGGTTCCTTCCGCATGGACGGGCATATCATAGCCACTAACCTAAAAGGAACCATTAGTAAAAATTTGGCATAATAACATATGTATGATACTAACAACCATTAATAGGTACGTATTCCTACCATAATAGCTTAAGTTATTTTAGAAGGATATCTAAGGTACAAATAGATTTATTTATCAGCTAATAGATTTATCAGTTAATACATAAGTAGATCAAACTATTACATGTTTCCCTGTTCCAATTTCCAAATCATTTTATATACCCAACCTAATTTGAGTATTGTAATTTTCTAAATAAATTATACTTTTTCATTCCAAAAAATAAGACAGTATGACATCCAAATAGTATTTTCCTAAGTCTTATGGGCCAACTCGTAAGTGTCTCTAGTCCTCGCTTGGAGGGGTGCCCAATCTACCTATGGGGAGGTTGGGAATCCACTTATCCAACTAAATTTGCATGTAACAACTTATTTGTCTAAGTTAAAACTTCTGCAATTCTTTAGTTATCCACAAGATCTTCTAGAGTAACAAGGTCTTGTTACTCTATATATCTTTAATAATTTGAAACAATAAAATTATTTTTTTAGTATTATTATCACTTCTCAATCTTATTATTTATATTAATATTAATAACAACTAATCATGTAGAGTCGATAGTATAATAGTGGGTACATTTAAATTAGTAAAATTGACAAATTTAATGACTTAAAATATAAAAAATATTTTAATTTTTCGTAAAAAAATTTAAACTTACTATTATAAATAAATTATTTACAAATTTATACAAAAAAATCTCAATAATAATAATAACGGATAAGTAATAATAACTTTTGTTCTTGCATTTTAAAATTTATAGTTCGAGTTTCTCAAGTGAGTAATGAGTTGTTAAGATATTGTAGACCTCGATTAGAGTGAAATTACTATTTTGAACCTTTTATAATATCAACTCTAACATTTTCTCAAAATATCTAATACGAATAATTTTTATAAACTTCTATTTTATAATGTTTATTTATCCTTATATTTTTTTTACAATTTTAGATCTTTCACTTTTAACTCTTAAAATATCATATTTTAATTTGAGTTTCAATTTAATACACATGTATATCATAAGATGTATACCACACAAATCAAAGATGGTCCAACGATGTCCCCGAATCTCTCACATGCACAACTGAATCTATGAGAGTATGTGAGAGCATATATGCGCTCACTCAATACTCTTAAAGTTCGTACACTTTAGGGATATCGGGAAGTTCATACACTCTAGGGATATCGGGATAGTACCTTTGATCATTTATATACTTTAGCATTCACTGCCCTCTATGCCATAAGTATACTTATAATCGAGTATTCTTTACCCTCTATGCCATAATTATACATATACATGAGCATTCTCTTCTTCATGCACACAAGAATACTTGGATCCATACTTAGATCCCAACTTGAATACGAGTGATCTGGAAGCTATGAACGACATCCCCTTTATACTTTACTTCCAATCTACCCTGGAGGTCAACATAACATTGATTAGGTATTCTATCCATTTCTCATCACACAATCATAGTTATATTCATTAAGAAGCAACCATATTCACTTCATTGAATAACATGATGGATCTTGATTTATTGGGTTCGATTTTCTAACTGACCTACCACACTATAAATGTTCTTTTAAGTAGTTTTACAATTTATTTATAAGTAATATGGAACTTAGCCCCATTTGTTAGGCAAGGTGGCCTTAGTCGAATTTCTTCCTATAAATTATATTTACATGTAATTTATTTTCACCATTTTCTCATAATATTTTGTAAATATATACATATTCAAAAATTTCTTATAAAATCATAAAAAATAATAGTAGGTGCAATGGAACTTATCATCAATAAACTCACTCATTGTCATATATAATACTTGTCTGCCCCGTTATTTTTTTTCAAATACCTCGAGAAGTGTGATCCACATGTATTAGAGCGACTATATTCTCTACACAAATCAAATTTAGATAAAAATGATCAAATTGGTTCACCATGTATTTTAGTACCATCTCATAATTTTTTTTTAAAAATTATAGTTTTACCTAATTGGCTCAATTTGTATGTCAATGAACACGTTCATACTATCCAATCCATAAATATTCATAAATATAAGATTTTCCCCTCATTTGGCTATATTTAACCTAATTTCCTTAATTCCTTAAACTTTTAACTTATAGGATGAATTTTCCTAAAATTACATTTTAGTTCTTAACCTTTTTACAAATTACCAAAATACCCATTTCTTTCATAGTTCTCCTTTTATAAGGCTAAACTTTCAAAAAATTTCTATTTTAATTCTTATACTATGCCTTGGTCTCATCCGGGTACACAAGGCTTGTAAATTATATTTTTAGTCCTACACTTCACGGTATTTACTATTTTTCCTAAAAAAAATTTAAACTTTCATTTAGGCCCTTATCCTTTTCCAAGTTACCACTTTGGGTCCCTAAACTTTCTAACACTTCATTTCTGGTCCCTACAAATTTTATCTAAGTCTCCATTTTTCTAAAATTGTATTTTGACCCGTACTTTTAAAAATTTATATTTTAGTCAACTAACTTTCTATTTCATCAAAACACATCGGTAAGCTTAATAAAATTTCTTAACATGACCTTAAGCATATTCCCTAAGTCCCCAAGTCCTGTTTTGGTTGGTCATGATTGGAACAATGTTGTTTTGGCCGCATTTGGGCCTTTATCAGAAAATGACACAGAGTCGAGTTTTAGAATGTAGCTCACTGGAGAGAGGGTAACAATGGTCAGCACATGTGCGATTGAAAAGTTGACTTCCCACGAGTTTTTTGCCACCTAAATCACTCTAAATGGTGGTTGGAGCTATCTGCAATGCGTGATTTATAAAGTGAGATTAAAAAGAGAGTAGGGTCGGAGCTTCCATGCAGGAATATGACCATGAGGCTTACCTTTGGCTCGGGTAAGGGCGATACAGTTTTGTAGCCAACATTGAGAGAAGTCCGTGAGAATTTTTATGTGATTTTTGGCTATCGGGTGTTGATGAATTTGGTCTCGAAAGATGTCGACCACTTCTTGGAGTGTTAGGGTCGGTTACTAAACCCGGAGATCAAAACTAAGAGCCAAATGGAATCCAAAGACAATATTCATACCGAATTCTAACCTCTAATTAAAATAAATGCCTTTAGGATGACACACATAAATCAAGAAATGGGGATTGAGGAAAGTCAATGCAAAAAACACATCTAACTAGCTCAAGCCTTGAAACAACATGATCTTTTTTTGAAGGGTCTTAAAGATAAAAAAAAAATTGAAATTCTTGACACCATATCATAGAAAATTGATAAAAAAAAATATTTAAAAAATAAATTGGGCCAATAAGCAATATAGGGTGAACACGTTAGAAAAAAGTTAAAATTGTTCAAACAAAGTGATTTAATTACTAGAAATCGGTTTAACATAGTGCGGACCAGCTATGCATTGCATGTGTGTGCATTGTATGCACGCCGTCTCCCCGACTAAGCAGATCCAGATCCAACATCCGACATCAACCGCCACAATTGATTTTATGTGAAGGTATACCCCTTGAATCGACTCGATAAGTGATTGAACGAGGCTGAAATGAGCAGTGTTGTAGCAATGGCTGGCCGGAAGAAGACCACAGAACATCATTGAACTTAGTGAGTGTCATAATGGGATGAAAGTTTAAAAATATTTGTATATTTTGATATATAGAAAAGTTGATGGATTAATATGTAATACTTGAAAAATTGAATGATTAATTAATAATTTTTCTAATATGAAGTAAAAAAAAATCTAAAAATCGAGTGTTGCTCCACTTTAGCTTGCACTTTCATTCTTAAATATTTCACGTGGATCAATGTCACTCATCACCTCCCCTGTAGATATACCCAACTTCCACCCAAAATTTTATGTCAAGTTGTATGCTTACATGTAAAGTCAACTTTCCTAATTATTTCATTCATTTAAATACTAACTTTGTCCTTGAATGGATCATGCCGTCTTCAACACTTTCTCCATGGTTGCCATATTTAGAATTTAAAAAATAATATATTTTCGGTAATTATTAAAACATTAAACCTCTTAAAATCAACTAATACCATTTGAATACATATGTGGGCGTTTCCAAGTTATTTTTTTATTAACAATTATTTTGCTAGCAATTTAGGAGGACAAGGATTAGCATTTTGATGTTTTAGAGTGATCAAGAAGTTATTTTTATCATTAATATTATGATCAACAATTGAATTATCCATTGAGATTACACTAAATTACTTCCAATACATTAATTAAATTGAGTTAATTCTAAGTACTAGTATTGACATTACCACACATAAACATTCTCATGGGATATTTGGTCAATACACTTTGATTATTCATATATTATTATTGAATTTCAACAGAATTGTATCAGAACATTACACTGTATAGTAAACTATTTTTTTTGTTAATTCAAGAATAATAGTTATTTTGATTTTTGAGAAAAAAAAACTATATATATATATATAATATTGTATTTGTTAAGATGAACAGAATGATGCAAGCACCTGAAATATTTAATTAAGAAATAATAATACAATATAATATTAATTCATAAGTGAAATAATATCATGTTTGGGGTCAAATAATCAGAGATATTATTATTAACCGTAGTTTTTAAGTTGATTTACCTTTAATAAAATTTTCTTTTTACAAACATCATTTCACGCTCTAACAAACATCTAATTTTGTTAAAATAAAATTAATTTTACTGATTTTATAGTATCATTAATGAAGAATACTCATTAAAATCATTATTATTCTAATCCTTTTATTCTTCCCTCCCACATAAAATGAGAGTTTATTTTTTAAATCCAATTCACAAATGGCACTATCATTATTAAATTAAAAAAATAGCAGCAACTAAATTAAGTTGAAGTGGGTGACATGGCCGGGTGGCGGGTGGCGGGTGGCAGGTGGAAGTGGAACGATGAAAGCTACCCCTTTTCTAAATTTGGAGAACGACAAACCATCCATCTTATATTTTATTATTTTTTAGAATTAGTATCACAAATTAAATTTAAAATAAATAATTATTTTGGACATAAGTTATCAATTTTAAATTTATATAAGTTTGATCACTTATTAAATTAAAATACTGTATATTATAATATTAGAGTGAGGTAAGCTTGTAATTCAACACGTGCACCTACTAAATATAAATAAAAAAAATATCAAAGTCAATTTTGTTGTTTAAATCATACTCACATTATAGTTAGTTATTTAGAGAGAATATAAAACTTTATAATAAATATATCATTATTGAACATGAGTGAGAATGATATTAAAAATTAATATTATATAATAACTAAAATATAGAACTATTACATTTATATAATATTGTAATAATTTTAATATTTATAAATAATAATTTTTAATTAAATATAACTTTAATGAATAATTTACCGTACTATAATAATTAGGGTAAGCACAAAATCCAAGATTGAATGTCTCATCACACTTGGAGTATGTCCTTCATGCGTTTGGGAAAAGTTTATTTTTCCCACACAGAGCACTCTTGTTTTTTCAGAAAACTGTCGGCACATTGGCTGTTTTTCATTGGAGTAGAGTAGTAGTACCTAACAATCCATGGAACATTAATTATCAAATAATTGCCTTATCAGTCCATTTGAGTGAGAGAACTTATATATGAAAAAAAAATATGAACTCGTTTTTATTGTTTATACTCATTAAAATTGAAAATATTATATCCCATTTGTAAATAATTATTTGTTAAATTTAAAAAAATGTTATATGAATTATTAATAAAATTTTTATTTGTACATTAAACTGACAAATAAATATTTACTTTAATAAAAATAATAATACACAAAAAAAAAGGAAATTTCGGGTAGGGTTTCAAATTTAATTTGTAGGCGGGGCCGATACAGTGGTTGGGGTGGAGGTGTATTACGCCAAGTTAGGTCATCAAAATTAGACAATCTGCTGACCAGACAATTCCCCCACCTTCCTTCTGCCTCTCATCTCATCGGATTCTTGTCTCGTCAAACCTACAATAGGAACTCCGCCGTGCCATTTTGGGCTCACCGACGGTGGTGGAATTTTATTTGTTTATTTTTCCTGATATATTTAATGGCAAGATATTTTCACACATTATTGGATGGTACACATGGATGTACAGGGGATTCATGTCTGTGTGGTTCTCATGCTTTTTGGGTCCCTTAGTTCATTTCTTTCTCCCACGCTTTTTTTTTTAAATTTTAATGAAATAATATTTAAATTTCAAAATTAGTTTGGTCAGTACCTTTAGGATGCATTCAGAATGCATTTATAATATGAATAAATATATATATTATTAATATTGATATTGTATAAATATTTTTATTTTTAAAATATTATTTTAGTAAAAATATTTGAGACATTGAAATGATGGATGGAAATTTGAAATTAAAATGCCGGTGGTGGTGTTGATAATAGTATGAAAGAAATTAATGCTTTCCTTCTCCGCTAGTTTTTTCTCTATTTCATCTTTCCCTCATCATCATAACCATCACCGTGTCTTCCCTTCTGTTGTTTCTCATTTCCTTTTGGTTCCCTCTCCTCCTCCTCCTCCGCCTTTGAGACCCCATTCCTCATCTAGGGTTCCGGATCCCCAATTTGGGTTGGAGACTCCCTGCCATCGGGGCCTTCTCATCGGAGCCCTGCTTGGGGGCTTCACAGGATTTGAAGGCGGAGGGGTAGCTTTCGTTCTGAGAGCAGTGGTCAAGAGTCCTAGAGGAGTTCCGGTGTGAATTTGCGGGGCTGTGATTCGAGGCAGCTCTTCCGTGGCAAATGCGATTGATTTCTTTAGTGTTTTTTCCTCTTCGCTGACCCGATCTCCTCGACCATCTCCATCCTCTGATTCTTTGGTTTATTCTGCCTGTAAAGTTGATTATTTCTAAAAATCCTAAGAAGATGCAACAAGAGCAGCCCAAGAAGGTTGGATCTTTCTCCGTTCATCATTGCATCTTGTTTTCGTTTGCATTCTATCTCGCGTCTTTGGTTTAACGTGGAGAAACTGGGTTCTATGAAGTCTAACAGCAAATCTTTCCACATATGCTATGATTTTCTGTTAAGTTCCTTTGGCTGTTGAAATTGAACGTGATTAATTGTCTTCGAAATGTATATATTTTCCTTTCATATTTATGTATCTTCAATTTTGCGTATTCCGTATGCAATTTGGTAATCGCTATTAATTTATCCAATCCCTGGAAGCACCTGCAACCAATTGGCTAGCTGAGTTGACACCCTGAATTTTCCCTACATCCATATTTGATTAGCAATAACATTTTAAGTGAACGCATAGGCATTTCTTTGGACGTGTTTCCCCCTACTATGGGCTTTAGTTCTTATATATCAGTTGCCTTCAGATGTTCTGACTCTTACATTCCATATCGTTACATGATTCTTTGGCAGTTGAAGGAAACAGACTTTTTCACTGAGTATGGGGAAGCTAACCGTTATAAGATTGTAGAGATTATTGGAAAGGGGAGCTATGGTGTTGTTTGTGCTGCCATTGATACCCAGACTGGAGAGAAGGTGGCCATTAAGAAGATAAATGATGTCTTTGAGCACATTTCTGATTCTGTTCGAATCCTACGAGAAGTCAAATTGCTCAGGCTTTTGAGACATCCTGATATTGTTGACATCAAGCGTATTATGCTGCCACCATCTAAACGGGAGTTTAAAGATATTTTTGTGGTTTTTGAGCTAATGGAGTCTGATCTACACCAAGTCATCAAAGCCAATGATGATTTAACTTGGGAACACCATCAGTTCTTCCTTTACCAAATGCTGCGTGCTTTGAAATATATCCATTCAGGTAAGTTATAGCTTGTATATTTGCACACATCATATGCCTTTTAGCATATTATCTTTTTCACTGAGTATGTCTTTCTAAACTAATGGTTATGAAGATTTATTCTTCATCATATTCATATTACCTTTTTGGATCTTTGTTGAAGCATATTATTGTGGTTTTGATATTCAAGTTTATTGTTGTAGCAAATGTATATCACCGAGATCTGAAACCGAAAAATATACTGGCAAATGCAAATTGCAAACTTAAGGTTTGTGATTTCGGGTTAGCTAGAGTTGCCTTCAGTGATACACCCACGACCATATTTTGGACGGCAAGTAGTCTGTCTTCTCCATTATCTCATATCCCCTGACTTGAGGATGTGACATGTTGAGTCATTTCTTTATGGATTTTATGTTGCAGGACTATGTTGCCACCAGATGGTATAGGGCTCCTGAGCTTTGTGGATCTTTCTTTTCTAAGGTATGATAGATTTGCATGTTAAATATACCTTTTATCATTAAACCATGGAAGTATGGCTTTCTTTTTGTTTTTTTGAGCAAGACCAATACAATTTTCATAGGCTTGGACAGGAAAACTTACAGGCCAGTACATAATTTTGATGGGAATACAGGAGTGGAGTTCTGGATAAATCATACCTGAATAGTGAAATGATGTTTTCATAACCATAGATTGGATTCTGTATACTCTATAGTAAGCAATAATGCTAGATAAAATAATTGATGTTCAGGGAGGACTATGAACTCTCCTGGAAGTTGAAATATCTTTCATCAGGTAACTGTGTTGGGTTATGCGTGACTGGAGACAGTTGTTAGAATCATCTTGTTTTCTGATAATTTTTTCTTCTGTGTTGCAGTATACACCAGCTATTGATATTTGGGGCGTCGGTTGTATATTTGCCGAGGTTTTGAATGGGAAACCATTATTTCCCGGTAAAAGTGTTATTCATCAGTTGGATTTGATTACTGATCTTCTCGGAACTCCATCGCCAGATACGATATCTGGGGTATGATGCCTATTGTCTTGCTCTTATTTGTTCAGGTAATTTGTTTTTTGGATTGGCCTGATGTATATCACATTGGTTAACTTCCTTTCCTGAATATTCACAGGTTAAAAATGAGAAGGCTAGGAAATATCTCACGGAAATGCGGAAGAAACAACGTGTTCCCTTCTCGGAGAAATTTCCTAATGCTGACCCCCTGGCCCTCAACCTCCTACAAAGATTATTAGCATTTGATCCTAGGGATCGACCAACTGCTGAGGAGGTCAATCTAAACCTATGTTATCGTTCTTTCCATTGGTTATAGCCCTCGGAGGAATGCTAAATTTGATTGCCTTGCGTTAATGGGAATTTTTGGCCTTGTGTATGTGTGTGCAGGCACTTGCTGATCCTTACTTTAAGGGCCTTGCTAAGGTTGAGAGAGAGCCATCTTGTCAATTGATTTCGAAGTTGGAATTTGAGTTTGAGAGGCGAAGAGTGACAAAGGAAGATATTAGGGAACTCTTATACCGTGAAATACTAGAATATCATCCACAGTTACTCAAGGACTATATGAATGGGAGTGAAGGCGTAAATTTCCTCTATCCAAGGTATCACCACTGAGTACTAATGATAATCTATGTCTGTTCTATGCATTGTCTAATTTTCTTGTTGGATCCAGTGCTGTAGGTCAGATCAGGAGGCAGTTTGCACATCTTGAAGAATGTGGTGGAAGAAGTGCCCCTGTTATTCCTTTGGATAGAAAGCACGTTTCTCTCCCACGGTAATACATATTTTCTCCCTCTCACCATTGTGTATATTGTATTTTTCTCTTTTTGGATGAGATATTCATTTCTCTCTTCCTTGTTCTATAGGCGGACAGTGCACTCTCGTCCAGTCACTTCAAATGCATTGGCAGAAAACAAGGAATCTAACGAGGAAGCTTCCAAGAACATGAGACCTACGGATTCACTTGATGGAAATCCTTCAAGGACTGCATGCCCACCTCCGCGTGTGCCTAGTGGTATGAACCCTGTTTCCCTTTGTCTCGTAGTCTTGTGATTCATTAATTGAATCAACACTCATGCTTCCTTCAAAGGGATTAAAGAATTTTCCGGTTTGCAGCCAAGCCAGGCAGAATTGTGGGGCCAGTTTTGCTGTCGGGTAATGTCAGAGATAACTATGACCCGAGGTTTTACCGAAATGCAGGGCTTCCTCAGTCAATCTCTCCCCAGTGTTATCTCAGGCAGCAAGCTGGGGTCCATGAAAAGCCAACCACAGATCCCAATAAGAACTCTACTTCAAGGGAGAAATTGGTCAACCCAACGTCCCATCCTACAGAGATAGGCGGAAACACATACTTTACTTCCAAGTCTTCAATAGGGCAGAAGCTGAATGAGAGAATAGCTATGGAGGCTAAGATGTTCCAGGTTCAGTCTCAGTTTGTGAAGATGGGGACTGTGGCCATGGCTGCTCATAGGAATGTTGGTTCTGTGCAGTATGGTTAGTGGACTAGATTATCGGTGGAATCCGATATCTGTCTTCAAATCTTTAGGATGCCGATTGGATGACCCTAACTGCCATTGGAGGAGCTCGTACTTGTAGGGAATGCCATGTGATTCTTAGGCTGAATCTTACTTTGATTGGGTTGATCCATCTGAGTCCCATGCCTTGTTAATATCCTGTTGAAGTGGACAAAATTTATGACATTGAATTTATTGTGGAAAAGCAATTTCTTAATTTCTTTTTTTCATTCTTCTAACAGCTCCATCTTCTTTAACAATTCAATCCACAAGTGAAGAATATTCTTCTTGAAATTTCATGGTGAAGCATAGATGTGAAAGTCTCTTGAATTGTACAAGTTATTCCAAATATCTCTTGTGCAAATCAGTTGTGGTGAGTTGTATTTATTTTTAGAGTGCTTTTTCATTATGAGATCTATTCATGGACTAGATTAGGACAAGACATGACAAAAGCTCTCACAAAATGAATTACAAATAGAATCCATGTGATTAAACTGTCAATATGTGGAAGAGGGACGTACTACCCCATATTCCATCGTGGTGTTAGGAAGTGACCGAAGCCAACTACTCCATCTCTCCAACACACATCTTTCTCCCACACCACTTGTGTTTTATTTTTTTGCACAATAACACTTGTCTTTTATTAGTGCCAACTTGAACATATAATAACAATACTTTTTCAGCCGAAAATATATTCCTCGTCGAGCCTTACCTTACCTTTTTTTCAGCTCATCCTTACCCAATAGCCAAGTATAATTTCTCAAATCGTGTTAGTAGTCAAGCTCTTGTTACACCTTATTTTAAATGTGCTATTTAAGTCGCATTTTTCATGAAACTCAAACTAACATTTTAGGTGGTTTAAAATATTACCAACAGCAATAAAATTAACTTTTTAACTTCATTTATATTGCAATAAATTTAAGTTTTCAACTTCATTTATTTTGGTAATTCATTTGTCATTTCCGATGAATTCTCATTGTTTTTTTTTTTTAATTTTGTCAGTTTTCTGGCAAAAGATTATAAACAAAGTCGTGAGGATACCATTTTGGCCATGAGTGGCCGAAATGTATCGCGAGGGTCTGAGCAATGTCGTGACAGTCCTATAGTACTTTTATAAAGATTATTGAGGTGTTTAAAAGAATAAAATGTAATTTTTAAAAAATATAGAGATAAAAAATGTGATTTTAGGAAAATGAAAACTCAAATAATACTTATTAAAAATTTAGGAAAATGATACTTCATAGACACTTATTAAAAATTTAGGGAAATGATACTTTAGAGGCACGGGGTGTATCTTTAAAAAGGTTAAGAATATAATTTATAATTTTAAAAAAAATTTAATGGTAAAATGATAAATACTATAAAGTTTAGAGACACAAATTAATTTTTATGAGTTTGATAAATTAAATGAGATATGAAATAAAGTTATAGAATAATTAAAGATTTTAAAAATGATAAATTAAAAATATAGAGACAATATTACAATTTTAAAAAATTTAATAACTACACTCTAAAAAAATTAAAAAATTAAATTTATATTGAAATAATTTGAGGATTTAGAATAAATATGTATAAATAATAAGATAAAAGTATATAAATACCAAATAATATCAAAAGTGATTGTACAAATTAATTTCTCGACAAATAAATCGAATAAAACCAACTCGAATACTAAAATTGTAATTTTTATAAAATTATGGTATATACTAGAATTACTGTTAAGCTATTTTTTCAATATCATTTTATTATTTTAGTGTAATCGGTTAAAATTTATAAAATAATTTACTTAAATTTGAGAAATTTGAAAAATCTCAAAATTAATCAATATTAATAAAATAATTATTGAATTTATAGAAGGTGAATTTCATTTTAAATAACGTGATTTTTTTACCAATTTTATGTAAATATGTATTTTGGTAAAATAATTTTTTAATATATAAAATTATATATATATATATATGAATTTATTCACTGCATATCTACTTTGTAATTTACATTCATGTCCACACTTGATATAACGTGATTGCCGTATAGATGTGTATTAATCTTCATCCATCCATAGCACTAGAACTATTTTGACTAAGGCTGAAAAATGAGTGTGTTAAAATTTAGTACAAGAGTCCATCTCCTCTTAGTTAGATATAGTTGGAAAACAAAATATGTGAAAGCTAGTGGGAGATGAAAATTTCAGAAATATGAAAAAAAAATGAGATATTAGGATGAGAATCACCATTACAATTGAGAGTTATGAACGAAGTATGTAAGTAAGTTGATGCTCGAGCAAAAAGGAGATGGAGGTCCCACCATGGTTCAACATGTCGTACACATGACTAAGCTGAACTGTTAATCAAGTTGTCATATCAAGAGCAATTTCATTATATTATATAATATTTTCCACGTTGAAAAGACAATGCAAAAAATGATCTTTTCAAGATATTTTATTTTTTTTATCCTTTTTTCTCGGCCAATTGTCGGACACGGAGCTAGGACAGCAAGGTCGGCTGCCGTGGAGATGACAAGAAAGTGTAGAGGACCACGTGTCCGAATCTAACCTACACATCCATCCCTCCCCCCATGCCCCCAAAAAATATCCTCGGGATAAAATCTGCCTCTTCTTCAACAATCCTTTCATCGATCGGATTATCTCTTGGAATAAGCAGTGGGTTGTGGGACTGCACAATCTCCGAACGAACTCGAGAGCTGACCGTCGGCGGTGGTTGTATTGGATGAAGATACAGTGCAACGTCTGCGAGGCGGCGGAGGCGAGCGTGCTCTGCTGCGCCGACGAGGCGGCCCTCTGCTGGGCCTGCGACCAGGAGGTCCACGCCGCCAACAAGCTCGCCGGAAAACACCAGAGGGTTCCCCTCACCACCTCTTCTTCGCAGATCCCCATGTGCGACATCTGCCAGGTAAGTTCTTACTTCCCCTTTTAGAATTTAGATCTTCGTGTTCAAATTTGGTATATAACCATTTGTAAATATAATCTGATGTACGATACCGATACGAAGGAAATTCCAAAAATATAATATTTTATTACATTTTCTCAAAAATTAGAATTTTATTAGTGCACACTGCACACTGCACGCTGCACACTGCTTAGATTTAGGTGAAATGGACGATCTTCCAAAAGTTTCGGATTTGAGCTCATCTTCCAGATTACCTCTAATGCCCGTTTAACCTCTTAACAGGAGGCAGCTGGGTTTTTCTTCTGTCTAGAAGACCGATCCCTACTCTGCAGGAAGTGTGATGTTGCAATACACGCAGCCAATGCTTACGTCTCTGCTCATCAGAGGTTTCTGCTAACTGGTGTGAAATTGGGTCTGGATCCTGCCGAACCCAGTCCGTCATCCACTTCGGTAGATTCACAGCCCCGTGGGAAGATGTCTGGGATGACATCGAGAATAGCATATTCAGGAGGAGGACCGCTAACTGGAGACTACAACGGAGCTTTGCCCGAAATGCGTGAGGATTCTATCGGAAACTTGGGGATGGATAAGTTGCCTCTTTCTGGAGGTTCGATTGCTGGAAGCGGCCAACTGTGGGGTCTCGATGACTTCCTTGGATTAGATGAGTACGGTCATGCATATGGTTACATGGGTAATGGGTCATCTAAGGTGAGGCATTCTTCATGTGCTAAGCTTAATTCTATGGTTCTCTGTTCTGTTGTTTGAACGAAAGAAAGGTGCTTGATGCACTGCTCTAATCTAATGGAGTCTGTTTAATTTATCTTGTGCTGCCTAAGTTGTTGGGTGTCATCAACTTAATTCTGGAATCTAACATTGTTGGTGATGGCTCAATCATATCAGGCTGACAATGGGAAGTCAGGGGACTCTGACTGCTCCTCTATGCAGAGAAATTCCGAGGAAGGAGAAGAAGAATGCCCGGGTGAGGTTCCAGAGAATCCCTGGGCAGTACCAGAGATCCCTTCCCCTCCTACTGCTTCGGGCCTTCACTGGCCGAAGGCCTCTCACCACATAACTGAAGGTGCAGTCTTCGTTGTTCCAGACATATGCTCCTCACAGGAGAATGATGTCCAACACGGCTTGAGTACCTTGAAAAGATGCCGACATTCTTAGCCTGAGTTGCTTTGCAAGGTGGTGCCTGAGGAAACGACTGCAACCAGTGATCTTGTACAACATTTGTAGGCGCAGGGACACAGATAAAGCACCTCATAATTACATCTACCTGATGATCCTGGTGAAGCAGATGCTGCTGAGAAGAGTGTATATGTGAGGGAACTATGGTCAGACCATAGAAAGTGTGATGTTCTGGTTCTGTTGTACTACTTTTAAGTTGTTTCTCTAGTTACAGTCTAGTCAATAACATTGACTGATCTGATATTTTGTACCGCTACCATTCACTAGTCTATGCTTCATATAGTCCGGTTCTACCACTACCACTACCCTTCTAGATATCCAAATATTTTTTTTCTAAGTTGTATCAAGTTGAAGAAAGATAAAAGAGAATCATTTAACTAAGCATTTTCCTTCTGTTAGCATCTTAAATAAAAGAATAATATAGTAAAATCATTTGAAAATGTCCCTCCATTGCCTTCTCATTACCTTTGTTAAGACGAGTAAAGTTAAATTTCACATACATTCCCCATTCCCCTTCTTCAACCTCGACCCAAACAAGAGATTAGAGAAATTTTCACTGTACAACTACAAAAGGTAGTGATTCTCAAGTTAGGAAAAGGTAATCAAATCAATAGATAAAAGAATATCATCAGAATGAGAGTAGGATGAACCCTGTAATGCTGAATAAGCCAGTCCGTTTGGTAATAATGCACATATCAATTTACACCAGCTCAACAAGTAATTTGCAACAGTGTAACAGCCACTGATTGTCACATTAGAAACTTTCTCCTCAATGGAGAAGAACCCCAGGGATGGATAGTTGCACTTACCCCTACCCCTGATTGATAAAACTTTGAGGTTCACAAAGAGAATGGTATAAAATCGCCCGTGCCCCTTTCCTGTCTACAACATTAGGATCAGGACCATCCTTCCATTATGACCATGACTAGCCTAAATTTTTATATCATGGATGCAGATTTTGCAGGAGGACTTGCTGCATTAGAATTGCAAAAATGCTGCCCATGGTAATATTGATAATATTCACAGCATCATTGTTGAGCTGCAAACAAAGAGCATTGAAATAATAGAAGCTTTAGAGAAAAATGGCATCACTATGAAGCTTGCAATTATCGACAATCAATGCCAACTTTTTCCAAGAGACTATCTGATGAATAGTCCATAACCAACTCCTGATGTATGTATACTTTGTAGATAATTTCTTACCCATCGAAACCCTTCTTTGTCTTGGAATGCAGCTCCAATAATGCTCTCACCAAGATTGGCTATTTGTGCAGCTAAAACACATATAACTGCTTCCGCTACATTTATCTGTTTAACCCAAACAAATCCATGATGAAATGATCATCAGTAGAATCATATGACACAGGTTTTATAGCATTGCCGAAAATTTATACCTCCTGCAATAGATAACTAGCAAAGGCAAGACATATGGATGCCAATAGCCCAGCTGCAGTTCCCTCAAGACTGATTGCACCTTCTGTTCCCCGAGGAACAACCTTGAAAGTTGTTACCAAGTACCTGATACAGAAAAAAAACAGCACGAATCCCATCTCTCAAAAAGCATGGGGAAAAAAGGAAAGCAATTCTACAAAAGAAGCAGAAACCTATATTTCCATGATCAAATTGGACCCCGAGAGTCCTGATACATAGCTTGATGCATAATTGGAGGACGACTGGTTGATAAATTGCAATCATAATGGTATTCTGAGGAGACTCACGTTGTTTTGCCATAAGCTTTCCCGATCTCACTGGATACAGTATCACTCAACTTTGTACAAAAGCTTGCAACAAATCCCAGTCGCCAAAGAGAAAACGATGCTCCACCTACACCAAATATGGAAAGAAAAGCACATAAACATCCAGCAGCACTGGAACCAATGACACTCCCCGGCCCTCTTCTTCCTTTCCGCTTCTCAGCTACTCCTTGGGCCTCCTTTTGTGCCATTTTCACCTTGGTTGCTGCTGTTCCCTGAAGCATTTTCAATTATTTAGACTGGATCAATATCAAGGACTTCTAACAACGAAAACATGTGCAGCTAAATGTACTTTCCGCTGCCAGCGGATTCAATTCAGAGAGGATTCTGCAAAACCAATAAATAACTTATAACAGCAATAGATCAGAAGCATACAGATGCGGCTGTCCGAATCAATAGTAATATGAATTTACCAGTCCGTGTTCACTTAGATATGAAAGCCTCAGATTGACGCAAGGCCATTTTTCGTCATTCAACTAAAGTGGATTCCAAGATCCTAATGTCAGCTACTAAGGCACTGGTGTAGTGAGGTAATTCGGTAAATGGAACTTACCAGGACGAAGTAGATGGCGACAACGAGAAATCCAGATGGCCCAAAAGCGCGCCATGTGAGAGTACCCAGCAAGAAGGCCGCCCCAATTCCGGAGAGGGAGAGCCCAGTGACCAGAATAGGAGACCCGGCAATGAAGATACAGAGGTTGCTGAAGAGGGCTGACTTCCACGTCGCCGGTGACGATTGAATCAGGCCCATCGCTTCCGCTACAGCCGCCTCCACCGAGAACGCACCTGGAGCCGGCAGCATTCTGGAGAATTTGGGGATGGAATTTGACTTCAGGAAGAGGGGTTGTTGTGTTATGAGTGAAGAGCGGGGGAGCTGCTGAGGAGGAAACTGTCGAGCTGTGAATGCCAGAGGGGCTTTGAATGGCATAAGAATTGACAGAGCCATGGCTTTTTGGAGGATTCCTTGAAGTAGACTCCGTCTCCGTGAAAGATGAAGATCCATGATGCAGTTCGGCGGATTTGCAATTCCGGTCCAATCGTCCAGACCGGTTTAACGTCGACCGATTTAAAGGAGCCATCTGATCTCCAGTCCTCGCATTATCCGAACCGATAAGAAGCAGAAACTTTCAGCAGTGTGAGCTCGCGGTGAGAGCTGCAAATGGCGATACTGTGCTCTTCTTCTTCTCCCTCCATGTTCGCTGCTCAGAGAGCCTCGCCTTCCCCAGCATTTTCTACGAAAGGTATCTTCCCGACCAAATTCCCGGGCATCTCATTCGTTGTGACGAAGCCAATCGCTGCCGTTAGCAATAGCCGCAGTTTCCAAGTTCGGTGCCAGAAGGACCTCTCCGTCGTCCCCTTTGACCAGAGGTGGATGTTTGAGGAGTCGGAGGCCGATGGACCGGTAATCCGTCCTTCCATTTCTCGTCCTTTTCTCGACGCGCTTGTATCACAGTGGTGGTGTATATTTTCTCTTACCTGTTCATGAATAGATTGATTGTTCACTTCTTAAGAAATATGTGGTAGTCATCGAACTTAGTGTTATAAGCTTGAATTTAAGGAACCTCGAGTCCTTTGGTATTGTCATCCATAATTGGATGATTGTTTGAAACTACAGTAGTGCGAGGATTGAGGAATTTACATTAAATTTTCATTTGTAATTCTAGGTTTTCATTACTAGAGAACTATTTCTCTCACGGAAGCTCCAAGAAATTCTTTTTGCAGTGTTAAAAAACTAATGTTGGGTCTGATGAAGAACTACCAATCATTTTTTCTATTCTCCAGAAATAATGCAGTCTTAGTTTCCAATATTGTGAAGCACCCCAGCAGTGACATTGATGACAAGCTACAATCTTGTCTGCCGTTGTGATCGCATAACTCATGCATCTAGATAATTAAATATTTATATCTGTTATTTGATTGTCTTATAGGACATCTGGAACAAGACATGGTACCCTAAAGCTGCAGATCATGTGAACACCGATAAGCCCTGGTATATAGTTGACGCTAATGAAAAGATCCTGGGCAGACTTGCATCAACCATTGCCATATATATCCGTGGAAAGAATCTGGCAACATATACTCCTAGTGTTGACATGGGTGCTTTTGTTATTGTGGTATGTAATTATAGCTGCAACTAATGTTCTTTTTCGATTCATCTTTGATATATGCATTGCAAATATCCTGTGAGCTGAGATTAATATTCTGTAGCTAATGGTCTTTAGATTGCAAGCAAATTCTTCATAGTGCTATGATAGTGTGCAATGATGAAAAAATGCATTTTTCCTAGAGGGTAAGTTTACTTTTTTACATCTGTCTCTCCTGAATTGTACAGGTGAATGCTGAAAAGGTTGCTGTATCTGGGAAGAAGAGGACCCAGAAGCTCTATAGAAGGCATTCAGGAAGACCAGGTGGTATGAAGGTGGAAACATTCAATCAACTCCAACAGAGAATTCCTGAGAGGATCATTGAACATGCTGTCCGTGGTATGCTGCCCAAAGGAAGGGTAAGTAGAGATTTACCATGCTCTAAGCACAACCATTTTTCTCACTGTTGAACTTTTTTTATAGCATATCTTGGCATTGTGCTATGCATAAGTTGGTTCTGTTCAAGAGTAGAATTAGGGACCTGCTTCATGGAGATAGAAATGTTCTGTGATGATGATTTCATAATGCTAGTTTTTGGGATAGTAAGAGAGTAGATATCATGCTTCTAATAAAATCTTCTGCTGCAAGAGGCTGCTGCCGAGGGAGCTGTAAACACTATTATTGATATAGATAGACCATCCTACATTAGATTGAGTACTGCCACCCTGCATATTTCTCATTGCTATCCATGGTTCTGAACTAATACAAAGGCTGCAGTTCAATAAACTTATAATATTTAATTGATCTTCATATATTGCAATGGATCATAGTAAAATAGGTGATTACCTGGTAGACATCTGATAAACATCTGTGCTTTTCTGTGGAGGCTTAAGTTCTTTTTGGTAAATTGTGAGTTGCTGCTCCCGCCAGTCCTGTGGCATATTGAGTCAAGGGTTACGTGTGTGTGATGATGATAATACTACTTGAGGTCTTAATAAATATTGGCTAGCTAGGAAGATGCTAGAAATAAACTTTTTTCTTTTGGCTTCATTTTCAGCTGGGAAGAGCATTGTTTAACCACCTGAAGGTTTACAAGGGTCCGGAACATCCCCACCAAGCCCAGAAGCCTGTGGACCTTCCCATCAGGGATAAGAGGATCCAAAAGCAAACTTAAGTTCACCTCATATCAAATGCCCATTCAGAAATCACCTTGTCATTAGCAGGATGGCATTAAAGCTGCGGTTTGACATCCTTTTGTTCTTTAACTTAGCTGTAGATGCCTTCTATTTTGATGTTGACGGTATCTTTACATTGTTTCGAGGTGCAGATGATCATGTGCTGTTGTTTGGGTGTAAGTTGTCCCCTCTTTCCACATGCTTTATTTTAGACACTATTTTTTTCAAAAATTTAAAATCAAACACATGCATGGAGAGAGCAAGTGGGGGCACCAGTCTCACTCCTCAATAATGTTATTTATGAAAGTTAAAAAAATGATGAAAATGAGAAACTATGAGTAGAAATAAATGAATAATGATAGCTTTAAAAGTAAAAAATATATGTCGAAAGAACAATATGAATTGATTATAGCAATAGATAGATTTTATATGTAGTATATATATTGTGTTCAATATATAATTGATGTAATTTATTTGATAAGATAAATTAAGATAAATAAAGACAAATTAAGTAAAAAAAAAAAAAGAAGAGAAGATTATTGATTGCCATGAAGGGCAAATAAGTATAGTGTAGGATAGAAGAAGTGAACCCATTATAGAAAAGAAAGGTTAGATGAAAGATCCAAACTTAATATGTTATATAAGTTAGGCTAGCTTTAGTCATGAAGCTGAACATGGAAGGAAAAGGATTGACTTTGGAGGCTTGGATGAGGGATGACCGAGGGGGCCCCACCAACCAGTCGGTGCTTCAGATTGGTTGGCAGTTGGGTGGAAAATGTTGACCCTCAATTCATTAAGATATGGGCTGGGTGTCCAAGTATAAACTTCATATGGAAAATTTTCAATATTATAATTCCCAAAAAAATTAACATTTTACACCATATTTTGAATTATTTGGTAAAAATGTGCAGTGTAAATTAACAATTATAGATAGGGCTGATTTTGAGAGGTTGGCCACTGCACTTCACTAGTGCCCAAAACTTCACTTTTTTTATATGGGGTCTTCCTTTGGGGGAAAAAAATGGCATCTTCTAATTTAGAGAAAGAGATAAGAGGTAGAAGGGGAGACGATAATAGAGATAATTTTATAGAGTGGTTTAATAATTTCTTTCTTGTTCTTGTATGGGTTTTATAGGTTTGATTGGTTGATTAGCGACTAGTCCAAAGTCATAATCTCCTCCTCTTTCTTTATTACATAACCTTAAGCATACTATAACACCTTATCTCCAGTCGACTGTAAGGAATGACAAAGGGGAGACCGTCGCCGACAGATACACTCGACGCGTAAGGATTACAGGGGAGAGTCGCCGCCGGCCGATAGCCACCCTGGCGGTTTAGCATGGAAACCAAGAGAAGTCAAAGGTATCGACTGCCGGTCGAGTTGACCTTTGACTATTTTTTTCTACTAACACCAGATTCGATTATTAAAAAAGGACGATTTAATTCAATCTTATCTCTTATGGGGGAACCGCTTGCCGGCCCTATTGACTGGAATTTTGGATTCTGCTGGCGGCATGACATCGCGTTCCAGTTCACTGTTTTCTTAGACTGTGTATGGGCATGGCGATGCAATGGTACTTCTCCTTAATTACTTATATGGCTGACTTGTCTAGTTATAATTTAATAATTTAGTTCGTTAAAATTATTTGTAATGATTTAACTTTATAAATTTTAATTTATTAAATTATTTAATAAAATTAATTTTGTATTGAATTCTAAATATATTAGATGAATTAAATAATTAATAATAATGTTTCGTTCGCATCTGCTGTTTCCCATGATAAAATAATAACATGATAAAAATCAAACTTCTTCCCTTCTCTCTCTAATAATATCTCTGTAGTTGCCTTCTCCATAGTACGCCCCTTGGAGACAAACCACAAACTTCTTCTCCTTCCCCTGCGCGTCTTCTGCATTTTGGTAGAGAGTTGAAGTTGCAGTGAATTCTTCAACTGGTTCTTTTCCGTGCCTCTCTGTCCAACCGTGGAAAAGACAATTCCTTCGATGCAGAGTTAGTTTTAACTTTGAGGGAAAATGAGGCATCTTCTTCATCTTCGGTTGTTCTCTACTGCGGCCGCTGCCTCTGCTGCTCTCCTTGTTTTGTGCTCTGTTTTCTCTCCGTGCCAGTCCCAAAGTTTGCCCGCAGATGAAGGTGAGTAAATCCAAAGACAGTTGCTCTGTATTTCTCCAAAAGGGTTTCACTTGGGAGAATTCAATCTTAGCTCTGTTTTAAGAGAAGTTACCATCCTCAAGGTTTTTGTTCGGGTGAAACGATCGAAGATGGCACTCCGTTTCTTTCCAGCACTTTCAACTGTGCGACAGTTTTTATTATTCTTGCTGAGTTTTAGAAATCACATTGCTGGGTACAGAGTTTCTGCAGATCTGTGACCTCAATTTCCAAGCCCAGAAACTATTTCTTAAGCACAGAGAGAGGAAGTGAGAGAGAGAGAGATAGATCTGCACATCATATCAATCTCATCATTTTCAACTTTGAGGAAAAACTCTGAAGGAATTTACTGTAAAACTTTTTTTTATTGCTTAAAAATGAATTATATCCTAACGCATTAATTATTTTCTGTATTTTAATGCAATTATTTGTCGTTTTAAGGAAATATTTTATGCATTATTTATCATTTTGGTCCTTCATAGCCTATAGAGTTACGTAGCTTAGAGAACCTATTTTTTATTTTATTGAAAAGTCCCTTTCAATCCTGCATTCATTATTTGATCCCCCCTTTTTCAATCAATTATATTTCTTCCATATGTTCTTTCTTGTCTTTAGATTACCTTTTTTTTAATATAAACGTTAACTAGCCATCTTCCGGCGTCTTGTGGTGAGGGTTGACAAGGCATTGAGGTATATCGTTATCATCTGCCCATCATGTCCAATGGATGGATTCACATTTCCTTTCCAGTTTGAATGCTTGTCATTAGATTCATATGGAATAGTTCAAAGGATGTCCAATGGCTGAAACTGTTCTTCATATAGTTCTATCAGTGAGAGTGATGTTTTGCTCTTTTTCCTCGTTGACAGTTGACGCTCTGAACACGATAGCAAAGGAGCTAAACATTACATACTGGCCGACGGTGAACTCGACTTCGTGCAGTGGAACCGCAAATGTTTTTGGCAACTTTTCCAAGAACAACCTCGTCAACAACGTCACATGCAATTGCTCATACAGTAACGGTTCTGTCTGCCACGTTACCAACATGTAAAGCCTACAAGACTGGAAGAATCAATTTCTCCTGTTTATGATTGATTTCGTATGTAACTCGACATTTTTCCGCTCTTCCTCTCTTTTGGTCTTCAATTTGTCTATTGCCTGTGCTGCAGTCAGCTCAAGGCTTTGAACTTAACTGGGGCCATACCTGAAGAATTCGGGAAGCTTGCTTTCTTGCAAGAACTGTGAGTGTTATTATTTACTAGCCAGTTCGGTTCTAACGTGATCGATAGAGGACTATTCTTGCTTCTTTAGGGCAATTTATCTTATGAATACTGAAGATCACTTGTTCCTGATGGAATTCCTTTTTCTTTCCTAACTTTTTGCAGTGATTTTACTCGCAATTACCTTAATGGAACGATCCCGACCAACTTATCTCAGATCCCATTGGTCACCCTGTGAGTAAACTTTCCTCTTCGTGCTACTCTTAAGGCGGTCGTGAATGAAAGTATGGAACTATTGTGAACTTACACTTCTGTCTTGGTATGCCTCAGTTCTCTCCTGGGGAACCGGATCAGTGGAACAATCCCAAAGGAGATTGGTGATATTGCCACTCTCCAGGCACTGTAAGTTTCTTAGCAGATTTCAGTGTTTCACATATCAGTTACAAGTTATTGTAGACTTCACGGTTGTTTTTGCTCATCTATTGCAGCGTCTTGGAAGATAATCTGCTCAGTGGGCCTCTGAATTCGAACCTCGGAAATTTGAACCAACTGAGGAGACTGTAAGTTCATGAAAGAAGAAAAATAAAAGAAGCTATGGCTAAAGACTAAATTGATGATTCAATGAAACCTATATATTACAATCTATTTCTTTGCAGCCTTCTCTCAGCAAATAATTTTACTGGAGCGATACCTGAATCATTTGGCAATCTGAAGAATCTGACTGACTTGTAAGTTACATAAATGATGATAAATATTATTTTCTTGTATATGTTTGCATCCAACACAGGAAAATTTGACATCAGAATGTGATTGCAGTCGGATAGATGGGAGTTCGTTATCAGGAAAAATACCAGAGTTTATCGGCAACTGGACAAAACTCACTAGACTGTGAGTATTGCAGGATCCCATTTCAGTTGCTACATAATATTTTATGTTTCAAGCAAAATTTAAGACTTCATGAATCTAAGCATGGGTATAATTCGTTTTCCCTTTATTTTTTTTCTGCAGTGACATGCAGGGAACAGGGATGGAGGGCCCTATTCCTTCATCCATATCTCTGTTAACAAACTTGGTGGAGCTGTGAGTATCACTTTCCTCTGCAAAATGAACTCTACTTTCGTTTTGCAGAAATATACTGGTTTAAGTCATTGATATATGTGCTTTTTCACATGTTAATTATGGTCTCAGGAGGATATCTGATTTGAATGGCTCTAGCTCATCTTTCCCAGATTTGCAGAACCTCACCAGCATGGAAGTCTTGTGAGTTCACTTGGTCGACTGCTTGTATTCGAAGTGCTCTTTCACTGTTTCCTTCTCTAGCTAATTTATACACGCTGATAGGGGCCTCTAACTCTTTCTTTCGCATCTCAGGATCCTGAGAAATTGCTTACTTACAGGTCCAATCCCAAGTTATCTTGGTGAAGTAACAGCAACAACTTTAAAAACTCTGTATGTTGATTCTATATCATCCACTTGGAATAAATTAACACAGGTCTGAGAAAGGAAGACTAACTATTTGCTATATTTTGATCAGAGATCTTAGCTTCAACAGATTGACAGGTTCAATTCCAGATTCTTTTTCAAATTTGGATGCTCTAAATTATTTGTAAGTATTATTAGCATTAACACTTTGTAATTTCTCCTTCCTGAATAATTGACTTCTGGTGGCACGGCTCACATAACTTTTATAATGTAGGTTTTTGACAAACAACTCTCTTAGTGGCACAGTGTCCAGTTGGATACTGAACAACAACCAGAACTTGTATGTTTCATTTGAACATCATCATAAGTAGTTGTGAAGTCCTATGGATTCATTTTATCTTTTCAATAGTTGTAAGAAGACTACTTACAATATTTTGTCCTTCATCAGGGATTTGTCCTATAACAATTTCACAGGCTCTTCCCCATCAAACTGCCAGCAGTCAAATGTGTAAGTTCTTCTAATAGTCTCTAGCGGCTTCTGCTGCTGCAATAGCTATAACCAAAATTGTGAAAATAGTACCATATTGAGGATCTCACAGGCATGGAACTTTAGGCCTTCCTTTCACCTTATAGGACAACCAAAAGACGTCTAGGAGCAGATATTTCCACGGGTATTTGGAAGGAAATAAGCAGAATTTGTCTGCCATTCGATGTTCTCATAAATTTGTTCTATTACTTTGCAGGAACTTGGTTTCCAGTTTCTCATCCTCTGAAAGCAACTCGTAAGTTTTCTAATCATACTTTCTTTGCTTATCCTTCCATTTTAATCTTAAAGATGCAGTTGCTTATTTCCATACCATTGCCTTAAAATCTTTGGTATAGAATCGCTTGGTGCTTGAGGAAGGATCTTCCCTGCTCTGCAAATCCCCAATGTGAGTCCATAATATAAAAAAAACTGAAGATGATCTTGTTTAGTCACCATTTCACATAATATGAATAATGATGCATATTACAATGACAAAACTGGCAGATTACTCGTTATTTATCAACTGTGGAGGGGATAAGACGGAGGTGGATGGAAATGAATATCAAGAGGATACAAGTAAAGGAGGGGCATCTAACTTCATCACTTTCGTTGAGAGGTGGGCCTACAGCAGCACTGGATATTACATGGGGAATGATAAGGCTCTCTACACTGCAAGCAGCCAGTACTCTCTCAATGGGAATGGCTCGGCCTTGTACCAAACTGCTCGACTCGCCCCTATCTCGCTCAAATATTATGGGCTCTGCATGATCTCTGGGAGTTACAAAGTTCGGCTCCATTTTGCTGAAATACAGTACACGGACGATGAGACATTTAGCAGCCTCGGAAGGCGATACTTTGATGTATCTATTCAGGTCAGTGAATCATGGGAACTCCTTTCTTGTCTCCATCAGATGATTGCAGCTGCTTCATTTATAAGCCTCAGATTCTCATTAGCTATTGTGGTGATTTTTTATCACTTTCTTGCAGGGAAAGGAAGTGTTGAGCAATTTCAACATTGCGCAAGAAGCTGGTGGTGTTGGGATAGGAATATATCGAGACTTTGATAACGTGACAGTCAATGGTAACACCTTAGAGATACACTTGTACTGGTCTGGAAAAGGGACAACAGCTATTCCTGATAGGGGTGTTTACGGACCACTCATATCTGCTATTACTGTGACTCCAAGTAAGTTAGGACATAGAGATACCTATAATGATTCTCTTTGTCTAGTATGGTGTATATAGACCGTTTATTTTCTAATTTTTCTGCTTGCAGATTTCAAAGTTGGAGGAGGAAACGGACTATCTTCTGGTGCAATTGCAGGGATCGTGGTAGCCTCAGTTGTTTTCATCCTGCTGATATTGGTAGTATTATTGTATTTGACAGGTTTCATTGGCAGAAAAGAAGTGGAAGATCCAGGTTAGTTGCATAAGCACATTTAGCTTTTTTTTTCACATGACTGGTGCATTTGATTTGTGAAATTTGGTGTTTTTTGTATAGTCTGGCCTTGCAAACATTGGACAATTCTTTCATTTGGTATGGAAAAAGACCAAAAAATAGCAACTCTCGTACAAATAGGATTCCATGGATTAAGCAGCTTCCTCATTACAAATCCAGTTCATTCATAATGAATTTTGAATTTCTCCTTTTTAGAGCTACGTCATGTAGATCTACAGACAGGCCGCTTTACTTTAAGACAAATAAAAGCTGCTACTGGAAACTTCGATGTCAATAACAAGATCGGAGAAGGAGGATTCGGACCAGTTTACAAGGTAAAATGCTTCAAAATTGTACATGAAATGTTCAAAAAAGTATCAGGTTATATTGAAGCATGATGCAAGAAAAATGGAATTTTTCTCAATTTCAGGGTAAACTGTCAGATGGGACTGTGATAGCCGTGAAGCAGCTCTCTTCCAAATCAAAGCAAGGAAACCGAGAATTCGTAACTGAGATAGGGATGATCTCTGCATTGCAGCACCCGAATCTTGTGAAGCTCTATGGATGCTGTATAGAAGGAAACCAGTTGCTGCTGGTTTATGAATACTTAGAAAATAACTCCCTTGCCCGTGCACTTTTCGGTAAACATCTGACTAGGCAAACTTCATTAGTCTTATTTTAAGATCTACTTACTGAACCTTCTTTCTTGGTCATTCCCCCCTACCAGGGCGAGAGGAGCAAAGGCTTAATTTGGACTGGACAACAAGGAAAAAAATATGCATAGGAATTGCCAAGGGATTGACGTATCTTCATGAGGAGTCAAGGCTGAAGATAGTTCACCGAGACATAAAGGCAACAAATGTGTTGCTGGACGGTGACTTAAATGCGAAGATTTCCGACTTTGGTTTAGCCAAACTAGATGAAGAGGAGAACACACATATCAGCACCAGAATAGCTGGGACTATGTGAGCTAGCAGTTCTTATGCCTCTTTCTTGGAAAACCTCATTCATTTCATATTTTCTTATCTGGTGTTGTTGATTCTTCAGAGGTTACATGGCTCCTGAATATGCGATGAGAGGTTACCTGACCCCCAAGGCAGATGTTTACAGCTTCGGCGTTGTTGCTTTGGAGATCGTCAGTGGAAAGAGCAATACGAATTATCGCCCAAAGGAGGAATTCGTTTATCTTCTCGATTGGGTTAGACAATATGATCTATACTTCCACTGCATAGATCCTGCTCCAGTTACATTTCTAGCATTGAGAAAAAAATGCTCTAAATCATTTTTTCTTCTAGAAATATTTTGCTGAAAATCAGATGCAGATAGTTCTGCTTCCATCAAAAACACATCTTTTCACATGAAATTGAACTCG
This sequence comes from Trapa incisa, assembly GCA_030064435.1. Lineage (NCBI taxonomy): Eukaryota > Viridiplantae > Streptophyta > Magnoliopsida > Myrtales > Lythraceae > Trapa > Trapa incisa. The sequence continues at coordinate 4,006,753 of CM057772.1, forward strand.
TTACCCTTGTCATTGCATGTCTGTCTTGAGGAAAATAAGATGGAAAGTAGTTATTTTTTACTCTCGTGTTGTTTCCAGGCTTATGTTCTGCAAGAGCAAGGAAATCTTCTGGAGCTTGTGGACCCAGTTCTTGGCTTGAACTACTCGGAGAAGGAAGCCCTGAGAATGCTGAACATTGCACTCCTATGCACCAACCCTTCCCCGACTCTGCGGCCCTCCATGTCTTCTGTGGTGGACATGCTCGAGGGCAAGGTTGCGATTCAGGTCCCCCTAATCAAGCGGAGCACAATGGATCCTGACCCTCGATTCCGAGCCTTTGAGGGGCTATCACACGATAGTCAAACGCATATTTCCTCATCCTCCATTGATGCTCAACAGATTCCAGGAACTATGTCTATGGACGGCCCTTGGGTTGAGTCAACTGTTTCCCTCCCAAGCACTGAAGATGATCAGAACCAGTTTCTTCCTAAATAGGAGAATTTCTCAGGCATTATAATGGGTCCTGGCATATTTGTTTAGGAAAATTAAGCGCAGAGTTAAATGCTCAAAGAAGCTGTTGGTCATATTGTGTGGAACACTGGAGTAGACTTTTCAATAGCCCCAGATATTATTATGAGTTTTTGGAATAATAATGAGTGATGTGGGAAAGTAAGGAATCCCATAATATAGGAATCCCAATATTTGAATGGTTCCTTTTTTTTTATTCCTCCATTCTATGTGTTTTTGTTAGTGTAATTAGCTACTATTCTTTTTGAAATTCATACTTGCCATATATAAATTTTTACTTGTGTATTACACACAATCTATATTTAATAAATATTTTTTCTATTAATTTTTTTTATATTATCCTAACTTTTTTGAGAATAAGTATTTTCAAGTATTCCAAATTTATTATTTTAATTCAATAACATATTTTATTTCCTACCACCAAAAATATAATTTACTTTTATTTACCTATACAACTAATCAACTATTAGTTTATTATCGAGTATTATTAGATTTAGGTCTTTATTTTTTAATTTTTGTTTGATTATCAAGTTTATGAAAGTATAATTGTCCTTATAATAAGGAATGTAGAGACAAGTTTCATGGAAATGAAATAGTGGTAAAATGTTTATTTAATTTTGGTAATAGATATAATCTTTAGTAATAGACATAATCTTACCATTATTAATACACATGAGAGAGATAATCCCCACAATCAAGAATCAATTTCTTCCACTATAGAGTTTTGTAAGTTTCCTTGTTCTCCTTATAAACAATTAAAGGCATTATAACACTTTCAAATAATAGATATTGTAGTTGATCTCCTCCACCCCTAGCATGTATCATTTCCAATCCCCAGCTATAAATCCAACCCCTACAAAGTTATATTTGTTCTCAAAAAAATCATAATAGTTTAATTTAATTACATTCTATGAGTGGGTCCAACTAGAGGACTCTTATCACTTCTTTGCACCTCTTAAAACATGTTTATTTTTTAAATAGTAAGTATTTATATTTATTCATCATACACAAAATTTCTCCTATTACTATTTTTTCCTTTAATACTAACCCTCAAACAAACTTTTGCTTATTTTTTTCTAGATTCTCCCACTAATAATCTCTATTATTTATATCCAACACCTTAGCTTTTATACACGAGAGTAATAATACTCACAAAGTGAGTAACTCTTTAGATTAATATTCAACCCACAAACAATATACAACTTTAACCTTACCCAAATGTATTCGTAGTCTCCACTTTTAATATTTAGGAATGAAATAATTATCATAATTATTAATATTTCTAACTCTCAAGTTAAAACTACTATTAAATAAATTTAAATATACTCTTTAAAAAAAATTTTAATTCTATTCACACGTCTTTTTTCCTATTTCCCTAACTGAATATATATGACAACTCAATAAATTCTCCCCATGCTATAGTAGTGGTTACCTTAACTAAAATAATATTAACATTATTAATACTCAAAATATAATATACACAATTTTTATGAAGGAATTTAAAACTTTTTATAAAAAATTTAATTATTGTAGGTAGAATTATTTAATCCCATGAAAAAAAATAACTTAATAGAAAATTTTTGTAGCATTTCTTTCGAGGTTATCTACCTCTATCATACTCAGCTGGATATACTTCTTTCCAAAACACTTATATGTTATAGTTTACTTAACCTTTTTGTGAGTTTTTTTAGTGTAGTTGAGCAGAATTTTTTTCCCCATTAGTTAACTACACATACATACTTAACTAGTGAAATGTTAACTAGTGAAATGTTTTCTATTTAATACACTTGACACGTACAATTTTAAACAGTGGGAACAATGTTCTTGAGTTATGTATTTTTTCTTTATACTTGTACAAATCTGAGCTATCATAATTAATAACTTATAAGTAGTGTAATATTTTTAATTTTATAAAATTATAACACTTCTCTATTTTATACAATATGAAATAGTATTCTCCACAGATATTGTCACCTTTATTTACTGACCGAGGTAAATAACTTTCACTTGTATCCAATGTGATGCAATTGTACTGAATGCCATATATTATAATTCCATCCCACCAAGAGACCAAATTCGTCTATCAATAATTACCTCATAATTTAAACATTAATGTCTTTCCTTAATATATTTAGCACATCTGTCATTTTCATCCTTTGACCATGATTCTCACTCGAGTGTCTCTATTTCATGTTTATTCGTGATTATATATTTGTCTCACACATTGATCTCCTTGGGAGCCCAATCGTTACCGGACCGTCTCCATTATTATACATCGTATATAGGTCAAGCCCTTGATTATTACATGGGTTCGACACTTTATTAGTCAACCACATTCATAATCCTTTTCGGAGATAATATCATGATTACCCATGTATCGCTCTTAGGTCCCACCTCTGATTCTACTTTCGCTTATCGGTCTTAGTTATTAACCTTTATGTTATCTTAACCCTTTACTTGCTCCCCTAAGTTCATAAGTTTTTAAATTTGACATTCCGCTCCTTTGATGATTTGTGGACCTATCTCCATTATCAAAACATGATCAGACCTTGTCTCTTTCTCTGAGTCAAGTCAGGAGTCCAATTTATCATAGGATCAAAGATGTTAGCTTCAACAGATTGACAAGTTCGGTTCTAGATTCTTTTTCAAATTTGGATGCTCTAAATTATTTGTAAGTATTATTAGCATTAAAACTTTGTAATTTATCCTTCCTGGATAATTGACTTGCGGCACGACTCGCATAACTTTTATAAGTTAGGTTTTTGACAAACAACCCTCTTAGTGGCACAGTGTCCAGTTGGATACTGAACAACAACCAGAACTTGTATGTTTCATTTGAACATCATCATAAGTAGTTGTGAAGTCCTATAGATTCATTTTATCTTTTCAATAGTTGTAAGAAGACTACTTACAATATTTTTTCCTTCATCAGGGATTTGTCCTATAACAATTTCACAGGCCCTTCCCCATCAAACTGTCAGTAGTCAGATGTGTAAGTTCTTCTAATAGTCTCTAGCGGCTTCTTCTGCTGCAATAGCTATAACAAAAATTGTGAAAATAGTACCATATTGAGGATCTCACAAGCATGGAACTTTAGGCATTCCTTTCACCGTATAGGACAACCAAAAGACTTCTAGGAGCAGATATTTCCATGGATATTTAGAAGGAAATAAGTAAAATTTGTCTGCCATTGGATGTTCTCATAAATTTGTTCAATTACTTTGCAGGAACTTGGTTTCCAGTTTCTCATCCTCTGAAAGCAACTCGTAAGTTTTCTAATCATACTTTCTTTGCTTATCCTTCCATTTTAATCTTAAAGATGCAGTTGCTTATTTCCATACCATTGCCTTAAAATCTTTGGTATAGAATCGCTTGGTGCTTGAGGAAAGATCTTCCCTGCTCTGCAAATCCCCAATGTGAGTCCATAATATAAAAAAAACTGAAGATGATCCTGTTTAGTCACCATTTCACATAATATGAATAATGATGCATATTACAATGACAAAACTGGCAGATTACTCGTTATTTATCAACTGTGGAGGGGAAAAGACGGAGGTTGATGGAAATGAATATGTAGAGGATACAAGTAAAGGAGGGGCATCTAACTTAATCACTTTCGGTGAGAGGTGGGCCTACAGCAGCACTGGATATTACATGTGGAATGATAAGGCTCTCTACACTGCAAGTAGCCAGGCCTTGTACCAAACTCTCCCCTATCTTGTTTTTAAAGTCATACTTGTCATATATAAATTTTTACTTATGTATTACACAATCTATATTTAATAAATATTTTAAATTAATATTTTTTATTATTTTTTATATTATCCTAACTTTTTTTAGAATAAATATTCTCAATTTAATGTCGAAAGTATTCCAAATTTATTATTTTAATTCAATAATATATAGTATTTTCTACCACCAAAAATCTAATTTACTTTTATTTACATGTACAATTATTTCCACTATTAGTTTATTATCTATTATTATTAGATTTCGGCCTTTAATTTTTAATTTTTGTTTGGCTATGGAGTTTATGGATGCATAACTGTCCTTAAATTATAAGGACACTAGAGACAAATTCCATATAAATGAAATGGTGGTAAAGTGTTCATTTGATTTTGATAATAAATATAATCTTAGTAATAGACATAATCTTACTGTTACTAATAAACCGTAAGAGATATACGATCCCCACAATAAAAAATCAATTTCTTCCGCGATAGAGTTTTGTAAGTCACCTTGGTCTCCTTATAAACAATTAAACACATTATAACACTTACATGCATTTAACATTTTATTGTCCATAATTTATTCAAAATTGAGAATAGTTTAGGAAATTGGAGTCCCCCTGTCATAAATGAATATTTATTTTAACTAAATATGAGATAGAAGTAAATACATTAGAGAAATTATTACTTATTTAACAATCCATTGGATAATTGAAACATAAGAATTTATTATTTGAAAATTTTGTATTACACTTCAAAACTCTAAAAAAATACAATTTTTATTATAATAAATCAATTAAAATTTTCAAAATAAATATTAATAACTTTTTAGTTAATCTAAACTTTAATCATTTTTCATCCATGATTGGAACATATATTCAATCAAATTTTATTTTTCCACTTTCAAAGTATATAGACATTGTAGTTAATTTCCTGCCATTTCCAATTCCTAGTTATAAATCCAAGACCTACAAAGTTAGATTTGTTCCGAAAAAAACTACTAAAGTTTAATTAATTACATCCTAAGAGTGGGTCCAACTAGAGCACCCTTACCACTTCTTTGCACCTCTTAAAATATGTTTATTTTTCACTATTTATTCTTCGCACACAAAATTTCTCCTATTACTATTTTTATCTTTTGCACCATCTCTCAAACAATTCTTTTTTTTTTTTTATATTCCATCACTAAGTATTTAATCTCTATTATTTCTTTGGCATTAATATTCAACCCACAAATAACATACCACTTTAACCTTATCCAAATGCATTCACATAACAAATCATCTCCTATTTCAATATCCCCACAAATAAAACAATTATTACAATCACTAATATTCCTTACTCTCAAGTTAAAACTAACATTAAATAAATTCAAATATACTCTTTATAGAAAATTCCTACTTCTATACAACATATTATGTCACGTTTCGTTTCAATCTTTTAGATCGGATTTATATGTCAACCCACCAAATTCTCCTAACACTATCATAGTGATTACTTTAACTAAACTAGTACTATTACGATTAAAACTTAAAATATAAAATACACACAATTTTTACAGTGTAATTTAAAACTTTTTACAAAAAAATCTAATTCTTATTAGTAGAATTATTTAACCTTGTGAAAAGAAATAACTTATTTAATGAAAAATTTCTGTAGTATTTCTTTCGAGGATCTTTACCTCAATCACCGACTCTACTGGATCTACTTCTCGATGCACGAGATTTTACTCTCGTCGTTCGCTCTTCCTTTACACCTAAAAAAATATAGTGAGGAGGGGTAAGTCAATGTTTAATGAGTGAGAGGCTACTCATCATCATAATTTGATGTCACATCTACTCAAAACTGTTATAAGGTTGTTTCATTTATTTTTTTAGTATCTTTCATTAAAACTATTTTGGGGTATGCACCCTATTCAATTATCTTTCCAAAACACTTATATAGTCCTCTTGTGATACTTTTGTGTAGTTGGAACCTCCTTTCCCCATTAGCTAACTCGGTGGTCTCCGCTTATCATTTTGTTTTTAATTTTAACGAATTATATATATGTCATTTCTAATTTTAGAGAATTTCACTATCTTATTTGTTTGTATTTATCATCATCGAACCACCTCTACATACGAGGTTCATAAGGGTATTCCACCCCTCATGCCATGATTTCACAATTCAGGCCTATTTCTAAAAAAGAGTTGTATCTCTCACGGGAACAAGTTCACTAGTACAAATAATTTAATTAGAACATAAAGCAAAACATACATATATTTCACTTTTCATTTCCCGATCTTCAAGTGCCACCATTATTTCACATCCCGCACAAACAAAAATAATTCTCACACTTCTATCCTCTCGTTAAAATGTATCATCACCCTTGTTTCCTGACCGAATATACAAATGACTTTCCCTTGTATCAAATCTGATGCAATTGTACTGCATGAATACAATATATCATAATTCATTATGGATGGCTCATTATCAGCCCAATTAGTCTATCGATAATTATCTTATGAGGTAGGCGTTCATGCCTTGCCTCAAGATATTCAGCACATATGTCATTTTCATCATTGGAGCATGGTACTTACTCGACTGTCTCCATTTCATGTTCATTTGTGGTTATATCCTCGTCGCACACATTGATCTCCTTGGGAGCCTGGTCCTCACCGGACCATCTTCCTTATATGATACATCGTATATGGGTCAAGCCCTTGGTTCTTTCATGGGGTTTAAGGCTTTACTAATCGACCCCATGTGCAACCCTCTTTGGGGATCATCTGGTGATTCCCCATGAATCGCTCTTAGGTCTCATCTCTGGTCCTCCTTTCGGTTATTAGTCTTAGCTCTTAACCTTATGTTATCTTAGACCTTCACTTGGTCCCCTAATTTTGTGATTTTTTAAACCTAACGAGCATTACGCTCCCTTGATCGACTTGTGGACCTATATCCCTTATCAAAATATGAGCATGGATTTATTTCCTCAATATGAACTTTGTCTCTTTTTCTAAGGCAAGTCATGAGTCCATTTTATTATAGGGTCGTCTCCTATAGTTATGAAGGCTCTAGGTGCCCCTTTTTACTTATGGCATTGTAAGGGTCGGGATCTAATCTCTCATTGACCCTTAATTCATACCCGACCTTATTTCACGGTTCTTGGTTCATTCTTTCCATCCGATCGGACTATGTCTTTAATTTTTGGAAAATATTTAGGTGTTGGCTTTTATGGGCTTTCCAAAAATATTTTTCCAGAATATCATATCAGTATTTGATACAAATGCAAGTGCAACATCCCTCCAATCATATGCTGTTACACCCCGACCCGGTTTGGTCGGAGTCCGTGATCAACCCGCCACCCTTCCTTGCACCATTCAGGTACATCTACTCAAATGAGGCAAGGAAGGTGAAGGCGTGTCCACATTCGAACCCTTACTTAAGTTGGGGGTAGGAAGCGTACCTTGAGGGCTTGAGCATATCTGGAACTTCTTGTCGGGGTAATGTCCTGCAAAGGGGTTAAGGGAGGGGGTGAGCTTGATAACTCAATGAGGGAAAGCTTACCATAACGGTTTACTTGAATTTATCTTATATTTATTTCCGTTTCACACATTCACAGAATCAACAACCACACTCCTATCATAGGAGGGATCACACGCTCGCAGAACGGTTCTCGACCGTGCCACTTGTGGACCGAAGCGCCTTTACCATCCATCCTGATAGAGGGATGCTGCCTCTACCCGGAGTTTGTGTGGATATCAGTAGTCCGACCCCAAACTCGAATTCTTCCACCATGTCCACTCAAGGGACAATACCTCATTCCCCCTACTGCCTCGGTCTACGTGCACAGGAAGCCCTCAGCTTCACGATCTACTGAACGACGATACTACCCTTATGCTCCCTGGGTCATCCAGCAGTCCTTGGGTCCCATCACTACCTCATGCCAAGTGTCCTGATGGTTCGAACCTCATGGTGCATGCACAATCAATAAGTTTTTAAGTTATAACCATTATCTTTGGCCCTCTTGCACAACAGTCTGTCAGCTTGGCTTCGACCCTACCACGCGTACTGGCCCAACAGGTTCGACGACTCAACTTCGGTAGAGCAGTGGTTCGGCCCAACAAGCTCAACAACTTAGCTTGGCTCGATGAGTATCACACATGTCATGCCCCGACCCGGTTTGGTAGGATCCCTGTGATCAACCCGCCACTCTCCCGGTTTATTAAAGGGTTTCCCCTTATTATGAACCGTAAAGAGTAAGGCGTCCTTTAACCTACACCTTTTTCCTGGGATAACATAATCAAAACTACATGAAATTTAAAATTGTACATACCTGTCTTACAGGCATCTTAGTTGACGGTCTTTAAGGGGAGGCTTTCCAAGATTTCCTGAAAGGGATATAAGGGAGGGGATGAATACGACTACTCAGTGAATGGGTTTTTAAAAACTTTTGACTTTTAAGAAAAATATTTATATGGAGTGTGCTAGACTCCTTTATTTTCAAAAATCCCTTCATTTAAAAATTTGAGTTTTTCCATTATTTCTTAGTTACCACGGTGTGTCATCACCCAACACACATCCTTCATCATGAAGGTTACACACATTCGCAAGTCAGTATCATTACTGAACCCGCTAGTGGCTTCGGAGCGACCTTTCCTGCCACCCGGATAGAAGTACGACCACTTCTACCCTGGCAATGAGTGGATGTACGTGACATCCGACCCACAATCCCGAAATCACTTCTTCATGTCCGTATGAGGACAGAGACCTCATCCTGTCCCCACCCCGGTCTCATGCGCTTCGTGCTACTCCAAATTTCGCACAGACACCTGGAATGACGAACTGCCCTTATAGCCACCAGGTCGTCCAGTGCCCTTAGGATGCATCACTACCCCTCATGGGCGTCTTGATGATCCCGTACTCACAGTGCATGCACAAACAATGTTTTCTTATATTGCCATGTAATCTGTGGTGCCATTAGTCCAACAGCCCCAACTCTCAACTCAACCTGCAGCTGTTTGTCTTTACTAGTCCGTCGACCTGTCATGTCGCACTGCCGCTAGTTGACTGAGCATGTCGGTCCTATCTTGGTACCATGGCCAAACAATTCACTTATTAAGTTTTATGGCACATATATCATGTTCGTTTATGAGCTCCTGCTCGTGCCAACTGGCCTTGGGCCCATTGTACGAGATTTTCAAAATCGGGCATTTAGCCCCCAAGTTCCAAAACCGAAGCCCCTGACCTATCAGAGCTATTCGAGCTCTCGTCGAGAAGTTCTCCCAAATTGTTTAAGCATTGGCACACAGTCAGGGGAGAGATCTTCCGACAAAAATAGGTTTTTACTATCCATCATACCGACCGGTATAAGGACATCTCCGTTCATAACCAATGAACGGGTTTTCAACTTCCTTCGAGGAAGTCTCATCATACCGACCGGGTATGATCTACTTACAACCAGTAAGTAGTTTTTCCGCATAACTTTCACATCACTTTCTCTAAGTAGTGATGATTAAAATACCACTAAACAGTGGATTTTTATATCGAGGCACTTATCATCCCCAACTGGGTATGATATATAATCCCACTCACAACCGGTAAGTGGTTTTTAACTTTAAACTGTGCTCATCATCCCAACTAGGTATGATGTGAATAACCCACTCACCCGTTAATGCCGTGATTTCCACTAGACTGGTTCTTTGTATTCACGCGAGCTTGTCCTTGCTGGCGTTCCTGGTATTTAACGTTCTGGTGAAGGCACGACAGTCCGAGCTTTCGATCTAGGCAGATAGGTCTCATCCTGAGGTTCATCCTAAAATCAAGTATTGTATCAATTGATGCGAAATTGGATTAGAATTTCGTGATTGAAATTCGGTCGATTCTCTCTCTAGCACCGATCAAAAATTATAAAGGGGAGCCGAATTGGCTTACCTTTCGGTCCTACTTCGGTCGTGGAAAGGCTGAGGAAATGTTGGGAGGGCTTAGTTTAGCCTGAGGAGGGCTTGAAATGGCCGATTCCAGCTTGGCTGAAATAGGGCAACTTCGGTCCACCGGAGTTGCTTCACTATTCCATCATGTCGGCGCTTCTCCAACGGTTCTCGGATTGACTGGAGTTTGCTATCAGATAACTTGTTCTCCCCGATTCTAAAGAGCCCAACTTTTGTTCAAGTCAAAGCTCTGGTTCGAGCTTTACTAGGAAATGGAGCAGTAGAGAGAGAGAAGTGTTCAGGTGTGAGGAGAATGAAATGGGGATGACCTCTTTATATAGTCGTAAAACCCGTGTATTAAATGGGCGAGATTTATTACTAGTATTAATTTCGGTAATAAATTATTGGTATTAATTCCAATAATTTAATTTAGGTATTAAATTATTGGTATTAATTTTAATAATTAAATATATATTAATTGATGGCTATTTATGATAAGTCGTACGTTTGTATAAAAATTTTTAACCGAAATTTCAGGTTATAAAAAATCACACTTCCCAAGAGGTCACCCATCCTCACACTACTATAAGGTAAGCACACTTAACTTTGAAGTTCTTATGTAATCTAGTTCACTTGAACCAATTTGGTTTTTATTTTTTATTTTGTCTTAAATTTCTTTTCCAATATTGAATAAATTCTTTGGATCAACCGAAAATTGTAAATTTTCATATTGCTTATTTCCAAATGTAAACCGGTTTGGTTTTTCTTATTCGGTTTGACCAGTTCTTTTCCCGGTTTTCCTTAACTCAAATGTGAGGGGTTTACAACACAAGTTCCCATTATTCAAGTATTTTAGCCTCATGTATCACATGTCTATTTTGGACGGATCCATGCCCGTATCCACCAGCCTTGGGCCCACTAGCATCTCGAGCATAAGCGCGAAATTAGCTCCCAAATATTTTAAGTAGAGTCACCTAGTCAGGGGAGGCTAATTTCGAGAAAACAAATTTTCAAATCTTAACCTGTCATTCCAACCGGAATGGACGTTATAACGGTTCCCACTCACCCGGTGATTTTGGCGTGGTCGCACCGACGGAATCTAGCCTCGCAGTTCCTCTTCTGGAAGTAGGTGCTCAAATAGTCAGTCCCTACATGTCACGGATGTCATTCTTGGCATATTTGTGTATAAGCCTTCATATTTGGCCTTAATTGCACTTTAGTCCCCCGAGGTTTGTGCGTTCATCTTTTCCTTTTAAATTACCGTTTTTTTTCTTAATCCGACCCCCAAATTTTCTAATTATCCCTTCGGCTCCTTAATTTTATCAACATTGCCCCTAGTTTCCTTAAATTTTCTAAAACTGTCATTTAGCCCCAAATTTTTAAAAATTACAATTTGACCCCCAACTTTTCAAATTTTACAAATTGGTCCTCCATTTGATCCAATTTGTCCAACGGACCCTCAATTAGAAGGGAATTACATAAAAAAAACCCTTAATTTTGTCAAATCGCCACTTGGTCTCCAATTTTTAAAAAATTCTCAATTTGCCCAAACTTGTCAAAAATTGCATTTTGGTCCCCCAACTTTTCAAAATTTCTATTTTGCCCCAAATTTGTCCAATTTGCCCAATTGACCCTCAATTGGGGGTGAATTTCATGAAAATACCCTCAATTTTGTGAAATTATGGTTCAGCCCTCCAATTTTTAAAAATTGCACAAAAGTCCCCCAAAATCCCCAAATTGGCCTCCACCTTCTTCCCTAATTTGAGCATATGACACTTCGGATCTTACCTTGTCCAATTGGCGGCCTGTAAGTCCTTGTTTTTTTCAATTCTTGCTTCTAATCACCTCCTACAGCTCCCCTCAATAATCCTGCACTTCGAATTTCATAATTTGGCTAAGTTTCGTGACTTGTCGGAGATTTGCCGGAAAAGTTATAGTAGAGAGAGAAAGCTTGCATTTCTTACCGGAGGAGAGGCGGTGGCTGGAGCTTTGTGGTAGGGGCGGCTAGAGCTAGTTAAGGGGAAACTAGTAGGATTGAGTTCTGCTGCAATTCGTTGCTACATTGCGGAAATTTGAAGAGAGAAGTTTCGTTGGTGCAGCTCTGAAATTCCAATGAGGGGAGGCGAAATTGAGCTTAATAGGGCCTGTAGGGGTGTTGGGGAGGACCTTAAGTGGTTAGTGGTGGCCAAGGTGGGCAGTGCAAGGGACAGTTGGGGCAAGGTGGTGTTGGGCAGGAGCTCGCTGCTTCGAACTCTGAAGTAGCTTCACTATGTGATCTCCCTCGTACCTCCCTGAGTGCTCCCTAGTTGTTTTGAGGAGGTTTGGAGCTAGAGGATTCTTCCCCGATTCCAATGCCACCCTTCGGAGCTCCTTTGGTGGAGGTTTTGCCCATCGTCGGAGCTCTGGTTTGAAGGTTGCCGGAAAACTCACTCTTCTTCTTCTTCGATCGATTGTGGGATGTTGAGAACGAATGAGTGGGTGCCCTTTATATAGGGAGGTCGGCAAATGCTCGGGCTACCCGCCGGCGTAAAACTCGGCTTCTGATGCGGCTTCCAACGACCTAACCGGAGCAGTTTTCAAGTCGTCGGAGACTCGAGCTTTTCCGGTGACTTTCTCTCTCTTTATGCTCTTTGCCATTTCTTCTTTCTTCTTCTTCTTTCTTTTCTTCTTCTTCTTTTATTTTTCCATTTTCTCTTTCGTCCAATTGGACAGGTTTTACATATGCACAATCAAAAATTCCACTCATGTTTTCCATCCGAACTTGTTTGTTTTGACATATATATTTTTCTTTTCTCTAATTCAGTTATCCTTGCACGTATGCTCTTGTACTTTCTTTACAAGAGTGTGAGTAAAATGTTTGGGGTGAGTTCAAGTACCCCAATGATCCTTATAAACGGTATATCATAATTTCTCTCGTAAATTACGGTTTTGTTACTCGTGCTCGGTTTACTCGACTCACTTGTCGAACAACCATTATTTTTTTACGCTAGACTTTTTCAAGTTTTTTTACTTGGGTTATCAAGTTTATTTATGTTTCATTCAAAAATACGTGAGGACATTCCTAGATCTCATTTTTTTTACTATTTATAAAATAGCCCCAATTTAGGTAAAATTACCATTTTACCACAATTCTTTAACACTTATCTTTTCGCGACCTTAAACTTCCCAAATTTTCCATTTGGGCCCTCAAGTTTTCCTTGAGTCCTATTCTGGTTCTTAATATGCCTTAGAGCGTTTTAAAGCTCTATTTCTTCTAAATTATTGAATGATCCCTAAGTTTGGGCAAAATTACCATTTGCCCCTTTTTCTTTACAATTTAAACCTCCAAACTCATTTGTCCCTCATTTTTCTCATTTGGTTCTCTAAACTTTTTTAAATTATGTTTAGGCCATTGTATTACCTAAAAGTCATATTTTGGCCACACAAATGTCCTTATTTGTACTTTAGTTCTTTACTTTCATTTTATTATAATTAGGTCCCTAGGCATTCCAAAGTATGACAACCTAATCTCCAAACTTTACCAGACTTTTCAATTGGCCCCAAAACTTTATTTAGCCTACTAAGAAGACCCCACATAAAGCTTATTCACTTTTGGATACTCTAACTTTTACTTATTTATAGTTTAGTCACTGACCTTTGGTCTCTCACCTCCCTCTAGGCCATTGTGAACTCTGTTCAGCTGGGGTTGGCTGAAATAGTAACAATTGGAATTGATCAGAAACTGAAAATCAAACGAACAATAATCGGGTCAAGGCTGGGAACTCACCGGAGACGACACTTCAGTCATCGAGATTCATGTGATTCGAAAGCCGACTCTCGAGTGAGTTTGTGGCCACTTGAATCACTTTAATTAGTGGTATGAAGCCCATACAATGCCCATTTTAGTCACATCGGACACTTCAACCAAAAACTAAAACTTGAAATATTTACTCAAATCGAGTAAGATTATGGCTATGGTGAATAACCTATACTTATCCATACTTTAAAAGGTATACAAGAGGTTTCAAGCTCTCTACCCTCTATTCTCGGGTTTCCGTTTCGGGTTCAATAATGATTTTTTTAGTTTAAGCGGGCTTAACCCTATATCAAAAATTTTTGGCGTTATACATTGAATACTCCATATACTTGTAGGTATACTAGAGGAGGAGGAATATATATGGTTTGTTAAGGAGAACAACATATGTAGTTTTAATTATCATCTTACATTTTCTTAACTCCCAAGGTTAAATGTAACACTAAAATTTTTAAAAGTAAAATTTGAATTTAATTGCATTAGAAATCGAGAATTAATTAGTAATTTAAATTAAAAGTGAGATTTGAGATTAAATCAAATTAGAAATCAGTTCAAACTAGAATTTTAAAAATTGATCAAAATGACTTAAACTAATCCTAGAGTAATTACTTGAATTAGAATGCGAGATAATGAAATAATTTGGTTTTTTTTAGTGACTTTGTAAATGATAAAAAAGTAATTTTTGACCCCAAATAATAGGAAATGAGTAAAAGGATTTTTAAACGATTTATTGTATAAATAATTAATCGAATTAAAAATAAAACGATCAAAAAAATATTAAAATTAGTTCTAATAAAATAGTTATAAATTAGCTAATTATTACGTAAACCAGTCAAATAGGGTTAATAAATCCGAACAGAACGCCCACACACACGTAATCTTACTCATGTGACTGGTGATTCATTCTCATTCAACTATTTTTTTGTCATTTCATACAACAATAACTATTATTGAGTTCTAACTATCGCTGTACATACCATTAAGATGAATTAAAATTTTATATTCCGATAAAAAAAGCAGAAATAAATCTTCCCGCAACCTTACCACCATCGAAACTTTTGACTTCAAATTCTCAGTTGCTAAATCATCAAATAATTTAATTTTTGTCTAAAAATAATGTTAAGTGACCTTTTTTGAGTTAAAATTACGTGTATATTGGTACATAGTGCTAGAAATGAGGTTAAATCACTTGGATTGACTGATGAAAAATTCAATACTCAGGTGAATTATATGACGTGCGGGCTGATACGCGTGCTATTATTCTGGTCATGTGCATTTGATTGCCTACTGGAAATCTGACTTTGCCTGCTCGATCGCGTACGTCTTGGATTCAACTTGTTCACGTGATTTGCTATTTGATTTTCGTACCTAGGCTGATCCTAATGCGTACGGGCTTGATCCTGAGTTAGCTCCTGTCATGCAGTTTCATAATATATCTGGATTATTGGGCGTATTGTCTAGTGGTGTACAGAGACGAATTACCATGCGTGTTTGAGGTTAGTATGCACCTACAAACAAATGGTAGCAAATATATTAAAAATATATTTAAAAATTAAATAAAATACAGAAATAGGTTTGGTTTATAATTTTAGAATTGTTAAATTATATACAAATTATTACTTTTAAAAAAATATGAGTAAAAAAACTTATATATTAATAATATTTTCTCAAATTTTATTATAGCAAGTGTATCGGTACCCATACTTAAATCAGGATAGTAATTTTTTTCTAATAAAAAATATTAAAATAAATATTGATTTTGATAATATTATACCAAATTAAATAAAATATATTAATGTTGTAGTTTTTTAATATTGAAATATTTTAATACTTAAAATTAATTAATTTTAAATAAAAATAGTTGTCCCATACATATTTTCAGACTGAGCACGGCAAATATTTTATACACCTTGGGTGAAAAATTGTATTTTGACACCCATCCATGATGTAGCTAATTATTTAATGTTATTTTAATTAAAATAATTAAACCCCTCCAAAAAAGTGGAGTATTGCAAAGGGTTTGGAGGGTCCTCCAAACCTCAAAAAAAAAAAAGCATTGCCAAGCTGAGGTCCTCGAAAGTAGTCAGAGATCCACTGTGCTTATTGCCCAAGTAGCAATGGTTCGTTGGTTGCCTACTCCGGAACGCGCGGCCAAATTCATCAAGAAGCTCCGAAAATGCCCGACACTTTCCACCAAGAAAGTCCAGTCCCAAGAATCCTTCGATCAACTGCAGCAGCAGCACCGAGCCATGAATTCCCTCATCAAGTTTGCTACCGAGACCCAAGCGGTTGAAGAGGAAGATGACCCAGGAAGCCCCAAGCTTCTCTCCGCCCTCATACATTCATTCGCTGCCCACAACTGTGACCCTACACCCAAAGCCTATGACTTTATCCTCAAAACTCTCTCCAGTTCTTCCCGGTTCCTCCATATACCCGCCGTCCTCTGCCACCTGGAGGCGGTGGAGAGATTCGAGACGCCAGAGTTCATCCTCGTTGACCTGATGAAGTCCCTCTGCAAAGGTGGCAGATTCCAAGAGGCAATCAATCTCTTCTGCAGCATTCCAAAGTTCAGGTGCGTCCCTTCCGTGCTCTCCCTCAATGCGCTGCTCTCATCCCTCTGTGGCACCCGAGAAGGACTCGAATTTGTTCCTGACGTTTTGTTGAAGTGCGGGCAAATGGGTATTAGGATTGGAGATTCTAGCTTGAGAATCCTAATCAAAGCTCTTTCCACAGAAGGCAGCGTTCACCGTGCTATAAATCTACTAAAATACCTAATTTCCATTGAAATGACCTTAGATGCTGGATTGTCTTCAGTAATACTATCTGCACTTTGCGGGAAGGAAGATTATAGTATTGATATTTTAGGATTTTTGGAGGAAATGGAAAAGTTGGGATTTTGTCCTGGGTTAGGGGATTATACTAATGTGATCAAGTATCTCGTGAAAATCAGCAAAGGAAATGATGCTTTGGATGTCCTGAATAGAATGAAGACTGATGGGTTTAAGCCTACCATTGCCTGTTACACGTGGGTGTTACATGGGCTTATTGAGGCCAAGGAGTATGCCAGAGCTGAAAACGTATTTGATGAATTGCTCGTGTTTGGTTTGGTTCCCAATATATATATTTACAATCTGCACATCAGTGGCCTGTGTAAGCAGAACCGCATTGAGGAAGCCATATCCATGATAGGATTTATGGAGGAGCTATGCTGCACACCTAATGAGACCTCCTACGAGATTGTATTCTTGGCATTGCACCAGGCTGGACAACTGGGTCGTGCGAGTGAGCTCTGGAAAGATATGCAGTCTAGGGGTGTTAATTTGAACTTGAATACACACCTGACTATTCCTGAAGGTTTTGTGGGTGAAGGTAGTATGAAAGAGGCCTTTTGATATGTTAGAGGAGGTTTTGGAGGACTGTGCGCGTGCTGGTTCTCCTGGAACAGATGCAATAATCTCTGGGTTGTGCGAAAGAGACTTGATCTCTAAATCACCTGAATTACTAGAGAAAGTTATTTCCAGGGGTCTTCTTTCGGGACCTGCAGCTTGGGAAGCACTTCTTGGGACATTTGAATCTCAAATCAGTTTGTCAGATAATAGTTTTCTTGAAATTGTGAATTCATAGAGAATGGATAGAGTTAACTTTCTTTGTGATGGAAAACTGGGCAGACCAATACTTCTCTCAGTGAATAAATTTACCATAAGGATACCCAAATTGTTTGGCAATCGGAAGAATCTGACTGTATTGTAAGTTAAATGATGATATGTTTTTTCTTGGATATCTTTGGCATCCAACACAGGGCAGTTTGATATCAGATGTGATTGCAGTCTGATAGATGGGTCTTATTTATCAGGAAAATTACCAGTGTTTATTGGGAACTGCTGGAAGCTTGCTAGACTGGGTATTGCAGGATAAGATTTCACTTGCTACAAATATATTTTCAAGTAAAATATGAGATGCCATTCTTTTATAAGCTAAGGTATGTTCTTTTTATTTTCTCCTTTTCTTTTTGCAGTGATATGTAGGGAGACAAGATTGAGGGGACCCTATTCCTTCATCTATATCTCTGTTAAAAAACTTGCAGGAGCTGTGTGGATCTTTCCTTTTCACATCTTTTCACTTGACACCCTTAATCTAGTTTCTGGTCAGTATCCATAACATAATTAAGGCTACAGTCATGCCATTGTTTTCGGCATTGACTTTGGGCTGCAAGCTTCCATATTCTTGCTATTATTGCTCATCACTTCCTGCTGCAAGCTGCTACACTAACATTCGAGGTAATATGGCAGATCATGAAGTCCTCCACTCACTCGAAGAAGCTGTAGGTCCAAGATTGGCTGCTTAAAAGCACACAGAAGCCTATATGTCAGCTTGGATACCAAAATTTTGCATCCATGTTTCCTAGAGGAGACTGGCAGGATGTTGTACTTGCAATCAGTGGAGGAAAGACAACAGGAAATGCCTCAGCTAATAGCATTTTATTCCCTTTGGATCTTGAGTTGTCTAACTTTCTACTCTGGACTGCAGTATATATTCCTGAGGGGCAAAACGTTTTAGCCCATAACATCAGTCAAATGAGCCCCATTTTCTAAAGCCACTGGACAACTCCCATATCTTCACATGCCCACATGGATCTCAGGCAAGATGGATGTTAAGGCGTTTTTTACTGAATAAAAAGTCTGTGCATTCATACTGATACTTAACCAGAAAATTGATCCAAGTTTTTTGGGCTTTGGAGTTGAAAGACTGCAGAGGAAATTTGGTCATTCCCTCCTTCAGGAATGAATCCCTTTTCTAAATGTAAGCTCTTCCACAACTACCCCCAACAAACATCTAGTAAATTAGACTTCCCACCCATAATACTTACCTAGTCGATAATGTGTGTGGATTAGATAGAAGTCTCCACGCGTTCTTCATAAGCGCTACTTTATTGATCATGTAAAGATCATTGAATCTCATTTGGCATTCTCTTTCAGCACCACAAGTCTACTCCCACCTACTTAAGTGCACTTTCTTCCTACACTAACCCTTTGTAGCAAAAAAATAACTTATTATATAATTTAGACTTGTAGTTAATACAATTTTGAATAAAACTTCCCTCTACGTGTACAAGTGATTTCCTTGAAATTTGATTCAATTCTCTACTCAACCGTACTCTTATTAAAGTGTAAGGTATTTCTCGTTTGATATTTTCGTTCATATCCACCATTTTAAAAAAGTGAAATAAAATCAATTCAATTATAAATTGAAATTAAAATTAAAAGTAAAAATTGAGTTAGAATTGAAAATTAAATTTGAATTTGGAAATTTTCATGTGAATTTTAAAAATTAATAAAAATTACTTATTTATTCATATTTATCTTATTGAAAATCAGATTGGAAATATATTTAAATCGAGTTAATTTAAATAAGTAACTTTTTGAATTGATCTAAAAAATGTACTGTAGTAATGTAATATCAAAGTGTAAATTAAAAATATAAGAGAATTTTAAATATATCTGACATTTTATGTAAAAGAAAATAAGAGTAATAGAATATAAGAAATAGGGACATTTGAATTTTGGGTATTGAAAGTTAAAAAAAATGAATATATATAATTGTATATGTAAATATTGGGTCAATCCTATTTTGTTTATAAGTGCTGGAGGAAACCACTCCACTCTTCTATATGCCTTCCTTATAAATAGCGTATCATATTTACTTTGTTTTTATCTTAGAATAAATGGAAGTATTCATTCAAAATACCTATATTGTTGGCAAAAAAAATGAGCTAATTAATAAAAGATCTAAAATAATTAGTAATAATTTTTTAAATATTTTTATATGAAAAATTGCATAAAGTGAAAATGGTGATATCTGTGAGTGTTGTCATCCTGCTGATATACTTGGTGGTTTCATTGGCAAAAAGGACGTTAGTTGGTTAATTAGGCACATTGAGCCTTTTTAACATCTGGTTCTTTCTAATGTCTGATATTAGATACTGGAAGTGTTTCATTTGGTATGAAAAAAGACAGAATTGTACCTTTCATACAAATTGTGTTCCATGGATCTACATACATAATAGCAGCACTTAATACAACTCTACTCTCTCCATGATGAAACTTGAATTTCCTTTTGTCTTCAGAGTTACTCTAAGGCAAATAAAAGCTGGATCCTGGCCCTTGGAGGGGCTGTCACATCGTCAAAAGCATGTTTCCTCATCATTCCTGGATACTCAAGAGGCTTCCAGGAGCATGTCTATAGATGGCCCATGGGTCGATTCCTCTTTTTCCTGAAAATGTGCTGAGGTCGAGAATAAGCTTCTCCCTGAGTAGGCCAATTCCAAAGTGATTACCCTTGAATGGTCGTGTTTTCTGTTGACTGCTTGTCTGCGTACTTGTATAGGTAGTTTAGTAAGTACAGAATGGAGATGAAGAACTTGATACTTGTATATACACTTCAACTGTACTTTGGTAAGATATGTGAAACATCAAAACTCAATCCCGCTATTTATCTGAACAGAGAAGGAAGGACGGCCAACACTACACAAGGGAGTGTCCATCCTCAACACTACTCCGGAGCTTCCAACATTCCCATTCCACTTGGACCTCCCAATCTGCATAGAGACCACCACAAGCAGGGGGACAAAACATTAGTACAAGCATATAGGAAGCATGCTATAAAAATGGAATCCATGGGAGAGAACACGGAGCAAGAGATTAATGTGAAATGAGTATACATATCTTTATATACTAGACACTTGCTAAAGAGTATCATGCAAAAAAGAAAATGGACTACTAGATTCAGAAGCCACAATGATGTAATTTTTCAAAAGGATGCAGCTAAATAAAATAGCGCATATCAATGAAATGATGATTGCAACAACAGTAAAGATACAAGAGCCAATTACTTCATTTGACAGTTTTTCTTACACCAGTTAAGTTTCCCATAATGAGCTTTCTCTGATAAAACAGGAAAAACTTACTGCTACTGAAGCAAAAGCAGAAGGATGGGCCATGAAGGCACAGCCACAGATCAGATTCAAGTCCTCCTTTATATAATGTATAAGTTCAGCATGCACTCCTGGTGTACTTCCTCCAAAAGTAGGACAAACACTGACCAACATAATTTGAGAACAACAAAAGAGAAGAAAACAGAAAATCAGAGAAATGGGCTTCAGTACTCAGACAAATGAAAGATATGCACAAAGGTTTCCATAAATAGTACAATTATCCTTCTCACCTTAACTGGAGTGCTGGCTTCAACAGGATGCCAGATCTCTGCCAGGCCAAGGATTGTTGAAGACCCAAAGAAAATGACTTGTCAGGCCACTGTAACATCGGTGTGATTCGTGCTCCCCATTTATTCTGGATAAAGAAAACATATTTTTAGATTAACATAGAAAACAAAAACATTATCAGTAAATCAATAACCAACTGAAAGAGGGAAGACCACATTTTAGAAAACCAAACAAAGAAACCCATGCTTTTCTTACTCACCTTGCAAGAAAAACTAAATCTCATTTCCCCGGGATATTGACCTTCAGCCTGAAGAAGACCCCCACAGATAGGCACAAAGGCACTAGTGGTTAGACCCTCACCAGATACATAGGTAATTTGTCCATTCGGAAACTGCAAATCCACAAATGACTGCATGTGGAAACAGGATAACAAGAAGTCAATCTTACAAAAATGTATTTGAAATATGGTTAGAAACAAGAAAGCACCATTCAACAAATGATCTTATGTAATAATCTACACAACTAGTCGTCAGATATGGAAACTTACACAAGCTAAAGGGTTGAGGCAGAGCATTGACATCAAAAGCCACCTTCGGTGCTTTGACCAAACAGCTGGACAAAGTGAGTGCATCCCATTCTGATCATCCAAAAAAGCACCAAGGATAATTTAGCATTGTTGTAATAGGAGTGACAAACTTCACATTTTATAGTAATTCCACAAAAAGATAAAAATATCAAATGACTTGGCTCTGAAATGCTTTCACCAAAATACCCAATAAAAATCATGCAGGTATTTTTCATGTATTTGTGGCTGCAAGTCCCACAGAACATAATCTTGATACATGAGTAATTTCAGGAAGAAAGATACAAGTAGTCATGATTAACAAAATTCAGACCGACAAGTAATGTAATTACTTCCTACAAACATTTGTAACATAGTTAGCTTCAAAATGTTTTTTTAAAGAGAACTTGCTGAATCCAGAAAAAATATTTCACAGGAGAAACAGAATTCCTTCATACCTTCCTATCATACCCATACCAAAGTAAATGTTGCTTGGATAAATGGACTGGCAGGAGTGTAGAGTCACGCACAAAGAGTACTGGCCCAAGTTGAAAAAGGAAAACTGAAGAATTATCACTTCCTGACGTAGAACTCCCCTGAGATGCCTCAATTCTCCAGAGATCACCTCTTGCAACCAAAGAACTTTCCACATCCCGTGTTCTACTGTCATAAGTAGAAGTCATATTAACAACTCCCTGCAACCAATTGTAAAAGAAATCTTGAGGAAACCAAGAAAGAAAGTGATAAAGTTCATCTGACATAATCTCGCTTGGCACAAATACAGTGCAAACAGAGTAAATTCTATGTGCAAAGAGCATATGCCATCTATAGGCATTATTCTTGCATATATAGACCTAATTTATCCATCAAATGAACTATAATATAATTAAAGCTTCACTTGTCTCGAGGGAAAAGTTCATTTAGAGCATTAGTAACACCTTACAAGCGAGCATATTTCAACCAACATCTTCAGAATAAGGCACTATTATTACAGGGGAACTTCCCATGCTAATACAATTAGTTTAGAAAATATTGCCAAACAAAGACTAAATTTCTGTCTCATATAAACTCAAATGCCATAATGTTTTGCTACAGCAAGAACAGTAACTCGCCAGAGGTCCAGCACATTTTAAGTGATTGCCACAATGCACTACTACAGACTTCTATTTTTGAAATCCCTTTCATATAATAGTGCATATGAGTGCAGGTAACATCATTCTCACAGCTCTCAGATGCAATACAGAAGTAAATTGATGGTAGCATGGTGTTAATATAAATAGAAATCCTTGAAAAACTTATGGTCAAATGAATTAATTCCAGCCTAATTATAAAACCTACTGAAGATGCAAAAAGGTTTGAACCCACTTTATAAACTGAAGTGTATAATATACAGTTCCAATGTGGTTTTAATTGTCTCAAGTTTGGAACTTCTTTTCCATAATGTTTCTATTCAAGGAAACCACATTTGATAAAAAGAGGTCTGTCCATAAAAAGAAAAAAAAACAATACCTTTGGCCTGCCAAGGGGCCCAGCTGCCTTGAGATTCAATTCAGAAACTTCCTCCTCTCCAGAGCCCTCAACCCCATCCTCACTGCCCACAAATCCGAATTCTCTCAACCTTTCACTCATTGCGCCAACATCCTCAGACAATCGCACACCCATATTATTCTCCCTTTTTACGCCAAAGTCAACAGGAATTGAAGCTATGGTGCTTTCATTATGTCGAAAAGGTGCATGAAATCCTCGAAAAAAATGCTGCAAGAACCCATTCAAACAGTTCCCAAAATCCACACCCACCTGCCCCAGTCTATTGCCAATGTCAAAAATGGCAGAAACACCATCATTAATCCCAGGAGGATTGAATTTCTCCGTAGCTAACTTGAAATCTGCTTTTACAAAGCTTTGTGCGGGAAATTCTATGTCAAAGAATTTGGGACTTGGCGGATTAGGCCATGAAAATGAAGGAGGTGCCATGTGAGATTGGATCAAACCCGTGAAACCCTGTGCAAGGCGGTCTGCTAAGTCCTGACCGTGACGCTGCACCTCTTCCCATGCCTCGAATGACCGCTCTACGGACATTTGGAACGGAATGAAGAAAATTTCCACCCACCCAGATAAAATGCCCCTTCCTAAGAAGTTAAGATGGATAACAAACAACTGATATCTGGAAATGAACTATTCCAATCAGACACTGTTGACTTCAACGTCTTCGGGGAAAAAATATGAAGGTCGTTCAAAAGACGAAAGACAGGGCAAACAAACTAAACGTAACAGAGATTTTAACCCTATAGTACAATCAAACTCTTCTCAAACAAATCCGGAAACAGTACGGACAACCAGGCGATCGCTGGAAATCACTCCTTCGGAGAATTTAAAACTTCCAGAAATGGAAGATACAAACTTGATCAGTGGCAGAGAAGTAGATTAACCAAAACTCTCGAAGTTGCGCATACAAGAGATTAGATAGATCACTGCGAAGCTCGCCTCCAATCGGATCAATGCATGCGTTAAACCAGCGTCCTCGGGAGTTAGATAAAGAGGATCCAGCTCAGTAGGGTTCAGAGAGGAATCTAAAACGCCGCCGATGAAGCTTCCTTAAGAAGCCGAGATTTCCGAGTCAAAACAATCAAGAGAGACCTTGACCGGAGAGAGATAAATCATAGTAGTGGAATTAGATTCCAGGATGGATAACGGGTCAAAGAAGATAGAAAGTAAGATAGCATAGAAGAGAGTTGGAGAGGAAGACGGAGGACAGAGAGAGAGGTGTATCACAGAGAGGGAGAAGGCGAGACATGGGAAAGAGGAGACGTTGGCTGATCTGGTTCAATGTTGGATGAAAAAAAAACGTAGGGGGATGGGAGGGTTATGCATAATGCGCACATGGTTTTATTGCCGCCACGTCAGATAGATTACCGCTGTGTGGCTATGCTCAAGGCGGATTTTTTTTTTGCCCGAATCAAGGCTGAATTGAGGATTTTATCAAGGTTTTGATAAGATCATGCGTCGTGGGCCGTCTGTCCCTCGGTCCAATTAAAGGCCGCAGTGGCTGAGGTTGGAGCTAAGGCAGCCTGAGCTATAACTCTGGGCCGATAGAAGCCCAATAAATTTAGCCTTCAATAATAAGAGCCATGCCCGTAAAGTACTCGAACAAGTGGAACCTGTCTCACAATGTTTTGATTTTGATAATAGCAAAGTAGATTTTTTTTTGAAGAATGAAGATACGACACATCACATCGGCATCATTATCTAATGAAAATTTAATAATTATTCAAAATAAGGAACTAATATATAATATATATTTAGACATTTTTTATTCTAATAATTTTTTAAATCCACTCCTATTTGACAAAATATATTATAAATAGATAATTTGTGTATAAAATTAACTTAGAGTTAAATTATAATTAATTGTACTGGGAGTACAAAAAAAAGTGTATTAAAATAATATTATTATTTTTTTATAATTATTAATTATATGAAATTATTAGACACTAATTTTATGTACGGCTAGATAGTAATAATGAAATAAGTGAAATTTATGATAGTTTAGTATGTAAGATACAAATTTTATTATACAAGCTGTATAGAAAATATCTCGTCGTTCTAATAATAAAAAGAATTATAAAAATTGTATGGGACTTGCAGTATATTGCTAACATAAATGATCAAAATATTATAAGTTTATATTAAGTTTATTAGTAAATTCACTTTTATCTACAACTAAAAAATACATTTTCCGTTAATGTGTTAATTTTTTAATGAAAAAGTATATTTGATATGTTTGTTGTATATATTTTATAAAATAAATCTTTAAACCTTATTAGGAATAAATTTAATAATATATTTTTTATGATTGAATATATTATAAATTTATCTAATCCAAGTTTATTTTATTTAGCTTTTAAACTTACTTATGGTAAATATTTATTTTATCAAAATTTCTTTTAAATTAATTTAGAATATTGAATCTGCCACTAAGATATTAACTCACTACACTTCAATAATTATTGTAATAATTGAAATACTTTTCAAATAGATAAAGAATTGAAAATACTCAAATATCTTTAAAATATATATTCATTATTTAATTGTGTGAGTATTTGTAAAAAAAAAATTTATTTTAGAAAATATGTGTTACACTCTTTCAAGTTTATAATAATTATATGTTAATTGTTGTATATAGGTTATCTATAGATTTGACTGAGTCGAATGTAACAAAATTATTTTAAATGAATTAAATTAAATAATTCAATATTAAATTAAATTTTTAATAGGTGCTCGAGTTCTATTGAAATTTTCCTAAATTTATAGTTTTATTCATCTCATCAAATTCACTCAAACTAACCCCTTTTATTATTTATTTTCACAAATTTAAGGTTACAGTGATAAATTCACAAATCAGTATAATTTTTCTATTGATAAGATATTTATTTATGATTCAACTCTTAATATAAAATATTTATAAAAATATTTCACAAGTATTAGGAATGTATTTCATGCCGATTAATGTTCGAATTTAGAAAAATTTAATATATTACAAAATAATTCGTTCTATCATGTAAGAGTTATATAATACCAGAATAAAACTGTAAAAAAAGTTTATCCATTTACACTTGATATTAATAAACTCACTTAACTTGATTTGTAAATAATGTATTATAATTAATGTTTGATCTCATATCTCAAATAAATGATAATCTATTTGTTCAACTTACAATAATATTTATTTGAATATAATTCGTTCTTATTATTTATTATTTGTTATGGTATAAAAGTGAGTTTTATTAATACTATTAGTATTATTATTTAACTTTTTCATATTTACTATTTATTCATTTATTACTTAATTATTACAACTTAATTTTTAAAAAAATTACATTTTACAATTTACCTCTAACTTTTTCATATTTTCAAAGTTAATCCAAACTTTTTCATATTTTCACTTGTTAAATAAAATTTTAAATATCTTATTTTGGTACTTAAATTGTTCTTATTTATATTTTAACCATAAGTTTTTTTCACCTTATTTATAAGTTCTTCAACTCTCATTAATTCCATTTTAATCCTTACACTTTTCCAAAATACAAAATAATTTTTAAATTTACTCCACATTACATTTTGTCATTTATCTTTCAAACTCTTATTAGCTTGGCTTATAAGTTTTAAAATTAATTATAATTAATTTCATTAATCTCACTCTAGCACCTACAATCCCATTTGAGACTTTAAACAATCTATTAAAATTATTTTTTAACCCAGTTTCCTATTTAGTTAGAAATAGAGCATTTTAAAAAAAATAGGAAGAAAACTCACTTATAAGAAGAGTTGGTGAAGAAGAGATCAGAGTTAAATTCATGTTCTATGATGGGTTCTCGTTTAAAAAACAAATTTAAAACAAAGTAATTATGATTGAGGACATAAATGCTTACCAACCCAAGGTAATGATGGTGTGAGAGGCTGAAAAGTTCCTTGATGAGCTTTTCATATAAGATTTACGTCCTGTGGGAGCTCGGGCCACAAAGGAAAATATGCTGTGTTTTGCACCCGTTACAGGAGACAAAGTCTCCGGTCATCGGTCCAAAATCTGCCGAGGTCCAAGAGGTCAGAATATGAGGTTAATATACAGTAAATTAAATTGAAATCACAATATATTACAAGTTAATATACATAATTACAAACGAAAATTATTAATAAACATTAGTCCGTCCTAACTTGTATTACTAATTTACCAAAACATAAATACATTTAAGTAAAATCACTGGTATTATTAAGGTACAAAACATTTGTAAATACAAATAATTATAAACAAGTTTTAACAATATTAATAATGAAGAAAAAATATTAAATTCGAATTTATTATTATTAACCGTACAATATAATAAGAATTATATACTATTAATATATAATTTTATCGAGGTATTATAAATTTATAAATTTGAAAATATTTTATTATTTATAAGTTAGTTTAAAGTAAAAATTAGTATCATATGTAAATAATACTTTTTAATATTAAAGTTAATGTAATTACATCCGTATCTAATTTTATATTAAAAATTCGACTTGTGCTATAAATGAATAAGTAGGAAAAATAATTAAATCGAGATTATTATTTTTAATAGTACGAAATAAGAATAATAATACTTAATTAATATAAAGTTATTGAGGTATTTTAGTTTATAAGTTTGAAAATATTTTATTATTTAAAAATTATAAATTTTAAAGTTGGATAATTTAGATAATTTTTAATTGAATAATAATTTTTCTATATATTTTAAATAATTTTATCTACTAAATTTCAAAAAATTAAATAAACTATTTCCCTATCTATTTAGTACTAATGAAGTGAAATACAAAATTATAGATAATATCACTGTAACTCATCGCATTTGGCATACCATACAGTTGGATATTCCTTCCCGCTTCTCTATGGCAAAAACAGTAAAATTGTTCGCCTACTTCGATATCAAAGTGTAATTAATTACCAGTGAAAGACTAAAAATGGTGGTCATTGAAGTCAAACAAAGATAAGAGAGCATCTATTCCTTACCGTACACCCTTGCGGGAGGGACAAGAACAGTGATATTGGTCTTGAATTTCAGTCCGTAGTTTGACCGAGTATTCCAATTGAGTACGACAAAAGAACAGACATGAATTAGAATCTGAATTAAAGAGGTAAGCGACAAAAGGAATGTGACCCTCTAACTTTTCTGGTGATTGAACCAAACGTTACGTTACGCCCAATCCTAGTCGTCCCATCTGCAGAAAAGCTAGCAAATAAACTGCTCCAATGGCCAAGAAATGTAAATAAAATAAAACTTCTCCAATGGCCTTGGTCGAGATGAAAACGAACCATGTCTGAAATTATACACTCCGCATGCAAATTATTCCATCACAAGGCGATCGTAAAAACTCCTTCTCATGGTTTGATATGTTCGTTTCTTTCGTAGCATTTATCTGACGGTACAGTAAGTATGCTGCATTACAGAAGTTTCTTCTGTACTGGAGCAGAGAAGGCAAAAGTATCTGCAGAAACTTGCAGAGCATGCAAGGTATCTATCATATTCATAAGTACGGCCTCGACCGAAAATTCAAGAACATCAAGTTAGTAACCGATAAAATGATGTATATGACACTATCTATGAGAGAGGGCAATTAATACAGTGTTACAAGGCAGCCCCTGTAGTATAATAAATATATAATCCATCAATCAAACGCCAAGTCTTTTTATCCTCTGCTACCGATATTAAACAAGAACGGAAATATCACACCGTTCTTGAGGCTGAGCCGGAGATAGCGCCGCCAGTTGAGGCCCTTCTTCCGTTGCTTCGTCCTCTTGGATTTGGTGGTGGATGATGACGAGACCTTCTCGCGCAGGTTTCTGGGCGAAGAGTACCCGATGAAGGCGGTTCTTTGGAGAGGGGGCGACCAGAGGCTACTCTGCTCATAATTGAAGTCAAACTGCGAGGCATCGAAGAACTTGCCCAGAAGCCTGTCGGATACGGACTTGGGCACTATTTGGATGCTCGAATCTGGTGGCAGCAGTGCCGTGATAGTGGTGGTAGGCTCCTTGGATGATGATGGTGGTGGTGCTGGAGAAGATGAACTCTCAGACATATTAGAAGAAGATGAAGAGACTGATAATAGGAGATGTGAAGTCATTCCAAAGGAATAAAATATCATGTTAAAGAGAGGAAGTGTCTTTTTTTTTGTCTTCATTTTTTATCTCATTCTTTTGTCTCGATTGTTGAAGCCATTTGATGGGGGCTTCATATGGGCCGAAACCTTCTACGTTTAGGCCCATATAAGTTTTCCGGTGGAATATTGTGATTTGAACTTAGATGTCTTATTGTGCAAAAAAAAAAAAAAACTTGGATCTCTGCCATGGAAGTAAGGCTAAAGACTTGAATGAATTTTGAAAGAGTTGAAGAGGAGGAGAATTGATTGAATAACTGATAATAAGTTAATAAAATATAATAAATTATTATATTATTTTAAATTTAACTTAAATAGATTGTTAAATAATACTATATTTATAATATATATATATAATTGAAATAAATTAAATTATACATGTACGATACAAAATATATAATCAAGAAATTCATTGTATATAATAATATTTATATATAAATATCGTATAATAATTATTTTAAATATATATATACATGATAAATTATATTATATACCTGTATAATACATAATTAAATTATATATGTATGATTCAATGGTCTCCTGATCCTGATGGATGCACGCATAGGTCAAAATTACACGTTAGCTTTGTCTCCCAACAAATTCAGTACTGTAGATCGGCGAAAGTGGTGATTATAAAATGATATACTAGGCAATGAAATAGTTTTGAAAAGTGAAGGGGGTATAATCTAATTTTTAAAAACTCCTATGACAAGATTAACTATTAATAAAAAATAAATAAATTTCGTAAATAAGTTTTAATTTAATAGATTAATAAAAATTTCATAATTTAATAATATTTACTAAAACTAATAAGTTGAATTTAGTTCGTATAAATATAAATGTATTAAATAAAAATAATATTACGTATGATTGTAATAGCGCGAAACTAAATAGAGTTGCGTATGGAGTATTGTTAATTTTGAGTGCAATTAGATAATAAAGTTAGCATAAGTTTAGTTATTTTATTACGGTATATTATAAATTTTATATAATTTTGTACACACTCGTCAATAAATAGTGAACAGAATAATGAATGAGGTTTATGGTTAGAAAATCTGAATGAAATACTATCAAAACGTAAATATCTATTAAATATAATTAAAATAAATTATAAAAATATAATTAATAGCATGAAATTATAAAAAGAATGATTTAAGTGAAGATGTAATTCAAATGTCAATTATGGCAATAATAAAAATAATAAAATTTGCTATGACAGAGGGGAATTTTAAAAACCTCATTAAAGAATTAAAAAATTGCAAATAATATGATTATGATAAATTCAACTCCATGGATATTTTGCCCAAAATTAATCTAAATTAATTTAAACATGGACAAAAATTTACAACGTTAAGCTAAATTAATCAAATTTCAAATTAATGTGCTTATACATGTATAAGAAATTATAGTTATATTACATATCTGATTTAATAATTATTTACTCTAAAAATTTGGAGAGGTGAAGTTGGAAGTAAAGAATATTGCCTTTTATCGTGATTAATTAATAAAAAAAATTATTTTTCGGGAAAAATATTGATATCAAAGTTTTTTATGGCAATCGAATTAATATTCTTTACAGTTCAAATTGAACTGATTTTCGATTATCCCGCTCCATTCTTGCTCCCAAGTTTCCCGCATCCGTCACTTCTGGTATTACCAAAACCCTAGCCTATCAACACTAAGCTGATCGGCCGATCGGCAGGTGTGTCCCTTGTCGTCGCAGAGAATGAGGGAGGAAGAGGTGGAGAAGATGAGGGGGGTGGTGCGTGACTGCGTGTGCAAACACCTGTACTCGTCGGCCATCTTCTTCGCCGACAAGGTAGCCGCCTTCACCAACGATCCGGCCGACATCTACATGCAGGCGCAGGCACTATTCCTCGGCCGCCACTTCCGCCGCGCCTTCCATCTCCTCAATGCCTCTAAGATCGTCCTCCACGACCTTCGCTTCCGGTACCTCGCCGCCAAGTGTCTCGTATGCACTTCCCTTTATCATCTTTATCTCTTTAGAACGCAACATGTTGCGTTTTAGTGATTAAGCATCACGGTTTTCTTCTTCAGTTCTTCACTCTTTTGTCTCTTAGTTTGTGATATTCTTCTAATCACTTCATTTGTGGTATTAGCTGGTCAATATGTACGGATTTCCAGTGGTTTAAGACCCTGACGAAAATGAATTAGCTATACAATTTGGTAATTATGATTATTTTACTTGAAAATGGAATTAGAACCTTCAGTACTGAAAATTGACCCTGTGTTGAAATAATATAT
This sequence comes from Trapa incisa, assembly GCA_030064435.1. Classification (NCBI taxonomy): domain Eukaryota; kingdom Viridiplantae; phylum Streptophyta; class Magnoliopsida; order Myrtales; family Lythraceae; genus Trapa; species Trapa incisa. Next base: position 4,038,428 of record CM057772.1, read on the forward strand.
CAAATTCAACAGTGGTTTGGATTCAATTTCCTTTCTATGTTTGATTATTGAGCTGGGAGATTCTAGAAGGTCGCACTCTATGATGTGTATTGTTTATGAGGTATACTCTCCTGTCAGGAGGAACTTAAAGAGTGGGATCAATGTCTCCTTATGCTTGGTGAAGCCAAAGTGGATGAACAGGGAAATGTATGTGAGACCAAGGTTGATAATATTATATATCCAGATAAAGATGGAGAAGACCACGAAATTAATGTGAGTCTCCTCCTTCTAGTAACTCAACTATTAATTATTGCATGTGCTTTATGCATGGGTCACTTATGTTCCTAGAATGTTTTAATTGTTGTAGGAATGAAATGTGAATACTCATTATCTTTTATCTGAATGAAAAATAGTGAAAATGAATTATTTTCAGATAATATGGGTTTTCTTTCTTTGAACATTTAGTGTAATTTTTGCATGTGATGTTTCAACTTGAAAATGTAAGCAAACATACACTAAACTTTATTACCTGTGACAAATTATGTTGTGTACAGTTATATCTTAGGAGATGATTATATCATATATCAATACTAATACCCTTTTTGCATGTAAAAGAAAATTATATATGTTGAAAAGAATAAAAAAAGTCCTTACAGCAGTTTATATATATATATATATATATATATTTGTTTTGATAATTGAATATATTCATTGAAGTGTGGTGTATTTCATTTCACGTTTCCATATACTAACCTAATATATTGGTTTAGATATCTTCAGCAATATGTTTTTTAAGGGGGAAGGCATACGAAGCATTGGAAAATCGCACTCAAGCTCGACTATGGTCAGTGCAAAATCATCTTTTTCTATTTTTCTTTTAAATTTAGTTGTTTAAGTTTGTCATTTTATTCCTTCATTTTTTTCTTGTCCTCTTAATCCGTCCCCTGAAATTATTTTACTTTTATTTAGTGTTTAGAATGATGTAATGGGGCTAGTTTTTCAAAGAATTCATTCATGACAATGTATCTTTTTGCCTTGTACGAGACCCAGTTCCTGTCTCAATAAATTAATATGACACACTAGGTGTAGTTCACTTGGTCAGGATTCTTTTCCATTTCCCTTTACCTCTCTTGTTGCTATCACTGACTTAAGCTATATGTTCTTTAAAATATTATCGGTTGGTGTTTAAGGTACAAGGCTGCTGTCAAAGCTGATCCATTGTGTTACGAGGTATGTAATATGATTAGTTGTTTTTTTTTGGGAAAGGGAGGGGGATACTCAGCCATATGTTTTAAAATTTGAAATATTCTCTACCTCTCTTTTTAGTGGTGTACTAGAATGTAATTCTGTTGAAGATCAGGCAAGCATATAGTTTTTGCAGTCTGAGAAAATCTGCAAAAAATGCAGTTGAAGTTCTGGATGCATGGTTTCTTAATATATTCTTTACAGTTTGTGGTACTATCAACTTAGTAGACTCTATTTCAGACATGTATTTTTAGACTCTATTTCAGACATGTATTTTTAGTGGTGTACTAGAATGTAATTCTGTTGAAGATCAGGCAAGCATATAGTTTTTGCAGTCTGAGAAAATCTGCAAAAAATGCAGTTGAAGTTCTGGATGCATCGTTTCTTAATATATTCTTTACAGTTTGTGGTACTATCAACTTAGTAGACTCTATTTCAGACATGTATTATTCTTGATTCCCTATTTTATCATGTTTCCACTTACATGTTTTTTCAGGCATTGGAATGTCTTATTGATAATCACATGCTAACAAGTGAAGAAGGTAACGGTCTGAGAGATTCACTCTGGTTTGTTTGTCAACTATGTGAATTTTTATGGCATTTATGTGAGAATGACAGTCTGGTTTTTTATCCACTATTTTGTGAATTGTGATTTATGTTCAACTGGCTGAAGGATATAGTATGGCGAACTTATTGGTGTAGTATGGTAGATCTTTGCAATTAATTCTGGGCTAAAATCCCATATAAGGTGCCAATCTCTACACGGTGACTCAATTTAGGTGCAGACTTATATTTGGTTCAATTTACATACAAACCTTTCATTGATGACTCAAATCATAGAAAACTTTGTCTGTGAATCAAGCCATTAATGAAAGGCTTGTCTGTGAATTGAACCAAATAAAAGGCTTGCACCTAAATTGAGTCATTGCGCAAAGGTTTGCACCTTATTTGTGATTTTTACCTTAACTTTGTTCTAGCATTAATGCCCACATCCGTGTTTGTTTGTGTTCATGAATGTTTTAGAGTATCTTCCAGTTTGGAGGATTTTTTATAGTGAATGCACTTACCAGAATATGTGAATTGTTGAAGTTTTTGTTATTTTCCATATAATGATATTCTTTTTTATTTACATTTGCACAGAGATCAATTTACATTCATCAGTTCAATTTGGTCCTGAAGATGAATGGCTCTCTTTGTTCTATTCATGTCTGATGAAAAAGGTAATTCATGCTACCATAAAAGGTTGCATGTGGTTTATTCATTATCTTTCCAAAAGCATCATTTAGTGTTCTGTTCATGTGCATATTGAGGATCTTCCTTTCTTTCTCAGTATGACAAAGAAAATGTTGTCGAATTCAAGTTCAGAGAACTTGAGAGGGAAGGATATGATTATGGTCAGTCTGACCCATCTTTTGCACATACATTGAAGAATAACACTGATCTTTTAGCCAGCAAAGCTGAATACTATCATCAGTGTGGCGAAGATCAGAAATGCTTTGAGTTGACTTCCATGTAAGCTCTCAGCCAAAGTAAAGTAAATATTATTTTCAATCTGTTTCAGCATTAATTGATGTTGTAAATATCATTACCTTATCAATATATTGTAAATTTTTTATAGGTTGCTTGAGAAAGATCCTTTCCATATGAAATGTACACTGGTCCATATAGTAGCAGCAACTGAGCTTGGTCATTCAAATGAACTCTATCTGATGGCCTGCAATCTTGTGAAAGATTATCCACAAAAGTAAGCATGGTTTTAGTTACTGCTGATGGTGTTTTTGAGGGCATTATGTGACCAAATTATATGGATATTTAATAGAGCCTGCAAAAGAATAATGGATACCTGTTGCATTAATTTGCCTATTTTGACCTGACCATATGAACCTATAGTTGCTCAATAAAACTGATATCCTGGGACAAATTGATATGGTAAACAGGTAGAATAATATTTTATAAAATGATATTTAGAATCTGGTTAATTTCTATTCTTTTTATCCCCTACTAATCTAAAAATGAAGATGAAATTATATTGGTTATTTTTGTGCCCTATTAGCTTGAATCAAGCCTAATATGGATTGCAATTACATTTTTTCACACATATTTTCCTTGCCACTTTTAATTCACAAGGTGACTGTGTGGCCCTCTTTAATTTGATCCCAGGGCCTTATCGTGGTTTGCTGTAGGCTGTTACTACTACTGTATCAAAAAGTATAATCAGTCCAGGCGATATTTTAGGTATTTACATCGAAATTTTGATTATTGAGTTAAGGATGTTTATCTATTTTTTACTGAGTAAATTTGTTTCCCAGATATGATCATCTTAGTTTTTAATGCATAGGCATGAGGTACATTGTCCACGTACATGGTCCTTAGCTTAGTTGAAGCAAGTATTTGTGATATTATGAGCCAGCCTTGTTTCTTATCATCTTATCTATGGTGCAGCAAAGCAACAACTCTTGATGGAACATTTCCACCTGCTTGGATAGGTTATGGAAATGCTTATGCTGTGCAAGAAGAGGGTGATCAAGCAATGACTGCTTATAGAACTGCTGCACGTTTGTTTCCTGGGTATATTTCCATTACTTTTTATGCATAGATACGGCATTGACGTGGTATGCCATTAGCATACTTTTTGGGTTGATTGGAGGGAAGAAAAAATTAAACTACTAATATTTATATTGACTGTGGTGGTTATATGTCTGATCAGAGCCTTGTAGCAGCTTGTTAATTACTTGTTGATCTCTGCAGTTGGATTATCCGATAGATTGACATTATGCAAATGATTCTCCATAATAAAAATTAAAAACAATATTTTAGTTAAATATGTATTGGAGAGAGCAGCTAGCTCATGATTATTGTAACTGTAACTAGACTTTCCTGATATTGTTGTTTTGTTTCCTGTATTCTGAAGCGTGCTTACTATGTGAACTCTTCCTTTTACATGTGATTGTTGCTTATCTATTATTCCAGCTGTCATTTACCAGCTCTATACATTGGGATGGAGTATATGCGAACTCACAGCTTTAAACTTGCCGAGCAGGTGAATTATGTCATCATGTTTGGACTATCAAATTGTTTTTTTGTCGCACAAAAGACTATCAGATTGTTACTTATCTCTTTTGTCAACCATGATTATCCTGAATGTATCTCATTTTTTTCATGCTTTAATACTATTAGATCTAATATGATCTTCTATTTGCAGTTTTTTTTGCAGGCTAAATCTATTTGCCCTTCAGATCCTCTGGTAAACAACGAACTTGGAGTTGTGGCTTATCACATGAAGGAGTAAGAATATATGCACTGTACTTGAGAATTTTCTGATCTGATTCATGACCTAACAGGAAATATGCCCGTCTCTGCTAATGAATTCGATTTATATGCTTGCTTTTGTTTGTGCACTTTAATGAAATTATTTTAGTAAGAAACAGCATAATGGGAGGGTAGTGAATATCTTCCCTTGCATATATTTAGAATGAAGTTCAATTACGTACATTTAAATTTTTGGTTTGTATTATTTGCGTGATGATTATGCCTGCTAGATTTGTTCAGGTACAATAAAGCTGCATGGTGGTTTGAGAAAACTTTAGCACACTTCCCATCTTCTCTAAATGAAATTTGGGAACCCACAGTGGCTAATCTAGCTCATGCATACAGAAAGCTAAAGTAAGTCACTCTTGAAATTGTATATTTCTGACTCTATGTTGTGAAGAATCTGACTTATATAGTGTGTTTAGGATGTTTAATGAAGCAATTCAAAACTATGAAAAAGCTCTTACACTGTCAACCAAAAGTGTGAGCACATATGCTGGCCTTGCATACACATATCATTTGCAGGTATTATACTGTATCTTACATAAATAGCTTGAAATTTGTCTGCCCATCTGTCAACTTTTGCCCATGCACAGGAAGATCTCCTAGAGATTTAATTGTAACCTTTTTTCTTCTCCCACAGGATAATTTTACAGCTGCTATTACATATTACCATAAGGTAAGTGATCAGCACAAATCCATTTCTTTTTGCACGGGATTTCATGTTACTAATATAATCACTATAATCAGTTCTTTCTGGATCAGAAAACATAGTTCTTAATAAGATCACCTACAACTAGTATCTGCGATTTTATTTAAGCTTGAGAGAGGTCGAAGATATTGTAGGACGGAAATATTGCTTGAGGCAAACGTGTCGAAATTTTATTGCTATATACAAGTACAAAAATGATTATTTCTTGTCCCAATCGTTTGTGCTTTTTTCTTTCAGGCTTTGTGGCTGAAACCCGATGACCAATTCTGCACGGAGATGTTGAGCAGTGCCCTTGTCGATGAGTGCCATCGTGGGGTGGACCCAAAGTTGGAGTACCGTTGAAAGAACCCTTCAGTGTACTTATTGCCTGTGTATGTAATTTATCGAAATTTATATGAGCAAGTGCATGCTCAGCTACCAGTTTTGCCTTGTAGAACACATTCTTCTAAATGTAATCCAAATCTCTTTATACACGGAAAACTAGAAAATTAGGTACATTTGTGTGTACTACCATACAACGGCAGAATGGTGGCTAGTAGTAAATAAGTCTCTAGAAGACAAGAGGACATGCTAACCCTCAATAAGTCTATTTTGGTTGAGGGATTTGTAGCAATATTTGGAACCAGTAAGTGAGGTTTCTTGCTCTTCCTAGCTGAAATTCGAACAGAATGTTAAAGTAATTATTCTGTATTCAGATATTTCCTAATGAAATTGCATTCAGCACTTGGTTTTCTCATCTTCAGTCTTTCAGTCGAGTGGTATCAACAAGATACCGATCCAGTCTATGACCAATTATCTTCGTTGAGAATGAGGCTTAGGAAACAATGAAAGCCCCTCGAGAAAAAAAAGGTTTTTATTCAATGCATTTCAACCATTGTTTGAGTATTTATACAACTGCCACTTAACTTCTAAAATATTACCATTTTAACCTTCCTAACATAAATAACAAGAAATATAAGAATGATCGGATACTTATATATTTGCATCATTCTAGTCCAACATAAATAACCTTTCCATCTCTCAATAGTCACTCTCAACGTGTAAAATATAAATTTATAGTGTTGACATTCCCATTGTATATCCATTTACTTCATAATATCTCCATTTATCTTTCTTTCACAAAATAAAAATTTATTCAATATACTTGTAACATTCATGATATCTATAATTGTGTACATTATGTATAATAATTTGATTATTACAAAATAATAATGTAGGAGACATTATATTTGATCCTAAATTTATTAGCATTCTATATAATCATATTATTTTAGTAGTGGAGGACACACTTGTTCAATATTTGGCTTATGTAGTTGAATGAGCAACCGTAAATCATTTTTTAGTTTTTAATGAAGATTCTAGTAATATACATAAATAACCAGTGGATGGTATACAATGTAGACAAGATGTCCAATCCACATATATGAATTATTTAATGTAAGTAGATGAAAACAATACTTCATTTTCAATTATACTTTTTAAATATTGTAAAACTCTAATTGCATCATGTAAATGAATTTGTTTAGGCATAACATATATATGGTACCAAATCAACTTACCTATTATTTTCCATTATTGTTCTAGTTTAACACAACTCGTTGACCCTCAAATTTACCATTCAATTATTGTTCTTGTTTAACACAGTTCATTACTCTCAAATTTACCAAATTTTGTGTTCGATATCCTATACTTTCCACTAGATTACAACTTAAAAGCTATATTTTCTATAATATTTCAAGAATATATTTTTGATAGAAAAATACTAGTTTGATTTTTAGAGATTTCTAATCCCATTGATCTAACATCCATTACATACAAGATAACATTAGTGAATATGCTGTTTTTTTTCTTTCTAAAAAACCACATCTAGATACTCGTGCCAAGTCCAGAGGTGTATTCACGGGACACGTCACTCCAATAGTGATTAAAATTAAGTGTGATTACTTATTTGAGAGCAACTCTAAATTGGTAACATTAGTGAATATGACGTATTCTTATTTGGCAACCTCAACTCTCTGAATAATATCCTTTTGTCAATTTTATATAAACTTTTTCATGTATATTATCATTTGAAGATGTATTATTCATTTCCAATTGCATAAAATGCCAATTTAATATAGCAGAACAAATAATTTAACAAGTTTTGTTGATAGAAAGTTTAAATATCTTTTTTTGTGTAGATTAATTTGATAGGTCTTTTTGTGATTTGATAATGATACAAACAATCATAATTATGTTTTTTTACTGACATATGTAAACACAATAATTTTGGACATCACTTAGTCCAAAAAATTGTCTAACACATTTTTCTTCATTGGAACATAATTTTTCTTCATCACCATTTCCATCATTTTTCCACAGCTCCAACATATATTAACTTGTTTAGGAAAAAAATATAAACAAAGTACATCCATATTTTCTAAATTTAACAAATTATATCATATATATATATATATATATATATATGATATGATAGCTCAAAAAGATATACAACAGTACTAAATTTATTTATATTACATGATAGAGTTCAGATATAACTCAAACACCAATTTTTTTTTGAAGTTGATAAATGGATTCTATTATACAACCATCAAAATGGAGTTTTACTACCTAATTTAGATTAATTAGAGTTTTGCTTCTACTCTTATTGTATTTAGAGCTATAAGTATAGGTATTTTTATATAATTTATTGAGTAAGTTACTAATAAAGTTATGTTTTGGTAATTTATGCATATAAACTATTATTAATATATTTTAACATTTTCGACTCTTGTATTTTAAATTTTAACATTGTATTAGAACATATTTTAACTTAATTACCGGCGGTTTCAACTCATTTTACTTACTCTTTTCTTTAAATTTATAAGTTTCTCGAAAAATTAAACAATCTATTATCATATTTATTCTCTTGTAATATAAAAATTTTCAAAATTAATACTTAACTAGTAATAAAAATACGATTCGAAATGGGTTCGTACCAAAATTTTAATAAATGGATAAATACATGAATTTATCTCAAGTACTTGCTTAATTGAAAATCAATAAATCTTAAAAAACCCTAAAAATTCTCGATTAAAAACTAATTTGAATTAGGATCAAATCGACTTAATACATAAATCACTCGATTTTTAAAAAATATTATATAAATGAGAAAATAGTGATTTTTATGTTCAATTAATATGAAATTGAACAAATAAATTTTATAAAAATAGACTAGGAGTAATAAGTAGTCGAATTGGATATAAACTGATAAAAATATGGCCAAAATCGATCAAACTCACTCGTATTAATAAAATTTCTTAATTTTTAGAAGGGATTATATAATTTAGAAAAAAAAATTTTCTTGAGCTTACTTTATAGAAAATTATACAAAATATTTTTAAAAAAATTAGTTCGCTACAGTGCAAATCAGTTGACATGTTATATCGGACACACACACTCGCGCGTTGTCTTCTTCACACGACGTCCAACTTAAAATTCAGAAAATGACCTGATTTCAGTGCCATTTCTAGCATCATGCCCCCAAGAAAAATTAAATAAAAAATAAGATTTATAGAATCTTATATGACCAACTAGGAGTGACCATTGGTCCCAAGTTGGATATATAAGCCATAATCCCATTTAGCAAATCATACTCAATAGATAACTTTAGTGAGAATACCCAGTTTTTTGGTGGCCCCACTACTACACCTTACCGCTTTCATTTTCGACCACTAAGCTTGGTTATTTTGGGGCGTTAGAACCACAGTGAATCCAGTTTTCTAACAACACATCTTTGATGACCAATAATTCAAATAACTCTCTTAGTCTCCTCTATCAAATACCACCAACCATTCGAGTTGAAGGTAAGACTCGTAATTGTGAAAATTATTGCAAGTTCTGATTACACCCCTATTTTAAAGGATCTTTGCAAATCACAATTTTTAAGCTCCACATACCACCATTTGAGGTGATTTAAGAAGACTTAAACACACAAAAGAGTTATCTTTCCAACCCGACCACGTTGATGACCGACTCGCCGTTTCTGGTGAGTTCTCGACACTTTCCCGAATTGTGTCAGTTTTCTAGCGAAGAACCGATCACGACCAAATTGACACTATTTTGGTCGAGGGTGGCTAGAAAGTGACCATGAAAGCCTATGGAATAAAATGAGGACATATAAATATTTTTTGGAAAGTTTATAAAGGTGTTTTAAGGAAGAAAAATATTAGGGGACTAAAATATAATTTTTAAAAAGTTTAGGGGCCAATGTGCTATTTCAAAAAATGAGAACCCAAATGAGACTTAGTGAAAATTTAGGGACCTGAAAATAAGTTTTAAAAATTTTAGAGATCTGAAAAAATAACTTGGAAGAGTCTAGTAACCTAAATAAAACTTTAAAAAAAAGTTTAGAGGTAAAATTTTTAAGAGATTTGAGAATCTAAATAGGACTAATGGGAAGTCGATTTAAAGGAAAGACTTTGAGAAGTATATGGTCCCAAAAATGAGTTTTTTTTATGTATAAGGATAAAATAGTAATTTTGCTCATTTTAAGTAACAAAATTTAAAATTTGAAAATGTTAGGTATATAAGTGTGAAACTTAGAGAATTCTAGGCATTTTGGATAAAAGTTTTTTTGAAAGCTTTTATCCAAAATATATAAGATATTCGAGACTATTTGAAAAGCGAGTCATAACCTCTTAATTTTGGAAAAGAGGGAAATGTATAAAAATGGGTAAAAATTTAAAAGTATAAAAGGTCTAAAACCTGATGTTTACAAATATGGTTAAAGCTCGATATTTATAAACTAGTTCAAATACAACTTTTAGAAAAACACTAAATGTATGTATTTTTAAAATAAGGGTGATGACCCGATATTTTACAAGCAATTAAGATTCATGTGTTGTTTTATAGTGGTCAAATAATTAATGATATTAATAAAGGGGATGACCAGTTAGCAAATCATACTCAATAGATAACTTTAGTAGTTATGGAAATATCGAGGCAATGAACGACTCGATAAGTGGCTTTCACACTCAATGAGAGTAGGAGGAAAGAGAACCACCATAGAGCAAGAGACCCAAGATAATTTACTTGAGTTTAATAACATGTGGTTCAAGACAAATACTCACTTCCTAAAATTTATTTTTGGTTGATTATGCACTTTGAAAAGTTATTTATAAAATTTTAAATTCTTAATAAATTTTGGAACATTGTATTTAATTTTCTTTTTCGATCTGCCAGTTCTATTGTAGTGAGGTACCAACTAGCGTCAAGAGTACGTGATGATTGTTATGTATGTCTAACCTGTGAATCGGGTCTTGGCATGACACCTTTATTGTAAGGTCATGAGACAAATTACTCAAATTATAACAATGAGCAAATAATCACAACCCCCAAGTAATATGCCTATTCTACCGGTTAAATCTAATCCTTACTTTAAGGATTGAAAAATATTTAATCAAGCATGAATCATGAATCTTGAATACTCTTGATATGATCATGAACTATATTGCTAAAGTGGGCCAAGGTTGTTGTTTTAAAAAAAAGTGAATCTAATGTCGTATTTTGAAAACACTTATTAGGTGGACTTGAGGCCAATGGGTACTAGTCTTCTTTAGTAAATAACCTTAGTGATGGATTACGAACTAAACCATAAAAAACTTGATAATTAGTTTTTGTATTTGTAATGGGCCATGCCTGATAATTTATATCGACCTAGAGACCTGTCTTGCCTCATAAAAGCTAATAGAACAAAGATGATGAAAATTAAAATGAATATACATGAACGTGTTTGTTGAAGGCTACTGGATAGTACAGTCGGAATAAGGTGAGTTAATGTTAGTCTAGTACATTAGCAAAGTGGAAAAAATCTCGTCTGTAACTGAGGACAAACTCGATGAGTGTGTGGGCTGAGCAATAGTGCTCACTAATACAGAGTGATATGAACACTTTAGTTCGTACATACAAAGGGTTGGTATATGCACCCCATCCTACAAGTAAAATATAAAGAAGCTTTGTTTAGCAACGGTGCATAATCCTATGAAAATTGAAGGCTTAAACCTACAAAAATTGATACAGACATGAATTCACCCGTAGAGAATTGAACCCTAAAAAAATCAAAATTTGCTATATTTTATTGAATTATTACATATTTGATATATAATTATTATTGTTGATTTGAGACCTTAAATGGGAAAGTGTACCGAATCCATGGTAGAGAATGTTGAGCAATGTATGTACAAGTGTACCTAACACTATGTTTGAAGGAATTTGAAGAGGGAAGAGTTCGAATATGTGAGAATAACTTTCAAATCCAATCCCTTCATTTATACTACGACCCAATCTCTTCAAATCTCTTCAAGCACTCCATTTAAAGTAATTGTGTTATTTATTGTTTAAATTACTTTAATAACCTCATTTATTATTTATATTATTTATTTATTTTTATTCTTATATACTTTAAATAGATTTATATATTAATAATATTTTATATAAAAATATATAATATAAATATATAATACAAATATTATAAAAATATTTTAAATATAATTTAATAATATCTAATATCTAATAAATTATTTAAATTAATTAAAATAATAAATTTATTTTTTTAATTTTTTCATTAATAATCATCCCTCTCACTTTCACCCATCCAAACATTATATTATTAAAAAAATTTAATAACTTCAAATCCATCACTTTAATTCTTCTTGAAATACTTCTAATTTCACTCCCATTACCTCCAACACTTCAACTACAAATTTCTCTTAACCCTCAATCCGAACATATTCTAAATAAATGGGTAGTGGGGATCTTCAAGGTATGCATATATAATTTTGTATTGATAACAAGAAATGCAAGGTATATAAATACTTTTGCATAAATGTAATATTTAATACTAAAAAAATTTCGGGAGTAAATATAAGATTTTATATAAATTTTTAATGATATTTGTTAAATATAATATCAATATTTTTGAATAAATAAGTAATAAAATGATGATGTTGATTAAATTATAAAATATTATTTAAAAATTAATTATTTCAAATAATAAAAGAAAATAATATTATACAAATATATTATCTAATATCTTATCGTAATATATATAAAATATATATTAAAAACATGAATACACTATATTTTCGGTTAGTCTTATACTTGGAAGGTATATATAAATTCTGCCACGTTTACTTAAAATTATTTTAATTTTTTGCATTATATCTAAAATAATAATAATAAAGAAAAAATATATTTTTTGAGAAAAATCTATAAGATTAATCGAATTTATTTTGAATCAAGTTTATAATCCTAATATCAACGGTCTCAATTGTATCTACTACTTAAATAGATCGAATTCAGTACAATAATAATCAAATAATTTATTTCAATATATTAAAATTTCTACAGAGACTATATTCGCATTATCTGAATAAATAAAATTTAATTTTATCATATTATATTTTTTGCGCTCTCACCATATTATATAAGTTTAAAATTTGTTATGTATACGATGTAAAATATACTTTTACATATATTATAGGAAATATAATATATTTTTTCTAGTTTTCTAAATGAATTTGTAAAATTATTTTTATAAAAAAAATTTAATTTTCACTACAAATTTTAGTTTAACTAATAAAGGTGTCTATAATTTTAGAATTGAGAGTGTGTTGATTATATTAGATCAAATCCTTGAAAATTGGGTTGTAAATAATACTTTCACTCTATATAATTTTAGCCCAAAAAGGTAAGGTTTATAATAAAGTGGCAAAGCTATCTTTATTAGTAGAGTTTGGTTGAATGTATGTAGATTATACTTTCTTATTATTATTTGATATTCATTAGCTTAGTTGAGATTAATCAATGTGTTGCACCATGTAGAAAAAGTAAACCACTTGTATAGTAAATAGGTATTAAATAGATAACATATTTTATTAATAATTGAGAGGAGAGTAGGGTGACCTTCCAACTATGGAGCTTACAAGTTATTTGATACTTAAAACATTATACCTAACATCATTTATTCCTCCCCAAATAAGAGTTGTCCTAAATACTTGTCCAATGATTGTTTAGTCTATGTAGTTAATGAATTCACTATAGTTGCTTAAGTACATTGTGTTTGCACTAAAATAAGTAACAAATTTTGGTAAAGCTAAGATTTTAACATGATAAAATTATCATATATGGATATTATTTGTATAATACTTTTGAGACCGGAAGCCATAATAAATAAATGAGTATAATTCACAAATAAAAGATATAACACCTACTCATTCATTTTCAAGGTATTTAAATATTTCTTCTTACAAGCTTTAAGACTATGAGATAAATATTTTGCCACTAAAATAAAAAGATAAGCAAAAAGGAGATTTACTTGTCTAATATTCCCTCTGGGTATAATCTTCTTAGTGTAGAAGTTGGTAATCAACCTTTAAAAAACTTGACAAATACATTCCATTAGTCAAGATATAAATATTGTGTCAAAACCTATTTTTGCAAATAGTTTTTGAATAAAATCTTATTCAACACTATTATAAGCATTTGTTATATATATTTTCACTTCACACAATTAATTTTTTCTATATCTGATTGATGTTAAATAAGTAAAATGAGGGGCAACAAAGATATTTTCATATATGTACACAAAATAAATACTCTACTCACACAAAATAAATACTCTATTGGCATAAAATTAGTTTATTCACAAAAAAAAATTAAAATGAATAATAAGCACTTTAGTTATGATTTTGAATAAAAAGTTACATAAAAAATATATATAACATTTGTTCAAGATTTTGATTACTTTATATATGGCATTTTCACCAAAGGATCCTCTAAAAAAATGTTAATTATATAATAAAATTGCCAAGTTGTTTTCATTAATAGAGTTTGGTTAAACTTATGTAGATCTTTTGAGTCTAATGCCCACATTCTTTGATATTCATTAGTTTAGTTGGGCTTAACCAATGTGTTGCACCACAAGAAAAGTAAACAACTTATATAATAAGTAGGAATCAAATAGATAACATATTTTATTAATAATTTCATGCTCTCTAGGAGAGTATTGTGACCTTCCAACTGGAGCTTACAAGTTATTTAATCCTTCAAAAATTATAGGGCACGCTCCCAAATGGACAGTACTAGATAGTTGTTTGATTGCACTATCTAGTATGGACAGTACTAGATAGTTGTCCAATGATTGTTTAGTCCACATATGTATGGATGCACTATAGTTAATTTGATTGCACTAAAATAAATAATAAATTTCAGTAAAGTTAAGATTTTAACATGATGCTTTATCCTGCATAAGACTTTATATATTGAGAGCGATTGCCTTAATAAAGAAATGAGCATAATCCGCAAATAAAATATGTAACACACATGAATAGTTCATTTTCAATGAATTTAAATATTTCTTCTTAGAAGTAAGATAAGTAAAAAGTAAATTTACTTGTCTAATGTTCCTTGTGGGTGTAATCTTATTGGTGTATAATCTTGTTGTTGTTTATTCGGCTTTAGAGAAGGTTTGGTGAAAAAAATGTGGTGTTTGGCTGAGTTTTTTTTGGTGAATGAAGGTGTGCACGATACAAATTTGAGTCTTCATTCTCCATTTGGTTACTCTCCCACATTATTTAGATTTAAGTTTGAGTCCATTATTCAAATTTAAAATTAATACTTTATCCATAAATACAAAATATTATTATTTTAATCAATTTATAGGCATCGTTCAAGTTTAAGCGGTAGTGAAGACAAAAGGAGTCTAATAAATAATCACACAAGTAAAATATTATTTTCCTAATATTAGACTTACATAATTTCTCTATAAATTTATTTAATACTTAATAATTTATAAATTAAAATATTTATATATAGTTAAATATTAGAGTTAGCTAAATCCGTTCTTGACTGCTGCTGTTAACCGCAAATGTCTCTGACCGAGACTCCGTCCAACCGCTCTAAACTCACCCATCTGTCACCTCTTCCGATAGTGGCGGGCCTAATAGACTGGACTGAGCTCTCCCAGAACAGATTCCCACTGACTGGCTCATTTCTCGCCAATACATCACAGCCTGTGAAATTATCATTCTCTCGTTTCCATTGCCTTCACTTAACACCCTTCTTCTGCAAAAAGGGGAAGAAAATGACAAAATCGCACGGGAAAATTGATCATTTCATGAGGTAGCTAGAGCGGGCGATGTCTCTTGGTAGGAAGTTTCTCTATCGAAAGTTCTCCAAGTCCTTCAGAGAGCTCACCCGGCCCCTCCGGGAGGAGGCCGCGGTGGAGGACGAGGAGGGCGGCCCATATCCGTCCTGCGGGGCCGATACGGACCGCGCCGGCTCGCCGGAAGCGGCCGCGGCCTATGGGCAATCATGGGGCACAATGCTCCCGGACCTTCTGGGGGAGATCATCCGGCGGGTGGAAGCGTCGGGGGACCAGTGGCCACAACGGCAGAGCGTCGTCGCCTGTGCCTGTGTCTGCAAGCGGTGGAGGGAAGTCACCAAGGAGATTGTTAGGGCTCCCAGCAGCTGTGAGAAGATCACTTTCCCCTCTTGCCTCAAACAGGTTACGTATTCTATCGTCTCCATGGGAAAAAAAGTGCGGCTATTTCTCAATTCCGAGCCCTCATTTTCCATTGAAAACTTGAGAATTTCTTTGTGGTTTCTCGCATTCGTGGCGTCAATCAAGATTTTCAATTTTTTCTCCTGTGATTTCTGGGATGAGATAGGTTGGTTCTGATGATGATTTCTTGGTTTAGCATTCTTGGAGCCATCTAATGTTCAATTTGTTTGGGATCATCTTGAATCTGTACGAATTGCGGTCTGGATTTGTGCTAGTGAAGCTATAGGTTTTTAACACATGGATGGTAGTGAATCTGCGCCCTTAGAGAATAAAGGATGTCAATGGAAAATTACTAACTGGACGCTACATGGTAATCGTAAATGCGTGAGTTTGGATGATCTTGTGGGCTCGTCTTTCTCTGCCCTGGAACTTTCTTTTTTTCTATGTTTTTGTTGAAATGGAAATGAGATCAAAGTGATTGCTGGAAACTTCGAGTCTATTCAATCAGAAACTGCAAGTTCCTCCCTGGCAGATAACTCTGGGCATTATAAAGGGAAAAACATGGTTTCATTCTACATCACCTATATACTTAGTGAAAATTTTCCGTGTACTATCTATTATATTGGCTATGAGAAAGATTATTCATTGAAGGAGGTTTCTCCATATTTCCTAAGTGACAACACTGTTGCTTTCATAAAGGAACAGCATAATCTGTTAGAAATTATTATTTTGCAGGAAATCTCTTAGAAAAGACTAGTAGATAACCTTATTAACAATGTGACTTTCCTGCTCTTTTTTTTGGTAATCCTTCTTTAAAGTTGAATTTTTTAATGCAGCCTGGGCCAAATGGATTTTCTCATCAATGTCTTATCAGAAGGAACATAAAGAAATCAACTTTCTATCTTTATCTTGCCCTGACTCCATGTAAGTTGATGTCAGCAATTTATTGTCTCAAAGCAATATCTCGGTTTATATGAACTTAACTATATTGGTTTCCTGCTATGTATGACTTAATAAATCTTGAATCTTCTTCTTTAACTTTCATCTGGGTGGGGCCCTGTAATTTGAATTTTGCACTATTTATATGCAGTTTGTCCAAGTCAACTTTCACAGTAGCAACAAGTTTAACACTTCATATTGGATCATAGTTAGGAGTTCATACACCATGTGTGGAGGAGGCACACAAGATTTATGCTCACTTGCACAGGGAGCATAAATCTTGTTAACCTGTCATGATGACAGAGCCATATCAAGATGGTATAATCATGTTAATGGGGACACTCAGATCAAAAGATAATGTGGGACATATTTCATATGTGTAAGTAGTAATGTTTCCCTAGTTTTTACACCCGTAACTTTGAACCTACTTGTTAGCTGCAGATGAGAAGAGGACACATCTTTGTTTCTTTATTAACGTATTAGGCTAATTATGTTCTGTAAAATGGCGGTGCATGTGCTTTTGGTTTTCCCCCTTTTGTCCAAAAATAAGTGGACTTCTAGTTATAGCCTCAAAATTTTGAGAAAGATTGTTTTTGTTTAGGAAATAAGCTTTTGAAATTTGATAGGAAGAGGTAGTAATAATATACTGTTTACTTCTATGTGGATAACCTTTCTCTTCTGCCACAGCATTCACGGAAAAAGGAAAGTTTCTTCTAGCAGCTCGGAGGCATAGGCACGGTGCCTACGTTGAGTTCATTATATCCCATGACCTGGATGATTTATCCCAGAGAAGTAATGCCTATGTTGGAAAATTGAGGTGATGCCTCTTTCTATTTGATAGGTTTATATACTTTTCTACTTTAAATAAATTTTATGATTACTTCAGATTCTGGTCCTTTGATTTATCCCAGAGAAGTAACGTGTATGTTGGAAAATATTGAGGTGATGCCTCGTTTTATTTGATAGGTTTATATGCTATTCTACTTTAAATAAATTTTATGAGTACTTCAAATTCTGGTCCTTTGATTTTTCCTGTAATGCAGAACCTCCCCAAATAGTCCACTTATCTAAACCCTTCCCATGGAAGACCTGAAAGTTACCAAAGTCTGCATCATATGTCCTGATAATAACATTTGCTGTGTGTTATTTCTTTGAAAGTTAAATAGGTTTGAGCAATAAATATTTGATGCTTGTTGGTGAAGAAGCTTGCCATGTTTGGAAGGATGTATTGGACTTTTGGTCAACTTATCTAGCCTTACGTACATGTTATGAAAGAAGACAAGTCTTGACATCTTCTCATGATAGAAAACTTGGATGCTGAATCAAGTTGACCTGAGCTGAGAATATGTTGATTTTGATGATGCATGTCTCATTATATTTATTCCCTACATTATTAATTATTTTGCAGATCAGACTTTCTTGGAACTAGCTTCACCATCTATGACAGTCAACCACCCCATAGTGGAGCAAGGCCTTCAAGCAGTCGGGCTAGCCACCGTTTTGCTAGCAAGCAAATTTGCCCGCAGGTACCAGCTGGCAACTTTGAAGTTGGCCATGTGACCTACAAGTTCAACCTTCTTAAATCCCGAGGCCCTAGGAGGATGGTCTGTACCCTTAGATGCCCATCCAGAGAAGAAGCTTATCCTGAACGGGAGAAGAAAACCAATGTGCAGTCTGATACTGAGATGAAAAAATCAGCATCATCATCTTCTTCTTCCTATGGGTCCACGGTACTGAGGAACAAGGCCCCAAGGTGGCATGAACACTTGCAGTGCTGGTGCTTGAACTTCCATGGCCGGGTCACTGTGGCCTCAGTGAAGAACTTTCAGCTTGTTGCCACAGTTGATTATAGACAGCCAGGAGGCAGAGGGGGTGAGAATACGGTCCTCCTCCAGTTCGGAAAGGTCGGGGAAGATACCTTCACTATGGATTACCAGCAGCCTTTGTCTGCATTTCAAGCTTTTGCCATCTGCCTCACTAGCTTTGGAACGAAAATAGCATGCGAGTAATCTCTCTCGCGCTCAATCCGGGCTTTATTCCCTTTTAGGGCCTTATTCCAAAAGGAAAGCGACCTTGTGTCCTGTATCTTTTGTTCTTTTGACATGTGGACCCTGTTTGCTAGCTACTGAGACTTGGAATAGCTTCGTTTTTTTGTACATGCCAGGTAAGAATGTATAAAGTGACTTATCTTCTATAAATTTATTGGACTAGTCGAATTTTGCCTCGTTGCTTTCAATTGCATCAGAATATTTAAAAGCTTTTGTAATATACTGATCTTGGTTGAGTCGGAAGCAACAGGGTTTCAGTCCTTGTAATACTTACGTGTTGGTCAAAAGGCACCCATTGCCCTAGGGACCAAGCTGTCTATGGAGTGGGAAACATTTTCTGATCTAGAAGGATTTGATAATAATGACGATTGATGGATTCAACTTTAGCTAGTATAGTACACAGATATTCCATGCTTTCTGAATCAGAAAATCCAAATTAAATTGGACAATATAACCCTTTTGCAAGTAAGACTCTATAAGTAAAGATATATACTAGATCTTTTACACTTTTCAAGAAATTATATGTATTTGTAATTTGATTTTGTTGTTCATAACTGCATTTCATTTAAAAAAGAAACATAAGTTCTAAATTTTAAATTAGATATACTATAATCAGTTGTACCATGTATGTTATGATATTTTACTTACTGTAAGAGGAAAATTAGGCTTATAAAATAAGAGCAGATATAGTGGTCGCAACCTACTCAGCTCAAGTTGCTGAATCAATGCGAAAATTTAATGCACTTCCTTTTTCGGCCATTGATTAGGTTTTACATCCAAAGCAAATGCTTGGATGAGAACAACCCTCCCTGCCGACAATAGCAAAGATGCCCTTTCTTTTATTACTTGCTATCCAAAATTTTAGTGAAACTGAATAATAATCCGCATTTTGGAGTAGATTATGCTGTAAAAAAGGTTAAAGCTCTTCTTCTATTACCAAGCATAACAACCCGACTTATAAGACATGTGAGTAGCTAGAAAAATGCATGTGGGCATATACGTATATACAAGACATGGTGAAAATGACACGTCTGTCTGTGCCTATTTAAGTTAAGACAACGTGAGTGGGGCTCGGAAGGTTGCTCCATCCATTGATGTCTCTTATTGATTAGCTTAGCTTGCAGTGAGTTGTCTGCCTAAATAATATTTATCTTGAAATTTTTTTAATAATATTTTATATTTATAATTATTTTAAAATAGTAAAATAATTCATATTTTATAAAGATATTATCAATTATTTTCTCTAATAATTATTTATACTTCAAATCAAATTTTTAACTATAAGGTGAGAAATGAATGTGTATAAGATATTATACTACAAATCGAATTAAAGTTTATGATATGTGGAAAAACATCCCTATATATATATATAAGAAGAAAATTATAATTATAAAAAGTTTAATGAAGATTGAAAATGTAGGGATCAAAATTATAATTATAAAAATTTGAAAAAGATTGAAAATGTAGGAATTGAATAATAATTATAAGTGAGGATCAGATATTTGGCAATATTTTCATTTAAAATAATAATTTTGTTAAGATGTATATGAACATAATAAATTTAATAGTAAATTTTAAAGTTTAGTTAAAAATTAAATAAAAAGAGATTTTTTTAGAACTATCAATTGAAATTTTAAATTATATAAAATTTTGTCAAAAAATTTCAAAAAAAATTAATAACTTCATAACTAGATTTAATGATAAATTATGATGTAAAAATAGTTAAAAAATGACTATATATTTTAGTTATATAGGTTTTGTAATGAAAATTGGTTCGAAAAGCTATCTTATTACTTAGAAGGGAGTAATTATTTTTTAATATTTTTCTTAATCATATTAAATTTTAAATTTTATCTAGTTTTGACTGAACTCTTATAAAAGAAAATTTTAAAAATTTCGATGAAAAAATTGAACACCACTTGATTTTAAAAGATTAATAAGAATTTAAGTTAACTTATTATATTCGGTTGACTTACTTACAACTATGAGATTTCGATATTTTATCTATTTAGTTTTATTTTTTAAAAAATCTTGAAAATGAGTAAAAATTAGATCAAATTATTTTATTTAATACTAGAAATGATTGTGTAAACATAGAATTTGAGTACTAATTTATAATTTTAGAAAAGTTGGGGTTAAAGAAAAATATAAAAATCTAAAAGAAGGGTTTAGAAAAATTTTTGGTCAAATGAGAACAAAATTAAGTTTAAAAACCTAAATGTGAATAATGTAAAGTTGGAAATAAATATAAATACTTGAAAAATGAAGGGTAAATTATAAATAAGGTAAAGTTTTGGTAAAATTTTATAATTTAAGATAATTATGGGTTGAATAGGATAAATCGAACCTTAAATAAAAAAATTATAAATTTACGAGAAAATTAATAAACGATATAACACGATTTAATCAATTTACAATGCCCTAATAATATATAAATGAGTAATTGAAATATTATAGGTAAATGAGTTATGCATTAATACAATAGAATACTTGAGATAAATTTTCAACTGATTAAATAAGTATAATTTTAGGTGAATGAAAATTTTTATATCAAATATTATTAATTTGAAAATTTTAATATTTACCTATTTTGTAATATATATATATATAGAGGAAACTCTATCAACACTACAAAAAAGATGGATAAAAATGATGGAGAGTAATTTACTTAAAAATAAAAGTAAATTAAAATTTAAGAAAATGACCTAATCCAACGTATAATAAAATGTGCTAAAGCCTAATTACTATATTATTATGTGAAATGGACTTCACTCCTATTTAAGAGAATATGTGTTAGAACGAAAAGGAGCCCGTGAAACCTTCAATTATTATGTTAATATTAACCTAATTGTCAAATCCAAATAAATTCAATCACGAAAACTATCAATATAGTTGAGAGTAGACACACTTGGTGATTTTCAAGGCTTGATTGCCATTTTAAACAAAGTTTAATTGAGCTGAAAATTTGATAATATATTTTTAACGGGGGTAAATTTTAAATAGTGAAAATTAGAATTATAGCAAATGCAAAATATTAGATTATCATTTTAGTTCGCATAGATTAGTGCAATTGTTGTATTATTATTTGTATAATTCTTGATTGAGAAAAAATTAGGATAGTTGTTCGATATAGTAGTATTGTTACAGGATTTCGTGCGATCGTGTTTTTGGCTAAAAAAATGCTATTCTTATTTGTTTGATCTCATTTAATTTATTAAAATATTTTAAAAATATTGAAGAATTTTCAGCACATTAACAATTTATACTAAATTATAATGCTTTCCAAGGATTTAATATTACGAAAAAAAATAAAAAACGATTATATTAAATTATAATCATATTAAAAAACATTTTGGGCCTATTTTGTTAATTTTATGATATTTAAATTTAGTATTTTCTACAAGACAAGCAGACAACCTATCATTTCAATTCATTTATATTAGTGCAAACATTACTTTTAAAATACATATGACAAAAATAATTATTATGAGATATATAAATTCCATATAAAAAACCACAAAGCGACGTGTACGACGTGCGTTGAGTTAAATTTACTAGTGGAACTTTGGGGCTCTCCCCCAAATGATCTCGAGTTAATGGGTTGAACCACCAAAGTTATTTGGGGCAGCAAGAAGGACACCAGGAGTCCATATCAGAGTTTCCACTTTATTTGCTAAGAAGAACCATCACCCGGAATACAAGCATCCATGGGACTGACTGAGACTGAATCCGATGACTCATTATTTCTTGGGCACCTTTATGTACCCAACATGAGTGGAGTTGGCCACCTTGATCAGAGTGTTGAGCTCGTAAGCTATCCAACACCTGGAGGTGTCCTCATTGTAGAAGTAGCCCAAGCACTTGCAGTCCTTTGAGCATTTGGCCCCACACTCGCCCTCCTTTACCGAGCTTCCCCTCGTGTGCTTGCTCAGGAAATGATCCACCCCTTCTACCTTGTAGAACCCAAAGTCCTCCGGCTTGCAGCTCGTCACCTTGGCCGGAGCACAGGCCTTACTCCAGTCCATGAGGCCGCTCGCGAGTGGGCAAGCTACGCACTGGTTGTCATCGCACAGTCCGAAGTCTCCGCACCGGCTCGGCAGCTGGCACTCTGTCTCCCAGATGGATTCCCTGTTGTCGAGATATGCAGGGACATAAATCAATATAGAAGATTTAAATATTATGAACTCACAACAAAATTCAGTACCTGTCGAAGAGAGTGAAGGTGACCTCCCAGGCGCCATAGTCGACCAGGTCGTTGTAGGTGTAGACCCGGAGGTTGCCATCGATCCCAAGCCTGAGGAAGCTCAGTGTGGCGTTGTACTTGGGCCTGGTCAGAATGATACTTCCACCAGAAAATACAGACAGTGTGATGTCGGTGGCTAAGCCCTGGTCGGGGTTGGGGGAACTCCCGAGCGTCGTGTTACTCAACGACTGGCCGGATCCGACGGTGAACCACTCGGAAGTAGTGTAGTAGAGGAGCGGCTTCTTGTAGTTCTTCCCCGTGTAGTACAGAGACAGCCCCTTGGGCTCCAGCACGAAGCTGTACGCCCCGTTCGAGTTGACCTCCGCCGAGGCGCGGCTGACGAGCTTGGCGGCGGCTCCTCCGGCCTTGAGAGACTGGCCGACGAGGAGGGTGTCGGTCGGGGAGTTAAAGCTCTGCCAGACGAAGCTGCCCTTGGTGTCGTGGAGGACCATGTTGCCGTCGGACAGAAGCTTGAACCCTACGACACCCTTGTTGGCGGTGTTGGTCTGCCAGGCGATCCGACCATCGGCGTCGGCCAGGACGAGGTTTCCATCGGCGCCGAGCGTCAGGGTGGCGTTCTCACCGACGGGGTTTCCACGGTTGGCCTCCCAGACCCAGCGAAATAGCGATTCCGACCTCACGAGGCCCATCCTCAGGGCGAGGGTGAAGGCGTTTGGGGTGGTATTGTAGAAGCAGAGCTGAAACGGAGAGTTGAACGGGTCCAGGACCCGGTAGTTGCCGTCGTACTCGACGATGTAGTCGCCGAAGTCGCCGGAGTTGACGTACTTGAACTGGGCAGATGCTGGAACCGCCGCTCGAGCAGGGGAAGAAAAGGAAACGGCAAAGAGGAGGATCCATAAGCAAAACAGAAGCTGTGAAGAAGAAGAAGAAGAAAAAGAAGAGGGAATTGCTACTGAAGGAGCCATCTCCGGTAATGAGTAAGTTATCTTGTGCTGTGGGTGGTTTGTTTATATTTATAGCAAGGACAATGGAGGGCGATATGGTGAACTAGCCGCTCGCCATGTCTGAATGACTAGCTAAATGGATAAGGAGACATTGACAGCCAAGCAATATAAATGGACAATACAGTAAGACAAATCCATGGCTTCTAGTTCTTCTTTTTTTACAATATTATCCATTCAATTTACCTGAAATACAGTGTTCAAGCATCATCAACATGTAAGAAAAAAAGTTCCGAACCAGAAGGGCGTATGCTTCAACCAGTCGACCGACATGACATGAAATTGCGGGAAATAATTCCAAATCTTCTTCTTGTACAACTGGAACATACTTCTAGGCGCTACGTCACAATTTTGACTTACTAGTAAAAGGATAAGGTTTGTGCCTAGTAGGGCCATTTTCTTTAGTGTATGTCAAGATGTTGCCAATGTGATATACTGTGTTCATACCTGGAATTGGAACTGTAACGTGGATCCACGTTGAAAATTTAAATCGCTTGCTGGGAGTTTCCCTATTTTTAATTATATAGGTGTGAGCTGGCCAACACTTTTGACAAGGAATTTTATCAAAATATGTTCTTCACCTTCTGCATAAAGTAGAACACTACAAATATCACTCCATCTTTAATATATTTTGCATCATAATATTCATGCATGCATTGTGATTTTCCGTTCTATTTCTCTTAGTTAAAGTTTAAATTTAGATATTAATTGACAAAATTAGTATATAATATATTCATGAAAAAATAATATAATTATATTCTCTATCTAATATAATTTAATTGGGTTATTTAAAAGTTTTTTTCTTATGCGATATTCAATTTTCAATGGTGCGCAAATGAAAAGAGCCTATTGGACATTTATTATGCAATGTTCTAAAAATGGATCAAAGAAATTATGTATATAAGAAATGGTTAATTTTCGAATGATATATGAATAATAATAATAATAACATTTAGCTAAATGATCTTAAATGAAAATAATGCGATGCATGATCAGCAATTGACTTAAGAAAAACTAGTGTAAGTCCCTAATGTACGTGTCTTTTCCTAGTGCAAAACTTTTGTTCACATCTCATTCACCTTAATTCTTTAAGTTATTAAAAAACACAATTCATTATCTACTTTTGACATTATTTTATAAGTAAAATTGTATAATGATTGACATAATTGAGACATCTAAACTAAACTTGTTAGATTTGTCACAGAGGGGTGAGGTGACATACAATAAAATAATATAGAATAACAAACACAACTTTAGGATTAACAAGATTCCAAAAAGTAAAAAAACATCTCATTAAACTATTCATCTCCCGCATGCATAATTACTTCATTTCTCACTTACTAATCTAATTATAATACGGTAAAATATAAGTTTG
Source organism: Trapa incisa (assembly GCA_030064435.1). Classification (NCBI taxonomy): domain Eukaryota; kingdom Viridiplantae; phylum Streptophyta; class Magnoliopsida; order Myrtales; family Lythraceae; genus Trapa; species Trapa incisa. The sequence continues at coordinate 4,063,783 of CM057772.1, forward strand.
GTAGGTAATAGAATTAAATAATTAGAATAATTATTTATTAATCAGTAAATTAATAAATTATATAATAAATATTTATATTCTTACACTAATATAAATATATAAATAATATAAGAAACTATATAATATAATTTTAATAATTAAAATTATATTATATATATTATAATTATATAAAATAATATATTATAATATTTAACTTTTTTTTTAAATTAGCATTAATATTAATTCTCGCGTTCTTAAATTTGATTCACAAATATTGAGATTATCCGAAAAAAAAGGGGAAGAATGGGTGTGATAAACATTTGGTTAGTAGGATATTTAAGTATTTATACTAATAAGACGAATATTAATAATAGCGCAACAAACTTGTTGGGTTGTAGGTAAATAATAGGTTGTTGAATAGAATAACCGAAAAGTGAAAGATTAAGTTACTAAAAAAATGATTTAATTTAAATAAATTAATATATTAAATTACCAATACTCTTATAATACCTGTAGCATGCAGATTATATCACCTCTTAAAGGCTGTCTTTCGATAGTGAGGGCATACCTTTCTCTTGGTGTGCAATTTGAAGTTCCAGCTCCACAATTTCCTTCATTAGCTCTTTTACCTGCTGAAGTGGAAACCGGTTGAAAAGTGTTAAATGGAGTTCAAGTTGATTACTAGTAAAATACCCAACTTTGCAAATAGACTTGCCATGGATTATTAAACATAATTCTTCTGATTAACTGCATTTGCTAGCATTCGTTAAATCATTTTCAAAGATCCTAAATCTGCTGAGAAAAAGAGCAAAATGACAAGAACAATTATATTTTCAACTTTACATTATTATTTGCATTCCTACTTAATTAGAAAATATATAGTTAAGCACAGTTTTCATTTGTTAATGATATTAGGAAACCATGCAGAAATATACTATAAATTTTTAATAAATTCTATATCAAGTTTAAACTATCTATCTATCTAAAAATAATTATTAATTATGAATGAAAAAGAATATCTTTAATAAAAAAAAAGTAATATATTACCTCAAAAGAGTTAAAAGTTATTTACAACCTAATAAAGTTCATAATAGCTTAAAAGAGTATTATATCATTAATACAAGAAAGAACATATTTTTTTGTTATGGACAAATACCTATGAAAAGATATAAGTTTATTATCTTTCAATGACATGTAGAGAGTAGACTAAGAAATTATAGACAAAGTTGAAATCTTTAAACTGCCGTAGATTTTTCTCAATTGTAAGCTTAATCATTTTTTTCTCTAAAGTTTCTTATATTTATTATTTAGATTTTAAATTGGATTTTATTTTTTAATATTTTATTTTATTTTATTTACTAAATTTAATTAAGGTGTATATATGCATGTTTGTGGACTTTTTTAGCAATATAAGAAGAATGGTTGGATTTTGGAAAAGGAATATGAATTATCATAATATATTTTATAATCGAATATATTTTTTATTAATAAAGTTAAAGTAGCTCACTTGGTTAAAGCGTGTGGCAGTTAACCGGTAAAAACTAGACATCAAATAACAAATAATTCTTCTTGTATGTCATACATCTAAGGGGCATACCAACAAGTATGTGCGTAGGTGTGAGGTTCTTGTGCAGTTTAAGGATACAGAAGTGTTTTACTATTTTTAGCAAAAACTAGACCCAACCCAACTAGCAATAGAACTATAAGAATTTTAATTTTGTATACATAGGTGTGATGTTATTATGAGTTGTAAGATACATAAAGGGTAGCTCGCTTCATCTAGAGTTTTGCTATTTTGTTTTTATTGGGTAACTTGCTTTTGTGTGCGGGTCAGCAAAAACCACACCCGTCCTAGCGGTGTATACATCAAATGACAAATAATTCTTCTTGCATGGTATAGGCATGCCGACAAGCATCTGCGTAGGTGCGATGTTCTTGTATAGTTGTAAGATACAAAAAGGTAAATAATAAAATGTCATAAGGAGTCATGACCGGTAAGAGAGACTTGTTGGAGGAGAAGGGTTAACATGTTTAGTATGAGAAGGGTAATGTGACATATCTAAATCTGAAACGGAGTCATGACAGGATGTGGTACTAGGAGGGGAAGCCGAGGGAGTCATACTGTTGAGAAGGGAAATACTGTTTCATTAAAAAGAATAATGCGACATATGAAGATGCGATTAATACAAGAAAATAGAGAAACTCAAACACACATGTAGATTTATAATTAGTATGAGAGTGACTCTTATGTACACAATATGAAAAACTTTATAAGGAGAACGAAACTTTAGGAACTGAGTAAAAAGGTAGTTAATTAGACAAACATATATATCAAATGTAAAATTCTAAAATTTTGCTAGAGTATAAGAATAAATTATGAGAGTGACTCTTATGTACACAATATGACGATATTTACATTTAGCTAATCCATTTTATTGGGTGACTAATGTCGGCAAGGTGAAGTTCAAACAGAAAGGATGCATAAATAAATTTCTTGGCACCATCTGACAAAAGAAATTTAATTTTGCAGTCGAGGAAATTTTCAACTTATAAAGGAAAAACTCAAAAAATAAATAAAATATTTAAACACATTTTCCTTACAAATAACCAAGGGAACTTACTATAGTTATTAAGAAAATGAACATATTAAACATAACTTGTGTGGAATGTAATAGGAGCGGGTCCCATATGTAGATATGAAAACAGTTTAATTTTTAAAATAGTAAGAATTATCTTTAATAAATTGAAAAAAATAAAGTAAATTAAGAAAAAATTGAATAATATAGTAAATATTGTTGAGATAAAACTACTAGTAGAATATCTAAAACAAGTAGATACATATAATAAAATGGGTAAATTTGTCATGTCTCCAATTAACATATCCTTAAGAATGGTCTTATTCTCTTAAATAGACATATAAGATAAATTATTAGTAATATGAGTTGTTGCTCATGAATTAACATTCCGATTAAGATAATATGAACTAACTCAATTTCCATAAGCAATTAGAAACTCAGGGATCATAGAGAGAGAATTGGATTAATAGGAATGACAATAATGAACTAAATGTCGATTTTTGCCACAAATTTGATAGATGGGCTCCAAAAGCTAAGAAATTGGTTGAGTAGTATGTTGTTTTGTGATGCCAAAAGAAGTGGGTCGATTAAAACTAATATTGCGCGGATTAAAGTATTGACATGATCTTGATCCATAATATATTGGGTAGATCTAGATTGATAACGAAAGCGAGACACAAACTCATATGAAGTCGTTTGCCCCCACGCACTCGAGTTGTCATTTAAATCAATTTTTTGATTAGGATTGAGAGAATATCAGGGGCGAGATGAGAATGGCAATCAAAGTGTCATGGTGCATAGTTACAAGAGTGAGGAGAAGCTCAAATAAAGTGAAGCATATTTAACTTGTAGAGCATCCAATGGCATTTAACAAATATTTAAAAGAAATAGAGATTAAAAATGATCAATTATAAATTTGGTAAGGATAAATATAGAAAATGTAATATAATGATTTTGATAAAATATAGAAATTTAAAATATAGTTGTAAAAATTGTTGAAATATAAGATTAGTAGGTAATAGAATTAACACATTTGAACAACTTTTTATTAATAAGTAAATTATAAAATTACATAATAAATACTGCTATTTATAAGTTAACGATAATATAAATATAAAAATAAATAATATAAGAAAATATATAATATAATATTAAAAATTAAAAATTATAATACCAAAAGATTATTAACCAAATATGGGTATCACTATTCTTATTAATTTAAATTATCCTATTTAGGGAATTTTTTATTAACAAACTAATCCAAAAAAAATTATTATTCTCTAAGCTAGCCTCCAGTAGGTCAATTTTATATGCCTTCATTTTTTTTATGCAATCTTTTTACTTTCATTTTTTGTCTCAATAAAAAAGATAACATGCTGTTTATACCTCATACCCATCTTTTTTTGTTGGAAATCTCAAGGCTAACCGCATTCCTTCAATTTCACAATAATAGTTTCATTTGGTCCTTGTGATTGCTTGTGGTGAATTCATCATTGTTATTGAGGTAATTTGAGTTTGTAGGTGTTTCTTCTAAAACAAGTCCTTCATTAGTTAAACTAATAGCATGCCTCTTTCCACCTTTAGACCAAAGGGCAGAATTAATATAAATTATCACTTTATTTTATTTTCTAATTGTTTTGGACCTTATACTTGTCCTCGTGACTATGTGATGCATGCCCACAATCTCCCAACACATCAATAATGAAGATTATGCCCAACTCAATGTAGTTTACGTGTCCTTTGAAAATTTATGGCTGAAGTAAGAATAGGGGAAATATGAGTTATTCTCTAATTATAGTGATAATTTACCCTACACAACATTTGTGTAACAACCAGATGTAAAAGGATTCTATCTACCATTTAGGATGCAACACCACCATGGACTAGTCACCCCCACCAGACTCTTGAAGGAGTGATTTCTGGCTAGTAGGGTTTAGATAGCAAAGTATCTTAGCCTTGGAAGGAAAAATCCCTTCAATTGTCAACAACTAGCCTGAAAACACCAGGCATCAATCTATTTCCTCCATTACCGGCTTTATTGTTGGTATTAAATAGATTAATTGAAAAAAATTGTTCTAAATTTAAACAAAAAAGAAGAAATTTGTTTCCTTGTAAGATAATTTGTCCGATTAATAAAGTTGATTATCAATATTATGTATGCATATAATTACAAAGTAATGCTGCTCACATGGTTCTAGGATATAAGGAATTTTTTTATGGGAAAAGCTATGCTAATGTAATAAAATTAAATGGAAATTTGCAATATTGATATAAAATATTGCACGTATGAAGAGAGCTTTTACTCAGTTACTACCTTCCCAAGCATGGATACTTAATAATAATTTTAAAAGAATTTCTATTTTGGTTAATATCACTCTTTCTAAATATGCATAAAATAATTTTAATTATCAAAATATAATTGGGAATTAAATTGTAATTAATTTATTGGATAAATTGTGTAGATTTTATGTTAAATTAATATATATATATATATATATATTATTCATTATGTCCTGGCTAGGCCTTGCAGTCAAGTGACATGAAGCTAGCTATGAATTCATACTTACCTTTCTCCTGCACCATATAGTAACTCTACATTATTAATTATAGAAGCAATAACTCACCCAAAAATAATAGAGTAAAGATGCAATATTGCAGCAGCCCCCAAAGAGCTAGTCAGTACTCCCCTTATAATACATTCCTATGGTTGATCTTTCCAAACTTGACTGTGCTTGGATCTAAAGTATACTTTTAATTTATTTTAATCTTATATATTCATATTTTTTTATTTTGTTTAATGTGTAATATTAATTTTTAACTCGATTTAACTAATTGATTAAGTTTATACTTACATTTGGTCACACAATTTGGCCAGCTTAGGGAGGAAAACCAGTACCATTTCACAAAGAAGAAGATCCAAAAGTGTCATGGAAGTCAACGGTCAACACTTATCCATCCATCAGTCAAAATCATGATGAAGCATCCGTCCTAAGCACAGGTGTGCAAATGGTAAACCGCCCATAGAGAAGTCTAGTATTTATAGCCATTCGATTACATATTATGAAATTAATTGACTAAATTACTGATAAAAAAGCTATTAAGTGACTAAATTGCCCACACTGAATTTAAGTTTAATGAATTTAAAAAAAATGTCTAATTTTACCAATTGGTCAGACATATCGGCAAAGACGCGGTAGAGGGGATCCACACCCTATTGACCTTGCTATAAATAGAAGCATATCGTTCCTCTGGATGATATGTCCATGCAAAAACAGTTTTTTCCAAGATGGATGCTTATCCTTCAAGTCTACTATTATTTGGCTTACTTCTCTCCGCGGTTCCACTCAATTTCCATCTTGCTCGAGCTCAAGTTCCTCCCTCAGCCCAGTTCAAGTACTTCAACTCAGGCGACTTCGGTGACTACCTCAGCGAGTATGGCGCCTTCTATCGTGACCTGGCGCCCTTCAGCGACCCTTTTCAGCTCTGCTTCTATAACACCACCCCGGACGCTTTCACTCTCGCCGTGAGGATGGGCCCCGTGAGGTCAGGCACGCTATTCCGCTGGGTCTGGGAGGCCAACCGCGGCAATCCCGTCGGAGAGGACGCCACCTTGACTCTCGGGGCCGACGGCAACCTCGTCCTGGCTGACTCCGGCGGCCGCACTGCCTGGCAGACCAACACCGCCAACAAAGGCGTCGTAGGGTTCAAACTGCTCCCCAACGGCAACATGGTCCTCTACGACTCGAACGGCAACTTCGTCTGGCAGAGCTTCGACTACCCCACCGACACCCTCCTCGTCGGTCAGTCTCTCCGGGCATCCGCCGCCACCAGACTCGTCAGCCGCGTCTCAGCGGCGGATAACTCCAAGGGGGCCTACACTTTTGCCTTGGAGCCAAAGGGGCTATCCCTTTACTACACCGGCATGAACTCCCACAAGCCACTCCTATACTTCACATCCTCCGCATGGTTCATTCTCGAAACTGGGTCGCTGGTCACCAACGCGACCTTCGACTGCTACCCGGACACCGACGATCGCCCCTTCTACTCCATCGCCATGGTGACCGACGCTGTGGGGCATCCGTCGCGTATCGTCCTGGCCCACCCCAAATACAACGCCACCCTTAGCTTCCTCCGGCTAGGGTTCGACGGTAACCTCCGGATCTACACCTACAATGTGGGGGTCAACGGTGGCGCATGGAAGGTCACCTTCACCCTCTTCGACAAGCAATCAATATGGGAGTCCGAGTGCCAGCTCCCGAGCCGATGCGGTAATCTCGGCCTTTGCGAGAATAACCGATGCGTTGGTTGTCCACTGGCCGGCGGTCTCGTGCCGTGGACCAAGAGCTGTGCTCCGGCGAAGGTGGCGAGCTGTAAGCTTGGGGAGTTTGGGTACTATGAGCTCCAAGGGGTGGACCATTTCTTGTGCAAGTACACACCGGGTATCAGGATGAGGGAGAGCGAGTGCGTGAACAAGTGCAACAAGGACTGCAAGTGCTTGGGCTTCTTCTACAATCTGGACACCTCCCGGTGCTGGATAGCTTACGAGCTCAACACTCTGATCAAGGTCTCGGAGTCGACCCATGTGGGATACATAAAGGTGACCAAAAAATTATAAGTGGGTCAACATTTTCAATCATGATTGAACAATAAGATTTAAAAGCAATCATGACTAGGGAAATGTACTTGAATAAGTGAACTGTGGGTGATTTGCACCATATTGGGCAATATGTGGCGAGGGCTGAAGTAATCGTTACCAATTTTACTATGCATGGAAATAATCATAAAAGGGCTTAGGGAGCCGAAATTTTAGTATTTTTTTATTGTAATGGTAAATGAAAATACATGGAAACTTTACTGCCAAAGTCAAAGCCAAGTGATTAAATTATTAGAAATTAAAATCAAGAGACTGGATTATTAGTATTTTACTAATTGAGAAATTAACGTATTAATCTACTCATTTTATGGGGGATAGACTTTTAAGGTTATATCGGGTCGGGTCATTGGCCAGCCCAGAGCATCAAATTGGTAAAAAGGCCCATGTGCCTGATGCTACGAGTAACCTCTAGTCTCCTTACAGGGAACATTCTTCCATTGAACTGAACGTGATCATTCATTCCAAGCCAAGTAGCTTGATCTTTCATTCCTTTATCGCATAGAGGTGATCTGCAACCCTAGACAGCACAGTATCAGAAATTCAACAAACATTTTCTCGGGCTTTATATTCCCAACTGGGGTCCTTTGGGGATGAAACTAGCACTAAGTCACTCATCCACATGCACCAATTGGACAGACACAAACAGATAGGCATCTGCTTTATAATTACAAATTCATGTAAGCAGCTCTACAAAGTACACAACCAACTGGTATGCACATTCAGATGTGATGTAGATAATGACTACAAGCACCGGTGTCTGAATAAAGTTCAAGAATAATGCACTTTGGCTCAGATTGGATCCGTTTCTTTCTTCTTTTACCCTTCTAATAATATTAAGAGAATATATATTAGAATTTTACCCGAGAATGAGGGATGATAAGAACCCTCGATTGCCATTTTCTTCTACTCTACTGATCTAAGAAGGAATCCTATTCCCAACCCTGTGATGATTGTTTGCACGTCACTTGTGCACATGCGAGAAAAGAATGGGAAGTCAATCAATGGGGGCAAGGAAATGGCAAAGTGAACTAATAATCTCATTTCTACGTTTGGTAGCACTGTCCTCCCCCAAATCCATATTTGTGAAAAAATTGGTCATATTACTTCTTGTGGAAAATTACACCAACACTACAAAACTTTTTTCAAAATGTTATATGATGGTATATTTTTTATTTGTTATTTAATGATAAAATTATTTTATAAAATATGACTTATTACTTTATAGCACATTTCTTTGTAAACATAGTATACACTAAAAAAAGATTATACAAAATAAAAAAAAATAATGAACAAGCATACCCAATATAATCTCGCATATTATCAATAATGAAAATTAAACCTAATTTAACAAAATAAATGGAGGGTTTGCGCGAATACCCAATATACCCAAAACTGGTAGAAACATTTTCAACACGGGAGGATTTTACAAGATTTGGGTGAGTTTTGGGATGGACCCAGTTAGATAAGAATCTAACCTAGCCTAATAAACAAAAACTTTTATAGTAATAATCATTAATATTTTATTAATTGCTTTCTTATTCTCATATGGTTTGAGTTATTCTACTCACATTTCCATAATTTTTATTTGATATAAAATATATATTTGTTGTATTTTAGATAGCATAATACAAAATTATCTTAAGAAAGTATGTAATATTCGATCAACTTCACCGTTAATAAGTGAGTGATGTACTTATAATTTAAAAGTTATAAGTTTTAATTGATGCAACTTCCCCAACTTATATAATTAGTATATTTTAATTAATATAAAATTAATTCTCTCTATACTTTCGTTGCAATTGAATACTATTACAACTTAAATTGTTTTTAAATTTGCCCTCCGTATATGAATTAGTTATTATTATTAAATTATCGAAAAAGAGAAAAATAACTTGCATGAATTAAATATTTTTTATTCGTACTCTTTTAGGGCAAAATGTGAATAACAGTGTGGTAGGAGTGTAATCTCCCTAATTTTAATACTACTGTTATCAATTGGATCCGACTTAATTCGGCGGAACCTATACATGACCCAATCTAGTCGAGTCCAAATGGAATTTTGGACATATTCTAATCTTATTTTTCTATGTTTTGAATAAAAAATTTAAAAACCATGATATTTTGATAAATGAGGGGTTTGAAGCATTTTAAGATTCAAACCACTTAAAGTTATACTAATAAACCAAACACTAAAAAAAACATCAAAAAAATAATTAGTGTTTCATAACAGAGGAAATTTTTTTTAGAAATTGTATATAAAATGCTACTAGCATTCTATTTCACAATAAAATTTTAAAAAATAAGGTTTAAAATGGGGTGGGAGAACGAACCCTAAAAAAATCCAGAAGATAAGATTAATTTTTTTTATTAAATTACACCGTACAAATTACAAAGATTAGCTAGTAATTAAGCTATCAATCCCTATATAGAATTAATTGTATTAACTTCTCCTAAATAGATTGAATTTTAGATAAAAAGTAATAAATCCTGATATTAGAAACTTAATCGACACCTCCTTCTACAATTTAAAAAGCAATTCTCTCTCATATGATAATCAAATTGAGTGGCTGAAAAATATCGTGCAAGGCTATTTTGACCGACCCAGATCTGTGATAAAAATTATTACCGCCGTCAATGACTTTTAGGTGCCAAATTCAGCCATCTCCAGTGGCCATCGATGCCAAAGTGACTGTATTACTCTCATCTACCTCTATATAGAAGGGCAAACTTCTAGCAATGGAAAAATCGACCAACACAACCGATTTTCACCGATTGGCATGTTGAGTTCCGCTTGATTGTAGGTAATCGACGATCAAATTCTTCCAACTCTGACGAGCTCTTAGCCGGCCACCATGATTGAAAGTCTCGCTTGAACCTTGTCTACAAAATTCCTAAACTCCGATTGCCTCTCTAATCACCTTCGATGAGAATTTCCGACAACTCACTCAATAGCTTTATTTCAACTATTTTTGAAAAGTGACCAAATTCGACCACGGTTGGTTGAGGTAAGACACCCCATGAGTCATTTGGAGTATAGTAATATAATTTGGGAGTTAATTATGAATTTGAAAGTTTATTTGATTAATTTTTAAAGTTTAGAGATTAAAGTGCAATTATGAAAAGTTTGGGGCCAAATTGCAAATATGAGAAATTTTGTAGAAAACACCTTTAAGAGTATTTTAAGGGAATTATAAGTGATTTTGAGATAAATGGAAATGTATAAAGTCATTTTCGGGAGTTAAGGGACAAAATTGTAAATTTTATGTAAAAGATGAGCAAAATGGTAATTTTACTCAATTATGGGCAAAATGGTCATTTATGCCCAAATGGTGATTAAATAGTTCATTTTGGATCATGTAGGATAAAATTGTAATTTTGACAAATTAAAGATGCAAAATGACTCTTTCTAAAATTAAGTGGTAAAATGGTAATTTTAACATTTTTATGGATAAAAGTGTAATGAATACAATTTTGGTACCCGTATATGTATAAATGAATTTTAGGGACTCAAACGAGAGATTTGAGAAATTTAGTGTCCAAAATGAGAAAAGTTTGATAAGTAGGGGTAAAATGATAATTTTACATAAATTAATTATCAAAATATAAATTTTGAAAAATTTGAGTTATCTAAATAGAAAATTTATAAAGTTTTGAACATTTTAGTAAATAAGACCAAATTTAGGCTTAACCTATGATTTAGAATGAAATCATAAGTATGGGTTTGTAAACCTCGATAATAAGAAAGCTAGAATTAACAACGGAAAAATTTTGAAAAAAAATTAATATTCAAACTGAATTAGAATTAATATAGAGAAATTAAAATAAAAATTTTAAAAGTCACACATTTTCGATAAAAATTTAAATATTATGTAAATTAATTATTAATCAAGTTGGATATGAGAAAACTTTCTATTTTAAGGTGAAATCGTGATTTATTTTTTTATTTTGAGTTTTTCTACTTTTAATACTATAAGGGTAAATTTACTCAAATTTATAATATTAATGGAAGATAACGAGTTCTTATTGTACCCCAATTCGGAAAATCGAGTTGGACGTAACTATAAACAACAATTTTGTCATTACTTCAATTTTATAGATGGATGAGAGCTAACCAACTAACAAATACCTTGAAATTCCCTTTCTTCGGATAGGAGTAAAACAAATACACTGCTATTCCTCAAGGAAATAATTATGCGAAAACCTCAACATGGAAAACTAATGAGTTTAATTCCTAATTATATGAAAAGTTATTTTTTGTTTCTGCATGGTTGGTGCCACAATTTCCATTGTATTATAACAAAGTTCTTATGGAGTGGCACCAATGATAAAAATAAGTTACACTTGAAAAAAATGGGCTAGCCTTATTGAGTTGAAAGTAAAGGGAGGAATGAGCCTCAAGTAACTCTAATCTTTCAACCAAACCCTCCTGATGAAAACCGCAAAGAGATTATACTATAACTCTCAATATTTGTTAATGTGTCAATTAAAAGACCAGTTTGTTAGACAAATTAAATTATTTTCCGCACCTGCAAGTATTCAACAATCATAACTATGGAGGAGTTCTAGGTTGGCAACGAACATTTAAAACAAGAGCTCCTGTGGCACAGGTTGGTAATGAATAAAAAATTAATGTATTGAAGGATCCCATTATGATGGTGTTTTGATAGAATTAAACTCAATAGTATGGATATTTTGATAGAATTTCCCTTTGTGCAAATGTGAGTGTTCTTGCTGGGAAAAGTGCTCAAGGAGGTGACCTAGGCTTTCAAGTGCACTACTCTTGTATAAGCTGAAGCAATAGCTATCCTCCATGGAGTCAAGGTTGTACAGGGGCTAGGTTGCAAGAGGGTCATCTAGAGACCGGCTGTTAAATCCATCCATGAAATGCTCACTAACCCACAGAAGTCAACTCCTTCGACAATCCACCCATTTGTGCTCCAACACCATGTCCAGAGGAGTTTTTTTTAAGAGTTATATGTAAGCTTAATTAGGAGATAGACTACTTTCTGCAAGTTCCCTCTAAAAAGTTCGAGAAAAAATGGATTTAAGTATTAGCTTTACCAATGTTCCCTTTCGTTCTTCTTTTCTGAAAATGATCTATTTTTTTTGTCATGTTTGAATCCCTCTCCATGGGAGGACTGCTGGATTGATGAATGAATAATTACTTCGTGCAAAAAAAAAAAACTATGGTGACTAACTTGAACAAAAAAAACTATGGACAGCAACAATCATCAAATCTTCGTCCCTTGCTACAACAAAAGCAGTAGATAAAAAATGAACAACTCTTTCAAAATTTTTATCCACTAATAATAAACGAGAATTTTTTTCATTTTTGCGCAAGTACAAAATGACCTTATGAAAGTATGATTTTCAATTATTTATGAGAGGAAAAGCGGAAAAGAAAGTGGCCCTTGTTTATCGAATCATTAATGGGTCTGACATCCCCCACCAATCCACTAGCCACTGGTTCTCATTATCATCGATGTACCCGATGTTAAATTGTTCCTTTTCTTCCCTGTTTATTTTATTCATTTGTTACCCATTTATGACCAATAAAAGTTTGTTTCACTGGGTACATAGACAAATCATGGTTTTCTGCCTCATGTCAAATCTCACTAAACTAATTTAATTGATTTCATAGGGAGAAACTGCTTTTGCAAAGTATCATTTCAGATCAACATTGATGACCATATCATATGAATCAAGAGTTTGCTTGCAGGTCCGTACTCCCATGAAGGCAGACACAGGCTTTCGAAGTTCGAGACATTCTTAAGTTTTGAGTCCTTTCATGATCGTTCACATGGCAGTGGCAGGCCTCATCTTTGGAAACTGCAAAAAAAAAAAAATAGTTTTAGGAGAAAAATCAGAATGGCCATATTTTAGAATTCCTACTTGCTATTCTACTTATAAAACAATAGTACAATCCATCTGTCTGTTTTTTAGTATATACATCCAAGTGTCGGTGGTGCAAGTATCATCGGTTTGTCTGCAATTCAGCTGGTTAAGCTCAGAATCTGTGGGCAACCCCGATAGTTTTGCAATTGGCAGTTCCACGAAGATGCTCAAGATTATTTCATATTTATTTGGTAATAATACATTTTGAATATCAAAACTAAATATTAGTGTCAGTTAAGCATTTTTTTCACTTAAAAATGATGTTGATTAATCAAATCTTTTTGAAGTAAAGAACTAAAGGTGAGATAGTATCAACACATAAATTTACTTTTATGTTAATTAGGCTAAAAATAACTATTCTAAATTTATTAGCACGAAAAAGAATATTTCTTATGTAAGAATGTAAACAACACAGCATTTCTGTATGTTGCATTAGTATTAGATAATCGATCTGGAGGATAATTTCGTATCAGCTATTTTCAAATGTTATCTGAAAATCCAAAACCATGACTTGTATTTCTTCTTCTAAAAGTTGCCCTTTATCCGCATTCCTTCCGAGTTCAGCCTCATCATACCTAGACTTGCACAAAGATTTAATGCGTTAAAATCTCAATAGCAATTTATTTTTATACCTTCAAGTGGTCTCATCCAAATCGTTGCTTGCTAGGGCATGGCTGGCGGAAGAGTAGTCGAGGTGATATGGTTGGAAGAGTGTTCTATACACTTTAATATTGAGTACAGTACTTTCAATCATTGATCCATCCTTCGAGTTAGAATTTTGGTGGAATATCTTCTTTTTTTCTTCCAATAGGTTCAATAAATTATTATCACTTTTCCTAACTTCTTTTTATTTTATTTGTGAAAATATAGTACAATTATCCACTAAAACACCAATAACAATCTACAACGTTTTTTTAGTTCTACCATATTTAGTACATTCACTATTTTAGTAGAGATAATACAAATACTCAAGAAAAAAATATATTTTAATTTTTATAATAAATTAAAACATTTTTCATAAAAAATCTACGGTAAAACTTATACAAAATCCCGTAAATAAAAAATAATTAATAAATAATAAAAACTTATTTACATGAATTTCGAGATATATATTTTAAAATTTAACGATCAATACAAGTGAGTAATCTCATAGATTAGTTAATGATATTATTTACTATGAGACAATTTATGTACTGTACCATATACTTCACTTAAAATATCTATAAATATTTTTTTTATAAATATTATATTAAAATTATTTCTTAAATTCTCATATTTTAAATATTTCATTTTAGTATTTTACATTTCGAATTATTAAGGTAAAGTTCAAGCTCACCATATATACGAAAATCAAGTACATATATCAAAATAATTATGTTGATAATATAATTTCAATCGGATAAAATAGATAATTATTTTACTTTTATAAAATTAGAAAATTTCAACTAATTACAAGTTATAACTTTTAAGTAGATATGGATCCAACCCCTTATCGATTTACAATACATACCTTCTTACATATAATTACAGCAAGTGAACTTGCAGCCGAACTCGACCGATCTAAGACTGGAAATCCGATTCATGGTTTACCCGAGTATGGAGAAAAAAATACCAAACTCGAGAACATTATTCTCTATATGGATGTTGGGGTTGTACAACACAAAGACTCACAATGAAAATACTTACCAAATTCAATCGAAATTAAAACTTTCATAAAATAAGTAGTGTGTAAAAAAATAAATATTTTCCATGTGAATTCAATAATTGATAATTAGATATATAATCTTCGTGCACGCCACTTGAATTTTGTACCCCGATTGTGCATGCGTACTACAAGTGTCTAGGCTGTACTTATTTGTGCTTCCTTAAACACCTAAAATAGTTTTGAGAAGTGGTGAGCTCAGAGCTTAATGAATGGGCCTACGAGGTCGAGCCACTTCATGGCTTACAACCTCATCCTTCACTCTAAAAAAAAGTCTTTAAATAACTTATTATTTTCTTATGTTACCAATCCTATGGCTTATGTCTTGGTTAATATAATTATGTTTCTACATAAATAGAGCCCTTGGCTCGTCAAATATAGTATCAATCAACGAATCCCCCATCGGAGCGAATACGACTCCGTCGTGCTCCCACCAATCACAACATAGCGATAACGATACTGATGATGTGATCTTTAGTCATCTATTCATGTCATAACATCATCTAGGTTCCCAATGGAATTGGCATGACCTCGTTGTGTCCTTGATCAATATTCTAGTGATCATATGGATGTCGAGTTTGTAACCTTGACCTATATATTCTAGTTGTCCCTTGTTGCCACACACTCGAGTATATGCGGATCTCCACTCTTATGATCTCATGAGACTTGGAAGCACCATACCATCACTCTCACACACCACCTTCATTCAACCCCTAATGACGATCCACATCCCCGAGGGTAGGTAGTCGAATGCCCCAAGTGTAAATACTAGTATATAACAAAAAATTCAATCACTGCATCATCAAATTATGCATATAATCCTTCATAGGGCATAATCCTTAAACGACCATCCCCTCATATAAAGATCTCACGCATTAAGCATTACATGGACTAATTTTCTCAAAGCCCAATCCTTATTCAACCATCTCCACTTAAAATAAAATCACACAACAAGTATAGCAAATGATCAAATTCATTGGAGTTCAGTCCTCACTGACCATGTGAAACACATCTCCCGGACCAAGTAAACTAGAGAAATAATCGGCGATTTTAAGAAAATCGAGTAAAAAAAGGAACAAAAAATAATAAATAAGGGTTAATATGAGAAATTGGAAAATTCCAAGTAACAAAAAATTCACAAAAATAATGAGTAAGTGCCATGAAGTGAATTGGATAGGAGAACCGGACCGGTTCAGGGTGAACTGGACCCGAATTGGTCGTCCTGTTGAGATCTTGATTTGTGGAGCACTTTTTTGCACCGGTACTTGAACAATCAGCTCATGTATGGTTCGAGTACCCTTATCAAGAGAATCGACATAAGGGGCCTCATAGTTTCGGATATTTGCGCATAAGTCCTCACACTATGCCTTAATTGCATTTAGGTCCCTCAATGTTTATAACCTTACATTTGGGTTGCCAAATTTTTATTTAATCTCAATTAAGTCCCTAGGAATTCCAATTATTACTCATGGGTCCTTAAATTTTCTAAAATTACCAATTATTCCTCAATTTTTCCTAAAATTGCAATTGGTCCTGGAATTTTAAAAAATTGCCAATTGACCCTCCATTTCATCCAATTGCTCAATTGAGTCTTAATTGGAAGTTAATTTCATGAAAATGCCCCAGTTTTTCTTAAATTGCAATTCAAACCCTAATTTTCCAAAAATTCCCAAATTGCCCAATTTCACAAAAATTGCAATTTTCTCTCCGAATCACAATTTCATTCAATTGACCCCCAAAACTTGGTTAATTGCCTCCATTATTGATTTGAATAATATTCTCTATGTTTTTCTCGTCAATTCAAGCTTTGAATCGCTCGATTTGGCTCGAAAATGAGCTCAAACGGAGCTTCGCTGAAAAATTCAGTTTAGAGAGAGAAAGCTTCGATATATTACCGGTGAGGGTCCAGTGACAGTAGCTCTTGATTTCTTTAAATTGCTCTCTTCTCGGGGATCCTCCCTAAATCAAAGTGTGCCTCGATTGGTAGCTTGAGTAGTGTGAATCTCTTAGTTTAAGTTTTTACAGAACTACACCGTGAATAGTATTTTTCGACGAAGGGGCTTATCGTATTAGCTCGGGGGAAGGTTGGAGCACCTCTAGGTGGAGTTTGAGGGGCTTAGTTTGGCCGGAATTGGCTTGGGGACGGCTCAACTTGAGCTCGAGTAGCTCGGTTTGTTGACAACCGAGGAGCGACGTTACTATTTGAGCTTCCTCGCTCTTCTATGGTGGCCTTCGAATTGAAGGGAAGGTGTAACTGGGTAGAGGACTTCCTCTTGATTCTAGGACCCCAAGGACTGATGGATGATCTGAATGAAATAAGGGCAGATTGTCATGCGAGTTAGTAATGAAGCTCAGAATAGCTTCTTAAGCATGAAAACGGGGCGGGGTGAGGATGAGGTCTTTGTCCTCATATCGAACATGAAGAATTTCGGGTATGAGGGTCAAACATATGATTTCCACTCAGACCTAGGGTAGAAGTGTTCAGACTTTTATGAGGGTGGACGGTAAAGACGTACTAGTCACCAAGTGGGTGCAGTCAGAGTATTGTATCTGCGAATGTTTGTGCCCTTTATGATAAAGGGCATGTGAATGTTTGCTAAACGTCTCCCGAGCAAGGGGAAGTGCTGAAAAGAACTAAACTCACATTACAATGAAATAAAATGATAAAATATTTTTCCAAGATAAAGAAAAACCTAAAAATTTGTGAAGAAAGATAGATGTTATAAACTTTTTTTTTGAAAACTCACTCCCTAGCACTCGCTCAGTGAGTTGTATAAACTCACTCCTTCCCTTTAACCCTTTTTCAGGAAAGGAGAATACCCATAAGGAATTTTGAGAACAAGCCTTAATTGAGGTATGTAAAGTTTTAAGCTTTTGGAGTTTTGTATAATGATATTCCAAGGAAAAAGGACAGAAATTACATCTGACTTCTCGCAGTCTTGGGAAGTGGTAACTCTTCTTAGACCAAATGGAGTGGTGGGTTGTTCACGGGGTTCCAACCAAACTGAGTCTAGGCGTGATAATGAATGTTGCTGGTAGTAACAATTGTGATTATACAAGCCATGTGATAGTTTAAACCTGATATTAGCATAAAACATGTTACCAAAGTGCTGCTAGACTGCCTATATTTTATCATGATATCATAGTAGGCCCAATGCCATGTTTTGAAAATACTCGACAAGTGGGCCCAAGGCCAATGGACACAAGACTTATCCTGTAAATAACCCAATTATTGTGTTAGAGCCAGATTTCAATAAAAGACTTGATAATTAGTTGTATAAAATGGACATTGCCCAATAAATTCTAACGAGCCAAGGCACATCTTAACCCGAAGGGCTCGTAGAACAAAGATAATGGATTAAAGAGCAAAATATATGTATTTGATTGTTGAGTAGGATCACTAGATACCCGATATAGGGTAGTGGTGATTTCAAGGGCTGTTGGACAACACAACTGGTACACGGGAAGAGATCCTGGTCTAGTATGTCAAGGGTTCCGGGATTCCTGTGCACACCAGATCTTGGTGAAGGGGAAAATGTCTCGTCCCTCAATAATGGACACACACTCGATTATTGTTTATGGGTCGGGCAGTGGTGATCACGCAAGCAGTCTATCATTAGAACAGATGAGTGGCTGGTAAAGGCGTTTCAAGCTACAAGTAGAATAGAAGGGAGTTTTGTTCTATGCTAAACCTTGAAATTTCTAAAGATAATCATCCCAACACTTAAACCTCTATTAATGGAAATCCCTCATTACATATCATACTGTAATGTTAGTTAGAACACATGATGTCTTGCTGCTAGACAAAACCTACTCACTAAGTTGTGAACTTACCCCTCCCTTAACCCTTTTTAGGTAGTAGACATTCAAAGGATGGAACCCATTGCTAGTACACGAGCTAGGTGCTCCCTTATCCCTAAGTTTTGCTTATATGTTGGTATAATTTTATAGTTTAATAAGAATTATTTTTATTCTAAGCCTTATCCCTACCGAGTCTATGATAGTGAACACACTCACTGTTATAGGATCGAGAGATGTGACAGATTGTTTACAAGTACAGTCGGGGAAATCGGGCTGGGTGTGACAACTAGTATGCCATTTTTTATTTAAATTCCTCCACTTGGGATACTAAACTTTACATCGTCCATTCAAGTCCCTACTCTTTGCCTTAGTCTCATTTGGGTCTAATAGTCCTATAAAATACATTTTTGCCCAAACTTTTCACTATTTACCATTTAACCCCCTAAATTATTTATAAGGTTCCACTTACACCTTTAAGTTTCCAAATATCATCATCTTCAGTCTCTAATATTTTTCATTTTTTGTCCTATGGGTCCCTAGACCTTCTTCAGACCATCTTATAGTGTTCCAAAATTTCTCATTTGTGAGTGGGTCATCTAATTTTGTTAAAATTACATGTCCTAAGACTCCTCCTACGTACCATAGTCCCTGCCCGGTCGGGGCTAACCAAAACAGTACCGTTTAGGGTTGATTTATAAGGCTCGTCGAAAAATGGTTGAAATCGGGATAGAGTTAGGATCTTATCGGAGATGACGACTTGGTCGATGACATTAGTGGGGTTGTAAAACTGACTTCCAATAGTTCATGAGCTCTTGAATCATCTCAAATAGAGATTAAAGTTGTCTGCAAATGAAGTTTTACTAAATTCAGTCATAATTAAAGGTTAGTTAGACTTTTATAAATTTATTTGATCTTAATACTTACCTTCTACTCAATAGGCTAATGATGTTTACTAGTTATGTCCAAAATAAATTTGTGAAAATTTTCTTAGTTTTCGGTGGCATCGAAAATGGCTCAAGAAGAGAATGCTCAATGTTCGGTCATCAAAGTGTGTTATTATTTCATCATGTCGGTGTCGATAGAGTTATTACCTATATCACTTTAAGGTGGTGTGTTGGTTGAATCAAGTGAGATTTTGATTGTAGTTGAATCATTTGATTTGATTGTGGAAAATGAATATTATGGCATCTATAAGTTGGATTATTAAAAAATAGAGCAACCACACTTTTAAAGGGAATTCTAATGACCCACCACTAAGACCAAGTTTTTTATGGCCGGCTCCCTTAGGTTACCATATGTTCCCTTTGTCAATTATGTCAAGGCCATATACAACCAAAAAGCATATAAATTATGATTTCAGGTTCTGCACGGAAGGGGCAAGCAACATTAGAGACTATATATCTTCTGCACAATGCATCGATGACAACTAGACTATTAGTGGAGGCATGAAAAATAAAAGCTCTGATTTTAAGGAGACAACTATTATTCTAGATGGATGTCCAAATAGATTTGACATTTATAATTAAGGGTGGAAGGGGCACTTGATTAGTTTTTTTTGCATATTATCTAGTAAAAAGACATGCAAATCAAACGGATACTTGTCCATTGATTTCCCATCTCCAAATATATTGATCCTCACACTCTTGTTCAAATAGCCACCACCTCAGGTTCAATCAGATTATTCCGAATAGAGTTTAGGAACCGCACATGTGAGAATCGATCTATTAGAGAGAAAACTCGTAAATTCCTTTGAATGTCGTTTGTAGGCAAATGTTGTGGTTTCATACTTGGTAATTTGGCATGCAATTAATAGATCATATTAGTACATTCCCTCCATCTCCTATTTGTCACATCAATTATTGCTTTAGGAGTTTATTTCCCGCGAATCCGAAAAAAATCCTATAAATATATTTTCTTATCCTATATAGTTATTTTTAATATTTTATAAATTTTTTAAACATTTATTATTCAACTTTAGATGGAAAATTATAATGTACATTTTTATATTTTGATTAGTAGTGAGAGTTCACCTACGATAGCATCGAGAGCAGTCGTTCATAGTTCGACTCGACGGAACTTAATACAAACCCCTTATTAATAATATCATATAATGTCAAAATAGTATTTTATTCCCATGAGTATAATTCATGATAATATTATGATTGCACGCAAATTCTTTTCACTACCTAAAATACAAAATAATAGAGAAAAAAGAGTGGTGTATCATTGAAAAAAGAGTGGTGTCATTAAAATATACATGATTAAAAGTTATTATATATTTAAATGAAGTTATTTAAATCTTCTCGAGTATAAGATTTTTGGATAATATGACTTATTTCTTCTCCAAGTTAAAAGTTGTTGATCAATGAGTTTCGAACTAATATAATTTAACCCACCCAAGGATTAACGTAGATGAAACACTTATCTCCATATATTTTTATTTTTTAGTTGAATCCATGTCATTGCGTTTTACTAGCTAGCTTTTTTTTTTGCTAGGGAGCTATTTTTTGTTGTTAAGAGATAAACAAGATCATAGCACAAATTTAGTGGAAATGTAAGTATGCATTGGATTCCATGTGGAAAGGTCGCTAAGTTGAAGGAAAAAAGGTATATGAATTAAGGGTGTCTACTCTTTTAACCAAACCCTGCTTGTGAAGCATGACACTATATTCAAACCCCTAGTCTATTCAATTGCATTTATTATAGGGTAAATATTTTCAACAAACTGATTTCCTTTGTACATGTGCATGTCTCCATCCCTCATGGTTACGAAAGTGTATATGGGCACGCAAGAAACTACTCAAACAAGGGCTTGTTTGGAATATAAGAAATGGGGATCATATATGAGACAATCATGGATCCCCTCTCTCAATACTAGGAAACTCTCCTTACAATCAATTCTTTTAGATCAAAAGAACCTTAGGGTGAGCTCACTTATTAATAGCACAATATGTAACTTAGTAGTGAGCTCACTTATTAATGGCACAATATGTAACTTAACAATATGTAAATTAGTACATCCCTAATAGATATAAATAGTAACAATTATTCGCATTGTAAAATTATAAAATAGAAAATTATAATATTTTAAGAGATAGTTGTACTCAGTCATACATATAAGTAACAGAAAATAACTGTTTATTAATAATAAGTCATTCAATAAATTAAATAGAAACCTACGTATTTATAAGTTAAGTATAATATAAATATACAAATAAATAATATGATAATATATTATATAATCTTAAATAATAAGATTATATTATATATAATAATTATTTAAAATACTATCATAATAATATATTATAATATTTTAACACTATCTATTAGTAATATAAAATCTTCATGTTGCTAAATCATAAACTCAAATTAACAAATTCTAATTCAAACCTAATTAATAAATAAAATATTTTCTATTCCGCTCAGATACCAAAAGAAATCAAAAGTTATTTTCTATTTACTGTGTATAATATATTTCAACCAAAAGTTATTTTTTATTCTTAGGAAATAGCAGTTTCTTCAATTCTTTAAGAACTTGGAGGTGACTTGAGTTGTAATATATGTGTTATAAACTTGTTGAATTTTTACAAAATAATCATTTGATTGAATCCACTCCAATACCATATAAAAATTTAGAATAATAGAGAAGAAGATTTTTTGGTATATAGATAGTAGCCATCATTCCAACATGGTCTATTCTTACTCTAAAAATTTAAACTACTTTGGATTGCCAGATGTAATATAGAATGCTTCTATAGTACACAAATTTAGGGAGAACTTCTTTACCATGAAGAGTAGTGTTATTCCTAAATGTCGTTTTTGATACAGTAGAAGATACCTTCCTCCGTTCAAAACCTTTTTATGTCCAAAACAATCTCATTATTGCTTATGTTCATCTAGGAAAGCACTTATTTAGAAATTTATGATGAATTTATCACATAATGAAAGATTTTAAAATTATGATATTATATTGATAAAAATAAATACACTATAAGTTTATAGAAAAGTTGCGTACTTCTGAATTTAAGGTTGTAGTAACAGGTTTAATTTAAAATTTATTAAAAAATACGAGGGAGTGAAAGTACAAGGGTCTTTCTCATAATAATGATTTCTTTTAGGTAGTTGGTATCCAAATGTAATATGTCTTAGCATGGCCACTTATCATAGAATTTAGATCATGTGTTTTTGAAATCAACTGAAAATATCAGATTGTTAGATTTGGCGGTAACATGAATTAGCTACCACTTTATATTCAATTAAAATATGATTAAAAGAACCCTCAATCATACGAGTGTCTTTTAAGGTATATTAGGATAGAGAACTTGGAGAATGACGGGGATTTGAAAGGCACCAAAATGGATGATGAAATTACACTTCAAATCTCAAATTTCTCACTTTAGAAAGATTGACAATCTTGGCTACTCTTTTCTTTATCAATAAATTCCACTTACTATACCCAGAAAGAGAACAATTCCAATAGGCAAAGAAAAACTATAACAGCCATAAATTGCAAGGTCAGACATTTATTTCTAAATCTTAATTGGGTGTTGACTAATTTCGCTCCTTGTTTCCTTTTCAGTATGACTTAGACGTTAGACTGGGTTTACATCTCACCTGTCAAAGTATGGAACACTGATGCGTCATGGCCGTTTTACTTAGTATGCAGGCGGAACCCTGGTCTATGGAAAAGCGACATTTCCATAGACCAGGGTTCCACATTGATGAGCTTGGTTAAGCAAACTCGCATAGTTATAAAGAGAATAAGCCCAATTTGTCAGAGCTCGATATCGGCAGATTGTTTTCATAACTAGGGAGAACAACCCGTTAATAATTGGGCTTCTTCACTTTACGACTCTGAGTCAGGAAGTTGTCTAGTTATAAAGTGAATAAGTTCCCCTTCTCCAATGACTAAAATCACCACCAGTCGTTGTCATATCTGCAAGCTTTTGTTCTAGGGCTAGCTCAAGGCGTCTCTCTCTCACTTAAAGGCATTAAATGCAATGGTAACGAGAAATCAAGTAACAAATGAACGGAGAGGAGAGAGGAGAACATGATATGATACTTTTTTTGCACCAAAGAACATGTTATGATACTTTGAAGAGAAGTAAAAAGAGAGGAGATGTGCATTTAAGATGGAAATGGAGAAGCAAAGAATGAATATAAGTGTTTAAAGAGAGAAAAAGTGCCGTTAGAGAGAATGTGAGGATAAAGAATTAGAATTAGAAGTAAACATTTTTCCCCATAACCAACAATTTGAAACTAGGAACTTATCATAAATATTTTTAAAAAGAAAAAAAACTAAATTTAGCAAGATTGGAACGATTAAAGAAGTCTTTGAGTTCATATGCTGAATCTATTAATTGTTTTGGAAAACGAATTTGGAAAACGAATTGTGAAATGAGTATCTCAAATTTAGAATATGAAAGAACTATAATTTTATAGCATTGAGAGGGGAGAAGGTATGCATTTCTTTCCTCTATCTACTACCCTTAGAAAAGTAAGACAATTCATGATTTTGTGAATTCGTAGTGGGATGTCACACAACTTATTACTCTTAAGAATTTAGCCATATTAATTAGGAATATGATAACAAAATTTTAGCCTAATTAAATTTTGTTTAATTTTTTTAATAAGTGTGATATTGTATGAATTGACCACATTTTATATTTCTCTTTATTTATCATAACTCTTTTTATGGTTTTCTTTACATGTACTTGTACTTAAAATGTTAATATATTAATCTAATAGAATTAATATGAATTTATCTAATTTTATCACACATATTTTCTTTCAAATATCACGTAAGTTCAACAAAATTATCATTCCCTCTATTTTGAGTATTTCAATATATGAATATTATTTTATAAATATCGAATTTCTACTTTATTCATCTTATTAACCTATTAATTTTCTTAAATTCCACTTGTTTTTACTCTATCTTTAAAAAAACTCTAAAAAAATCATTAACTATTATAATATACAATATATTATTTTTATGTTCAGTTTCTACAAAAAAAAAAAAGTTTTACATACATAGAATCTTTTTACAACTCAATTTCTACAAAAAAAAAATTAATGCATAGGATTTCCTTACAACTAAAACATATTCGCATATTCAACTTTTGTAATTGTTAAAAAATACACTTTTTAAAATTTAGATTACCTATGCTATAAAATATCCCTATTCATATTTCTATCATAATATTCCACTAATTCTAAAACTACACCAAAATATAATGTTTTTATGAGATACCTCAATATTAATTTAACTATATTACCATATTTCTCCTCTATATTAGAGATAAATCAATTTACCATACCAAGTAATATTATAGAGGAAAAATTTTTCATCTACTATTTCTTTAAATCATTTATACTATTGTGCTTTGAACTAAAATTGGAGTGAGAATTAAGTGGTGATTAAATTACTTTTGCATTGGTTATGGTGAATTGAGCAAATATGTTCTTAAGAGACATAAGTTTTTGTGTAATTTATTATGAGAAATATTGTAACACCGTGATCCCATAAATTAAATCAAGCTGAAAATTAAAATTGAAACTAGTATTATAAATTGAATCAGACTGAAAATTGATTCGAAACAAAATCTTAAAAAAATGATCAAACTAGGTCATACCAAACTCAAAATGTTCTCAATTAGAAATCAAGTATAAAAAATTATTTGATTAGAAATCACGTTTAAAAAGCATAAATAAAATAAAAAATTAGATAAAAACTTGATCAAATTCGACATTGGATCAAACTAGATATATAATCGAATGAGACTGGATTGAAAATCAAATTGAAACGAATAAAAAATTGGGTCAAACTAGGTTAGAATGAACTAGGTCCGGCTGAACAAGTCAGACTGGACTATCCACCCACCTTCTTCTTCTCATTTCCCATGCGCCTTCTATTTCACCCATGCCTCTACTATATTTCTATTGCATAACTTGTAAAATAAAATTTAATACAAAGGTGATTTGGGATTGATTTGCAAGCAACCAAAGGCATGGACGACTACCCAACTCTCCCATGGACCTCTCTATAAAATGTTGGTCTTCCTTTTACTAACATGTGATTGAAATTCTGCTTGAAAAATATAAAACGAGCTTATGATGCCCTATTTTTCAACGATGAGTTTCATAGTTCAGGTGAGCCCTCATTTGGCCATAACATAACCCAAAATTTACTACTATAGAACCCCTACTCTACCTTGTGGTGGCTTGGTTGTGCACAACGTTGATTGGAGAAGTTTCAACGACATGCTTTGTTTTTCGAAACAAAAACAAAGTATCGACTCTCCCATGACTGCAACCTTCTTCAACAACCCAAATTGATGGTAAGGATACTCTAGCCCTCTTCCCAGCATCTCATGTGACCTTCTTGCAATAGTGGGAAGCCATTTCCTCCCTAATTGTAGTAAATTCCAATTTCAGTTTTGTTTTGGCTGAGTTACTAATCAAGTTCAAATTCAAGTGACTCTGGTGACCCCACTGATCTGTGATTAATCCAAGAAGGTCCTGAAGAAGCTTATCTACTTTCCCCTACCTTAGGCTCCGACCAACTCGTCGTCGTAAGAGAACTTTTGTTTGTTTACCCCAAATGGATCATTTTTCTAGAAAACTTAAAAACTAATCCAAAAATTACTTAAACCTATCGTTTAAGGTCTCAAAATGAGCGTGAGGGTAATGAGAAAATGATTAGAATCATGTAGGATCAATTTCAAAGTTTAAGAACCAAGTTAAGAGGGATTTGAAAGACCGAGGACTAATGTGCAAATTTTGTAAACTTTGGAGTCATTTTGCAAATTTTAAAAATGTGAGGGTTGAAATGGAAATGAGGATAGTTGAAGGACATAAATGAAAAGGTTGTAAAGACCTAAGGACAAAATATGAAGAGGAGAAGTGTAGGTAGCTAAATATAATTATAGAAAGTTTAAGAACCTAAATACAATACTGAAAAGTTCAGGGACCTAAGTGTAAATAAATAAAGTTTTGGGTAATTTTAGGAATTCTAGAAAGTTAAGGACCAATTCATAAATTATAGTACATTGATCATTAATTCGAGCCATAAAAAAGACTAAACCGTAAATACGGAAAGAGTTAAGGAATGGTACAAATAATGTCGATAAAGCTTAAACCTAAAATACCTGAGAAATATATAATTGGGTACATGTAATCAGAAGTTCAAATATATAGTTAACGTCAAGTCAGCGCTCAGTTAGCATGTGCGACCAATTAGCATGTGGCACACGGCGAAACATGCCCAGTCAGTCACTCGGTCAGCGTCTAAAAGCGCTAACCAATCAGACGTGACGTGTGTCCTTGGTCAATGGTCAGACGAAAAAAAATCCACTTCACCAAATATTAACTAATAGGAGTGTGACACATGTACTTAGTCAACGCTCAATTGAGGAGAAGTCTTGTTAGTAGGACTAGCCAATGAGAAGCTCATGTGTGACAAAAGTGTCAGATCGTCGAATGACTGAGATGTTGGAGAACGGTCGACCAATTAGAGATCGACATGTAACGAAGCCATGTCGGATGGCCACAACTAATCAGAAGTTGACATGTGGCAATAGCATAGTGAGTCAAGTGGGAAAACTAACAAATTTAAATTAACCAATCAGAGGATACCACGTGTTACGATCAACTGATGGTTAGATTCTATCAACGACCACGTAGGAGAGAGCAACCAATGGGAGGTTGCCATGTGGCCAATCAACGAGACAACAGATGACTTAGATGCTAAGTGAGAGGTCATGTCATCGAAGCCAGTCAATCACATAGCGCCATATAGTAACTCGCACACACGTGCACATTATCATCTTCTTCCTTCAGAACTCCGAATAGGGGAGGAGGCTAAAAATTTCCATAACTCTAACAACCATTAAACCTCTCCGACAAGGGAGTAAATTGGAGAGTTAATGGTTGATCGATGAATGGATGGATGGATGGATAGGAACGGAAGTCCCCATGCTCCCTATATAGAGTTCTCCTCCATTCATCCTCCCCATCTCTCGAAAGGTCGAATAAGACGAACCACTCCAATTTTCGACCATCATTGAACTAGAGCTCTGACATCGACCTATTTCTTCACCTCCGAATGCGAATTTGGGCTCCCTAGAATCAGGAGAAAATCTTCTACCTTGCGCCAGACTCCTTTCAGCCCGAGGATCATGTGAGAAGCGTTAGTGAGCCCGCATAGTACAGTCGCTTCGACTGTTAAGTTTGAGCAGGAGTTTTCGAGCTAAATTCAAGCTACCCTAAGACCTTCTAAGGCCAGGAACACCTTCCCATGACTCTCAACAACCAAGTCTCATTCTCTCTAAGCCTTTGAGGTAGGTAATTTCCACTACCCTTCGCCGGATTAGTGAATTTACAAATAGAAAACTATGAAAGCTTTGTTGATAAAATTCTCATTGTTCAGGGCAACTATTGAGCAGAGATTTAATTCTAAGAGAATCCTCTAGATGAGAGCTAGTGCCCCAAATCAAGAATTCTAGCAACCATGTTATTTCCAGTAATAAATCAAACCTTTCTATCTCTAGAAATGTTTTTCGGTGAAGCTTCCTTTTAGCTCAATTATAGGCCAAATTGGATAATTTAAAGCTTGGAATGATTGTAGAGAGGTAGGGGAGGTGATTAGCAGCATAATAGGAGATAATTAGCTAAGTTTAATTGGTCAATTGGATTTATTGTGATTTCAGGGCTAAATTGTAATTTTTAAGAAATTGGGTGAATTGAAGATTATTGAAAATTTGGGAATTTTTATGAAATAAGCATAATTCGAGGGTCAATTAAGGAAAAAACCAAATTGGAGGTTTAATTACAATCAAAATAATTTTTTAGGAATTTAATTGTTATTAAAAGTGAATAATATCCTTTTATCTTAAATAAAATTATTTGGAGATTAAATTGCAAATAAATTAATATTGAGGAAATTATGGAAAATAATTGGAGATTTATTTGTCAATAAAATAAATTTAGGGACTTATATGAGAATGAAAGAAAACATAGGGGCCTAAGTGAAAATTTAGATAATTTATGATATATTATCCATGATAATATAGGTGAGAAAGCAATGCATTTACCTACAACCACAAGTCCAAACCCAGTTATCAGAAATCCGTTTGAGACAAACTTATGGATCTCGGGTGACTGGGATTTTTGGTTTCAAGTCTAATTGAACCAATAACGTATACTTAGAAGTATGGTTTATTTTGAAAAATCAAATTTCCAGAAGTGCAATTCCTTGTCTGTGTGAAATCGCTTAAACCTTTTGGGATTATATTTTTTAAAAAAGTATGAAGTATAATATTAGGACAAGACTTGAACAATTTATGGATACACTTAAAAGGAAATGGTCTCGTTTCGATCGTTGATTCAATAAATGGACAGGGCCCATGGTCGACAGAGGGTTGGCTAGATCTAATTTTGTGAAACTGGGTCCAACGCCATGGCTTTGAAAAGTGAAGTGGTCCCATGACCGTATTTTGAAAACTCGTATGAGTGGCCCCAAGACTAATGAAAACAGGTCAAACACCTAAATAAGTTTTGATTTAAGAGACTTATAAAATTATCACAAATTGATCATTTTTGTTGAAGTTGTTGAGCTAGAGTTGAGTTGGAGCTTGTTGGGTTAGCAGTGTAAAAATAAAAATGTTAAATAAAAAAACTTATGTAAATGATTGCAATCGTTCGAAAACAAAGAGATGCTCTATCACACCCCGACCCAGTTTGGTCGGAACCCTGTGAACAACCTATCACTCCTTCCGATATGTTAAAATGTAATTTGTTACCATAGTTCTGGTAGAAGTCATGCATAATCCAAAAAAAAATATTTCGAAATATTTTCAAGGAAGTATCTTTCTATAAAACATATCGGAATATAATTAAAGCATAAAACGTACCATGAAGGTAATTTTCCACAAGCGTCCCCCTTCATTATTTTTCCTAGGAGGTTTAAGGAAAAGAGGTGAGTTCACAACTCAGTGAGTAGGTTTTCAAGTATAAGGTTTAGAGAGATAATTGGATATCATTCATATCATCTTATTATTTAATTAGTGGATTTGTATTAGACAAACAACAAAACACCATTTTTCTCATAAAAAAGGATAATTCATTCGCACGACAAATCATGTGAGTCTACAAACTCGGCTTGTCCACTTATGACCCGGAGTGTCTTTACCGTCCACCTTGGTGAGAGACTACAACCTCTACCACGTTGGTACGAGGCTACAACCTTGACCAATTGTTTGTGTGAGCACCATTGCCCAACCCCCATACATTTTGAATGAAGGTGTCCGCTATAGAGGGATGAGACATTTCTTCTCCGTCAAGTTTATTGTCCAATGGAACTCTTTAAGTCATGTGACATACTAGACCAGTGATCACTTGCCTTGTTTCATCCTTACTATCCAACAGTACTTAGAACCATCAATACCACATACTAGGCATCTCATGGTTCTCTATCATAAATAATCGCAAGCAATAGTCTTATTATGCTATTGTGCAAAAAAATAGTCTTATTATGTTCGGTAGTCTTATACATACATCATTCATTTATGATATATTTTAAATGAACATAATATATCAACAATTATTTACATGACATGGCCCGCTTCTATTGGCCTTAGGCCCATTTCACATGTTTTTTAAAATATGGCATTGGGCCCACTTATCTTTTCAAAATCATGACCTTGAGCCCATTGGAGCACCAAAATTCACGTAAGGAATACATTCCTCAAAATAGGTTTAAAATGGGTTCAAGCAGTTAAGGAGAATTATATTCTAAAAATATTTTTAGTTATTCAGGAATAATAAAAATGCGAATAATACCGCATCATCGGTCCAATCGATAAGGATGCTGGAAATTTCACTCACATTTTATCCGTAGACATGTTTGTACCGGAGAGATTTTGAAGTCTCTATGCTCTAGTTATACGATCGTCTATAATTTGCTCCATTCTAGTTGTGATCTTGTACTTGAAGAATTTTGGGGTCGATTAGTAAAGCATGGGATTTTCCCATACTCCGATTATGCCTTCAATGGGATTTTCATAATTTTGGCATCATGACTTTATATACCCTCCCAAATATGGCTTTGATGGTATTCTTGTAAATTTACCCATTTCACATGGGTATTTTGGTTATTTAAATTAGCCAATAATATGCTTGTAATTTTATTAATTTTGGCAAGGTAATTTGGTTAGGATGGCATAGGTTGTAAAAAACCTTGAAATTCTAGGGGTATTATGATAATTTAATTGGGAAGGAAGGGACGTAAATACCCTAAAATTCTAAGGGTATTATGGTAAATTAGTTGGGATGGCAAGGATGTCCCATATGAATCTTAGATCAGCTTCACTCCATCCTATGATTCCTCCCAGTGGAAGGCACTCACAACGCTTCCTTCGTGCTTCGGTCGCTTACCGTTGGTTTCCTTGCCTTTATTCCCAGTTCTCGACATCTATGGTAATTCCTTCATCTTTTTCCCTTTGTTGTTTCCAGAGTCTGAAGTTCGATCTAAGGCCTTCCAGTGATTGTTCATGCTCTTCGTGTCCTCCATGATTCATCCATCAGTCGATGGTGGCATCCTTAGCTTCCTCATGTCCTTCCCTTAATGATTTTGGCTTTGGTTTCATTTCCTATGTCCCTGTCAATCTTGATTTCCCTTCATCCTCGTCGCATGGTTCTTTCCAACTAGCTTGATCGTTTAATTTTTTCATTGTAGGTCAGTTCGCCCGAAAATCTCTCTCAATCGGGTTCCATTTGCTCCTTCACCATTGACGTTACCAGGTACACCATTCCTCCTCTTGATCTCTCTTTATTCCTTCTTACTAAAATTATCTAAAGCCATGGGTTGAATAGCTCGAGTTTTTCATTTCCTCCCTTAATTGATGGTGCTTGTTCACTGTTGAGTTTTTGTTCATTGGTAATTCGAGATACAGTTGATGATCCAGCCACCCGGTGTCACTAGATATGATTTTCTGGGAACCTTTGCATCAATAATTTTCCAATTTTTAGGGCCACATCTTATCTATCCCTCTCGACGACTTCATGAGTTTCACCCATTGCTTGCCATCCAATGCTTCAGCACATATTTCTGAGCCTCACGTGGTAATCCTCTAACCTTCATGTGCCTTAATTTTCTTCAGGTGGCATATGATAACTTTTATTTGTATGAGATGATATGGGTTGTATTCTAAATGCTTGTCATTTAGAATAACATTGAATTATGTGTCTTTTAAAATTTCTTTTCCTTGTTTTAATGTGGAATTTAATGTAGGGATAATGTTTGTCTCCCTAATTAATCACATACCCAAAAATGTTGAAGTACATGATGTAGGCCCATATGCTTCTGTCATTGACTTGTGTAATCCATTAGGGAACCATATCAATTTTAGCATGTTTTCTAACTTAGCTGTCTAAGGTTCCACTTCATGTCCAGTATTATAATTTTAGAGTATGTTGGACTATAATAAGGAGACTCTCCTATGTTATACCTAGTGATCATAATGTGACATGTCCAACCTTTGAGTCACAAAGCCTCTCTTAATCAGATCAATGTGACAACTTCCTCCTTTTAACCCTACTTAGAACAAGTAATTTTTCAACCAACCTTTAGCTGATTTTCTATTTATTTTACTTAATTTCTTAGAGCATATGTGATATACTCCATTTGGGTTCTAAAGTTACAATTAAACCCAAGTAAGAAACTTGAACTATTTTAGTTACTCTTGATGTTGATATTATGTTGTAACTGATATAACAACTTGTATGAAAGATTAATTAAAAACATAATCCTTGATATTCTCATTGATAAGTTTCTATCAGTTTCATAGGTTATATATATATATATATATATATATATATATATATTTCTCTATCTACGTACGACGTTGAAACATATACTACTAGCTACTATTTTTATATTTGACCAGAAAATCATGATGACAGGTTAGTTTCCCTTCTACCTTTTTATTATTTGGTTAAATGTGGATTCATTAATCCCTCGTATTCAAATGGTAATAGTATTCCTTATTTGCAGGTACATGAAATAGACTATCCCTGAATTATCCTACATTACATATCATCTAAAATTCGAAACTGAGACGTTTTCCCCTAAGCCTCACAAGAAGGTAAATAATTTCTCTAATCACATCCCTTGTTCTCTTTCCAAGGAATTAATTTTGTTGTATACCTTTCCACTAACAATGTTTTTTTCCAACCCGCATCATGGCTTGTATAGGTAGAAATTTCTTAGTATAAGTGTATATCTTTTGCATGAGATTTATTTCCTTTCTTCTAGGATGATATGTCAGAATGTTTCATTACTATGTAGTTAGGTTGTTCCTATATGTTCCTGTGGTAGCCAAATTATTTATAGTGATAATCTATTTATATTAAAGAGGATGTCTCACTTACTACTCAGTCTTCATACCTATTACCATGATTAAACTTACTAATTTTTGGGTAATTTTTTAACTATATTTCAAATGGAACAATACTTTGATGCTCTAGCTCTGAGTTTAATTTACCTGTTAAATTCTCTTTTTCAAGTGCGAACAAATGGTCAAGGGTATCTTCCATGATCATTCAATCATACAGATGTATATATAAAATTTTCCATTTGCTTACTTTAGCTATATATCATACTTGAGCTTATTTGGTAACTTGATTTGTCTATGACTTGATATTGAGCATTTTGGTGGTTACCTCTTTGCTGCTTGAATTTGCAAGAAGCTTTCATATAAGGCTCCATTTTTTGGTATGTTGTGATGGCTTCTAGTGTCTTGTCCTACGCATGGCCCTTATGTATCAATGAGTTTTGGTAGTCGTAGGTTATTTTTGCATTTGGGTATTTAATGTATTTGGGCTAGTTCATTACTAGATTTAGTTCTGGGACAAACCATTGACAGTGTAAGAATACACTTTAAGAGTAATGGTCTAGCTCCAATCGTCGATGCAGGAAATGGGCGAGGCCCATGGTCAATATTGGTAGACTAGATGTAGTTTTGTTTAAGTGGGACAAGGGCCACAGTTTTGAAAAGTGAAGTGGGCCTAAGGCCGTGTTTTGGAAAACTCGTATGAGTGGGCCCAAGGCTAATGAGAATGGGGCAAACCCATAAATATGTTCTTAATTAAATAGCCTTATAAAATTATCACAAATTGATAATGTTTGTTGATGTTGTTGAGCTACAGTCGGGTTGGTGTCTGTTGAGCTGGCAGCGCAAAGATAAAGATCTTAAATCCCAAATTTTATGTATATGATTGAAATCTTTTGGAAGTAAAAAGACGGCCAGTATGGAGTAGTGTTGGTTCTAAGGGCTACTTGACAATACGATTGGTACAAGGGAAGTTGTGTAGTCCCGGTATGTCCTGAAGCTTTAGGAGCTTCGTGCGCACTGAGGCCATGGGGATAGAAGAGTGA
The DNA here is from genome assembly GCA_030064435.1 of Trapa incisa. Taxonomy (NCBI): domain Eukaryota; kingdom Viridiplantae; phylum Streptophyta; class Magnoliopsida; order Myrtales; family Lythraceae; genus Trapa; species Trapa incisa. The sequence goes on from CM057772.1 coordinate 4,097,826, forward strand.
GGTCTAACCCCTATATATGAGGATCGAAGTATCAATAAGTTTGGGGGTTGGGTCAAGGTGCTCACACACACACGATGTGGTGGATGTTGTAGCCTCTCACCAGAGTGGACAGTAAAAACACTTTGGGCAACTAGTAGAACAAATCGAGGTTGTAGCCTCTTAGTGTTTGTTTTGTAACTGTTTGATCCATTTATTTGGAAAGGGTGTCTGTGTGATGCAAACCATGGTAGGCTTATATAATTAAATTATGAAAAATCACTCCAACTAGGAAGTAACATACTTTAAGATTCTAGGAACAAGCAAGTGAATTTAAAGGAGAATTCTTTTTCAATGATAAACAAGTTGTAGCTTGTTTATTTATCAATTAAACCTAATTTAAACTTATGAGATACAAGTAATAAATTTAACCGATATATTTTTTTAATGAAAATACAATTTGTATCTTGTCCAAACCCCTTACTTTAAGAAAAGTAAAGTCATGCGTATTTTTAAGTAAGTGTTGAATCGGGGATAGGAAGACATGATGTCAATAGGACCTTCACTGAGTTGTAATAGAATATAAAATCATGATAGGTAGTTTATGGAAAAAATATGGGTCATAAGTCATAATTGCATTCCTTGACCTCCTTTCCTTTTTTCCCTTGGGCGATGGCTTAACCCCTTGGGTATCCATCTAGTGTCCACATTTCTATTCACAGCAATAAAATAAATAATATGACCCATGGTCATACCCATGGAACTCATGACCATTCATGTAACGGTGCTTAACGCATCCCATCACCAGGACCTTGGTGCATTTGTCGCTCAAATTTCCCAATTTCACATGCACACATTTAATGCATCAAAATCAACATGTTAAACAACATGGATATACACTCAAGAGCTTGATCCTTTATCCGATCATCTCCCCAAATGGTACTCATGGCCAATCACGTAATGGTGCCTAAAGCATCCCATTAACAAAAGGTTAGGCGTTACTTGCCCGACTCTCCTATTCACACAAATATGCATCAAATCGACATTCTTCAAACATGGAAATGCTTGGGAGTCTGGGCCCTCACTCGATTGACTCCCCACAAATCTTGAAAAATAAACACTAAGAGTTCGGCCCATCATGGGGCCCTCTCGCTGTATCACAAAATTTGGCCATTGGACCCTAGCCTCGGGTCTTACGGCCTACCTCGTACCCTAGTCACCCAGTTCAACATGCAAACATGTCAAACACACAAGTTAGGAGTCCAACCAATTACTCAACCATCTCCTCAAATTTGGTCATCATGCCCCACATCCGGATTCTACAGCCTACCATTGTCCGGTCACTAAATTTCAGCATGCAACATCACAAAAATACTTTGGGAGTTTGATCTATCACTCGATCATCTCCCCAATTTCAACAATGTTGGCCCACGACCCAATCAACATTTTAGTTCCTTAGAACCATACTCATGCCATTTACTCGATCACACGACCGATCATTTGATTATCTTTTAAAAATTACATTTGATTTAGTGGGTATGATCTTATTCATTTGCACTGCTTATATGAGTTATAAGGTCATCTTGTTACTTAAAATCACACAAGCATGTAATTTAAAGCATCGATCGGTCCAATAGGACTTGCCGTCAAACTCACTCACCGTTTTCATTGGAACTTGTTTGTCCTAACTGTTATTTCTTATCTCTAGTTGTATGATCCTCGTGTGATTCGCTGCAAGATTCATTATAAATGAATTAAATTGCACAACTGAGTCGGTTTAGAGTTTTACTAAATACTCATAATTGTTGACTTGTAATTTTTCACAAATTATGGTTTTGCCCCTCAGGAAAAGTTCTCTCGACTCACGTGTCGAGAACCCTTCATACTACTAACCCCATATATGATTTTCTGCCAAATCAAGGTTATACCACATTAGATCTTATTTACCAAAATACCCTAAAATATTCTAAGTTCTTTACTTAGACAATCTAATTTGTCACAAATTTTACATTTTGAACCTTAAGTGGAATAAAATTATCATTTTGCCCTACTCATCAAAAATTTATCAATTGGGACCATAGAATTCTCAAATTTGTCATTTGGGTCCTCATAATTCCTTTAAACAAACTTGAGCCCCAAAAATGTATTAATTATATTTTGGTCCCTAAATGGGCAGAAATATCATTTTTCCCTACATAATTCAAAATTAACTATTCGACATCCTTTTGGGCAAAATTGACCATTTTGCCCCTCCTTTACAACATATTTACGATTTTGCCCTCAAATTTATAAAAATGACTTTACACATCCACATATGTCTTAAAATCACTTCTAAGCCCCTTGGGCTAATTTTATGGACATTTTTCATATTTTTCTCATTTATAATTTGGTCTCAAAACTTACGACAAGGGAGAAATCAGTTGGTAGGAGCAAATCTCCGTCGATGGATCCATGTAGTTCAGCCTAATCGTGGCCAGTCAACGATCAAATTTTCCCAACTCCAGCTACCACTTGGTCAGCCACCACTACAAAAAATTTCACCTGGCCCTTGGCTACAAAACTCCTAAGGTGTGACCACCTCTTCAGCCACCTTCAGTGAGACATTCGGTTAACACCCTATTTTGCTCGGTTTTGACCAATTTTGGGAAACAACTAAATTTGGTCATGGTTGGCTAGGGTAAGGCCCCCCATTCCTTCCACGAGCCATTAAAAGCATGATAAGAGTAAATTGAGTAAATTGTGAATTTAGAACCTCATTTGATTTGAATTCCAAAGTTTAAATACTAAGTGAAATTAACTTATTGAAAGTTATATATGAAGTTAATTCTTATATATATCTCGAATTTGTCATTTAAACTGAGAAATCGTGTATTTGTAATCTTCCCGACCTTTTATTAGTAAAATTAGCATATTTTTATTATCCAATCACCAAATAAGATAATATTGGCATAAAGTTAACTTGTGAAACGAGAAATTTGTTATGTTGCATGCTTTTTATAACAAATTTATATTTTTTTTTATAAGAAATGATATATTTTGTTGTGTATTCCTCTCATAAGTAATAGTCAATTTATTGCATAATATATTTGTATTTATCTACTCAACCCGATGATGATAAGCAATATTATTTATTCACCTAATGGCACAAATATTTTTTTAATTATACACTTTCATCATATTTATTTATTAGTCTAGATCAATTGCCTTCAATAGATTGTATAAATCTTTACATAAAAGGAAATTTTCTATGTAACTCTCACATAAAATAATAAGAAATTATTAACTTGAGAAATTTAGCTCTAATATAGTGTATTTGGCTTGCACTATAAAATAACTTATTAGGCAACTCTTGAAAATAACCTTCTTCATATCATTTTGTGAGGCTATGATATTGATATTAATAAACTAAATATGATAAAATAAATAAAATTTTTTAAATTTTTAATCCAATGTTTAAAAATAAAAATTACAATATTATCAATATATCAACATGCAACCTTCACTCAATAATAAACTCAAAAATAATTTTTTGATTCACTTCAACAATTGGACTAAGTTGGGCGTTTAAAAGGCTTTGAAATTATACTTATATTACTCATATTCTAATTTTCATCATTAACAATTTAATATGATAATATGTTAAAATTTGAGTAAACTCAAAGTTTGTTTGATCTCCAAGTGACGGTTGAACAACAACATAACAAAAAAGATTTATGTGATTTCTCTATTAAATTATTTTATAACTCTCTTAATGGTTTTTTTTGTTAAAGTTAGTTACATAATATATTAATCTAATTGAATTAAGGTATATGTAAAAATAAGATTATTTTATATTAATTTTATTATATATTTAAAATGTAAATATTATATTATAAAAGCTAATTAAATAAAAGTTTTGAATTTTATGCCATAAATCTTACACTCAAAGAATTTTTCATATTATAGATTATATATTTTGAATAAATAATAAAAATTAACAATAATTCAATTGATATATTATAAATATTAATATTTCTTTTATTATAATTTTAAATACGTTCAAATAATAGAGATATTTTAATTATTAAATCTAATCTAATATTATACAACTTGATCGTATCTAAATGAGTAAGGTTACCCGTATCTAAACCCAACTGATAAATTACCACCCCTATCTATCGGGTGAGGACAAAAATAGAGAAATACATTATAAATTCTTCTTCGAAATTAGAGGTGAGGGAGTGACAAATTAAAGAAAGATGCGGGCATAAATAAAATAGAGATAAAATAATAACTACCTTATAATATAAAAATAAAGTAAAAAATAATAGAATAAATGTTAATGAATATATGAAATGAAAGAAAAGCAACAGAAAATGTGAAAATAATAAAAATAGGGTGAATTAAAAACTGTCTCGTGAATAACAGCCAACTGCGGTTGAACTTTGATGGCGATGAGAAAAATATTAAAAAGAAAAAAAATAAATATATAATATAATAAATAAGTTAAAAGAGAAACCTTCTTTCTCTTCTCTTTCTCCCCCTCCTCTCCTCTACTCTCTTCTTCTTCAAGAATACTCTCTCTCTCTTTCTGGGTGTCTTTCTTCTCCTTTCCTGCCACTTTCTCTATCTAGACTTCTTAGTAGAGTCCCCTCTCTTCAACAATCACATTCATTTTCTTGCTTCCCTTTTCTATCACGAGATCTCCATCTCCTTCTCTGTTTTCTTCTTTCTTCAAAGCATCGGGTCCTCTTCTCTCCTCCTTCCGTCCATATGTTACTAGTTCATCTCTGCCATTGCATTGAATGACAGTGTTGAAGTAGGAGAGAACCCTAATACAGGAGCTTGGGGAGGCGGCAGTACTATTGGTGATTTCAAGAAGGTCCAGAGGGGAGCAGAAATGTCACATTCTGATAAGCCTGAGCCCCCCATTGACGCACTCTCCGATCAGCTCGGCGACTCTCTGAGTTTGGAAGAGAACAAACCCGATTTCCGCGAACTCGATATTAGTTCCCCAGTCTCCCCCCTTTGGACGAGTCAGAGTGGGCCCATGACTGCCACCACCAGCAGCTCCAGCTCTTCTGGATCCATCTCTGGCCAGAGAGTCCATGAACTTCGTCCAAGACGGCAAGAATTGACCCAGAAAAGTCACTCCCGAGAGCTCTCTGGCTCTAGTGAGAGCAGCCCCACCGTCCGATCCGGAAAGACGGCTCAACGGAACTTGGGGTCGTGTTCGGCAAGATCCGAGTCAGTTAGCACCTACCTTGCACCCTACTCAGGGCAGAGCTCCGTCAATTCGCCGCCATTGAACCCGCTTCCCTCTGGCAATATCTGTCCATCTGGCAGGATTCCCAAGACTGGCATGGCCAGCGCACGGACCTCAAGGACGGATGTTCTGGGCTCAGGCACAGGGAATTACGGACATGGTAGCATAATCCGAGGCAGTGGGGGAAGCGGTGCCGGCCCTTCCAAGGCAGAGTCATCTCTTCCTGCTTCTCCAAGTGGTCTCCGATATGGAGGAGAGTCTCTTAGGGGTGTTGGTAGGGCCGCAGCACCTGACCCAGAAGAGCTTAAGAAACTAGGAAACGAGCTTTATCGGAAAGGGCAGTTTTTGGAGGCTTTGGGATATTACGATAAGGCTATCTCTATTTCTCCAGGCAATGCAGCTTGCCGAAGCAACCGTGCTGCTGCCCTCACGGCCCTTGGGCGGATTGCCGAGGCTGTGAGCGATTGCGAAGTGGCAGTGAACTTGGATCCACAGTACTGGAGAGCGCGTCAGAGATTGGCATCTCTTTTTATTAGGTGAACTGAAGTTCTGTTTAATCTCTTTGAACATTTTCTTGGACTTTTAATTCTGGTTGTGTGGAAGTGATCGTACTATAACTGTTTTAAGTCATACTATTTGCCACTGAACCGTCTTGAATTGGTGCCCTGGCAGATTAGGGCAGGTCGAGAATGCCAAGAAGCATATGCATGCCTTGGAAAATAAACCTGATCAGGCTGAGCTTTCTAAGCTACAGACAGTGGAAAGGCACCTGCTTAAATGTGCTGATGCTCGAAAAGTGGGTGATTGGAGAACTGCGTTGAAGGAAGCGGACATGGCTATTGCAGCTGGAGCAGACTTTTCTCCCCAGGTAGCTTCTTTTTATTGCTTCCACGGAATTGTTTTATGGTTTTTCTAAGTGGGAAAATGCTTATGTTGGTCGAACCAGTTTCAACGGAATTTACAGCTTTTTATGTGTAGGGTGGAAGCCCTTGTGAAGCTCCACCGTCTTGAAGAAGCTCAATCAAGCCTAACAAGTGTCCCTAAGTTAGGATTACATGTTAGTTCTTGCACAGAGACACGATTCTTCGGGATGCTTTCTGAGGCATATCTGACGTTTGTTAATGCCCAGATGGAGTTGGCTATGGGAAGGTGAGTTGATAAATTATAACTAGATTGATAATTGGGCTTTAGATGGTGGAGACTGGGTAATGGTGGTGTGTGCCTTGCAGATTCGATAATGCAGTCTCTGCTGCTGAGAAAACTGGGCAGATTGATCCCCAGAATTTTGAGGTTTCAACACTTGTAAGGAATCTCAAATTGATAGCTAGGGCACGAGCTCGTGGGAACGATCTCTTCAAATCGGAAAGGTATACTGAAGCTATCTCTGCATATGGAGAGGGCCTCAAATTAGATCCTGCAAACTCCCTCCTGTATTGCAACAGAGCAGCTTGTTGGTTCAAGCTTGGTCACTGGGAGAAATCCATTGAAGACTGCAACAATGCTTTGCAGATTCAACCAAATTATATGAAAGCTCTTCTTAGGCGGGCTGCCTCAAACAGCAAGGTACTACCTATAGTCCAACAGTACACTGATAATGCTTTGTTTGAGCTTTGTTTGATTCATCTTTAAATAATTTGAAACTGCCGTTCATTTTTGTAGTTGGAAAAGTGGGCTGATGCTGTGAGAGATTATGTAGTTCTAAGGAGACAACTACCTGATGACAAGGAAGTAGCCGAATCTCTTTTTCATGCTCAAGTTGCATTGAAGAAATCTCTTGGGGAAGTGGTCGCCAACATGCAGTTCGGTGGTGATGTGGAAGAAGTATCAAGCCTTGAACAATTCAAGGCAGCAATATCGCTACCAGGTTATGAGCTAACTGATAATTTTAATGAATTACTTTATCAATCCAGTTTTCTTAATTCCAACATAGAGAAAAAATGGAAATACAGGACTTTCGGTGGTGCACTTCAAATCAGCCTCAAGCCAGCAATCCCAAGAGATTTCGCCTTTTCTAGATGCACTTTGCAATCGCTATCCATCAGTGAGCTTTCTCAAGGTACAATCACATTATCTTGTATCTTACATAGGCCAAATATTATGCAAAAGATAAGCATGTTCTCATCATGTGACTTATCTTTCAATTGAAGGTTGATGTTGAAGGATGTCCGGCAATTGTAAGTGCAGAGAATGTGAGGATTGTACCCACAGTCAAAATATACAAAGATGGTAACCGAGTGAAGGAGATTGTTTGCCCAAGTCAGGAGGTGCTGGAGCACTCTGTGAGGCACTATAGCTTATAGAGCTCATCAGAGTCATCCGGCATATGCTTCTCTGTCATTTTTGCATGGTCATCATCTGTTGCCCTTAGAGTGAGTTCCCTCTGAGTCAGTCCCTCTCAGTCCAAGACATGTAATGATTTAGAAGATACCTGTGACATAATCTACATAATAATCTTCATTAGTAGTCCATGAAAGGTGCATTAGAATGTAGTGAGAAAGAAAGAGAGAGAGAGAGAGCAATTAGCTACTTTTGGCCAGTTGGCTTGATTCTTTGATTCTTCCATTGGTCTCTCTTTGTGGTTCATATGCCTGCTCTCTCCTCCTTTGGGGTGACTTTCTGTCCCATACTTTTTTGTTCATCCTTTGAGTTCAGATAATTGGCTCGGTTGAGTTGACATAGAAGCTTGTCAGTAGGAATGGGACTCTGTACATGCATATAGGTGAAGATTTGGGTCATTGGTTGCCTGTGAGAAACTTGGGATATCTGATGTTCCTGGTGAGTGATTGAGCTGGGATGTTGAAACACAGAGGATTGGAATATGTTGCTCTTTTTCTTCTCAACAAAGATTTATGTTCCTGGTTTCTTGTGACAATTTTCATCTTTGGTTCAATAAATCAAGGTTCCGCTATTGTTTCAGTTTCTCCATTTCAATCTTTCTGTTGCTGGTATAGAGATTTTTTGTCTCTCTATGCTATTGTGTCATTTTGATCATTTAGTTGTGGGTGAGAGAAGGATAACACAAACACAAAGTGGAGGGAGAGAGAGACTTTATGTTCACACATCTTGTTGAAGAACATAAAGGTACGTGTCTCTAAAGCAAGGTTGGGTTGCTTATAATGTGGGGAAGGTGGTGTGTGTGGGAGTTGGATGCAATTCACTGCTGGCCCTTTCTCTGTCCTCTTGTGAACTGATAATGGGGAGACAGGGGAAGAGAAAAACAAAATAAAAAAGAGAAAATAAGAAAGATGATGTTGATAATGGTGATGATGACAAAACAAAACATGAATCCCCATGAGTTGTTCCATTTGTTTGTTGTGTATCCATCCATCCATCCCCTCATCATCATCAGCCTGGTGGTACAAGGTAAGACCAAGGGGCGTTTTAGAGTTAACTCTGTGGGCGTTATAGAGAGAACAAGTTAAGACTAAGGGGGCTTTGAGATTTGACTATGTAGGCTATCTGGTTGCTTGGGGGAGGGATCTTGAGTAATAATAAAAAGACAACATGTGGGGGTGTATGTAGTGAGTGCATAATCCAGAAGGGATCAGCAAGCAATAATGGTTGAAACTTTTACTAAACGCACATTATGTAAGTATATTCTCTAACACAAATAATGTGTAACTAAGTATCCATTATTTCTTACTTATTTAATTTGCTTCCAACTTGGTTATTTTAATAAAATAGGATAAACCATTTTATTATATTAAGCCTTTGATGATGATCCAATTTATTTTTTGTTTGTTTACATAGATTTTGAGTGTTGTGTTGGTCAATATTTGTATAGAATGTATCATGATCTCAAACAAAAAATAATCAATGTTCTTTTACAATAATAAGGTTTATTTGTTTTTAAAAAGAGTGAATATTGTACGTATGCTGATTTATTATGCTATTTGTGATATTTATTTGTATCAAATAATTAAATTAAAAAGTATAAAATAACCCTTTTTTCAACATGGATATTCTCCCAGGCTATAGCAATACACTAATATACTTTAATGGCATATTTTGGCTATGCTGTTTGTTGATCCAAATTTAAAGACTTTTCGGATATGAGCCTCATGGTCAACTAAAAAGGTCCACGTGCAGATGACAGGTGCTTGAATTATTTATTTACTTTTAGGTATGATTTTGATTTTACTACACATCCCTGTTGTGCCCGGAGCAAAGAAGGTTTTCAAAGTGAGATGGGTAGTACCACTTGATTCAATCTCATAGATAGTTGGACTTCCTATCCTCTAAAGAGAGTAAAAAAAATGGGTCATTTTTCATATTCTCATTAATGACCATTATTTTGGGTTGGGAGAGATTTGGGATATTAAAATTGTGTCTTTTTTGTTTATCTTTCTTACCAAATATTTGTTTTAACTATATATGTAAAAAAAAATTCAATACCCCTCAATTCTAACCTGATATTTTTTAAGTGTATATATATATATATATATATGTTAAAAAAGGGTTGAATCCAGATGAAGTGAAAGTTGAGATTCTCAACTGAAATTTATAATGGTGTTATAGTTCGTATCACATTACTAGTACCGTCATCTAAATTAAATTAATATATTAAATTTAGATTAATTAAATAAGATTTTATTAGATTTAATTGAATATGCCTAATTAGTTGAGAATTAAATAATATAGTTAAGTTTTTGGCAATTGATTCGAGTATACATAATTAGATTATATTTGTTTAATTGAGTTCGATTTAAAATAATGGTACCATTTTTTAATCAATGATGTTAATTTTGGTTAATTGAATTGAATTTACTTAATCGAGTTAAATTTGTTCAATTGAGTTGTGTTTTGGCTAATTGGATCGACATTGAGTTAATCGAATCAGATTTAAGTTAGTTAAGTCGAATTTGAATCATTAAAGTCTGAAAAGAATAATTAAAGTTATTATTTTCACTTAGAGATCGACATGTGATGAAGCCATTTCGGATGGTCACAACCAATCAGAAATTGACATGTGGCAATAGCATAGTGAGTCAAGTGGGAAAACTAACAAATTTAAATTAATCAATCAGAGGATACCACGTGTTATGATCAACTGATGGTTAGATTCTGTCAATGACCACATAGGAGAGAGGGACCAATGGGAGGTTGACATGTGGCCAATCAACGAGACAACAGATGACTTAGATGCTAAGTGAGAGGTCATGTCATCGAAGCCAGTCAATCACATAGCGCCACGTGGCAGCTCGCACACACATGCATATTATCTTCTTCTTCCTTCAGAACTCTGAATAGGGGGAGGAGGCTAAAAATTGCCATAACTCCGACGACCATTAATCCTCTCCGACAAGGTAGTAAATTGGAGAGTTAATGGTTGATCGATTGATGGATGGATGGATAGTAACGGAAGTCCCCATTCTCCCTATATAAAGAGTTCTCCTTCATTTATCCTCCCCATCTCTCGAAAGGTCGAATAAGACGAACCACTCCAATTTTCGACCATCATTGAACTAGAGCTCTGACATCGACCTATTTCTTCACCTCCGAATGTGAATTCGGGTTCCCTAGAATCGGGAGAAAGTCTTCTACCTTGTGCTAGACTCCTTTCAGCCCGAGGATCATGGAAGAAGAGTTAGTGAGCATGCATAATACAGTCGCTCCGACTATTAAGTTTGAGCAGGAGTTTTCGAGCTAAATTCGAGCCACCCTAGGACCTTCTAAGGCCAGGAACACCTTTCCATGACTCTCAACAACCAAGTCTTATCCTCTCTGAGCCTTTGAGGTAGGTAATTTCCACCACCCTTCGTCGGAATAGTGAATTTACAAATAGAAAACTATGAAAGCTTTGTTGATGAAATTCTCATTGTTCAGGGCAACTATTGAGCTGAAATTTAATTATAAGAGAATCCTCTAGATGAGAGCTAGTGCCCCAAATCAAGAGTTCTAGCAACCATGTCATTTCCAGTAATAAATCAAACATTTCTCTCTCTAGAAATATTTTTCGGCGAAGCTTCCTTTTAGCTCAATTCTAGACCAAATTGGATAATTCAAAGCTTGGAATGATTGTAAAGAGGTAGGGGAGGTGATTAGCAGCATAATAGGAGATAATTAGCTAAGTTTAATTGGTCAATTGGATTTATTGTGATTTCAAGGCTAAATTGCAATTTTTGAAGAAATTGGGTGAATTGAAGATTTTTGAAAATTTGAGAATTTTTATGAAATAAGCATAATTTAAGGGTCAATTAAGGAAAAAACCAAATTGGAGGTTTAATTACAATTAAAATAAATTTTTAGGAATTTAATTGTAATTAAAAGTGAATAATATGCTTTATTTGTAATTTTGAATAATTTTATCTTAAATAAAATTATTTGGAGATGAAATTGTAAATAAATTAATATTGAGGAAATTATGGTAAATAATTGGAGATTTATTTGTCAATAAAATAAATTTAGGGACTTATATGTGAATGAAAGAAAACATAGGGGCCTAAGTGAAAATTTAGATTATTTATGATATATTATCCATGATAATATAGGTAAGAAAGCAATGCATTTACCTACAACCACAAGTCCAAACCCAGTTATCGGAAATCCATTTGAGACAAACAACTTATGGATCTCGGGTGAGTGGGATTTTTGGCTTCAAGTCTAATTGATCCAATGATGTATACTTAGAAGCATGGTTTCTTTTGAGAAATCAAATTTCCAGAAGTGCAATTCCTTAACTGTGTGAAACCGCTTAAACCTTTTGGAATTATATTTTTGAAAAAAGTATGAAGTATAATATTAGGACAAGACTTGAACAGTTTATGGATATACTTAAAAGGAAATGGTCTAGTTTTGATCGTCGATTCAATAAATGGACGGGGCCCATGGTCGACAGAGGGTTGGCTAGATCTAATTCTGTTAAAGTGGGTCCAAGGCCATGGTTTTTAAAAGTGAAGTGGTCCCATGACCGTATTTTGAAAACTCGTATGAGTGGGCCCAAGACTAATGAAAATAGGTCAAACACGTAAATAAGTTTTGATTTAAGAGACTTATAAAATTATCACAAATTAATCATTTTTGTTGAAGTTGCTGAGCTAGAGTCGAGTTGGAGCTTGTTGGGCTAGCAATACAAAAATAAAAATCTTAAATAAAAAAATTTATGTATATGATTGCAATCGTTCAAAACCAAAGAGATGCTCTATCACACCCCGACCCGGTTTGGTCGGAACCCTGTGAACAACCTATCACTCCTTCCGATATGTTAAAACGTAATTTGTTACCATAGTTCCGATAGAAGTGACGCATAATCCAAAAAAAATATTTTAAAATATTTTCAAGGAAGTATCTTTCTATAAAACATATCGGAATATAATTAAAGCGTAAAACGTACCATGAAGGTAATTCTCCACAAGCGTTCCCCTTCATTATTTTTCCTAGGAGGTTTAAGGAAGAGAGGTGAGTTCACAACTCAGTGAGTAGGTTTTTAGGTATAAGGTTTAGAGAGATAATTGGATATCATTCATATCACCTTATTATTTAATTAGTGGATTTGTATTAGACAAACAACAAAACACCATTTTTCTCATAAAAAAGGATAATTCATTCACATGACAAATCATGTGAGTCTACAAACTCGGCTTGTCCACTTATGACCCAGAACGTCTTTACCGTCCACCTTGGTGAGAGACTACAACCTCTACCACGTTGGTACGAGGCTACAATCTTGACCAATTGTTTGTGTGAACACCATTGCCCAACCCCCATACATTTTGAATGAAGGTGTTCGCTATAGAGGGACGAGACATTTCTTCTCCGTCAGGTTTATTGTGCAATGGAACTCTTAGAGTCATGTGACATACTAGACCAGTGATCACTTGCCTTATTCCATCCATGCTATCCAACAGTACTTAGAACCATCAATACCATATACCAGGCGTTTCATGGTTCTCTATCATAAATAATTGCAAGCAATAGTCTTATTATGTTATTGTGCAAAAAAAAATAGTCTTATTATGCTCGGTAGTCATATACATACATCATCCATTTATGATATATTTTAAATAAACATAATATATCAACAATTATTTACATGACATTGCCCGTTTCTATTGGCCTTAGGCCCATTTCACGTGATTTTCAAAGTACGGCATTGGGCCCACTTATCTTTTCAAAATCATGGCCTTGAGCCCATTGGAGCACCAAAATTCACGTAAGGAATATATTCCTCAAAATAGGTTTAAAATGGGTTCAAGTAGTTAAGGAGAATTATATTCTAAAAATATTTTTAGTTATTCAGGAATAATAAAAATGCGAGTAATACCGCATCATCAGTCCAATCGATAAGGATGCTGGAAATTTCACTCACCTTTTATCCGTAAACATGTTTGTACCGGAGAGATTTCCAAGTCTTTATGCTCCAGTTATACGATCGTCTATAATTTGCTCCATTCTAGTTGTGATATGGTACTTGAAGAATTTTGGGGTCGATTAATAAAGCATGGGATTTTCCCATACTCCGATTATGCCTTCAATGGGATTTTCATAATTTTGGCATCATGACTTTATATACCCTCCTAAATATGGCTTTCATGGTATTCTTGTAAATTTACCCATTTCACATGGGTATTTTGGTTATTTAAATTAGCCAATAATATGCTCGTAATTTTATTAATTTTGGCAAGGTAATTTGGTTTGGATGGCATAGGTTGTAAAAACCTTGAAATTCTAGGGGTATTATGATAATTTAATTGGGAAGGAAGGGACGTAAATACCCTAAAATTCTAAGGGTATTATGGTAAATTAGTTGGGATGGCAAGGGCACTCACAATGCTTCCTTCGTGCTTCGGTCGCTTACCGTTGGTTTCCTTGCCTTTGTTCCTAGTTCTCGACATCTATGGTAATTCCTTCATCTTTTTCCCTTTGTTGTTTCCAGAGTCTAAAGTTCAATCTAAGGCCTTCCAGTGATTGTTCATGCTCTTCGTGTCTTCCATGATTCATTGATCAGTCGATGGTGGCATCCTTAGCTTCCTCATGTCCTTCCCTTAATGATTTTGGCTTCGGTTTCATTTCCTATGTCCCTGTCAATCTTGATTTCCCTTCTTCCTCGTCGGATGGTTCTTTCCAACTAGCTTGATCGTTTAATTTTTTCATTGTAGGTTAGTTCGCCCGAAAAATTCTCTCAATTGAGTTCCATTTGCTCCATCACCATTGATATTACCAGGTACGCCATTCCTCCTCTTGATCTCTCTTTATTCCTTCTTACTAAAATTATCTAAAGCCATGGGTTGAATAGCTCGATTTTTTCATTTCCTCCCTTAATTGATGATGCTTGTTCGCGATTGAGTTTTTCTTCATTGGTAATTTGAGATTCAGTTGATGATCCAGCCACCCGATGTCACTAGGTATGATTTTCTGGGAACCTTTGCATCAACAATTTTCCAATTTCCAGGGCCACGTCTTATCTATCCCTCTCGACGACTTCATATGAGTTTCACCCATTACTTGCCATCCAATGCTTCAGCACGGATTTATGAGCCTCACGTGGTAATCCTCTAACCTTCATGTGCCTTAATTTTCTTCAGGTGGCATATGATAACTTTTATTTGTATGAGATGATATGGGTTGTATACTAAATGCTTGTCATTTAGAATATCATTAAATTATGTGTCTTTTAAAATTTCTTTTCCTTATTTTAATGTGAAATTTAATGTAGGGATAATGTTTGTCTCCCTAATTAATCACATACCCAAAAATGTTGAAGTACTTGATGTAAGTCCATATGCTTCTTTCATTGACTTGTGTAATCCATTAGGGAACCATATCAATTTTAGCATGTTTCCTGACTTAGCTGTCTAAGGTTCCACTTCATGTCCAGTATTATAATTTTAGAGTATGTTGGACTATAATAAGGAGACTCTCCTATGTTATACCTAGTGATCATAATGTGACATGTCCAACCTTTGAGTCACAAAGCCTCTCTTAATCAGATCAATGTAACAACTTCCTCCTTTTAACCCTACTTAGAACAAGTAATTTTTCAACCAACCTTCAGCTGATTTTCTATTTATTTTACTTAATTCCTTAGAGCATATGTGATATACTCCATTTGGGTTCTAAAGTTACAATTAAACCCAAGTAAGAAACTTGAACTATTTTAGTTACTCTTGATGTTGATATTATGTTGTAATTGATATAACAACTTGTATGAAAGATTAATTAAAAACATAATCCTTGATATTCTCATTGATAAGTTTCTATCAGTTTCAGTAGGTTATATATATATTTCTCTATCTACGTACGACGTTGAAACATATACTACTAGCTACTATTTTTATATTTGACAAGAAAATCATGATGACAGGTTAGTTTCCCTTCTACCTTTTTATTATTTGGTTATATGTGGATTCATTAATCCCTCGTATTCAAATGGTAATAGTATTCTTTATTTGCAGGTACATGAAATAGACTATCCCTGAATTATCCTACATTACATATCATCTAAAATTCGAAACTGAGACGTTTTCCCCTACACCTCACAAGAAGGTAAATAATTTCTCTAATCACATCCCTTGTTCTCTTTCCAAGGAATTAATTTTGTTGTATGCCTTTCCACTAACAATGTTTTTTTCCAACCCACATCATAGCTTGTATAGGTAGAAATTTCTTAGTATAGGTGTATATCTTTTGCATGAGATTTATTTCCTTTCTTCTAGGATGATATGTCAGAATGTTTCATTACTAAGTAGTTAGGTTGTTCCTATATGTTCCTGTGGTAGCCAAATTATTTATAGTAATAATCTACTTATATTAAAGAGGATGTCTCACTTACTACTCAGTCTTCATACCTATTACCATGATTAAACTTACTAATTTTTGGGTAATTTTTTAACTATATTTCAAATGGAACAATACTTTGATGCTCTAGCTCTGAGTTTAATTTACCTGTTAAATTCTCTTTTTCAAGTGCGAACAAATGGTCAAGGGCATCTTCCATGATCATTCAATCATATAGACGTATATATAAATTTTTCCATTTGCTTACTTTAGCTATATATCATACTTGAGCTTATTTGGTAACTTGATTTGTCTATGGCTTGATATTGAGCATTTTGGTGGTTACCTCTTTGCTGCTTGAATTTTCAAGAAGCTTTCATATGAGGCTCCATTTTTTGGTATGTTGTGATGGCTTCTAGTGTCTTGTCCTACGCATGGCCCTTATGTATCAATGAGTTTTGGTAGTCCTAGGTTATTTTTGCATTTGGGTATTTAATGTATTTGGGCTAGTTCATTACTAGATTTAGTTCTGGGACAAACCATTGACGGTGTATGAATACAGTTTAAGAGTAATGGTATAGCTCCAATCGTCAATGCAGGAAATGGGTGAGGCCCATGGTCAATATTGGTAGACTAGATGTAGTTTTGTTTAAGTGGGCCAAGGGCCACAGTTTTGAAAAGTGAAGTGGGCCTAAGGCCATGTTTTGGAAAACTCGTATGAGTGGGCCCAAGGCTAATAAGAATGAGGGCAAACCCATAAATATGTTCTTAATTAAAGAGCCTTATAAAATTATCACAAATTGATTATGTTTGTTGATGTTGTTGAGCTAGAGTTGGGTTGGTGTCTGTTGAGCTGGCAATGCAAAGATAAAGATCTTAAATCCCAAAATTTATGTATATGATTGAAATTATTTGGAACTAAAAAGATGTCTGGTATGGAGTAGTGTTGGTTCTAAGGGCTACTAGACAATACGATTAGTACAAGGGAAGTTGTGTAGTCACGGTATGTCCTGAAGCTCTAGGAGCTTCGTGTGCACTGAGGCCATGGGGATAGAAGATTGAGGTCTAACCCCTATATATGGGGATCGAAGTATCAATAAATCTGGGGGTTGGGTCAAGGTGCTCACACACACGATGTGGTGAATGTTATAGCCTCTCACCAGGGTGGACAGTAAAAACACTTCGGGCAACTAGTAGAACAAATCGAGGTTGTAGCCTCTCATTGTTTGTTTTGTAACTGTTTGATCCATTTATTGGGAAAGGGTGTTTGTGTGATGCAAACCATGGTAGGCTTATATAATTAAATTATGAAAAATCACTCCAACTAGGAAGTAACATACTTTAAGATTGTAGGAACAAGAAGTGAATTTAAAGGAGAATTTTTTTTCAATGATAAACAAGTTGTAGCTTGTTTATTTATCAATCAAACCTAATTTAAACTTATGAGATACAAGTAATAGATTTAACCGATATATTTTTTTTTAATGAAAATACAATTTGTATCTTGTCCAAACCCTTACTTTAAGAAAAGTAAAGTCATGCGTATTTTTAAGTGAGTGTTGAATCGTGGATAGGAAGCCATGATGTCAATAGGACTTTCACTGAGCTGTAATAGAATATAAAATTATGATAGGTGGTTTATGGAAAAAATATGGGTCATAAGTCATAATTGCACTCCTTAACCTCCTTTCCTTTTTTCTCTTGGATGATGGCTTAACCCCTTGGGTATCCATCTGGTGTCCACATTTCTCCTATATCAGTATTCACAGCAATAAAATAAACAATATAACCCATGGTCATACCCATGGAACTCATGACCATTCATGTAACGGTGCTTAACGCATCCCATTACCAGGAGCTTGGTGCATTTGTTGCTCAAATTTCCCAATTTCACATGCACACATTTAATGTATCAAAATCAATATGTCAAACAACATGGATAAACACTCGAGAGCTTAATCCTTTATCCGATCATCTCCCCAAATGGCACTCATGGCCAATCACGTAATGGTGCCTAAAGCATCCCATTAACAAAAGCTTAGGCGTTACTTGCCCGACTCTCCTATTCACACAAATATGCATCAAATCGACATTCTTCAAACATGGAGATGCTTGGGAGTCTGGGCCCTCACTCGATTGACCCCCCACAAATATGAAAAATAAACACTAAGAGTTCGGCCCATCATGGGGCCCTCTCGCTATATCACAAAATTTGGCCATTGGACCCTAGCCTCAGGTCTTACGGCCTACCCCGTACCCTAGTCACCCAGTTCAACATGCAAACATGTCAAACACACAAGTTAGGAATCCAACCAATTACTCAACCATCTCCTCAAATTTGGTCATCATGCCCCACATCCGGATCCTACCGCCTACCATTGTCCGGTCACTAAATTTCAGCATGCAACATCACAAAAATACTTTGGGAGCTTGATCTATCACTCGATCATCTCCCCAATTTCAACAATGATGGCCCAAGACCCAATCAACATTTCGGTTCCTTAGAACCATACTCATGCCATTTACTCGATCTCACGACTGGTCATTTGATTATCTTTTAAAAATCACATTTGATTTAGTGGGTATGATCTTATTCATTTGCCCTGCTTATATGAGTTACAAGGTCATCTTGTTACTTAAAATCACACAAGCATGTAATTTAAAGCATTGATTGGTCCAATAGGACTTGTCGTCAAACTCACTCACCATTTTCATTGGAACTTGTTTGTCCTAACTGTTATTTCTTATCTCTGGTTGTATGATCCTTGTCTGATTCGCTGCAAGATTCATTATAAATGAATTAAATTGCACAACTGAGTCGGTTTAGAGTTTTACTAAATATTCATAATTGTTATCTCGTAATTTTTCACAAATTATGGTTTTGCCCCTCAGGATAGGTTCTCTCGATTCACGTGTCGATAACCCTTCATAACTACTAACCCCATATATGATTTTCTGCCAAATCAAGGTTATACCACATTAGATCTTATTTACCAAAATGCCCTAAAATATTCTAAGTTCTTTACTTAGATAATCTAATTTGTCACAAATTTTACATTTTGGACCTTAAGGGGAGTAAAATTATCATTTTGCCTCTACTCATCAAAATTTTATCAATTGGAACCATAGACTTCTCAAATCTGTCATTTGGGTCATCATAATTCCTTTAAACAAACTTGAGCCCCAAAAATGTATTAATTATATTTTGGTCCCTAAATGGGCAAAAATATCATTTTGCCCTACATAATTCAAAATTAACTATTCGACCTCCTTTTGGGAAAAATTGACCATTTTGCCCCTCCTTTACACCATATTTACGATTTTGCCCTTAAATTTCTAAGAATGACTTTACACATCCACATATATCTTAAAATCACTTCTAAGCCCCTTGGGCTAATTTTATGGATATTTTTCATATTTTTCTCATATTTATAATTTAGTCTCAAAACTTTTCATAATTGTAATTTAGTACTTAAACTTTGGAATTCAAATCAAATAAGCTTCTAAATTTACAATTTACCCCATTTACTCTTATCATGCTCTTAATGGCTCGTGGAAGGAGTGGAGGGCCTTACCCTAGCCAACCATGACCAAATTTAGTTGTTTGCCAAAATTGGTCAAAACCGAGCAAAATAGGGTGTTAACTGAATGTCTCACCAAAGGTGGCTGAAGAGGTGGTCACACCTTAGGAGTTTTGTAGCCAAGGGGCAGGTGAAATTTTTTGTAGTTGTGGCTGACCAAGTGGTCGCTGGAGTTTGGAGAATTTGATCGTTGACTGGCCACGATCAGGCTGAACTACATAGATCCATCGATGGAGATTTGCTCCTACCAACTGATTTCTCCCTTGTCGTAGGTCGGCCCTGGCATGTAGGTGTAGACGGAAGACAGACCTACAATTTGGCACTAGTGATCGTTGGAGTGCTGGCCAAAGGATAGAGAATTGACCCCCGAAAGGGCTACTGGTGGTGATCGATCCTACTGTAAAAAATCGGTAGGGCCCAACCATAGATTCTATAGGACTCAATTACCGTTAATTTGACGCCAATATTATCTTATTTGGTGATCGGATAATAAAGATATGCTTATTTTACTAATAAAAGGTAGGGGAGATTACAAATACACGATTTCTCAATTTAAATGACAAATTCGAGATATATATAAGAATTAACTTCATATATAACTTTTAATAAGTTAATTTCAATCGAAAGTTAACTTATGAGACAAGAAATTTGTCATGTTGCATGCTTTTTATAATAAATTTGTATTTTTTTATAAGAAATAACATATTTTGTTGTGTATTCCTCCCATAAGTAATAAGCAATATTATTTATTCACCTAATGGCATAAATATTTTTTTAATTATACACTTTTATCATATTTATTTATTAGTTTAGATCAAACTCCCTTCAATAGATTGTATTTACATAAAAGGAAATCTTCCATGTAACTCTCACATAGAATAATAAGAAATAATTAACTTGAGAAGTCTAGCTCTAATATACTGTATTTGGCTTGCACTATAAAATAACTTATTAGGCAACTTTTGAAAATAACCTTGTTCATATCATTTTGTGAGGCTATGATATTCAAGTGCAATGGGTGAGATATTAATAAACCAAATATGATAAAATAAATAAAATTTTAAAGATTTTTAATTCAATGTTTAAAAATAAAAATTACAATATTATCAATATATCAACATGCAACATTCACTCAATAATAAACTCAAAAATAATTTTTTGATTCACTTCAACAATTAGACTAAATTGGACGTTTAAAAGGCTTTGAAATGATATTTATATTACTTATATTCTAATTTTTATCATTAATAATTTAATATGATAATATGTTAAAATTTGAGTCAACTCAAAGTTTGTTTGATCTCCAAGTTACAGTTGAACAAATTTTTGTTAGATTTATGTGATTTCTCTATTAAATTATTTTATAACTCTCTTAATGGTTGTTTTGTTAAAGTTAGTTACACATGTAATATATTAATCTAATTGAAGTAAGGTATATGTAAAAATAAGATTATTTTTATATTAATTTTATTATATATTTAAAATGTAAATATTATATTATAAAAGCTAATTAAATAAAAATTTTAAATTTTATGCCATAAATCTTGCGCTCAAAGAATTTTTCATATTATAGATTATATATTTTGAATAAATAATAAAAATTAACAATAATTCAATTGATATATTATAAATATTAATATTTCTTTTATTATAATTTTAAATACGTTCAAATAATAGAGATATTTTAATTATTAAATCAAATAATAGTCCTGTATTTCCATTTTTTCTCTATGTTGGAATTAAGAAAACTGGATTGATGAAGTAATTCATTAAAATTATCAGTTAGCTCATAACCTGGTAGCGATATTGCTGCCTTGAATTGTTCAAGGCTTGATACTTCTTCCACATCACCACCGAACTGCATCTTGGTGACCACTTCCAAGAGATTTCTTCGATGCAACATGAGCATGAAAAAGAGATTCGGCTACTTCCTTGTCATCAGGTAGTTCTCTCCTTAGAACTTCATAATCTCTCACAGCATCAGCCCACTTTTCCAACTACAAAAATGACCCAGAAAAGTCACTCCCTAGAGCTCTCTGGCTCTAGTGAGAGCAGCCCCACCGTCCGATCGGGAAAGACGACCCAACGGAACTTGGGGTCGTGTTCGGCAAGATCCGAGTCAGTTAGCACCTACCTTGCACCCTACTCAGGGCAGAGCTCCGTCAATTCACCGCCATTGAACCCGCTTCCCTCTGGCAATATCTGTCCATCTGGCAGGATTCCCAAGACTGGCATGGCCAGCGCACGGACCTCAAGGACGGATGTTCTGGGCTCAGGCACAGGGAATTACGGACATGGTAGCATAATCCGAGGCAGTGGGGGCAGCGGTGCCGGCCCTTCCAAGGCAGAGTCATCTCTTCCTGCTTCTCCAAGTGGTCTCCGATATGGAGGAGAGTCTCTTAGGGGTGTTGGTAGGGCCGCAGCACCTGACCCAGAAGAGCTTAAGAAACTAGGAAACGAGCTTTATCGGAAAGGGCAGTTTTTGGAGGCTTTGGGATATTACGATAAGGCTATCTCTATTTCTCCAGGCAATGCAGCTTGCCGAAGCAACCGTGCTGCTGCCCTCGCGGCCCTTGGGCGGATTGCCGAGGCTGTGGGCGATTGCGAAGTGGCAGTGAACTTGGATCCCAAGTACTGGAGAGCGCGTCAGAGATTGGCATCTCTTTTTATTAGGTGAACTGAAGTTCTGTTTAATCTCTTTGAACATTTTCTTGGACTTTTAATTCTGGTTGTGTGGAAGTGATTGTACTATAACTGTCTTAAGTCGTACTATTTGCCACTGAACCGTCTTGAATTGGTGCCCTGGCAGATTAGGGCAGGTCGAGAATGCCAAGAAGCATATGCATTCCTTGGAAAATAAACCTGATCAGGCTGAGCTTTCTAAGCTACAGACAGTCGAAAGGCACCTGCTTAAATGTGCTGATGCCCGAAAAGTGGGTGATTGGAGAACTGTGTTGAAGGAAGCGGACATGGCTATTGCAGCTGGAGCAGACTTTTCTCCCCAGGTAGCTTCTTTTTATTGTTTCCACGGAATTGTTTTATGGTTTTTCTAAGTGGGAAAATGCTTATGTTGGTCGAACCAGTTTCAACGGAATTTACAGCTTTTTATGTGTAGGGTGGAAGCCCTTGTGAAGCTCCACCGTCTTGAAGAAGCTCAATCAAGCCTAACAAGTGTCCCTAAGTTAGGATTACATGTTAGTTCTTGCACAGAGACACGATTCTTCGGGATGCTTTCTGAGGCATATCTGACGTTTGTTAATGCCCAGATGGAGTTGGCTATGGGAAGGTGAGTTGATAAATTATAACTAGATTGATAATTGGGCTTTAGATGGTGGAGACTGGGTAATGGTGGTGTGTGCCTTGCAGATTCGATAATGCAGTCTCTGCTGCTGAGAAAACTGGGCAGATTGATCCCCAGAATTTTGAGGTTTCAACACTTGTAAGGAATCTCAAATTGATAGCTAGGGCACGAGCTCGTGGGAACGTTCTCTTCAAATCGGAAAGGTATACTGAAGCTATCTCTGCATATGGAGAGGGCCTCAAATTAGATCCTGCAAACTCCCTCCTGTATTGCAACAGAGCAGCTTGTTGGTTCAAGCTTGGTCACTGGGAGAAATCCATTGAAGACTGCAACAATGCTTTGCAGATTCAACCAAGTTATATGAAAGCTCTTCTTAGGCGGGCTGCCTCAAACAGCAAGGTACTACCTATAGTCCAACAGTACACTGATAATGCTTTGTTTGAGCTTTGTTTGATTCATCTTTAAATAATTTGAAACTGCCATTCATTTTTGTAGTTGGAAAAGTGGGCTGATGCTGTGAGAGATTATGAAGTTCTAAGGAGAGAACTACCTGATGACAAGGAAGTAGCCGAATCTCTTTTTCATGCTCAAGTTGCATTGAAGAAATCTCTTGGGGAAGTGGTCGCCAACATGCAGTTCGGTGGTGATGTGGAAGAAGTATCAAGCCTTGAACAATTCAAGGCAGCAATATCGCTACCAGGTTATGAGCTAACTGATAATTTTAATGAATTACTTTATCAATCCAGTTTTCTTAATTCCAACATAGAGAAAAAATGGAAATACAGGACTTTCAGTGGTGCACTTCAAATCAACCTCAAGCCAACAATCCCAAGAGATTTCACATTTTCTAGATGCACTTTGCAATCGCTATCCATCAGTGAGCTTTCTCAAGGTACAATCACATCATCTTGTATCTTACAAAGGCCAAATATTATGCAAAAGATAAGCATGTTCTCATCATGTGACTTATCTTTCAATTGAAGGTTGATGTTGAAGGATGTCCGGCAATTATAAGTGCAGAGAATGTGAGGATTGTACCCACAGTCAAAATATACAAAGATGGTAACCGAGTGAAGGAGATTGTTTGCCCAAGTCAGGAGGTGCTGGAGCACTCTGTGAGGCACTATAGCTTGTAGAGCTCATCAGAGTCATCCCGCATATGCTTCTCTGTCATTTTTGCATGGTCATCATCTGTTGCCCTTAGAGTGAGTTCCCTCTGAGTCAGTCCCTCTCAGTCCAAGACATGTAAGGATTTAGAAGATACCTGTGACATAATCTATATAATAATCTTCATTAGTAGTCCATGAAAGGTGCATTAGAATATAGTGAGAAAGAGAGAGAGAGAGAGAGCAATTAGCTACTTTTGGCCAGTTGGCTTGATTCTTTGATTCTTTGATTCTTCCATTGGTCTCTCTTTGTGGTTCATATGCCTGCTCTCTCCTCCTTTGGGGTGACTTTCTGTCCCATGCTTTTTTTGTTCATCCTTTGAGTTGACATAGAAGCTTGTCAGTAGGAATGGGACTCTGTACATGCATATAGGTGAAGATTTGGGTCATTGGTTGCCTGTGAGAAACTTGGGATATCTGATGTTCCTGGTGAGTGATTGAGCTGGGATGTTGAAACACAGAGGATTGGAATATGTGGCTCTTTTTCTTCTCAACAAAGATTTATGTTCCTGGTTTCTTGTGACAATTTTCATCTTTGGTTCAATAAATCAAAGTTCCGCTATTGTTTCAGTTTCTCCATTTCAATCTTTCTGTTGCTGGTATAGGGATTTTTTGTCTCTCTATGCAATTGTGTCATTTTGATCATTTAGTTGTGGGTGAGAGAAGGATAACACAAACACAAAGTGGAGGGAGAGAGAGACTTTATGTTCACACATCTTGTTGGAGAACATAAAGGTACGTGTCTCTAAAGCAAGGTTGGGTTGCTTATAATGTGGGGAAGGTGGTGTGTGTGGGAGTTGGATGCAATTCACTGCTGGCCCTTTCTCTGTCCTCTTGTGAACTGATGATGGGGAGACATGGGAAGAGAAAAACAAAATAAAAAAGAGAATATAAGAAAGATGATGTTGATAATGGTGATGATGACAAAACAAAACATGAATCCCCATGAGTTGTTCCATTTGTTTGTTGTGTATCCATCCATCCATGCTCTCATCATCATCATCCGTGGTACAAGGTAAGACCAAGGGGCGTTTTAGAGTTAACTCTGTGGGCGTTATAGAGAGAACAAGTTAAGACTAAGGGGGGCTTTGAGATTTGATTAGTAATTTGACTATGTAGGCTATCTGGTTGCTTGGGGGAGGGATCTTGAGTAATAATAAAAAGACAACATGTGGGGGGTGTATGTAGTGAGTGCATAATCAAGAAGGGATCAGCAAGCAATAATGGTTGAAACTTTTACTAAACGCACATTATGTAAGTATATTCTCTAATACAAATAATGTGTAACTATCCATTATTTCTTACCTATTTAATTTGGTTCCAACTTGATTATTTTAACAAAATAGGATAAACCCTTTTATTACATTAAGCCTTTGATGATGATCCAATTTTTTTTTTGTTTACATAGATTTTGAGTGTTTTTTTGGTCAATATTTGTATAAAAATTATCATGATCTCAAACAAAAAATAATCAATGTTCTTTTACAATAATAAGGTTTATTTATTTTTAAAAAAAGTGAATATTGTACGTATGCTAAAAATATAATTTATTATGCTATTTGTGATGTTTATTTGTATCTAATAATAAAATTAAAAAGTATAAAATAACCCTTTTTTCAACATGGATATTCTCCATGCTATAGCAATACACTAATATACTTTAATGGCATATTTTGCCTATGCTGTTTGTTGATCCAAATTTAAAGAGTTTTCGGAAATAAGCCTCATGGGTCAACTAAAAATGTCCACGTGTAGATAACAGGTGCTTGAATTATTTATTTACTCTTAGGTATGATTTTGATTTTACTACACATCCCTGTTGTGCCCGGAGCAAAGAAGGTTTTCAAAGTGAGATGGGCTGATGTAGTACCACTTGATTCAATCTCATGGATAGTTGGATTTCCTATCCTCTCAAGAGAGTAAAAAAAAATGGGTCATTTTTCATATTTCCATTAATGACCATTGTTTTGGGGTTGGGAGAGATTTGGGATATCTGAAATTGTGTCGTTTTTGTTTGTCTTTCTTACCAAATATTTGTTTTAATTATATATGTTTAAAAAAATTTAATATCCCTCGATATTAACCTGAAATTTTTTAAATTTATATTACATTTATATTTAAAATTGGTTAAATTTAAATGAACTTCTCTACTATAATTAAAAATTGAAATTTTTAACTATGTAGATTTGTAATAGTGTTATAGTTAGTATCACAATTCTGTAATTTGGAATGGATCACAGTACTAGTCTAGTACCGTCATCTAAATTAAATTAATATGTTAAATTTGAATTAATTAAATATAATTTTATTAAATTTAATTGAATATGTGTAATCAGTTGAGAATTGAGAATTGAATAATATAGTTAAGTTTTTGGCAATTGAATCGAATATATATTATTAGATTATATTTGATCAATAGAGTTCGATTTAAAATAATGGAATCATTTTTTAACCAATTATGTTAATTTTGGTTAATCGAATTAAATTTACTCAATCAGTTAAATTTGTTCAATTAAGTGGTGTTTTGGCTAATTAGATGGACATTGAATTAATTGAATCAGTTTTAAGTTAATTAAGTCAAATTTGAATTATTAAAGTCTGAAAAGAATAATTAAACTTAGGGTCGGCCTAAGATTTGGATCATGTTCTAAGTAATCGAATCAAGTTTGGGTTTCGCACTTAATACTGAATCGGTTTTGGATCCTGCAACAAGTTCGGACCCAAACTCGGGTTTGAGTTTATGATTGTGTGACTTAAACTTGGATTCATGTCTAATGGACCTTACGATTGGGTTGGGTCTGGATCACTTGCGTGTACCCGACCCGAAGTAATCACAAGCCAAGTTTTTGCCATATGAGTAGGAGACTATGCGTATATACATTCCAACCCACAAAAAAAGGTGTAAAAATTATTCCTTAATCAATCGGGTTGGGCAAAATAATCCTTATAGTTGGAGTCACAAATGTAAAATTGTTAAAAGAGAAATGAAGGAGGATTTGATCTTTTGTGGTTAGGAGATGGTGGCAAGGCGAGGAAGGAAATATAGTGGGAGAAGGGACAAATTTGACCCATCAAAAACGGAAACAAAAGGGGGCCTGAATCACTGGGTGACTTTTCATAAATGCACGTGATCTGTAACACTATCTATCTACATAGCCAAGTACTATTGGTTGTCGGCTAACTTCACCTCCTGTCATTTTCTTCCCCGGTGGAAAAGTACCACTACTCCACTAGTAAAAATAAGTGCACCTTTTTTTCCTTGTCCAACCTATTTTTCTCAATCAACTTCTTTATTTCGAATGCGTGACTGTAAAAATTCATATGGTGCACAATTTCCTCACCTAGTGAGATGACATGATGGATCCAGCTGAATCATTCAAAATTAAACAACTTCTATATTAGTTGTATTAACATTTGTGATAGGGAGGGAAACAAAAGGATTGCAGGGGGTGGATAGTGTGTAGTGTTGCATGCAGGCAAAAGATGGGCAAATGGTCAAAAAAGTCATTTTCAAGGAGGGAGAGGGGGGGACGTGGAAGATCGCCAGCAACTGGACCGCCCCTCCCCTTGTCTGCCGCATCATAAAGGTTGCTGAAACTGGAAGATAGTTAAATACCTAAGGCAAAACTTTTAAGCACATAAAGGTTGATGCAAGTCACCTTTGGCCCTTTCTCTGTCCTCTTGTGAACGGGGAAGAGAAAAACAAAATAAAAAAGAAAGAATAAGAAAGATGATGTTGATGTTGATGTTGATCATGGTGATAATGACAAAACAAAGCATGAACCCATCATGAGCTGTTCCATTTGTTTGTTGTCTATCCATCCATTTATCCTCACATCATCATTAGCCTGCTGCAGATTCAGAATTAAACTCTGTGGGCATTTTAGAGAGAACAAGGTAAGATCAAGGGGGATAATGTGTAAGTAAGTATATTCTCTAAGACAGATAATGTGTAATTTAGTATACATTATTTCTTATCTATTTAATTTGGTTCCAACTTGATTATTTTAACAAAATAGGATAAATCCTTTTATTACATTAAGCCTTCGATGATGATCCAATTGAGTTTTTTTGCAGGTTTACATAGATTTTGAGTGTTGTGTTGGTCAATATTTATATAAAAGGGTAATAGGGTTTCAAACAAAAAATAAACAGTGTTCTTCCTTTTAAAATAATAGGGCTTATTTATTTTTAAAAAGGGTGAGTATTGGGAGGTTGCTAAAATAAGCGGCTTAGAATGGTACCTGTGACCCTACTCCGCATTTAATAACAAAACTAAGTAGTATAAAATAACCCTATTTGCAACGTTGATATTCCCCAGTGCAATAACAATACATTGATATACTTGAATGGCATATTCCATATTCTGCGAATGCTGTTGGTTGATCCAAATTTAAAGAGTTTTCATATATGAGCCTCATGGGTCAACTAAAAGTCCACATGTAGATGACAAGTGCTTGAATTATTTACTCAATGTCTTTGATTTTGATTTTACTACAGATCCCTATTGTGCCTTGAGCAAAGAAGATTTTCAAAGTGAGATAGGTTAATGTAGTGTCACTTCCTTCAATCTCATAGATAGTTAGACGTCCAACTCTCTTAGAAAAGGAGTATAAAATTGGTCATTTTTAAATTCCCACTACTAACCAATATTTTCTAGGGGTAAGAGCTTTGAGATATCAGAAAGTGTCATTTTTTTGTTAGCTATAATATTAAAATTTTATAAATATTCAATATTTATAATATTAATTTACACTAATTAAATTTGACTCAATTTTTTTCAGATATTAATTCGAATTTAAATAAATTTAAGTTTATATATACTCACACCTAAACTTAAATTTAGGGTTAGAAATTCTCAAACTACAAGTTTTAGAGATATGATTTATCCTATACCAAATTATTATTCATAATAATAATATCGTAAGTTGAACTTAATCAATGTGCTTAATTTATGTAAATTGTGTTGAATTTAAACATTTTAATGAATTTTGATTAATCAAGTCAGATAAATCGGGTCAGGTTTTATAGAATCGAATTGGTATTTAATAATTAAGTTGGTTTTAACAATCATGTCAAATTTTCTTAGTATCAAATTTGGATAATTGAATCAAATTTATTCAATTAAAATAAATTTGAACAATAAGAATAGATTTAGGCAATCAGATTAAATTTGTGCTAATCATATTGGACTTAGTTTAATCAAATCAAACATAGTTAATCGAGTAAGTTTAAAATAGTTGGGGTATCATCCAATGCAAGTTTGATAGTAAAAACCCAATCATACCTATTTCAAGGATTCGAATCAAATTTTGGTCTCGTATCAAAAACTAGAATCGAGTTTGGGTATTGTATTAAGGCCGGATCCAAATTATAATACGGGTCTATAACCGTGAAAACAAAATATTTTAGAGTTTTTTAGTATTCCTATCTATGATAAATGACACAAATTTCAAGTTTGTGCAGGTACAGATCCAATAAACCCAAACCCTAGGTCAGGTCCTAATTCCTAAGAGCGGACCCAACTTTCAAGTCCGTGCGATCACGAATACATTGTAACCCTATACGAGTAATGACAAGCCTAGTTTTGGGCATACAGTGGGAGAGTATGGGTATATGCATTCCAAGTCACAAATAAGGGTAAAATATCATCTCTTAACGAGGGGTCGGGTAAAATGATCCATATAGTTTCAGTCACAAATGTAAAAAATGTTACAAAGAAATGAGGGGTGTTTGATCTTTGGTGGTTGAGATCATACCAAATTTCTTAGTGTTATGGCGAGGAAGGAAATATAGTGGGAGGAGGACAAATTTGACCCATCTAAAACGAAAACAAAAGGGGGCCTTAATCACTATGTGAGTTTTCATAAATGCACGTGATCTGTAACACATTATCTGCTAACACCACCTCCTGTCATTTTCTTCCCTAGTGGAAAAGTACTATTATTACTCCCACCCTCACTCCACTAGTATATAAATAAGTGAACCTTTTTTCCTTGTCCAACCTATTTTTCTCAATTAACTTCTTCATTTCGAATGTGTGACTGTAAAAATTCATATAGTGTACAATTTCCTCACCTAGTGAGGTGACATGATGGACCCAGCTGAATCATTCAAAATTAAATAACTTCTATATTATATGTATTAAAATTTGTGATACAGACGGAAACAAAAGGATTGTAGGGGGTGGATAGTGTGTACTGTTATTTCATGCAGGCAAAAGATGGGCAGATGGTCAAAAAAGCCATTTTCCCAGATCAGGGAGGGAGAGGGGGGATGTACAACGTCGCCAGCAAAGCCCTCACCTTGTCTGATGCATCTTAAAGATTGCTGAAACTGGAAGATAGTTAAAAACCTGACGCAAAATTTTTAAGCACATAAAAATATAAAGGGAAGTGTGAAATAAAAGGGAGGAGAATCTATTCAACATTCTGATTCTCCCCTCCAACTTTTATCACTTTTCACTAGCTCTGATCTGATCAGCCACTGTCCCGTTTGTAAAGGCAATTTTCATGCGATAAAATTAGCCGTTGTGTTCTGTTGCTTTTGTCGTGCATGTGCCATCCATCCAACCCCACGCCACCATCCGTCCTCTTGTCAGAATCAGATCTGCCAACCCTTTCTTTTTTATAACCTTTTGCTACCCTTCTCCATCTTCCAAGTTTTCCTGTGAAGAGCCTGACATATTTGCAGAAACCAAAGGATCCAAGGGAAGGGCCCCATTTAATGCTCTGATTGATTGTCTCTGAGCTCATGCATTCATGAATGCTACTTTTGAGTGTCAGCCACAAACAACCAAGACTCGAAAAATATCCAGACTCAGAGTGAAGATGGCCATATACTACTCTCAGTAAACACCCCTAAAATGTATTTTGTAAATTCTGTTTCTAATTGGATCAGAGTTTCAAATCAGCACATTTACCCAAACTGGTCTTTGCGTATTCAGTGTCTCAAGGAGCTCATTGACAGGGTCAATTCATTTTCCAAGTTCTCATTTGAAGTCCCAAGTAATGCTGAGATTTCATCAACTGAGTTGATACATAAATATCCTACAAACACTTGCTTGTGAAACCTATTAAGTCAGAAATTAAAATTTTAGCGACCATACTCAAGGTTGGGGGGATCCCAAACAATGTCATGTTTCATATTTCCAATATTAATTCTTCCACAATATTCATCTTGGATCTGTTCAAGGGATTACTTCCAAGTCCTGGCACCTGAGGGTGTAAAACAATGTCTTGCTCACCATCACGCCCCACTAGCATATAGTCTGGTCCATTCCTTTGCTGTATAATCCATTTTAAACACACCACTAATTAGAAGAGTGTTGAAGAAGTAATAGATTCTTTTATTAGAGCTCAACAAACAGCCAAGGAATAAACAGAGAAAATGCTGAGAAACAGTCACATATTTTACCTGTCTCTACAGCCTCCACCTCATTGGTTTTCCAGTGCTTAGCAATGTTTTCTGAAAGTGGGTCATCGGGATTTGGTGCACTCAAGAGAGCTTGAATACTGAGCCAGAGAACAAAGGGAATCAATGGCCATCTTTACCAGAAAAAAATTGAATGCCAAAGAAATATAAAGATTAACCAACTTCATCCTATGTTATTATCCATTCCAACGCAGCCTTATCTTTGACCATGCACATTTTCATATGATGCTACACTTGTCAGCATACAAAACAATTGTCTCTAAAATTTAAAACTGTACTTCATCCTCATACCTCAAGAGCACAGTCCGAATCTGCAGTGCAGGACTCCACTTATCTTTCAAGATATCAAGGCATATCCTTCCAAGCTGAGTGAATGGATAGATGGTTGTTATACCGACCAATAGACTCAGAGCTTATATGGAGAAGATACAACTGGACAACATTACCTTGTCAATGTTAGGATGATATATTTTGGTGAGAAACCGAACCTGGTTCAAGAACCAAATCTTAGGGACATTCAAATAGCAGAAATATGGCAGAAACAATGGAATGAATAAAAGTTCATATAATTTCAATGAGGCAATTAATCATGACATGCAGTGTGGAATGGTGGCAAACTAATACCTCAAGTGGGAGTAGATGGAAGATGTTCAACTACTTCACATCTGTCCCTTGCTTTTCTTGATCAAATAAATAAAATTTATGGCAGCTCAAATTGCCAATGCAAAGTTGATTCCTCGGATTGTCTACTAATACCACTTCTTTTTTTTTTTGCCCAAGAACTAATACCACTTCTTTTGCTGGGTATGAATACCAATTTCTTCGGGTAGTGTCAGAAATTTTATTCCACTTTGTACTTGTACAGAAAAAATGATATCATGCAATCATCCAAGTTGTAATGGAAACAATTAATATTACTATTTATTCCAATGGTTCTGTCACTTCCATGTAATTTTTCTTGAATTCTTTGAATTAAAAATCGTCATCCCCTTGACTATGTAGCTTATCAAGTGTAAAACAAAGTAGAGACAACAAGGTCAACTTTGGTCTCCAGCCTAATGCAAATGCTTTAAGACTTCAAGGGGAACATCTTATCCATATGGAGAACAAAGGATATCAATATTTCATCCAAAATCCATTTAAATATAGCTGCACACATGTCTGAGCAACAAGTTCAAAAATTTAGCTGTGTTGCCACAGAGCTGTAATATATGATAGGAAAAAGCAATTGATTTCTTTTCAAGGATTGAATTAATCATAATCCTTCCTTCTAATAAAATTTCAAATCATTCTACTCCATTAACCAAGATGAGACATGACAAGTGCATTCAATTTCACTCCTACTACCAATAATTTGTTTACAGGATGAGATAGGAGAGCAAGATATTACGCTCTAATAGGACAAACATATGTAGCAGTTACTGGGAAACCAAGGTAAAAGAACAAAAACCAGTGTAAAGCATTAAAGAAGGTTTAAGTCAATCACCTTAGGTGCAGCCATTGGATATTCCTCGGGTAAAAACAACTCTAACTTGAAAACTCCTCCTAAAGGAAGATACCATACATAAACAAAAATAATTAGCATGTCTAACTTCGTCACCAAATTTTGAAACTCCCTATTTGATACAATCTTAGAGATGATGCTCGGTGAACAAAGTTTGTCATAAAGCAAGACATTTCTAAGCATATTTTTTACCAACACTTTTGCATCATTCTGGGTTTCCAGTAAGAAATAAATGTAACCAACAACAAAACAATTCACGTTGATGGTAATGTGCAGATATGCAGAACGTTGAAATGTTCTACCACAAGTCCAAAGGTAACAATCTGTAAATATAATCAGGGACAAGAAAGGTGAAATATATAAATGAGGTATTGGTTTGACAGATTTCATTAATGTTATGTGATCGAGAAGAAGGAAGGATGAAAGAAGGGTTGAAAAAAAAATATTATTAGAACACCTGTCTTCCAAGTATTATTAGTAGGAAAGCATGTATATAATGATTGGCGCCATAGGATCTTAAGCATCTTAAAGTTTTCTCTTAATGAACTTAGGATGGCTGGCAGAAGACTCAAGAAATAATTTCAAAAGAGAGGCCAATCCAAATCAAAGGACAGCCAATTCTATTAAAACTTTTGCACGGTGCAGATGTGATAAAACTAGGTAGTATTGCATTTCTCCATGCATTTCAACAATCATTAGCAGCTGAAACAGGCTGAGGTTGAACTGGCACCTTCATAAGGAGACTGTGTGGGGCCAAGAATCATCACATTAAAGTATCTCATGTTGTCTTCTGAAGGTGATGCACTAATCCCGGGAGCTGAACCACAGAGAATTCAGTAAAATGATTCCTTGATATTAGCAAATATGAGAAACAATGTACTATTCTGGTTGTGGAATTGCAAGTAAGTGGCAGATCATATTAACTCCAACTAAAGTAAACGTTAAGCATGCAAGTATGGTTTACCTGGCTCACTAAGAAGACGTTGTGTTTCCTGAAAAGTAAAAACAACAAGAGGAAAATGTTAGTCACAGTTAAAAACGAAGTAATCTTTCACCCATAGAAACAAGCCATTGTCCAATTCCATTACTATGAGAAGCTGTTAATTGATAAAATTGGATTTATCTGTATCACGCAAGCACCCCAAGAGACCAAAAAATGGATGAACACAACTAGGCTCCACCTCCACCCGCATAAGGCATGGTTCATTCATTACATATCAACACAAACCAAGATAACGATATCCAATCACTTTCATTTCTGCAGAATTTGCAGCATGTCTTTGCAGAGATAGTGGAACAGCACAACGTAAAAATACCAGCGAAGTCAAAGGAAGACGAGAAGAACATATAATTCGCTGCACATTACGACGGCAAAGAATCCAAATAAACAGCTCCCGTCTCCAGCGTAAAACAATCAAATAATTCATCACCAAGAAACTGAAATCCGAGTTAAACAGAGCTGCATCAGCACATTTATTAACAATGGACGACACGACAGAAACATTTTGAAACCAGGCAGGCCTCGTAAAGTCCCCGCCATACAAGAACTGTGCCTAGCTAAACTGGACCCGGCAGCACGGCGATTCAACAACCATGAGAGAGATCGAAAGGAGAGATATCAGATACGAAGAACCTTGATGATTCTGCGAGGAAGGTTGCTGTTCGCCATTGCAGGAAAGTTCAATTTTCTGAGTAATCAAAGCCCCGAGAGAGAGGAGATTTGTTAATTGTTCTTCCTCTCTATAGAGAAAAGGATGTGTTTTATTCATTATATGTATCATTACAAATTTATATTAAAAGTTAGAATGAATTTTATTTTTCCCATGATAAAAAAATTATGAAAATAGTAGATCAAAAATATAATTTAGGAAAAGGATAATTAATTATTTTGTATAATTTATTAGTTTAATTAGCAAGAAATATAGATAAAAGGATTGCTTCTCCGAGAAGGTTAGCGTCACTCGAACGCTATTCCATACGTTAGGTCGGCCCACCATCAACGAGAAAGCCCGGTCCAATCCACCGATCGAATGGGAGTTAGCCAACCGGAGAGTCCATTGAATTTGAAACACTTTTCGTAAAGATAAGAAGGAAACATGCAGTGGAACCCTAACTAGAGAAAGATAACTTTTGTTTTTTTTGCCCCACGAAGGCAATAAATCACAAAATTTCAGAGATGCACTGTTGAAAAGTGGCACAGTATTAGTGAGGGTGAAGTGGATGAAAACATGAAAAACACTAACAATGGTGAACGGGCTCAAGATAATTTCATGAAATTATCAAAGATTAGGCTCAATCTTGACCAGGTTAAATCAATATTAAACCAAACTATGTTCAATTTGGATCGAATCTTGAGAATAAACATTAACAAAACTGTGTAGGAGTTCTGGTACTGGCTCAACATTCCCAGGCCTTGTTGGAGTTTCACGAACTCCTATTTCTTCTCTTGGTCAGAAATGCATAGTTCTTGGTTTATTCATTATTTCCTAATAGATAGATGGTTCTAAGTATATGTCTGACTTCCTTGACAATAAATATGTAGGGCTATTTATATATTATGATGAATTCATGACCCCACATTAATAAACATTTCGCTCACTAGATTCTACAAAAAAAAATTAAATAATAAATGAGTAAAAATATAAATGAGAGATTAAAGGAAATCATTTTTTTTTCATTTTGTCCTTCATTCTCTCTTTCATATAAGTTTAAAATATAAAATAATAATTTTATCTCAAATTTTAAATTTGTAATATATATTTATCTTCAACATTAATTTCAGCAATAAGAGTCATCGCATAATATATTAATAGACGAATAGAAATATTTTCGATTTATATATTAGCATCTCACATTCTTATTTTTTTATAATGTGGGACAAATTTCAATCTTATATAATAATAATATTTTTTATTTTATTTAATATATTATCAAATTTGTATATTTTTATTATTTACAATTTTTTTCTAATTTATATAGATTTATTATTTACAATTCTTAAAATAGAAGGTAATGTTTATTTACAATTCTTAAAATAGAAATAGTAATATCGTATGTATTTTTTTCATATTTTTTTAAATAGTTAAATAAAAAGTGTGAACTCACTAAATATGATATTATATTAAATAGTATTTTGTATTAATAAAAAAATTAAAATTAAATACATTTAAAACTTATAATTTATAATTACTATAATATTTTTAAATTCATATATCATAATATTTTATTTCAATTTTTTATATTATTTATATATTATTAAACATTTGGACTAAAAGAAATTAATTGTTTAATAAAATTAATATATTTTAGAATAAAATATTGAATTTTAAAATTTAATATTAGTGAAAGATAATTTATAAAATTAAATTGTGGATTTTATTTTTTGATAGATAGTTGTGACTAATCATAACTTTTTTTTCGCACATCACACTCGATCATTAAATTAGGGCGAAACAAATCTACAACAACTACTAACAATATCCGCCTATTATGAGGCCGAACCAAATCAGGGGCAATACAGTCATTATCTTAACTAAATACTCATTTCATCGAAAAATAAATAAATATGCAGGGGATTGGCCGCTGTGCATAGTATCAGACTTTGACTAAAACCAATGCAAGTGTCAGTTATAGCAGCTCGCCTCTCTCGCTCCATCTCCAGCTCTCTCTCTCTCTCTCTGAGCTGTCCGGTGCTCTGCAGCTACACCATTGCTTTGCTTCAGGACGGCTGGCTGCCTACTAGGTGAGTCCATGTCGTCTACTCTGCTGCTACTTTTGTACTAACCGTTGGTTACTGATTTGTTGCACCGCTTTTCATCGGCTTCGATGCAGCTGTGATTTTTGGATTGCTGGTTTCCCCTCTTTTCTGTTGTTGATTCTGCTGGAAATAGATTATGGTTCTGTGCTGCACTGTTGTTTGAATCTTTCTGAATCCTCTGTTTTTTAGCTGTGTCGTTTTATCCTGCGCTGTTTGATTGGGGACATTTTGTGGGTGAACTTGTGAGGCAATCCGGGAAGAGAACGTTGATTATAACGAAATTTGATCTCATCCCTCTCCTTTTTACCTGTTTTTGGCTTGCAACGAACATATACAACACACCATGACCTTGGGTACAGATATTAGGTACCTCCTGAAACTATTGCTTAGTTAGAACTCCAGGTATTTTTGTTTTGTTAGTGTTTGTTAAAGTCAATCTCAATTGAAAAGTGTTCCATTGCGATTTCTCACATCACTCTTTCACGCCATATCTCTTATTTTTTTTTAAAAAGCTCCATTATAATGATATATTCATCTCCAACTATGATCTGTTGGTTGATCCTAAAAGGGCTTAAGCCTCTCAAATCTTAACTTGGCAAAACATTAGATCCCTTTCCATGGATCGATGGTGCCAGCAAGAAGTGCTTTCTAGTGGCCTTATGATGTAGCAAAAGAGGTGGGAACTTGATGCTGACTTTAGGGTTTATCTAACCTATATGACTTCACTTGGTACTTTAGTCAAGATTCATTAAGTTCCTTGTACGTCTATACAAATAAATGATTGTATTAGGTGAACTGTTCTCGTGTGTATTATTTGGTATTATAATTACTTGGGCTGCTTCTCTTGTCAGGCTGGAATAGATAGTTTTGATTTGTTCAATGAGGTCAACTGTGCTAACTGCCTTTTATGCATTTACAGAGTTACATGGAGAGGCACTCACTAGGTTTACTTATAGTCAGCCACGCATGAAATGTATACCAAGTGAAGTTTGGTAGATTTTTATCAAAAGTAAAGTTTTGAAGCTTTATGAGCTCATATGATGGTCTCATGATGACAGTCCAATGGTGATAGTTCTTTTATGTTGCAGTAAAGAGGTTGGATTTTCTTGCTGATTACAGTCCTCCGAGGACAAGCTCATGATGCCTTGCTTTTCTTTTCTCAAGCGGAAGCCTCATTTTTTACCTGGGCACACAGGAGAAATTGATAAAGGTAAAATCTGATGAAAATCTTATAAGTATGCGTATGCACCCCAAAGAAGTTCATGGCATATTCTTTACATATTCTAATTAAAAGCATTGTCTTTCTTTTCCAGAGGTATCATCTATTCAGAACACTAAATTTTACTCGTACAAAAAGCTGCGAGTAGCAACTCAAAATTTTAGTAAAGCCAATAAGATTGGTGTGGGCGGTTTCGGATCTGTATACAGGGTAAATCCTCGATTCCCCTGGGTCTCATGTGAATATCAATTATGTTATCTTGTATTTGATTACTATCTTTGGTAAGTGAGCAGGGAATTCTTAGAGATGGAACTATGGTCGCCATAAAGGTGCTGTCTGAAGAGTCAAAGCAAGGAACCAGGGAGTTCCTCAATGAGATAAATGTCATAACTGCGATAGAGCATGAGAATCTGGTTAAGTTGATAGGTTATTGTGTAGAAGGGAAGCAGAGGATTCTGGTTTACGAGTATCTCGAGAACAATAGCCTCGAACAA
The DNA here is from genome assembly GCA_030064435.1 of Trapa incisa. NCBI lineage: Eukaryota > Viridiplantae > Streptophyta > Magnoliopsida > Myrtales > Lythraceae > Trapa > Trapa incisa. The sequence goes on from CM057772.1 coordinate 4,136,219, forward strand.
ACACTTCTAGGTGATTTGGCTGTTCTTTTTGGACTCCTTTCTAAGCCACTGTTTTATTTCTTTTAACCAAAGCCTCGTTTTATTAAACTATGCTTTCTCTGGACAATTTCACTAGCACTATTTGACATTGTACAAGAACAAAACTCACTTTCAAGTCATGGTTTTCCTGTTTTTTTCCCTTTTAATTGGCTATATTCTCTGTTTGATTTTATTCTAATCATGTCCATTCTATGTTTGTTAACCTTCATTTGCATGAGAAAGGAAGTTGCTTCACCCTTTGATTTTATATGTTTGGGATTTTCAGTATTTTTCTGCTGCAAATTTCATCCTACTTAGAAGACATTTATATGTACATATATATTTCGTGTTTAACTAAAAACCTGACTAATGAGGGAATAGATTATTAACTATCCTCTGGTGGATAGAAGATATCGTGCAATGTCAGATGTGGATATTGAAATCAATTATGATGCGACTGTCACATCTTACTGAATCATGTGACTTACCATATAAAGTTTCAGCTTGTCACTTCTCTCTTGATACTTTCACTATTGGCACAGTAGTGACATATTGAGAATTACAATGATATATTAATAATTCAAGCTATCTTTAAGGCGGAGGTCTCAGTAGCATGCAATTTAGCTGGCGGAAAAGGTGCGAAATTTGCCTGGGTGTCGCCAAGGGTCTCACGTTCCTTCATGAGGAAGTCCAACCTCATATAGTTCACAGGGATATAAAGGCCAGTAACATCCTTCTAGATCGTTATCTCAGACCCAAGATTTCGGATTTTGGGCTTGCTAAGCTTTTTCCTGATAACATGTCCCATATCAGTACCAGAGTTGCCGGAACAGCGTGAGTGCTTACTTCCATATCCTCTCAATTTTCTCCACTACAACAATTGTGTTTCTTATTGAAACTATGTAAATTAGTCTTCTTTCATATATTTATTTTTTTTTCTTGTTGGTATGCTTATATTGTTGCAGAGGTTATTTGGCACCTGAGTATGCTTTACGAGGAAAAATGAACCAAAAAGTGGATATATACAGTTTTGGCATCCTCATGTTGGAAATTGTCAGTGGGAGATGCAACACAAACCGAAGGCTTCCTCCTGAAGATAGATATCTTCTTGAAAGGGTAAGAACTGCAATCATCCTGTAGGTATACATCATTAATTGCTTGAAAAGATGTCACGAAGATGTTTCTCTGAGCTGAAAATGATCTATACAAATAAACGGAGCCTAAATATATTGGTTATAACAAGATTTTGTGATCATTTCGGCATAGTATCCTTATCGTCATATTTGAGTCAGTTCTGGTCTAATTTGTTTGAATGTCCATGAAAATTTTGGTTTGAGTGGACAAGTTTTCATAAAATATAATATCTGCAAACGCATCTGGAATTTGTTGATCTTGTTTGAAATTGTTCATTGTATCCATAATTGAGAACCTTGATGATGTTGATGTAACATTGTCTCAGATATGGAAGCTCCATGAGGCGGGAGAGCTCATCACTATGGTGGACTCTTCCCTAGGTAATGATTTTGATGCTACGGAGGCCACAAACTACCTAAAGATAGGTCTCCTGTGCACTCAGGACATACCGAGCCAAAGACCTTCTATGTCGACAGTGGTGAAGATGCTCACTGGCGAGGTTAGCGTGAATGAGGAGATCTCCAGACCTGGGCTGCCCTATGAGTTCTTTGGTGGGAAGACAGACACCAAGAATTCTTCTTACGGGATATCTGCATCTAAATCTGGTGACGCTGATAATATGTCTTCCTCCTCTGGGAGCAAAACGGCCACCTCTTTTCCACAATGACGGTCAATTCAATATAAGATTGCACTTGACCAATGGAAAAGGCTTCGTTGTGCTTAGCTCATGCCAAATGATTCATAAGCCAATTCAAAAGGTTCTTCTAATGAGAAACAATTGGACAGTTAATTGGAATTGATGGTGTGAACCGAAATGTTATGCATGGCTAGATTTTAGCAGGGTCTCCACAATCAAAAGAGTCATGTTATCCAAAACATTATAGAGTATATTTACATATGTAGATAATTTAGTTATTGTATATAATTAATTAAATATAAGAAAAAAACACTAGTCAGTTGATGTTTTTTCAGAAATGTTGAAGGTGATTTTGGCAGAGTTTGTACTATACCTGACCAAACTGGCACCATGCATATATTATTTGTCTTTACTATTTGACACTTATTTAGCTCAATTATTCTTTTATAGATTTATAACATCTCCTATAATTTTGATGAATTTTGTGTGATAAATGATGAGGCAGAATATTATAATAATGGATAAGTTGACGATAATGCAAGTTTTGGTGATAGTGATATTTCGGTTACCATATCTAATCAATATAGGTGGTCCATTCTGGGTCCATTTTAGATCAATTGGAATAGTTAAAAGCACTGGAACAAATATTTTATATCTTTTTAACTACTTTAATGATTCTTGATTTTATAATTAGCCGATGATTTTGTTCTACATACTTTTCTATATTTTTCAATGGCATTTGATTATATTCACTTATTTATTAATACTTAATTTTGCTGCTATATAGATTATATTTTTTGTATTAAATTTAAATATGTAATACTATTTTATAATTAGATGTATATTATAAGTATATTATTTCAATATTATCATAAAAATTAAATTAAACAGATGATTGGGAAATCAGCTTCTTGAAGGACAGTTTTGTCATTTCACAATTTCAAACATAAATTATCTAATTGGGCGGAAAATGGTATGGACAGCTTTAAAGGTTGATATGGACAGCTTCAAAGGTTGTATTAATTTTGTAAGAATTTAAAAGTTTGTAGTAAAAAGTGGATTAGATCCATATTTGCAGGTGAGCAATTGTCCTTTTTTTTTCTTTTTATATGCTATACTCATCATCCCTATTAAGAAAAATTGAAGTTCATTTTCCCTTATTTGGAGCAAATGCATCTCATGGAAGTGTTAGTAAATCCATTTAATTAATGTAAAATATTATTTTCAATATACATGTAAAATGAATAGTTATTTTATAGATACAATAGAACACAATTAGACTAAAATTCTTATATCATATCTAAATAAGCAATTTACTAACCTATTAGTATTTAGTCTATGTATTGAATGATTTGAAACAATTTGTAGTGGAGGTAAGGGAGTTATTTTAATGGGAATTAAAATGATAAATTTGAATGTTTTAAATTTTTTTAATAATATATCATTTTGATATAAGTAAATTGATATGAATAATTATTAATAAAAAATTAGAAAAATAAATTTATATTTTTTTATTTAATTAAATAATTTATTAGATATTATATATAATTAAATTATATTAAATATACTATATACTAAAATAATCTATTATATAAAATAAATAACTTAATATTATAATAATAAATTAATATGAATTATATAATAATTAATATATATATACATATATTATAATTATAATAAAAATAATAAAAAATATATAATAAATTATATTATTCATTTTGTGCATATCATTTTTAATAAATAAAATTTTATTATATATTTATATTATATAATTTTATATAAAATATTATTAATATATACATTTATTTAAAATATATAATAATATAAATAAAAATTAAAAAAAATAAAAAGATAATATAAACATATAAAGTATTAAATTAATTTAAAAAATAAATAAAACAATTACTCCAAAATATTATTAATATACAAATTTATTTAAAATATATAATAATATAAATAAATTTAAAAAATAAATAAAAATAATATAAACATATAATTATGGTATTAAATTAATTTAAAAAATAAATAAAACAATTACTCTAAAACTACCAAAAATTTAGATTGAGTTATAATGTAAATGGAGATTTAGAAAGGTTTGGAGGTTATTTTCCACCTCTACAAATCATTTTATTTTAATTTACCAAATTAATTATTACTCTATCAGTAAAAACTATTCAAAACTATTTATCTCCAAATTAATTCAAATCTATCTAAACACATATTAGGGATATGAAATGAGAATTTTAATGTTTAATTGGGATAAATAATTTCACCTTTATGTTATATTAATTAAAGTAAAAAATATTATAAATTTATAATATTTAAAGTGTTTCAACTTATAAGTAATATGTTTTAAGTGGATATAAGTTTAATCTCTTCTCATTTTATAATACTCTCTAATTTAATATTAAAATAAGTGTACTTATATCTACTTGATATTATAAATTCAACTCATTATGTATCTATAATAGAGTAAAAATAATAGATTTGATATTATTGTACTATAGTCTAAAAATAACATACATCTCATTTACATTTATTGAGTATAAATTTAACATTGTACAAGGTAAATTTATTTTAATTGCACCTAATAGTGAGAATAATTTATTATATAGACTAAAATAGAAGTGATGTGTATTTTTACTTTTAAGAGTATTCAATTTCTTACCCTTCATAATTTTTAAGAAAATGTGTATCAAAATTTATCACAAACAATTATTGTTATTTTTAATTTCACTCAACTTATTTTATTTTTAAGAACCTTTAATCATATCATATGCTAAGAGGGCATATAATAGAACTATATTGTCGGCAAACTGGACATTCTTCTTTAATTTCCCTCCTCCTCTTACACTTGACATTTTATTGTTGACCCCTATGTTTTTATTGCTTTTAGAGCCACACACTTATTCTCAAACTAGTCATCACTTATTTTAGTAAAAGTTGGTTTCAAGTGATGCAGTCTGAATATGTTTTTATTGCTTTTAGAGCCACACACTTATTCTCAAACTAGTCATCACTTATTTTAGTAAAAGTTGGTTTCAAGTGATGCAGTCTGAATATGACGCTCTTCTCCTTAATCATATATGAAACCTAGTTCTTGTTTCCTTGGAACGCCATATTGTAGGCAGTAAATAAGCGTATAAGGTTGAACATTACTCTGATGTTTATGTGGCTAATTACAAGCCTAGACTTCTGGCTTAGAAATATTTTCAGTAGGTTGGTATCAACAAAACTTTTAGTCTAGTTATAAAATTTGTCACGATATAGATAATTTACTCCCTCATTGTTCCTCTATGATGACGCATTTGTGAGCTAGATATTAACGATATTTTCCTTATCGTACATTTCACTGAAAAAGTCTATATAGATTAGTCTCGTGGGTACTTGGGAAAAAAAAGTTGTGAACAAGGTACATTAGCACAACCATGGAAAAACGAATTTCCCTTGATCCTTGTGTTCAAAAGGTGTGAAATGGAAGGTTGGAAAATATCTTCCCGTTTCTTTGAAGTTGAACACAAGCTATGGGGTATTTTGGTAGTCCTTGAGCATGTAGGCATACAAAATCTCATTCCAAGCATCTGGGACTCCAGGTAAGCACCAGTGAATACAATCCGCAAATCTTTTTGGATCAGCCTTCTCTTCTTTTGTCAACAGCTTTCCCTTGCGTTCTGTGAAAACAGATGTGTGAGCGTCTTTCCGGTACTCGGAGAGCTGAGTTATGTTGAGTAGTGTCACATTGATCTTTAGCCCTTTTAGCACACTGTGCAATATCTCCATTATCTCAAGGTTGGATCCTGTGCCCCAGTAAGGCCCTTGGATCGGATGCATCTCGTTGAAACAGTTCTCGTCGCTTCCGGGCCTCCACTCCCAGCTCCTTTGTGACAGAAAAAGCTTCAAATAGTTAGGGGTGAAACTGAGTGACCCACCCATTGGCATGAAATGGATCTGTTTCTCTGTGCTTCTTTCATTCACGGTGACACACGTACCAGAGATGTGTTGGAGACATGCTCATGAAGAATACCTTCTGAGTCAGAGGATTGATGTTGGCCTCTAACCAATTTGCCCATGTCTCCAGTGCCAATCTGTATGCTGTGGTCACATTGTACACCCTGACATTGAATGAAGTTCCATAACTGTAAAAGAGTAACACAAAAACACAGCATATCATGACATCTTTTTTCCACTCACGATTCTCATAAACCATTTCCAAGGGACTGATAACTCACGATGCATTGATCACCGGCTTGTACATCCACCAAACATAGCTCTCGAACACAAGCACGTCGACTCCCTCCCAATACTTGCTGTGGTTAGCCACCGAATCGAGCCTCACCATCCTCTTGTGGACAGTGTGGTTCGTGGCATGATCGGAAATCGACTCCACGATGAAGGGAGCCCAGTAGTACTCGATCGAGATGCCGTAATCCTGATATCATAGGTATGATCTGTGAGCAGCTCTGTTTGTTCTAAAGAGCAAAGAGGTTAAAAATGGGACGTGCAAATGAATGTCTCCATTACATATACCTCAATTTTGAAGATTTTTCTTGGAGGGATTCTGAGGAGAGCCTTCTTGCCTCGTGGGATTGAAGTCTGCAGCAAGCAGACCAGGGAGTCGAACTGGGCTCTGTGGATCGAGTCACCCACGAACATCAGCCTCTTTCCCCTTAGCATCTTCAGCATCATCAGTGGATCGAACCTAGAAAATCCATAAAACATATAACGTTTTTTAGTTGGGCTTTTCCAGACTACAAGATTTGAAAGCAAAGCTTAGATGGGAGAAAGTAAAAATGAAATAGAATCCAACCTGGGGAGATTACATCCACTGGGTTGCCACCTCCAGTTCTGGTAGAGGGAATCGGGCCTCCCATTCTTCAAACAGGTGACCTGCTTCACCAAGTAGGGGCAGCTCTCTTCTCTGTAAAGAGGGTAGCTCGCATTATCGGAAACCCACGTCCCCTCAAACACATTGCAGCCGTCCTTGATTCGGTCGCCCTCAGTGATGAACACCCTTGGCCCGGCTCTCCTCTGGAAGAAAACCTTCGCTAGGCTTCCGTGGTGGCTCCTGAGGTGGTCTACCACGACCCTCGCGACCCCAAGGATGAGGATCGAGACCAGGGCTATCGGAAACAGGGCCTGGATCTGGCGATCCGATGGGAGCCTTGTCTTCACCATCTTAAGACTTTGGAGGATGAGGATGACGAGGATAATGAAAGTATTGGAATATGAAAATCTCAGTGGGGGATGGTGGGGGTGACTTAACTTGGGTTGCAAGTTTGGTGAAGGGCACAACAAGTAGTGCAACAGCTGGTTGGTGAGGTTTGTCTCAAGTCTTAGACTGAGTTCTTAGGTGCATGATGTTGATAAAAGTGATATTTTTATCCCAAAGCGTTTCTTTTAGAATTATAAATTTGGTTGGGTTGATTTGAGTACATCATCCACCAAGTGTGCTCGAACATCTTAACCACCTTTTTTTTCTGTTAAGAATATAATAAAATGGATAAATATTTTAGGTTTATAATATTTAAAATATTATATTATTTATAAATTATAATTTTTAATTAAATGTTTTTTTATTCATTTAATATCAAAATAATGATAACTAACTTATAACTAGTTAAATTTATAATTATATTTAATAAATTCATTTAATATCGAAATAATAATATCAATTTATAAATAGTTGAATTTATAATTACATTTAGTAAATAATTTAAATGCGATAAAATAGAAAAATTTTATTATTAGTTTATAAGTTTGGAAGGTTACTTATTTATAATTAATTATTTAAATAATAAATTTTAAATATAAATATATATTATCTATTATCAATAAATAATATATTTTTTTAAGTAATATTTTCATCATGATTAATAAGTGTTTATATGAATTTTTTCCCTCTAAAAAATGCACTAATAATACAATAATAATTTTTAAAATATTATAAATTAGTATATTTATTTTCATTTATTATGTAATGGTACAAATTTTTAACAAAATATTACTTTATAAAACATTTTAACAATGGTATGTTTTTCTATAAATATATATGAAATTTATATATATTTTTAAATAATATTTTCATGATGATAGATTAATTTTTAATAATAATTTATATTTTTTAAATGATAAATTATCTAAAGGATATAAACTTTGTTTTGGCATAAACTTTTTAATTAATGGGATTAGCACTAAATTTTTTTCTATCCTATCTGGTAAAAAATTCAATTTCTCATAAAAAAATAAACATAATGTTAATGTTTTACCATTTAAATATTATAGATAACATTTAGAGGATAATATGGAGTTGGCATACATTGGTTAATTAAAGTCTTGCATTCCAAAGATAAAATTTATAATTTGATCAAATTCTTCAAAAATGTAAACTATTAAAATTAAAAGATGTGATAATGATATATCACTCAAGTTATATTATCCAATTTTAGTATTGTTATTATTCTTTTTTATTATGGTTGAGATTCTCCCTCACTTAGAATTAATGAGATTTGGAAATAATTAACTTGATTTTTTTGCTAGTCTAATTAAATTAATTAAAACTTGGAAGATCATATATATTTCATATTTATTTTTATTTTTTACGAATTATACTTTATTTTTTTTTTATAAAAGCTAATACACTTAATATTAGTAGATAGAACTTTTGTTCTACTTTTCAATAAATTCACTATTTATTTTAACTTTAATACTAAATTCATAAAGCAAAATTTAATTCTATTACAACTACGTAGGTGAATTGCTTTCAATAATTGAGCAAAAAATTGATTACAATAGTTGGTTTGCATTGGCAAAAAAATCAAATGTTCTCATTGACATCAGTAATGATTGAAAATAGAAAATTAGTACATATAGATAAATTATTAAATATTTAAATGATTATTTAGAGCTATACGATGGAGGTGGATGTATAATTATGAGTGATCAATAAAAATTAATAACATATAAATATATAGTAATATTGATTTTATTTATATTGGATTAATGTTAAATCTTTGTCATCATGAAGAATACTAAATTCTATTTAGTTGTTTTGCAATCTTGATCTTCAATTGTTTTTTATTTGAGATTGTATTCTAATATATCTATTTTTCTTTCAGATTCAAGGGTAGGTGTTTCAAGCAGGGAACTCAAGGAACAATGTATTCTCCACCTTCCTCACACGCTCCTCTTCTGTTTTGTATTTCAATAACTCTACCCTCCTATACATTTGTTATCTCCTATTTATACTTACTATCCTGTGATGCTTGTGATCTTTCCTTTTAAATTTTTGAACCATTGGTATTTTGATCTTAGTTACAATTATTATTTTTCTTATTTTCTAATATGCTCTCTTCTGAACTGAATTTTTACTAAAACTTTTCTTTATATAATGATTTTTTTATTATATCTGTAATTTGTTCAGTATAGAAGTGTTGTAAATATAATATTTTCTTAAACTAGTTATTTGATTTAATAGTGGTACCGCATATGATTGTTCCTATCATGTAAAATTGAATGTTTTAAAGTTTCTCTTCTATTTTGTTAATTTTTGTAGTCATACTATTTAAGGTGTTACTATAAGTTACTTTTTTTTACCTATATGATATGTAATTTTTTTCCTAAATATCAAAAAAATTGAGTTTAAGCGTAAAGTAATGGTATATAATTTGTTTTGTATATAATAATCTCATGTGTTATTTTAGATTTATGAAAATTCTTTTTATAGCTTTCATATGTGTTGTTATGTTCGATTTGTCCAATCATTACACGATCTACCAATAACAATTAGTCAATAATCATACTGGTAATGTCGGAGAGACATTACGAGTATGTGTTTTAAATATAGGTGACTTGATTTTTAATAAAAGATATATCATTATTTAATTTAAATTATATATAATTTTTATTAATAATTTAAAACATATATAATTTTATATTATATTTGTATAATATATTAAATTTATTATTTAAAATTAATTAAATATGTTAATTATATATAATGTTTTTTAAACATATATTTAATTTAAATAATATATTTATATATAAATTGGTAGTGGAAATATTATATTATTATTTAAATTAAATCATATTTTCTAAATAAGTATAAAGAATCTTACATTATTGCTGAGCGTTTTTAAAAGTTAAAATTCACACAAAAACATTTATTTTAACGTTTGAACTAAAATATAACTCTTTTTAGAAATTATCTTTTTTATGTGACATGGTTTATCCATGCATTATAGACTTTCTCCTCTATTGAAGTTACAATCCAACCAATGAAGCTTCATATGGTTTTCCATGGTTATGTCTTCTTAGGTAGCTGGTTCCATGGGTGAGGAGCAGCTCGGACGAGCTTTGGAGGGGTCAGATGTAGTGATCATTCCACCTGGTGTGTGCCAAGAAATCCTGGAATGCCACGTGATGACCTAATCTCAAAGTACTGCCGAATGTGAGCATCATTCTCCTTAGGGTTTCTACTGATGGAAATTGTGAACACAAGTCTATGCATGTGGTTATGGAAAGCTCTTTCGTGTAGTTGGGCATTACTCAATTGCCCTTCTTTGCTTCCAAGGTGAGTGTGCTTGATTCTGGGTAGGAGTCTCTTCTGTTCTCTAATTGGACTTCTGGATACATTTGTTCCCTAGGATCAATATACAATTTCAATTTGTATGGTGATAATAATATATGTATTGGCAGGCTGATTTTGATGGATAGGGAATGACACAAAAACTAAGTTTGTATTTCAGTAAAGTATCAGCCATTTAAATGAACGTTATGTTCTTTAGGGTTACACACCATCGCATCGCATTACAGAAAGTAAGCCTTACATCCTCTGAGAATTCCCTAGGAGACTTGCACCGGTTCTTGTTTAGCCTAGCCTGGACAGTACCTAGATCCATTGGGTGCTTAATTATAGTGAAATAGTCGTGCATCCCGGCTTCAATTTCTGATCCGAATTGCAACTGATCTACCTTTGGGGTTCTTCTGTTGATGAGTTCACTCAAAGCTACATTGTTGCTGTCTTCCACAGAAAGGGTGGAACCAGGAAGTGGCCACAAATGCGGTGGCCCCACAGAGCCCACCTCAGAATTAACTCTCATCAAGCTTACAATCTTCTGATTTGCAGAAACAAGTGAACTGGTATACCCATCAGCACCTGAATGCATAACAATCTCCCTAGCTTCCACCCTCCAGTCAGGATCTGCGAGTATTCCAACTCTGTAGGGGCATTACGGAGGTGGGGTTTCTTCCTCCTGCTCAGGATTCTGCGAGACCAGGCTCCTCAATCCCTCGAGCCCGGCCTTCCTCTTCAGCCGCCTGAAGTCATACATGAAAACAACGTATGTCATGGCAAAACTCTCAGCTTCTACTAAAGGAAAGATACGCAGCAGCTAGTCAAATTCATGCTTGGAAGGGTGATAAACTAGAGGAAATCGATGGAGGATTTATAACGAAGGTAATGACAGGAAAAACTCAGCTTCTGCTAAGTAAATCTACGCAGTAGCTAGTATAATTCAAGCTTAAAGGGTGAAAACTGGAGAAAATTGATGGAGGCCTTTACCCGTGGATTCCATCACCATATCAAGCCGCAAAATACAAGCTTTGATGATAAATTTTATCTTTCTAGCCAAATGGGATTGGGATTAGAGAACACTCCACTCTAAATAAATAGTGCTTTCTTGAATAACTGAAGTTAAAGCCACCACTAAGCATTTATTCTACGGCACTCAAAACGGCATGCTACAATGTAACCTACTTTTTTTTCTCATGGATACTGTACTCATTTTAGTGATGTTGAGGATCCGGACCACCCGGAGAGAGCCTCTCGAGACCTTCCTCAGTCCATCTCCCTGGCCTCTTCTTCCTTATTTGAGATCCAGCATTACTGTACGCTAGCTTACGCAGTATAACCACCCTACTGGACATCTTGGGTGGCAGGGCCGGAACCGCATCGTCCAATGCCCTCCGTGCCTTAGAGTTTGCTGGGACCGTCAGCAAGAGCAGTACCAGTGCGAGGACCATTAGCATCCGAACATTAATAGGGCAATCCATGAAGAATTCGATCGATCGATATATAGAGATCAGGCTCTCGTATATCCGCTTGCCTTGCGACCCACGAGCTAGAGTAGAGTCCCAATAGCTCACATTTATACGTAAAAAAAAAAAAAAGAGACTCGCTCACGTGTGATATTGCGTAGTGGGCTGTCAATCCAAGAAAGAGAGACACAAACAAAGTCGACTTCATTTTTCTTTGTAAGATAAGACAGTATACAGTGGGTGGCATGGCATGGAATATACTGTTGACATATTGAAAGTGGATGGATTGCTGGATAAGTGGGCGAACCATACATGATACATAGCAAAGACCCAATTGTTCTTTTCCTTCATATTTTTTCTATTGTTTTTCTTTTCTCCATATATACACAAAATGATTGGGTGTTGATAAGGATAAATGCTTGTTCACTAGTGGCCTCAGATGAAATCCATGATGTATTTTATAGACTTGATTACAATTTGTCACGTGTACCCCCGACTTTCTGTTTTAACATTTGATGCTAGATCCGACATGCATCATTGCCCTTAGAATATACATGATTATAGTCCATGTGTAAAGTTGGCTGTCATATATTTTGTCCTTTAATTAGAGATCATTCCAACACCATTCATCATGTATACTCTAAAACACATGACATGGGTCTAAATCACCAATCCAAAGCAAGGCAATAGGAGTTGTAACTCTACATCAATCGAAAATGGCAAAACAACTTTAAAAAAATTGATTAAACCTAATCAGATTAGTAGATCCACCAATTTCCTATGCAAATGTATTATGTGTGCACCTACGGTAAATAACAACATTTTTTAAGTAGTATATTTATTATAACTGAAATATTTTTAAGTAAGTTGATAATGTTATAATAAACTATTATAACTTAAAAGTAATTAAATAAAATATAGTTTAATGAAAAAAAATGGGACGTAAGCTCTTAGGTCATATTATGTCAAGGCATGAGGGGAGTGTATGTGGATCAAATGAAATGACTAAAAAGACCTGGCTTAGATAAGGAGATGCTCACCCTCATATTTAACATTTTTTTTTTGCAAGCTCGATGGAGTTGGCTGAACTTGATAATTTTTTATATAATTATGTATATTTGTAGTTAATATTTATCACGTTAATTTTAGTCAGAATTCAATATTGTATTGTCCTATTAATTTTATCTCCTTAACAAAATTTATTGATTAATCCTCATTGCTCCCATAAAGTAGAGTGAATATTTTATGAAGTACGTCTGTGTATACCGACAACCAAAAGAGGGGTTTCATTGGCGGTTCCTATTTTCAATTCCAACAGCACAGTGCAACTTGGTGAAGTTTAAAATGCTACCGACATCAATATCAATATCAAGCATATTGCATTTCCACTACTACGGTCCATCATCATTTTATGGTGGCGAATGAGCAAAGCACGCTCACCTCCCGGCGGCCTTTGATCATAATCCAATATTTCTCAGTTCTCACACAACAACACAACCAACTTCTCATTTGCCTTGGCTCCTTTTACTGTTTCTTTTCCCCGTAAGATGCTCATGTACCTAACTAAGGATACAGTAAATAGAGACAAATAAATGACTACAAAAACTTCTTGGGCTATCTAGCTAAGAAAAATCTACTATAAATTTGAAACTCTAATTTTCTTAGAGGTAGCCGATATAAATTGCTTGATATGAAAAAAAAAACATTTCTTTCTTTGAAATAATATTGCCGTTCAAGTTTTCTGAATAAAAACAATTTATATCGAGAGAATTATATTTTCTTAAATAAGTAGTCAATAGTTTGCATATAAAATAATTATTATCCAATCTTTTGTTTTAGACAAAACAAAATAAAAATTCATAGGATAAAAAAGTACTTAAATTAATAATTTATAAATGGTTGAATTATTTTAACATTATATGCGTATAACACTTACTTATTTAATTAAATATATAATTATTATTTTTCAACCAAACCATTAGGAAATCAATGAGCTTGAAACATTTAAGGTAATTTTTTAAATATCAATGTATTTTTTGAATAAGTATTTACTATTTATATTCCATAACTTTACTAATTTCGAGGAATTTATTTATTATACTTTCAAAATATACTATTTATGGCGATGAACTATTGATTAATTGAATAATAGGTTCTTTATCCCAAAATAAATGAAGGGGAAAAGGCAATAGGTAACATTCTAGCTCACACTTCCTATATAGTTAACTGCGCGCCTGTTCTTGCTTAGTGGGATAATGCTGTTGCCAAAGATATCGAGAACTGGCTTATTCAATAATATTAATCTTTCACCAGTTTAATAGCACAGTGATCTTGGATTATGGCTAATGGTTACACCCTTTGATTGGAAAAATAGTATACATTTTTTGATGGTTTCGGAAAAGAATATAATTACATATTTATTAAATAGATAAGTATTGTGTTTATAATATTAAAAAATTTATACTAAAAATTATTAATTTTAAGTATATATGAATTAAACTAATTATCTGTTTACAATATTTTCTCTTACATATTATTATAATGTATTATCATGGTGGTTGAAGTAATGCTCATACCTAATTTAATACTATAAACTCGATTGGTATTTTACCGAATTACGTATAAATATCAAATTTGAGATTGAAACTGTAATAATAAATACTACTTTTATACTATTTTGAATTTATTTTTAAAATTATACGTTATAAAATGTGAGCAAATATTAGAATATAATATTATATTAGATAAAATAAATAAGTATAATTTTTTTATAAAATTAAAAAAATTACCTTATTTAGAATTAATTATTTTAAATAATAATAAATCAAATCAATTATAATAAATAATACATTCTCAAATTTACATTCATCGACCGTATACTCAATTGCACTCGTCATATCTTATCATGTCCTATTCACCTATACTCTAGTTATTTTTCGAAACCTCCTTATTTTTGGTATTCCCAAATATTTCTAAACTAACAACTCCCTTCTCAATTCTTTCTATCTTAAAAACACTATTTTTCTACTTCTAGACACAAACACTATTTTGTTTGTGTTCCTGTATTCGTTCATTCAACTCAAGCACATAAACTCCTTTTGACTTATTATCTACTTTTCACATTCAAAGGGACAAAACTTTTTGTTCCTATAAGTTTTTCACAAACCATATTCTCCTTATCAAAGCGCGTGGTAATTTTCTAAATCTCCCTTTTAACTGTTTTCCCAAGGTTGGAGAATCATGGCGATGCTTGAACCATTACATTAGCTCTTATAATAATTATTTTATTTTTCAATGTAATGATTTTTATAATTAACATTTGTATGATATAAATAACATATTTCACCTTTTAAAATCACAGACAATTATCTATATTATATGATTGAAAACAATCCTATAATATAATAAACCTGACCAACCACATATATCAATCTATTAATTTTCAATCTTATGTTTTATTTTCGTATTATAAATAGCTAAAAATCATCGGTAAGCTTTACCTAATGCCTATTTTTAACACAAAATTTTGATAAGTTAAGAAAATTGAAAAATATAATTAGAGCAGAAATTAGAAACAAACTAAACATAAAATTATTTCGAAACCAACTGAATATAAAAACACGTGATATCAATATAATTATCGAAAACAAAGAATAAGTTGAATAGCCATATTACCGGAAATATTGTGTCGTCTTCATTACTGAAACTCATTAAAAAATCCAGCCAAATACATTAATCATATTTTTTTTGAAATATTTCGATACAATTCCAAATTCACCATCGTTCCCACTATAAAACCAATCATACTCTTCTCCCCAAGTCATGGGAATGTTATCCTTAAATTAAGTTGGTTAGTTTTCTAATAAGCCAACATGCGAGTTTGACACCAAACTCTATAGGATACAATAGAACCACTTAGTTCAAAAGTCTGCATTATAGTCTAAGTCTACAAGTGACCAAAATTCCACCGACGTGGTCATCAACTTTTTAACGCTATCCGACCTTGTCCAATGGTCAAAGTTGACTTTGTGAAGATTACTTGAGATATTATTACTTTCCGTCTCCACTTCTATTTGCTTAGAATAGCTGGAGGTGACAATTGGACCTACTCGGATCGAGTCCATGCGAACCCGGACCCGACCCGGGTTGAGTGTAGGCAAAATCAAATAAATTACTTGATTCTCAAATTAAAATTCAATTTTTAATAAAAAAATAATTAAATTATTACTTCTATTTTCTTATTGAATCGTTCTTATTTTCAATTTTTTTTACAAGTTTAAAAAAATATTTCCGCTTGAGCCATGTATAACTTATTATAGGATACTATTCTAATCTTGATTCTTTACTCTAAAATGTCCACAAGTTGGGCCTCTTCTTCTCAACTCCATGGCTAGAAAATGATGTGTTTTTTGGTCGAACATTATTGGTTATCTTCCTGGTCTGCTATTCCTCCTTGTATTTTTTCAATCATTTGCTCATGCATGAGCAAGCTGCTGTGCAGCTCTTCCATCGTCATTAGATCACCCTTATTTACTGTTAAATGGAGTAAATAATATAGTGTAATCTTGCCGTCACGTACAAAACCTTTTCAATTATTACTCTTTAATTCATCATTTCTCCACAAATTTCTATTTTATTAACAATTTGGAAGCAATCTTGAAAAATATGCATTTACTCTCACCTTCCTTAATTTCAAGATTTTCCAAATACATCCTAAATAGTATTTGATGTGTATTTATTTATGATAGTTTTTACCATCAACTTGTTGATGGTATGAAATATATAGCGTTTGACTTGGAAAATCATTAAGTTTTAAATCCTCCATTCTTTTGGACATCATTCTCTCCTCTCCATCACCAATATCTTCTTCTTCCATTAGGTTTCAAAATTTCTCGGACCTTAAAGAAATTTTTTATTAAAATAGTCAAATGATGACAATCACCATAAAAAATTGGAACAACTAAAAAAAATGAATTCACCACCTTCAACTAACATGAGTTCAGTTTATGTGCAGTACAAGGTTGGTGAATACGACTATACTTCTTAGGCTGCTCTCTTTTAGGTAAGACTTCCTTAAAGGCTATGGTATTTTACTGAAAATTCAAAAAAAATATATACAACTCAAGTTTTAATTATATATAACTATGAAGAATAAGATCGACATAACTTTGATAATAATATTAAATTGATCATCAATTTCACAACATAAGCATAGGAAAACTTAATACATACGAGTCTTGAAGTACAAACAAAAGAAACGTGTGGGGGGTGGGGGCAGAAGGCATAATTGATAAATAATTTTTCAGTAAAGATTAGACAGTGCAGCATTGTCTGAGACCGGAATTATCTTCAGCTCAGAGATGAGCTTAGACTTGTTCGATTGGCTCACTTGCTTGATCCTCCCCCTGTTTGGATGGCTGTTCTTGACCCGAATCTCCCATGGCCTTGCAGCCACCCAATGCTGCAACCAGCTCCACCCCCAGTTCTCCTTGTCCATGCAGAAGGAAGTTTGGCCGAGGTACTGGCTCGCATTAGCTCTCCACTGCATTATAGTCCCGCAATAAAAATAAAAATAAAAATGCAGAAAGAAATAAAGCCACAAACAAACAAACAAAAACAAGAAAAACTCGGGAATTTCAGAAACTGCAGAAGAAAATCAAAGGCTAGTGAGAGCGCTGGTGTGCATCTATGGCTGACCTGATGGGAGAATGCATATGCCATTGCTCTTTCTCGCTTAACTGCAGCTTCTTCCCTCTGTTGTATTCTTGCAAGGATATCCTCCATAGTCCCAGACTCTCCGCACCATTCAACCTGTCACATTTTGTATAAATTACCTCAAGAAGAAGCCAACGATGATAGCATACTGTCAAAGTATGGAATTATTTATGCTTGAGCGTTCTCCGAGCTCAGGATGACCAGGATTACACAGATGCGTTTGTACAGAAATATGCCAAGTTTTTCATGCTTTGATTCTTGAAATTACTTACCTCGAGCTTATGCAGCTTGGCTTCGAACTTGAGCTGGTTTTCCAGGTTCTTCTGCCTTATCCTTGCCTCAGTAACCATGCAAAACCGCCGAGCTCTGATCTGAGATTGGATCCTGCTCCATGAATGCATGCAGCTTAATGTGCTCGAGAGCTGCTCCTGCACTGGCTGTCCTCTGGTCAGGACATGAAACCTAACCGCGGCTTTCAGCCGTGATAGTGTTCTTCTGGCCTGTCAACCAACAGAAAGTTGACATGGAAGGACTTCAAATATAAGGCATATATGTTTCATGCGCCTCATAATCTTGGATATTACAAGGGAACATACCAGATACCCTCGGAATGCCGTCTGAACCTTAACAGCTGCTATATCCTTAATTGAGTTCCCCGAAGTGACCAAAGGATCCTTGTGAACACGAGGACTGGATTTGGAGCCATTCGATTTTGCTGCAGCAGAAACTGATTCTGCCTGCCACAAGACACATGCAGAAAATCCATGGTTATTTGTATCATGATCCCTCATCTGAAGATTACCACATCATGCCCAGATAAGGCTTATTCTTCATTCAAAATTCTCCTGCTGTCTCCATCTGATCTTCCCAGGAGATGGGGTCTTGTAAGATCCAAAACAACAGTCCTAATTAAATCAACTATTAGGACATGTCTAGTATAGTGGACATGGGTTAATGGAAGATTGGTATAGGCCCCATCTAGCCAATCATGCTGGAACTGGAACTGGAACTTCAGATGTATTAAACGATAAAAATGAACATTATCACGTCGACTAAATGGTTTGGCACCGACCTTTGCTTGCTTCGATGTTTCTCCCTTTGCTTTCTTCTGGCAAATTATTGCCCTGAAACACTCTCCTGGTCCCATCCCTGGATCAATTGCAGAATAGTTTCATTAATCACAGCAATTCCTGATTAGAACAAGGAAGCTAGAAATGTCATCTGCAGGGCAGAATGTAGAAGCCTATATGGTGAGTGGATCAACTAAGCTTTTCTTTCAGACTGACTGACAGCCCAACTAAAGTGATGGTGAGTTTGATCTCCCAGGAGGATAAACTGTCAACAACTTGCAGAGGAGAAGCCGAAGATCTATCGGTTGGTGGACATTTCATTCTTTTGTGATGAAAAAGATGGGAATAAGTTCTACAAAAAAAAACCTGCATATTATAAATGTTGAGGCTAAAGCTCCATAGTTGTTTGCAACCTCAAGCTCATAAGATCAGAAAAAAAAGACTAGGACATTTCATAGTTGTTTTGGGATAGCTTAACTGGTACAGTTAGGATCCAAAGCATCGAAATTTTCACAGTTTTTAGTTTGACAACATAAAACAATGATTTTACGAGCTGAAAATGTAGGGTATTGTCATTCTGCTCAAAAATCTCCATCAAAGATGAAGAGGTTGGGTTGGGGATGAAGGGCCAGCTTGAGAAGTTGGGAAACTTTGGACAGACTTTTTCTCAATCTCCGAGGATTCCTTAATGAGAAGTAGGCCTGCTTTTAAAGGAATCATACCCTTTATTTGTATAGAGAAGTTATTGTAATATTTATTAATAGTTGTATATTGTAATTACATATAAGGAACCCATGTCAGCCCTCTAATGTAAACGAGAGTCAGGAAGACTGATAAGCAGAGAAGATTATTCATGATTACTGCCCCATATAGCTGCAAAAAATGGAACCCACAAGTCAGAAAGATGTGCAGAATTACATCATATCCTTACTTGCAAAAATGAGAAATGCATCAACCATTGGCAGTTGATAGCTATGAGCCTCATGATGGTAAATAATTCTGATTTATCTATTCTACAAGATTTCTAGAGAGATTACCTCAGAGAATGTCAGGGAGGACGTCCTCTTCTTTTTGTGTCTAGCAAATATGATTGCTCCTGTTTTGTTTGCTGCACATTAGTTTGTATGAGGCACATTAGAGACCTAAAATATTCTGGGAAATGAGGGGAATCTTATAGGACGACTTATATGGTGAAAGAAATCAAGAAATTTTGTCTGTCGTACCAAAATTCCTAAAACCAGAAGGAGCCCCTGTAACATTTTGCCCTGTGGAGCCACTTGCTTAATCCACTCATAAACTCATCTATATCAAGTTGAAAATCATTAGAGGTATCAAAATCTTGCATTATTTTAGTAACGGCATCATCCTTATCCAGATCTAGTTCTTCAAAATGAATGCCCACAACCAGTGCTCTTAGTTCTGCAGCATTCAGATATCCATCACCATTCTCATCAATCTTCTTAAAAAGCCTGCAGAAATGTCTCACCGTGAAGTCTTGTCACGGCCAATAAGATAAACCATAAACAGATTAAGCCAGCTAGCTTGAATCCACTTTTCAGACTGTTGCAACAGAAACATTGCATGAAAGAGAAATAATTACCCGTTAAGCTCAATCCTCTGGTGTCTTTTTTGTCCACTGCAACTGAGTTCTCAATGTCGCACTTTCCCAAAAAAACACAAGAACCCTATATAACAGTAATAAGCATGGCAGTTGATCCAGCCAACGAGCCCAATACTTAATTTGCATGTATTAATTGGTATATAAAATCGTTGTGTCTATAAAAATATTTTCATGGTGATTCTGATGGTCTATATTAACGGATAAATATATTTATAATAATTATTTTTATATTAATGGTTTAAAAAATATCTTTTTACACTCCTGAAGGTCTATATTTCATAAGCCTCACGGGAGGCACGGACCAACACACATCCTAATCTACTGAAGGTGAAGAGGGTGATCTTGATCATGCATGACAAAATGGCATGACCTCGTTCAACCCACCATCACCAGCCCGGCGGCCGTCATTCCGTGCTACCCACATGCCCAATTAGGCACAAGTCTCTCTCTGGTCCCCACCTACCTTTGACTCTCCATGAGGAAGGAGCAGACTAACATTGTAGGACGAGTCTCAGGTCCACAATAGCTGTCAACCACGGATTATGGCAAATCTCATCTATTATGGTGCAGATGACGCCCTAGCCCATCTACATCCCTAATCTTGATTTGGTTCCACGTTGAATCGAAAAGGTCCATGTAACAAGTATTTTTACAAGAGGGTAGTCAAGGTACTTTCTCTCCCATCAACAGTTGGACTTTTTCGATTCATTGGGGGTAACAAGCCCTTATAGTGTGCATTTTATGAAAAAAAATCTGACTATTTTGATAATTCTACATCAAATGTATACTTTGTAGCAGAAATTGTAAGGGTAAATAACTAAGGGAACCGGGGCAAGTTAGGACAGTAAAATTCTACTAGTTACCCGTAGAAATATAAATAGGGTTGGTATAATGTAATACAAGAGTGGATGTATTAAGGACATATATTTACTACTGGGAAAGTAAAGTCGGATATAAGTATGATGGGAGCAAATAAGTAATGCCATCTTTATACACTAACGCAAATAAAGTAGCTTGTGGAATGGAGGCATGTAGCCTCCAGTTTCCAAGAGAAAATCCAAGTATGCTCAACGAAGGAATGGTGCCCAAGTGCTATGGGCCGAAGGGCGAACATGATAGAAAATGTCCATACGTAGAGAATTTCAAAGGCGAAGTTTAGAAAGACGGATCTAAGACAATTCTTAGTCCATATTAGAATAATATGTAAGCTATAATATTAGAAGTTGATTATTGTTAAGCAATCATACCCATAATTTGGTTGTCAAGGAGGGGCAAATTATTAAGTGGAAAAACATGAGTAGGATTCATATAGGACACAAGGAGTAAAGGTACTAGAAACAGCGAACAAGGGTAATGTGAAGTCCTACGCATAATATTTAATACTCTCATCCGGTTTGGTTCCAATGCTATTAATAACCAATTACTACTAATTGTACTGACAGTACGATGTTATTTTTAATGATTTTTTTAAGGAGTTTGAAGTGAGAGTGGTTATTACGGTGAATAATAATAATATAATTATACAATGATTCAAAAAAAGATAGTTTATATATAAATAGGTTTATTTGATATTTTTTTATAGGTTTGTATTAAACAAATAATTAAACATTATTTTTCAACAAAATAATTATTTAGTAGTAGAATAAACTTTATAAAATTATATTGAGTAAAAAAAATATTATGAGATTATATCCTTATTCTATCTTACAAGTAGCCGAGATTGTATTTACTGCTCATACTTATAACGGGTTACAAGTTCTAATACATTAATTTGAATTAATTGTATGTGTGAGCACATTTGCCCAGTACTCAAACTTTTCTAATACTTTTTATCCACTATTGTAGGACGAGATATCTACTCCTTTTTACTCGGTTCAGGTGTCGTTAAAACCAATAGCTACCATATATAGTTTTTTAGTTTAGAACTTTCTCTTTGTACTAGAGGCACAATGAACTACAACCCCTCATTAAAATTTGTCTACGGTACTCAACCCGTTTCCATTGGTATTGAGCACACTATACAAGTTTTCAAAAAATATGGCATTGAGCCTACTAGAACAATATTAGTACTATATAATACATTATTCATTCTCTCAACATAAATAATTCTCAAAATTTATTTTAAGCGGTTTCACGTAGTTAATTGAGATTATTTTTTGAAAATAAGTTTTAATCTCATGTATTATGAATGTATGTTCATCATTCCAACCTGATATAATGCTAAAAATTTCACTCATTCAAAATTTATCCCTTGTTCATCCCAAATAAATTTTCGATTTCTCTAAATTCTCTTGAACCTACAGATGTACGTAAAGGGTTTCTTGTGCCTACAATACTACAAATAATTGAATATAAAAAATAGGAATTTAATCTTATATCTCTCTATTTTCCTTTATTTATATAAAATTACTTAATTTTATTTTATTTACAAATAAATTCATGTTATTTATTTTTTAATTACAATTAAATCTCAATATTTATTTTTAATTGTAATTACATCCCAAATTTTATTTTTATCTTCAATTAAATCTCTAAACTTTTTTTATTTACATTTAAATCCTAAATTCTCAATAATTCTACAAAAATCTCTCAATTTTTTAAAATCTCAAATTTGTCTAATTTTTCAAAAAAATGCACTTTAGTCCCTAAATCTTTAATTCACCAAATTAACTGGTTAAACTTTATTAATTACCTCATATTATGTTGCTAATCATATTCTCTACCTCTCTACAAGCATTCTAAGTTTTGAATCGTCCAATTTGGCCTATAATTGAGCTTAAATAGAGGTTCAGCAGAAAAATTGTCTATAGAGAAAAAACTTCAATTTCTTAGTGGCGAAGGTACAGTTGTCGAAGTTATGGGTATGAGAAGTTAGCTCTCATCAAGTGGATTCTCCCATTATCAAATTTCAGTTCAATTGATAGCATGAGCAATGAGAATTTTATTAGTAAAGTTTTCATGATTTTATTCTATAAATGTACTACTCCGGCGAAGAGCAGCGGTAATTACCTGCCACTTAGACTCAGGGAGGACAAGACTCGGTCGTGAAAGGTTGAAGGATGGTTGGCTTGGCTTCAAGGGGTCCGAGAATGGCCTTAATTCAACTTGAAACTCTTAGTTCTCTTTTGGTCGTCAGAGTGGTGGTATTGTATAGACTCACTGGTGTTTCTCTAGTAATCCTTGAGCTGAAAGGAGTACGCAGAAAGGTAGAGGACTTCCTTAGGATTTCAGATAACTTAATTGTGTGTTCAGAGGAGAAAAAACATGTCGATATCAGTGCTCGAGTTTAGGGACGATCGGAAATTTGAGCTATTCGGATTCTCTAAGATTTGGAGGTGTGAAGATGACGAATGGAGGGTAGCTCTTTATATAGGAAGCTCGGGGATTGACCTTTCTACCCATTCATCCATCGGTCAACCATTAACTCTTCGATTTAAGGACTTGTCGGAGCGATTTAAGGCAATCATCTCTCTACCTTTCTATTCAAAAGTCTGAAGGAAAAAGATGAAATTGTGCGTGCCATATGAGCTTCGCACGTGTGAGTTGATTGTTTAATCTGATGTGGTCACTAACCGAATGAGATCCTTAGTTAACAATGACATGTGTCATCCTCTAATTAATTGATTTAAATTCATCAATTTCCCACCTATGTATTGTGTCATTGCCACGTGTCGACTTCTGATTGGTCGACCTTTCTTTGACATCCTAATCGATCGATTACCTGTCACTTTTGTCACGTGTCAATCTTTCATTGGCTAGCTTTGCTGACGAGGATTCTCCTATGCTAACTGTTGACTAAGAACACATGTCATACTCCCATTGGTCAGTTTCTGATTACGTGAATTTTTTTCGTTAATCGGGAACACGTGTCACACTCTAATTGGTCAGGGCTTTCAAACGTTAACATGGAGGTTGACGAGACACACTTCGCTAGGTGTCACGCGCTGATTAGTTGTGTACGCCGACTAGGCGCTTACCTGGAAAGCAGTCCATTGACCAATTCGGTTGGAGCAGGTTCGGTGATCTGAAATTGAAAATCGGTCGGTTTAGACCCGATTTGACCAATTTTCTAAAAATTAAAATTTTTTAAATTCATTTTTCTATTTAATACTAATTTAAATTTCTCAATTTGACATTTTTAATTCACTTAAAAAAATGAATACTTGAATCGGTTATTCCCGATTTAGGCATAGTTCACCATGAACCGATCATGTTCTCACTTCTATTTTAAATTATTATTCTTTTCCTTAATTTTTAGAACTTAAATTATCTTTTAGGATCACTTCATATCCATTTTTATTTCTCTTAAATATTTCGGTTTACTTTGAACCACATTTTTCTTTCGAAAATTTATAATTCTCCATTCCAACTTTGGAAAGTAGGGGGCTTGATAAAAAGAAAAGTGTTAGAAGTAATTCTCAATTTGAGCTATCTCTATGGAACAAAAATATTACTCGAGTGAAAGGTGGGTGGTAAAGGCACCACCCAAAAAGATAAGTACAATGAAAGGTGGTAATCTTCTTGGTACATAAAAAAATGATAATGATACCGATGAAACAACACCATGAATGATTATTACAGTGTATCAAGCATTCTTTCTCCAATTTCCTATAAATTAGGCTAAATAACATTTATTTTCTAATTTATATAATATGTTCTAAAAAGAGGTGAATTTTACTACTCCGAGCTAATTTAATCGATTTTGGTTGTCTTATGGTCGGTACACCTCTATTCGACCGATTCTTAACCCAATTTATTTTTCTAAACTTTTTTTTGTCTAATTCTATATTAATGGGGCTCAATAATTGCTACTTTTGGATTTATATAATCCCTTCTAAAAATCGAGGGTTTTGTGCCCCAAGTCGGGTTGATCCTGATTCAAATTAATTTTCAATCGTAATTTTCTTGATCGATGATTTTCAGTCCATTAGGTTTCTTAAAGGGTAATTTATAGATTTATTCATTATTTAAATTTACGATTTCAACTACTTTCCAATCTAATTTGATTTTAAAACTCGGCTTTAGATTTTATTCTCGGTTCAACATCGATTTTCGATTTAATTAGATTTAAATCTCAATTTTAGAAATCCTGATATTACATGAATCCCAAGTTTGACACCCACTTTGATTTTGATAGTGCCTAAAGCATTGCACCATGAACTTATTTGGAAAAGATCTTCATCTTCCTGTCGCTCTACTTCTACCTCTGAATCTTTTTCTTGCTCTACTTCTGAATCCTCCACGTAATGTATCTTTGGATCCTCAACTAAATCATAGTCTGAATTGAGGGATTGCTTTTTTTTTTTCTTGATTCGGTGCTGGAAATTTTAAGTGCTTGTTCCTCACTTATTTGAGTATTCATTCTTCTTTCATGTACAAGATCACTCATTTGTAGTGCTTCTAAGATATTGTATTAGTATCATTTGATTCTCCAACAGTGCACACCATATAGCCAAATTTAGGAGTTATGGATCTAAATTTTTTTTTCAACCACTATATGTTGTCATATATCCTCTCTAATTACTTTATTTGATTGATAGTTTTAATTACTCTTAAAATATGTCCAATTACTTTCTCATCAACTTTAATTTTTAAGATCTCAAATTATTTTTTAGAAATTGTATAGGAGATTTTCAAACTTTATATGTAACTTGATATATCGGTCTCATGACATTTCACATATATTTAGATATATATTTAACTAATATGATATTAATAAGGTTAACTCTACGATAAAAAATGTAAATATTTTACTTGTTTGTACTTGATATGCAGTTATTTCATTTTCACTTGTTTCTAATCTTAATTTTCAGAAAATGTTATAGATCTCTAGCTTCTAATTAGTTCTTCATGAGCATTGTAAGCGTTTAACTACCTCTAATCTTGGATCCAAGACTAACAATGGTGGCTTTGATACAACTTGGCAAGCGCACTTATAAGAGTATTGGACTACTTGGACTTGATTTTAATAAGGTAAACAAATCCATTTGTCAAACACACTTTTCCTCATTAAATCCTCTTCTCTATTGGAGAATAGGGCATGACGGGAGAAGCGTTGATGATTGGATACATTTAGATGTTTAGGAGTTCAAGCACTTCTTCAATGGTAAAATCAAAAGTCTAACATGTACATGATAACTCTAAAATCTCTTATTTGTATATTGTTCTCCTTTATTCCTATCATTATGATAGCACAAGTTACTAAATTTTATTGCCCTAGCAAAAATAGAAAAAAAACAATCGTGTAACATTTCTCATTACATTAATTTGTGTATTAACCTAATATTGGTACTCCATCTCATAAATCTAAATTACTAATATAAATCTCAACGAACTCGAGATTAGTTGGAATCCGAGTTCGTTTAAATGGAAACAAAAATAACATTGTTTACCATACTGCCCTCAGCCATATATCCGTATCCAAGGGGATTACACACAATAAAAATAATAAATTCATTTAGTAAAATTAATTTTGGTGAATTAAACAATAAACTAATAGACATGCTATTTAATTCCAACATAGGACATCACTAAAATAGTATGTATACTCATTAGTGTAATCCGTTATTTAGCGTTTTTACTTTCTCATAAGTAAAAACCTCTAATTTTTTTATGAGAAAGATGATGTAGTTTTAAAACAGGGATTATGAGGATTACCGAGCAACTGTCGTTTTGGAATTTGGGGAAAGAAAAATCCTTGGAACTTTCTCTCTCTCCAGATCCGGTAAACTATCTCAGCCCCTTGGGAGCATCAGAGGCGAAGGAGACGGATTGCGGAGCTCGAGAAATCACGGAAGAAGGAGATCCACACCATAATCTCTCCATCTGAAAAACAGCGATTAGCAGGTTAGTTTCTACGTCTAAATCTCCTCGGACTGCGACGTAAGTGCCATGAAATGGGATAATCGTTGCATTCTTGAGGGAAAACTGGTGGTGAATCCTGAAATCGGAGGCCACTAGCAGGGTGCGTTTTCACTTTCACTTGCGAATAGGGGATGGCTCGGTGCTCGCGCTTGTCCCGATTTTGCGGTTGGGCCATCACTATAAGCGAAATCCCTCTCCGCCTAACCATAAATCTGCTTGAACCAGCGCGAATGCTTTGCTTCCAAGGGCCTCTTCGAGTTGGGCGTATTTAAGAGAATCGATATGCGTGTTGTTTCTATTCCAGATCTTTTGCCGCTGTGTTCTGCCCATCCTTGGCGGCAGTTTTGATGGGAATATAAGATGTTTAGGGTTTGTATTCTATCTCAGTTTCGTTTATTTTGGCATGTCTGATCAGGCAGTTGTGGATTTGGAGATGGCTGACTTGGCGGGCTTTATGGAAGCTGCCGGAACTCGATTTAGTCAGCTTGAGCTAATCGGGAGAGGATCCTTTGGCGATGTCTACAAAGCGTAATTATCTATAAATCTTTAATGGTTCCTGTTCATTGCCGACATCTTTTCTTCATCTGGCATATAGTGGGAAATGAGTTGGATAAGGATTTAAGGAACTCTATATTTGCAATGCCTTATTTCAGAAAAAAAGTTGTCATACTTGGCATTGGGCAAACTATGCATCTGAGTGAATTGTGTTCAATCATGCTGTCTAGTTTGGAAAACAGTACGTTGTATATTTATGTCCAGGGGCTTAAAACAGTGTCTATTTTTGTGTTTTTACTACTAGGTAGTGGCTCCTGTAAGTTTGCAGGTTTGGCCAGAATCAATCAAAACTTGATAGTCCATATTTGAGAAGTTAGCTTCCTAGGTGATGAAGTGGCTAATTAACTTTTTCTTCTATATTTTTGGATTCAGCTGTGAGATAGAATATCACTTTAAGTATCAACTTTTCAGCCTCTTGTTTAGAGTTCAGGAGAGAATCTGATAAACTTGTGCATTTTATGTCTTAAATGAGATGGATCATTTTCATTTATATGAGATGCACTAATATTCAATGAATTTCTCTTTAAATCTTCTTGAAGTTTCTGATGTTACACTTTCAGAATATAAAATCTAATAAACCCTTGAGATTGTTTGATGATAGGGCTATGAACCATATATGCCTCATCTGTGGTATACACATTTTTTATCTAAAGGGATTATGGGAAAATTGCTACTCAATTGGGCTTATGAGCCTCCAAATTCTTTATTGTCGTCGAGGTTTTTAGATTCTAATGTCAAAATGTTCCTCTAACTATGAAGTAATGATTTTGGTACCTTTTCATTAAGAGAATGATTAATGAGTTTCTATTGTAGTCATTTACAAAAGGATTATTTAGTGAATTACTCGAATGTTAGGAGGTTCTGACATATGAGTAGGTGGAGGGTATGATGGAGAACTCATGGAGAAAACTGGAGAGTGGATAAGCTACTGTGATTATAAATGGTCATGTTAATGGGTAATCTCTTTGTATCTTCACGTTGACTTCTTGAAAGAATGGGCAATTTGAATATAGAGACAAGTCAACAGAGTCTTGAAATGAAACTGTAGAAGTAGGTTGTATAAATGAAACTGGGGTCTAGCAAGATCAAATTCTCTCTGATATTATATCTGCAGGTTTGATAAAGAGCTCAACAAAGAAGTGGCTATTAAAGTTATTGATCTCGAAGAATCGTAAGTTTGCCCTCATCCTCTTAATTTTACAAGTGTTGGGGCCTTTATATTTTAATGTATCTTTTGAATATTGAATTTAGTATGCAAAGAAAATTCTGAAATATGTAGGAACATCTGAAATTGGCACCACGCCTTGAAGGAGCCCTTATTTTTACAACTAGTAATACAGCTCCTGGAAATTTATGAGGAAGAGAATAATATCGTCAAATCTGGCATTATATATGTATCTAGTTTGAAAGCAATCCAAATAATATTTTTTGTATATGGAAAATACACTATATTAGTTCATATTTTGGAGCATCAATTGCAAAATAAAATGGAACGAATACGAATCTTGCAGAAATCATGACTCTTTGATGTTTTTGGTGCTCTTGATCCTATTAGTTGTGTATATAATTGTCTTCTCTTTCCTATAGGGAAGATGATATTGAGGACATTCAGAAGGTATGACTTTTCCAGTATTCCTCTAAAGCCATGTGGATAGAATTGGGCTGCTAATTGTTTCCATTTTCATTTAGGAAATCTCTGTGCTGTCACAATGTCGATCTCCATATATTACTGCATATTATGGCTCCTATCTTCACCAGACCAAGCTATGGATAATAATGGAGTACATGGCTGGTGGTTCTGTGGCTGATCTAGTAGGTGTCTTCTGCAAATCCACTCCTAGATAGTGTTGTTGGCATCTAGTTGCTTTCCTGCTAATCTAGTTTCTCGGCTGCTTGTAATAATGCAGCAGATGTATTATTGTACGTGTTTTTTTTACTGTCTGCAACTCATTTGTGGATAAAACATTAATTATGATGAAATGTGGCTTCGATGAGTATGACAATTTTTGAAGCTAATCCGCTACTTCTTCAGCTCCAATCAGGTCAACCCCTAGATGAGATGTCTATTGCTTGCATAGTACGTGACTTACTGCATGCAATCGAGTATTTACATAATGAGGGAAAAATTCACAGGGATATCAAAGGTATTCATAAATGTTACTTGGATTATTTGTGTCAGTTTGTTGTTCTTATGAAGGTATTTAAATGTGCATTTTTGCACCAACTAAAATTTTATTCGCTGTTTGCAGCTGCTAATATTTTGTTGACTGAGAATGGTGATGTGAAGGTTGCAGATTTTGGTGTCTCTGCACAATTAACTAGAACTATCTCTAGGAGAAAGGTAATTCTTGTATTCTATGATATGATATTTTTGCAAAGTTTCAATTAATACTGCCAGTATTTTATTCTTATGGTTATAATGTGGGATGCCTTATTTCTTATGTATTCTGCTGGACTGAACATCATCAATTTGGCATATTTCTATTTGTTATATTAGCTTATTGTTTGGTTAAACAGTGTTCTTCCATGTTCTGTGCCTTCAGCACAGATGCTTTTTTCCTAGCACAGTATGAAGCTTCATCCTGATTGTTCACCTTTTAAGTGAAGATCATTGCTCTATAGATGCAATCAACTTGGTCCTTGTTCCATTCCATCAAGACTATTCTAACGATACACTGTATTTTTGTTGGCAAGTCCTGTAATCAACTTTTATGTGGTTGACTTGGATTTTTATATAATTAAATATAGATTAATATACCCGTCGTACTTTGATAAGCTAGAATTATCATGTTTTTCTCTTCTTTCGATGCCCTCTTGGAGGGCTCAAATATACCAGTTGATTCACTGACAATAATTTTTCCAAACACTTTGGAAGACATTTGTGGGAACACCATTCTGGATGGCCCCGGAAGTGATTCAGAATTCTGAAGGATACAATGAGAAGGTACATTTTTGAAAAATTAATAGTTTCTATATATTAAAGAAAAAAGAAATTTTTTTGTCACGTCTTCTCCATTCACATTTTCTCTCGTAAGCCCAAAGAAAGGTATGTAACTTTTGATGGGGGATTTTATTTGATGCAGGCAGATATATGGTCCCTTGGGATAACTGTTATTGAGATGGCAAAAGGTGAACCTCCGCTAGCAGATCTTCATCCGATGAGAGTTCTTTTTATCATTCCCAGAGAAAATCCACCACAGGTTCTTATAGAATCTTTGTTATTTATATATTGCAATCATGTTTGTGATTCTTCTCTACATTTTTTCTTTTTGGGATGTTACATATTAAGGATAATGCTCATTTCACTAATTTTCTTTGCAGCTGGATGAACATTTTTCTCGTCCTATGAAAGAATTTGTTTCGTTGTGCTTGAAGAAGGTGCCAGCAGAGGTAGACTACTTATAACATGTCAGGAATGCTGCCTGGTTTCTCCTTTGCTTTTCTTCTGATATATTAGCTGCATTGCCAGCTGGCAATTTGCTATGCTTTAGTTACAGTCATTCCCTTTCTGTGAGCTGCAACCTTTCTTATGCAAGTATGCTGGCTCATCTTCAGAGGCTCAGTGCCAAGGAGCTTTTGAAGAATCGGTTTGTTAGAAATGTTAGAAAGAGCCCAAAACTTCTGGAGAGAATAAGGTATAACGCGAAGCTACTGTTCTTCTATGCTTTGCAGTCATATTTTATTGCTCGTGCCACTTGAATGAACATAGTACAAATTCAAATGTTGCATACATGCTTGGTTTGTTGCATTTTCTTTAAGTTGATGTTCCAAGTTAACCAATTACGCATGTAGAAATAAATTCAATGTTCTCCCATGAGCAAATTATTGGCATGGTTCACCTTTTCCATTGAAGAAAGGTCTTTTCCGTAATGATGATAAAACAGAACTTATGATGGTCATGTGTACTTATTCTTGTGACAGAGAGCGTCCAAAGTACCAACCAGTGGAAGATATAGAAAATACTATGCCTAAGGACATCGTGGAGGGGTCTGACACTGTGAAGGTGATAAGAGATATACAAAGAGAAGAAACAGTCAGAGCCAGGTGGGCTGGTATAAATTTGGGTTTCCTCTTTGTTGAGTGGTTCATCCTGACTTGCTGTATATTGCAGCATTCAAGTGAAAACAAAAAAATACACTGGATGGGATTTTAGCATTGGAGGAAATCAAGGCTCGGGCACTGTAAGAAGCAATGTGAGACCACCCCAGGTCAGAGAGAAAGCTGATGTTTCCCATAGTCAGGTGATACCTAGAAGAGCTGCAGATACATCTCCAAAAGGAAATGCACTTCCTGAATCTTCTGAAGTAACATTCAAGAAAGATTCTAGAAATCAAAATCCCAATGAACAGGATAATTACCTAGAAGATGTAAATATCTCTCTCTCTCTCTATCTATCTATCTATGTATATATGCATATATATACCTAGAAGATGTAAATCTCTCTCTCTCATTATCTCTCCATATATATATATATATATAGGCATACACATATAAAAGCATTCACTAGCACTTAGTGTTCTATTTGAATGTGTATGATCTGCTAAATAACAGTTAACATAAGCATGCTTTATTAAAATCTGCTGCTATTCTGCATGATTTTCTAATGGAAATATATACTAAAAGGCTTATTTGGGATTTTAAGCATCAATATATAAATGTATCAATAGAAATAAATTCATAGTACAAAATTACCATGTAGATTCTAATGAAATGGAGGGGTCATCATATGGATCCTTGGCCTGGAAACCCATCTTGGCTGTCTACTTAAATAGAATTGAACCATTTGCTTGTTCCCTGCTTCTGCCCACATTGGGTTGAATTTCCTTATTAACTTGAAGTGTGTTTCTGTGATATAAAATGTTTTCTTATGTGGAATTTATAGGAAGACCTATCTCCAAGCGGATCAGGAACTGTTGTTATACGATTCACCAGAGAATCTCAATCATCTCCATTTTCTCGTGATCATAGCACTCTGGTATGAGATTTCCCTACTATTATGACTTGGAAACTGCAAAAATATGTATACTTTTTACCATAATGGGTAAGGCCTTGATTGAATCTTGATGTAATTTGTATGTAGTCTACCGGCACATATGCTTCTTTTGAAGATGCTTCTACCACAGGAACTGTCATTTTTAGGGGTCAACAGGATGAATATGATTCTCCTCGGACCCCAAAATCCAGGCTTGGAGTTCAAGAAAGAAGTTCAAGCGCTTCACATGAAGATAGCGCATTAAATCTTTCAGAGGTAAGTTTTCTTGTTTGTTGATCTAAATTGTCTGATAACTCTACTATCTTGCTGTGTCATGTCTTTCATGTTAAACACAAGTGTCCATTTTGTCTCTTGCTGAGATATGTGAAGACCAAATTGCAGTTTCATCTTGTAAGGCTGATATCTTTTTTATTCCTGAAAAATATGCAAGTATCATTGGGATGTGGAGATCCATCCTAGTTCTCTTTCATTATCTGATTTTTTTCAGATACAGATATTTTGAATTCCTGTCAGATATTCAGCCCCTCCTGTAATATTTGCAAAAGGCTCATTTGTTGATGCATTCTTCAGGCAAAGGCTGCTATGCAAGGTGGTGCGAGAAGAGGAAATGTAAGAGACAGATTAGCATCAAGCAAGATTAGAGATGCTCAGGAAAATGGAAATAGAGAACCTGCATCCATAAGTACTGACTCTTCTAGGTAAAGATAATAGAATTCGTCCTTTCTTCTGCATTGCCTAGAAGTTATGGAATGGTTTATGATGACTTAGTGCTTTATTTGGTGCAGGAATTCACAGGAATATTTTGATGCTCCAAAAGTATTGCCACGGTCCCGCAATGTCAGTGATGATGAGGAAAGTGCAATAACATTATTAGCATCCACTCCGCTGTCAGTGCTATTAATCCCTTCTCTGAAGGAGGTGAGCTCCCCATATAAGCATTAGGTTACATATAATTATTATTCAAAGGAACTATTGAATGAATTATTTCTTTACATTATTATATTATGTTAAAATTTGAATTTTGCATTTTTTTCTTTTGACTTGAGAATTTGCATTGATGGGTGTGTTTTCTATCACTTTCTGGTTTTGTTGCAATAGGCAGCTGGTGACAACATGGACGAGTCCATTATCGGTGCAGTTACAAATTCACTTGTGAGTCTGGAGCATGTTAGACCTGGCTCAAGTGAAGTTCTTATAAGCAAGTTGCTCCAGAGGCTGGGAAGGTTCTAACAGATAATTTCATTATTTAACTGATCCATCCTGTTGTTTTCTTTCTGGAAACTGATGGCTGGTGATTTTCTTTCATCCGGCTTATATGCAAAAAGTGATATTTTGTGCAGTTCAAAGGAACCGCTGCTGAAGGATTTGCAGGCACAAGCAACTCACTGCTTCTCAAAGGGCAACATGCCTCAAGAACCTCGGAAGGAAAATGTCGAAGCTGTTGACCCTCGGAGAAAGCAACAGAGTAAGGAACTTAATTCAAGCAGCAACTTGAGCCCATTGGCCAGATTTCTGCTTTCCAGGTCCGTCAAACAATCTCTTTACTGCTTGCAATTGTCCCCTGATCTCGTATAGGTTATGTAAATTATGCTTGCTCAAGAGAGCGCAGGGGCTTCCGCATTTCTCTTTCAAGGTGGATCTAAGAGACCCTTTTTGCTAATATTTGGTCGTTTTACATGTCAGATGGCAAGGTCAAGTTTCACGTGATCTGAGTCCAGCTTGAATGAGGAAGATCAAGGGCATTGTAAGTCATTTATAATCAATTTGTAGTTTTTTTCTATGAATTTATTCTGATTCAGTGTATATAAATTGTTACCATTAGTGTGTGATCAATGGCTTATAACTCTGAGAAATTTTTGTTCCCTGAATTTCCTACGCCGCATCATGAGTTTGTGGTCTCGTTATTATTCAATGCGAAATGTAAAATGACCATATTTTATCAGCTGTCTATTGTTTTTTTAAAAATCAAATTGCGGATGGATGGTTCAGCTCACCCCGATGCCATTCTTTTATCCCAACTTGAATAGAATTAGAAGTTGTTCTAGCCTAAATCTGGTTTAGGAATGTATCCAACTACTATCTCAACATATGGGTAGCACTAGCATTAGAGCGATGAGGATTTGGGTCGCGCCTAGGATTTAACCGTATATGATAGTCGGCAAGTAGCCCAATAAGTATAAAAAGCTTTTTTTAAACGTATCTTAATTATAATCATCTATTAGTCAATGGTTTCTAAAACATATATTGAAAAGTTGTGTATAATATGAATGTGAGATATTGAACAGATCGTATCCTAATTCCTAACTTTAAGGAAATATAAAAGAAAATATTTTATCCTGGTAATAATAATTGTGCAGTGGATTTTTCTTGGCTACCTTAAAGTCAACATTTTCGGCTAGACGCACCGAATCTAAGACAAATAGGAGGAGACGAGAGCCTACCACTAACTAGGGGTGAATAACGCATGGTTTAAAATATGTTTTTAAAGTTGGGAATCTTTTGAAATTAAAAAAGAAAAAAAAAAAAGAAGAAATTCTCGGACGCCGTCAAGACGGAGTTCAGACTCGGTCACCTAACAGCCCGGCAGCCGGCGCTAGTGCGAATGGCCCCACGGCATCGATATAGGCCCAGGCCTTCTGTCTGTCTTCCATGTTCCACGTGGTGGCCATCTCTTTTCTTTCTGGGCCCCACAAATAAAGACCTCACGCGCTGATGCGCCGCTCAACTCTCTCTCTCCCCCTCTCACTTGATAATGACCTCACGCGCTACAACAACACGTCAGCCGAGGCTGCTAAGAACCACACTTACGAAGAATAGATATATGAAGTCTATAGGATGAATTATTTTTAAATTATATATATTAATTACTTTTATATCTAATGAATTTAATTAACATTTTATATTTTAAAATAAATTAATTAAGTGCTTCTACATATAATGGTGTTTGAACATGACCAAATACTTTAGGGTTACTAAATTATTGGGACTCCGGGTGCCACTACCACTGCATGCAAATGAGGGGAGGGGGAGAAAATCTTGTTGGTGGCCCCAGGGTATCGATGTGGGCCCAGGCCAGAACATGAAAAGCCGCCGCTACTGTTCTCGCCACTTCGTTTCACACATGGGATGGGAGGGGGACCCATCACCCATGCCTTTTGTCGAAATTGCCAATAAATTAATGAATTTTAATAAATCCATTTCACCGAATACATTTCGATTATATTATTATTTGAATAATATATTATTTAATAATTTATTTGTAAAATTATAAATAAGCATAATTTTATTCGTTTTATCATATATTTAACATGATGATGTCAGTTTTTTCATCAACATGCATTATACATTAAAATTATTTATAACAAATGTAAAATAACAATATAATTCCTTTAAAACATATAAAATAAATCATGTGATATTATCAATTAATATTGGATTCGAAAATAATTGGAATAGTATATTATGTAAGTTATAATTATTATTTGTATATAATGAATTAGTTATATTTTATTTTAAGATCAGAAGAACAAATAAATAAAATTTTAAATTTTAGAAAGAGAAAAAATATATGCAGATCAACAAGCCCTCCATCCTCACATCCTCTTGCAACCAAGGAAGGGCACGCAGTTGGTTGGGCTGGTTCTCTTATTTTCTTTCTTTCATTTTCATTGATGGGTGACAAGAGGACCGAGAGGAGAGGAGAGGAGAGGAGAGGAGAGGAGAGGAGAGGAGAGTCGGCAAATTGGCCGATATTTTCACTCCCGATGGAATGTCTTCTTATTCCTCTGCTTTGGTGGGCGATTTCCTTGGAAACGGAAACCAGCCACCCCACCCCACCCCTGCCCTCTCTGATTTGATTTCATATGACCGCCATGCATCATAAGTATGTGATAATAAATGGTAAATTTATAGGCGTAGATAGATGAATATGTTGTCTCCAATATATCAATTGTATTATTCACATTGCTTTAATAAAAATGAAAATTTTAGTTATTTCAATAACCATCATAATAATAAATGGTTGGAAATTAACAATATCACAACTTTTAAAGGAATCCTAATCCTACTCAAATTATATTAATTTACTGTCCAATAAAGCACTCTGGAGCAAGGAGAGAATGAATGTTATTTTTATATTTTCGAAAACAAATTCCTATTTTATTCCATTTAAACTTCTAAATTATAATAAATCATTTATTTTAATTTTTATATTTTTTTGCATATGATTAAAATTATTGATTTGTATTATAATAATATATCTAATTAAAAAGTTTCTAATGTTATAATCAAATTAAATATATGATTTTATACTTTATGTAGCCACATGAGTAATTCAATTCCCAAACCCTTTCTTGAATCATCGTTTAGATTAGACGTACCATTTATTATTATTATTATTATTCCAAAAGAAAATGTCCGGGCAGGGGCAGAGTGGTAGGGTAGGGGAGGGTGTGAGTCACGTGACGTGACGGACGACATGTTAGAAAAAACCGGACATCATAAGTTCAGACTCGGTAAATTCGTCAACGTGCAAGTGTTGGCTGGGTCCCACTAACCTTAACGTGTCCCGTCGTGTGCACATCGGTCGTCATCCAATCCAAAGCTTTAACTTAAGCAGCGGCTTCGCCGTCGGTGCAGCCGAACATTTAAAAGTGGGGCCCGTGTCCTCAATTATTTAGTTAACAGTTTGTAAGCCCCTGCCTCGACAGCCGTCCGATCTCGAAAGGACGATCTAGATTCGTTCGGAAGAGACGAGCCAAGTGGGTCAAAGACACGGAGGTGGGCCCCGCATCCAAACTTGCCCACTCATCACGAGGCTGCCGTTAGCTCGCACTACTTGTGGTTAATTTAGTAAAATTAAATTTAAATAAAATAAAAATAAAAAAGCGGCAGAAAATTTAATTGCAAGATCACCCCTGTAAAATTAACTTGGACACAGAGACTTCCGAGTTTGCAATTCTTAACTTATGAACTGCTATTTCCTTGTAAAGGCTTCATTGTCGTTTCCTATGAATTGGCCACAGATTGAATTAACTGTGCCATGGATGCATGGCAAAAAAAACTGATTGATAAGTTGAGAAAGGACAGAGTGATAGACGAAGATGAAGCACCTGGGAAAAATGTTGGGGACCTCTTAGGAAAAAATATGAATTCGAGGAGTACGTTGCAAATTATTGAATTTGAAGAGCTTCTGACATATCAGAATGTCTAGTCAAGCTCCTGATTGGGTTTAGTCGGCCGGCGGCGGGATTGAATGTGAGGAAGGAAGGCATTAAAAACAGGCCAAGAAACAGAGGAAAGAAAAGAAAGGTGAGGTGGGGGTGGGGCTGCGGGGGGTACGAAGGTGGGCCAACACGTGGCGTCACCCATAGAAGGTAATAGGATCTATCGTGAGCCAGCCAGCCGTGTTGTTTCTGCGGGCACCCAGAACAGAAATCGAAGCCCCACCCCACCCCACACGGCACAAGAACTATTGTGCATTAAAAAAAACACGGCATAACTCGGGAAAGTAGCTTTGCAATTGACGGTCACTTGTCCCCTTTGGGACGGAATAGATCTGAATTTTGAGAGGTAAGATTTGAGTCAAGATTTAATACGGATACCCAGATGAATCTCCAGAATATTAAAATGTAATTCAGCATTCAGATTTGGATGGAACAACAAGAAGACCAAGACCGAGATTGAGAAGCTCGGACCTTTTATCAGTTGCTAAAAAAAGAGAGAGAGGCATAAGAGGGTGTTAATCTAAACGGCTCTGTACACAACATGAACTCAATCATCAGCATATGGATTTTATGCTGCTGGACACATTTTTTTCTTCTTCTCCTTCTACGATAATCTTCTTTTTTTTTCTTCCTTACGTTTTCAATTTCGATTCATCAAAACCATTGAAACCAAAACCATCCCACAAAGGAAACAAGGAGTCTACGGATCCGACGGCTTTCTGGGGACAAAACCTAGGCCACCTCAGGTGCCGGGAGGTTGAGATCCAGGTCGAGGTTGGGGAACGGCTTCCTCCTCGGAGGATCCACTGCGGATCCGCCGGATTCTCTAGTTCCGATGATGCCTCCCATCACGTGGCCGAAGCCCGCCACGGAAGAGCGGTGGAATCTGCAGGCTTCGAGGTTAACGTTGCTGCTCACCTTCTCCGCACGCGCAAAGGCGTCGAAGAAAAAAACCGGCCTAGCAGCCGGGAAGCAGAAGCGCGGAGATCCCGCGAAACTGACTCCACCTCCACCGCCGAGGTTGAGGTCCAGCGGGGTCGGTGGAGCCGGGGGCGGGGAGGCGGAATCTATGGTACTACTCTGACTGGGGCTGCGGGCAGAGAGGAGCTCCGCGTCGGTGGGGAAGTTGGTCTTCGCCTTGGATCCTCGGAACTCACGGGCCGCCGTATCGTACGCCCGCGCCGCCTCCTCGGCCGTGTCGAAGGTACCCAGCCAGACCCGGGTCTTCTTCCTGGGGTCGCGGATCTCGGCCGCATAGCGACCCCAGGGCCTCTTCCTTACACCACGGAAGCGGATCACCGTGTCGATGTGGGGGCTAGGAGCTACGGGTACGGCGGGCCTTTCTCGTGGAGCCATTTGCGGGAGGAAGCTGGGAAAGAGAGATCTCGGCTGGGAATCTTGAGACGCTCAAAGTCTAGGATAGAAGAAGCAACTGATGGTTGTTATATAGATGGAGAGAGAGATTATTTTCTTAATTAAGAAAAAGAAAAAGGAAAAAAAAGAAAGGAAAGCCACGACCCTTTTGGGCGATTGTTGTGCACAGTCCAAGCAGAATAAGCAGCTTCCCTTACAAGGGCCTTGTCATCCTGTATTTCCATTTCTGCCCCCAACTTCTTCATGTATTATTATCCACGCAATCACCCAAAATTTTGGACAATGTGAAATGGCATCTGTCCGTTAAGAACAACATAATTTCCAAAAGAATTAAGTGTTAATTTTCAGTTACTTACACCACCATATGTGTTTTGGGTTTGCTCTTATTTGATAGAATATGTTGCTCCTTATATATATTAGTTAGCTCAATGATTGATCTTTAGCCTACAATGGTAATGGCCGCTCTAGTCAAGCGGTGGGTCATGACGGGTGCAGTGGTTGGCTTGTTCCCAAGTTTCCAACTACTATTATCCTTTCTTCTTTTGTCATCTTATTCAACATCGCTTTATTTCTGTACACCTTTCTACGTCACTATGTTACCGTGGATTCGCCATTTGGTGGGGATCAGAAAACAAGACAATCAATAAAAAAATCCTTCAAAAAAATTGACAAGATGAGGAAGGTGCGCAGTAAACAGGTCTATGTATACGTAGAATAGGGTGTGAGACTGGGCGCGTGGACAGTCTCGTGGTTGGGTCGGTCAACGGGATCCCTGACAAAAAACGGGCAATAATTGCAAGGGTGCCACGTGGGAAGCGGCACACGAAACTGCAATCCATGGGCACGGTCGTCAAACGGCGGTTAATGCGGAGGGAGCTTCCCACTTAAATTGCCTGCTGTCTTCTTGCTCCCCACAAACGGCAAATCCGTGACGGCAGATCTCTGGGTGTTACACGAAATTCATTCTCTCATCTTCCGTTGATCATACGCACGCACCATGCAAATATTCTTATCACGAGATCCGGCAAATCCTGTTATT
The DNA here is from genome assembly GCA_030064435.1 of Trapa incisa. Classification (NCBI taxonomy): domain Eukaryota; kingdom Viridiplantae; phylum Streptophyta; class Magnoliopsida; order Myrtales; family Lythraceae; genus Trapa; species Trapa incisa. The sequence continues at coordinate 4,176,499 of CM057772.1, forward strand.
AATTTGAATTAATTAAAATATAATTTATATCTTAAATCATGCTTTGCATTTAAATTACCAGATTAAGAAGATATTGGATTAATTGTAATCATGAGAAGTGCAAGTGCCGGAGGGTAAGAGCGTAATTTGACTTGAAGTTTCTTGGGCAGCCAACAATTGCCGCGTGGGGGCAGATCCAGTGTGGGTTAGTTAGTTGCACAGCACTGGCCGCCAGATATATCTCCTGTGCTCCAAAATGCCTTTCCAATTTTGAATTAGTCAAGATGAATCCAACGGTCCAGATTTCTGGTTGGCAGTGAAAACGTGCAAGTCTCTCATGTCATGCGTCAGTACGTCAGCCGTGATGGGCAGGGATTAAGCTGACGACGTCGCTTCATGTGGGCACTTGTCTTTTTGTGGGGTGGTATTATTGTTATATATTGTTGGACGGTGATGCTCAGTCTCCGTGTCCATACTCAAAAGACAGTAAAGGGATGTGATAACTAGGAACATACTTGTCACGTTAACATCTAGACTACTCATTGAACATGAAAGGAAGGTGGTCAAATATATCTTCACACTTATTCAAGAGAATTGGAAGTGATAAGCTTTGCCACTTTTCACCCTTTTACAACAAAAAAAAAAAAGACTATAAGAACTATTATTAGAAATAGTATTTGGACTCTCATCTTTATGGACCATTATATATATATATATAAATAAAAGACTAAATTATATATTTTAACTTATAAATTTATTTTTTAGTACGATAAAATTACAATTGAAATAAAAAATAAAGTAGTTTATCTCAGAATACATTATATTATATAAAATAAGAAATTATTATAAGTTTATCGGGTTAAAAGTAATAATTCTAAAATTTTATAACAATAAGTATATTTAAATGTATTTTAAAAATAAGATACAATTGATATAATATATATAAATATTATAGGTTTATAATATTAAAAATATAACTTATTCATTATAAGTTATAATATTTAATTACATATTAATCCGATCTTTTATCATTTTAAAATACCGAACCATTATAGATAAATAATAATTTCTCAAATATAATATTACATATACTATTTTCGCATCCGTACCTATTCACTTTAACACTTTAAACCCACTTTTATTCTAATTTTTTCCCATTATTTATCAATATTCTACCATTTCAAATTTTTATTTTAATTTTTCTACCTGTTATGTATTTATTAATAATAATTCAAGTTTGACCAAAGAAACCTCTCGGATTATTGCTGTAGTCGCCGATCCAGTTAAGATCCGACCCGAGTTATAGAGTCACCGGGTGGTTCCTGATGGAAGATGGCCGCTGCAGGCAAGACTCTGAAACTCTCCAAACATCCCTTGCCGAGAAATGTTATCCGGGGTTTCACCTCTGACGAGGATCCCTCTCTCCCTGCTGCTGCGTTGTCTTCTTATTCTTCTTACCCTTCTGTGGCCGTTCCCAACAGGCTTTAGGCTGCTACTTGGCATATGAAAGGTTCCCAATATGCTTGATTCAAGGCGGCTCCGACAATCTGGTGGTCTTGTTTGTTTACCGTATTATCCGACTTTTCGATTTTAATGCAGAATAGGGAGACACTTCTCCTGGTCTTAAACGCCATCCATCACAGATAAATCTGAGTTTTCTTACCCCAAATGAAATGTGATATGATGTACTCTAAAATTGTATTGATTATATTTGGTGGATTTGTAGAAAGAACTGTGATTTTAGTAAGATATTGAGACCAAACTCATAATAATGCTTGCAAGGTTGTTTTATTGTTAAGAATCTAATATCATTCTTATATGTTTAGGAGTGTCACATTAATTTGTAGCCGTATCAAAAAGTACTGTTTCAGAATCATCTGTCTTTTGCTTGATGTCATCTTGCTAAGAAAGATTATTTTGCATGGACGAATTAATTACCATGGTGCTTAAATTGGATTGGATTGGCATATATCATTCTAATGAATGTAATATTGTACTTGATTTATTGATATATGCATCTGAAACTGTTCAAATGAGTTATGGAGCTCAAATCTTATTTTCAGATGGATTATCCCTTCCACCTTGAGAAGCTCAATCAGAATTTTGCAAAAGATCTTCGAGTTAATGATGCTGACTTAGGAGCATGTCTTCTCAAGACATGGATTATCTTTTAGTCCTTGATCTGGAAGGGAAAATTGAGATTCTTGAATTTCCTATCCTGTTGATTGATGCTAAAACATTGGATGGTGTTGACATGTTTCACAGGTACTGCTATGTTTTGTTAATAGTCTGTTTTAGTATATCTCCTGTTAGGTTGCTTGAGCATGGAATCTAAGATGTAAAACAATCACATTTTGTGTAAAAATAAAAAAAATATTGCATCATTCAACAACATACAAAAATATTGCTAGATCTAAGTTATGGCTAGGTAAGCCTCCTAACATAAGAGTAGTTCTTGATCCCAATGCATCTTAAATTCATTTCCCTCTTTATACCACAGACACATTTTCAACTTACCCATTTCTATTTGGTACTATTCATTATGTCATTTGATCCTTATGAAGTATGTGCATGGAGATTTCTGTTATTATATGCATGATGTTCTGAAATCATTTACTAGTTTTTATACCCTTTTGCTCTCTATATGCATTTTACAGATTTGTGTGGTCTTCACAGATGGATGAGCAGAGGATAAATGAGTATATTGAAGGAAAATATTGAAATTTTTGTGTGGACTGGTATGTAGTTAAGATTTGCACAATTGTGTCAACTTATACCTTTTGTTTATTTTTTAAGTGAGTTATGCAAGGTCTACTTGGTGATTTTAATAATGAATCTTCATTGATTCACTGCTGATGGCACTTTTGGCGCGTTTGAGTAGAAGTGAAGGTAACATTATGGCACTATGATTGGAAATGTAATTACATTTGATTAGTTTGTTAATTCATCATACCTTTTTTTTCTTCTCTAACTGATATAACCACTGAAAATTCTCGATAAAAAAAAATGATTTATTAGTCTTTTCCTGTCTTTTTGTTGGAAATCACTTCAAGTTGATCCATGTTGACAAATGCACAGAGTATGACATGATACGGCTATATCTTTCAAGGATGTTGTTGACCAATTCGAAAGTTGATTGAGTGAACATCAACTATGGGCAAGGGAACAAGGTGGCCAACTAGATCGAGCTGCATTTGTTACATGGTTGGTTCCGGGAGAATGGTAACAAATATTAATCTGATTGGTCATTAGCAATGTGGCAGATGAGACTAGTTCATTGATTGTAGACAAATGGTAGTCGTTTTTTTTTTGCAGTTGCTTGTTCATCCAAAACCCTCGGGATTTTGTGCAGACTGCAGATCTACCTAAGAAATCTATAACCAAATAGTATAAACCTCAATATAGTCTTTATGATTTCATCTTCATCCTAGAATTAGATGCAACCTACCTGCTTCATTCAGTTTACACTAGCTATTATTAGGATATTGGAGGAGAAGATAGAAGTCATTTGCTAGAATTAGGTTCATCTTCATCCTAGAATTAGGTTCATCTCTTCTAATATTGAATCGGTGGAAATTGGGATGTGAAGACAGATTCCTCAGCAATGCAGGCTATCAAGGACGAGGCTTCCCCCCGTATTTCATGGAATGGATCAATCTCAAGGATGTTTATATGAATTTTTATCACAGAACAGTAGGGTCTCCAACGAATGCACCCATTATGGAAATAACACTTACTTTGTCTGCTTATGTACAATTAGGGCAGAGGAAGTCATCATCTTGGAATTGATGATACAAAGAATATTGCATGGGTGTTGCAGCTGACGCTCCTGGATGGTGCAGAGATGAAGATCACTGCATGGAAGGATCCCATCTTTCCCAATAGGGTGCGCTTCTTGTTTGAAAACTGTATGTGATAAAGGGTTGGCTCTTAACTTTAGCTTCAAGTTAGTGCATGGGTTGGCTCTTAACTCACTGGGGCTAGTGAAATTCACTTTTCTTGGCTATTTGTTAGTACTTTTTGTGACCATCTCCATCTCATTTATAGTCAGAATTGTAGAAAGATGTTATTTGCTGGTATTTCATATTTCAGTGTAATAAGGAAGTTACAAGTAGCTCAAAAGTTGGGAGTGTGCTCGCTATTGGCTAGCTTATAGTTTTTTAGCTTTACACTACTTAATATAAGACAAATAAGTGATGAGAAGAGCCATTGAATAGAGAGTGAGTTCATGCTCTATTTTACTCCTTCCATCCAAATCATTAACTTGTAACTATTCTTGTTCACCATGCCAAAATGTTCGTCTTTCTTTGTTCCTTTATAAAAAAACGAAAGCTGTTGAGCAGAATCATATTCTGACAGACATACATGAATGCATCAAAGTACTTTTCAATTGTTCCCTTTTTTTTTCTTTTAATTTCTTATTTATTTGACCAACGTGTAAAAGGCTGTAATCTCTGCTCCAAGGTAGTGCCTGATTGATATCTGCATCTCCACCTCTTGGGAATTGATTGGTAGATAGTGCAAAGCAAGGCAAACAAAGCCCTCTTGAAGTTCACCAGAGTGCATATGATAAAACCTCTTTTCTAGCACAAAGGAAAGTATACAGCAAAAGCTGGTGAATGTACAGAAACTGAGTCAGAAAGGCTTTCATTGTGGAGTTGGACCCATTAGACTAGACAGCATTGCTTTTGTATTTCATATGCTGGACTGGATTCAATTACTTATTTACATGCCAATCATGCATCTCATTATCATAACTAATCAATCCTCTTATCTTATGTTGGATTCGGTCCCAGCAAGCTGTCCCTGATTGATCCCTTACCTATTTGACCATTACATGGCCAAGCCAGCTGAGAAAGCACGGATGAACTCATTGACCATTTACAGAGACACCTCACAACGAGCTGAGAAAACAGTAGTAAAAAGCAAAACATGCCTTAAATCTACAGTAAACCCAGAGAAACCCCCCAAAAGGGTACAACTGAAAAAGTTTTAATAGTAATCAGGGACCAAGACCATTAAGAAAGAAAATTCAAGACCAAGAAAAGCCTAAACAAAACCAAGGGAGAGTGGGACACCTATACAGCTAGCTACTAACCTTGACCAGCTCGCCTCAAGTCAGAAGCCCAACCCCGCCGCCTTCACCCTCAGATGGTCCGCTGATGGTCGGTGCGGTTCCAGCTTCCTGTTCTTCCAGAAGCACGCGTCTGGCACTAAATTTATCGCCATCCTCCTCGGCTCGGACCTGCACCTTGTGAGGGCGAGCGGCTCTGTAGTCTTGGCATTTCGCATCTTTCCAGCCATAGACTCATCGCCACCTCGCTTAGCAGCAGTGGCCGCCTCCTGAGAGGGGAAGGAGCACGAGCTCCTAGGTGGCTGCTGAAGGATGCGTGTCTGCTGTGCCGTAAGGGCGGGACTAGCCGGCTGCTTTGTGTTGGTGGCGGTGACTTTTCCGGTGGCCCTGTCCTTGGGGTCTTCGTCCCTATCACCTGGGGCGGCAGCCTTGTTGACATGTCTCTGCGGGAGCCACCGTATGAAGTCCGTGCTGCAGACCCACGTCTCCTTTGAGACCTCCATGGACAGCTTTGGCTCACACATCATCAGCAGCAGGCAGTCCGGAAGCCCCACTGGCTCCCTGCTGGCCATGTCTCTACTCATAGCCTCCATAGCCGGATTGACATAGTCGCGCTCGGCCTCCGGGTTCTCTGGTGTTGCATCTTCGAGCTCCGGCGCCAACTTCCCTGTAGCAATGATCTCTGTATCTCTACGATTTGCCTCTTCTGGTGTGGATTCTACTTCTGTGTCAAGAACAACCCCATCAATGTTGTCATTTTCAGCCAGGATTGCAGCTTTAGCCTCTCCCACTTGTTCCTCTTCTTCATTAATGGATTCATCTTTATGAGCCAGAGGAGAATCATTTCCAGAGCAATTTTGTATGGCTTCTTTCTCTTCTGGTCTCTCAGTAGATTCTTCCAGTAGTACCGAAACAATCTCTTCTTCTCGCCCCTCTTCTTCTTCGACCTCAGAGCTCGACTCTTCCTCTACTGTCATCGGCTCTTCATTAGCCTCTTCAGCATCAACCCAACACTCTTTGCTCACTTCTGCTTCCACTTTTTGAACATCCATCTCATGTTCAATTGCCACACCCTCCATCGCCTTTTGGTAGCCATTATTAATACCATCCTTTTGGAAATCATCCTCAGATTCCCTACGTTCATCTTCTTCATCTTTCTCGAACGGTGGCCCGCAAAACCGGTTCGCAAGCGCAGCCATCTTCGCCGGATCAGACCTGCAACGCATCAACAGAAGCGCGTTCTTCGGAGGAATGCAAATGCTGACACTCCCTTGTTTCTCTTCCTCCTCAGCCTCCTTCCTCTCCCTGCATATATCCTCATCATTGAACACGATCCCTTCGAACACATGTCTCCTCCGACCCCTGCTCCTCTCATTAATCTCTGCTGGAGCCTCTTCCCCTCCGATCACCAGCTCGATCTCTCTCCTCCCCCTGCCTTCCCCTTCATGAACTGCTACAAGCCACCTGGCTATCACGGCCCCGCAGGAGCTCCCACTGTTTCCTCCGCAGTCACCAGATCTCGCCGTCATAGCAACCGCCTTTTCCTCCTTGGAGGAAGTGCATGAGGGACGACAAGGTAATAGACAGTTCCAATCCGCCCCGAAGGTCCTCAGGGCCTCGCAGATGGTCACCGGGAAGTGGACCCACCTCTGGTTCCGTTGAGGTAGACATTCCGGGTTACCATTTAGCAGCGGCGGGAAGGTGTGGTGGCCTGACCTACTGAGCTCGAGCTTCCTAAAGCTCATCTGACCAGAGAGAAAAGTGCTTCAATGGAGAGAGCCTTATTGAGTTATAGGAGAGCAAGAAGAGTTTTTAATGGTCTCTCGAACTCACTAACCTCCCCTTGACGCTTGGATCTGGTCCTCAACTTCTTACCCTGTTTCTTGGTCTTGACACGGACCTGGCCAATGCAGGTCACCTTGGGGGAGCTGGGCTCCGGATTCTCGAGGCCGGCACGCTTCTTTCCACTAGAAGGGAACATGGGGGAGGCCTGGCCGCCGCCCTTCAGGCTGCTGCTGGCTCTGAGCCGCCGGCTGAGGGAGGTGGAGAGCGAGATCTGGCCAGCGGATGGAGGCAGCGGCGGAGGAGGGGCGTCCCTAGCATGGGCGGGGCTGAGGATGGAGGAGGGCTTCGAGGAAGATAGTTTCATAGAAGATGATGAAGAGACACAGGAGGTGAAGCAGATGGCGGCGGTTGTGGTAGTAGTAGTAGTAGCTGGGGTGGAGCTACTGTTGATACTTGTCGTTCGCTGGGGTTGGGGTTGGGGTTGGTGGTAATCAGCCCAAGAGTCCATCCCTTTCAACACTTTGATACTCTCCTATTCGACCCTATCATGCGATATGCGACAAATGATCCGGATCGTTTAGTTTAGCTCAAATGGTCTGAGCTTTCGCCATTAAGCGCCAGAAGAGGGAGGTTGAAGATGCAGAAGAGAAGAGGTAGAGGGAAATAGATCTTCGGTAGGGGTGTGGTGGGCTTCTGTCTTTAGCTAATGGGGCTATATTATTTGGTTTGACTAAAATGTCCCTGCACATTCCAAGCCCTATAGGGTGGTAGGTAGAGGTAGTTAGAGGCTGCTACTCCATTTCCACTTGATGCTCCGGCTTGGGGGAGAGTGAAAAGAACTCTGCACGAGAAATGTTCAGAAAATGGAAAATTACAAAGTAATTATGGCTATCGTATTTATTATATGTGAAGAACATTATGTCAAATTTTAATACTTGAACTGAATTAATTAAGCTTTATAAATAACCATATATTTAATATAATATAATAATATATATAATATCACATCCACTTGATCCTTATGTAAAATGAAAATACATATATTATATTTAAATGTGGATATTCTGGGGTTGTTTTTTATGGGGCATATGGATCCATTTGTTTGATTCCAAGCACATTCTACAAAGTAACATGGCCCAGGTTAACCTAACATTGTGTCCATTGATATTTTTATGTGCAATGTGCATTGAAGCTAGTCAATCGATCAATTATGCTTCCTTTTAAGACAGAGTGACCATCTCAATCAGTGTCTCTTTGGCAAGAATGAATGGCCAAACAAACAGATGGGCAGATGGGCAGATTCTGCTTCCCATGAAATGTATACTAATAATTAGTATGTTTTTTGGGTGACAGTTTTTGCTTGTTTATTAAAATTGTTCTTTAATTCTTTTATTGAGAGGAAGAGGTAGGGGGTATTGGGAGAGAGAGCCATGTGATCAGAATTGAACGTGGCCAGATCATGGTCAGAGAGGAGCCAGAGAGACAGAGTGCAAGGGGAAAGAAAAAAAGAATCGAAGGAAACAAAGACAGGACAGACACAGTCTGTAGTCTGTGTCTATTCATTTTTTTAACAAGTACAGACAGTATTGCCTACGATTATTTATCGTTTTCATAGTTTTATGGCTAATTCAGAGTTGCCTTCCCAATCACCAATCACCAATTAATATGAGTGCGCCCCATCTCCATACCTGGAAATAAAGTCAAGTAAAGGTTTAGATATATATATATATAATAATTAATAAAGATATTTAAATAGTATAATTTATTATTTGATTAATGAATTAATTATGCCCGGAAAAAGATGAACATTGAAAAAAAACCTGGAAAGTTGCCACTTCCTATGAAAAAATGTGAAGATTATATCCAAGTCTGACAAGATATCCCTACTTTAGATTTTTAGAGAAGGAAGGCATACATAATGCAAAAGACTAGTGATCATAATATTTGAATGAAATTCTAAATTTGTTCTCAAATAATATTTCTATAATAATTTTAATAAAATATTAGACGTTTTCATTCAAATATAGTTATAATATTTTAAAATGAACTTAAATAAGAGTTATAACATTTATGACTATCATATTATAAGCTTATTTGAGTTATTGTATAAATATGTTTTCTTTATTTGAAATTTAAGTCACGCTAAACTTATTTTTTTTTATATAAGTCGCTTAATTGACCAGCTAATCGACTAATTTGATAAATAAATAAATAATGCAAACTATGAATGGTATGATCGAAGTCACTATAATTTCAATTAATGACCACTTTTACAAAAAAAGACTTTTGACATATATATAAATTGGAGCTTGGAGAGGGCTTATACCAAATTATAATAAATAGCAATATCTATATATATATATATCATTTACTAAAATATTTATATATTTTAATTAATAATAATTATACTTTAATATTTAAAATAAAATATTATTATTTATGAAATTTTAATTATACTTTTAATTTTTACTATTTTAATATTCTTAATTTATATAGTTGATCATAATAAAATATATTACTATTTTACGTGTGAAAGTGCATCTATTGTATTTTTTTATTGAAGCATGTGGTGCATTTTCCAGGAAGACTGACCAGAGACCGGACCAGACGGTCCATTATCCCTTGACAGGCTGTAGGGTGGTCAAAGTCAAACCTTTGGCCAGGTGGCCTTCTTTTTTTGGTAAAGTATTCGGGGGATAGAAAGAAAGAAAAGGGTGAACGAATCCATTAAACAAATGCTTGAAAAAAAAATAAATGTGTTGCCAAGACGCACGTGATCGGTGTTGCCAACAGTGCATACAGATACTAATATTATATGAGGCATCTAAATCTTGGACCCACGCTCCAGTTAAGAGCGTGTTTCCCACTCTCCTAACTGTTTTTAGATTACTTGAGATTCCTTAATCCAAGTGGTGCTCTTTTTGGATTAGGGCTAAGGAAACATTCAATTGAGTTTGAATGAGAAAATACGCATCTTAGAGATAAAGTTGATTATTGATAAATTGAACATATGTATAACGGATAAAAGATAAGAAAATATGAATTTATATATTTAATGTTAATAAGAATAAAAAAGAAAAAAAATATATATTACATGAAATCAATATTATAAACTTAAAATGATAATAAGGGATTGGCTGGGGCCATGAAGATTTTGTGTCTTTGTATTATTATATGTGTATATAACATATAGAAGAAAAGGTTGGCTTGGGATAGGGGTGGCTCAAAGCGATGGCCAATGTACAAATAACATTTAAAAATATATAAATACCATTTGTAAAAATGGTGAAAAAAATTAAATTAATTTCTCAATTTTAATATATTTTTTTTTGTATAAAACATAGCTTATATAAGTTAAAAATGAAACTTAGGCTGATTCTAAAAATGAAAATAATTTTACTAGGAAAAATTTAACACTTTTTAAACAATTGTATAAAATAAATTACAAATATTTAATTTATGTGTAAAATTAACATACAAATATAATAATTAAATTTATTTTCATCATTTTCTCTATAAATATATTAATTGTGGAATGAAAAAAAATTATATTTATGATTTGAACTTATTATAATTTAATTATGAAAAAAATTTAAATAAGTACAATAATGTAAAATAGAAGAATAAATTATTAAATAAAAAAAGAGAAGAACTAACAAGAAATGATAAAAAAAAGTAAAATAAATATATAAATTTCCATAATATTAACTTATTTTTTTGACAAAAAAATAAATTTAATGAGTTTAGATAAATTTTATACTTTTTTTTCCACAATAGATAAATTTTATACTGAACGGTAGTTAAAAAAATATTTTTTTTATAAGTTATCGTATTATCCAAATATGATTTGCAAGAATCACACAATAACTAGAAGAATTTGTATACATTATAAATTAAATTGAAAAAATTACATGCATTCCCTAAACTATTTGATTATTGCAAATTCCTTTAATAGCATAGAAAATTGTGGTCCAACAAAATTTTTTTAAATTTTGGTACTTAGTTAAAAAAAAGAATTTTAGTTGATATCTAATTTATTTACCACTTAATTGTGTGCAATTTTTATATATATATACCTTATATTATAAATTGGGCAATCGAAATCATACTACGATATGGATCGACATTAGGGATTGAATGAAATAAATGTATAATAAGAGATTAAATTATATTTTTAAATCGCACAATTACTAATGTATAATTGAGTGTATGATAAAAGTGGACAACAACTGTATAAATATAGTTGAGTGGATAACTATACTATATAGATTATCGATAACATAACAATAACCATACATCCCATGGAATTCGGGATCAGGCTTGACAGTGCGGCAGTTGTTCCCGAGACCATACGGAAGATGGCAATCCCAAGAGGCCATAGCCCATAGTGCACTGCACTCCAGATTTTCTTTTCAATCTCTTATAATTGATTATTTGCTCTTTCCAGGACGTTGATGTGATAAATTATGATGAGGCTTGAGTGGGGAGCTATAATAATCATATGGACACGAGTTTAGATGTAGAGGATGTCTATTCACTTGATTTTTTGAAGTCTAGAAATGATGAATTGGTTGGGTTGCACAAATTTATACATAAACTTAGATTCAAATTGTCATTTATATAATAATTACTATCATGGGCCTATCGCTCTTCAACAGTGGCAAGGTACCAATGGAAACATGAATATGTCTTTTGTCCGTACACAGTCAAACGCAAGCTTTCTCAGACTATCTCGGGATATAATTTCGTCATCCAGATCAATCCAATCCAATACAATAGAAGATAGTTTAGTCTTAGGGGTAATGTAATGAAATAATACAGGCGGCACGAATAAGCATAGTAAATACCATGGCAATGAAACCCGAAACTAAAAATCCTGAAGAGCACTCGATTTTCTCATCTTGGGTCTAAAAGGAGAGTGCTCCAAATGGAGTTTTAGATGATCGCATCACGTAAAGAGCACCAATTTTTCATTTCCAGCTAAAACCATGGAAACATCCACCCAGTTGACAGGGCCATATTTCTCAAGCAGAGCAGCACCCACCTTTCTTCACAGCAGACACATCATCCTTTGACCCCATGTTAATAGTCTGCCCCTTTGGGAGGGTGGTGGCATCATCAGCAGCATCAAGAGCTTTGCGGCTGACAACACGGAATATCTGGGTAAGAACTTCAGTGAAGGCGTTCTCAACATTTGTTGACTCAAGGGCTGAGGTCTCCATGAAGAAGGTGCTCTCTCTCTCTGCAAAGGCAGTGGCGTCCTCGGTAGAGACAGCTCGGAGGTGTCTGAGATCTGCCTTGTTGCCCACAAGCATTATCACAATGCTAGAGTCAGTGTGATCCCGGAGCTCTTTTAACCACCTCTCCACATTCTCGAATGTGACATGTCGGGTCACATCATAGACAAGCAAGGCACCAACTGCTCCTCGGTAGTATGCACTTGTGATTGCTCGGTACCTTTTATGGAAGGAAGAGAAATGTGTGCATAGAAGAAATACGCATAATCCCCAATAAAAAACCTGATATACTTTTAATTAATAGTAGAAGCAGCGATCTGAAATCACTAAAGGTTTTCACCTAATGCTGCTTCTAGTCTTCTTCAAGTTTCTCTACATACCATGAAAATTTCTACACTTAAAATGAAGATCACTGATCTCAAAATGGAAAAAAAAGCCCCTGCAAACTGTGAGTTATCATATCCAATGTATTTAGATTCGAGATTAGCTGAGAATTTAGTAGGGCATTCAATAATATAAGTGAATTCGTTTTCCCAAAGTACCACTCATATGGAATGACGAACTACCTATCTAAGACCCTGCTAAAACAATAGTTCACTATAATTCATGCTATCGAACAATGGATCAAGCACGAGAAAGGCATAACTTCTGATAATTCAAGGCAAAACACATTCCATTCAACCACCTATATTGACTAACACAGCTGAAGAAAATGACCTCAGAAAGTTGATATCCATCACAAATATTGTGATCTAGACTAGTCAATATAAGCAATAGCATCTATCTCCCATCTTCATAATATTCAATTGAGATTCAGGTGGACAAAAGCTTGACCAATTTAAAGCTTCTCTCGGTTTAATACGCATCGTATCAACTCATATTCATATATCCTCAATTTTAAACTCAGCACAATGTTAAACAAAAACCTTTTCTTTATTTTGGAGCATAGAAACCAACGAACTCTCCTCAGATCTCAGAATCCATGCAATCCAAAAAAACTAAACTCCCATCTTCGCAATCAGCCTAAACCTACAACGTCACAAATGTCATTCATCCCACGTTCACTGAAGAGGGTAAAAACGCAGAAAAAAATCGATAACAGAATCGACGATAGGAATATAAAACCTCTCTTGGCCGGCGGTATCCCAAATCTGGGCCTTCACGACCTTGTCATCGACGCGGATGCTCCTGGTTGCGAACTCGACGCCTATCGTGGATTTCGACTCCAAACTGAATTCGTTCCGCGTGAATCTCGACAGGAGGTTCGATTTGCCCACGCCAGAGTCGCCTATGAGCACGACTTTGAACAGGTAATCGTAATCGTCGTCTGCTCTGTACCCACCCACCATCGCCTAGAATTTCCAAAGCTCAACTCCCAATCTCGAATTCTGAGATTCGAGAGCGAACGAAGAGAAAGGCGTCAGACTCTGCTTCGATTTGATCAAAACTCCCAAGCACGAAGGGGAAGAAAAAAAAGAAAGACAAATTAAAGAAATTCGGAGACAACCAGAAACCGCCGAAGGAAAGCCTATTTGTATGTTGAGGACCCGAAATGCCCGACAATGACTGCTGCTTAAGATTGTGGACCGCTAATGGGCTATAATAAGTGGGCTTGGGTTTCTACATTGACTAAATTTTATTCTTTTTTCTAGAAAGGTATATTGTACTCGTTGAAAGTCCGTACTACCTCGCTCATTTATGATATCATATTGCCACATGACAGAGATTCCAACACACCAAAAGAGATTCCATTCTAGTGGGATGATGGAGATCCTCTAGTTATACCAGAGAAGCAATCTTTTATAATTTTATTATATATCATAAAATACTTTTGAATTTTGTATGAGAGGGAGTGATTATGATTCGGAAAAGTATATCAATGGAAGTCTTTTGGAGCTAAACCTAAATCTACACAAATGCCTAAGTTTGAGGATATAATTAACAAGAAATACATCAAAATAAGTTTTATTTAGAGCGTCTTACTAATAAAACTAAACTATTATAATGCCCAAAGTATGATTGGGCATATAAATATTTTGAAGAGAATTATAATTCAACTCAAATATTAACGTTATATTATAAGCTCCAATAAGAAATAAGAAAAATATAAGTAAGTGAATTCACTCGAAGTCAAGGGTGGATCAAAATTTTGTTTGAAACTCATATGCAATTATTTCGAAGGTTTGGACATGGGATAAGAAATCAAAGTATCAATCTTAATAAGTTAGGGTAAATAAGAGATTTCCAATATGAAGAATTAGTATGAAATGTAACATGAGTCTTGTTTTTTTGTGCCTAAAAATTCTAATAAGTACACTACTTATTGAGTAGGTACAAAAATACAGAATACTTCAATCTTGTGAAGTGCGAATAGAGTAAAACGAAACTTGAAGTGAAACACATACCCCAAAACCTATAAGATTTAGGCATTATTTTTGGATAAATTAATTGTCGATGCACAACATCAAAGTAAATTGTCAATATAAGTTTGTGACATTTTACAATAAAAACACAAACGAAACAACCTTGTAGGGGAACAAGAATAAGAGTAGATCCCATATAATCTAAAGCCCAAACAATCAGTTGATTATAGAGAGATGTATGACCTGCTTATCTTTTATCGCAAATGCATCCCGATAGAGAAAATGATAGAAAATATATTTGTGGTATATGAATTTTGTGATTTATTTATGGAAGATTTACCCAAACTACCACCAAACTAATATTTCAATTTTATAATTGGTATCTGTTATCATAAGCCCTATACAAGATGACCCCTTCAGAACTTAGGGTATATAATGCACTTGTGTATAATGATAAACTTTTAGTTTTTAAGAGTTAAGTCAACAAAATCGAGTTACATTGACCATATTCGAATACCATTGGTCGCCTGTCCCTTTTTCCCCGACGAATGTGTACTACATGTTATAAAAAAGATTGGTCTAATGGATATGATTTTTTAGCAAATTACATGCCGCAAAAAGTATGGTTGAGCTAACAACTTCAATGTAGGTCTCCCTATAAGATTAATTTATTTTTTGTTACATATCAAATTTCTAATCCAAAGTTAAGAAAATTGCTATCGGACAAACTCCCGAGAACTGAGTGGTTGACCTCAAAATTCTCACTCACTATGCCACCAAATAAGAGACTACTCTTGAGTTCTAAGATGGGTCCTAACTCAAAAGTGGCTAGAAAGTGTTGCACTGTGGTCAGTTTCCCGACTTTATTTATGGGACAAAAATATCATGGGTTATCGCCGCCCTTTCAGGTCCAAATTCAATCACCTCCAGCCATCAATTTGGTCGGCACCAATGCCAAAAGAATCGAGTATCTTTCCTATACCTTCCGTTAGCCTTAGTTGATCTCCAAAAATGTGACTTTTGGCCACTATGAGCTAATTTCCTTTAATGGGTCTTTTCTACAACTTCCGATCGCGACCATTCGAGTCCAAAATTTGTCGAACTCCAATGAGTACTTGACCGACCACCACCATAGAATAAGTCTACTTGTCTTTGGCTTCATTTTGCTTACTCATCCGCCAGTGTTTGTTGGTGCTCTCTTTTGTGAGAATATCCAACTACACCTTTGATATCTCTATTTTAGCCACTTTTAGAAAATAACCAAATTTAGTCAAATTCAATTAGGTTAAGATCCCCCTCTTTTGTCACGAGTACTTAGTAGGTTAATGCAAACATTATAGGATACATTTGTAAAATTTGAAGTTGGTTGGGATAATTTTCGAAGTTTGAAAACTAAAATGACATTATTGAAAAGTTTGGGCACCATTTGTAAAAATGAGAAAACTTTTGAAAATAGTATTTAAGTGAAATAAAAGAGAATATGAGGTGATTTGAGGAACAATGGAGATAACAAATCTAATTTTTTGAAATTTATGGACAAAATCATAATTTTTAGAAAATAAAAGACAAATTTGATAATTTTTACTAAACGAGGGATAAATGGTCATTTTTGAATGAATAGTGGACAAAATAATTATTTATATTAAAAAGGACAAAATAATAATTTTTACATAATTAAGAGAAAATTAATAATTTTTGCATAATTAAGAGAAAATTAATAATTTTACAAATATAAGAAACTTAATTTTAAGAGAATAAAAATTTATTAACTATTTTAATAAGTTTTTGGAAACTCTATTAATTTGATAAAATAAAATACATAATAGTATAAACAGGTTTATTAATATATAGATCGAGCGAACTATTTCTTAATAATAGTTGTAAATAGTATAATAGTAAATAAAAATTATTTGCCTATAGGAAAATACATATACTTACTAAGAAATTGTAAAAAAATAGTACGAAAATTTAAAATATATTCAAGATAACAAGTTTGGAATAACATATAGTAATTTTTAACTTTATTTTCCATTGAATTAATTTAGTTAATATTTATCGTTTTATAAAATGTTGTTATATATATTTTGAAAAGCTTTTTTTATAAATTTATAATAAAGTTAAACAAAATCTTTTATAAAAAAATAAGATATATTGTACAATTTGAAAAATAGATTATAAATAGTTAATTTTAGAAAATAGAGCGTAAATCTAATATTTTAAAAGTTTATAATAATTATATTCTTTAAAACAAGTTAGTAATAAATGAAAAAAATAAAATTTATTTTATGGTTAAATTATAATATTTATAAAAAGAATAATATCCAATTTTTATAAAATAAATAATAACTGATATTTATAAAAATGATAAAAATTAATATTTATAAAATAGATAATTATGCAAAAAGATATCTCCCAATCTCGTTTTCCTTTACTCCATTGTTCTCTGATAAATGGTGATATTAGCTTTTAATAATCGACTCATTCTTTTTTTCTTAATCAAATCCCTTATACCACTTGTTGAAACTGTCTTGGAGTGTTTGGTGGCGAGTATTTCATGTTTCCGGATCGAAGGCATGCTCACTCGAAGTCCGTATTAAAAAACCCTCAATTAAAGTAAGCAGAAAACAATTAAGAAAGAAACTCAACAAAAAAAGTATTACTTATAATTCATCTTATTTATCCATTCAAACAAATTTTACCGTAAGAACACCACTGAAATTTTTTATACCCAAAATCAAAGGATGTTTTGTTGTAAGTTTTGTCAACTGAAGCCACAACTGAACGAGTGGCCATAGCTTAACCCAACGTCAAGCTTAATAGGAATCAAGGCAAATATTATTCGTGTTAATCAATGAGGGTGCTATTCACTTTGTGATCAAGGCAAGGCATTGTTCATACAATAGCAGCAAGCATGATGGGAGATGATCAAGGCAAAGCATTGTGCATACAATAGCAGCAAGCATGACCGGAGATGAGCCCGTCAAAGCATCATCCATTAGACAGATAATCTATATCCAAGTCCACATTCCCTGGGATCTGAAGAAAAAACAAAAACATCAATTGACCAGCCAAACATTGTACTGTACCAAGTCATGTAACATCCCAATATGAAGCAAATCCTGGAGACCCCTCAAGAACAATTAAGGAACCCTTCTTCAGATCACTTCTTGTCCTCTTCCTTCATCTTTTTCTCCCACCTGCGCTTCTTGTAGGCCAGCAACATATCGGGCATCTTCTCCATCAGCCTAGCAGTCTTTTCTCGCTTCTCAGCAGATATTCTGTCACACTTGTGCCCCTTCCGGACATTCCTCATCTCCTTCTTCTCAGGATCAAATGGCCAATCTTGCCCTGCCATGAGAACTTCCTTGCGGAGCCTGGCTCGACGGCGAGCACTAATGCCCAGAGGCTTCCACGCTCCAAGCTCCCAATATCCCCAGACTCCTTTGGACAGTTCGTCCTTGTACTTTGCCAACTTCTCGCGCCACGGGTATTGGTATTCCCCAATAGCCTTTACTACTTTTTGTGCAACTTTTGCAGACATTTAGTTTGCCTTTGGTGCTAATCTGAAAGCATTATGGGTGGTGTCAAAGCTATCAAATAATTAAAGCACAAGTGAAGATACATTGCAGACGGACGTCCAAAGTTCATAAAGATAGAAGGATCTTATGTATTCCTAAAAGAGATAGACGAGCATAATTAAATAAGAGAGCCTTAGGGAGCGGAGCATCTAGATGGCCCATTCCACCATAATGGGAGCAGAGTTTCCCAAAAGGCATAACTATGAATAACAAACAAGACTTCCTCAAAAATCTATAACCTTACAAATAACACTTTTTTACTGGAAAAAGAGTACGCATTTTCTCGCAATTTTTATGTTCGGTTCCCTTTGAGATTGTTTCACTTCATAATAATGACAATATAGATACTGAATTGTGTGCAGCAGTATAAATCGAATCTGTCATGAATCATATATACCACATACAGAAGCGGCATACGATCTAATGGCCGATTTCCCTAGTAATTTTTCAGTTTTACCCCAATATTTTTGGCTTATGCTATAATTTAGATTGACATGACATCGATATTTCTCCTTTAAGCATATTATCAAACACTTGACATGTTCCAACTTTTAGCTACGCAACGGCTTGGCATCAAAGAAATGATATTTCTACTCTGATACCTATATGGATTCATGGAATAATTAATATAGAAAGAGAGCAAAACCTGTAAAAGAGGCTGCAACGAATCGACAGAAGATGAGCAAATAAATCGCAAAGGCAAGCTCCAAACGGAGATACCCAAAACAATACCGACAATATGAGAGTGAGGAACGAGATTCGCCTTCTGTGCCCGTCGCCCCAACCATCCAGTTTTCAAGCCACGCCGGAGCAAGCCCCCTTTCTGCTCTCTCGAGTTTAGGGAAACACGGACCGCCTATTATTACTCAGTAAGACCTAATTTATCAATAAATTACATAAACATCCCCAAACTCTTCTTTGTTTCAAAATTACACCAGCCCCAAACTGTAGCCTTGGGTATGACCCAAACAGATGAAATTTGGAACTAGGCTCTCTGTGGGCTTAACATCCATTCCAGTACTCAAGGGTTTGATGCATCATATTCTGTTGTGGGTTTCCCTTTGCTCCATGTCGGAGAGAATCGCAGTACTTGTCCAACAACATTTCATACGCACCAGAATTATGCTTCCTCCATAAAACATAATAGACAAGCCCGAGATGATTGCACACGTGCCAGGCTCACGTGAGCCCACCCCATTCCCGTGCTCGGTGCTTTAGTCACTGAACTATTAATTCAATCATCCTCGGACTCACTAATCACTCCCATTTTTTACATTAATTAAATGTAATTCACGGACATTAAAACAGTGATTTGGGCATTTTCGGCACTTTATGCGCTCCTTCCTGACTCCTAAGAGCACCTCAGGCTCAGTCTCGGGCATCTCTGAAAGCTGCGCCTCTCTGTCGAGCTCAGAAATGGCTGCGGAAGCATCAACGGCTGCGGCGCTCAATGCGATGAAGGCGGTCGAATCAGCTTCGGCGAACCTTGAGAGTAAACCCGTGACGGAGGCCCGGAATCTGATATCGGAGCTCTGCCGCCACTTCTACAGTCTCGGTTGGGTGTCGGGGACTGGCGGCAGTATTACGATCAAGGCCCACGATGACTCCGTTCCCAAAACCGACCAGCTCATCGTCATGTCCCCTTCCGGTACCCTCCTCTCTTAACTTTGATTACAATTTCCTAAAACTTAGCTAAAGGTTGTATATTTTCTTCGTTGAACAAGAATGCGCTATTCAGGCCAAAAGGAAAAAAAGCAAGACTATGCTATAATTTTTCGTTTCCTGTGTCTTCTTTCATGTAATCTGAAGCCCCTTGGATGCTGATTCTGCGATTATTTTCAGTTCTCGTTTGTTTGATTCTGGGAAGTTGCCCTTTCTGCTAATTTTCGAGCTGTTTACTATGAAGAGTGTGAGACAGAGGTTCTGTTATCCCGAATTTAGCCTTTAGGTAATTGGATAATTTGGGAATCCCAACGAGAGCTTCACGCTCATGGAGCTTGAAGTCAAACAATTGATGCTCCAAATATTTTGCCCATGAATACTCTATTAGTTCATTATAGGCTGATTCTTGACCTTATTTTGCTCATCCATTTTTTTTCCTTAGGAGTTCAGAAGGAGAGAATGTTACCAGAGGACATGTACATTATGTCTGCTGATGGGTCTATCCTGTCTTCTCCATCTCCAAAACCTTTCCCAAACAAGCCCCCCAAGTGTACGGACTGTGCTCCTTTGTTCATGAAGGTATCAATCTCTTGTCTGATTTCTTCTTCAACTGGACCAAACTCTTATTGGGAAGGGATTTGCTAGCATACAGCCTTTCGATTATGGAATTATAATTCTCTTTTTGGAGATGCTACTTGCCATGCTGAGTTGATTCCAATTGTTGCTTACCACTGGACTTAAAAGTAAAACCATTCACTATCTTATCTAATCACTGCCTTCTCATCCAGAAAGATGATTTTAAAGATTTGAGTTATACATTTGTAAAATTGGATAATTATTGATTGGTGATACATCAGATTCATATTTAATTTCTTTTGAAATGTCTCTTTATCAATTATGAAAATTCTTTTTTTCTTTTATATATTTTCTAGGCATATAAGATGCGTGATGCTGGAGCAGTCATCCATAGTCATGGGATGGAATCATGTCTTGTGACGATGTTGAACCCAGCATCAACTGAATTTAGGGTAAGCTCTGCTCTTGAGTGCCAAAGGTTGCTGGTCGAGAAGGCCTCTTCATAAGATTTGAGTTCCATCATGTCCCATTCTTTGTGTTTTCTCTCATCCCAAGATTTGATTTACATAGCCATCATGGCAAAGAATGTTTGATCCGACTGGATGCAGCAGTCAATCAACTATTCATTAGATTTCTCACTTCCATGGGCAACTTTGTTTATCACATTCTTGTTCTCCGTGTTTCTTGTAATTATAATGTTTCCTGTTTTTCTGTTTGTTTCATCTCCTGAACCTCAATAGATAACTCATATGGAGATGATCAAAGGAATTAAAGGTCACGGTTATTACGATGAGCTGGTTGTCCCAATTATAGAAAACACGGCCTATGAATATGAGCTCACAGCTTCCCTTGCCAAAGCAGTATGTTTAATTTTTCTATGCATGTTTATATTATAATTCAACTATTCGATTTGTCTAAATTGATTAAGTTTCTTTTGATGTTCCACAGATTGAAGCTTACCCAAAAGCCACAGCCGTGCTTGTTCGTAATCATGGAGTATACATTTGGGGAGATACATGGATCAGTGCCAAAACTCAGGTTGTACTCCCTGCTGGAAAATTAATAAAAAAATTTGCTTGATAAATTCTTAAATTAACCTTACATGCAA
Organism: Trapa incisa; assembly: GCA_030064435.1. Taxonomy (NCBI): domain Eukaryota; kingdom Viridiplantae; phylum Streptophyta; class Magnoliopsida; order Myrtales; family Lythraceae; genus Trapa; species Trapa incisa. The sequence continues at coordinate 4,197,861 of CM057772.1, forward strand.
TTGAGCAAGATTTCTAAGAATATTATTTTTTCCTTGTACAGTTAAGCCAATAATAGAAAAGTGAGCTTCTTCTGACTTGTGTAATTGTTTATGTCAATCATCTTCAGGCAGAATGCTATCACTATCTCTTTGATGCTGCTCTCAAACTTCATCAACTGGGCATTGATTGGTCCACCCCAGATCATGGTCTGATTAATAGTAGGAAGGGAGTTGCAGTTAAAGCAGCAAACACCACTGTGCAGATTGGAAATTCAATTTCAGAAAATCCAAATGGGCACCTTCCTGTATATTTTTTTAGAAACTACACATCTTTCTTTCCCAGGGTCCCGTGTTTTATGGCCTTTAACATCGGTTTCTTATAGTTGAGCTGGATATTGATCTATAACTTATTCTTCTTTGTTGGTGGCAGAAATGCATCATTCTTGATATTGAAGGAACCACTACTCCTATATCATTTGTCACTGAAGTCCTCTTTCCTTATGCCCGGGACAATGTTGGGAGGCACTTGGAGTTAACTTATGGGACTCCAGAGACTATTGATGATATTAAGTTGCTTCGGTCCCAGGTAAGATTTATGCGAACATGTTTTTCAGTGTATGTTAACTTTAGTTTTTCTGAAAACCATATGCTGACCATTGTGTTGTGTACTCTGTACGATCATTATAACTGCTTTAATATTGATACTCATGCATTAATGGATAGTCTCATGCTCATATGGTAGGTTGAAGATGACTTGGAGAAAGGTATTCCTGGCACTATTCCTATACCTCCCCATGAGGCAGGAAAGGAGGAGGTCATCACTGCCTTGGTTTCCAATGTAGATGCCATGATAAAAGCAGATCGAAAGATCACAGCCCTGAAGCAACTGCAAGTAAGCAGAAACTGGAAATCAAATTTGTGTTTTCTTGAAACATTGTTAATGTCTCATCAACATAAAAGCATATTTTTGCAGGGCCATATATGGCGAACAGGGTTCACGAGGAAAGAACTGAAGGGAATTGTTTTTGAGGATGTACCAGAGGCTCTTGAAAAGTGGCACTCTCTTGGCATCAAGGTCTTGTGCTTTTTCGTACAGTACAAACAACCTTCAATATTTTTTTTAATTAAGTCTTTTCCAATACATATCTTATCATTCTCTTTTCTTACACTAGGTCTACATATATTCTAGTGGAAGCAGGCTGGCTCAACGGCTCTTATTTGGCAATACAAACTATGGGAACCTAAGGAAGTATTTGTCTGGATACTTTGACACTGCTGTGGGGTAAATTTCTTTCTCTATTTTGGCTGTTCTGATCAATCTGCTCTCTTACCATTTTGATTTAAGACACCCTCCAAAACTAACAATTCAGGAACAAAAGAGAAACCCGAAGTTATGTTGAGATCTTTGAGTCTCTAGGTGTCGATAAACCATCAGATGTATTATTCATTACTGATGTCCACCAAGAAGCTGTTGCTGCCAAGGGCGCAGGTAATAGGTCGTTACTGTTATTAGACTGTTCCTATCATTGGTCACCAGTGCAGCTGGAGATTGATACTTGATCCTGCTGGTTGTTGGTATATAGGACTGGAGGCAGTGATCTCTGTGCGGCCGGGGAATGGCCTTCTTCCAGAAAATCATAGTTTCAAGACAATCACTTCGTTCTCCGAGATCTAAAAGATGGTATGGTATGGTATATGTTCCTTCTCTGTCTTAAGTGTGACAAATGCCTATTTAGCTTAATTAGCTGAAGCAATGGGAAGACTGCAAAAGTGACGCCAGAAAAGTTTCTTCCTCCCATTTATACGCTAAGGCTTGTAATGAATTTGTCAATAAAATAAATTATGGCAAACCATGAGAATTCCTGCAGCTGTTTCGATGATTTGAAAGGAATACTATTGATAGTGTGGAATAAGGGATTTATGATACGCGGGCCACCGTTGTGTTCCTTCTTGCTTCGGCTTAGTCTGCTGTGCTGTCACCGTTGTTGAGAGAACATCAATTCATGGTGGTCAACCAGCCCAATGACCCATATAAAGAAAAGTGACAGATTCGTCACATGGATTAGTTAAACATTCTCTTGCTTAAAAATGACCATCATCAACATGTGGACCCACCCACCTTAGAGTACTTATATGTGCAACAAACAATGCTCACAAAGATCCATTCGTTTACATGATGTGAACAAATGTGTATTACATTTACAAGATCAGATAAGATGATACCATATAATATGACATTATCAGGTGAAAAAGAAAGGATGATGGTCCATGTGATATCAACCTAGGAGACCACAGAGGGCCCCATGATTCACCAAACCACTTGACCAATGTACACCTCTTCTTGCAAGAAAATAGGATCCCATAATTTCAACATACTCTTAAGCATCCTCAGTTCAAATTGATCAACTTGTGTGATATCATTCAACAAGTTGATAAAGACTAATGTACATGACAGTTCAATGAAATTGGAAATTATGTTAGGCAACTAAGTTACTCCTGACTTAGTGGATGAACTGTTCCTAATGATATGCGGGATGGGCCCTTGAGATGATTTTGATTTGAGGGGGCACAAAAGATAAAAAAGGAAAAAAAGAGTTATTGAGATGACAGTGGCGAAAATCTAAGAATATGTCCAAAAAAAATCGACTGCGCTTTCTCGGAAGTCTGGTTTCTGACTTCTCATCGCATTCCTTCGGACAAAGTCGTAAAGGCCAAACAGTCCCCAATGCTCAGAAAAGTAACTCATATACAGCACACAGGTTCATACGCGCACCAGGCAGGGAGAGAGAGAGATAGATGTACAAGCATAGGAAGAAAATCGGGTCCGTCTTCCCTTTCTTTTATCAAGAAAAATTGCAGTCCACATTACGCAATGATGATGGCTGCGGGTGCCAATTTTTCGCGGTGGGTAAGGGCAGCAGAAATGTGAAAGGTAAAAAGGGAACTAGACGGCCCTTTTGCCCTCTAAAATGTCCTCTCATTAAGATGTCAGCTTAGGGAGAAACTGTATATTTATTTTCTCTAGGGCATGGAGGCAGGGATCAGATACCCACAACCCCATCAAATTTGTGTACAATTTGGATCAGCTAATGAACCACTTTCATGGACCCAATCCCCTTTGATTGAACCCACTGCCGGAGATAATGGGATGCTTCTTTCCGGCGGTACATCTGTTATTTTTTCAGCATCCACGGTGGAATAGAGGGATAGTTCATAACGGGGCTTGTTATGTCAGAAGCGCATAACATGATAATTAAATAGTACATGACCTTTGGATTTTCTTTCAGGAGGAGGCGCCGGAGATACGGGGGGAGTTGACCGGAAAAAGCGGCAGCAGCTGGGGTGGCTCGGCGCCCCTGGGGGTGTTCATCGGGGATGGGTGGAGGTAGAACCCTTTCTGGGCGATGGCCCGCTCCTCCTCGGAGGAGGATGACGACGAGCTGCCGCCAAGGGACGGTGAGGATGAGCCGTTGAACGGGTTAACGAGCGGCGTCACGGGGCTGAGGGTGAGCTTCGGTAACTCAAGCATGCTGGGGGACAGGTTCTCTGGCTGCTTGCTGCTGCTGCTGCTGTTGCCGTTGTTCCTCGAGGAGAATCCGCCACCGCCGCCGGAGACGGCAAGGCCAGGGATGAGGGTGTTGATGATGAGGCTATTCTTGAGGTGGCTGGGGTTCCTCCTCTCGTAGAGCCCGAAACCCCCCTGCTGCTGCTGGCTCCTCTTCGGTGTTGCCCATATCGGCGGGATCGTGCTCTTCGAGGACTGATGGCCCTGAGGACCCGGCGATGCCGGCGGATCTGACGGATGAGGAGGCTGCTGCTGATGCTGCTTCAATTGCTGCTGCTTCGTGACGGTCTCGGAGGAGCCTGTGAGCATCTGGACGACTTGCTTGAAGTTGGAGGTGTCCGCTTGCACGAAGGTCGTTGGGTAAGGGTTGGGCTCAGATCTAGAGTTGAATTTCGGCGTGAGTGGAGCTGCAGCAGTAATTTCCATGGGAGTCCCGCCATTGCTGGCCCCGGCAGCGGTGTTTTGGACCAGCCCTCCGCACCCTCCGTTAAGATTGAAGCTATTTCCCCCGCCGCCACCGTTTCCTACTTTCGATGAGGGTAGAGGAGGAGAAGGATGGTGGTGGTGGTAGATCTCTCTCATCTCTTGTGATCTTGTGGAATTCACCATTGACATGGAGTTTCAACCCCAAACCCCTGTGTTCATAAACACACAAGGCGCACAGAGCAAGATTAGGTTGGCTGTGTTGCGGGTGAAGAAGAAGAGAGAGGATGAGTGAAGAATAAGACTACATCATACATGCGAGAGAGAAGAAAGGGTGTTTGTTTTTTTTATAATAAGAAATTTTGTTTCGCTTTGCTTCGATATGTGTGTCTTTCTTCTCTTTCCCCAATTAATATTTAATGTCATATTATTTTTTTGTCCAACAATTTTATATTATTAACAAAAAGAAATGATAGTGAGTTACCTTTCCTCTCCCAGCCAAAAAAAAAAAAAAAGGTAATTCCTCTTTTCTAAATATTAATATATTTATATTTTAATTCATAATAATAATAATTTAAATAAAAATAATTAAATCACTAGTAATTTTAAACTATTTTTATTTTTTTACATATTTCTCTTAAATTTTTATATATTTATCAACAACTTATTTTTTTTATTATTTTATAATTAAATGAATTATTTTAAAATTTTCATAGGTGTGTTATTCTATTTTTATAATATTTTAATTGCAGCTAAACTATGAATAATTTATAAATTATTTTTATACGTTTTACAATTGTACTTATATAGAAGTAATTTGTATAGAGAACGTGTGGAATAAATTTATATTTAAAAATTATAATTTGTAATTAATATAATAATTTTAATATTATAAATTTATAATAATTATTTATTTTATTAAATATAAAATCATATTTTTAACCACTCTATACACTTTTATACGTATAATTTTAAATATTTATTATCTAATTATTATTTTTCAGATATTATATATTTTTTCGAGTGATATCAATATTATTGAGTTAATATTTTTTCTTAAATATTCTGATAAATCATCAAATAAATTTTTAATATAGTAGAGATATTAAACTAATTAATTTGATACTATTTTATAGAAAATATTGAAAATAGATAAATAATATATAATACATTTAAAATTTAAAAGTTATAAATTATAAGTAGTAAAATAATTATAATTTTATAATTAAAAATAATTCTCTATTTTATAAAATTTTAGATTATATTTCTAAAATATACCAAAATGTTAATAAATTATATTTTTTTATAACTTAATTTTTTTTATTTTTAATTTACCAAACAAAAATAAATTAATTCATTTTTCCTTTTTAATGAGGTTTTTTGAATTTTAGGTTTTATGTTTTTAAAGGTTGACTACTTTTATTTTTTATAATTATAACTTACTCGATTTATTTATTATATTTTAAATTCTAAAATAATCATATGCCTCTCGATTTTTTTGGATAATTAAAAAAAGTGAAAAAAGAGGAGTAAGATATTACAAATGTGTCTATCGTCCGTATGCGGCGTTGACTCATCCTCCTGCAGGTCATGGACGAGCTGTTCTGCGTAGAAACATGAGATCGGAATTAAAATTTTCTATTGGTTAATGTATAAAGAATCTTGCTATCAATAATATCTAAGTGACCTAGTAAATGGGGATGTCAGAACAACGGAACAATACTTTATACGAAGTTTTAACCCGTCCTTACTCGATGATGTTACACGTGGTTTGGACCTCAACCCGAAGAGTTTCGAGTTCACACGGGTTCTGTGCAGAAGAATACGAACAAGTCGAATTTCAGTTGCCTTTTATCCTAAATTTTAATTTTAATTTTTTTATTATAAGTATATCATAGTCATATATCCTACATTTTTTAAATGTTTACTTTTCATGTATGATATACAATTATTAATCGTATAGTATATATATTCATATATAATATAAGCATCTACCAAATAAATTTTATTTAATATTGATAAAATTATATATATTTTTAAAATTTTTAGTCCTACATCATTTCATATATACATGTAATTTATCATATACTATAAAAATCTTAGTTATATAGTTTTTTAATATATATTTTTATGAATATTTATATATATAACATAATTATATTATAATCACATATATATTTTATGTGATAGTAAACTTTATTCCAAATTGATAAAATTTATCTTTGTAATGAATATTTTGTAATCATACCTGATAAAAAATTAGTTAAAATTTTATTATATTTTTATATATTTTATAATTTGTCATATCCCATAAAAATAGTTATATAGGTATATCATATATATTTATATATATTCATGATATATATTTTATATAATAATATCTTGTATACAATCTTATAATTGACAACAAAAATTTTAAACATATATGGATTATAATGTATTGTCATATAAAATTATAATATAAATATGTTGTATATAATCAATTATATATATATATGATAATAATTATATGACTAAAAATTGTATAATAAATTATTATATTAATATATATACACATGATAAACTAAAATTACCATTGAGTAAATAAAATTGTGTAATAAATTAATATAATATTCATATAATTATATTGTATACAAAAAAATGATTTATATATAACATTGTAATAACCTTATTAAAAAAGTATATAAGAATAAACATGAGCACTTATAATAATCTCCCATCTTTGCTCCAACAATTTGATACACTATTTTGAAGTTTATTTGTAAATACTAGCATTCCCTACTTATTCAAACATGATGTAAAGAGTTCCACAACATCTTCATCTCTACACATTCCACTTGTAGGATATGCACATTATTAATGCTTTGAGTCAGCCCACCTCCACCTTAGGTTGATTAGTTAATCAAATAATTTTTTATGGGATAAAATTCCACAAAACCCCTTGTTAATGAGAGACTAAGATTGGAAGTGGTCAAATAACCTAATTTATAGTTGGGGAAAGGGTTCTGGGATATTTTATGTAAGGCAAGTAAAAAAAAATCAATAATTTTATTATTTTGAAATTTTTAAAAATTATGTATTAATAATAGAATATAATTATTATAAATTTATAAGTACGTATAATTTACCTTACTTATAAATAATTAATTTTAAGTAAATATATATTCTGCCATTAAACACCCAAAACTCAGCTCATATTTTTCACTATTATATAAAAAAATATCCAAATAAATACAATTGTTCCACTCGTTTTTTTGAAGATACTAATAATAATATCTAATTTATAAAACAGTTATTTAGTTTTTATTTAAAATTGTTATTAATATTATATATAATAGTGAAGGTTGATAATATAATAATAAATTAAATAAAATAAAAATTATAATAAATTTATATTTTAAAATTTCATTAAATATAAGTTAATATTTTTTTAATTAAATATAAGTTGAATAATTTAACGTATAACACTACCTTCCCACAATACCATATAATCTATTTGATATAGAAGAGTTAAATTAATATTCCAAAATTTTATACACATACCTATTTTTGTGCAACCATTGTCTCTTGTAAGTTCGACTTGTAAGATGGCATGTTGCACTCATGGACACATGTACCAAGTGATCTCTCCACGTGCGGAGTTATAGTCTTATGGGGGCTCCACGATGGACTTGTAAATAACTTGATTCTCTAATTATTAAACAAATTATTTATTGATGTCCGTACTTTCTCACTACAGCACATATCTTTTAGGTAGAACAATGCATTTACCACCTTTTTGACAAAAGAGCAAGAGCTAATTCTTTTTACCAAACTTCAGTCCCTTATCAGAGACATTTCTCTCCTTAGTATCATCCTAGTTGATATGTTAGGCGTCTTTTGTATAGTCTATCTACACGTCATAATAGAACAAGCATGCAATACGTGCTTCAATTTAACTGTGTTTCATGTAATTAATTTTATAGTAGATAAAATAAAAAAATATTATATATAAATATTTATAATAATTTTACCAATATTATTATATATTTTAAATAAATATTAAATTAATCTTTTATTAACTAATAATATTATTTAATATGCAAAATGTATAAATTTAAAATAGTGTAATAGAAAATGCTAAATAATAAAAGTGATAGGAAATAACGTTTTATTAATAAGTAATCTAATAAATTAAGTATATATATACGTTTATTTATAAATTAATTATAATATAAATAAATAATATAAAAATATATATGATATATTTTTAATTAGTTAATATTATATTATATATTATAATTATATAAAATAATATATTATAATATTTTAACAATTTTCTATTAGTATAATGTAAATCATATTAGTATTCTATTTGATTATATAAAAAATATTTTCTCCATTTTTTAAGAAAATAAAAATTATATTAATCTAGTAAATAATTATTCTATATGTATTCAAAATTGAATTTATGAAATATATTCTATTTATATTTGAGAATTAAAATTAATTTAACAATTTATTAATTTTGAATTTGAGTGTGATTATTGAGAAAATTAATTATAAATTGAATAAAATAAAAATATTATAATTATATAAAGTTAAAAATTTTATTTTTTATAAATTATAATTTTTAATAAAAAAATATCTTTAATGACTTTGGTTTACAATATTTAGTAATATTAGGGGCACATGTTTTCCACTTGACACATTTTCCTTTGCATGAAAAAAATCTTATCTTTTGGAACAGCGTGGGGGTTGAGATCACGTCAAAGTTCGTGAAGAAAAGGATCAAATTCAGGAATTAAAATTACACTCATTTAAAGAGAGTGATGCCATGAAGAAGGTCGTGGCATGGGCACACTATCCAAAATTTCAATTATAATAAATGATTTTTTACAAGTGTAGGGGCACCAGAAAGAAACAAAGAAAAAGCTAATATACATGCACAATGTGAATATTAATTGATCGGAGTATTTCGTTACTTGGTACTTGTCTTTAATAATTTTTAAGAATTAAAATAATTATATCATAAGTGTTTAGTAGGATAAATAGTCTAAAATTAAGAATTAAATGGGACGTTTAGGTGATGGCCAATGGCTTACAATGCTTAATTTTTATTAAATAATATTAGGCACCCATGAGAGTTATATTGATGTATGTAATAGTATATAATTATTAAAATACTTTAATTTTATATACAAATTACATTTATTTATTTCATTTACTTTGATATTATTATTTTTTATTGTCAGTTTTAAATATCCACTAAATAAGGATACAAGAATAAGGAACACTAACTATAGTTGAGTATTTTTCTAATATAGTTTTAAACTAAATGATTATATTAGCTAAATGATATAATATTAAATTATTTTGGTGGCTAAAAATATTATATAGATTTGCTCCCCATCTTTACTCATTAAAGATATTATTTTTAGGAATACTGTGAATATTGACGGATAATTAATTTAAATTGATAATTTTTATTTAGCTCAATTTAAGTTTTATTCTCATCTAATTGGAATATCTATGATGATTAATGGAATGCATAATTTTTTTATAATCCCACTTTAGCCCGTTGCTATTAATTATATTCATTAAAAATATTAAATATGCAAATTTATGACTTAAATAAAGTTTAATGGACTATGTCAAATTTTATATTTAAATTAATTCAAATAAAAATTAATTATTAAAATCGAACTATTAATTACTGTTTATAATTTTACATGAAAATTTCAAAAAATATTAATATTGATGATGGTGTTGGGATTGCTAATGCTTGTCGTCTTCTACCCAATATCTTGTTCATATATTATTAACCCACGGCTGCATCTATGGTCAAAGCCCGAATGTCTGTCACGTGCCCTCATCTACAAATTCGGTACTCCAATTATTTCTTGCAAAAGTTTCAATATAAATTTATAATATCTTTTTCGAAAAAAAAGGATAATTGGGGAGAGACGGGATAAGTGAGAAGTCCCACTTCTATGGCAATTAATGGGGAGTATTAATGAAATTATACTTTTATTTTTATTTTTTTTCAGCCATAGTAAAACCTTTTTTTATCCAAGAAATTGTTTTTATATTGAATAATCACCCGAAAACATATGATTTGATGAATATGACACACTCTATCTAATTATGCAAATTCAAACCAGCTAAATATTTAATTGCAACGTATACAATATTAAAATTATGAGAAATGATGGCGGACCAATAAAATATTTTATTCATTCACTTTAAAAGCATCATTTGTAAATAATATTTTAATTTTATATACTTAGATTATCATTTTTATTTTATTTAATATTATTTATTCTCTAATCAATAATCATTACAATAAAAACTAATTATATTTACCAAGTACAGTCAAATTCATAGTCAATAATTATATATAACTCATATAAAGATAATGAGTTATGTATTTTTTATACAGTTGAGAATATTAAATTCAAGTTTGATACATTATAATGGAATATTATAAATAAAGAAGTAATTATTTATATTTATTTAAAATTTATAATTTATAATAATTTAAAACAGATTTTCCTTTGTGCATTTATGGAGTGTGTATTAGCTTAGTTGTGAACAAAAGATTTCTTGAATTATGCATTTCATTTCCTAAAAGATGGAGCAAGTTTTAATTTTCCCTCATGATTGCAAAAGTTTAAATTTTCAATGTAATTATTTTGGTGACAACAAAATAAGTTGGTGGATGGGTTTATTTTTTTCTTAGCAAAAAGCTTTACATGACGTTTTTAGCTAATGAATTAATTAATTAAATTATGATAGGAACTGAATTATTTACTGTTGTTAAATGGCAAAGGTCATATATAGTGAGGGAATTAGTAGAAATAAGAAACTAGAAATTGACAAATGTGGGTTTTTAAGTATATCTCCATATAAATTTTTGTAAATGGAGAAATTTTATTTATAGAAAATTTTATTACATTTTCTAATGGTTTTGTATCTTCAACCCCCATTAGTGAAAAATTTGAATATAAGATAATTTAGATAAAAAATAATAAAATTAATAACTAAAATGGTTTTTGCCAATGCACTAAATTATATCACCTTATCTAAAAAATATATAATAAAGCTAATTGAATTAAAATCGAGCTTAAATTAAGAAGGAAAACTTAACGCACAATTAAAAATTAAATTTGGTTGAAAAATTCAATATAAATAGAAATTTTAGAAATTTATAAAAGTGATTTAAACCAAACTAAAAAATCTGGGAATTGAAAATTACGTATTGAATTCATTTTATTGGAAATAGGATTGAAAATAGAGAGAAACCGAATTCCATGATATCGATTTAGAGAGTTATTTTTTAAAAATACTAAAAATTTACATAATGGTAATATTTATTTACCAAACTGTTAATACTTTGATCAATTTGGTAATTTATTCAACACATCACATTTACCTTATATTGGTCAGTATCCCTATTTTCTAACCCATTTTAAATGGTTGAGTTTTCATGCTATTTAAGCACTCTGCCCCGTTATTCATCCTTTTTAAACAATGGCGACACATGACTCAAGTTTTAAAATCGATGAATATATATGTGTCAATAAAAGCCTTTGTATAATTTTTCTATATCTTTCTCACTCATCCAATCCAATGTAGTACGGTGAATTCCGAACCATAAACCATCTAATCCAAATGGGGAACTAAGATAAATTTGAGAAGAAAAATTAGACTCAGAATTTAAATTCGAATCAATTTTGGAATAATGTTTGAAATTGAGAAGTAGAGTAATGAAAACGGTCATGAAAATATTTTAGGAGATCTGAGAAATCAATGATATGGAAAAATTGGAGTAATAATCATTCCATACTGGGTTTGAACATGCTTAAGTTATAAAACTCTTCAATTTTTAGAGTGTGCTAAATAAGTAGTAATTTAATAATTATATAGCTCATTTAATAGGAAATTAAATAAAAAAATTTAGAAATTTTTATTGGGCTAACAACTTGTTGAATTAGGAGGAACCGACTAATACGAAGAAACAGACGAATCAATCAAGAAATTCACTGGAAAATGATTCACTACAATATGAATCGGTCGGCAAGCCACGCTAGGTGCACGATGTGCTACACGCGTGGGGCAGGATGCATAGAGATGCATGCGCTTGCCGTCTTCCTCGCCCATCTAAAGGCCCAAACCTAGATAAAACTTGATTTTCCCTAGAATGTCCAAAACTCACTTTTTGGGAAATTAATTTATTTAGAGCACAACATGCTATGGAATGATACAAGTGGGCTATGGTTGGGTAGCCACCTAAATTTAGAAGTCGATCATATAAAGTTTGGATGTTCCCATGTTGGTTGGAGATCAAAATTCTCTATAAAACACGAAGAGATCCGTTTTCCGATGAGAGCATTTGCAGAGAGCACCCCTCCTCCGTCCAACCACCAAACTCGATTTTCTTGGTGTTCTTGGAAAGCTGTAAGGGTCAGCTTTCCAATGCCACCTCTACCGACCATCGGCATTCAATCTATCGTCATCGGTGATATTGAACAGTATAAAACCCTCTCTATTCGAAAATAGAGCATTTATTTTGGGAGCAAATTTCAATGGCCTCGACGATCAATAAAGGTGAGAAAAAAAAATTAAGTATACTCTTTGGTGTCTCAACTTTCGAACGCCACTGACCTCATACAATTTGGGTTAGTATGGATGTAAAATTAATTCTAAGAAATTTGAATTTACTTAAAAAATAATGGAGTTCTCTAAAACGGACATTGCATGTGTAGCTCATACGTGTGTTTGATGTGTTTCAAGTTGCCACAAACTCCTCTAAGAGTCAGCTTTTAAATTGGACCAGTGCCACCAATCGTGGCATCGTCTCCAGTAAGTTTTCGACCTTGCCCCGACTTCTGTTCGTTAAGTGATTAGTTTATATTATAATTAATCCCGATTGTCACTTTTTCGGAAAGCCCATACTGAACAAAGACTATGATGACCTAAAGGAAGGTGAGTGTGCCTCATACTTGAGTTTGAAATTTTTTGTAAACCCCATCCCTTTAAAGATAAGAAAATCGGGAAAAGAACTGATCGTTTCAAAAGAGAAAACTGAGCCGGTTCATGAACCATAATTGATAAAGGAAGGGGTAAATTGATAAATCCCAAGTAACTCAAATAGTCATAAAAATCATGAAAAGGAACCTTAGAACAAATGGGAAGAGAAAACTAATCTGATTCAAGGTGAACCATACCTGAACTAAATTAAACCGGATAGAACCAGTTTGAACCATACTTGAACCATATTCTAAATTCATTTTTCGTGGTGGCTTAAAGTGGTCAAATTGAGAAATTGAATCCACCATTAGATAAGAAATGAATTTAGAAATTTTTAGATTTGAGCAAACGATCGGGCCTGAACCGGTCAATTTTTGCCATTGAACTCGGTCGGACCGGACCGATTCGGTTCAGAACAGTGTCGTCTTCTTCTTCAAGATGACAACACTGTTCATCAATGCAAAAACTTTCCTTCTCCAGCGAAGGAGTAACTGCTCCGATCAGACTATTTTCAGGCGAGGATAAGCTCGACCAAAATGGAAAGTAGTCGGGTAGAGGGTCTCCGAGCTCCCTATATAAAGAGCTCCTCTCCATTCATCTTCCATACACCTCAAATCGCCATTATCTCTGAACTACTCCATTTTTCGGTGAAGCTCAAACTAGAGCTCCAACTTGGGCAGTTTTCTTGGCCTCAGAAGGCAAGGTCGGGTCCTATAAACTCCAGGGGAATTTAGCTACCTAACAGCAACCTCCTTTCGACACGAGGACCGTCGGAGAAGCGCCAGCGGAATCAAACAATGAAGCAGCTCCGATGGACCGAAGCTGCCCTATTTTGGCCGAGCTAAATTCAGCCAAATTCAAATCTCCTACAGCCAAACCAAGCCTCCCCAACACCCCAACAGCCCTCACATGGCCTCAACAGAGCTGAAAGGTAAGTCAATTCGGCCTTGCTCCATCATTGCAGATCAGTGTTAGAAAGAGAAAGTATCGAATTTTACTGATTAAATTCACCCTCAATTGGACTTCAATTGTAGTGATTCTTGATACTAGAATGAACCTCAGGACAAGAGCAAACTCTCCTAATCGAGAGCTTGGACCGCTGCACCTCCGACGGTAAGCTTTCTCTCTCTATGAACATTTTTTCGGTGAAGCTCCATTTGAGCTTAATTTAGACCCAAATGCTGTAGTTCAAAGCTTGTTTGAATCGTATGGAAGTGTAGGAAATGATCCATACCATCAATTGAAGCAATTAACCCCGATTGAATGGCCAATTTGAAGAAATCAAATTTGAACAGTGTGAAGGGGAGAAATCAGGGGAAAATTTAGGGGAAAATTGGGAATTTCGAAAAATTGAGGGAGCTCTATGTAATTTCCCAAAATTAAAGGCCAATTGACCATGAGAAAGATGTTGAGGGACCAATTGTTCAATTTTTGAAATATTTGGGGCCAAATTGCTATTTTTTGACAGTAGGAGCAAAATTGGGGACCAAATTGAAAATTTGGGAAACTTCAGTCCCTTACACAATTTAAAGTAAATTAACAGCCCAAGTAGGATATTAGAAGTCCGCGGGACTTAATCTGAGAAAAATTTAACACTAGGGACTTAAAGTCAAAAGGTGTGAACCTTAGGGACCTAAAATTTGGGCCTAGTCGCCCATAAGTGAGAAAACGAAGGCTATTATGCCGAACACTCATTGATGACGATACCCAAATCATGTAGCGACACGCGTGACCGGAACGCTATCAAGAGAAAGCTCGCGTGGACGTGTAAACCGAATAGGGACGAACGTGTCATAGTCATCGGGTGAGTGGGCTAATTTTCACATCATACCGGTTGTTTTCTTGCCTAGTTGTTGCTCTAAGAGTTCTTCTACACCATGACGATTTTCTTGTCATGCCTTCTTTTCCTAATAATTTCCTTGATTCATTCCTTTATCCTTGATCTTCGTGGTGTTTAGGGAATTATGGTTTTGTTTGGTTACTTTTCTTGGGGTCATCTTCCTAGCAAGATTACATCCTTTGAGAGATAGGGTTTTTAGGAATTGGAAGTACTTCATTAATAGAGGAGTACAATATGTTGGGGTTTTAGCTCTATTACAGAAAGTGGTCACCAAAATAAATAAGGAGCTACGGGATTCTTGATAAGCATTCTCCTAGGTAAGGTTATACGCCCTTTGGTGGCGTTTATATCTTCATGCTTGGCTTCCTTCATACTTAGAGTTGTGCCCTCAATAGATCCTGGCACCATCCTCCTAGATACTTCCCCATTTGGACTTTTGAGATTTCTATCATGCCTCGGGCATTGGGAACCTTCTAGGGTTGTCTTCCTACGAGGATAGGGTATTAAATAGAGTCATTCCTAGTTTTCTTAGTTCCTCTCCCGGGAGCCATCTGAAAATTTTAAGATCAATCCTATTAGTTACTATATTTTCTAGTCTTGATTATGTATTCGAGGAAATAGACTCTGATACCACACAAGTTGACACGTCCCGATGTGGTTTGGTTGGATCCCCGTGATCAACCCGCCACTCTCCTAGTTTATTAAGGGTTGCCCCTTGTTTATAAACCATGAAGAGTAAGGCGTACTTTAAATCTACACCTTTCGTGGAATAACATAAATCAAAACTGTATAAATTTTAAATTAATCATACCTGTCTCACAGGCGTATTGTCACGCCCCGACCCTGTTTGGTCGGATTCCCGTGATCAACCCGCTACTCTCCCGGTTTATTAAAGGGTTTCCCCTTATTATAAATCATAAAGACTAAGGCGTCCTTTAAACCTGCACCATTTCCTGGAATAGCATAATCAAAATTGCATGAAATTTTAAACTTTACATACCTGTCTTATAGGCGTCTTAGTTGATGGTTTTTAAGGGTAGGCTTTCCAAAATCTCCTGAAAGGGGGAGTGGGTGAGTACGACTACTTAGTGAATGGGTTTTCAAAGGTCTACTTTTAACTTTTAAGAAAAAAAAATATTTATATGGAGTGTGCCAAACTCCTTTCTTCTTCAAAAATCCCTTCATTTAAAAATTTGGGTTTTACCATCATTTCTTAGTTACCACGGTGTGTTATCACCCAACACACATCCTTCATCATGAAGGTTACATATATTCGCAAGTCAGTATCACTACTGAACCCGCTAGTGGCTTTGGAGCGACTTTTCCTGCCACCCGGATAGAAGCACGACCACTTCTACCTTGGGATCGAGTGGATGTATGCGACATCTGACCCTCAATCCCAAAATCGGTTCTTCGTGTCCGTATGAGGATAGAGACCTCATCATATCCCCACCCTGGTCTCATGCGCTTGGTGCTACTCCAAATTTCGCACAGACACCTGGAACGACGAACTGCCCTTATACTCACCGAGTCGTCCAGGGCCTTTAGGACGCATCACTACCCCTCATGGGCGTCTTGATGATCCTGTACTCATAGTGTATGCACAAACAATGTTTTCTTATCAAGCCATGTAACATGTGGTGCCACTGGTCCAACGACCCCAACTCTCAACTCAACCCACAGTTATTTGTCTTGACTGGTCCATCGACCTGTCATGTCGCACTGTCGCTAGTTGATTGAGCATATCGCTTCTATCTTGGTACCATGGCCAAACAATTAACTTATTAAGTTTTATGGTACATAAATCATGTTCATTTACGAGCTCCTGCTCGTGCTAATTGACCTTGGGACCACTGTACGAGATTTTCAAAAATTTGGGCATTATAGCCCTCAAGTTCCAAAATCAAGGCCCCCGGCCTATAAGAGCTATTTGAGCTCTTATCAAGAAGGTCTCCCAAATAGTTTAAGCATTGGCATACAGTCAGAGGAGAACACTTCCAACAAAATAGGTTTTTACTGTCCATTATACCGACCGGTATAAGGACATCTCCGTTCATAACCGATGAACGGGTTTTCAACTTCCTTCGAGGAAGTCTCATCATACCAACCGGGTATGATCTACTTACAACCAATAAATAGTTTTTTCACATAATTTTCACATCACTTTCTCTAAGTGGTGATGATTAAAATACCACTAAACAGTGGGTTTTTATACCGAGGTACTTATCATCCCCTACTGGGTATGATATAAAATTTCTACCCACAACCGGTAAGTGGTTTTATCTTTAAGTTGTGCTCATCATCCCAACTGGGTATGATGTTAGTAAACCCACTCACCCATTAACGCAGTGAATTCTACTAGACCGGTTCTTTGTATTCATGCGAGCTCGTCCATGCTGGCGTTCCCGGTACTTCGCATTCCTATACGATATGAACATTATTGTTCATTATTACTCGGCATAATAGCTTTCATTCATTTCAAATAAATGAGAAAACCCAAACTTTTTAGTTATTTACAATTAGGTCCCTAATGTCGGTTTTTCCTCAAATCGAGTCTCAAAACTTTTAAAATTTATCTTGGGACCTCAATTTATTCAATTGCACAAAAAAGGGGTTTAATTTTCCAAATTTCCAATTTGGTCCCCTAGCTTTTTCAAAATTACAATTTTGCCATTCCTTTACAAAAATGGTAAGTTTTGCCCCAAAAATTCCAAAATTCCTCAATTAGTCCTCCAACATTATTTTCATGCCAATTGACCCTCAATTTCATAAAATTGCATTTTGGTCCTTTGAATTTTGAAAATCCCCAATTTTCCCCCAATTTCAACTCTTCAACACTGCCGAATTTGATTTCATCAAATTGACCGATCAAACACCTCTATTGTTGAAATTGGAGTTGAAATTGAGTTCCTACATGTTCATACGATTCTAAAAAACTTTGAATCGCCGATTTTAACGCGGGAACGAGTTCAAATAGAGCTTCGCCGGAAAATGGACTATAGAGAGAGAAAGCTTTGATTACTCAGTGGTGAGGGCACAACAGTCCGAGCTTTTGATCTGGGTAGATAGCTCTTATCCTGAGGTTCATCCTAGAATCAAGAATCACATCAATTGATGTCGAATTGAGTTAGAATTTTATCATTGAAATTCTGTCGAACCGATCGAAAATTGTAAAGGGGAGACGAATTGACTTATCTTTCGGTCCTAATTCAGCCGTGGAAGGGCTGAGTAAGTGTTGGGAGGGCTTGGTTTGGCCTGAGGAGGGCTCAAAATGGCCGATTTCAGCTTGGACGAAATAGTGCAGCTTCGGTCCGTCAGAGCTGCTACACTGTTCCATCATGTCGGCGCTTTTTTAGTGATTTTCGGATTGACTGGAGTTTGCTATCAGATAGCTGACTTCTCCCCAGTTCTAAAGAGCCCGACCTATCCTTCTGAGGTTAAGAAAAATGTTTAAGTAGAAGCTCTGGTTTAAGGTTCACCAGGAAATGGAGCAGTAGAGAGAGAGAGAGATGTGTTCGGGTGTGAGGAGAATGAATAGGGATAACCTCTTTATATAGGTGTAAAAATGTGTATTAAACGAGAGAGATTTATTACTGGTATTAATATTACCATAAATTATTGGTATTAACTCCAATAATTTAATTTAGGTATTAAATTATTAGTATTATTTACAATAATTAAATATATATTAATTTATGGCAAACACGCTTAACTTCAAAGTTCTTATGGATTCTCGTTCACCTAAACCAATTTGATTTTTCTCTTCTAATTTGTCTTAAATTTCTTTTCCAAGGTTTAATAAACCCTTTGGATCACCCGAAAGTTGTAAATTTCCAAATTGCTTGTTCCCAAATGATCGGGTTTATAAACTTGCTCGGTTTTCTTACTCGGTTTGACCGGTTCTTTTCCCGGTTTTCCTTAACTCAAAAGTGTGGGGTTTACACGTACTAATTGTTGGTCTTTAGAGTAGGCTTTCTAGGGTTACCTGAAAGGGATATAAGGGAGGGGTGATTATAACGACTCAGTGAATGGGTTTACGAAATTTAACTTTTCGGAAAAAGATTTATTTTGGAGTGTGTCAGACTCCTTATTTTATTTCAAAAATCCTTTCATTTCAAATCTCTATTTTAATCACCATTTCTTATTAATCATGGTGTGTCATCACCCAATACACATCCTTCATCATGAAGGTCAGTCACACAATCGCTGGCCAGCACGTCCACTGAACCCACTTGTGGCGTTGGAGCGACTTTACCAGCCACCTAGATGGAAGCACGTTCACTTCTACCCTGAGAATTAGTGGAAGTACGCGACATCTGACCCTCAATACCGAAATCAATTCTCCATGTCCGTATGAGGATAGAGACCTCATCTCGACCCCACCCCGATCTTGTGGGCTTGCAGCTACGTCGAGCTTCGCAAGGTCACCTTGTCTGACGATCTACCCTTATACCCACTAGGTCGTCTAGGGCCCTAGGACACATCACTACCCCTCTTGGGCGTCTTGAAGGACCCGTACACACAGTGCATGCACAATCAGTATTTTCACATCATGCCATATAATTTATGGTGCCATTGGTCCAATGGCCTCGACCTTCAATTCAACCTATAGCTGTTTGTCTTGACTAGTCCGGAGACCTGTCATGTCGCACTGCCATTAGTTGATTGAATATCTCGGTCTTGTCTTGGTACCATGGCCAAACAATTCATTTATTTAATGTTTTATGGCATATAACTCATGTTTGTTTACGAGCTCCTGCTCGTGCCAACTGGCCTATGACCCACTTTTTGAGATTTTCAAAATTAGGCGTATTAGCCCCCAAGTTCCAAAACTGAGGCCTGCGACCTAACAGAGCTATCCGAGCTCTCGTGGAGAAGGTTTCCCAAATCATTTAAGCAGTGGCACACAGTCAAAGGAGAGCACTTTCGATAAAAATAAATTTTTAACTATCCATAATACCAACCGAGTATGAGGATATCTCCGCTCATAATCGATGAATGGGTTTTCCACTTCCACCGAGAAAATTTCATCACACCAATCGATTATAATCTACTTACAATTAGTAATTAGTTTTTCTGTGCCATTTACACATCACGTCTCTAAGTTGCGATGTTTAAAATATCACTAAGTAGTGGGTTTTCATTTTGAGGTACTTATCATCCCCAACCGGGTACAATATAAAATCCCACTCACCCGATTGTGCAGTGAAATTCCTCTTAGCCCGTTTTGTTGTCCTTGCTTGAACTAGTCTCGACTAGCGTTCTTGGTACTTCCTGTTCCGACACGATATAAACGTTCTTGTTCAACATTCTTTGGCCTAACAACCCTCATTCATCCCAATTGAATGAGAAAATCAAACTATTCCTTTATTTGCAATTAGGTCCATAATGCCGGTTTTTCCTCAAATTGAGTCCTTAAACCTTTAAAAATTCATTTTGGGACTTCAATTTACCCATTTTCATAAAAAGGGGTTCAAGTTTTCCAAATTCCCAATTTGACCCCCAAAATTTCCAAAATTACCATTTTGCACTTCCTTTACAAAAATTGTAAGTTTTACCCCAAAAATTTTAATTTTTACTCAATTGGCCCTCTAGCATTCTTATAATGCCTAATTGACCCTCAATATTATGAAATTACATTTTGGTCCTTTGAATTTTTGAAAATCCCCAATTTCAACTCCCTAACACAACAGAATTTAATTTCATCAAATTGACTGATCAAACACTTCTAATTGTTGAAATTGAAGTTGAAATTGAGTTTCTACATGTTCATACGATTCCATAGCACTTTGCATAGTAAGTTTTAATGTCGGAATGAGATCAAACAGAGCTTCGCTGGAAAATAGATTCTATAGAGAGAAAGCTTTAATATCTCACTGGTGAGGGCATGACGGTCTGATCTTTCTATCTAGGCAGGGAGCTGTCCTCCTGAGGTTCCTCCTAGGATCAAGAATGACATCAATTAATGCCGAATTGGATTAGAATTCTTACATTGGAATTTTATCGATTCTCTATCTAACACCGGTCGAAAATTGCAGAGGGGAGCCGAATTGGCTTACCTTTCGGCCCTAATTCGGCCGTGGAAGGACTGAGGAAGTGTTTGGAGAGCTTGGCTTGGCCTAAGAGGGCCTCGAATTGGCTGATTCCAGCTCATCCAAAATAGGGCAGCTTCGGTCCATCGGAGCAGCTTCACTATTCCATCACGCCAGTCTTCTCCAGTGACCCTTAGAGCAAACAGAGACTATAAGTGTGTAGCTAACTTCTCCCTGGTTCTAAAGAGCCTCACCTCACCTTGTTTGGCTCAAAAAAGTGCCCAAGTTGAAGCTTTGGTTTGAGCTTCACTGGAAAATGGAGTTATTGAGTGAGAGTTGAGTTTTTAGATGTAGAGAGGATGAATGGGGAGGGACTCTTTATATAGGAAGCTCAGGGACTTCTTGGCCGTCCGATTGGCGCCTTAATGGTGGTAATTCATTGCATGAAATTCCCTGGCTGGAGACTTTTCAGCTTCACTAGCACTACGTGATTTTCTTGCGAGTGAACAATGCTGTCATATGAAGGAAGAAGATGACACTATTCCGAACCAGATCGAACCGGTCTGAACCGAGTTCAAAGCTTAAACCGATCGGTTCACCCCCCATTCGACTGAATTTTTCAAATCTAAAAATTTACAAATTTATTTTCTATCCAATGGTGGCTTCAAATCTCAAATTTGAATTTTTTTAAGCCACCTAGAAAAATGAATTTAGAATTCGGTTCAATAATGGTTCAAACTTATTCAATCTGGTTCGGATTTGGTTCACCTAAACCGATTTGGTTTTCATCTCCAATTCATTCTCAAGTCCATTTCCATGACTTTTGGGACACTTTGGGTCACACAGGATCCATAAATTTCCCGGTTTGCCCTTTCTCTATCAGTTCTAGTTCATGAACCCACTCGGTTCATAAACCAATTCAATCCAATTGGATATAGTTCATATGAACCAGTCTGGTTTCTCTCTTCCAATTTGTCCTAAGGTTCTTTTCCAAGGTTTTATGAATCCTTGGGATCACCTAGGAGTTGTAAATTTCCAAATTGCCCGTTTCCTGATAATCGGGTTTGTGAACCGGTTCGATTTTCTCACTCGGTTTGACCAGTTCTTTTCTCAATTTTCCTTAACTCAAAAGGACGGAGTTTACAGGGGTAGTGATGTGTCCTAAGGGCAACTGGATGACATGGTGGAGATAAGGGCAGTTTGTCGTGCCAGCAGTTAGGAAGCTCAACGTAACTTCTTGCGCATGAGGCCAGGGTGGGGTCGGGATGAGGTCTCTATTCTCATATGGACACGGAGTTGATTTTAGTTCTGAGGGTCGGATGTTGTGAACATCCATTCAAACTTAGGGTAGAAGTGGACGGGCTTCTATCTTGGTGGTCAGTAAAGATGCTTCGAGCCACAAGTGGGTGCAGTGGGCGGGCCGCCCTACGAATGTGTGATTCCTTCCTGATGAATGGTGTGTGTTAACTGTTAAACACATCTAATATAGTAAATGAGAAAATATTTTAGAAATCATAATTTGAGGAAAGAACATTTTTAATGGAATTAAGGAGTTTGGTACACTCCGATTAAAGTTGTTTTGTGTAAGAAAACTCACTCTCAACACCTATTCACTGACTTGTAGAAACTCACGCCTTTTTTATCTCCCTTTTCAAGAGTAGAGGAACCATGACTAAGGAAAACACTAGAATCTACCCTTTGTCAGGTATGCTTAAAGGTTCTTTTAAGCTTGTATTTTATTGATATATGTTATTATAGGAAACAAGGTTTAAATTACACCTGACTCCTCTTGATTAAAGAAAGGGGGAAACCCTTTTTGAACCAAGGCAGCGGCGGGTTGCTCATGGGGATCCGACCAAACCGAGTCAGGGCATGACAGAATCGGTAGGACAGGTCTAGTCCGGTTCGGAACAATGCTTTTTTCTTTAGATGACAACATTGTTCATTCAATGTATGAATGGACAGCGCCGACGAAGAGAGAATGTCTCCGTTCAGGGTATTTCAGGGCAAGGATAAGCTTGACTAAGATGTGAAATGGTCGGATAGGGACTCCCCGAGCTCCCTATATAAAGAGCTTCTCTCCATTCATCCTCCTCAAACCTGATGTAAACCCTGTCCTTTTATAATAAGAAAACTTAGGAAAGAACCGGTTATTTCAGAGAAAGAAAAACCGAGTCGGTTCATGAACCTTAACCAATAGAAAAAAGGACAAATTAGAAAATTTACAATCCCGAGTGACCTAAAGAGTTATAAAAGTCATGGAAAAAGACTTTGGGATGAATTAGAAAATAAAATCAGACCTGTTCAGGTGAACTGGACCTGAACAAGATTGATCGGTTTGAACCATCATTGAATCGATTTCTAAATTCATTTTCAAAATGGCTTAAAATATTCAAATTGAAGCCACCATTGGATAGATAATGACTTTAGATAAATTTAGAAATTTTTAATTTTAAAAAAATCAGTTAAATCGGGCCTGAATCGACTAGTTTTAGCATTGAACCTCGTTCGGACCGTTCCGGTCAGGTTTGGAATAGTGTCATCTTCTTTCTTCAAATGATAGCATTGTTCACTCGCTGGAAGAACAGACAGCACCGGTGAAGCTGAATTGTCTCCGTTCAGGGCGTTTTAGGCCATGAATGAGCGCTAGAAATGTGCCAAACAGATGGATAGTGATTCTCCGAGCTCCCTATATAAAGAGCTTTTTTCTATTCATTCTCCTCACACCTAAAAACTCCATTCTCTCTCAACTACTCAAATTTTCGGTGAAGCCCGAACCAGAGCTTCGACTTGGGAATTTTTCTCAACCTTAGAAGGTGAGGTCAGGTTCTTTAGACTCTGGGGGAAGTCAATTATCTGATAGCAATCTCCATTCAGTCCAAGGATCACCAGAGGAGCGTCAGCGTAATCAAACATTGAAGCAGCTCCCGCGGACCGAAGCTTCCCTATTTTGGCTGAGCTAAAAATGACTGAATTGAGCCCTACTCAGGCCAAACCAAGCTCTTCCAACATCCCTAGAGCCCCTAGACTACCTCAACTGAGCTGAAAGGTAAGGCAATTCGGTTATACTCAATCATTGCAAGTCAGAGTTAGAGAGAGAAACTACAAAATTTCACTAACAAAATTCTCACTCAATTCGAGGTCAATTGTAGGAATTCTTGATCCTAGAAGATAACTCAGGAAAAGAGCTACCTTCTTCGATAAAGAGATCAGACCGCCACACCTCTCACGGTAACCTTTCGAAGCTTTCTCTCTCTATGCTCTATTTTCCAGCAAAGTTCCCTCTGAGCTCAAATCAGACCCAAATGATGCAGTTCAAAACTCAGTTGAATCATATGGAAGTGTAGGAACTGATTCATACCTTCAATTGAAGCAATTAACCCTGATTGAATGGTCAATTTAATGAAATCAAATTTAACCAGTTTGAAAGGGGGAAATTTGGGGATTTCATAAAATTGAGGGACCAAATTACAATTTCCCAAAATTGAGGACAATTGGCCATGAAAAGAATGTTGGAGGACCAATTGGTCAAATTTTGAAAATAATGTGGTCAAATTGCCATTTTTGTAAAGTAGGGGCAAAATGGTAATTTTTGAAAAGTTGGGGACCAAATTAGAAATTTGGAAAACTTGAACCCCTTAAATGATTTTGAGTAAATTGAGAACCCAAAGTGAATTCTTGGAAGTTTAGCGATTCAATTTGGGGAAAAGTTAGCATTAGGGACCTAAAGTTATGGAAAAAGAACTTTAGGGAGCTAAATGCAATTAATTGAAAATTTTGGACTTAGTCGTTCATACATGAGGAATGAAGGTTATCATGCCAAATATTAATAGATAAGGATGTTCAAATTGTGTAGGAACACAAAGGACCGAAACACCAATGAATATAAGCTAGCATGGAGGGAAAAACCGACTAAGAAGGAATAAACTACGATTATCAGATGAGTGGGTTTATTCACATTATACCCAGTTGGGATGATGAGCACTTCGGAAATGAAAAACCACTTCTATGTAGAATTTTAATATCACACCTGGTTGGAGTGATGTGAGAACTATTTGGAAAAAATACTTACATGTTGTAAGTAGAGAGATCATACCTAGTTGGTATGATAGACTTTCTAAAAGGAAGGAGAAAATTCGCTTACTAGTTGTAAGCGGAGATGTCATCACACTTGGATGGTGTGATGGATGGAAAATTTATTTTGTCAGAAGTATTTTCCCCTAACTATGTGCCAATACTTAAAATTTTTGGGAAACCTTGACGAGTGTTAGAATAGCTCAGATAGGTTAGAGGTCTCGATTTTGGAACTTGAGGGCTAGAATGCTCGGTTTTGGAAAATCCCGTATAGTGGGCCCAAGGCTAGTGGGCATGAGCAGGAGCTCATAAACAAACATGTGATATTTATGCCATGAAAATTATAAATTAATGAAATATGTGATTTTGCCATGGTACCAAGACAGGACTAACATACTCGATGGACTAGCAGTAGTGCATCGAGGCCAAGTCGATAAAACGACCTAGACAAACATCTGTAGGTCGAGTTGAGGGTCGGGGCCATTAGACCAGTGGCACCAAAGATAAATGGCATTGTGGAAAAATTATTGTTTGTGCATGCATTTGAGGTTTTGGACCATTAAGACACCCAAGAGGGGTAGTGATGCGTCCTAGGGGCTACTGGATGACATGGTGAAGATAAGGGTAGTTTGTCATGCCAGCAGTCAGGGAAGCTCGACGTAGCTTCATGCGCATGAGATTGGGGTGTGGTCAGGATGAGGTTTTGAGGGTCGGATGTCATGAACATCCACTCATACCCAATGTAGAAGTGGACGAGCTTTTATCTAGGATAGGTATGTAAGGTTAAGGTATTCAGTTTTGATTAATGTTATTCACGAAAATATACAGGTGAAAAGGACGCCTTACTCCTCGTGGTTTAGAGAATGGGAAAACCCTTAATAAACCATGAGAGTGGTGGGTTGTTCACGAGAATCTGACCAAACTGGATTGGGGCATGGCACTTGAAATCTCCATTCTCTCTCATCTGATCCATTTTTCGGCGAAACTCGAACCAGAACTCTAACTTGAGCAGTTTTCTCAACCTTAGAATGCGAGGTTGGGTTCTTTAGATTCTGGGGGAAGTCAGCTACCACACGGCAATCTCCGTTCGACCCAAGGACCGCGGAGAAGCGTCGGCAAAATCAAACACTGAAGCTACTCCAAAGGACCAAAGTTGCCCTATTTCAATCAAGCTGAAATAGGCCAAATTCAACCCTCCTCCGACCAAACCAAGCCCTCTCGATACTCCAACAACCCTCATATTACCTCAACTGAGCTGAAATGTAAGCTAATTCGACCCTCAATTTAGGGATAGAGAGAGAAACTATGAAATTTCACTGGTGAAATTCTCCTTCAATTCAGGGTCAATTGTAGGAATTCTTGATCCTAGAAGGTACTTAGGATGAGAGCGATCTTCCCTGATAGAAAGCTTGGACTGTGGCACCTCTAACAGTAAGCTTTCGAAGTTTTCTTTCTCTACGCACATTTTTTCGACAAAGCTTCGTTTGAGCTCAATTCGGACCCAAATGATGCAGTTCAAAGCTCAATTGAATCGTATGGAAGTGTAGGAACTGATCCATACCTTTAATAGGAGAAATTAGCCTTGATTGAATGGAAAATTTGAAAAAATCAAATTCAGTCAATTTAAAGTGGAGAAATTGGGGAAATTTGAGGAAAATTGGGGATTTCGTCAAATTGAGGGACCTCTTTGCAATTTCCCAAAATTGAGTCAATTGGTCATGGAAAAGAAGTTGGAGGACAAATTGGTCAATTTTTGGAATAATTGAGGCCAATTTGTCATTTTTTGAAAGTAGGGGCAAAATGGTAATTTTTGAAAAGCTAGGGACCAAATTGGAAATATGGAAAACTTGAGCTCTTTATATAATTTTGAGTAAAATAAGGAATAAAAGGGGGATTTTGGAAACCTTGGGACTCAAATTTGGCTAACATGGGCATTAGGGACCTAAAGTGAAGAGAGATGAACTTTATGGGCCTAAGTGCGATTAATCGAAAATTTTGAGTCTAGGTTTTTATTCCAAATCGTAAATGATAAGGATGCCCAAATTGTGTAGGGATACGTGTGATGAGAACGCAAGCAAGAGAAAGCTCACGTAGAATTGGAAAACCGACCGAGGACGAACACGTCACAATTATCGGGTGAGTGAGCTTATTTACATAATACCCGATTGGGTGATGAGCACTTTTATTAAAAGAAAACCTACTTACTGGTTGTAAGTAGAGATGATCATATTCAGTTGGTATGATGAATTTCCTTTAGGAAAGGAGAAACTCGCTTACCGGTTGTAAGCAAAAATATTATCACATCCGTTTGGTATGATAAAGTGAAAAATAATTTTTTGTCATAAGTGTTCTCCCTTGACTATATGCTATTGCTTAAACTATTTGGGAGACCTTCTTAATGAGAGCTAGAACAGCTTAGATAGGTTAGAGGCTTTAGTTTTTTAACCTATGCAGGCTAAATGTCCGATTTTGGAAAATCACATATAGTGGGCCCAATGTGAGTGGGCACAAGCAGAAGCTCGTAAACAAACATGAATAGGAAGAGCCATGAAAACTCTAATTAAAAGTGGAATTTACTGTGTGATTCGCCATGGTACCAAGTTAGGACTGACAAGGCTCGATGGGATAGCAACAGTGCATCAAGGCTAGGTCGATGAACCAGTTAGATAAATAACTATAGGCCAGGTTGAGTGTCGGGGTCGTTGTACCATAGGCACCAAAGGGAATGGCTAAGAAAAATGCAAACTATTATTTGTTTGTGCACTTGTGGTACGGGACCATCAAGACGCCCTAGGGGGTAGTGATGGGTCCTAAGGGTGGTTAGATGACATGGTCGCGATAAGGGAAGAAGAAGCTATTGTGTTTGGGTTTCTCATCATACTAGTTAGTCATGGAGCTACTGCGTTTGGACTCCATGGAGTTACTGTGTTTGGACTCCACAAACCTACTGTTTTGGGGGCTTCCTGAAGCTATTGTGGTTGGGCTTCATGCGTGTGAGACCAGTATAAGGTCTCTATCCTCATACGAACATGAGTGGCATTCGGGTCTGAGGGTCGGATATCAAGAATATTCACTCAGATCCAGGGTAGAAGTGGATGGACTTCTATCTTGGTAGCCGGTAAAGACGCTCCGAGCCACAAGTGGGTGCAGTTGACGAGCTGCACTTACGAATGTGTGTACCCTTCCTGATGAAGTGCGTGTGTTGTCCGCTAAAAACACCTAATATGGAAATGGAAAAAAGGTTTTGAAAATCCTTGGAAAAATGAATGGTAAACCTTGTAAAAAGATTTTGGAAAAGAAATTGAAATTGAGGAAAACCTTTTGAAAGAAAATGTCACCCGTGGTAGGTTAAAGGTTTTGAAAATTGAGATTGAGGAATATATTCTTCTTAAAGGAAATAATAAATCTTGGCACGTTTGAATAAAGTTATTTTCTTGAAAACTCACTCCCAACATCCGCTCACTGAGTTGTAGAACTCACCCACTCCCTTTTTACCCCTTTTAGGTATCCAAGGGAAAACCAAACTTAAAAACCTCCTTATAAGATAGGTATACCAGTTTTAAGATATTTAGTTTTCTCCAGTGTAATGTGGCCGTTATTTGGACGTTAAAGTAATTCCCACTCATCCAGTGTCAAGCCCCATCCTGGTTTGGTTGGATCCCCGTGAGCAACCCGCAACCCCCTTTGGTCCATGAAGGGTTTCACCCTTTTCTAAACCACGAGAAGTAAGGTATCCTTCTTTCTTATCTTTCTTGGAATAGTATTATACAAAACTAAATATCTTAAAACTGGTATACCTATCTTATAAGGAGGTTTTTAAGTTTGGTTTTCCCTTGGATACCTAAAAGGGGTAAAAAGGGAGTGGGTGAGTTCTACAACTCAGTGAGCGGGTGTTGGGAGTGAGTTTTCAAGAAAATAACTTTATTCAAACGTGCCAAGATTTATTGTTTCCTTTAAGAAGAATATATTCCTCAATCTCAATTTTCAAAACCTTTAACCTACCACAAGTGACATTTTCTTTCAAAAGTTTTTCCTCAATTTCAATTTCTTTTCCAAAATCTTTTTACAAGGTTTACCATTCATTTTCCCAAGGATTTTCAGAACCTTTTTTCCATTTCCATATTAGGTGTTTTTAGCGGACAACACACGCACTTCATTAGGAAGGGTACACACATTCGTAAGTCCAGCCCGTTAACTGCACCCACTTGTGGCTCGGAGCGTCTTTACCGGCTACCAAGATAGAAGTCCATCCACTTCTACCCTGGATCTGAGTGAATATTCTCGATGTCTGACCCGAATGCCAAACTAGGTGAATTTGCTTAAAATATTTGGGAGGTAATTTTGGGCTTAGACTCAGTATGCAAGTGGGCCCAAGGCCGATGGACATGGGTATGGACCCGTCCAGAACTAGCATGTGATGAGAAATGCTAAAAGATTCAATTAACGGGAAATTGTGTGTGATACCCGCCGAACCAAGTCTAAGTTGTTGAGCTTGTTGGGCCAAGCTACTACTTCGCCAAAGCCAGGTCATCGAACTTGTTGGGCCAGCATGTGTGGGCCGAAGCCAAGCTAAGAGACCGTTGAGATAGAGGGCCAAAGATAATTTCTATAACTTAAAAATACTCTTGATTGTGCATGCACTATGTGATTCGGGCCATCATGACACCTGGTATAAGGTAGTGATGGATCCAAAGGACTGCTGGACGACCCATGGTGCATAAGGGCGGTATGGCATCTAGTAGGTCAAGAAGCTCAGAGAGCTTCCTACACACTAAGACTGAGGCAATAGGGAAAAGGAGATCTCATCCCACAAAGCAGACACGATGAAGTGATCACGCTTTGGGGTCGGACTATTAATGTCCACTCAAACTCCGGGTAGAGGTAGTGGACCTCTATTAGGGTGGACGGTAAATGCACTCTAGTCCACAAGTGGAATGGTCGGAGACCATTCTACAAATGTGTGATCCCTCCTATGATAGGAGGGCGGTTAATCCATGGTTAATATGCATAAAATGACAAAAGAATAATTAATGGGCAATGCAATGAATACTCAGGTCTGGAACTAAGTATACTCATTCCCCTCCCCTCACCTTTTTTAGGTCTAGAACTAAGACAGAAAGTTCTGGGACGAGCTTGGACCCTCAAGGTACGTCTCCTACCCCCGACTTATAGTAAGGGTATAAACGTAAACATGCATTTACCTTCCCTATATCATTAGGATAGGAATGCTCAGATGATACAGGAAAGGGTGGCAGGTTGATCACGACACCTCGAGCAAATCGGGTGGGGGCGTGACATTATAAATTTAATCTCCCGTGAGAGAACCAATTACATTGAATGGAAGAAGTTCCTTTATGACTTCTTCTCATTACTTTCTTGCTCCCATTACATAAGCACATGTCCTAGGTGGTTAGTAGCTGCTTCTTGTAACCATTTTGGTTATAATATTTTAACTACTTCATCCCGTTTCCAATTTGGCACCAATCTTACCCTACTCCACATCTTTGCTATATCCATTAGGAGCATCGTTCGCACCATTACTCCCTTTGGAAGGTTAAACCCTTTCCCTCCATGTCCTAAGGCGTGTCCATTTTTTTCCATTATTTTGCCATCGTTCTTAATGGCACGATTTAGCCTTCCAACTCGAAGTGAAAATCTCCTAGAGATCTCACCTCCCATTTCCCTTTTCCGTACGCGCTCCCTTACTCATATGATTACTCTAGGCAACATGTCACTATGGCCAATCTTTTACTTCGTCCTTTAGGTAACATCCTTGAGGGTTTTCCCTTCCCTTCAAGTATTCACTTACTCCATGTAATTTATTAGGATTGGCATGTCTTACTTGTTTACTCAAAGGTAATTTCTTAGGTCTGGGGATTATGTCACTTATGGTTAACACGCGTTTGTTCTATGAATGAATGATCTCTTTTATGAGAAAGGGTATTTGAATGTTTGTCTAATAAAAACTCATGGAAATTATACCTTGAACAACTTATGAAAGTTCTTTCGGGTAGGAAAAAATATCTTTTTAGCTTGTGAGATACAAGCAGTGATTTTAATCGAAAAATCGTGTGGAAGATTTGTCGATGATAAAGCAAGTTGTACCTTGTTTATTTGATCACCCAAACTCTTGTGATTTAAGAAAAAGTATCCTTATACTTTTTTTTAGTATGTGCTGAATTGTAGACAGAAAATAACGGTGTCAGTAATACCATACTCACTAAGTTGTAAATTCACCTATTTTTCCTAAATCCCTTATAGAAACTTTTTAAATCCAAGATAAAGGATATCTCGACTTATCAGTCGAGATACAAAGGAAAGGTACTAATTTTATTTAGTTAGTTTTGTAAATTTTATTATGGAAAATGCTTATATTTCAAGTTTTTTTTTATCTCTATGTAATATTATGGTAGAAAATATCATCTTGGTACAGAGAGTGGTGGCAAGTTGATCAAAGGGTTCCGATCAAATCAGGTCGGGTGTGATAGGACTTCTCTATGAATATATGGACATTAAGGGCACACCTTTTGGTTGAGAAAAGTATCCATGTCAGAGATCTAGTTTGAGGCTCACTGAAAAATTGAGTGGAAGGATTTTGAGTGTATGAGGTGTGAGGAGAATGAGAGGGGAATAATTTTCTCTGTCTATCAGCTCTCATCACATCCCTTATTCACACTACCAGAGCAAATATTCGCTCGCCAGAAAAGAAAATTTTCTGGATTTCAGTTTTCACGCGTATCAAATGCGATGTTGAGAGAGTGAAGACGACACTATGCGTACGTGCGAGTTTCGCATGTGTGTGCAACCTGGTGCACATTGATTGGTTGGAGTTGATGATGTGGAATTTCACTCAGCATTTAGGTCATCCTCTAACTATTTAACCTGCCATGTGGCAACCTTCGATCACTCAGTTAATTCGATGTGGAGGCAAAATGGATTTGGTTGTCAGATGAGCGTTTAGATCTTGCCACGTGACATAATCTAATTTGTTAATTTAAATATGTCATGTTTGACTAACTCACATGTGTCAATTTTGCGTATACTATCAAGATTAGCTATATACTTCTAACGTGGTATTATCATATTTTGTTTGTCGATTTATCATTTTTCTTAGTTATTCTAGTCGTTTGCTAACTCGGCCCACTTTGCATGTGTTATTGTCAAATTAGTATGCCCAGCTAATGTTGCTTGCCGATAGAGATTTCTTTTCATTAACAATTAACAATCGTCATATGTTAAATAATAATTGGTCAGCGCTTTCAAATATTTGTCTTACAGTTGACTTGGCACGTTTTTCATGCAATGCCCACTAGTTGATCGTGCATATCAACATGGCATTAACATGATATTTCCATCCGCTACCTAGGTTGGTCGCGATGACCGGTTCAATTGAACCGTTTTCTAGTGACTCGAAATTATTTTTTAGTCGATCCAGTCCTAAATAGACTGATTTTTTAATTTTTAAAAAATTATAAATTTATTTAAATTTATTTTATAAATATGGTGACCTAAATTTAATAATTTACCATTTTTAAATCCCTTCGAAAAATAAATTTTGGAACATTTTCTTTTGAGTTTGATATGCTTCAATTCAATTTAATTTTGGTTCACCATTACTAAGTCCAATTCTAAATCGATTTTTCAAAAATCTTGTATTACTATTTATAAATTTAATTTTTAATCCGATTTAATCCTAATTATTAGTTCAGATTCTCATTCACGATTAACTATTAATTTATATTTGAATTGAGTAAAGTCTCACTTTTAAAAATTTCCGATTTAATCACTATATTTTAAGATTATTTGCTCCCTAACTCCTTTAATATAAAGGTAGAACGCCCAGAAATGTCATATTGAAGAAGTGTTATTCTCAAGATTTACTTAAGGTGAATCTTTGCACTATCTAAGTTTTAAGTCTAAAAAACTATGCAAATATATTTTTTATTAATGGTAAATGTTGTTATCAATATTTTATAAAAAAAAATTGTGAATATATATATATTTTTATTACAATTCATTTTTTATGAAAATTATGAATAAAGTTTTTTATTATAAATATTTTATAATTTCATTCCTAAAGTGAATAGAGATTAAATACTATATTATTGGAATTGGTATTATAAATAATCGCTTTTTCGACTATATGTAATTAGAAAAATTAAATATTATAATTGATATAAAATTATATAATAATATTATTATTAATAAAAATACAATTATTAGAATGATTAATCATTTAACATATAATTAGATTTGATATTGTTTTATTTTTCATCCCAGTTAGATTGGAAGGCCTAATACTAGAATTGAACTCATGGACTGACCTCTTAGTCAAATTTGAAAGTAATTTTATTATATTACAAATTTTTTAAAATATTATATATATAGATGTTGATAGTTGGGAGGGAGGGGACCAACGGGTTCATCCTTGTTTACATGCTCCACGGCGTTCATGAATTGGCTTGTCGATTACTGCTGACAAGTCAAGTAATTGCTGTCCTTGCTACATTCGTCTTCCATTTAAGAATTTTCAATGACTAAAAAAAGGGTTCTTTTTTAATTATTATTTTGGATTATACATACAAGGTGCATAATTTAAAAGGCAAAAAAGAAATTGATAACAATTAACACTGAATATAATATTTAAAATATAAATGATTTTGGATCAATAATAGAATTCTCTCCTTCTACAAATAAATACAAAATTGTTAAAATAGTTCACACGTCTTTCAAGTTGAAGTATGGTAACAGTGCAAACAAATGGTATAATTGTTTAAAGGTTATGGTCAAATTATCTCAATTAAATTATGAAGAATTTAAACTGAATTGAATTGAATTTAAACAACAAGTGGTCTTACCATACTCAAATATTAGCGTGTATATTTTAATTAATTTAAAATTTCTGACTGGAAATAAATAAATAAATAAACTTTTTATTCACACCATTGTTGACTATTGGTACGGTACTACTGCCAACCATGGACTTTGGGCAAAAACAAAATACCAAACATGGAGTAAATATGCTTTTAAGTTATTAGCCTGACACCCCTTTAAATATACAAGCCCAATGGTTCGCATGCCGAGGTGGGAGATTCTAAAGCCATTTATCACGGGATGAAGACATGTTTTTTTTATGTTATCTTTAAAAAAAAAAAGGAGCTGTCTTAACGTAGGCATGCACGTACATAGTTAAAGGTTATAAAATTATAATTAGAAAAAAAAAATAACTGGTGTAATAATGTCTTGGGATAATCTAGCTTGAAGAAAATACATGGAGTTAGTTGGCAGACCCTGTAGCCGAGAGGATCGACATGGAAAATTTGGGACGAACTCGGTTCCCGGTGTCACTTTGACTTGTCGAGTAACTTCATAGTTGATTGGGAATTTGGGATGGGGAAGGTTTAGGTTTAGGTTTAGGCGTGTGTTTCCCATTCAGTTCACTCACGACCGGAATGGGACGATTGGGCTCTTAACAAAAGCCCACAAAGTTAATTAACAAGCCCAGTCCCTATAAAAGATACATGGGAAGCTTACTTTATTTCAATTCCATCCAAAATTTGGTTGTATCAGCCAGCAACTTTGGAGTCATTCCTCCCGGTTTTAGGAAGGAGATAAATGCGCGGGATTCATTCAATGATACGTAGCTTCAATTGATATGTTCTAAGTAACTTAGATCTCACTTTTGCAATATCAATGGCATGGCATAGGTTATTATTCTTCCCAGTATTTTCGGGAATACTAGTTTAGCTTGCCCTCTTAACATGTGAGCCAACCAGCCTCCGTGTCCTTCAATTGTTAGTTTCAATTGTTAGCTTGGTGGGCTGATTGACAGGGACATCCAACTGTTTTGACATAGTAGATAGCCCGTAACTTGAGGAGGATCCGGTGGTGTATGTGAATCCAAAGTGTCGATTCGATAGCCAACTGTCATTGAACAAAGCGGATAAAACTTGTGCGTGGATAATTTGAGAGTAAAAGAAACACTCAAATTATCCTTAATTTGTATATAATAGTGTATGTGCATTGGTTACATGGTCACTTATTCAGCATGTCCTGTACGTGCCGTGTTTGTTGGCTTTGTGCCCATGTGGTAAGAATATCAAATCTAAGCCGTGTAGGTCATGCCCATGACTCAACTTTTTTAGGTTTCATTATTATGGGCGGTATTCTTATAATATATGGTTTAGTATGTTAATTAGACAAAAGTTGTAATGACAAAGTTTATGCTTGCTTTCTTGCTATTGTGGGTAAGCGTGAGAGGAAACAAGCGTACGAAGGAACCACTCCCAATGAGTAAGCAAGCGGAGATTGCCAGAATAGAAAACTGAAGTAGCAAGCCATAAAAGTTGGAGCATTAAGTGAAGACATATGTCCCAAATAATTGGAAATGCACCAAAAAAGCAAGTATATTGGAGAAAGTTCTAATATCGGTGTTAGCTAGTTCCATCTGTTTACGCTTCCCTCATTGACAACAATTTTCCTATCTATCATAAGCAAAATGGAGACAATCAATTTTTACAGAATGTGTATTAGTCTAATTAATATAACAGTAAACTCGTGTGCCAACACATTAGATTGCATGTAATTCATCTACCAACCCGTGCTGCATGGATCGAGAGGGTTGGTAGATTAAATGACAAGTTTATTTATTAAAAACAAGTTTTAGAATTATACAATTATAAACTAGTATAAGTGTTTTGAAATCCTCATATATATTTAATATAAAATAATTTTCTTAAGCAAAAAGAAGTCGTGGATTTTGCTTCATCCACGTCAGTAATGTAATATAATATGAAAATTTACTTCATTTTATCTTATAATATATCAATATAATTTTTTTTGAAGAATCTATGAATGATCAATGAAGTAACCTGCATGTTCATTCTAATAATGAAGGCTGGGACCCATGTTAATATAATTCTCTCGAGAATAATGATGAATAGCTTTTTGGCTTCCTAGCTAGGGTTTACCATGGAGAAGAAGTGCGCTTGGACGCCGCATTTGTCGCCCGGAAATGAGATCCACCGCATGTGTTCTCCGGCGACCGGAGCTTCACGTTCAAGCAAAATGGGGGACTCAGTCTCAGCACTTCTTCCGCCCCCACCCTCCCAATGCTCACTTGATATTTGGAGATGTACTTACACAGCTTTCGATATGATGTGTGAGACTATGTTAAATCATTAATCCATATGCATAATTCTTCAGTTGATTACTTATTGATGTATTGTTTACGTCCTTCCTAAGCAATATGGAAATGTGTAGTTGATGTGCTAATGCTATTTTTGGAAAGAAAAAAAAAGGAGAGGTCACTTAAATGAGCAAAACCCAAGAAAGAAGAAATTCTCAAATATATATTAATTTATTTTGACATCTACTTATAATGTTATGATTAATAATTTTATCTTAGCATTTATTTTATATTTTTTCTTATATTAGTTTTAAATATTAATATTTATTTATTTATTAATTCATATAATATATCTAATGCACTAAATAAAAACGTTATTCTACCTCTCCCTCCCACACGTGATTTGTCGTGGGATCCAATCAAATACGATAAAGATTGAAAGATACACAAAACCATTATTTTTTAAGGCTGAAGCTCGCACTTTAAAACAGCCTTCGCCCCACCAAAAAGTCGTTCAGCTTACATTATTTGGGGCGAAAAGAGAAGGGGAGAAAGAAGAGAGACGTCTCAACTCAAGCATGGCTTCATCAACTTACCCCTCAACACTGCTCTTCTCCACTCTACTCACAAATATCCTCTTTTCCCACCTCATTATCCCTCTCCTCTTGGCCTCTCAACAACCTTCTTTGGTCTCCTCCACCGCACTCGACCGAGAAGAAGAAGACGATGATGATGAATTCTACGTCCTCGACAACCCATTCCTGCACCCTGCCGCCGCCGGCCTCCGGACCAGGAGCCGGTTCCTCCTCAGCACCATAAAGAAGGGCACACGATGCAACGCGGAGCGGCCTAATAACAACATCTGCAACGGGGTTCCCGCGAACAACGGGACTAGTCTCCTCTACTGCTGCAAGAAACACTGCCGGAACGTCCTCGGAGACCGGAATAACTGCGGAAAGTGCGGCCAAAAATGCTCCTTCGGGCAGCTCTGCTGCAATGGTGTATGCACGAACGTGGCGTACAACCCGTTTAACTGCGGGAAGTGCAACAAGAAGTGTGCTCTGGGGCTGAGTTGCAGCTATGGTTTCTGCGGATACGCCTGAGTTTTCGTCGGCTAAGGCTTCTGCTGATTTCGTTACTTTGTTGGAGGTATACATCGTGCCGGGGTGAAAGTAGGAGGAGGAAACACGCAGGTGTGTATGTAGATGGGGGAGTTTTTGGCATTTTACAGATTGGTTTATTATGATATCCGTGCCACACATTTGTCATATCAGTTTTATGTGCTGTAATAAATGGGAGACTAAGATCAGCTTATAAGCATTACCACATTATATGTTACAGTATGGTGAACTTCCTTTCCTGGGATGGCACCGATGACAGTAAACCTTAGGAAAAGCTGCAGCCAAATTGTAGGAAAGTGAATAGATCTGAGACCGGACGTAGCCCACTAAACACCATGCTCGATCATCCTCGAACAGATTCAGAAGTACATATCTTTGTGGAAGCTAATCTCTTAGTGCTTCTGCTTATATGCCAAATTTCATCATCTTTGTCGGATAGAGGCCCAAGCCTTAGGCATAAGCTAATATTGCTCTTCCCTTGCCCAAAACAATGACAGAAAAATGAAGTCCCAAAAAATTTGAATTAAGACTATATTTTCCTTGACTTTCTAACAAGTTTGATATAACTAAATTAGGTTAAATTAAACTAGTTCCAAACCTATAATTTGTTATTAAATCTTTTGAATTTTTTTAATGTTAAATATTTAAAATAAGTGACAATTTAATATCAATTATTATATATATTTATATCATTTTTTATAAAACAAACTTATTTATTATTAAATTATAATACTAAATTAATTTATATATCAATTTTTATACTAAAAAAGTTTTTTTAAAATATATTATTATTAAACTCCCACTTTTTAAAATTTGACACCAATATTTTTTAAGTATAATAATAAATTATTATTTTTTCTGTAAATACTTAATACTATTAATATTATTTAAAATATTAAATTAATACGTTAAACTCACTTTTAATTTATTCAAATGATGAATTTTTAGTTTATTGTATAAAATTCCATTAGTTTTATTAGGGAATAAAAGCTAGCTTTTTTTTTTGTCTGAACTTGGAGGGGGATATTTTATAAGGATTTATAATGAAATCATTTCTAAGCACGAAATTCATACAGGGAAGACCCCACAAATTTGTTGTAATAAATGTGATAGAGTGTCAAAGAATATAGTGAGTCATTAAACTACTATTTATTTAAAAGTCACTTTTATTTAATAATTTTACTCATAAAAAATATAATAACTATTTATACCATTTTATAAAATTAAAATTTTCAATAAAATTTATTTATATATCAAAATAAGATATATTATTGGTAAGTGTTGAAATACTATCAATATTATAAATATAAATTTTTTAAGTATTTAAATCAATTAAAAGAAAATGGAGAGGGATTAATATGGTAAGAAAGTAAGTAGTAATTTCATAAATAAGGCAAATCACTACACAAAAACATAGTATTTTCCTAAACACTTTTTATTATTTTTTTCTAATTGGTTCAAAACAAATATATGTATATAAATAGAGAATTTTATGATTGTGAATCAATATAATATCCAATAAAATATTTAATATGTTATTCAAATTTATTCATTCCAAATATATTGAACAACAATTTTGCATTCATACAATTTTACCAAAATTCCAAGAGAAATGACTAGTGGAAGGGGTAGATTATGCTTCATCCAGATCAGTACTAGGATATTAGCAGTAAATTTTCATATTATAATTAATTTATCATAATTTTGCTAATTTATTTTATCTTATAATATATCACTATAAAATTTATGTATGATTAATGAAGTAACCTCCATATTAATTCTAATAATGAAGGCCACATTGGGCGGCTGGGTCCCATGTGGCACTGTGGCTAGCATATGAATATAAATTATCCCAAGAATAATGATGAATAGCTTTTGGGCTTCCTAGCTAGGGTTTACCATCGAGAAGAAGTGCGCTTGGTCGCCGCATTTGTCGCCGAGAAAGGAGATCCATCGCACGTGTTCTGTTCTCCGGGGGACCGGAGCTTCACGGTCAAGCAAAATGGGGGAGGAGGGACTCAGTCTCAGCACTTCGGTCCCCACCCTCCCAATGCTCACCTGATATTTCGAGATGTACGTACACAACTTTCGATACTAATGCCTGAGACTATGTTAAATCATTAATCTATACGCATAATTCTTCAGTTGATTACTTGTTGATGTAATGCTTTCGTCTTTTCTAAGCAATAGTTTACAAGCAACATGGAAAATTAGTGTACACTAATGTAGAACAACGATTAGGTAGGATGACTGACTTGAAAAAATAATACTTATTGAAAAACCAGTATTGTACTTAAAAAAAATTAACAGATTTCCTATTTAATTATTTCACAAATTTTAATTTCATTTTATGTTAATAAACGTTAAAATGTATTATAAATCGAATATATTTTTACTTAAAAGTAATAAAATAATAATTAGTATAAAAGTAATAAATAATATTTAGGATAAATTTTACAAAATTATAAAATTATCTCTATTTTATTACATAGATAAAATTTATCTATTTTATTTAAATATATCCACAATTGCAATATAAATACACTTATAATTCTTTTATAATTCTTTTATTTGTAATAAGAGATAACAATAATATAGAGATTTGTATTTTTTTTATAATCGGGTAAAATACAAAACGGATTTCTAATATAAGGTTGTATACGAATATTTTTAATTAAAAATTAAAAATTATAATTATTTTAGTTTACAACTTATAAACCAACTATACTTCTAATTTATACAATTTATAATTAAATTATAACCGTTTATTCTTAAAACTTTAAAACACATGCTTACGTGAGTTATAGTTGATTTGAAGTTAAAATTAATATTATAGATTAAAGTTATAACTAAAATTATGAATTCATATTTTAAGCTCTTCCATTAAATATATTTTATTAGTATTTAATTTATATGTAAAATTATGGTAAATATGAATATATATTACCAATGGAGAAATATTCATGTGAGGTATGTATGATATCAGGTGATCGAATGAATGATAAAAATATTATTAAGAAGACAGACGCCTTAACTCAACTCGAGCATGGCTTCATCAACTTACCCCTCAACACTGCTCTTCTCCACTCTACTCACAAATATCCTCTTTTCCCAACTCATTCTCCCTCTCCTCTTGGCCTCTCAACACCCTTCCTTCGTCTCCTCCACCGCATTCGACAGAGAAGAAGATGATGATGATGATGAACTCTACATCCTCGACAACCCATTCCTGTACCATGCCGCTGCTGGCCTCCTGACCAGGAGCCGTTTCCTCCTCAGCACCATAAAGAAGGGCACCCGATGCAAAGCGGAGCGTCCTAATAACAACATCTGCAACGGGGTTCCTGCGAACAACGGGACTAATCTCCTCTACTGCTGCAAGAAACACTGCCGGAACATCCTTAGAGACCGGAATAACTGCGGAAAGTGCAGCGAAAAATGCTCCTTCGGGCAGCTCTGCTGCAATGGCGCATGCACGAACGTCGCGTACAACCCTGCGGGAAGTGCAACAAGAAGTGCGTTCCGGGGCTGAGCTGCAGATATGGTTTCTGCCGATACGCCTGAGTTTTCGCCGGCTTAGGCTTCTGCTGATTTCGTTACTTTGTTGGAGGTACACATCGTGCCGGGGTGACAATAGCAGGAGGAAACAGGCAGGTATGTATGTAGATGGGGGAGTTTTTAGCATTTTACGGTTTATTATGATATCCGTGCCACACATTGTTCAGATCAGTTTCATGTGTTTGTAATAAATGGGGAGACTAAGATCAGCTTATAAGCATTAAGACATTATATGTTACAGTATGTCGTACCTTATATCAGCACTTTTGTCCGGTGACGGCACCAATGACCGATGCCGGTAAACCTTAGGAAAAGCTGCAGCCAAATTGTAGGAAAGTGAATAGATCGGAGACCAGACGTACCCGACCAAATGTCCTTGAGGTGACTCGAGAACGCCATGCCCGACCATCCTCGAACAGATTCAGAAGTGTACATATCATTGTGGAAGCTAATCTCTTAGCGCTTCTGCTTATATGCCAAATTTCATCATCTTTGTCCAATCCTAATTTGTAGAGGCTCAAGCCTTAATAATAAAACCATATATTTTGACCAATTTATAGTAGCAGATCTAAGAATAAAACCATATATTTTTTCGACCTATATTTATCATCATTGTTGAAACTAACCTCAATACTGCTTATTTGTCAAAAAATATGATTATCATTGTCAGATCGTAAGAGTCCATCGCAACAGGCAGCAGACACAGATTGCATTGAGTGCCCTGGCCTGACAGAAAACATATAATTTAGGCAAGAGAGCCCCACCATTAGTGGGTTAAAGCATTTGATTTGAGGACGTTACAACTTCTTATCTCATCATAATAAGAAGCAACTGAAACTGGAAGGATGAGACTGAGACTGATAGATGTTCTGCAGAATTAACTCTACAAGCATATAATCACAAAAACACACCGTGCAAATTAATTTAATCAGTTGGAGTGAAGGAACAGTTTCTTCGCCACAAGACGTATCCCCGCATGCTGCATGTAATCGTAGGGATCCAATGAGAAGCAGGCATCCAGAAAGGTCCCGGGGCGTATCAATGCATTGCCCGAGATATCTTTCCTGCATATAGCTGTCTCCTCTCTTGGATAGTTCTGTAATCTGTCACCGATGAAATAAGAGCCAGTCAGTCCAATATATATATATATATATATATATATATATATATTCACTGGAAAACAAGCCCCTTTTCCTTTCCCAGGGTTTCTGGTATGTATGGAGCTTGCAGTTAAAGCTGAAAAAGGAATGAAATTTTGTAGACATACCGCAGTCTCGCAGTAGGATAGCGAGAATTATCCTTGATCGGCTTCCATACGGAGGTGCTGCCGGACTGAAGAGACGATTCCTTGGTAATTTCACTGCAAGCATCAAGAATCTCACAAAGGGTGGATCTAGGTCCACAACAAAGGTGAACTTCGGCATCCCGGCATAATCAAGATACATGGACTTTGTAACCCCATACTTAACCCTCAGTCTTCTACAAAAGAGTTGAAAAACAGCACCATCGTGCACTAGCCTTATCCTCCTATCCCCTTGGGAGAAAGGGTCTAGATGGGCTCAGATTGAAGAAATGGAAACTTTTTCAGGTTCCAAGTACCCAGCAGAGCCACTGGGCCCTTCAGAAGTTGGAGGCCGTGGGGCCTCCGAGTTCAGAGGCTGGAGTGTGGAATCTTCGACCTCCATTGCAGTGTCAGGGTGAATAGGTTTTGCTTTCATCTCATCAATGAAAGGGTTCGTGTTGATCTCATCACTAGCAGAGGAAGGAAATAAGGCATCAGCAGGGACTTGGGCTATTATTGAGGTGTTAGCATTTGGAGAGACCAAACTATTGGGTATTAATATACCGGGGAGGCTAGACTCCTGCATACACAAAGCCATCAGTAGCTCCAACAGAGATCGAAACAAACATTAAGTTTTCCCATCCAAGTAAACAGATAGAACCTTGAATTCTCATGACCATACACATTGGTTATCACTCAGCTGATGTATCAGGCTCAGACTACTACATGCGGCGAAGTTAGATACTTTGGTCATATATTTACCAAAGGCTAAATTACATTTGCACAAAAATTTTCAATACACCTACAAAATTTTGAAAGATTATACTTAATTATTATAAAATTAATTTCAAATAAAATAAAATAAATAATTGTAGTTCATAAAAGGAAGCGCCCTCTATATATGGGTTATAGCTCGTGACCCGTTTGCGTGTTTGCTTAGATTGAGGAGAGTGGGCTGTGTGGGTGATCAATGGTCCCTTCAACGGGAACCGCCATTGATCACCCACCAAGCTCACTCTCCTCAATCTACACGATCACACAAGCTGAGGAAGGTTAACCAGGATGTGGGAAGAAGAAGCTGAGGAGGAAAATCAAGGAAGAAAAATTAGGGCTTTGGATTTTAAATATGTCATTTACGTCCACATCAGCTAAAGAAATTATAAATGAGTGTATATATTAAATTATTAATTTCACATAATTATAATTAAATTTGACATAAATATATTTATTTTATGTAAAAATATTACGGCATATAAATGTTTTGTGATAACTTTTGCTCAAAGGCAAGGGAGATTATTAATAATTTATCCCAAATTTCCTATTAGCAATTCATAATATCAACAAAACCACGCGTGAGCAGACCGT
Organism: Trapa incisa; assembly: GCA_030064435.1. Taxonomy (NCBI): domain Eukaryota; kingdom Viridiplantae; phylum Streptophyta; class Magnoliopsida; order Myrtales; family Lythraceae; genus Trapa; species Trapa incisa. The sequence continues at coordinate 4,241,240 of CM057772.1, forward strand.
AGAGTATGCCGTAAACTTGGTCGGCGATATCACAGAAGGAAGGAGCTGACAAAATAACGTCGGATGTTGATGCCGTTGGACCGCTCGGGCAAGGAGGAGATGTCCAAGGGGCGGACGAAGGTGGAGTAACTCTGTAGCATAACCAGATTCCGGGGGGCACACGCGTATGGCTCCGAATTCAAGGATGGCGTGCCTCTGGTCGGGCCTTAGGGGGACCGTTGTCTCCAGGTCGACCTTTGTAATAACTTGACCTATCAGGTTTAATTGTGATACTTTTTTTTTTTTGCTCAATAACTTAATTGTGATACTGGAATGACTGCGTGGAAGATAACTGGGTAGCCAAATGAACAATTTGGGAAAAATGGATTGTAGAAGAGCAAACCATGATGCTCACTCAAGCAACAAATGAATGAGGTAAGAAATGTAAAATTGAGTAGAGTAAAAGGCCAAAAGTGACGAGGGTTGAGTGTTGATTTTGCGGGAGGAAATGAATACTTTTGAGGGTGAGGTTTTAATTTGGTGTGCTTCAGGGGGACTCTTGCAAGTTGGGCTAGGAGGTCGATGCCTGCAATTTTGCTAAAGCTGAGAAATAGATTGTAAAAGAGTATAGGAGAAACACTTAGTCTAACATTCACATTTTCCTTACCCCGAGCTCTAAATCCAGAAATACCTGGATCGAATTCTAAACTTGAATTAGAATAATGATCTCTCTGATGAGACACATAAATCAAGAAATGTGAATCAAGTAATTATTAATGCAAGAATTGGATAGAAACATAATCGAACCATCTCCCATAAAAAACTTTGAAAATTTCCTAAAATTATAAAAAATCAAAAATTTAAATTTTGACTCCAACTCATTGAAAATTAATTAATAAATTTTTAGAAAAATAAATTTAATAAAAAAACTCATCGAATTTAAGGTCAATCAAATAAAATAGGATAAAAATTAGCCGAATCAAGTAATTTAATTACCGGAAATCGATATAGCAGAATACGGATTGGTTATCTGGACGCATAGATCCCCACGCGCGGAGCGGAGATAACCCCATTTGTATTTCATCATTTCCATTTAGTAACACATTTTCCTCATGCAATACCTAATATAAAAATTAATTGAAACCCTATAATTCAATTGATTCTTATACTACAAAATTTAATTTGAGATAAGACTGGTACTTATTTCTATTCATAGGCTTTAATTAAACTTTTATTACTTTAAATGATAGAATTTCACTATAAAAGTTCATAGAGTTCTTCTGAGGGTTTTCGATATCGAGCACTTTGAAGCATGAATTCTCCCTCCTGGACCACAAACAAAAAAAAGTGCATATGGTGTCCTTGCACTCAAGGTGAAGCTAACTTTCATTTAACACTAAAGACATGAGCCGACAACCTCTTTACCGGTAGTAACCTCTCCTATTTTACTTAGTTAAGGCTGACATCTTTCGATCGAAAATTTGTCGGCAGAAAATATCTTACCACATCCTCTCCACCTCAACTAACGATATGAATAGGCCTCTCGGGCAGAATGTAAACCCCGCCCTTTTGAGCTAAGGAAAATCGAGAAGATAACCAGTCAAACCAAGTGAGAAAACTGAACCGGTTTACAAACCCGATAAATTTTGAATGGGCAATTTAGGAATTTACAACTCCCAGGTGATCCAAAAAAATTCATAAACCTTGGGAAGGAACTTTAGAATAAAGTGGGAGAGAAAAACCAGACCGGTTCGGGTGAATCGAACTCGAACCAGATTGAACTAGTTTAAGGACCAAACTAGTTTATGAACTGGAATCGATAAAAAGATCGTAAACTGGGAATTTTATGGACCCTAAGTGACCCAATGAGTTATACAAGACATGGAAATGGACTTGTGAAGGAATTGGGGATGAAAACCAAACTGGTTCAGGTGAACCGGATCCGAACCGGTTCAGGCGAACTGGTGCGGATCGGTTTGAATCACTATTGAACCGAATCCTAAATTTATTTTTCTAGATGGCTTAAATAATTCAAATTGGAGATTTGAGGCCACCATTGGATAGTGAATGAATTTAGATGAATTTATAAATTTTTAGATTTGAAAAACTTGATCGAATGGGGGGTGAACCGACCGCTTTAAGCTTTGAACCCGGTTCGGACCGGTCCGGTCCGGTTTGGAACAGTGTCATCTTCTTCCTCAGGATGACAGCACTGTTCACTCACTAGGAAACTGAAGAAACACTGGTAAAGAAGAAATGCTTCTGTTTGGGGCGTTTTAGATCTTCAATGTCAGCAATAACGATGCCAAACGGATGGCCAACGAGTCTCCAAGCTCCCTATATAAAGAGCGCCTCCCCATTCATCCTCTCCACACCTGAAAACTTCATTCTCTCTCAAATGCTCCATTTTTTGATGAAGCTCAAACCAGAGCTCCGACATGGGGTCTTTTCTGAGCCAAACAAGGCAAGGTTGGGTATTTTAAAATCGGGGAGAAATCAGCTACACGTCTGTAGTCTCTGTTCACTCAGAGAGTCGCCGATGTGATGAAACACTGAAGCAGCTCTAGCGGACCGAAACTGCCCTATTTCGGCCGAGTTGAAATCGGCCATTTTGAGCTCTCCTCAGAACAAACCAAGCCTTCCTAACACTTCCTCAGCCCTTCCACGGCCGAATTAGGAGTGAAAGGTAAGCCAATTCGGCTCCCCTCTGCAATTTCTGGTCGGTGCTAGAGAGAGAACCGGCAGAATTTCAATGATAAAATTCTAACTCAATTCGGCATCAATTGATGCGATTCTTGATTCTAGGATGAACCTTAAAATAAGAGCAATCTGTCCAGATCAAAAGCTCGAACTGTCGTGCCCTCACCGGTGAGAAATCAAAGCTTTCTCTCTCTACAGCCTGTTTTCCAGCGAAGCTTCGTTTGAGCTCGTTCCGGCGTTAAAATCTGTGATTCAAAGTTCCTTAGAATCGTATGAACATGTAGGAACTCAATTTCAACTCCAATTTTAACAATTAGAGGTGTTTGATCGGTCAATTTGATGAAATCATATTCGGTAGTGTTAAAGAGTTGAAATTGGGGATTTTCAAAATTCGAAGGACCAAAATGAAATTTTATGAAATTGAGGGCCAATTGGGCATGAAAATAATGTTGGAGGACTAATTGAGAAATTTTGGAATTTTTGGGGCAAAACTTACCATTTTTGTAAAGGAAGGGCAAAATGGTAATTTTGGAAAAGTTGGAGGACCAAATTGAAAATTTGGGATATTAATCCTCTCTTTTTAAATGGAATAAATTGAGGTCTTATGATAAATTTTAGAAGTTTCAGGACTCAATTTGAGGAAAAACCGGCATTAAGGACTTAAAGTTAAAGAGAAATAACTTTAGGAAACTAATTGCAAATAAATGAAAGTTTGACTTTCTTATTCAATTGGAATGAATGAAGGCGATTATGTTGAATGATAATGAACTGAGATGTTCATATCGTGTGAGAACACGAAGTACCGGGAATGCCAGCAAGGACAAGCTCGCGTGAATACAAAGAACTGGTCTATTGGAATTAATAGAATTAACTGGTGAATGGGTTTACTAACATCATACCCGGTTGGGATGATGAGTACAACTTAAAATTTTAAAACCACTTACCGGTTGTGAGTGAAAATTTTATATCATACCCGGTTGGGAATGATAAGTACCTCGGTATGAAAACCCACTATTTAGTAATATTTTAAACATCACTACTTAGAGGAACTGATGTGAAAATCATGCGGAAAAACTAATTACCGACTGTAAGTAGATCATACCCGATTGGTATGATAAGACTTTCTCGAAGGAAGTTGAAAACCTGTTCATCGGTTATGAACGGAGGTGTTCTTATACCGAGTGGTATAATAGATAGAAAAAACATATGTTTTGTCTAAAGTGCTCTCCCTTAACTGTGTGCCAATGCTTAAACAATTTGGGAGACCTTCTCGATGGGAGCTTGAATAGCTCTGATAGGTCGGGGGCCTCGATTTTGGAACTTGGGGGCTAAATTCCCGATTTTGAAAATCTCGTATAGTCAGCCCAATGCCAGTTGGCACGAGCAGGAGCTCGTAAAAAAACATGATATATGTGCCATAAAACTTAATAAGTGAATTGTTTGGCCATGGTACCAAGATAGGACCGACATGCTCAGTCAACTAACGATAGTGCGACATGACAGGTCGACGGACCAGTCAAGACAAACAACTGCGGGTTGAGTTGAGAATTAGGGTCGTTAGACTAGTGGCACCACAGATTACATGGCAATATGAGAAAACATTGTTTGTGCATGCACTGAGTATGAGATCATCAAGACGCCCATGAGGGGTAGTGATGCATTCTAAGGACACTGGACGACCTGGTGGCTATAAGGGCAGTTCGTCATTCCAGGTGTCTGTGCAAAATTTGGAGTAGCACCAAGCGCATGAGATCGGGGTGGAGTCGGGATGAGGTCTCTGTCCTTGTATGGACATGAAGAGGTGATTTCGGGATTGTGGATCGGATATCGCATACATCCACTCATTCTCAGGGTAGAAGTGGTCATACTTCTATCCGGGTGGCTGGAAAAGTCGCTCCGATGCCACTAGCGGGTTCAGTAGTGATACTAACTTGCGAATATGTGTAACCTTCATGATGAAGGATGTGTGTTGGGTGATGACACACCAATAACTAAGAAGTAATGGATAAACCTAAATTTTTAAATGAAGGGATTTTTGAAAAGAAAGGAGTCTGACACACTCCATATAAACATTTTTCTTAAAAGTTAAAAGTAGACCTTTGAAAAAACCTATTCACTGAGTAGTCGTACTCGCCCCCTCCCTTATATCCCTTTTAGGAAATCCCGGAAAGCCTACCCTTAAAGACCGTCAACTAAAGATGTTTGTAAGATAGGTATGTAAAGTTTTAAATTTCATGCAATTTTGATTATGCTATTCTAGGAAAAGGTGCAGGTTAAAGAACCCCTTACTCTTTACAATTTACAATAAGGGGAAACCATTTAATAAACTGGGAGAGTGGCGGGTTGATCACGGGGATCCGACCAAACCGGGTTGGGGCGTGACACAAAAGGTAAGCCCCATGGTCCCTTCCGGTCGAAATAGCTCTAGAAATACTATGTTTTCTAATCTCCTTTGTAAATCATGAATTTTAGGCAGCTCCGACCACTTCAGAGTGAGATAAACATGCTCTTGAACTCAAGAGTAGGTCTACTTTCCATTGTCATCAACATCAACTACCTTCGTTCACTCTTGGAGAATGTATATCCCTCTGAACCGATTATGCATATTTTTCGATGAGCGATATTGTGATGGCAAAATGAGCACTGAAGGCCATGGCTGGCTAGAATAAGACCGTGGGACATAAGTGAACCTAATGGGGGTCATAATAGGATGTGAGGCTGAAGGAATTGGTAGGTTTTGATAGGGAGAAAAGTTTAGGGACCAAAATAAAATATTCAAAAAGTTAGGGGACTGATTGGTAAGTTCTAAAAACTTTGGGGCCATGAAGTGAAATGTTAGAAACCTTATAGATCTAAAGGAAGACGAATTTGGAAGTTTAAGGACCCAAATGAATAAGAAAAGAAAGTTAAGGACCAAATTATAAAGTTTGAATAATATATGGACAAAATGGTAAATTAGACAAAGTTATGGCAAAAAATAAACTTTTGGGAACTTGAGGGACCCGAGGTTAATATTAGGAAACTTGGGACCTAAATGACATAAAAATGGGGGCTAGGGACTAGATTGTAAACTATTATAAACTTAAAAGGAAAAAATAGTAATAAAGGAAAAACTTGGGGAAATTCATATGAATATAAGAAATTAGGGGATTAAATAGTAAATAAAAGAAACTTAGTACCTAAAGGGAGTAAAATGAAAATATAGGGTTGAAATGAAAAACAAAAAAACTATGGGTGAGAACGGACCCTGAATAGAGAGAGTCACAAATTCGATATCTTGAAGTTATAAAATATGAGCTAATCGAACCGATTATAATATTATAATTGTTGAGCTCGTTTTGGAAACTAAGTCCTGCTGCAACTTTGGAAACTCAGTTGGTACGAACACGTCTAAATACTAAGGTGAGTGCGATTACTAACGACGAGTATAGTTGGATCATCCGTAGTTCTTTACATAGAAAATCTAATGATGGAACAACTTGAAAGTTATATGAAAAATGATTATTAAATTGATATGAAAAGATTCATGTAGGCATTATAACATCATGTCTTATATTGCTTCATTTTAGATAGAACTAATATTATTTGGACCTATGGATTTGGATATAATATGATATCCATGAATCATGATGTTATGATAAGCATGAAAACCTTGTATGAATCATGATGCATATGTGAGACTTGTGTGATGTGATTATGAATGGTGATATTGTTATGCTCGATTATAATTGATATTCTTGCATTACATATATGTGTGACAAGATGTTGTAGAGCCTATGATAAGACGTCCATGAGTGGTAGTGTCGTGAGCCGAGATTGACTGAAAATGAGGAGATAAAGTGGATATGTTTACGAATATTCACAGGTTACCCACAAACCCATGAAAGATCCCTTTGTGTCAGAGTGCAATGAGTTGGTGGGTTGTCATGATACAAGTATATCGCGATACAGGGTGGACAGTGGGGGTGTCGTGATATATGGATGATTGGATGTCATAACTTCCACATCCCAATAAGGAGAAAGACATGTATGGTACATTGGGAGTGCATAATGTGATACACATATCCTTATTGCCCCGTACACTCTCATGTGTGAACTTCTTGTGGGAGAGAGCATGGAAGGACACAAGAAAGAGCATGGAAGGACTATGTAATATGATGATTGAATTACATGATGAGTAGGGCATGTGAACTAATCGATTGAATGCTCTAGATAGATACACATGTAGGACATGTGCATGCATACAAATAAGGTAAAAGTAACTTGTTATCATATCGATAGGTGTCTAATTCCCCTTAATGTCGATACTAACTCGATAGTTGTCATGTTAATGCCCACACTCCGTACCAGTATACATTATTAATAAAAATAAATTTTTAAACATATTCACAATCCATATTCACGCATATCACAATTTTCTTTGAGTATGGTTCTTATTCCGACCATCTATATGCAAGTACAAACATAACTCAACAGATATGATGCAATCTCAATGCACACCAGGAGTTTGGTCCATCACTCGATCAGCTCTACTCAGCAGATATAACAGTCACATAACCCCAATCACATAGCACTATCGCATGACTATGATTCATTTATACCGGTCTTTAAGACCCTTACCCTGTTTCTTAACTTATTAAAATTATATTTCTTTAATGTGCATATATATGTCATTTTACACTTCTTATATGAGTTTTGAAAGCCATCATAGTGTGCATTTCAGAGCAAAGCTCAAAACTGTAAAATGTTTCGGTCGGTCCAATCGGACTTACCATCATTACTCACACTCACTGTTTTCATCGGTATTTGTTTATCCCAATTATTATTTCCTCTATCTCTAGTTGCACGACCCATGTGTGATCAGCTATGATATTCATTTTAGATAAATCAAATCGTATAACTGGGGTCAATTTACATATATTCTAAGCACTTATAAACACTATCTCGTAATTTTACACAAATTATGATTTTGCCCATCGGACTTGGTTATCTCAACTAACGTGTCAATAAACACTCATAATCACTAACCCTCACTTATGATTTCATTCTAAATCGCATGTTAAACCCACATTAGGTCTTATTTACCAAAATTCCCCAAAATTTTATAAATCCCTACTTAGATAACTCAATTTTCTAAGATTTGTATGTTAGTTCTTTAGTTGGGAAAAATTACCATTTTTCTCTTACCCATCAAAAATTTTCCATTTGGACCATATACTTTTCAATTCTCTCATTTGGGTACCCAAAACTCTTTTAGACACATTTGAGCCTCAAATTTACTCATTATATACTTTGGTCCCTAAAATGGGTAAATTTACTATTTTGCCACTCACTTGCAAAAAGACCAATTTTTGCATATTTACTTTGACAAAATTACCATTTTCCTTCCATAGTTCAAAATAAAGTATTTGATCTCCCTTTGGGCATAAATAACCATTTTGTCACTATTTGTGCAAAAACTTTACTATTTTGCCCCTAACTCTTGAAAATGACTTCTTAAAATCACCTATAAACCCCTTAGGCTCCACTTAAGGACACTTCCTACAAAATATCTCATATTTGCAATTTGGCCCCCAAATTTTCCATAATTATACTTTATTTTCTAAATGTTAAAACTTAATCTAATAAGCTTCTAAATTTACAATTCACTCCCAAATGATTCTAAATTCACAATTCACTCCCAAATGATCCCATCATACCCCTAATGGCTCGTGGCAGAAGTGGGGGTCTTACCTTAACCAAACATAACTAAATTTGGTCATTTTCCAAAATTGGCTGAAATAGAGCTACTCAGAGAGTTGTAGAAAATTCTCACTGGAGGTTGTTGGAGCTTAGGTGTTTTGTATCCAAGGTGCAAGTGAAACTTTTTGTAGTGGTGGCTGACCAAGAGGTCGCTAGTGTTGGGAGAATATGGTCATCAACTCGTCGCGATAAGGTTGAACCCGATAAACCCACCAACAAAAATTAGCTTGTACCAACTGATTTCTCCCTTAATAGAGGTCAACCCTTGCCATAGAGAGGTAGAAGGGAGGCAGGCAATCACTTTGACACTAGTGGCCACCGAAGGTGGCCAAATTTGGCCCCAAAATTCCATCAACGACGGGCAGAATTCTAGTCCCGAAATTGAGTCGGCCAAAATGACCACTGTGCGGCATTTTTCGGCCACTAGCAAGTCGGGACCCTACCATAAAACTAAAGAAGAGTCCATAAGCGACATTTGGACACCATGAACACCCCATTTGGTGATCGAACGAGAGAGAATTTCTTGTTCAAGCATTGAGAGGTCGGTTAGCTTTATAAGATTGGGATTTTTTTACTTTGAATCATAAATTCGAGTTATACAGGAGGATATAATGCAATTAACTCCGTACAGAAACAGATAACTCAATTTCTAGCTAATATATGTAATTTGTAGCACTTAGTTTGATAAAAAAAATTGAATCAATTAGAGCGACTTTTATGATGGTGCAACATGAATGTTGTCGGGTGGTGCGCGGGTGAGTTCGATCGATTCGACTCGGTTCTAACCAACCTTACTTCCCTTCTTTTCCTCTTTATTTTTACAATTTAAATTACCATTTTCCCTTTTTAGGTCCCTTCGGTAATTAAATTCGAAATATCAACCCAATTTGGGCGAAAACCAACTTTCCCCCAAACCTCAATTTTTGTACTAAAAAATCGGATTCCTAATATGATCGGATCTCTAGTCTCGCCATTGAGTTTTCTATCCCATTTCTAACATTAGGTTATGATCCGAACTTGACTTTCCTAATCTCGACTCATATTCCATTCTTGGTTCGAGGTTCCATTATTGGTTTAGGTTTTTGTCTATAGTTCAAGATTTAATTCCCAATTTCATATCCCATCCTTAGTTTGGAATTCCATTCCGAGTTTGGTTCTCATTCTTAGTTTGGAATTCCATTTCCCTACTTAGGGTTTTATTCTCAGTTCGGGATTCTATTCCTAGTTTACCCTTAGTTTCTGGTCCACTTGGGTGTAACTTGAGTTCCAGTGTTACACCCAAGGTTCCAACAAGAGTTTACAACCTAACGTAGGAGTATGCTCGTGCAGACCCAAACATGATTGTTGGTATATCCCAAACCCTTGATTAGTAGTAGATTTGCTTTCAATGTTAAGTTTAGAATGGTGTAATGGTATTTCAGAATGTAAAAGAGCGTGAAGACTCTTGCAGTATTTTGGGAATGGTTGTGGTAATGTTATGCATTTTGTTTTTGAGTTAATGAATTAAAGGTGAATGGTGATGTTTTCTAAAATACATGGTAACTAAGTATTAATGGGGTAGATGCCTTGGGTTAATAGATCCGGGAGCAAAATAATCATTTATAAGAGAAGAATTAGTATGTGGGATGCCTCAAACTCCATCTCCTATGAGCCTAGGAATCCCAATACATACTCCCTTAGGAGAGACGGTACAATAAGAAATGATGTTTCAAGATTATAAGGTTGAGATTGCATTGAAAACCCTAGAGACAGATCTGATACCCATGCCCATGAAGAATTTGGATGTAATACTTAGTATGGATTGATTGTCGAAATATCATGCCAAGGTGGACTGTCAGAAGAAATATGTGACATTTCATTTAACATCGATTTCTGGTTCAATTGAGGTTAAATCCCAAATTCAAGAATTTCGGTGTTACACCAACAATACTAAATGCACAAGAAATTGTTCCCAACTCGAGTGAAGACCCTCTACGATATATAACATTGCAAGATATATACGATACAACTTTTGAGGTACACTTTGAGCACTATGGTTTGTGCTTACTTGGATTAGAAAAAACCAATGGAAGAGTAGATGACATCAATACATTGGTTGAGGGATTGGTCTCAAGTGGATGTATAAATTCAAGAAGGATGCCAATGGTAAGTAGTGAAGCACAATGACATATTAGTGACCAAATGTTATGTACAAACACAATGCATTGATTTTGATGAGATCTTTCCTAGTTGCGAAAATTAAAACCGTGAGGCTCCTTCTAGAATTAACAACACAGGAAAGGTGACAAGAGTATCACATAGATACCAAATTAGCATTCTTAAATAGAGACCTTAATGAAGAATTACATGTAACACAACCCATAGGATTTGAGGTGAAGGGCAAAGAATGTAAGATATTATGATTGCATAAAGTTTTATATGCTTTGCCCTAAACACTAAGGACGTGAAATGTAAAATTGAGCATGTCCCTAACTTAATTACCTTTTTTTTAAAATGTACATCTGAGAATGCAATCTACAGAAGAACACATAATGATATTTTCTTAATTGTGGAGTATAGGTAGATGATTTAATAGTCACTAGAGGTAACATAAAAGAGATTAAACTTTTCAAGTGAAGTATTTATTTAGTATGAACGATATTAGATTGTTGAACTACTATCTAGGAATTGAATGAAGTAAACATTCAAATGTATACCTTTTTTTCAAAATGCATATGATTCTAAAGTACTTAAAATGTATATCTCTTTTTCAATGTGTATATGCTTCTACTGTACTTGAAAAGTTTGAAATAAATAGTTGTAATTCTTGTCAAGTTGTTATGAAGTCTAGAGTTAAGTAAAAAAATTATAAATAATCATGTTAATACAATATTATATCGAAGTATCGTGGGTAAAATGAGATATTTTGTTCACATAATATATATATATATATATATTATTTGATTGAGTTCCAAGGACATTTTATGATATGTTAACTAGTAAATATATGCAGTGGTAATACATATATTGGTATATGTTTGTGATACAATGAACGAGTTAATGACAATGGTATTATAAGGGAACACAACTTTATCATCTACTATATGAACTTTTGTTCAATTGGTGTTCACAAAAATAAAAAAATGGTTTATTATCAATACATTGCATCAACTTTAGTCCTTTTCAAGTAATTTTATTATTTAGATTATTAATTGAGATACTACCTCATGAGACAAAGATAAATTTTGTTGAATATGTTTACCTAAAGTTATATCATTATGCAAAAACATTATTCTACACGATATAAATAGAGAAATAAAGTGATAAAATCTATGTTGTAGGGTGGTTGTGCGAGAATTGGAGGAGCATGGGGAAGGCTACTTGTAGGTTGAAGCATAAGTCTCCTATTAGTCACAAACCGGGTCATGCTTGTGGATCATTGAGTCCACATGCCTGACCTACTATTAGTTTGATGCTCCCACTATTGTTATGGTTATTGAAGGAGAATTCTCCTTATGTCATCAACAGGTGGAAGCCACCATCTTTTACGTATCTTCATCTAGTTTAGGATTACGATGATCAAGATAAGATCTCTTCTTCTGTGAAGATGATCGATCATTCCTAAAAGGAAGTACCCTAGTTGATCATGAAGTCTGATAACTACACCACATTTCTATTCATGATACCACTATTGGAGGAAGAGCTGAATAATTTTCTATTTCTTGGAGTCGTATCTCTTTCACCTGACGAATCCTATATTATCACGCTTATCTATCTATCTATCTTGCTTTGACAAAAATATGAGGATCCAAATCAGAGTCTTTGATTCTTGCATCATTTCCACCCAGTGTCCATAGTTAGAACTTGGTACTTTCAAACATGTTCATGCATGTATCTAAAATGTACGAGCTTGTGAGATTCACTCATAGTTCGGAGAAGCAACATGATCTGAGAGACTGTGTCATAGCCTACTTTGGCGCATCCTATGTTGAAATTTGATCTCAAAGGTTAAAGTTGTTCTGATATGATTCATCAATGAGCATAGTAGTTCCTAGAAGACGGTTGGGGTTGAACTTGTTCGGGAGAGAGGGGTAAGAATATATGCAATGTTAAGTTGGCCAAACGGTCTTTGTGTTTGTTGAAAAACAAGATCTATAATCTATTGAAGTGAAATTCAACTTCCATGTATGCCATAAAAGAAAGAAAAAAAATTAGAAATTCAAACATTATTTTTTTTAATTATTAAGTGGTCGAAAAATCACATATAATATAAGATACTTACCTTATTTCTTCTATAGATTGCATAATAATTACTGTGATGACATAAATAGGCCATTAAATTATATGAAGCACATGTTTTCCAAAATTCACTTGTTCTTAGAAAATAAATTCCTCAAGTTTAAATGAAAAATATAAAAAAATATTTGTGGTAAATTAGTCCATTTAAATGTGATGTGAACCCCTCCAATATGCTGACAACACCCAATACCAAATATGGAAACACCCCAAGACATTCATGATGCAAGTACAAAAAGATGGTATATACATTGTTTATATGAGAAACAAGGTATGAGATATGTAAACACTACACCCAAATCCTCTAAAAAGAACTCTTAGAAAACCTCGGATTTAGGTTGATCATTCAGCCTTTGAATTTGATATGGCTTTAAATGCTTCATTGTATGTAATGTTAACTTCTCCACAAGCTCGGTGCTAGCAAAGTTAGTGCAACTTTCCCCATCTATGATAACAGAATAAACCTTATTTTTCATAAAACAACGAGTATAAAGTAACTTCTCACGTTGGTTGTCCAAGATATCATCAATCCATGGTCTGTCCCAAGTAATATGTTAATTGAAGGAATTGAGTTTAAGGTTATTGCGATTAACTTTAACATCATCTAACTCCTTGAGTTCTTTTGGATCAAAATATTTAGATTAAAAGCTTAAACATCGTTGTTTAGTGGGCGTATATTGATGCGAACATCATCTCACACCTTCCTCCAAGTGACCCGTTTGGGTATGAAGAGAATCAAATTTAGACTTTACTATCTGTTCCATTTCTCTCTTTATTGCTTTCCATTGTAGGTTTTGAATGGGCAGTATGAAACCCTCTTCTTTCATTGTGTTTCATTGTCGTTGGGCCTTCTGAGACAATTGTTAGAAAGAAAAAAATCTCGCAACTCTCTCTCACATGTTTCTCTTAAACACTCATATTTCTCACTCAAATGACTTATTTTTTTAGATTTAAAGCACTCTTGCCTTTTTCCACTCATATGTTGTCTTTCAATCTTAATTGAACTTTAAAAATAAATCATTTTTATGAAATAGTTCAACTTGAGGAACAATCAAGACAAATCGATAAGGTTTTTAAAAATAAATTCCAAAAAAATTTAATTGAAAGGTATGAATATACTTTGTCAGATAGGAAAGAATAATAAAATTTAGATAGAGATGAAAAATAAGAAACTTATATGGAATGAAGTAATAAATAAAAAACTTAGATATAGCTAAAATAAGAATTAAATCAATATAGAATTGTGCCTCTTTTTTTTTCCTTTTTTTGCACTATTTTTTTTAATTTTTTTGCTTTTTTTATGTTTGATTTTTTTCTCTTTTTTTTTTGCACTTATTGAAAAGAAGATAGATGGAAGAAGATAAGATTTTTTTTTTATTTTTTAAGAGAATAGAAATATGTAGAAAATATAAAAGAATAAATAGATATAAAAGAATAAATAGATATAAAAGATATAATAAAACTTGTTATGCAAATGTATGCTCTAATAACAACGGATGCGAAACTCGCTAATATGCTGATTACACCCTACATTAAATATAACAACTACTCAACACTTTCACAATACAAGTATAAAAAAATAGAATATATCTTGTTTATTTGAGAAATAATATATGGGATATGTAGACGGCACACCCAAATATTATAATAAGAATTTTTATAAAACCCTAATAATAAGTATTGAATTGTTTGAACACCACAAATAAAAAATTTATAAATTTAAAATCTTTTTCAAGAAATAAAGAAAATAAAATTTCATAAAATTAAAATTACAAAATATTTGTACTCGAAGTATACTTTTTATAGGTACAAAAAATAATCGAATAGCATAAAAACAAGTAAAATATATCTTATAATTATATGCCAATCATATATAATATAAATATATATGATATTTTTATAATTAATTCAAAAATCTAAATTTAACTAATTAAATATCTAATATTATCATTTAATATCGTACAAAATTTTTTATATTAATAAATGTCTAGTTATTAATTAAATATGAACTTTATTGTGTGCTTTTCTTAGCCTAATATTAGGCTGTAATATTTTTCGACAATATATTTAATAAGCCCATATAAATCTTTTTTAAATATTTTAGTCCATTATCCTTGTGATTATACACTCTATTTATCCCATTTGGTGATAAAATATTTAGTTACGTTATAGTTTCGGTTGATTGTACTGGTTAATTCGTAGTTTATTTAATCGGATTTATATCAAAATGGTATATAATAATATAAGATTAATTAAATAGACGTTCTTAAAATTTATATGTTAATTAATGATGAATCTCATAATTAGATGAATAACAAAAAATTGTCATAATTTTTCTAGTCAAATTATTGTATAAGTAGAATCATTTAGATGTTATTCAAGATGTTTATGTAATAATTAAAAACATATTTTCAATTATAAATAATTGTGATTTATCACTTAATTAAAAAGAAGATTATCACACACTCTCAAGAATCAAGATTCAGGCGCAGGCGTGAAACAAAGAATCTTTAAGTTCATCGTTGTAAAAGTTTGTAGAAATTATCATATGTTCATGGCCTTTTATCTTCACTAAATTAAAATAAAGAGACTGCTGTCATTCTTTATGTGTTAAAAAAATATTTAAATAATTATAAGTTTTATGCGTTAAGTTCGTACGAGTGCTTATTTGATAATTTTTTTGTTAATACTCACTTAATAACATAGTTTTAAAAACGGAATTTGTTCATAATGAAAACTCCAATTTTCTTACCCTTTGGTTTAATTAAATTTTTAGTGTTTATCATATGTTTAAATTTAATACCAATAATTTAAATTCATCCAAAAAATATCATTTGCATAATAGTAAAGTTAAGTATCAAGTAAGCATGATTTAATAAATTTTAAAATTATTTAAATATATATTCAAAAATTAATAATGATATTTTTATTTTTATTTTTTAATTAAACTAATTTCGATAGCTTTTTATAAGTTTATGGTTCAACAGAAAAGAGTTGGCTTGACCGAGTCTAATTTTAAAAACTATGCTTAATGTTTAGTGGACTGGATCCAGACCCGCGTCCTCACCACGGCAGCTGACAAGGGAACCGAGGATCCCGTCCCACATGCCGACATGCCTTCCGTTAGAACGGAGTGCTGAAACCTGTTCTGAATTGGACGTCACCCATGTGGACCAACCCACCCCAACCTTGCCTAGGCACCTCAACGGTGGTGTGATGGGTAGGGTAGGGTAGGTCCAGATACATACTATAAAGACAGGAAATATACTGTAAGCAAATAAATTCTATAATAATAATAAACCTTTTTTTTTTATATATACTCATATATTCTCCTAATAGCCTGTATCACACGCTATTATGAGAATACACTATAACTATATATAAAAGAAATTAAATTTATTTTATTTATAAAATATAAATTAATAGCTTATAATAAACTATTTTTTATAAAATATTATATTTTTAAAAACTGGTTTTCACAATATAAAATCCTATTTTCGTTGCTCAACCACGCTTTAGTGGTTTATACGACGATTTCAATAATAATTTTTTATTCATTAAATTATTAAAAAATTAAACACTAAAATATATTATTATAAAAATAACTACAATAACATAAAAATAAAATAAGCTTTCTACATGACACTTGGACTGCTTTTCTTCACATTGTTTTCTATTAAAGACCGTGAAATTTAGGAGAAGGGTGTGCGAGTGGCAGACACCAATAATCTTAAGGGTACCACTTATATATATAATTATTAATATTTAAAACTATAATTAATTGTAATTAATTTAATTCAAATTGAATAAACATATTAAAAAAAATTATTTTGGTAGTATTACATATTTTTAACACGTGTTTGAAAACAGATTCTCACGTGCTCCAAAAACGAAGGAAATGAAAAAATTATGACCATATCATTCACATGTTTCCTGACCACACCATCTCTGCGATTTTCAGATGGAGGACGCAATGTCCCATGGCCATGCCCGATTATCGAATGGCGTAAGGATGACAAATTGCATCGTCCTTTATTTGGGATATGAAAGAAAAGCATTGAGGTCGATCCTCCTCCGAATTGCCTTACCCACCATCAATATTCTTGCTGGCCTTTTACTATTTATATCATAAATACCCAATTTTGCTTTTACTTGTACATTTTGTATTACTAAATCTTATTAGCCACTTTAACTCGTCATATTCTAACTCGTGGTAAGTAGTATATTAAGATAAATTATAACTAGACCCATCTTCTCCATTACACTCTAAAAGATGAAAAAAAAGTTAATTTTGATACAATTAGAAATTTTATTGATCCCTATAAAATATCTCTTAAAACAACAATTATAAGTTTACTTTTTTTTTTCCAAATACTCTTTATTCAATTATAAAATTGGGAATAATTCAACATAATACCCTCTGTACAATTTTGAGCCATTAGCTTAGAAATGTCCTAATTAATCGAATACAATAATAAAATTGCTACTTGTTTCTCAATACATTTTAAAGTAATGCGCTATATAATTGTATTGAGAAACAAGTAGCAATTTTATTATTGTGTTCGATTAATATGAATCACTCGTAAATTGTCAAAATGACTATACAAGCTAGTAAAATCTCTAATATAAGGGTGCAATTTCCAAGGGAACTTATAGTTAATCTGATTGAGTGTCTTAGCAAGAACAAGAGTGTCTTTCTCCACAATAACTCGTCTTCACTCTTTCATGGTTGCATAGAAGCCACGACTATAATTGTATAGGCATAAACGCTTCTCCATCCACCCGAATAAATCTTGTATATCTCTTATTTTTATATTTAATTTTGACAGATTTTATATATGTGCTATTTCTAATGGCATACAATTTCACTATTCTTTTCGATTATATTCATTATAATCAAGTTGCTTCCAACTTCATAAGAGTATTCTATCATTTGGTTATTATTGCATAAATTAAGCATAGTTTTCAAATAGAGTCTCTGCTTGCTCTTATGGGAGCTAATTTATTATCTTATAAAATTCAATTGCAATATAAATCAATTGCAAGAATTAAGGATAACTCTCATATATTTTCCTTTTCTTTACTTATTCTTCAAGTGACACCTTAATGTCATATCACTCACAAACAACACACAATTCTCATCCTTATAACCTCTTGGTAAAAAGTATTATCTCCCTTATTTTTTGACAAATTATGCAAATAACTCTCTTTTGACAAAGTATTATTTTTTTGACAAAGTATGCATATAATCTAGAATATTAAATGGCTTTGAAAAGGCCTTAAATCGACAAGTTAATGGTTGACCGATGGATGGATAGCTAGAACGAGCTCCCTTTATAAATAGCTCATCTCTTTTTGTGTTTTACATTTTTCAATTGACCAGAGAACTCAAATAACTTCACATTCCGACCATATTCGAATAAGAGCTCCAACATCGACCATTTTTCTCTACCTCTGATAGCACAATTTAGTCTCTGGAATCCTGAGGAATTACTTCACCTTGCCGCATACTTCGTTCAGCTCGAAGATTACCGGAGAATCTTTGGTGAGGCCGCACATTACAAGCACTTTGACGACTGAGTTCGGGCAGAAATTTTCGAGCAAAATTTCGTCTACCTCTGATCCCCTCAGACTAGGCTGACCCTCCCACTACTACTCACGATCGAGCCTTGACCTCTATGAACCTGCGTGGTAAGCCAATTCTATCGCCTTTCGTCAAAATAGTGAAATTATAGAGCATAAATCACGAAAACTTTGCTAATAAAATTCTCATTGCCCAGGCTGTCAATTGGGGCAAAATTTGATCCTAAGAGTATACTCTTGACAAGAGCTAGCCCCTCATATCTAGAGCTCCGACAATCGTCTATTTACCGGTAAGAAATTGAAGATTTTTCTCTCTATAAAGATTTTTCGACGAAACTTGATTTAAGCTCGATTCTAGGTTAAATTAAGTGATTAAAAGTGTAGAATGCTCGTCGAAAAATGAAGATAATTAGTAGCATCATAGTAGTAAATTGGTAAGGTTTAAACGTTCAATTTGATGAATCAAGGATTTAGAGGCTAAAATACAATTTTTGATGAAATTGAGAAATTTGTGAATTTTTATAAAATTGACATAAATTAAGTGTTAATTTTGTAAATAAGAATAATTTAGGGATTTAATTGTAATTAAAAATAATTTTATAAATTTAATTGTAATTAAAAATAATTATAAGGATTTATTTACAATTTTAAATAATTTTATTTAGATAAAATTATATAAGTGGTGAAATTACAAATTAAGAAAACTTAGAAATTTTGGTAAATTATTGAAAATAAAATAAACTTAGGGATTGATATGTCAAGTAAAGAAAAAATAAGGATCTAAGTATAAATTTGGATAATTCACTGACTCATTATCCCTTACAATTTAGGTGTGGAGAGAAGACATGTGACCTACAACTACAACATCGTTTAGAGATATTGGAAATCTATACGGAATGACCAAGTCACGAAATTCGAGTGAGTGGAATTTCCGGCATTATACCCATTTGGGGTGATGAACATACTTTCGTATTACTCAAAAGTTAAAAATATTTTTCAAAAATAGTCTCTATTGACTGTGTGAAACAGATTAAACAAATTTTGAGAGTTATTTCGGTTGAAGTATGAAACATGTACTTTATAGTACTAATAATGCTCCAATGGGCCTAACACTACGATTTTGAAAGAGAAGTGGGCCCAAAGCCAATGGAAACCAGTCCAATCCTGTAGATAAATTATGATTTATAAGCCTAATAATAAAATTTATCACAAATGGATAATTGTGTGTATACTATTAAGCTGAAGTTAGGTTGCAGCCCGTTAGGCCTATAGCACGAAGAGAAAGGTCTTAACTAAAATATTATTACTTGTGATTTACAAATCGTACGAAATCAAGAATACGTTCGTTACAGGGGCAGTATTGATTCTAACGGATGCTGAACAGCGAGATTGGTATAAGGAAAGAAATGTTGTATCAGTATGTCATGGAGCTCTAAGAGCGTGCATATTGAGAATGAGGAAGAAGGGTGAAACAAAAAAAAATATCATGGTGAAAGTGCTATAGCATAATAATTAGATAGAAGAAGCAACATTGGAGATAGAGTCTATAGTGAGGGTGAAATACCCCCAATTGTTTAATATGTATTAGTTTTGATGGAAAAACTCCTAAAAAATATCATGCTGAAAGTGCACTAGCATAATAATTAGATAGAAGAAGCAACATTGGAGATAGAGTCTATAGGGAGGGTGAAATACCCCCCATTGTTTAATATGTATTAGTTTTGATGGAAAAACTCCTAAAAAGTAGGGAAATTATTGTAAACCATGATTTCCAAAATAAGATAATCAGAGATGAGAACTAGAAAATTTTTAAATGCAAACTAAAGTATTGAATGAACCGAGATTATACAAAATTATAATGAACGGTTGAAAATGATCCAAAGTGGGAATTAAAATACTCAATTTCAAATGAAATTGATCCAATTGGAAATTGGAAGTCAAAACCGAATTAAATTAAGGAGAATCGAACTAAATCGAGAGGAACCGGTTCGAATATTTATTTTTTACAGTCAAAAGGAAAATTTGGTAAATTTAGGTTACCACCATTTAGAAAATAAATTTATAATTTTTTTTAATTTTTAGAAAATCGATCGCATTGGGTCTGAAGGGGTCGATTTTTTATTTCGGATCACCAAACCCGGTTCAATTGAACTGGTCAACAATCAAACCGTGTCAATGGACCGACTACAAGGTCAACGTCCTATCAGCATGTGCAACTAATAAGTGTGTCATGCGTGGCAAGCACGACCAGTCAACTGATATATCATCATCTAAAAACATTGACCAATGAGAAAGTAACACGTGTCGAATGTCAATGATCAACTAGGAGAATTCTACGTCAACTAAATTGACTAATCAGTGAATGACACATGGTAAAGTCATGTTAGAAACCTACAATCAATCTTGAAAGGACACATGGAAATAGTACAAGAAGTTAGAAGAGAAATCTGACTTATTTAAATCAACCAATAAGAGGGCGACATGTGGTAGAGTCTTAACGGTCGTCTAACGTTCAAATTCAGTCAACCGCCATGTTAGATTAAATGGCCAATGAGAGGTTGCCGCATATGAGATCAAACAGTCAAAGAGTGACCTAAATACTGAGTTGGATGCCCATCAACAAAACCACCGAATCATAGTGTTCCATGTGACAGCTCAAACATGTGAAGCTCAATGTGTGTGCATAATATCGTCTTCTACCTCCACATGTTTGATCGAAAGAAGAGAGGGGAAGTCATCATAACTACGATAAGCAGTAAATTGCTCTGACAATGACTTAAATTGGAGAGTTAATGGTCGGTATACAATGGAACGGATAGGACCGAGAGTCTCCGATCATCCTATATAAAGAGCTCATCCCCTTTCATACTCTACATACCTCGAATGCTCAAAAAGCTCTCGCTACACGATTTTCTAATCATTCGCAAACTAGAGCTCTAACTTGGCCATTTTCCTACACCTCCAAATATGAAATTAGTTTCCCTAGAATTCTCAAGAGGTCATCCATCCGATAGCAGACTTCTTTCAGCTCATGGATCACTAGAGAGACGCCAGCGAGCTCGCATAGTACCGTGACTATAGCGCCCAAGTGCACCTAGATCAAATTGAGCTCAATTCAAGCTATCTCGAGACCACCCACGATCGAGCCAAACCAACCTGACCATCCCCAATCGAGTCATGTCTTCCCTACACCGTCGTGGTAAGTCTCTACCGCTGTTATTCGCTAGAATATTCAAGTTTGAGTACGATTTTACTAAAAACTTACCCAATCGAATTTTAACAATTTAGACCATCAATTGAGGCATCACTCTATCCTAGAAGGATCCCCTTGAGAAGTGCTACCTTCCCATACAAAAAGTTATGGCCCATCTGCCCTAGTTGTTAAGAAAATAAAGTTTTTTCTCTCTAGGAATATTTTCCGACAAAACTCCAATTTTCGTCATTTATAAGTTAAATTGGATGAATCAAAGCTTAGAATGATCATGAAGACATATGAAAGATGATTAAAATCATGATAGAGATAAATTAAGGTAGTTTAAGCTTAGATTTATGAAGAACGCGTTTTAGGGACTAAATTACAAAATTTCAAAAGTTTTGGACTAAGTTGTAAAATTTTTGGAAAGTTGAGTACTGAACTGCAAAGAGTGATAAATTAAGAATGCAAATGGAAATAAAGGAAGATTAGGGATCTAAAGGAAAGATTTAAGACTCTTAGGGACCTAATTGAAAATAAGATATAATTTAGAGACCCATATGTAAATAATAAAAATTATAGGGTCTTAAGTGCAAATATCTTATATATAGCGACTTAAATTGTCTAACTTATTATAGGAACCATTCACCTACATATTGTGAAAGAAGAATCACTAAGGTTCAAAAATCCCTAAGATGCACAAACCGTAGAATACGAGTGAGTGTGATTTCTAATATTGAATTTGATTGGGTCGATGACACAATAATACTCGCACACATAATAACTTGAGCTTTTTAAAGCCTTTTGACGATACATATTCCTACTGATAGCATGAACTTCGCTTAAACATTTTAGGAATTTATTCATGATAAGAGCATGAATTCTCCTTAGGAATTTTCTTTGAAATTAGTTGTTGTGAAAATATTTTTCAAATGTAGGATCTTAATCTATTCCTCGATGTCAAAAATGGGTCAAGCTCATGATCAATACAAAAGGGTAAGATCAATATTTTTTTGAGAAATGAGCCCAAGGCCAACGTTTTCAAAATAAGTAAACCCAATGCCATATTTTGAAAACTCTATGAGATTGGGTCCAAGACCAATGGAAATGGTACAAATCCCGTAAATAATTTTGATTATGAACTATGAGCATGTCAAGATACTAAAACAAGTAATTTTGTGTGAAATGAGTCATGTCAATAAATACTATTGAGCTAGAGGTGGATTTTATCCCATAGGGCTCATATTATAAAGACAAGTTTGTTAAGCTAAGACTTTCTTGTGTATAATCATAAATGAGATCATAAGATGTTCGGTACAAGGTAGTGATAGTTCTGACGACTGTTGATCGACAAAATTGGTACAAGGGAAGTTATAATTGGGCTAGTATACCAAGAGCTGGTGAAGGTGAAATGTCTAACCACTCAATAGTGGACAATTCAATTGATAAGTTTGTGGGTGGGAGCAAAATGTTCACACAGACAGTCTAATCCTATCAAACATGTGCTTGAGGTCATTGCCTCGTACCAAGGTGGTTGATAAGATCGTTTCAAATCACAAGTGGGACAAATGAGACTTATGTTCTGTGAACGTATAATAATTTTCATGATGGAAAGGGTGTATGTGATGCTGTTCATGATTAAATACAACCTTAATTCAAATCTTAAATATCCATACGGTGGAGGTTAATAATTATTTATCATAAACATCTTTTTGAGTATATGTTGAATTGTAAAAATAACGTCACAATATTAGTCTTTTCTACTAATTGAATTATAAATTTACCCACTCTAATACCCCTACGGAATATTTGAAACATGGAAAGAAGAACTCTGCCATAAAACCCAAGGTACATAATACTTATGAGACTCATACAATTATTTTTTCCATATTTTTTATAAGTATGTTTTGAAAGTTAATTATATGTTTATTTTGAGTTTTATTCATGTAATGACTAATATAGTAATAATTTTTACCATTGTAATATTGACAATAGTGATAGGTTATTCAAAGATTATAAATAGATAAAATAGGTTGAGGTTGATATTTGCAGTATTTAATCTCTTATCAATAGCACGTATCATAAGTTGAAGTATTAAGACAATACATTGTATAGCGTATAATGCATAATAATCTAGTGAGGAATGAGAATTTGTAGTATGGAGGTTTGAATATTAGGATAATATGTCATTTTTGTAGTAGTATTATTCCATTTAACAAAATACTATTGTATTGTCCTTGGTACATGCTATTTGGTTTGAGTTGTGTAATTTTTATATGGGTGTCTTTAATATTGTTTGTGTAGAGATGCTGATAGAATATTGGTTTT
The DNA here is from genome assembly GCA_030064435.1 of Trapa incisa. Lineage (NCBI taxonomy): Eukaryota > Viridiplantae > Streptophyta > Magnoliopsida > Myrtales > Lythraceae > Trapa > Trapa incisa. The sequence goes on from CM057772.1 coordinate 4,265,040, forward strand.
CTGTTGAAATGCTGCCCAAATGTACTCATAAAGAGGATATAACTCGTCTACTATTCTAATCCGGCAAAACAAGCAGTCATATACTCATATCCACAATATGTTTTTTTTTTCACTAAACTATCATTTTTTAGTTTTTAGGCACTATCATTAATCCCCCGCGCTTGGCAAATATCGGGGGGCCTTTAACGTCAACTATAATGGCTCATTCACATCAAGAGTCCCATCGTCAAGCGTTGGTGTCATCAACCGTGATGACGCGACCAAGTTCTGATTCGGGAGGGGACAGAGTAATGTGCGAACATGGTCTAAAGGTGAAAGTCAGTGCACTGTTATTTGGAGCACAACTGGCCAATTACCAAACACTAGTAATATTATTGAAAATCGATTTTAAGGTAGTATTTAACCGTGTAAAATAGAAGTGTTGATGATTCACTAGCTAATCATTTCCCATATCTAGGAGTTTCACACCATCATTTGGTGTGTGCCTCGTGTACAACTCATTATAGTGAATAGTACTCCTATAATTATTAGGTTGATAGGGTGTTCCATTTAAATTGGTGGTCAAGTAAGTATTTTTCTAGTGTAAATGATAATATATTAGGTTGCTTTTTACTAAGAATTTGACTTCTCTTAACGAAGTAATATATTAGTTGGTGTGTGCCAAAAAAATAAACAATTAGACATCATAATTAATATAAGTTATAATGATTTGACTTCTTTTTTTAATCAAACAAACCCTTTGAATTGTGTATTCTAAGAGGAAAATTATGTGTTGGGATTATTTTTTCCTTAAAATAACTATTGAGAAATTGCAAGAAGCCCTATTTTCATTTCATGCAAGGTTTGATGGATGGGTAGGTCAGTTGACCCATGGGAGAGCCGAAGTGATAGGACTCATTGTGAATGAGTTCCATTACCCATATTGAATCAGTGTTCCAGATTTAGAAAATTTATACACAGACACCCACATAAAAAATTCACCACTAGTAGTTGGTTCATGGCACCAACAGCGGCAGATGCTGCTGGCTGATCAAGCACACATCAATCATCAACTTTGAACTTTTCCCTTCTCAAACATCCCATAGAAAATCAAAATCGCCTGGCCCGTATGCTGAGATTGATGGCAGAGCCAGAGACGGTTGATGCTCATGGAACATCATCCCCTGGCCCACCTCGAAGCTCGAGGTGGCCACCGCCATCCCGCCGGGATTTGTAGCTGCCGGCCAGGCTCCCTGTGCCAGGATGTCCGCTTCCATCTTGACAGGGTTCTCCATAAGTACACTGAGGACCGAGTGCTCCTGCAGCAACATGGGACTAGGGTATTGCAAATCGGAGGAGTGAAGGGATCGGAGGGTCGGAAATCTGGGGAGAAAGGCGGAGGAAGCCGTAAATAGAGGGTTGATGCCGACCGGCAGAGGATCGGTGTTGTTGGAGAAGCAGGGCACGTGGGTCGTCGATTCAACCATGCAGTTGGCATTGGCTGCTTCATTAGGTGAAGAGTCTGTCAATGGAGGCAGAGCTGAATCCGATTCGGATCCGACCCTCGTGAGACGCGAAATATGCACCTTCTTGCCTCCCATAGTCTTCTCGAACACTCGGCTGATCACCCATTCGTTCTGCTTAACAAACAATTCAATACAACAATTCAATTCAAATATCTCTGAAGTGGGAAACTCGAGGTAGAAAAGCAGGAAGATGGAAGCAACGGTGTTATGGATTTCGGGTTAGTCCCTCATCAGGTTCGAAATTTGGTTGAATAGATAACAAAGAGATCAGAAATCGTATAATTACTCAGTGACGAGCCAAGTCGAGAGAAGCAGAGTAAAAACAGAGCATTAAGAATACCTTTGCTGTCTCTGGGAGACTGTAGCGGGAGAGTTTTCCATCAAGACGGTATTCATGCATGACCCAGTTTGTCTTCTCGCCTTTCGGGGCCCTTCCCCTGTAGAAAACCAGCGTTTTCTTCATCCCGACCAGTGATTTTCCTCTGTAGATCTCCTTGTCCTTCCCTGTCGCCTTCCAGTACCCTGCTTCGGTGGCCCTGTTCGTCCTCATCCCTGTGGGGTACTTTCGGTCCTTGAGGCAGAAGAAGTACCACTCTTTCTCCCCCATTTTTGCTTTCCCTTCATGGAGAAAACAACAGGCAAGGAAGGACCAATCAGAATCGACTGATGCTACCAGATTAAAGACATCAAACCTTCAGTTCACCGGAGATGGATGGATAGATGGTCTGCTTGCTTACAGGGCAGCTCCCATGGCTCGGACTTGTTCAGGTCGACTTCTCCGATGGCTTCAGCGGAGAAGCTCACGTCCTGTACTTTCCTGTGCAAGTAGTGACTGATGAGCTCCTCGTCGGTCGGGTGGAATCTGAACCCAGGCGGCAGCTCTATCTGATCCTCCTCCTTTCCAATCCCAGAAACATGCTCCATCTCCATGGAAATCGAGAATCTGCTGAACCCCTCTCTCCCCCGTCAATAAACCTCAGACCCGCCTCCAAAGATCACGAATTTATGTAAGTGGGAGTCAGAGCATCAGATAAAAAGCTGATAAAGGTCGGCGGGGATGGGTCTTTCACAGAGGATGAAGAGAAGATGACGAAGAGGGAGAAGCCATGGAAGCACATAAGCTGCAATTTCAGAATGGGGGTGTGAGAAGTTGACAAGAAAGAAAGGCTTTTTGAGGAATAGAAAGCCCCTAAATACTCATCTTTCAAGAGAGAGACAGTCAGGCACAGAGACGTGGGATGTAAGCCAACCATTTTTAGCCTTTAAATCTAAATATTTGGCCAAAACTCTGATCTCAATTACGTCCGTAAATCGCAATTACCCCAATTAATTAAGATTCTGAACATATCTATTAAATAAATAATAAAATTATTATGAAGGTAATTTTTCATTATTTATAACACTGATTTTTTTTTTCTTGTAGTATTTTCTGGGTTTACCCATTTCAGCATTTTATGATAAAATCCAATGGTTTCCCACTACTTGGCTAACACAAGTGGGATCTCAATGCACCATCGTCTTCTGTGCACAATGGACCTACCGGCTAGCATTCTCCTTCCTCCGTTCATTAATTTCTGAGATATTCACGTGTTCAACTCTTGTAACCATATCCCCATCACGTGCTGTGAGGGTAAAGCCAGGCTTGCGAGTATTACCACTCCATAAAATTTGTAGGTTAGCTCGAGAGATTCACCAACAAGTGATGGTTTCATTGACTTGATACCAAGGGCTATGAAAGGTCAATTCCATACTTGATCTTTAAGAAAAAAATAAAAACAAAAAAGTCTAAAGTGCATGCATATATGGATATGGTAGACTTTATCATACATGATTCTATGATTCGTATAACGAGACTTTAGCTAGCTTTCTCGAGCCTTTGGCAACCTCACTCAGCTCCACACCTTCTTCAGCCTCATTTCACTTTCTTTACTTACCTCACACACTAATTTGACACCACAAGTTAATAAATATATTTGCACTTAAAAAATATTATTTATTAATAGTTTAATATTTTCAAATTTATAAATTAATAATTTTTTTCTATTTTATATAATTTATAATTATATTTTTAATAAATGTATTCAAATTAAATATTAATGCGAGTATATATTTAAAAATAATATAGATCAAATTTATGCAGATATAAATCCTTTAAATCTAATAATACATTAAACATTATTTTATATAGATAAAAATTGAACAAATATACATTTAAAAGTAATAAATTATAATTATTATAATTATTTAAATTTATAATATTTATTTATTTTATCTAATATAATAATATATTATCAACAAATCACATAATTCACTCTCTACCTTTTTACTCTAGTTAACCATTCGCCAAGAAATGGTCTCTCTCGACCTTAGTGGCACCTCTAGCCCTAGATGGTCTTAGCTTTTGTAGATAACTCATAATTGTTTTGTTTTACCCTAATTGACCCCCACTTAGTCTAAAGTGCACAATAACAGTCCTACCTAAAATTATCATTGTAAATAGTGTATTAATATGTATATGAACTCTAACAGAGTAAATTAAAACGGCAATATTTTAATTATTAATGGAGTATTATATAACTGCATTACGCACTCATTTATATTGTCTTGTAAATTAATTTGTTGAGTAAAAGATAAATTTGGGCCATTTTGATGTAAAATAATATTAAGAACAAAAGTTTAGATCGATTAATATATGAATAATAATTTTATAAAATTACTCTAAATTTAATGATGTGTGACATAGTTTGTGCATTTGCGTGGATAAAAGAAACGTGGGGAACAATTAAAAAGCAAAAATGAACCCACAAGGTTTTCAATCCTTCACCTCGATTCAGTGTGCATAATATAATTTATTTCAGTAAAAAAATGTGTGAGTTAAAAAAATCATATTTTTTCACGGTAAATAATTTTATTTAAGTAGGCAAAAATATGACATTTTTTGAGATTATTTCTAAAATTTGGGACCTATTTGAAATTTTAGTCTATTAATTATAACAAAAAAATACACAACCCTCATTGAAATTGATATTCATTGAATTTTCCTATTCACACTCGTTATATAATTAAAATAAATTTTATTTAAATTAGTTTAGAAAACTGCCCTTCTGATCACTGATGTGGATTATGGGTGGTGTGGGGTAAGCCGAATATACCCTATTGAAAATTTGCCCCATGATTTGCCAAATTCTGCTTTGCTTGACTTTGACCAAAAAAAAATATAGATAATTAATAAAATATAGGCAAAAAAATGATTCCAACTAGATAAATGAAAAAAATGGTGCTGAGATTCCATGCTCAAATTGTGAAACTAAAATCGTCATACAATTTAACAGCTGCCATGCACTTACAAGGAAAACTTTTACCTGGTCAAGCACATTGGGTGCTACTCAGATTATTAGCTAATGATGGGGTCAACAATTCAATTATTTGTGGGGTGACATCCAATGAGAGTACACATCAACATCAACATCAACGTCACGAATAATAACAAGAATAATTATTAATTATGATCACTAATTTCGACTTTGGGGGATTTATTAGGAGATTAAGTCCAACACCTTTAATATGGCTTATTTTGAGAGGATCACAAATGAAAGTGAATTTTGATAACCGCTCAATGGTGATGAGGGCTACCCGGCAAGTTGCTAATTGAGTTTTGGTAGTATTAAGGGAATGGAATTTAAGAGATTCGGCTCACATCGACTGGAAGTGGTGCTATCAACGAAAAGATAAGAGAAGTGGGGGACCTCAAAGAGTGCCAATTTGAACTCGGCAAGAAAATTAAAAAAAAAAAAAAAGAAGGCCCAATGGAATGGAATTGGTTCATGATGCAATGCATCTTTATCATCCACTAGTATATATTATTAGTAATGGCCAATAAATATAGGTGTGGCTTCTCTCAACTAGGAAAAATCTAAAATTGGCTACTTCATTTTTTTTGCTTATTTGGTACATACGATTGAACTAGTTTTTCACTTCCTAATTGTCCTTATCTGTCTAACAATTAATATAATTAGATACAATAGGAAAATATTTAATTGATCCCATTAATTTGAATTAATTGTGTACTATTTTCTTTTATTATAGATAGGTGTTTCAAGATTTTAGAATAAGTAAATTTTATAGAGAGAATTTTACTTTTTTTAATTGGTTAATTGAGTTTAATCTAGATTAATTATGATATAATATATTTTATAAATACTAGTGGTTAAATAAAAATATATATTTTATTAAGAAAAAAGCTAAAATATGATTGGCCTTTTTCATTTCAGGAATAACTTCCAAATCGGGTGACGCGTGTCTGTTCTGTCTGTCAGAGGAATTTCAGCCGTCTAGATAACTATGAGGAAGACAAGATCTGACCGTTTAGATATTGGTAGATGACAGTCAATGGTCATCAGGATATTTATGACACGTCAGTATGTATATTTTCAGAGGTTTATTATTTTATTATATAAAATATTTAATATTTCAATATATATTTATAAAATAATTATACTATAATAACAGTTAATCTAATAAGTAGGTGGAAAGAGATTTGGTCAATTACTTTCATTAAATCCATTCAATATTACCTAAATTATAAGGAGTTGTTGATGAGTGATACTCCATCATAATTCTACATTTTCGTGGTTCTAACTTAATAATATATATTTTTAAATTAATAAGATTTAAACAAATTAATTTTAGTTATTTTATTAAATATTAATTTGTGAACCAATAAAATTGTGCAAAATTATAAAAGGTCTAAGATAATTACAATATTATATTTTGCTAATTGACTAAAGCATTATTGCATTATCTCCGTCCAAACCCAATAAATAAAGCGTGATGACTTCCAAGGAATCACCTTTACCAGGGGTCATAACTTATAGAGCTTCATTAGTTCCAGCCATGCCTGGCATAGAACATAAGCAAATTGGCAAGATTCATATAAACATAGTCTCCATATACCCAAAGGAGAGATGACTACGTGACTAAGAGTGAGGAGAGCAAAATGGACAAAGAGATGAAATATGAGAGTTGGTTGGAAACATGATTTTATTATTTGAAAGTATACCTCGTAAAGAAAGCCAAAGAATATAGTGCCATGGTACGAAGGACGCAAAGACTGCTGGTTAGACTGCCTTTACCGAGTAGTCTTCTTTGTCCCATAAGAAAGTGCCAGTTGGAGCAGCATACTGGGACGTGTCCTACGGGAGCTGCTTCGCAGCAATGGTGGCTAGTGCGAGGATTTAGTGTGGGTCACGCGGAGATGTGCAATCAAGGGCCTCAACTGCCCTAAAATATCCAAGGATGGCTTGATATAATGTTATACCATTTTACTATATAAATGTTAACAAAATAATATTCTATTTTTATTGTTTTAATCCCATGTTCTTAATTCTTCTATACGGGCATCTTATTATTTAATTAAAAATATTAATATAAGGATGAATAATAGAAGTAAATTAATGGAGTTTGAATGCATCTTCTCAATTTCCATTCAATCTTGAATCTTGCGCACAATGAATCGGTGGGAAAAAGATAACAATTTTGTCCTAGGAGATATCTTCTGCCCAAAGTCGGCATGTACTAACAAAGCAAAGAATAAAGCCCCTTGCATTTTGGAGGGAAAAAACCCAAAGCCTTCCTTCCATTCATCACTTTACATTGTAAAAGGCCCATGGTTGAGTGGAAATTCTAATATGAGATCTACCTAACTTTTCATATTTAACTTTGTCCAAATTGGGACCGGAACATTCTATACTCCAAACTCTAAATCATTGGTATCAACATAATATGTTAATACAAATTATTTGAGAAATAAAGAGCAAATAATTACATCAGTTCTATCTAATAAGTACAATAAATATTATTTTATATTACTAATAGCATTTGTAATCTAGAATAAGTGACCAAGTGTGGTTTTGTTTGTTACAAGATTTGCAGTATTATAAAAGGGGCATGCACTACTTGTTACCCAATTTAAGAAAACTGGATTAAATATAAGTGGTTGATAGACCTGATTTTATAATGCTTAGCAAAGGAGTTCCTTTTCACATTCTCTTGGTCTTGTATGAATGTTGATAAATAACATCCGACTTCATATTTCATAGCAATGCTTAGAATTCTCATTGATATCGAATGCAAGGAACCCTTCTATCAAAGCATCTAATAGTCTTCGAAATAATTTAATTGCAATCGCTGAAAAGGTAAAGAAAAATATCATACTACAATTCGATGATGAATAAGGAGAGTGAAGGGTATTTTTATTAGATCGTTACCTAACGAGTTCAACGTTGCAGTTTCAACTCCTTCTGCAAGAGTGATATTAGAGTTATCGGCAATTCTTGATTATTTAATTACAAATTAACAAGATTAAATATCTCGTTATATAGTTATACACAACTAATTATATCAAGATTTAATAAATTTTATAAATATTGTATCATGTTAATAGAGAACTATTCACTCTGTGAAAATGTGGATGATCATTGAACTTGAATTATTAGTTGTTGTTGTTAATAAGAATAATCTGGATGATAAAGAAAAAGAGAAGGTAGATGTGTGTGATTTAATTAAGATTCTTATGAAGAGATTTGAGAGGTTTATGAAATTTAAATATCAAAGTTCAATAATAATTAGTTGAACTCAATTGCAAGTATTAAGAAGATAATTTAAACTATTTCAAATGAAAAAAAAAATGAGGGAATAAAAAACTATTTTAGCAGGATAGATTTTGATTATACCAAACAAAATCAAGATTTATGAGGTGTGTATGAAATATGAAAGTATAGTAGAAAATATTTTAAAATTGATAACTTTAAACGTTGACTATTTAGTGTTGAAGAAGCTAACAATACTTCTACTATTAGTATAAACAACTTGCAAAGCACTCTCTTTGTGCATGAGCAGAAGAGACTTAAACATGGAGAAGAAGAATACGCTTTTAAAGTCAATAAATTTGAAAGATATAATAAATTAGAAATAAGAATAAATAGATCTGCTGAATACTATGTTTATTATGTTTGTCGTGTAAATATGCATAAAAGATTTAGAGTAAGAATATTTTATTTAATGTGGAATCATATTATCAAAATAAGGATATTCTATTATATTATAGAATTGAAGAACAATTTGCATAGATTGGCTAACTATTTGAAAATGAAATCTTAATATTTTCAAAGCGATTTAATGCAAATTATTACAAAATTAAGTGAGAGTTGATAATTAGGACGTAGTGTTCCAAGAACTTGATAATTAGGATACCAAATTTACAAACTATATATTTATTATATGAGAGTTATTTAAAAGGGAAACAATATAAATAATTTATGTGAGCAATCAAATGCATTCAACTAGTTAATGTTAATTTATGTGTTCACTCCTTAATCTCATGGAACAAATAAGGTACATTTTGTTGTTCATTGATGATATACTGACATAGCCTAAATTTATTTCCTTGTAGAGAAATTTAAAGCTCTAAAGTGGTTTAAAATATTGAAAGCTCTAAGGTACATTTTTTGTTCATTGATGACATAGGAGTTGAACGCTATAAAACACACACAAAGTTAAATGTCAAGCATTGAAAGTTAGCCGGCCCGAATCATCTCGATCACTGAATTTCAAATATTTTCAAACCAGTGGTAGATGAAATAACACAATATCTTTCCACACACTAGAAAAATGTAAATGTTAAGGATTCATGAATAAATCTCATATTGAGTGTTATAAGTGTCATAAGATGGGACATTTTCAATTTGAATATTCGGAGTGGCAAGACAATACAAACTACCTCGAATTAAATCAAGATGAAAGAATAATGCTCTAATGACTTTCAACATGGTTGAAAAGGTACAAAATAAATTGGTATTTGGAATCGGGTTGTAGTAATCATATGAGTAGATATTTATAATGGTTTACTAAATTTCAGTTGGAGTTTAGAAAAACTATTAATCTTGGGAATAATTCTAGAATAGAAGTAAAAGAAAAATGGTTGATTAATATAAAGGTAAATGTAAAAATATTATGCATGTATGAAATCTATTATATTCCACATTTTAAGAATAACCTCATAAGTTTTGGTTATCTATTAGAGAATAATATTTCAGTTATTTTAAATATAATCTTTGCAGAGTTGTATATTATGAAGAAGGTGAGGTGTTTCAAATGAAAATAAAAGAAAGCAAGCTATTTACATTTTCAACACATTTATTTTACTATTGAATGCAACACAATAATATTTAATAAAATAACCACATTATGGCATTGAAGATGTGTGCACCTCATTTCCAAGAATTGAAAACTCTATATTTTAAACATATGGCGAATGGACTTCCACATATTGCAGCTCCTACATATTTATGCCGTAGTTACTTGACTAGTAAGGAACATAAATAAGCAAAATCTAAGAAGAGTAATTGGAGTGAAATAAACCGTCTACAACTTATACATGTTGATTTGTGTGGTTCTATAAGCCCAGAATTAAGAGAAACATAATATATATGTTGATGTTTATTAGATTTCAATGGTAAATCTTAGGTTTATTTTTTTATTAAAAAATTTGAAATTCTAAAGTATTTTATAAAAAAATTTGAGATTCTAAAGTATTTTAGACAATTCAAATCTATGGCTGAATTTGAGGTTCTAAAGTATTTTATACGTCTTAAAACCAATCATGGAGGAATTCAATTCAAAGGAATTTATAAATTTTTGTTCATCAAATAACATAAGAACACAATTCACTACCGCTTATTCTCCTCAACAAAATGAAAAACATGAAAGTTATGAACATGACTAAATGTGTTTTTGAAGATATGGATTTTCCAAAATTTATATGGGCTGAAGCGGAAAATTTCGTCATTTATGTTATGGATCGGTGTCCAACTTTTATATTTAAGGATATAACTCTAGAGGCATGGTGTGAAATAAAGTTCACTGTGATACATTTTAAGGTTTTTAGTTGCATTGTCTATGTTATGGATCTACTTGGTCGGGTCCAAACCCGACCTGAGACCCGCATGGACCTGAGGCTCGGGCTGAGAAGTTGAACCCAAACCCGCTGCTCGGGCCTAGAAGTTGGACCCGAACCCGCTGCTTGGGTCCAGAAGTTGGGTCCGAACCCTCTACTCGAGTCTATCTTATTTTTTAATATATATTTTTTATCAAAAATAAAAAATTCTAAATTATTGTAATATATAAATTTTTTAATATTTGTTTGAAAATTCAAATTTTTAAATGTTTATTAACTTTAATTTACCTAATAAATTTATGGTATAATTTTTTTATTAATTTTAGCTTACAAATAATAAGAAAACAATCTATAAAGAAGATGATCAAATAGTGAAACTGTAAATTTAAGAAAATTAGGATATGAGAACGAAGTAATAAACAATTTATGGAAGCAAATACAAGGAGTACCAAGAATATTTCCATGAATCTCTTATCTTCATTACTCTCTCATTTTTTGATCATTTTTTAACCTGTAAAAGTAGATGCTCATCTTCATTTATATACACAAAAGGGATTATATTTTCATTACTCTCTCATTTTTGGATCATTTTTTCACTCGTAGAAGTAGATGCTCATCTTCATTTATATACATTAAAAGGGATTATGGTGTGGGTTGCATGCACATGCATGTGGTGATATTTTTTTGTATAATTATTGATATATAAAATTTTATTTATATAATTTAAATTTTTTTAGTTAAAAACAAATTATAAATCTCTTAACTATCTCAAAATTTTAAATATGAGTTATACTTTTATATCAAATAATATAGTTAATTAGAGATATAACTTAATTTAATATAAAATTTTCTACTAAAATTTTTCCAAATATTTATAAATCTATTAGGGTCTAATAAAGAAAAAAGAATCTATTAAGGTTTAAGAAAGGAAAAATAAGGGATATAGTATATAGATAATATATTTATAAATATAATAGAGTTTAATAAAGGAAAAAAATTTATTAGGATATAAGAAAGAAAAAAAATTAATATGGTATAGAAATAATTTTTATAGAAAATATAAAATAATTTTTAAATCACATTTTTATTAAAATTTTCTAATATTTTTTCCTATTAAAAAAACAACCTGGTTTCATTAAAATAGGTAAAAAATTCAAATGGACAGTGGCCAACCTTCGGGTCCACTTTTCTAGACCTGAGGCTTAGGTCGGAGTCCATTGATATGCACAATCGCTTTCCACATCATTTAAAATCTCAATATTTTTTCTCATTATTTAGCTATATTTATCATGAGCCCCCAAAGTATTTCAAGTCATTCGTTTGACACTAACTTATTATTTTTTGCACTTTCCTACTTAAACTTTTCAAAATTACCAAAATATCATTACAATTTTTATTTATCCATTTTGAAAAACATACTATTCAATAACTTCATTTTAGGTCCCCTAACTTTTTCTAAGTTCATTTGGGTACTTAAACTCTTAGAAATTACCTTTTTGGTCCAAAATTTATAATATTTATCATTTCTCATTCAAGTTTTCCAAAAGTTTCACTTAGGTTCCTAACCTCTTTTAAGTTACCATTTTGGGTTCCTAGGTTTTCTCAAGCTTCATTTTAGGTCCTTGAACTTTTATTTTGTCTCATTTGAGTATCCATTTCTTAGAAATCTTGTTTTGACCCCTATACTTTTTGAGAGTTACATTTTAGTCTCCCGACTTTCTCTTCCCTTAAAAAATCTCCACAAACTCTCCAAAAATACTTTATAGGTCTCTCATCTTATTCTTCAGGTCTCCACAGTCACTTTCCAGTCAGTCTTAGTTGGATTAGTGTCATTTTCGGCGGGATCGAGCATTCACCGAAAAACTAGCACATATCAGAAAAACTATAGTAACCCACTAAAGAGGGTGAGTCAGTCATGGGTATTGGGGTTAGAAAGGTGTCTCACATGTGCATTCATGGCCTCTTGAACCACCCCAAATGGTGGTATAAGACACCTGAAAACGCGATTTATGGTCGATATTTAAAACTTGGTAGTCACTAGAGATTTCAAGAATTTTCATGGCTATGAGGCTTACCCACAACTTAAATGGTCAGTGATGTTGGCTAGAAGAGATCGATGGGAGTCTCTAGAATTATTTTGGGTCGTGGTTGGCCGTAAGGCAGGTTGGGGTAGGCTCCGTTTTTTACTAAGGGAGCAAAGTTAATATTTGATCACGTCGACGCCAGTAAAGGGCACATAAGTATCGATGATAGGTAGGGTTTGAAAGTTGATTTCTACACGGTTATAAGGCTGCCATAATGACCAAGCTTGATTGTGGGAAACAAAATTTATGAGCTTTAGAAGTAAGGGCATAAAAAATTGAGCACCTTAACTTCCAGAGAGAATTTTGTTCACTAGTTAGCGAGGGAGGGCTTAAATCTTATATGGAGAGCTCGGGGAAACAAATGTCCATCATCCCATGTTCATAGTTGGTCAGATTAGACCAAATGGTTCTCACTTTCCATTTAATTATCCTTGGGGGGCAGTGTAAACCCCGTCCCTTTATAGATAATGAAATTAGGAAAAGAACCGATCGTTTCAAAAGAGAAAATTGAACTAGTTCACGAACCACAATTGATAGGGGAAGGGTAAAATTGAGAAATTTACTAATCCCAAGTGACTCAAATAATCATAAAAGTTATGAAAAAGGACATTGAGACAAATTGGAAGAGAAAATCAGACCGATTCAGAATTGGATTAAACTAGTTTCTAAATTTTTTTTCTAGGTGGCTTAAAATATTCAAATTTGGGAATTGAAGCCACCATTAGATAGAAAATAAATTTAGATGAATTTAGAAATTTTTAATTTTGAGAAATCCTGTCAAATCAGGCTTGAACTAGCCGATTTACGCATTGAACTGGTTGGACTGATCCGGTTCGGTTCGGAACAGTGTCGTTTTCTTCCTTCAAATGACAACAATGTTCATTAAATGCATGAACGGACAGCGCCGACAAAGAGAAAGCATCTCTGTTCAGGTCATTTCAAGGTGAGGATAAGCTTGACCAAGATGTGAAACGATTGGGCAGAGAGTCCCCGAACTCCCTATATAAAGAGCTTCTCTCCATTCATACTCCTTACACCTGAAATCTCCATTCTCTCTCAACTGCTCCATTTTTTGGTGAAGCTTAAACCAGAGCTCCCACTTGGGGCAGTTTTCTCAACCTCAGATGGCGAGGTTGGGTTCTTTAGACTCTGGGAGAAGTCGGCTACTTGATAGCAACCACTGTTCAATTCGAGTACCACCGGAGAAGCTCCGACGGAATCAAATAGTGAAGCAGTTCCGACGAACTGAAGCTGCCCTATTTCGGCCGAGATGAAATCGGCCAAATTCAGCCCTCCTTCGGCCAAACCAAGCTCTTCTAACATCCCTACAACCCTCATACGACCTCAACTGAGTTGAAAGTTAAGCTAATTCGGCCCTTCTTAGTCGTTGCAGGTCAAAGTTAGAGAGAGAAATGATGGAATTTCATTGATGAAATTCTCACTCGATTCGAGGTCAATTATTGGAATTCTTTATCCTAGAAGGTATCTCAAGAAGAGAGCTACCTTCCCCGATAGAGAGCTCGGACCGTCGTACCTTCCTAAATGACGAAGCTGTTTGAGCTTAATTCAGACCTAAATGACGCAGTTCAAAGCTCAATTGAATCATATGGAAGTGTAGGAACTGATTCATACCTTCAATTGGAGCAATTAACCCTGATTGAATGGTCAATTTGAAAAAATTAAATTCGGTCAATTTGAAGGGGAGAAATTGGGGATTTCGTAAAATTGAGGGACCTATTTGTAATTTTCCAAAATTGAGGGCCAATTGGCTATGGAAAAGATGTTGAGGGACCAATTGGTCAATTTTTGGAACAATTGGTATCAAATTTCCATTTTTTGAAAGTAGGGGAAAATGGTAATTTTTGAAAAGTTTAGGACCAAATTGGAAATTTGAAAAACTTGATCCCCGTATACAATTTTGAGTAAAATGAGGACTCAAAGGGAATTCTTGGAAACCTTGGGACTCAAATTGGGAAAAAGTTGGCATTAAGGACCTAAAGTTAAGAAAAAGTAATTTTAGTAACCTAAGTGGAATTTATAGATAAATTGTGAGTCTAGGCTTTTATACCAAGCTATAATTGATAAGGCTATCCAAAACGTGTAGGGATAAGTTTGACCAGAATGCCAGCAAGATAAAGCTCAACATGTCATGATTATCGGGTGAGTGGGCTTATGTATATAATACCCAGTTGGGATGATGATCACTTTAGAAAAAAACCACTTGTAAGTGGAATTTTTTACATCAAACCCGGTTGGGGTGATGGACGAACGAAGCTAAAACCTACTTACTGGTTGTAGGTAGAGGAAATCATACTCGGTTGGTATGATAGGCTTTCTTGAAGGAAGAAGAAACTCGCTTGTCAGTTGTAAAAGAAGGTATCATTATCACCCAATTGGTGAGATGAAGTGAAAACTTATTTTGTCAGAAGTGTTCTCCCCTTAATGTGTGTCAATGCTTAAACTCTTTGGGAGAACTTTTTGACGGGAGATAGAATAGCTCGGATAGGCCAGAGGCATTGGTTTTTGGAACTTGTCGGGATATATGCCCGGTTTTGGAAAATCATGTGTAGTGGGCCCAAGGCCAGTAGGCACGAGCAGGAGCTCATAAACAAACATTAGTTATGAAAGCCATGAAAACTCTTAATGAAATGATTATGTGATTTCACCATGGTACCAAGTCAGAACCGACAGTACTTGATGGACTAACGACAGTGCGTCAGGGCTACATCGACGGATCAGCCTAGATAAATAGGTGCAGGTCAGGTTGAGGGTCAGGGTCATTGGACCAGTAGCACCAAAGATAAATGACTATGTAAAAAACTTTGTTTGTGCATGCACTTGAGATACAAGACCATCAAGATGCCCAAGAGGGGTAGTGATGCGTCCTAAGGGCTACTGAACGACATGGTGGAGATAAGGGCAGTTTGTCGTGCGAGCAATCAGGAAGCTCAATGTAGCTCCTTGCGCATGAGACCGGGGTGGGGTCGGGATGAGGTCTCTGTCCTCATACGAACATAGAGTTGCTTTCAGGTATGAGAGTCGAATATCGAGAACATTCACTCAAACCTAAGGTAGAAGTGGACAAGCTTTTATCTTGGTGGTCGGTAAGGACACTCCGAGCCACAAGTGGGTGTAGTGGACGGGCTGCCCTACAAATGTGTGTTCCCTTCTTGATGAAGGGAGTGTGTTGTTTGTTAAACACACTAGATGGCAAATGGAAAGAGGTTTTGAAAAACTGGATTTTGAGGAAAGATCATTCTTAAAAGAAATAAGGATTTTAGCACACTATGATTAAAGTTATTTTTTTATGAAAACTCACTTCCAACACCTATTCACTGAGTTGTAGAATTCACCCCCTCCCTTTACCCCTTTTCAGGTAATCAAGGGAAACCAAACCTAAAAACTTTCCTGTAAGCCAAACCTTCAGTTTTATATAATGTTATTCCAGGAAAAATAGGTAAAAGGACGCCTTACTACTTGTAGTTTAGAAAAAGGGTGAAATTCTTCATAAACTAAAGGGAGTGGCTAGTTGCTCACGGGGATCCGACCAAACCGAGTCGAGGCGTGACAACTTGAGTGGTATCAAAGATTGTTTCCTCGAATACATTATCAAGACTATAAAATCTAGTAACTAATAGGAATAAGTCTTAAAATTTCAGATAGCTCCCAAGAGAGAAACCAAGAAAACTAGTACTGACGTCACCAACACTACCCAACACTATGTCCTTGTAGAAAGACAACCCTAAATGCCCTCCAATGCCCAACGTATAGTAGAAGTCCCAAAGAACCAAGAGACGTTAGGGGGGAGTATTGAGGAGGATGGTACCAGGACCTATTGAGTCATAACCCCGAGTACGAAGGGAGCCAAGCCTGAAGCTAGGAATGCTATCAAGGGCTTATAACCTTACCAAGAAGGACACTTGTCAAGAACCCTATAGCTCCCCATCTATTTTGTAACCACCTTTTTTGTAATGGGGCTAAGACCCCCAACATATTGTACTCCTTCTCCATTAATGAAGAACTCTAAGTTCCTAAAACCATATATCTAAAAAGTGATGTGACCTTGCACATCGGCTGTAGGAAGATTACCCCAAGAAAAGTAACCAAACAAACCTGCGTTACCCTATACACCACGAAGACCAAGAAGATTCCCATCCTAGATAAGGAAATGAACCAGGGGATTAAGGAATTTAGGAGAACTCTTGGAGTAAGTACTAGTCAATGAAATGACATGTTACAAGGTATGGACAATAGGAACACTACTTGAGAAAGTGCCCAACACTACTAAGTAGATGTATCAAGATAAAATGTTATAGGTGTAAGGGAAATGAGACATGAAGTGAAGGACTATCCCACACCGCAAGGATTTAGAACAATACCTTACAAGAACAACGCCTCATTAGCTATAGGAGTTAGAAAGGATACCACCCCAAGAAACACGACTCCTGCTCGGAATTTCAACCACATCCAGGAGGAAGCTCTTCAAGATCCTAGCATGGTGGCGGGTTCTTCCCGACTCGCCATTGTAACAATCTCCCTTTAAGAAAAGCTAAAGCCCCAAGTTTGTAATTCTATTTCGAAAGTAAATTTTGAGTTCTTAAAACTTTTCTGTCCCTCAATGATGATGCGATGGTGTGCCTCAACTACATGAGTAAGAGAAAAGGACTGAAGGTAGGACCTTGATAAACCGCAAATAGAGTAGAGTGTAAATGAAGAGAATTCTTCCTTAAGAAGAAATTTTCAATCATCTAAGAGCAAGGAAGGAAGCGTCTCCACAAGAGAAAACAAGCCCGGACATTAGACGACAAATGGGATGTCTCGAGATGGCAAGTGCGACCTACTTTGGAAAAAGTAGACAAACCAAATAGGAGTTTTGGACGAATATAACGGCAGGAAGCAAATTGTAACAACGAGATAGTAAAGGAGAATAAATGACACCATAAGAAGGACCAGGAAGTATTAAAGACTACACCCTAAAAAGGGCAATAGGATGAGCATTAAGAACAAGTAGACTCGAGAGACAACTAGATAATGATAGTAGTGTGGACAAGTCAGTTAATGAACTAACACTCGTAGGAATCATGGACTCAAACCCCCAACAAAGATGGGAGAAGTGGAAAGGCCAAATGTTGGAAAAATAGGATGAAGGAAATCCTTAAAGAAATCGATGGCCGAAAATGGAATGAGGACTACACTCAAGCCATGAGGAGGATTAAGTAAGCCTCGCACAAAGAGGTCTTGGAACAAACAGTGTTTGAACCATTACCAAGGAAGAAAACTTGTACGGGATACAAGTACAATAAATAGTGCACGGGTTGCACCTGCGAATATGTGTACCATTCCTGATGAAGGGTGTGTGTTTGTTTGCTAAACGCCTTCCAAGGCAAGGGGATGGGCTAAGAGAGATAAACACACATATTATGGAAATGAAAAATATTTTGGAAACCTTAATTTGAGGAAAATGCTTTTAAAAAAAATGATAACATTGGCATGGATTTCTAACAAACAAAAAATATTTTAAAACTCACTTTCAACACCAGCTCAATGAGTTGTAGAACTCACCTTGTTCCTTTTATCCCTTTTCATATAAACAAGAAGAACCAACAATAAATACCCTCCTGTGGTTGAACTATAAAATAGGTATGTTCAATTTAATATACTCACTTTTATATAATGTTATTTCAGAAAAAATAGGAAAAAGGGTCTTACTCCTCACTGTTTAGAAGAAGGTGAAACCATTTATAAACTAAAGGGAGTGACGGGTTGTTCACGGGGATCAGAACAAACTGGGTCGAAGCATAACATCATGTGGACATAATTTGGATTAGATCATGTGGATATAAGTAAGTAAATTTAAGATAAGTAATTATAATTATAACAACCATGTGAGTGGAATATTGGATATTATTTTTACCATAGTTCGGGTAAAAAACTGGGGTAAGGCCATGAAATAACCGGACATCGAAAAACTTACTCAATAAGTTGGGAGATCACCCACTCCCAAATATTTTTCAGGTAATATAAGTGACCTCGCTCAGAGTATCTTTATTAAGTGTTATAACTCTGTCAATTTTTCTCAATATATGTTTTTAAACTATATTATTTTGAATGAGTTAAAAATAAATGTAAAATTATTTTATATTTTAAATTTTTTATTTACTCATTTTTTAAACGGTAATGGTATCCACATTTTTAGCGAGAGATAATGGCGAATTTTTATAGGATTTGATGGTAATTTTAGGTTAAGGTTAATTATAATATCAACATTTAATTCCCTATTATTTTCTAATAAGTATGATAAAAAGTTCCATTGAAACCATTTGGACCTACGTCTTTTGAGCCCATAATTGAAATGTGGTCAACTTAATTTACTCACTTGAAATTGTAGTAATTTGAATGGGATTTATTTATGAGTAATTATATTTTGTACAAATTGTGAGAATTACTAGTCCTAAACAGTGTTTAAACAACTTATAAAAACTGTTAAAATTGTAGTAATAAGATTGAAATTCATTTATGCAGTAATTATATTTTTGTACAAACTGTCAAAATTACTGGCCCTAAATAGTATTTCAAAAAACTTAAAAAACAATGAGAAATGTGAATTTCATCCATAAATCATACTTCATAATTAGTTCATTCTTTTAATATGATTGAATAATTTTACATTATATTTTGGTGGAAATTGATTTAATTCTGTCAATCATCTGATGCATGATTGCCAAAATATTTCATTATTCATCCAAGCCCTATTTAATTTGGTAAGCAGTATTTTGGGAATGTATTGTGCTTATTCCATCCCTGTAGATATTTTTTCCATCTGGAAGAGAAATAATATAATAGTTTATTGCACATTTTCTACATTAAACTAGTTCCACTCTGAAGTAGTGTTGCAGTAATGCTGATTTTATTGCACAGTACTCATTAATCCCCCAGTTGAAAACTTATGAGAAGCTTGACTTGATTTGCCTTTTCATCTAAAAGCATAAAAGCAAATTAAAGCTATCATCGTGAGTAAACATACGTGAATGAATCAACACTTTCAGTTGTATGCAATATTAGCTATGATATCATATATAATACTATGATCCATCATATAAAATTATTAGGTTAAGTGTGGGTGCTTACGGTAAATTGCACACACGGTACAAAACTGTTATTAAATGTAATATTGACCTATGTAATTTTTACAAACATGTAATAATAATAGGAGGACAACGAGGTGAAAATATGTGGCGTTAAAGCTTTTGGGCAGATTTGAACTTTAACTTCAATTATTTCATTTTTTAGTGTTTTGATTTTATTTAGTGGACACGGAAAATAATAAACAAGAATCCCATTGGCTGCCCGTGATCCTAAGGAAGGGAAACACATAATCTCACGTGCCAGAACGGCAGCCACTCACTCTTCTTGTAGTTGACACGTTTTCACTCGGAAGCACGAGATCCCCCTCGTTATCCACATGAGATTACTACCGTTCATTTCCGCGATCCAACGGTCAGATTATCCAGCATATCTCAAAACCATATCCTCCGAGAAAAATTACAAAAATACAAAGATACACATGAGCTTTCTTCTTTCTTCTCTTTAACTCCGCTCATAGCCTCTCAGTCCTCACTGTCCCCTCTCTCTCTCTCACTCTCTCTGCCGGAGAAAATGGCTTCAATTTCCCTCAGGACCTTCACCGGACTCCGGCAGAGCCCCGACAAAGGTCACCAATTCGCAATCCAGAAGCCTACGAAGGCTCACTTCCGGAAGGCCCACCAGATAGTTGCCTCTAAGACCAGCACGAAGCTCAGCGACCGCAACCTCCGCGTGGCGGTGATTGGAGGTGGACCCGCCGGGGGCTCCGCGGCGGAGACGCTGGCGAAGGGCGGTGTTGAGACCTTCCTCATCGAGCGGAAGCTCGACAACTGTAAGCCCTGCGGCGGCGCCATCCCGCTCTGCATGGTGGGCGAGTTCGACCTCCCGCTCGACATTATCGACAGGAAAGTTACCAAGATGAAGATGATCTCGCCGTCGAACGTTGCCGTCGATATCGGACGGACGCTGAAGCCGCACGAGTACATCGGCATGGTGAGGAGAGAAATCCTCGACGCTTACCTCAGAGACCGGGCAGCGGAGAATGGAGCTAAGGTTGACACCCATCTAAAATTAGGTCAATTGATCTGGAATACATGACTAGCATGCTTTGATAATTGCAAGATTATGCCTGTAAAAATATATTTAGGGAATTCAGCTGAATGGTTTCTTCTTTTTTTTTTAATTTTTTTGTGGTGAAAAAAGGTGATTAACGGGCTGTTCCTGAAAATGGACATGCCAAAAGACCGGAATGCTCCTTATGTGCTGCACTTTACTGAGTACAATGGGACTAAAGGTGGAGTGGGCGAAAAGCGAACTTTGGAAGTTGATGCTGTTATTGGGGCGGATGGAGCCAACTCTAAGGTTGCCAAGTCCATTAATGCTGGGGATTACGATTATGCTATTGCCTTTCAGGTACAGTTAACTCAGTTTTGAATTACTATTAGATGAAGTGTGAATCGTTACTGGCAGATGTGCTCTAGTAAATGGTTGAACAATTGCTTGATATGTTTATGAGTTCTTCAGTTCCTAGCGACATCTCTCTGTCAAATACATGCCTGAGAGAAAAAAAAATTTATCTCTGGCATTTTGTTGAAGGTGACTTGAGGTGGCTCGGTGATGTGCTGATGGTTTGAGGTCCTTAATATGTGATTAAGTTTGAATTTTGACAAATTTATGTTTGAAGACTATACCCGGATCAAGTGATCAAGGCTTTCACTTACTTCCTCTTCATATGGGATTATGACAGGAAAGAATCAGGATCCCTGATGACAGGATGGCCTATTACGAGAACCTAGCCGAGATGTACGTGGGGGATGATGTCTCCCCCGACTTCTACGGCTGGGTCTTCCCCAAATGCGACCATGTGGCGGTAGGGACTGGCACTGTCACTCACAAGGGCGACATCAAGAAGTTCCAACTGGCTACAAGGAACCGGGCCAGGGACAAGATCCTAGGTGGTCAGATCATCAGAGTTGAGGCTCATCCTATCCCAGAACATCCCCGGCCCCGCCGGCTCTCGGGTCGTGTCGCCCTGGTGGGGGATGCCGCTGGCTATGTGACCAAATGCTCCGGTGAAGGGATCTACTTTGCAGCCAAGAGCGGGAGGATGTGCGCTGAGGCGATTGTGGAGGGATCTGAGAATGGGAAGAGGATGGTGGAAGAGAGTGACTTGAGGAAGTACTTGGAGAAATGGGACAAGACCTATTGGCCGACTTACAAGGTGCTTGATGTGCTGCAGAAGGTCTTCTACCGATCAAATCCTGCAAGGGAAGCCTTTGTTGAGATGTGCGCGGACGAGTACGTGCAGAAGATGACTTTCGATAGTTACTTGTACAAGACAGTGGTGCCTGGGAACCCCTTGGAGGATCTGAAGCTGGCTGTCAATACGATTGGGAGCTTGGTGAGGGCTAATGCTCTCAGGAGGGAGATGGAGAGGCTTAGCTCGTAAGACAATGGAAAACTTCCTTGTCAATCTCTGTGGCCTCTTTTTTGAGGTTATGTCACCTTTGTTTGATCCAAAGGTGAGAAGGATAAGGCAGGTCGTTTTGTAAGGTATGTTGAAACAGGGAGTTCATGCCACTGTAACCATGTAAAGCCTATTTCTAAAGATTATGTTGGTTTATGGGTACATCATAAGTAATATTGATACAGCATGAACATGTTTCTTTGGTTTTATACGTGCAATTGAACGATAAATCAAAGCCAAATACCATCATATGCGAGGTGTTTAGTATTTGAACTAAAAGCAGAGGGTTCACATTATGATACATTGATTAGCGGTCTTAAGGCATTAGCTTCTCTGAACTACTGTGAAATGGAGTCGTCATTGCTGGGTTAGGAGAGTAACAATGCTCTTCCATGTAACTTTGCACAGAAATCCCTTATGACTATGAGTGCTCATATGTTCAGTCAGATCTGGCTGACCTCCCATTTTTGCATCATGGGTGAAGCTCAGAAAGAATCCATCTCATTGGACCTCCATGACACGATCGAATATGAGAAGAAGGCCATTGAGGCACGTAAACCTGAACTAAGGACTAGCATAGAGAAAGGCTTAACTTTTTAACAAACTGCTGCTGCTTGAGATTGAGTTCTCACGATGGATTTGAATAATTTGAAGCCAAGTATATGGGAAGCTGGTATTTTAGTAGAGGAGAGGTTGTATGTGCCACTCCCTTTTGCTCAAAATATAAAAAGGAATCTCCATTGTTCTTATTTTCTACCTGTTTTTTTCAATGGAATACTCATTTTATACTCAGAGAGGTGAAAAGAGAATTACCTGTGCACTGTATGCCTCCCGGCTAAACAATACAAGTATGTGTTTCTGTCTCCACCAATATTCATTACAGGAACAAACTCCTCTTCTGAAATGATGATACCGAGACCGATCCATAATCACTACTTCTTCCCACTTATAAGCACTTGATAATAACTTTGCAAAGTTGTGGCAATCCATACGGATTCGGATGTTGTTAACAATTCTAATTGTTTCCCTCGAGAATTCATCTGAACTACAAAAGTGATAGTAAACTTCTCACTATGATAAGATAATATGTTAACCATTGTTATCTCTACTATGCTGAATCTTGGATTGAACATGTGACTTGCAAGCTCTTTTCTACACAACTCCAATTTGTCCACGTAATTTTCTTGGTAATAAACCTGGCCTTTCACATTCTGATTTCACCATTTAATCTCTGTCGGATTAGTTTTGCAGTTAATTGATGAAGAATGATGAATAGTTTACTCGATTCCTTAAAGGGAGTGATTAAAGACGATGAAACTTAAAAGTAACCGTATTTAAGATAGGCGAAATGCACTGACTCAATCGATTTAATTATAGTGAACTGTAGTGATTCAATCGATTGCAATTGGCCGAGGAAGACAAAAGAGATGCCAGATTCGGAAGTGTTAGTCAATTAATTTCTTTTTACGAGAATATTAAGTATTCATGTTACACTACTCTATTTTCTTGCATTACATTTGATAACATGAGCAACCCTTAAAAGCTAATTCATGTAGTTTCTTATTACATAATTTGCTTGAGTGGGATATGGGTATCAATCTCCAATAACTAAATTTCTGTTTATTTTCTATGTTTATCAACAGAAAATAACACTAAGATATACTATACATTTGCATTTCTTTTACGAATACCTACATTACTTCTCCTAAACTCAACACTGTATAAAATTTACTACTTATTTATTCATCGTTCAAATTTTACTATGTAGATATTCAAACACTTCACGTTTAACAACTTTGGTGAAAATATCAACAACCTTCTCCTTATTAATGTATTCCATTAGTTCAAAGTTTTGATCTTCAGTTAGGTTTTTGAGAAAGTGAAAGTACATCATTGTGCTTGCTCATTCCATATATAATATGATCATTTGGTAGTTTTATGGTTGATAAATTGTCATAACAAGACACTAGCCACTCTCTCCAAAAAAAAAATAAGAATATTCTCATAAATGACACACAGACATGCAACATAAGCAAATCCAACAAATTTAGATGCAACAAATTCAGATTCAATAATAAATAATGTCATCACATATGGCTTATTATAAGCGGAAGAAATTCTCATTCTCATCTTGAAAGTAAATTCAAGAGTACTATTTCTATCATTCAAATCTCCAATTATAATAACTATCTAATAAATTCATTAATTTTAATTTTTCATTTCTTCTATAAAATATACCAAATGATCGAGTTACT
Source organism: Trapa incisa (assembly GCA_030064435.1). Lineage (NCBI taxonomy): Eukaryota > Viridiplantae > Streptophyta > Magnoliopsida > Myrtales > Lythraceae > Trapa > Trapa incisa. The sequence continues at coordinate 4,289,387 of CM057772.1, forward strand.
TTCAAGTGTCTTAGTATTCGCTTAGTAACCAAATAATATTACTAGGTGGGTTATTCCATATACTCACTCATTAGATCTGGTAGTATTTAAGTATATCAAGCATGCAACAAACATCTTATATTTTGTTGAATCAACTAGAACTACATTCCATTGCTTAGCAAGTTTAGTTCTAAGAACTATAGAGATTATAACATTATTGCATTATTTCATTTCAAATATGTTCAAGATATCTCTAATATATCTAGATTGACATATAAAAATATTTTTGATCCCTTAAGTAACTTTTACACCTAGGAAATATTACCTCCCTCCAAGATCAGTTTTCTCAAACACGTGTTCTATTAATCTGTTGAATTCACATAACATCTGTTTATCATTACATATTTAAAATTAAATCATCAACATATAAACTAACTAATTATTATTTCTACTTTGATGCTTTTAACCAATAGAGTATGTTTATAAGAACATTTATAAAATTCTTCATTGATAAGATATTATTTAATGCAACTATCCAAAGCTTTTAGAGTTTAAGTCATACAAGGCTTTTTTTTTAATTTATACACCTTATCTTCCTTTAATTTAATACGAAAAGTTTCTAGTTATTGAGCATAAACTTCATTTTGTAATTCACTACAAAAAAAATAAATTTTTAACTGAAATATTATCCATCCCTTTCCTACAACGAATGTAATTAGTAGTTTTTTATGTTGTAACGGGAGAAAACACCTCCATATAGTTCATTCCTAATTTTTTATAATAGCCTTTTATCACTAGTAGTGCTTTCTATTTATTCACTGTCATTTAATCATTGAGTTTGGTCTTAAAAATTCATTTCAATTTGTTATAGCATGAATTTCATTTTTAATGGCTTTCCTCCGTATATAATTCGCATTAATAAATGAAATTGCCTTCTCCATATATTTTTCCTTACATAAACTCATCAACTTAAATTACATGTTTTACTTTATCACTAGATTCTTTAGTTGTTATCAATAAATTATTATGTAGATTTTCTTCTCCTCCAATATCTTCAGATTGTGATATATCAACCTCACCTCAAGAAAAAATTTCAGTTTAAGTGTCATTGCCTTTATCCAATTCCATTTTTCAATTTTAGAAAATTTTCATATTTTCACCAATAATCAATTTATCTTTCTTGATCATATAATCCATATGCTCTAGATTCTTTACACACTACTATTAAAATACATTTAGTGTTTGTAGTATCCATTTTCTTTTTAAATAGTTATGAGTTATGGTATCAGGTCCACTCGGGTGCGGGTTTGTTGGACCTAGCTCGGGTCAAGCGTGGGTCCGCTAAAACCCGTTTGACATCACTAGATATAAATGAGTTTGTTAACATGTAAATTGAGTGGATCCGACCTTATAGATAAAACAGTAATTTTTGTAAAGTTATACGACGGTACTAAAAATAATAAGGAAATCAAATTTGACCTCAAATATAGAGTATCACACTTTCTAGCCATTAGGAAACCTCTATAAAAGAAATATGTGTGCATATTTAAAAATTATTATGAAAAAGTCGTGAAGGAAAAATAAATAGGAATAATATCGGCTTGATAAAATGGACTAAAAAACACATTTTAAGTTATATGAAAAAAGTGTGCTAAGAACCCATAATAAAGATTAAAGGGAAAAAGGGAGCTAATTATCACATGTCCTATAATAAGATATGAATCAATAAAAAATCATGAATAGAGTGGGTGATAATAATAAAGGGTTGGAGCTTGAACAAATAAAAAAAACTTTTATACTAGTTGAGTAATACATGCATTATTAAGTTTAATGCGTGATACCTATGGAGTCGAGATTATGGAGTCAGGATCATAAATCAATGTATGTTGTGTTTAATGCATGGTATCACATTAAGTGGAAATTGTTGAGTGAAATTAGGCTTCACAAAAATTAATGTGTTGAGTTTAATGCAAGATATCATGTTAAGTAAGTATTGATCTTAGAGTGAATTAATGTGTGTTGTATTTAAAGCACCATATCACATTATGTGGAGATTATTGAGTGAGTACTAAGCTCCAAGAGAATTAATGTGTATTATGATTAATATATGAGAAAATGAGTAGTGGAGATGGTTGAGAGACTACAATACTATAATTAAATTGATGTGTGTTATGTTTCATGTGTTTATGAGTTATGTTTAGTATATACTTATAATTGTTATTTTAATGGAGCTCTAAGTATATTAATAAACTAGTACCTTTGTATGTAAAGAGAGAAATGTAAGTATAATAGTACTATTATCTGGATGGTGGGGGAATATATGGTATAAATTATACTTATTATGTGGATGAGGTAATGTTAAATTATATACATACTATTACTATTGCGTGTATGTCTAGAAATACAAGTACGTGGATATTAAAGGTCAAAATCTTAATATTTTTAAGAGTATCGGGTGAGCGTGAGTACATGACTCACTTGCACTTATATAATTATATTGTGTATATAATATTCGGATATGATGTGATCATATAATTTATAGTTTTATATAATTTGTTGGCTTGATAAGTGTTGAGTAAGGTTCACTTGAATATACACATGCGAATTTTCTAAAACATTATTTTAATAGTAAAAAAATTTTGGAAGCAACCTAATATAAAACTTTAGAAATAAAATATTAATTTGTAAATATTTTTAATAAAGTGTAGGGTTGTAAGTCACTATCTTGAACTCATTCACTAAAATGTGTACTCAATACTCTAAAATCATTATATATAAAAGTAAGTATTTGTGAAAGAGAACATAAGAGATATTATCTTAACCCTCAGAGTGTGTGCACAAGTATTTTAATATTATACTTATTAGTTGTTTGATTCAAGAGATTTTTGTACAAGTTTTTGGTACATTATTCTTTTGAATGAAAAAATAATAATTTCGGTAGAAATTTTTAAAAATTTTATTATGAGTATTAGTTTTATCATTATTATTTTTGTGAATATACTCATAATTGTACAATCCACCCAAAGTGATGAAATTAGAAGCTGGTCTTAAAAATTGAGTTAGTTTTTATATGATTTATATACATGATACTAGCACACACTGATAGGACTTATTCCATTTGTAAATATTTTTAGTAAAGTGTAGGTTGTAAGTCACTATCTACAATTGTAAACTCATTCACTAAATGTGTACTCAATACTCTAAAATCATTATATGTGAAATTAAGTATTTGTAAAAGAGAACATAAGAGATATTACCTTAACACTCTGTAGTGTGCACAAGTATTTTAATATTATACTTATTAGTTGTTTGATTTTTTGTACAAGTTTTTAGTACACTATTCTTTTGAATGAAAAAATAATAATTTCGGTAGAAATTTTTAAAAATTTTATTATGAGTATTAGTTTTATCATTATTATTTTAAAGAATATACTAATAATTGTACTATCCATCCAAAGTGATGGATTGTCATTATACCCTTACTTTTGGTGACGGATTGTCATTAGACTGAAAATTGAGTTAGTTTTTATAGGATTTATATACATGATACTAGCACACTCATAGGACTTATTCCATTTGGTTGAGTAATGAAATGTGTATTTTCTTGTGCAAAAAAATTATAAGTGTCTTATAGACATGACAATTGATCTTGTTCTCCAGCCCAAAATAAAAAACTCATACTCAGACGGTCTGAGTTCGAATCATATTTTGAACTGGGTTTGATCAAAATTTAAAATAGTTGAGTGTATCAAATTATAAATCATAATTCATAATTCATAATTGATTAAATAGATGGGAGTAGTTAGGTGTATTGTGATTCAAATTAAGACAAATCACCATATAGTTTTTTTTTACTCCTAGAGTAAACTTTATTTAATAAAAAAGCAATACTCTGGACAATGGATTGTATGTGATATATTTAATACAAAGTATAAAATGATATCTTACTAGTCAATGAAATAATTGATTAAGTTGATAGTGATTTATTAAATTAATATCAAATAAAAAATAAATAAGAGTAATATTAAATTTTATTTAGTTTTGGGAGTAGTGGAAAGTATATTAGAAATTTTGAATAATAATGTTTGGATACTAGAAAAATTAATAGAATTCTTAATAATATATATAATTTTGATGAAAAAGATAAACCATAAAAATTATCTATTTAAAAAATGTGAAAATACTATTAGATTTTATTAAATGGATAAATATCATGCTTATTTAGGATATAAAAAAAATAATGTTTTAGATTTAAAAAAAATATCAAATGTTATACTTAAATGGATTATTAATCCTAATTGATTTTCCATTATACATTAGTACATTATGGTGTTGGGCAATAGATGAAACATTGGCTATGGTGTTATTGGTATATATAGAACAACAGTACAATACAATCAAGCTCAATTAATCTAATTTCACATTTATGCCAACATATAGTCCTCTAGCCATGCTTGGCTCATCTCTAAACCCTCAAAATTCTTCTATAATCAAACCACTTGTATCTCACACTTTCTTTAAGACATTCTCCCGTGGCATTTGAACCACACTCCCCACCCCTACTTCCCATGTTTTTTGTATTCATCACAATTTAGTTTGCACCCATTGTTCATGTACATGATTCCACTATCTTCCAAGGGACTTGTGATCTAAATTTGAAGCCACCCACTTTGAATATTTATTTATTAGCATGGTTGGTCTTATTTTTGCATTCCCCCAAATGCCCTCATTTGAATGCCAGTTTAAATAAAAATGCAAATATAATAAAAAGTCACTTATATTTTATATTTTATTTAAATTAAATATTTCTACTCAACCAATTAATAATTTTATAAAAATATTTATTTACATGTGTGTGAAAATATCAAATTTATAAGTAAATCATCCCATACATAGCATAAAATTACATAGGTGGGCGGTTGGCCGTCTACAATGATCATCCTGTATTTAGTGCACTGTACCCTTGCATAAAATTTTTTTGACGATAATCTGTGTTAAAGGGTATGCTTGGCTGATGCAGGCGTTAGAAAGTAAATATTCAGACGATCATTGTGGATGAAATGGGCTCTCTCGATCCAAAAACTGTCAAAACTGGTAGTTTGGATGATGATTTGATGGAATCAATGAAACAGAGCGGTGGCGTCGAGGTTTCATGGTGGAGAGACTTGTTGGGACAATACCTACTCACTCGAGTGAAAGAAAGGTCGGAAGTATCTCTCTCTCCACCTTCCTCTCTCTGTCTCCTCTTCTCTCTCTCTCAACATACTCGGCTATGCGGCAAGAGAGGTTTGATTGGTTTTGCTGATTTCAAACCTCCGATATCTTTGCTTCACCTTTCGCTCCTTTTCCCAAGATTGATATCCTCTCTCTCTATGTGTGCGTGTCTCTCTTTTCATGTGTGCGTGTCTCTCTCTGTGTTATATATCTTTCCTTTTTTGGCTACGTGTTATTGTAAATGTGTTTTCTCCTGGGGATTCAACCGGTTTCTGGAAACTTTGATTGCATTTTCCTCAGCCCAATTTTTTTCGTTCAATTCCTCAGCCCAATTTGGACTTCTCTGTTCTTTTGGTTTTGCTTTTCTGGGTTGACACGTTGCCACTCTCAGTTTCCTAAATTTCTCTCTTCAATCGATTCCCTTTTCTCATAGATTATTAACGGGTTCCTTTCAATCTTTTCCTTCTCCCACAAGGATCAACCTTGTTCAAGCTTGCTTCATCGAGATCAGAGCAGATTTGTTTACAGCCTAGATCAGCAATCATTCATACCCCTTCACACAATATTTGGGTTCCTGCTTCATTTTCTTTTCAGTAATAGACTAGAAATCATGGGTTTTCTTGGAGACGCTTGATTATATGGATGGAGTTGAGATCATTCTGATAGTGGATACATCATCCATGGTGAGAACGGGCGGATAAGTTTTGAAAATTTAGATCATATCTTCTGTGAATCTCGGTGGCAGCTATATTATTGTGCTGTGACAATGGGGAGAGTTAAGCTTAAGATCAAGAGATTGGAGAACAGTAACAGTAGGCATGTGACTTACTCGAAAAGAAGGAACGGGATATTGAAGAAAGCTAAGGAACTATCGATACTATGTGACATAGATATACTCCTCCTCATGTATTCTCCCACTGGAAAGGCCACACTATTCAATGGAGAGCGCAGGTAACTCTGAGTGGCTACATTAATATGGCAACCCATCTTTCCCGTTCGCTCATTTGGCTGCAGTCCATATTATCCATTTGAAGTTACCAATTTTTCATAATTGAAAACTTGTCTGGTTTTTGTTTAGATGTTCTTCTCATTAAATCTAGTTGGGTGTTCTTGACAGTACCATACACATGCCCTCACCATCTTGTCCTTCATATTGTTTGATATCCATTCAGTAACCAAATTCATGGAGTTTGAAACAAAGTTGGAATAAAGTGAAGAAGTTGGAATAAAGTGAAGAAGTTGGAAAAATGAAACTTCTTGCAGCCAATCTATTTTTTGAACTGTTGATGTGGTATTGAATTTTGCAATCCCTAACAACAGACAACAGAAATATGATGATAAATATATTCTTGCCCAAGCTATAAATTTTCTTTTGATCTGGCTTCTGATTGGTCTACATGAAGTCTCTATATCTGCTCTCTGGGTTATGTGAATTATTGGATTTTAATCTACTGACCTAGGTATTATATCAACTGTTTTTCTTAGTATAATCTTTCCAAGTTCTAATTCTGTGGATGTCATGGATCATTTGATTTTCAGCACCATTGAAGAGGTCATTACCAAGTTCGCCCAGTTAACTCCACAGGAAAGGGCGAAAAGGTAAGGCCAAATCATTTCAGCTCTCTGATCTGTTATATAGTTAATCGTTTTCAGTGGAGCCATAGCTAATCGTTTTCTTTTCAATCAACCAGGAAACTTGAAAGCCTGGAGGTAAGATTATATCAGTTTTCCAACCAATTAAAATTCTCATTTGATGTTTATTTTCATTTCAAGTTAAGATAATATGTTATGATCTCATATCCAATCATTTCAAGCTTCATGAGTATCTTATTTGTTTTGAGAGTACAGGTACTGAAGAAGACGTTTAAGAAGTTGGATCATGATGTGAATGTTCAGGATTTTCTGGGTGCAAGGTTTCTGATATTTCCCTGAAATCCCTGTGCTATATATATTGGCTGTTTTTTCTCCCACAAATATCTAATTAGTCTTCCTTTATTTCATTTTCCCTTGCAGCTCACGAACGGTCCAGGTATCAAATTTGTGAACATTATTCCTTCGAGACTCCATGCATTTACATAGACTTGTCCTCCTAATAACTCTTGTGTAGGATTTAGCCAATCAAGTGGGGCTACTGCAGAGTCAGCTTGCAGAAGTACAGAAGAGATTAAGGTAATTTTTCAATCTTTCTGGTTTAAATGTGCTCTGATTATGTGAAATTGTAAACTCAATATCTCTTGCTATATCATCTACAGCTACTGGAGTAATCTTGAGAAGATTGACAATATAGAACATCTTAGACAGATGGAAGACTCCCTACGAGATTCTATAAGCCAGTTACATCAGCATAAAGTATGTCAATTATGCACATGGTGGAGATCTCCTTTATACTTTTTCATGTGTTGGTTGTTTGTGGTATGCAAGTAAATCATTTCTCTTTACAGGATAACATAGGAAAGCACCAGCTTATGTCCCTGGAACACGCAAACCAGGTAAAAAAACTCGGCCTTAATGGAAGTGTATTTATCCCCTGATCAAGAAGATATTTTCACACCAGATCATCAAACAAAAGAAGCAATTATTGCAGGTTATGTAAAGCACAGCATAGGACATATTGAAAATGAAAGGTGTAAAATTGATCAAGTTCCCTCTTTTGTGGGGGGAGAGGGGCTCTCTTTATATGTGCTTACTTTTATTGCAGTATGACAATGGGATATCACTGCCTTTCATGATACCTGGGATGCAAGAAGCACAGCCTTTACCATGGTTTCCTTTCAGTGAGAATCAACAGTTGATGTTCCATAATGATTCGAATTTTCTTGCGCACGGGTGAGTTGCACTTACAAGAAAGACAAGGAGTTATTTGGTTGGCAGTTGCAATTAACACCAGCTGTTTCATGTAGAGCCATTGCAAGCTCCTCAGATGCTTCACTTCCTGGTTGTTCTGCCTACTTCAGCGAAGGGAACAAGCAGGCAGAGATGGGGAACATAGGACAGGTTGATAATCTTGTACAAGAAAGTTGTGTTATGAATGACTTACATGGGAACTCCTTTCTAAGTCTACAAGACAGGGAGCAGTTTCAGTACCCACATTATGCTGGTCTCAGTTACCCTGACAATAAGAGGATGAAGCTAGAAATGGAGATGAACTTACAAGGGCATCCTGTGGAATATCAAGTCAGCAGAAATGTTGAACTCCCAAGACCCATTTATGACAATGGCCATCACAACTGGGGGCCTGAAGAATGCGCCTTGTGGGATCGCCATATGTAACCTTAACCTCCTAAAACCAGGCAAGCTTCTTCTCCTCTTAACAGTCCCCTTTTTTACTTGGTATTCTGATCTCCATATTACATATGTTTCTGTCAGCACATCAAGCCAGGTTATTTTGTTTGTATGTGGCTAAATATGCATTGTGAAATCTTCGTTAAATGCAGATTTTAGAAAACCCGTCCTGACCTTGTTCTAACTGCTGACCACTTAGCTGTTGTTTCTTGCAGCAATCAAAATTGCTGCGTTTGTGATTATTTCTCTGCAATGAGACGGTTGCGGAAGTCGGGTATTTCTCATTCATCCCTTATAAACGGATTTCAGGGAACCAGATGGACCCCAACCGAGACAAGTACTCAAATAGGATAAGCATTTCTCAGAAAGAACGGGTACTGTATAGTGAGAGAGATTCGAGTGACAGCTTCTCCTATGAGAAATTTTGTCGGCTAGATGTATATAACACATACATAAATATTTATACACTCATAATGTAAGAAATATGTCCAAATTTCAAATAAACAGGAATAAGATTAGAGCATGTTCATACTCTTCTTTTCATTCTCCCTGGGGTCTACTCGCGCTTTACTTTAGTTTTGATCAAAGTTAGGGTGTGTTTTTGTTAACATCAAAGACAACGGGAACCCACATAAGAAAAATGCTGAACAGATGGAAGCTTCTCAAATGATCAAAAAGTCTGTTAAGTAGGTAAATTTCATATAGGTGCTCATTTTCTTTTGGCCATCAAGACTCTTGTTTTTCTGTCATCAACAATTTAGTTTCAATTTACTACCTACCTATATATTGAAGTAGCTTTTACATATCTTGAATTCACATTAAATTAGGTGATTGTGCAAAAAAAACATTAAATTAGGTGGCATATGTACACAAATTTACATATTAAATTCGTTGCACCGTATGTGGTGCCCATTTTGATTTTCAACTGTAGAAACATCTTGCACATATAAAAAGTGAGTTTTTGGTACTCTTTTTACTTATTACCCAAATTTCTCTTCCTATCAGTATTCTAACGCTATTTATAGAACTACGTATAAGACTTGATAGTATAAATTCCTACTTGTTGATGAATAATATGATTATTTTGTTATAAACTTTTCATATTCATAGAAACTTTTAATATTCTTAATTATGTCGATGAAATATTATAAACCCAACCATAATTTAAATTTAGTTGATGTCAATTTTTCAAACGTTCCCAATCTAGATTAAATGGTATGGAAAGTCAAGGTCAAGTAATGGTCATTTGTATTTTACTGCAATTATAGTTTTCGTATCAACTAGTGTAAATTTGTAGATTATTGGAGATCATATATTGATTGAATAATAGTCAAAACTCGAAATTATTTTTTTTCTCACAAATTTATGCCTAGAAGAATTTAATGGATTGATAGTGGTGAAATCTTTAGAATATAAAAGATTTTATTGAGATAGAAAGAATGAGAAGATGTTGAAATGAAAGTGTAACCAATAGAAATTATTTATACATGAAATTTCCTTAAATCTTATTTTTATTTTCTAATTTATTCATGATAATCTTTATTTTATTTTCAATTTCATTTTTCTTACTTAATTGTAAGTATGTATTCTCAGAGAAATTGTTTCACCAAAAGCATAAATAAGGGTGGTCATATTCCACCTATTTTTAATAATTTGCTATCCAATTTTATATGAAATTAAAACCTTATCATCATGTTAGTAAAGTAATGTTGTTTATTGTATTTTATATGATCATTCTATAAATAATCACCCATTAAATTTATATTTTTATAAATTGTATTAAATAGGTAAAATCATACAACAAAATTTTACTTTAAATCAACATAAAAGTACATTTCCATTATGATTAATTCATATTAAATTGCAAACCAACTTTTATTTAATATCATAATAGACATACTTACTATATTAATTAACTATAATTAATACTCGATTATTTTATCATTAAAGTTAAATTGATCTACTTTATATTATCCTATTATGTCATCTTAGTGGTGAAAATATTTCCAATATACTTTATATATTTTAGAAATTACATAATATATTAATTATTATAAGAATTTATTTAAATTTAGGCATTTACACTCTTTTTAGATTTATGAGTTTGAAGTGGTTGGGAGGGAGAGATTTGGAATATAATTGCTATACTGAATATAATTATTAATAGTGAACAATAATTTAATTTAATTAGAATAGAGCTAAATATCTTTTTAAATTTGTGTGATTTGTTGGAAAAGTATGGAATTCTCCTATCTCCAAAAAAATCATCAATTAATTAAGAAGGTATAAAATCACTATATATATTAATATATAAATAAACTAAGTACTTCATTTTTTATTTTAAAAATTTGGAGAAATTACAAGTGTACATTTTCACAATATGTTGAAATCTATAATTCAAATATAAGAAAAACTTATTTGTCAACCAAATAGTAAATAGATTTCCCACTCAATATAGATTCTTCCCATATTTTAAAATAATTTAAATTTATCTACTTAGATAAAATTTAAATAAAAATAATATTATTTGTATTTATCTTATATTTTTTTATAATTGCAGGATTATATTGGTGGTATAGATGACACTCATATTCATGTTGAAGTATCAAAAGTATATGCATCTAAGTACCATGATAAAAAAGATTGGCCAACATTGAATGTTCTACCGGCCTGTGATTTTGAAATAAAATTTATATATATTCTATCTGGGTGGAAATGAACTATATCAGATTTAAGAATTATGAAGGATAAATTCACCAGATAAGATAATCTTAAAATACCTCATGGTAAACTCTATATACAAATAAAATATTATTGTCAATTAATAGTAAATAATAATATAATTTTTTTATTAAATAGGTAAATACTATATTGTGGATGTCGAATTTCAACTTACTACTATACTTATCCCGACATATACAGGAGTACAATATCATTTGAAGAAATATATAAAAAAATATCCCACAAAATGCTCAATAACTATTTAACATTTGTCATGCTTCACTACTTAATTCAATTAAGCTAGCATTTGTTATTTTAAAAAAACGATTTCTTATCATTGTAAGTTCAAGAGAGCCTAACTATGGAGTTCAAACTCAAAAATATATAATTTCATCTTTTTATATTTTGCATAATTATTTGATGGGGTGGTCTCTAATGAAGAGTTTGTTGCTAAAGTTGATTTTGAGGTTAACAACTTGAATAATAGTGATACTGATTGTAATAATGGTATATTTATTTGAAGATGAGATTGGAGGAAAAATTATTAGAGATGTATTATCTGCTAATATGTGGAATGATTATGTTATTTGATTAATTCTAATTTTATAATGATATATTTATTTGAATATACATTATTTTGTTATTATATTTAAATATCAGTATATCAATTTTATATTATTTATAAATATTATTGTTATAGATTAATAAAATAAAGTAATTTAACCCACATCATGCTTATTTATGCAATGTAATGGTTGCTAGTGTGATTATTACAACAAATTTTGATTAATTGTGAATATTAAAGTGTATAAATGAATTTATCTATATATTTTATTATATATATAATTATTTTAAAATATTTAATTTAAAGGTATAATGGTATATTTACATGTTTAATTAACTCTACTTCTTCTCCATCCAAATGACATACTTGAAGATTTTTAATAATATTTTTAAATTCATCACTTCACCTCCCGCTCAAACCCCTAGCTTTACCTCACCACTCAAATTTCTCAAAATTCCCCATCTAACATAGTATTACAAAGAAGGATTTAGATGAATTTGGAAGGGAGATAAAATTAATGATTTGGAAAGTGTTTTCAACCCTTGAAATACACCTTTAAATATGTGTTTTGTTAATAAAAAATTAAAAATATGATATTACCTTTTTTAATTAAATTTAAAAATTTATTAAGTAAAATATATAAATTAAATTCTATTATATGTATTATGTAATAAAATAAATATATATAATTATATTATATATATAGTATATATAATTTTTATTATATAATTTTATAAAAAAAATAATATTATTATATAAATTTATAAAAAAAATAATATTATTATATAAATTTATTTTAAATATATAAGGATAAAAAAATATTAGTATAAATATATAAAAAGATATTAAACTCGATTAAATAACAAAGTTACCATTAGAAAGGTCTAAATTCATCAATACACTTCCCTAAACAACCCTATTTTACTTTCCACATTGTGATTCACGAATAATGCCTATCCCTAGACTAGGCATGTCAATGGGACCCGAGACCTGAGCTTGGGTCCCTACTTGACCCGAGCAAACCCAAGGAGCCCCAGATCTCGTTGGCTGGACCCAAAGGATTATCTCACTCTAAATATCTCCCTACATTGAAAAAGAATAAAAGCACTACTGCATATTCAAATTGCAACTTCATAGATAACCCTAGCAGAGACCCCATCCGTTGTCGTTAACCCTTTCGCTCGCTACCACCGAGCTTCTCTGTAGGTATGCATGTCATCCGAGAACCGCCTTATCTCCATGTTGATTTTTGTATCTCGTTCCTCCAGATACAGTCTCTGTTGATGTGCTACTTGTTTCTCTTATTGGAAGCCATCCCGCTTATTTAGTTTATTATTTGTATGAAATGAACTTATTTATATACTACTGAAGTGCGAATCTCTCATATTGTTTTGCACCGTTTTAGAAAATGATCTTATTTTAGGTAGGCTTATCTTATTGAGGTAAATAAGTGTATATATATATAGTTATCATGTTGTAGCATGTAGATTAGTTTCCCAAAAAGTTTTCATTTCTATATGTTTAGGGAGCTATGCTATATTGTGAATGAAATACATTATTTTTTTAATATCTAAAAAGTATCAGAATTAACTAATATTGAGAGAACGAATATTGAGAGAGTAACTATAGAGGGTTGTATAGAAATAGTTCTTTATTGGTTCCTTTAAAGAGAAAACAATAAATTTGAGCTAAATAATAGTTTGGAGTGTTGGCCTTTAACCTATAAATTGAGTCATATCCCATGCTCCCTTTTGGTCTATCTCTTAATATTATTTATCACAACATCTGTTATTGTCATACTGTATCTTTTTGTATATGCTATTATTTGAAATTTGAATTTTGGTATAATTGATCCGGTCTACTACTTTTTAATTTTAGCTATTGTACTTGTTTTGTTTAACATGTGAAATTATATTCAATCTTAGTAAAATTACTAGCATTGGATCACGGTACTACTATTTGTTATAATACTAGAACACAATCCCAATTTTATTTATTTGTAAATTGTATTTTATTTATTTTAATTATATTTATTATTACTTTGTACGGTAATACACTATGACATATGGTGATAAACCAACAATGACTAATGTGCAATCGCAATAATCGGTTGGATCTATATCTGTGGGTGTTGTAGGTACTAGATATTCATTTAATAATACTAGTACTGAAATCCAAAATTCTCAATGGGGTAGATTCACTTCTACTATTTGGGACTATTACACTAGAGTTACAGTTGATGGAAGATTAAAAGCGAAATGTAACTACTGTGAAAACTTGTATGTCTGAGATGGTAAACAAGGTACAAGTCATTTGAGGAAACATATGGGAAAATATTCAAGAATGATAATACCCGATATTCTTCAACATTTGATAAGATATGTTGACAGAAGTTTACAATTGGAGAAAGACCGTGTTGGGGATTGGATTTTTTTATCAGCAGAAATATCATTCATCACTTGCACAAATACTTATACTGAATGGATATCTGATAAACATGGTAGAACATTACGGGTTTAGAGAGTTTGTAGGGAATTTACAACCATAATTCAAGATCATGTCGCGTAAAACAATTAGAAATTATTGCATTAAATTATATGTAGTTGAAAAGAAGGCGTTAGAAGAGATTTTGAAGAAGTTGAATAGTAGTATTGCTATCACTAGTGACATTTGGACTTCGGAGACACAGAAAAAAAGGTTATATGGTGATAACCGGTCATTAAATTGATAATGATTGGACATTACAAAACCGTATATTGAGGTAATGATTCATATATGTGTGTTTGTATTTTTTTGGTATTTGTTTGGTACAATTGATTTATTATTATTTTTTATTTCTTTTATTGTAGGCTATTTCATATACCGTGTCCACAAACAAGTGAGGTATTGTGTGAAAAAATATTAACATCTTTTATTGATTGGAATATTGATTCCAAACTTTATACTATCACTTTGGATAATTGTTCTACAAATAATAGTATGATATAACTTTTGACTGAAAAGTTGCCTTTGAATTCAATGATGTTGGGAGGACAGATATTACATATGCGATTTTGTGGACACATTATGAATATAATTGTGAAAGCAAGATTGAAAACAATTATAGAAAGCTTTGAGAATACATGCGAAATCGTATTATATTGGACTAGTACACTGCCCCGTCAAGTACATATTGAATTGGGTAAGAAGTTTGCTCTTGATTTTAATACCCATTGGAACTCAACTTATAAGATGTTAGGGTAGCATTAGAGTACAAATATATTTTAGTATATATGTTTCACAGTATAGATGTTTGCTTAGTGAATTAGATTGGTTATTTTCTGGTAGAAATTATCCCACCGCTAATTAATACATGCCTATTATTTGTTCGATCAAATATGTTGCTAGTGGATAGATGTATTATGGTATATACTGCATTGAGGTTACCATTGCTGAAATAATGAAGAAAGTTGAGAAATATTGGTGGAAAGTTCGTGTTATATTAGGAATTGCAACAATTTTTAATCCAATATGGAAGATGGATGTTTTGAAATATGCACAATAGTTAATACATTTAAGATGATGTTTAATGAATATGTCACTTTAAAACAGGATACTTGTCAAGTATTTGAGGATGATGTTGCATGCACCAAGTAGTAAAAGTAACTTCTAGTAAATAAATCTATTTTATCCTTTTTATCAAATTTGAGCAAGATAAGAAGAATAAGCTAAAGAAATTAAAGTACGAACGAGATTTACAATGCAGATAAATTCAATATATTTCATTGGTGGAAAAATAATTCTACTCGATATCTAATATTATCAAGGATTGCTAAGTATATATTGGTTATTTCGGTTACAACTGTTGTTTCGAAATCAGTATTTAGTAAGTTGAAGCACTTATTTGTTCATAAAATTGGATAAGAGTAAACACACTCAATATATTATTTGATTAGTATTGTACTTTTCTACATTTATGTGATATGTTCTATTATTATAATTTATTTTATTTGTTAAATTTTTTAGTAAATGCTAATTTTGATGAAATTAATTAATATGCGAATGAAGATTTGTTGGTTCAAATAATATATGATGCGGATGATGATCAAGACAGAGCAAGTGGTATTTAATTATTAATTGTATTTTTATTGTGTTTTACACATTATTATGTATTTAGTATAATTTAATTGAATTTATAATGATTAAATATTTTAAGCATATTAAGATACTTTTTATTAACTTTAATTATAACTGTTATTATAAATGAGGTGAAAATGTGGAACTCATTTTAATTTTATTTAAAAATTATAGTGAATAAATAATATTTAATTTTTATTAATTTTTAATATAAATAATTTTTTTTATTAAAGTAAGTATACATAGATAATTTTTTAAATTTGATTTGTACTATTTTTTATTCCGCATACTCAATAAAATTATGAGAATATTCTACATTTACACTATTATTATAATATATTATAATATAAATATATAATTTATTTTTAAAACTTTTATTTATCTAATAGCAAATATTTCTCTTATATTTGTATTTATTTTTTATTTTTTTGAGTAAATTTTATTTATACGATATAATTTTTTGGCCAATTTTATAAAAAAAATGAAAAGTAATATTATAAATATACATATTATAATATTTTTAAATTTTTTATTATTAATAAAAATTATATATTACAAAAATATATATTAAAAAAATAAACTTCGAGTTCACACGAGTCGAATGTATACCTAACTTCATAGATCCGGAGCTCAGGTTCATTTATACACGGATTTGTTGGAAACTCGCATCCAACCCCACCCAGCTATTGACATCACTCATTAGACCGTTTGAACATGCACTCTAATCCAACAATAAAATTACCTTTTTTAAAAGTTAAGTGATAATAAATTATAATATAAATTTTATGATTATTTTGGGTAAATAGTAAAGTTCCTGATAAAATATTAAAAAAATTAAAATTCGCTATTAAATAAATTATTTTAATATTTTGAAAAACACTTGATACAAGGAAGTATATGTGAAGGCCACAGATGGCCCTTTCGGGACTGCAGTTTCTTGAGACTTCAAACCCTAGTCTCATCTACATCTTATATATAATGTTGCCCGCCCCACCTTCTTTCTTAGAAATTCAATATTCAGCACAGAATCGTTATTTGTTTCTGCTTGGCTTAGTTTTTGTCTTTATGTCGACTGAACCAGTTTGTCCTTTTTGATTTATCTCTGATGGTCCCTTCTGCTTCGGTTTTCAATAGCATGGTGATATCTTGGCGTTCGCCAATGATGGTTTTGAATATACTTTGAGCGGGACATCATCTCTCTGAAAAAGGAACTAAATCGGAGGCAATGATCCGATTCTCCTTTTTCTTTTTCTTGTTTCTGTTTTCGTTTTCAAACTTATGGATCTGTTGCAAGTGACGATGAAACAGACAGGGACATCAGCACCCATCGAATGGGGATGACGACTTGATCTTTTGGGAATCTCTCTGATGCAACGCAATTCTCTACCATCGTCATTTCTCTGTGTTGATTTCTTACTGCTCAGTCTGGATGTTCAATTCTTGAGATCCAAAATCCTTCATTTTTTTCCATCTGTTGATTCAATTCAAATCATCTTCTTTCAATTTTATAGTTGCCTGTGATTCATTCAATCTGCACGTATTATCAGATAATGTGAATGATGATATTACATACATATTGTCACTACCTCTGAGGCAACATTTAACTTTATGTTCTAATCAGTTGTCTTCTGTATTATCTTTTATGCTCATTTTTTCCCGATCTGTTTATTATTTTGCCTTATTTGATCCCAGCTATTTCGGTACCATTTGAGGATGGCACATAGGTTACTTATTTGTGAGTGGCCTATGCGCAATAGTAAATCCAGTTTTCTGGATGAACGTCGATTTAATGTTATGTGGCCTAACTTTTTAGCCCTGTAAAACTGGGCTTAAATGTGAGATGAGACTTGGGTAATTAGATAAGATCTCCGCATGTTCTTTCGAGGGACTCTCGTTGAATTCAATTCGTGGGCTATCAACTTTAGTTATTCAGAAATCGGTGGTCTTATTTGGATGGAGATTTGGAATAAAGGCATTTTTACATTTGAAGGGGAAGGGATGGGATCTATTTGGACTGTTAGTGAAGGGAATGTATTTTTTTTTTTAATTTTTTGTTTAAAAAGTTTTATATTATAAGATTTAAAATTTAAATAAATAGTCAAATTAATTATAGTTTATTTATTGTATCATTAATTCTACTATTTATTTAATTTCAAAATATAATTTTGAATAAACTCAATATATAATATTATTATATAAATTAGATTAATGAGAATATTTTTATATTTATAAAAACATGTAAAAATTATTGATATAATTTTATTTAATAAAATATATAAAATATTATTAAATTTTAAAATAAAATTATTTATAACATAATAAATTTATTTATATAATATTTATTGATATATATAAGTATATGTTATATATTAATAATATTGAATAATTTTTTTCTCACATGTTTATATTGAAAATAAAATATATTAAATGTATATAAGAAAATAGTAAAAATGATTTATATAAATATAAAAGTTAAATTAATCAAAGCCAAATAATAAAAATATCACTTTTCATTAAAATAAAAATATTTGGTACAAACCGATAAAATGAATATATTTGATAATAATTCATAAAATAAACATATTAAAAGTGATATTTTCATTAATTGATAAAGGGTTTTCTATTAATATTTTAGTTTATTTTTTATAATTATATAAATATTTTTTAATTATTTTTATATAAATGTAATATATTTTGCTGCATATATATACATTTAAGAAAATAAAATTATTTAATATTATTAATATACAACATATAATTATATATATTATATATTTTTGATAAATTTTAAATAACTAAATTTCTTATTTTATATTTCTTTTTATTATAATTTTTAATATTTGTATATCATATTAAATAAAATTATATAAATATTTTTATATATATTTATTGATATAAATTTATTGTTGTTACTATATATAAGGTTAAATATTAATAAATATTTTTATTTTTACATATAATATTTTTATACATACTATTTTATTATATAATTTATATAACAATTATATTTAGCTTTTTTTTGCACTATAACAATTCCATTTAGCTGAGTTGGTAATTAGTAGAGTGCAATACTCTTATACTTTGAAGTTAAAATTGGTAAAAAAAAGATTTATTTTATCAAATATTTATTACCAAAAATGGTTTTTAAAAGAATTTAGGACTAACATGTTAAGCGTGACAAAAGTTTAGCACCACTCTTTTAATTGACTTTAAAAAAGTAACTATTTAATTGACTAAAAAAAGTAACTATTGATAAATTCGAAGAAGTTATGCTTGTATAAAATACGTGATTTTTTTTATATTTTTCTGCCCAATATTATCTATATTTTAAAATAAACATTCGGAATTTTAGGATAATTTTGATTTACCAATTTTATAATTATATTTTATATTATTAATTTATTTGTTTAAGTGCTTACTATAATAGAGCAGTAACTGATAACCCCTTTGGCTTTGAATGGGTTAGACAGCCATTTGTTTACACAAGAACAGGGAAAATTGTGTCCATCCACGTACACAGCAAGGCTATCCTGTTCTCTGGCCTTTCTGACAGTATCCTTAATTTAGTGCGCAGATCCAAACATCCCATGCGTTCTAGGCTGGAGGGTTGCTCGTGATATTCCCATTGAGATTTCTTTTTCCACCGTTTAATGTCTAAGCAAAAAAGTAGACGAACCTTGATGGAAAAGGCGCCAACCTTGGACCACTTTCCTTGCCATGCAATTGATATTGAACTGATTGAATTTAATCTCTTAATACAGTATTTTAATAATATATTATGATAAACTTATTGTTTTTTAATTTTATATGAGGGTAAATTTCCAATCCAAACTGCATGCGTGCTGTCGAATGAGGCTTATCGAAGACCAACAAAAATCTATTGACCATTTGGATTAATCCGCAGTTTGAGCCAATTCAAGGGTTGTGGTCTCTGGTTTTCACGGAAATCTATAGCCGTCTTCTTTCTTCCACCGCCATCCTCCCTTTCTCCTCCATAAAGCTCCGATCCTTTTTTTTTATTTGCATCATCTCTTAGATAAGAAATATCCAACGAGTCGCTTCTTCTATGGCGAGGAAAGGTCTAATCGATCTGGAGAGGCACTACGCCTTCTACGGGGCGTACCACAGCAACAAGGTCAACATCCTCTTACACACCATCTTCGTCTGGCCCATCTTCTTTACCTCCCTCATCCTCTTATACTTCACACCGTCCATCTGCGAGCTCATCGGGAGGGAGCCGCAATGCTTCCTTGCCCGCCGTGGGCTGTTCCTGAACTTCAGCTTCTTTTTCGCCCTCATCTACGCCGTCTTCTACGTTCTACTCGACATAAAGGCCGGATCCTTGGCTGCTCTTCTCTGCATGGGCTGCTGGGTCGGGGCTAGCACCGTCGCTCGTTCCATCGGCTTTTCCCTCGCTTGGAAGGTGAGTTCCTTCCCCCCTAGAATTTTTATTGCATCTGTCTGTCTTGGCTGAAAGTTCCATTACCGACGAGATCAAGATTGCGGGTCTGATTAGTTATCTACCATTTAACTATATGGTCTTTCTTCTTATCTTGCTGAAATTCTGGCGTTCATAGGCTTGAATTTGACAAATTCAATTACTTTTTGCCGATTGTTTTGTTGTGTAATTTAATGAAGGCTATGGTTTAGTTACAGCCTCGGAACTACATGTGCTTCAATATTCTCGATAATAAATGAGGGCTGAGGAGGTCCAGTCCCTACCTATATAGGCAAATGATTTCTTAGGATAATAAATGAACGAGAGTTGACTTCATGGGCAAAAAAACGAGGGTCAAATGAGGTTGGCCGAAGAAGACAATTAGGGTTGAGGAGGTCCATGCACGGATGATGGGCAGTTCTGTTGGAGAAGAATGATATGAAACAGTGGCCCAGTGGGCCGTGTCATTAATGCATGAACTCTTTGCATTTTTCCATCTATAGATCCATAAGGTCATGCATTTAAGCAATAAATTTCACCATTCCTCCAAATTCCGCAAAAAAAGTGGGTATTGTGCAGCATAAGAAATACACTTTTAACATTCTTTTTAATTTTTAGAGGTTGAAAGTATTGTCAGGGATAAGTGACTTTGTCTGATTATATCCCAGCTTGAACTAGATTTTCTATGTAGTTATCATTTTATTTCTAATTGTAATCATCATCAACAATAGGGATCCTTTGCACCTACTGCTCACTTTTTAGAGATGATCTTTCCCTGAAGAAAATTAAGCTTTTGTTTTAATTATGAATGATATTGCCATCTTCTCCTGCTTTTCTGTAATTTTAAGTCTTGTACCACCAACTTCATTAGTTGGGATATAGCTCTGCTCCATAGTATCGTGACTTGACTAGAGTCTGAACATCATTGAGAACAAGCCTATAAGGCAAATTATGTTCTATACCTAGGCAAATTATGTTCTATACCAGCAGCACTCAAGAGACTTGTGAATATTATTTCAGGTTGTTCTAGGTGCTCAGTTGCTTTGTTGGACTGGACAGTTCATTGGCCATGGTGTGTTTGAGGTAATTATTGCATTGTATCAGACTAATTACTTGCCTTGTATTATTATTCATACGATATGGTTTTACATCTTAAGAGAGGCTTCGGTTTTGCAGAAACGAGCACCAGCTCTACTCGACAACCTCTTTCAAGCCTTTCTTATGGCACCCTATTTTGTACTGCTCGAGGTAAGCCCCAGCCCCAGATATTCCCACCCTTTGTTTTACACACTCATGGCAAGAAATCAGAGTTAACACACTTTCGTTTTGGTTTTCCAGGTCCTTGAGACATTCTTCAAGTATGAACCTTACCCGGGCTTCCGTGCCAGCGTGAAGCAGAGGATTGATGCTGAGATCAAAGAATGGCAGGAGAAGAAGCAAAAGAAAATATCTTAAGCAAGCTTGTGGTTGAATCATATGTACAGCACTCGTGTGTTGACAACTTTAAAACAGAACACTTGCTTCTTGCTTCTATCTGAATCCATCGGGAATAAGTAGAACTTCTATGCATACATCTGCCCACCCTGCTTGAAATGGAAAACTGCACCGGTATTTCTGGAGTGTACAATGAGCCTTACCGAAACCACCCCATTGCTGAGGGTTCCTAGGCATTAACAGGGTATGTTGTATTGAGACAGTATCGGCTGCTGGGACCGACCACTGTCTCTTCTAATTTAGGATCAAGACCAATTGGGCTATTGACTGAGTGCACTTATCCCTGACAATACTTTCAACCTCTAGAAATTATTGGCACTTCATTCTAATGACTGGTAGGATAATGCGAGAGAAATTATTGGCAATGCTCGTCTACTCTTCTAAATAAGTCGGCCGAAACATTATATACTTAAAAGAGCGGAAGTAATAATACAATTTTGGATACAAAATATCAATAAAATATCAGTAATTGATTTCAACCATAAGTGTATACCTCTAGCAAGATATGTAATAAATACTCTTTATTTTGACACAGATAATAAGGGTCTCACCCAATATTGATGCTTATAGTAATAATGATTTCAATAGGTACATCCTGACCATCTCAAACACGTGCATGTAAGATTTATCCCACACAAAATATGCATCATTCTTCATCAGTCCATTAAAATGATAACACTAATCGTGCAATATTGATAAGAGTATGAAACATCGTCCACTCTTGGACTCTTGGATTCATGTGGATTTGGTTGTACCAACACATGTAATCCATCAATGATAACACCTCATCACCCATGATTTGTTATCGGTAAATTAAAATTATTTCACGAAAACACTATTGAGTTTATGAAAATTTATGCATATTCTATTTTTCTTCGTATTACATACACAATGTTTTGAGGCAACAAGTAAGGATAATGTCTTTATTAACACTACTTAATTGAACACGCACCATATTTTATAACTAAGCTATAAACCACTAATTTTGGGTTTAATCGGATTATCTATTGATATGGTAAGATCAAGTAAAAACATCTATGTATCAAACTAGTAGTTTCATATAAATTTTCTACTTTTTATAACTTAAATTTGCGTGAAAGAATATAACATTTTGATCGTAATTCAGGTCAACAATAATGTATTGCCCTACTTCTTCGAAGGTTTTAGAGGCTTCCTCCACCTACACCACTTTTAGCAAGTAATTATCTATGTATGGTTATGTGGTGAGATGACACAAGCCAATATCTTCCATCCTATTACACTAATTGATTTGTTTGGTCATCATGACCATGTGAGTATTTACTTCAATATCTCTTCTAATGTTACATTTATCATTAGGTACTTTTTCATCCTTGAGGGCATATAGTTGTGGAGGTTTTTGTTTCCACAAACGAGGGTATTGAGTCTTTACTATATAGCTATATTACTTCACAACTAACTTATAACCTACCATTTGTTTGATCAACCTTTGATTTGCTCAAGATGCGATGTCTACCATACTTTCGAAAACTATTTAGAGGTCCAGTTCCCCTTTGGTTGGCTTGACTTTGTGTCGCATCGACTACAAATACTAAATTCTATCGTGAGGTTCTTCCTTTAAAATCTTATTTGAGAGGTGCATTGCATGTCTTCTTCCTCTAAAATAATATAAATAATCATTTCATACCCTATAATAGGTATGAATATCATATTATTATACTAAAATAATAAATATCATTCGCTATTTGTACTAAAATAATAAATATCATATTATTATAATACCGACATAATTTAAAACTCAAAATATAAAATATGTATAATTTTTTACTATAATTTAGAATTTTTATAAAAAAAGTTGTGAACATTTACAATAGTCCAAAATCCCACTAAAATAAAAAATTGAGTGGATTTTCAATTATTATATTTAAGTATTTATATCACGTTATTTCAGCTCTTGAGCTTCTCTTTAGACTCTTTAAATTCCTAAAAATGATATTGGAGTGGGTAAGGTTAAACATGATTGATACGGAGTCAAACCAATCACTCATACTCTTATTATTGATATTGGAGTGGGTAAGGTTAAACACATATGATGGACCATGCCATATAGTCTTAGGTCTAGGTATTTTAGAAAGAAAAAGAACACCCACATATATTATAAAAAATTCCTACGAAATCACTCATACTCTTATTATTAATTATTAATTGTGACAAAATAATATGAATACATATCTAAGATTTCATATTATAGTGAATCACACAATTATTCAAAATAAATGATTGAATTACTATATATCGAACTCCACTATTAAAATTCAATTTGATGCAAAAACCAGACTGTTACACCATTTCACTAACATATGAATTTATTTCTTAAATGTTAGGTCGAAGTTTATCTTTTATAAAAATTGAGTTATAATCCATATTTCATAAACATTAAATCATATTTTGTTCTTACATAAACGTTGGATGTAGCAATTGTAGTCTATATTTTTCTTGAACACTGTTCGTATCACTGACGTGTAACTTGGCATATTATGCTATAAATAGACTGATCCATAAATATAGGAGAAGACACCAACATCTTTTGCAGATCTATTGGCTATATATCCCATGCATGCAACAGTAGGAACTTGTTTGATTCAGTCGGCCAGAGAGGAAGATCTTTTCCATGCATACTTATATCAGCTGTGGAAACGGTAGTTTTGAGACCGTATTAAACAAAAGTATTCTCTTTAGATCAGAAAAGAGAAGGGTACTACTCACTAGAAAGAAACACTGTATCACAAAATTTTATCATCACAGGAAGCTCAAAATCTTCCTTTGCCACCACGGCCACGGCGACCGCCACCACCGCCGCCGCCTTTTCCTTTCCATATGGCCGGTAGATTTTTCCCACTAGGCTTCACCTGCATGTTCTCCGGCAGCGGAAGTATATGATCCACACACTTCCTGAAGCTGAAATCTTCCACTGATCCATCTTCCCTCAGGAGGAAGAAGCAGTTGCTCCTATAATGGGGATGACTCCTGATCTGGAAAGCCTTAACCCCTGAACCGATCTTCTTCTCTGGGTCAGCATGGCCCTTCTTGATCAGCTCCAGCAGCATCATGTGCTCATACTGCAAGACAGGTAGCAAGCAGATGAAACAAATCAGAATCTCATGGAATCTCAGTTATCCACTTAAAAGTACGATTCATACTCAAAACTGAAGCACCAAGCGTTTGACTAGCTAGCAGTCATATCATAATTTGAATCACAATTGGTTGGCTAAATGATGTAATGCTGGATAATTTTGATGGTAAAAAAAAGGTAAAACAGTTGCTTAGCTGATTGAAACATCAAAGATAAATTTGTACAAGAACTCTTTCAACTACAAAAATTGAATAAGATTGAAATCAAGGTTACCATCTAAATCCAATGGTTCTTGACTTGAATCTTAACATATAAAAGACAACAAATTTGAACACAATGTATACAATGTCCTCACTGCTCAATTCAAATAAATCTCAACCCAAATGAAAAAACAAGCTTCCAACATTAGACTTGTCTGCCTTCACTTCACATGCTATCTCAGCTCATCAACAAACAATCCAGAACCTTTACAACATTTCTTCCAACCTTTTGCCTACACTAAAAACTACTGGTTTTCATCATTTCAAGATCAGACCATGATTACTGTAGGGCATGCCGCGCAAAAAGAAGAATGTTGTTGCGACTGGAAGAAAAAGCAAGCAGCCGCTTCATCATACCTTGTTCACGCTGATATTAAGGGGCCATGCGCGAAGGAATCTAATGAAGTAGTTGAACATCTCGACGGACGATTCGAACTCCTTGCCGCCGATTTTTACCCGAGCCGATTCCTTCGACGGCCGCTCATCCTCCTCTGACGAATCGACCTTCTGCTTCTTCGTGTCGCCTTCCTCTTCTCCTCCTACTTCCATCTCCCGTGTTCTCTTCCCGTTCGAGAATCCGTCGACTGCTTCCAGTCCAACGGTGCCATCCTTCGGGCTGCCTGCCGCCTCAATGTCCCTGTCTTCAACAACGAGTCCCTCGGCGGGGCTAGTCTCGTTGAGCTCCCGGGCTCCTTCCTCTGCCATCGACATTGAATCGATGAGTAGGGAGAGAAACTTGGACCCTAGAAAAAAAAACCGCCTCGTAGAGTGCCGAGCACGGCGATGAAAGGGAAGCTCTCTTGTGATTTACATTATTGGGTCCATTAAGGCAGCGGACTGGTTATGGGACTATACTCATGGCCCAATATTTATGTAGCTTTATTTTTTGTCGGCCCAATATGGTAGCTTAGAGCCACAGCTACAATCCCCATTTAGCCCAATCAATATTAGTAGATTACATTTTATCATTTTTATTTTTACTATTATAGGAATAATATGATATGCCAATCCAATAAGTTGATGATTTTATATACGTCCAATATAATTTTAAATCTAATAAATATAATTTTAAGTTTTTTTTATTTTACCAGTACATCATGCACATAATTAAAATATAAAAAAATGGAATTTTAATATGGAGATATTTTTAACCCCAAAACAAAAATCTTTAATTTAGTTTTTCATATGAAAAATCACGATATAATTTGTATTAGTGTGAATTTTGATTATGTTTAAGTTAGAATATAACGTTATCATGTAGATAAAAATTTATTCAATTTGATTATAATATTATAGTTGTAAATATTATTAAAGTTATTATAACTCTAAAAATAAAGAATACTTTAGAGTCTATGGTTATACTATAAAATTAAAAAAAATATATAATCTCCATATCATCAAAGAAATTTGTGACTAAAATATTAGTTCGAAAGGTTGACTTAAAATTTCCCAAACGGTCACCGGCCCAATCCCAGACAACCGGTCGACACGTCTTCTTTAGGAAGAACATGTCAGGAAGAGCTATTTTTATTTTTTGCACCAGAGAACAGCTATATTGACTATTGAGAGATACAACTGCCTTGTCAATACTGATTTTTTTAAATAAAATATATGATAAAAATCAAGGAAGAAGTTTCGTCTTTTCTTCGCTTGCAGTTCGAACTTCGAAGTATACAGGAAGACTCGTCATTGAGAGCCAGTAAGGTAATTGTCTTCTTTTCTCGAATGGCTAAGTACACACGATCGCCCAGGTTGTGGATACCAAATCTATGTTCTTTTGCTCACGATCTTGATACTGAAGTTCCAGTGTCCCATCCTGATTTTCTTGTCAAATCTTGGCGTCTGGTTCTATACCGGGTGCCCCTGATTTGGCCCTGAAACTTACTTCAGGAAAGGTGTTGGCTATCTGTTATCGTGAATGATGAATTTCTGAACTGGAGTTGTAATATAGGTAGGTAGGACAGAACGCTGTTCATGTGGTGCTGCTTTGTTCCTCATACTTCTGTCGTTAATTCTGTGCTAATTCTTGCGGTCGGGTTACTTTTCGGGGTGCCTCCTATTTTCCCGGAAACTAACGTCAGGAAATCTTTTGATTAACTGTGTCCGTGTTTGATGAATTTCTGAAATGAAGGGGCCATAGAGGTATACTTATGTGAGAATGCTGCTGTTCATCCAGGGACGGATTTAGGGGACTGTTGGGTGATCGGCCACCCGAGCTTGGGAGTTTCTATGTAATAATACTATATGTATTTTAGCTTAAATGTGTCTAAAATTGATCGCATTAGCTTTAGCCCCCTAATTCAAGCATAAGTTTTTCCATTGATTTTTGCCCCCTGAATGTAAATGGATCAGTTCCCAGTTCAGACTCTGCTGCCCATCCTGATAAATTCTGATGGAGTTCATGTGGGAAATGTAGTTTCTTGCATGTCCTTCCTGTGAACCAAAATTCAACATAATATTGCTAACCTTCAAAAGTAGGGAGTTTTCTATACTCTGGAGTTGCTAAGGAAATTTTCCCTTAGTGTACAAATAAGAGGAAAGATGAACAAAGAAGCTCCGTGCGCTTGATGCGCTTTTCTGTTTTGGGGCTTTCCTATAAATAATACAATTAAAAGGTCCCAAAGTGTGTATATATTATTCCTGTTCTTGAGAATTGCTGTCACATTAGATATCTTTGATACCAGGACTTTTCAGGTTTCAGTGCCAACCTCTCTAGATCTTTAAATGGTTGTGCTGGATGACAAATGGATTGTTTTGCTCATAATAATTATAATTTTGGTGCACCAGGGATTATTCTCACAATCAACAATGAGTGATCCTCTTGTTATGTGTGCTGACCGCCACATAACCATTGAAACTCTGCAATCACTTCAAACTCCTGAGACTGAGAAGCCATCTGGAGAGGGTTCTTCATCTTTTCCTCAATCTACTGATCATTCATCAATCTGTGTAATTGTAGTTGCTGATGACAATCGTGATTTCTCAGAAGGAGAGGAAGAAGACCCCCTTATTCAGAATGTGGAATGTTGGATTTGCCAGGAAGAGGAGAACATTAAGAACTTTGAGACACCATGTGCTTGTGCTGGCAGTTTGAAGGTATACAGTTAAAATGTTTCATCCGTGCTGACTTCTTTTTTATCTCCTTTTCCTAAGTATGTTCATAGGAAATGTGTGCAGCGCTGGTGTAATGAGAAGGGAGATATAACCTGTGAGATATGCCATCAAGTACTGAACCCTCTTTTGGATTTTTAAATTTTGTACATGTGCAATATGACCACTCCATATATTTCTCTGCAAAGACCTTTTTTTTAGAATGTGAAAGGCAATGTTGAAACATGTCTAAACATATGATGGGAAGGAGCCAAAAGAAAAACTTACAATGATGGACACTTTATCTGTTTTTAGCATTTGGAAATGATATTTCATTATGGCTGCACCAAGAAGGTGCATGAAATCATATACAATAGTTGGCTGAATGCTCTACAAAAGTATGGACATGCACATAGATCACACATGATAACTGAACAGTAAGAGCTCCCTATACTCCCCACATATACCACCTTTATTAAATTATTAACAATTAGAAGTGGAATTATTATTTCCCTTACTGCAGAGGATATTTCATTTTCTGATATTTATAGAAATTAATCCCTTTTATGTTCAGCCTTACCAGCCTGGTTATACGGCGCCACCACGTATCCCCGAGGATACCACCATAGATATAAGGCAAGCTTTTGATTTATACTATGGCTTTCATTCAATACAAATTTTTTTTATTGACACATGGGAGAGCTAAACTTTTCATAAACTTCTTGATCAGAGTTACATAATAAGACAGCTTCATTTCTGGTAGATGTTTGAGATGTGGTTGGCCTCTCCTTGGTTTTTGAAACCATATGCATCACTTGATATGGATAGAAAGTCAAGATTGCTGCTGTCACCTTGTGGTTTAGGATTTGCAACTGTGAATATTTATGGCCATATTTTGGTGATCTCTCTTGCAGTGAAGCTTGGTCATTAAATGGAGCCCATCTGGACTTACCTGACTCTCAAATCTTGGCAATGACCACTGCTGACCGCCATTTGTTGGAGGCCGATTATGATGAGTATGCTTATGCCAATGATAGCGGAGCTGCATTCTGTCGTTCTGTTGCTTTAATTGTGAGCATTAATTCTCTGGTTATCATCAAAATTTTCATAAACCATGTTGCTGAAACCTATGATATAAAAGGATTCATTTAAAAACAAAAGTTAGGGTGCATGGAAATATATGGAAGCTGATTGAATTTTTAATCATATGTGGCAGTTGATGGCTCTACTATTATTGAGGCATGCATTGTATCTCAACAAGGGTGATGATGAAGATGATGCATTAACTTTCTTCTCTGTATGTAAAAATTCTATTTATCTTGTGTAATGCTGTGTTTTTCATTTTTATCCTGCATTTTAACTCATCATTTTTATTATTGCTGTAGCTTTTCGTGCTTCGAGCTGCTGGCTTTCTTCTTCCTTGTTACATAATGGCATGGGCTATAAGTATCATACAGCGATGACGCCAGAGACAGGTTTGCTATATTTATCCCACTATAATACACATACATTTTGATGCATTTCCTGTATGGATTTTTTTTCTCAATCAAAAACTCTCTCATCTATGTTTCAAACTTCTCCTGGACTAGGAAGCAGCAGCAGCACTTGCATCTACTGAAGTTGCATTCATGATGCAGGCAGGTCCACACCATGGACTGCATATCGTGGTGGAACCCGGATCAGGAGCGAACCCTCATCACCAGGAACCTCCAACATCAATTCAATCATGATATTTGTTCAATCTTTCTCTGTGTAGATAAAGGGATCCAGCCAAGGATGGTTAATGCATCTATTAGTTCTTTCTCAAAACAAAACACTTTCTATTGTAATTTTCAACATTTTTCCCAAAGTCCCATTTTACCCAGTGTGTATGTATATCAACCCCTCCGCAGCAAATGTATCCTTCTTGAGGACACGTGTATTCAGCTGAACTATGATACAACATTTTATGGGCCAAAATGAGGAACATGCTGCAGTCTGAGGAGTCTATCTTCCACTTACTATCTGCTTCATGTGATCTTTGAACTTATACTGATGAAGGGTCAATACAATATAGGAGGCAATACAAGATTTCCCCTTTTTGAAATGTACCCTTTGAGATTATGGCAATGGGGAGAAATGCCCCATGCTGAACTGTCGAGATTCATATAATAATACTTAGTAATTGAATACAACTTTTGGCTTGTAGCACACAGTTTTGAGCCAATTGTAGAACGTTGTGCATGTATCTTGAGCAAAATGTTCTGTCTACCTGAAAATGTCTAAAAAGAAAGTTCCCACCTCCTTTCTCTTGGCTTATTGTAAGTCTTTCCTCTCTTCTACAACAACACCTCTTTCTCTTCACTTATTGATACGGAAGAGTTCTTTTCGTTAGATCCTATTAAAAAAAATGAGAATATTTAGATATTTTTAAATTTTCTCGTATTTTATTTATATATTATTAAATTATATTTGTATTGTTTTAATATATTATATATATTTATTTAAATAATTTATTAAATTTATATAAACGTATAATATTATACACATATTTTTATTAAATATTATAAATATTATCATGATTACATTATTTTGTTATTCAGTGAGTTATTTGAGGAGTACAATTGGGGAATACAAGATCAACTCTTTCTCAAAAAACTTCCTCATTCCTCTGTATTTATACTGATTTTTTACAACGGGATAAACTCTCGTATGTAATTTTTAACCGTTTTGGTATAACACTCACTTTTTGTACATAATATATTCACATGCTCTCCCCTCAATTCCTAGTTAGATTTTTTATCAATCTTTCTTTAAAATTTTCGTAATTATGTCTACTATTTGTTCTCCTAATTAACCATATTTTATTTTTATTGTTTAATTTAGAACTATCTTTCTCAAAAAAAATAATATTTAATTTTACCATTTAAAATTGAGTTTTTAGAAAGTTTTACTTTTCATAGATTATGAAATAAAACTCTCACTCTCTTTTGTTCATTTAACTGTTTTAAAATCCTCCTTATTCATACATTTTCACAAGTACACACGTTAATAACTAAATATTATGATTATGTTATTGATAAATCTACATGTTTATATAATATTCCAAAATTTTGTATGTTATATCAAAATATTCTTTTGTAAATGTTCCTTTTTAGAATTTTTCATTAATTACTTATCGAGGTTGGTTACTTTTCTTTAATAATTGTGTTGCGACAATTATTGACATCAGAGTAAAAATTAAATCATCTATGCATATATTTAATATTATATTCATTCATGTTTTCAATTGTTTTATAAAAAAATATTCACTCTATAATATTTATGAGATAATTCTTTAACTTTTTAATAAAGATTGAGATTGACTTTTTTTTTTCAAAATGGTGGGCTTCAACCTTTGGAATTTAGTCCCTAGGGAGTGTTGGTAAGTTATTTCGTTTTCATAAACATTAGGCATATATATTTTTTTTATATAAAAATTAAATATTTGTTCAAACTTAATCGAATTGATTAACAAATGCATCTTAATCTCAAACAAGTGTTTTATATAGTTGATTAATACTTAATTCAAGTATTTAAATTTTATTATATTAGTATTTACTTTATATCATCTAATTTTTCTTTATTTATATTTAAATTTTTAAGTTTTCTTTATTCAAACTTACATTCCTACAATTTTTCAATTTTCACATCAAGATTTTAAATTTTCTAATATCAAATTCCTCTTAAAAGTTTTAAATTTACTACTTTGATGCATTTAATCATATTTTCAATTTCTAGAATCTATCTGAGTATTTAATTAACTAATTTGATCATGTTTAGTTCATAATTAGAACTAATTTGCACCGCTGATGTAATTTACTGAAACCGTACCAATAACTATGAGTTTGCATAAGTCATCTAGAAAAGGTTGGAGACTTGTCAGGACCTCCATGTACCAAAAAATACTCTAATTGGCTATTAAAGTTGTCTAAAACTCCAACAGAACTAAACTCTTAAAAATTAAATAAAAAACCTAAAAATTAATGTTAAATTAGTTATGCTATCTCTTCTTAATGACGGGAATATAATAGGGTGTACTAAATTAACTATTATATTATAATATAATTTGTGTATAGAAAGATAATTGGATAATTGATAGTATTCCGAAAGGTAGAACGAATAAAACTAATTTCATGCTTATAATTTAAAAAGACATAAGAAAGATATGAAAAATAAACTTTACAAAAATATATCACATACAATAAAATTGGAATTTGATATCATGTAAATATAATAGAATTATTTAAATTAGTTAGATCTACTAAGAGTCAGATAAAAATATTTAATTGAATAATTGATAAGTTGAGTATGTATAAATTATAAAAAGAGTAATAAAAAAGTTGGTTAAGCTAATTATAAAAAGTAATGACACTCATTGCTAAAATAAATTAAATAAGTTATGTTGTATGCATGATTATGTGCTTCAGATGACTCGCATTATTTTATTATGGCATGATTGTGATATATGCTAGAGATGAGAAATTGACCGAACAACTATGAGATTTAGGGTAGAGAGTTGGGGTTGACTAGAAATAATATTATAAAGAGGGTGTGTAGGTTCTCAGAATTATCGATGGACCAATGAGTGGTACGACTATATTTTAGTGCTTGACGGACGGGGACGGCAGAAGCATAGGCATGTGTGTGCGTGCAGAATAGGGATAGGAAAAACGAGGATAATCAATGGATGCATACGGATGATTCGAATGCACTGACTGGATATTCCTTTGAGTAGACAGGCCTATATAATCCTTGTAGTGTGTTTGCACAAACATATTCTCATCTCATTCATTCTTGTGTGTGAGAACTTGAGAACATAACTAACGGTGATGTATTATAGTTTATAAGATTGATTGTGATAATATCATCCCAATAAAATTTGATATAAAATTTGTAACTGAGGCTAAGCAAAATGCAAAATTATGTGAATAATTAACGAGGAAATTATATATACATATATATATCATGGCTAAATCTATAATAATCCTTCAATTTAAAATATTTTTGTTAGAGAACCTGACTTGGCATGGATAAATTCACCCCTCCTAAAATATTTTTCATCCGAAACTATTGTAACAGCCTAAAAGGACGGATGCTCACATTATATACATTATATATTTGAGATATATAAAAGAAATTAACAAAGTTTTAAATAATTAATTATTCTCTAAGATTTTTTTTATGTATTTTACAAGTTGTATTATCTTAAAAAAGTTTTAAATGATATGGTATTTTTTATAATCTGATCATTTGGTCCACTTTTTTTTACATGAGTAATAGTATCCACCTTTTTAGTATCGAGAGAACGAGTCGGGTTGTTATCGAACCGGATCGGAAAATCGAGTTGGGGTTCAATGAAAACTTGCCCCTTACACTAATAATATAATGTTGGGTATATTTATAAAAAAATAATATTAAAATGACTATAATAATAAAATTATAAATTTTAATAAAAATTAAAAAAATTCTTTAATCAATATAATGTGACCAAAATGAATAAAATTTTTCGTAGGAATTTAAAAACCGATAAGGGAAACATATAAATCTTTGTACACACATCTCAGTTCCATTTCTCGACCATATATAAAAGTTGGATACAAATAGGGCTTGTGTCAATTTGTGATACATTGAAGTGGTGAACTTACAACTTATTAAAGAAGTTTACTAAGGTGGAACCAAAGCATGACTTACCCTTGATTTTTTACTTAAAATATTTTAAAATATATTTTTCATAATTATCAATTCACACATGATTACTTTATATTTTAATCTTTTAACTTATTATTTATCACATGAACATAATTTTTATTTTTTATATTACAACTTAATAAACATACAATATTATCTACTAAAATCTCACCCACAAGTATGTGTGTTATATAGCATACTAACAAAGTATATATTAAGATGGTCTGTCCCATCCCTCATGGTAATGTTAATAATATATCATTAAATATCTCATATACTTATGATCCTTTCAACCACTTCTATAATAAGTATAAGTGGACCTCTACCTTACACCTTCCTATGTGTCTCTAAAAAGATTTGGAAGCAATTACTCTCCCCTTATATTCATGCTTCTATTCTCTCTTGCTGATACCACCTCTAAAATTAGGTATCATGTTAACTCAATAAGAAATATCTACCCAATCAAGTAAATTAATAATACATGACAAATTAAGCATAATGATCATTTATTTCCAGGGGGTTTTATTATATGACTGACCTTTTTACTTGTGTTCTTAAACACATTTTACAATTTAATATATTCATCATTTTTAATTTAGATGGCTCAATTTTATATCTGATTGACTCTGCTACTTGTGTTTATAAACACATTTCAACATATTGATCGTTTATAATTTTGGGGGCTCGATTTGTTATATGAGCGAGCCCACTATTTGTGTTCTTAGACACTTTTTAAAATCAAAATGTACATAAACCAACATATTCATGGAGTCAGTTTACTATCCAATCGACCTCTTCTTACTCATTTATTAACAACTTGCTTAACAAAGCATGCTAAAGTCTAGCCCCTATTTTCATTTTATTAGTCATGTCCTTAGCCTACTTTCATTTTTGGTTTAAGACTTGACCTTGTTATGAAAATTATCGGGTCATAATCCGATTTTATCATGATAACTCAACGCAGGAGCTTAGTCCATCTTTTTTACCACAAAATATACCACGATAATTTTAGTACCATCCCGTAATTTTCTAAAAATTATAGCTTTTTCCCTCAGGTCTATTTTGCTCGATTTGTGCGTTTATGAACCCATTTTTTACGACCCCTTTTTCACATCTTCTAAATCTCTATATCCCCCTTTATTTATACTTATTTACTCTAATGCCCCACAATATTTCAAGTTTTACATTAAACCCCTTAACTTTCCACTTTTTGCATATTAATTCTTAAACTTTCTAAAATTATGATATGATCTCTATTCTTTCCACTTACTCATTTTTTAAACCCTAACTCTTACACATCTTTATTTCAAGTCCCCTAATTTTCTATAAGTTCTTTTGTGCCATCAAACTCTTAGAAACATCCTTTTGGCCCAATTTTTTAAAATTTACCATTTAACCCTTAAAACTTTTTTCAAAAGTTTAACTTATGTCTCTAGCCTCTTTTAAACTATCATTTCGAGTCCATAAGTTTTTTCAACTTTATTTTAGGTCTCTAAACTTATACTAAGTTTTATTTAGGTCCAAATTTTTATAAAATAGTAGTTTGGCCCCCAAACTTTTCAAAATTTACATTTTAGTACCAAACTTTCCTCTTCTTTAAAACACTTTTATAAACCTTCTAAAAATTATTTGTAGATCTCTCATCTTATCTACCAGGTCTCCGTGGTCACTTTCTGGCCAGCCTCGACCATAATAGTATCATTTTGGCTATGATTAGTCCTTTTCTGAAAAACTGACACGTATTAAAAATAAGTTAGGAACTCAATCGAGAGGGCGAGTCAGCCATCGACATGATGGGGTTGGAAAGCTGACTCACCCATGGTCTTTTGAGCCACCTCAAATGATGGTTGAAGTTACCTTAAAATGCAGTTTAGAGTATACATTTAGAACATGGTGATCACTAGAGCTTTCAAAAATATTTTGGGATATGGTTGGTCATTGGGGAGGTCGGTGAAGGCTCGAGAAATCTTTGCTTTATTTTTAGTTGATGGAGCCATATTACTATTTGATCACACTCATACTAGTAGACGACACGTGTAGCTAACTTAAACATGGTTCTAATGTCACCAAATGACAAAGTTTTGTGGTTGAAAATAAAAATTGTAGACTTTTGTAGTGAGTTCATTGGAAAACTCATAGATATGATTTTCAAAAAGAATTTTGGTCACCCGCCGACAAGAATGGGACCGAGCTTTATTTGGAGAGATCGGGAACCAATTGTCTATCATACTATGTCTACAACTAGTGAGATTTGACCCCATATACCTTATTTTTTATTTAATTCTCCTCATGTACAAGAGGTAAGAATTCACATTAAAATCGAATTTTTTATGGATTTCGGATCGAGTTTGGGGCATTGAGTTGAGTGAAGAAGATGCCCATGTGTGCGCACTTGCACGCCTGGGTGTGGTGCATGTGTGCGCGATATAACACACCGCTTGATTTGTACGGTAGTGAACCATTTTTGCAGTATATAAATACTTCGTTTCAATCGATTTTAGTAATTTTTTTATAAGTTCACCTCAATTTAACAAAATTTTGACCTAATTTATTTTTAAAAAATTTAATGATTCAATTTACTATAAATTAAATATAAGAGCGATAATTTTGTGACTTATCTCACTATTTCTAAAAATGGTGGATTTTTACTACTTTGAACATATTTTGTTGCTATATTTTAGTTAATATTGAGTCTTATCTTACTTTTTCATAAAAATTGATCTTAGCTCCTCTTCATAAATATGAGTTTTTATTTTTTTTACAAACATGTATGTTAGCCTTTTAATAAGATTATCCTTTTATAAATATGGACCCTATATCTTTTCATAAATATTGTAAAGTCTCACATTTTTTTAACTAATAGGTTCACATTTAGCTATTTTAAACTAGTCTTTTAAAATTATTTGATATATCTTGTATTTTGATAAAAACCTTTCTATTAATTATTATAATTTTTTAAATATATTCAAAATATGTATATAATCATTTTATTAATAAAAAAATATTAATTATATTGATATAATCGAATATGAAATCGTAAATTTTACTCACTTGTTATTTAAGAATTTTTATCCGAAAAGAATTTTAAATATTTGTGTTACTTTTGCATATAATATATATAAATTATTACAATATTTAATAATTATTTACCGTTAACTTATATTAATATATCTCATTATAATTTTTATAACTATAATTTTGCACCTAAAATATAATTTGTGCATCTTTAAATTATTTTTATTGAAACTTACTCGATTTTATTTAAATAGTAAAAAAATTTCAAAATTTATCTAAAAATCACATTAAAGTAATCAAATTTAAAAAATTACTATTTTTTTATTTCTTTGAAAATTTTCTATTTTTAAGTATTTATTTTTTAAAAATTATTATTTTTACACACCATTTTTTCAAAATTAATCATCATATAAAATGACAATTTTATCTATTTAAGCAAAAAAACAATTTAGAAAATATTTATCATTTTGCCCATTTTTATGTAAAAATTATCATTTTACCTATTATTTATCTAAATTGACTACTTTACCATTTATTTATTAAAAATTGACTGATGTACCTTTTTATGTAAAAATAATTATTTTATATTTTATTTATAAAAAATAATTATTTTACTCATAAATTCTTAAAAATTATTTTTTGGATCTACATTTATTTTAAAATCACATAATATCCTATTAAATTTCTTTTATTTACTATTTTCTAAGTATTTCTTTTTACAAATTAAATCTAAACTTTTAAAATTTTAAACTTTAGTACTCAACATTTGAAAATAATTTCAACCCAATTTAAATTTTAAAAACCATTCCTAAATACTTTAATTTATTTTCTAAGAACCTGTGGAAGTAGTTAGGGTTTTACACCTTCCAAATTCGATAATTTTCTAAAATTGTTTGTAACATTGGTAGTGACTCCCTCTAAGGCTTCCAAAGAATAGGATTTGAACCCATGCCCTACCTGAAACTGGCGCCTTAGACCAACTCACCAATCTTGATTTCATAATTATATGTCATCATTAATTTAATTTAAAATTGGTCTCTTAGGTTTCCCATGAAATGTACATGAATTTCGTATTGCAATCTCAAAGCGGTCTGCTTGTTGAATTTACATTACATAGTTGCGATCGCTGAAGATTGCTGTCTAGTAAGGTTTTTTGTTAGATTCAAACTTACTATAGCTCCTTTATCTTATGAATCGCCTTTCTAGTGATGATTTTTCCATCAAGGTTCTAATTGTTCACATTCTGCAGAACATTATAGGCCGGGCATCCGGTGAAGGGGTGATAGATGAATGAAATTACAAGCCTATGTCAAGGACATTAGAGGCTGGGCCCCGACCCGGTGATAGAGGGTATTCTGATGCCCCTCATGTTCATAGCGTGAAATTACAAGCCCATGTCAAGCCTCGATCAGCTGAATTTTCTGCTGTTGGAAACAAGAAAGGTCCTAAGCCATCATTGAAGGATGCTGCAACGTCTAGCAATAAGGAGAGCCCGGCTGCTCTGGTGTCTAATGAGTTGAAGCCTGTGAACAAGTCCCCTTCTAAGTAGAAAAAGGGTGGGAAAGTGATATCACTTGCTGAGGCAGCAAAGGGTTCCATAGTGTTCCATCAGGAAAAGCCCTGTTCTTGCCAAGCTCGAAGGTACAGGCTCGTCAGAAATTGCTTGTCATATGGAAAGATTGTCTGTTAAGGGGAAGGGGAAGGGTCCTGTAATTTCTCTGGCTCCCTTTTTCTGAAGGAAGGTATGTCTCATAGGCTGAGACTGTCCCCATTGTCTCATAGGCTGAGGCAGCTGCTGAAGCCTATGCCAAGTGGCTGGTGGAGCATGACCGGAACTCAGCTGCATGAACAACAGTTATTGATGACCGGAGTGATTACGAGATTGAAGGGAACAGCTGGCTATCTAAGGAGGTCTTTGCTTTGCAATCCCGCTACTGTAATTTGTTCCTAGTAAGCTTATGGTATAGAGTTGGCTTTAAAATGAC
This sequence comes from Trapa incisa, assembly GCA_030064435.1. NCBI lineage: Eukaryota > Viridiplantae > Streptophyta > Magnoliopsida > Myrtales > Lythraceae > Trapa > Trapa incisa. Next base: position 4,328,367 of record CM057772.1, read on the forward strand.
ATTTTTATGTCATAGGAAAGAGAACTCCTAAGGAAGAAGCAGAAGGAGATTGAAGAAGCTGAAGATAATCTTTGACTTGGTCGGTAGCAAGCTTGTGCTCTTACCAAATTACATTTTCCTATAAAGATCAAGCTTTTCCCTCAAAGTCCGTTGTTATATTCTCCTGTGGAGTTTCCCCGTGCTAGATTTCTGTATACTGTTGATAGTTAAACATTTTGACAAGTAAGCTTTGGCAGTACTTGTCAATTAAGATATGTTTTGAGCAATAATACTATAACACTAGTATTTTCGAAAATCGAATTTAACCCGAAACTGATCTAGAATTGATTGTCAGACCAGTAATATCAATAACAACTGATAATAGAACCAAATAATGGAAATGGGAGTTGAACCGTATAAAAAAAAAGGATAAATTGGGAATAGAGTTACAAACTCATAATACAAATGGAAATCCTGAATTGAACCCTATATTGGAAGGAAACTTAAGTTAGGATTTGAAAATTGAATTAAATTATAATACAATGTTGGAAATAGAAAGCAAACTAAATATTGAGAATATGGATCTAATTATATTAGTGTTTAAATTACTAATGAGATTGAATAGGGTGATAATTTAATTTGAATTTTGGGAAATGTTGGAAATGAGGGGAATCCATTGGTCGTATTTAATCCAATTTTACCCAACCCGATCCGACTCATGATCATACACCTAAGTTCGTCCCTCTATCTAGACAGTTTTTCCGGATAACAAGTTATGAAAATACGCTTAATTAACTCATTTTTTATCAAATTACACATAATTAGGGTGAAGTTAATTGCATTTTTATTGCCATATCAGATCAAATTGGATCTGATAAGTTCAAAAATTGGTACTTAGAATTGGAAATTGCCACCACATCTCCACACTTTTGGGACCAAATTTGGTCACATCCAGCCACTAGTCCAACTGACTGTGATTTTCCTCTACTTCTCCATAGCAATCGCCAACATTTTGTAAAAGGAAAATTAACTGTCACTGGCCGATTTCCACTGATGGGTCTGTCGGGTTTTCCAAATCGCAGTTAGTTGACAACCAAATTCTTCTAACTCCGACTACCACTTGATTAGCCACTATCATATAAAGTTTTGATTAAACTTTGGCTACAAAACCCCTAAGCCCTTCCACCCCTCTCATTATCTCTGAAATTGTCATCTAAGCGACGTGTGAGTACACCCATTTAGAGGCATTCAAAAAATAATACAGAATGAACAAGTCCTAGATATAACAGTGAATTAGTTTATAAATTACGAATTATATTGGAGCGATTATGATTATTTACATGTTTTATATTAAAACTACAAAAACGTAAAGATGTATAATAGAGTTTGCCTAAGATAAATAGAGATAAAATATGCATATTAAGTAATAGATTGGATTAAAGATCCACATAACTATATTAAATGTGTAATTTTTCAAATAATGTTAATATGATGATATTTTTCTAAAGAAAAACATGTAGCTATATATCATATTTATCAATTAAGTAAATAATGAATATAATGATAAATCACTCGAATAAATATTATGAGAACATTAGTAGTGAGGTAGGTCATCTAGTCTATTAAACCTGGTGAATTAAAAAAAAAGTTTGATATAATTGAATATGATGCAAGTATAATAATATGAATAGTATGGTCGGTCAAATCATATATCACATGATTAAAATGATATGTTATTATATTATATATATGATATAATTGTTTGAGTTAACAAATTATGATGATATCCGCTTATAACAAATGATAGAAGTAGGAATATAGTGGAAAAGTTGACTTTCTAAAATTTTTAGTACCTAAGGAGTTTTATGGTTGGGTACAAGTATTGATCCCTATTTAAGTTGAGTGAATTAAAATATATAAAATATTAAATAATACATAATTAACATTTGTATGAGTGAGATAATTTATTAAGGATGTTCTAAGTAAATATAAATATATAATGTGCATATATTGTGTAAAAAAAAAGAATATATAAATACCAATTATAACTGTGTGAAATATTGATGGATACGAATGATAATTTCATCCTTTATTATATTGTGATAACATAAGTTACATTAACAATGACACATTTTAGCAAATCATTTATGATAACTCCACAATGTGGAATATATACACACATTATATCTATTACTTCAAGTTCGTACATGTGTGACCTCCTATTTCTTTGTTAATTGATTTGATATATTGAATATTATAGAAATTATAAACTATGAGATAATCAAATATTTAGAATTTGTATTAAGTTGAAAACAGAAAAATAAAGTAATTATAAATAAGCAACAATATAAATAAGATTTAATAAGAAATTAAGTAGAAATCGAGTGTTAAGTAATATTGTGTTTCAACGTGATAAATACATTTATTAAGCTATGATTATATCACTTCCTAAATATTTTAGGTACATCCAATCCTATATCAAGAAAAATTACAGCAACTTCCACTTTTGAAACATACTAACAAGATATATAACTAGAAAAAAAATATAAATTAACATTAATTTTTATTTATCAGATATATTATTAACGGAGTATAATTTGTAATTAATTTTTGGGTTTATGCATGTTTTATAAAATTTTAAATTTCTGTAAAAAAATTGTATATATTTTTGTTATAAACCTTAAAAAAACTAGTTTGATAAATATAAAGTTTTTTAGAATTTTTTTTATAAAAATAGATACGATAATTATTATAGGCACTCGAGCATAAGAATTAGAATTTAAGCCGAAACGAAAATATATATTAATGGTTGGATAATAGATAAACCAATTTAGATAATAAGTGTTGAAAATACACAGCCATGGTAGCAATTAACTTTTAAAAATAGTGTAGTACTCTGTTTCCGAAACCTAAATTAGGTTGAGAATTTAAATAAAATAAATTAAATTTGTGATCAATTTATTTTAAAATTATAAATGATGATTTAATTATTTTTAATTAAAAAATATTATATTTAAAAATTAAATTAAATTATTTAATTAATAATTAAATATGAAATTTTGAAAATTAAATTTGATCAAATTGAATACAGTGTTGGAATTGAATAGAAATTAGATAAATTTTGAAAGAAAATAATTAGGTTGGATACAATAATTTTGATTTAAAATTACATAATAAATATATAAAAGAAAATAAACCTAACGCCGATTAATAGTAGAGTAAAACCTAAAAGGATCGAGTCAACATTTTCAGCCACTACACCACCTGAAAAAATTGGGGTACATTAAAAAAATTTCGTTGCTGAAGATCTAACGTAAAAATAAGACAAAGACATGACAAACTAAGGACAAAAGTTAGCTTGGACACTTGTTTTTTCAAACTGCTAAACAATTAAAATAAGGCCTACGAAAGGTTGGGTCACATGCTGGAAAGTTGGAGAAATGAACTTTAGGCCTTGAATGACCACTTGGGCTTGGCTCACCAATTTCTAAGCTTAAGAGGGCTTAGTCAAATCTCCAAGAAACTTAAAGGAAAGTGTTGAGGAGAGTTTAACATTCCTGCTTAAATGAGTCGTGTAGTACTGAAGAATAGCTCATCATCACCTCCTCTAGTTACTCTGAAACGCCTTACACATAAGGCTATCGGAGTCGTTCAATCGCAGTGCATTTTCATTCGAAAGTTAAAGCTCTTTCCAAGTAATATAAATGTATAAGGGAAATTTTTGGTATCGCGTGTTATTAGATCGATTGTATATTATTAATTCTAATTTAATTAAAATTTTGAAATTTATTTACAAATTATTTTATAAAATATAAAAACTAATGGGTTAAGTTCATAATTTATAAAATAAGTGAGTTTAATGACATATTTAAAAAAAAGTACACAATCTTAATATTTTCAAATGTTAAATTTAAATTCAAAATAAGAATTGAATATTATTACGTAATATTTTAAATACTTGAAAATATGTTATGTGCCAAATAAAAATATGAGTAATTAGGATTTTATAGATAGTAAGACAAATTTTAATAATAAAATATTAATTATTTTTTTTGTGAAATGAGTACACACTCAATAATTACTATTAAGCTTTAAATTATATCAAGCCACACGAATCTAATAATACAAAAATGAATAAACATGATTGATCATATAATAAGTAAAGTTTTGATTATTAAAATACTATAATTTGTGTTTATAAGTACGAGATTTATGAGACAGCTAGTAAGAGGTACTAATAATCTCAGTGTGCTTCTAGACAATTAAGGAAGGATAAGGGGAGATGCTAATCCAATATGGTAGAGATCTATAAGGTTTGATGTGCATAAACCGGGCTAGCTATGGATAGAACTTAGTTTTTATAAAGTGTAAGATTTATGAGATAGCTAGTAAGAGGTACTAATAATCTCATGGTGCTACTAGACAATTAAGGGAGGATAAGGGGAGATGCTAATCTAATATGGTAGAGATCTATAAGGTTTGGTGTGCATAAAACGGGCTAGCTATGGATAGAACTTGGTTTTTATAAACTGGTTTAATATGGTTAACTAGCTCCATACATGCTTGTAGTCGTGGATGTGTCTCAGTAAAAAAAAACGATTGGTAAAATGAATCAGAATAATTGTGTAATTTTTTTTTATGATTGAATTGATAAATCTCTTATTATTAACTTGATTCATACAAACGTGCATATTGTTATGTCAATTTTTTAAAACTACACATTTAAGCATTTTAATACAACACTTTGCTAGAGTCTCCAACCTAGGTTTTGATAACCTAAATAAAAACTAAGAAATTTGTTAAACCTACAAATAAAGCCAATAAAGTTATTTTTATAAAACAATGCCAATATTCCTTCTAGATATTTTTTTAGTATGTGTCTACTCTTGGAAATCACATCCCAGTGTGTGATAATTTTTTACTCAGTGGATTTTATATCTCATCAATCTAATATTATTTTTAGGAAACTGAATTATAGAAAAAACATGAAAATATTAAGAAAAGTTATGATGGGTTAATTAAAGATAAGTCGATTTTATAAAGATTTAATACTTATATTTTTATTATTTTTTATTAAATTATTTTCTATATTTTCAAAATTAATATTTTGTAAAGATGATAATGATATTTTTTTCTTTTGAGTTTTAATTCCTTTCCATTATACAGTGGAAAAGACACCTATATCAAAAAGATATGGTGTGAATAAGTCAATTTACATTTGACTTAATCTCTACCATCACTCCCAATTACATTTGAGAGTTTGCTGGCTCATTAATCACCAAACTCAAAGTTGGCAGTTGAATTCACTTCAAGGTGTCAAATTCACCCAAGAAGAGTGAGTTATAGGGTGGACTCCTACCACAAATTCTCACAAACAACCAAATGGCCTTGTAAGAAAACAAGTAAAGTAACTACTAGGTCAACATATGCATCAAGCTATGCTTTTTTACTACATAATTACAATCTTCAAAACTAGATATGTATCTCTTTTGATTAATTTTTATCATTTTTATGAAATTTTATCTAACATATTAAATGTATCTCAAAGGTACGCAACTCTATAGCGAGCATGTTGAACGTTTTAATTAGGTCATATGATGTTTTCTTACCATAGGACTAAACTTATATAATTTTCTACAATTGAACTAGGTCATTGGCTGTGAGATTAGTCTATATATATATATATATATAGGAATAAACAAATAGATAAAAATGTGAAATATATCATGTTAAGTAAATTTGTATATATGAGTTCAAACATATGAAAAGAGAATAATATAGCTTTACATGCTATCTTTCTTCCTTATATCAATATTCTGATTGACCATATATCAATTGCATGAAGTTTCTTTTTTGTATTGAAGTGTGGTGGCACACTTGTACTAGAAGATCCCCTCCCTCTTCTAGATGGATTTGACCACCCTTAAGGATGTCAAAATTAACTATTACAATTATTTTAATAAAGATATCTTGTTGTGCACGGTTGACAACTGTTTTATTGTCGAGAATGATCTGTGACAACCCCTAGGAGGGGTGGTTGTACCATTCTGTTTTCTCACCATTTGGAGTTGGGGGTCAAGGTAATAATGCTCTAGGATGTTGTCTATGCTAGGGTACAAAAGTGGAACTTCATTCCGTTAGAAACCGACTAAAAAATCATTATTGAAACCCTTAATCACAACACTTGCAGTGACACATATACTCATATATATGAGATATTAAAGATTTATCGTGTTCATTTGTGTCCATTCATTTAAGTTATATTAGTAGGTTGATAAATTCTAATGTTGATATCATTTCCCACTATTATAATAAGGTGTAGGGCCTATGTAGCTAGTTTACTATAGTAGTTTTTAATTGAGTGATTTGTAGGTTAAGTGTTCAGAGTTCAAGTAAATTGATCGATTTGTAGTTGTTAAATTTTTTTAATAATTTGTGGTTTTGATAGTAATTAAGTGAATTGAAAAATTATTAATAAAAAAATTTAAAATATAAATTTATACTTTTAATTAAATTAAATAATTTATTAGTTATTATATATAATTAAATTATATTAAATACATTTTATTTTTTATGTATAATATTTATATTATATAAAATATTATTTATATATAAATTTATTTAAAGTATATAAGAATATAAATAAATTAAAATAAATAATAATATAAACAATAAATTAGGGTATTAAAATAATTAGGCAATAAATGATACAATTACTTATAATATACCCAAGTTTGAGGGTATTACATTTGAGAGTAAATAGAGTGTTTTGGGGTGATTTATTTTTATTTTTATATACTTCAAATAAATTTATATATTAATAATATTTTATATAAAATTATATAATACAAATATTATACATAAACTATTATTTTACAAAATGTATTTAATATACTTTAATTTTATATATTAGCTAATAATTTATTTAATTTAATTAAAAAGATAAATCTATATTTTTATTTTTTTTATAAATAATCGTTCAAGTTAATTTATCTCCATTTAAACTACTAATTATTAAAAAAATTTAACAACTCTAAATCAATAAATTTTCTCCAAACATTTTCGCTCTAAACAAAAATAGATTTACTCTAGGGAGCTACAATCTTCTCCATACTTTTTTCATGATTTAGGATAAACTTTGTCCACTCTAAATCTCTCAAAAACTATCAATATAAAAATAGACTTATTCTGAAGAGCTACAATTTCTCCATGCTTTTTTCATGATTTCGACAAAACTTTGTTTGATATTTTATTAATATAGGTTTTTTCTGTGCAAAAAAGGAGTAAAGAACTTGTACTAACTCACTTAATCTTTATAAATCATCTCTTAATTTTCATAAATAGTATACTACAATCAATGGTAGGGGTGAAACCATTCTTATTTTATGAAACATCCAAAGTGACATTGAATGAACAAAAATTAAAAATCTACTATGGATTAGTAACATCACATGAAGTGATTAGCATTGCTCTTACTACTAGGCTGGATAGAGTATGGTTATTGGTAGATGTGTCTAGTTTAGTTCATTTTCTACTCTTTTAATTGCAAGACTCTAACTGAAAAAATTTTGGGTCATCCACGAAGTTTAGTATTACACAAAATGATTATTTCTTACTTTCAAAAAAATCCATTAGTCGAGTGAATCAAATATGCTCGACCTTTTTTATGGAATGGGGATAGTACAAATGCGAGGGGAAGGTGACATGGGAGGGGTATATAAACTGTTAAGGATACTTGGTACTAAATAATCTACATGTATGGATTATGCGTATATTATGATATTTCTGGAAAATTATTATTGGAACATATTCCTTATAAATTAGATAAATTGAAAAATTATTGATACATAATATAACCATATGGATTGTTGATATCTATTAACTCATGAAGTTGGAGAAAGAGTTTAAGATGCATGATATGACTCGAAGTCACGTTTCTTATATAATTAGTTTTTGAGATGACATATTACAATGGCATATAGGTGAGGTATGATAATAATACTTTAGTTGAGGCCTTGCCAAGAGGGGTCATATATTCTCTTTCCTAAAGTTAATGGAAGAGTAGGAGATGTAGCACTACATGATAGAGTGTGGAGATGGTACGCTCCTTGGCATATTTGAGGACGGTCGACAGCTCCTTAGCATGCATATAAACTAAAAAAATAAACCATGGCAGTTCTCTCTTAATAATTTAAATTATTCGCTATAATTAGAATTATATTACTCATCAAAAACTGATTGCATAGATAATTATTTTCTACTTTTTTTTGCTCCGAGAAAGAGCCCTTGGATTCTTTTACAATCTTTATTTTCGTCATTCTGAGAGATTGCCACTTTTTAAAAGCTTTAAAGCATAAGGATGATATTTTAATTGTATAATGGTACTTTCAGTCTTCTTCTTGATCATAAGTGAAACCATTTTATATTTAATTTTGATTATTATGAATCAAGTTACAATGCAATATTATTGCATTTAATAGCTAAATTTTATGTGCTGCAATATAAGTTGTAAGATTTTTTATATCACTTAATATCTTATTTACGAGATTTTACATCAAAAATTTATTTTTTAAAATAATAATTACTATTGGAACTCTAATTATGATATTGAGAATATAATTCTAAATTTAATAAAATAAAAAATGTTTTAAGTTTATAATATTGTAAATGTTTAACTAATTACAATTTATTAATTTTAAATAAACATATATCTTATCAATTATTAGTGCACAATAATTATCAAATATACTTTCATCATTAAGTAGTAATCAATACTTTAGTCTATCAAAACTAATATGTATAATTCTTCTAATCTCTATATCTTTGAATGAATTGTCCTCTCATGTACTTTTGAAAAGAAAAGGTCCCTATTAGTTCATTAAAAAAATATTTTGATCCTTATTCATTTTGTAACACCAAGTTGATTTAGATGATTAATGATGTTCCAATAGTTTTGTGCTATATGAAGTGATTGCCAATTAGTTATTGGCAAAATTATTACCACCATGTGTCAAATATATGTCATATATTATATTTTAATGTTAGATCTTCTCACATTAACTATTCAGTGATTGCTGAAGTGCAAATACCATTTAAACATAGATGACGTGACCATCCAAGTAACATTTTTTTTATTGATAGGCATACTTAAAATAATATAAGATATAGGCAGAAAAATGTTGATGGAGGTAAAAGCATGCACTTACCCTCACATGTTTTAGCATTATATAAGTTGGTAAAAACAACTTTTAGTACTTAGTAATTTGTTTTAAAATATTTGACCCCAACTATAAAATTCAATGAAGATTTGCCACTTAATGCAGTTCTCTAATTTTTTTTCATTAATAGCGCATCAACATTTATGTTGTCTCAAATTTGATGTAATAACATCTATGAACTAAAGGTGTATTGATTAGATGAAACACTAAAGTTGAATAAACTATAGATTAAGTCATAAATTTCCACCAAAATTTTCACCCCTATTTTACCTAAGATGGAAAAGTAATCAATCAATCATGGAAAGAAATGGTAGGACCCTTAAGTCACATGTAGAAATATAAAGGGCACTGGAAATTAATTATAAAAATTAAATGCATAATTTTTTTATTATTATTAGTTTTTTTTTCTAGAATTAGGTTGCTAGATTTAGAATTATGTCCCACCTACACAAAACTCCACTTGTCAAGTACAAGTAATGGAGGGCAAATGAGCCTTGGAAGAACAGAACAACAATGCACGTGCTCTCGGCCGACTCCGCTAAATAATCTCAGTATTATTTTATCTTCTCCTTAATGATAACCCACAGACTGGAATATATATATATATATATAATAACTAAAAATAATGTTAATTTAATGAAGAAACCAGCTCATGATAACATGCATATGTATTATATAGATAACAACACCCACATCCCATTCATAAACGTGTTGAAAAAATTAGACAGAACGGCCTTTTCTTGATTTTGAAACTCTGTTTTTTTAAAGTCATCCGACATTCAGTGCACTTCTATGATATAATAATGATGGACTAAATTATAATCAAGTTTCAAATTTTTGAACAATTTAATATTATGACATGGACACAAAAGCTCCACGTTGCAATCCTAATTATGTTTTCTTTGATTAAAAAGAAGAAAACAAATGCCGATAGCTGATGAGAGCCCTTCCTTGCACTTTATGATTACTTTTTAGTTGATATAATAGAATTATTTATTTATATTTAATGGTTAAGATTGAAATACTATTTAATTTCATATTAAATAGTCTCAAAATATTACGACACACAATTGTCCAATAATAGCTGCATTTTTGTCCCTTTATTTTACTTGTAATGCAACTTTGTTCATTCACATCCTCCAATCATGATTGTGACGAGTTTCAGATTTTCATCAAATGAGGCGCCATATCAATTTTTTATTGATTATTCGACAAGCTCATTTAATAATATTCGCTTAACTATACAAATTTATTATTTTATTTATTTATATTTTAAAGTAGGATTTTATCATAAAAAATAAATTACTTTAAAAATAACAATTTAAATTTAAATTATAATGTAAACTTATATTTATCTGATTAAAGTCTCACTATTATAGTATCGAAAAGGTGATTTGGATTATTATTAAAGTGTGACTTAATAATTAAACATAACAACTAAAAATTAAAATTTTTAAATAAACAAGAATGGAATGTAGTTACAATATACTAATGGACTTAAAGTGCCTTTGAGTGGCTTATTAGGCTATTTATTCACATGGTGGATTGGTGACCACGTGATAATGCTCTTTCAAAAACCATTCATGCTCACACAAAGGTATATTGTCCCGAGCAAAACTAATGGGTGGTGATTTCTTGGATGTATCATCATTGTGATATATGTGAAAGTACACAATGGAATGTCGTTAGAGTTCTTGCAACAAAAACTCCTAAGCCATATATTAGTGGGTGATTTTAACACCATTACCTTACAATTTGAGAAATAAGGGGAGCATCAAAGGAGTCCCAAATTATCAACACTTTTCAAAACTTAACCTATGACATAAAGTTACAAGATGCTAATTTCAAAGGACAACCATTCACATAGTCAAACAATAAAAACTTGTCATTAGCTGTTATGGAAATGTTAGATAAGGCACTCATCTTGACTAAATGACATATAACCCTCCCTTCACACTAGTTTGTCATGGTAAATGGATTGATTTATATTATTTCCTTTTATTAATAGAATGTATAAAGCAACCAAAAGTTTGTAAAGTGATTCGGGTTTAAGGAGAAGTGAAACAATCTCGGAGGAATGTCAAGCAATGGTATATACTGCTTGGAAATATAACTTATCTATAACCTTCTCAGATTTAAGTAAAACCTTCTCAGATCTAAGTAAAAAGTTGCAAGTCACCTCTCTTACATTCAGCTAGACATACTTAGAAGGAGATTCAAGATCTCAAGGAGCATTTCAAACTTATTCTTTTTTTTTTGCACAATGTTTCAAACTTATTCCTATTGACACTTTCACTCATTCAAAATGTGGAAACATTCCCTTTACAAGCTCAATTGTGCATGGAGAGAATAAGATTTATATTTGAAACAACTAGTGAGATTGAAATGTATTAAAGATGATGACATGAATACAAAGTTTTTTTCATTAGAGTACAATTCAAATAAGAGCTAGAAATTGAATTATTATAAAAAAAAATGAAGAGGAAATCTAGGTAGAGGATGAGATCAAATTAACACTTATTTCTATATATATATTTAATCTTTTCAAATATTAAGGTGTCTGGGAGTGGCAAGCGGTAATTAAAACAATCAAAATAGTGATAAACCATGATATGAACAAAAGGTTTACATAACAAGTTACATTTTACTTGTTGAAAATGATATTATTATTTTTATTTTTAATTTATTTTTTACATGTAACATGTCATGTCTTATTAATGAAACTAAAATTATCCTTAACCCAAAAATCAAGAATGGAAGGAGAAATCCCACTTTCATTCCATATCTGTGGGTAACTTTTTTATATAAAAATTATAATCAAAATTTTAGTTAATAGACTAAAACTCATTATAACTTGAATTATTTCTATTTAACATAGTACTTTCAGTCGAATTATTCATGATAATATTTATGTTAAGTATGAATACTTCCATTTTCTAAACATCAAAAAAGTTGAAAAAAGAAGTGGTGTAGAGTTAAAATCATAATGAAAGTGTATAATGGAGTGATAATTTTTCAAAAACTTTCTAACCAAAGTGAGTTTGATAATTGTTTTATAGAATGTATTATAACAGTCTTACATTAATGGATGGCCATCAGAGATGATATATCCACAAAAAGGGATACCATAAGGAGAACTTATTTCACCTTACCTTTTTATACTTCTCACTTATTATTTATATTTGATGTTGTTTATGTGTGTTACAAAAAGAAACTAATATGACTAAAAATGAATAAATTATGTCCTAATGTGAAAAAAAAAATTTGTAGATTATTCTCATTTTTTGTGAAAGTATCAATGCCCTAATATAGAGAATTTGCTAGATATAGTGAGAATATATTGTGTATTGTGTACAGAAATTAGCGTGTCTACTAATACGACCTTATTTGATATTACAAAAACAGCCTTGTTTGATATTTTATAGATGAGCACACTGTGTCACATATAAATATCTTAGACCCTCCATTATTCTAGAGTAAAACAAGAGTCACTCTCAAGTTTATTAAAAAAAAATTATTCATAAATTGCAATGATAGAAAATAATAATGGAAGAGAATTGCTTTCAAAGTTATTTTTTATTCTATTTCTACGTATGTTATGATCTCTTTTCTTTTTCTATAATATTCGTATAATAAAGTAAACTCACTTATAATAAAAGTTTGTTGAGAAGCTCATGGAGAAAAGAGGAAAATCCATTAGGCAAGATGAGGAAAAGTAGAAATACTAAAAGAACAAGGTAAAATGGGGTTCAAAAACATTCAAACTTTTAACAAAAGACGTATAATTGAGAGAGTATAGTGGATATCCTCTCTTCAACCCAAACTATTTTTGTGCAAAAATACTTAAGTGTTGATATTTTTACATAAGTATTATTTACTGATATTTTTTCAACAATTGTAGGAACATATCCTTTTTGACTCTAGAGAATTTTGTGTGAGAATTATAAAATAAAAAGAAGGTATGATATGGCAAATAAGGGATGTCGTAGAGTGAAAATATGAGGAATTGGTCACTTTAGGAGAGGGGATGCTCTCTAATGCTCTCTATCATCACTCCCAACTACATTTGTGAGTTTGCTCACTCATTAATCACCAAATTCAAAATTAACAATTGAATTCACTTCAAGGTGTCATATTCACCCAAGAAGAGTAAGCTATATTGTGGACCTCTACCATAAAGTTCCCACAAATGACCAACTTGTCTTATCTGGCCTAAAAGAAAATAAGTAATTATTTTTTTGCTATATAATCACAATCTTCATAGCCAAATATATGTACCTCTTTTAATTCAGTCTTACATTTCTTATGAAAAGTTTATTTAACATATTAAATGTATCATAAAGGTACACAACTCTATAGCAAGAATCTATTAATTTTTTTGTTGTTCTAATATTACTAGTAGAATATCAATTATCTGCCTTAGTTATCTATTTCTATTGAGATATTGAAACTAGTCATTATATGATATTTTCTTACTATTGAAATAAACCTATATGGTTTTCTACCATTGGCATAGGTATGAATGTTTCATGTAATAAATTCTTGATGGTGAGATTAGTAGAAATAAATAAATAGATAAAAGTGTGAAATATATTATGTTAATTAGATTTGCATATATGAGTTCAACCATATGGAAAGACTGTTATAGAGCTTCACATGCTATCTTTCTTCTTATTGACCATATATATCAATTGCACTACATGAATATAAAGTTTTTTAAGTGTTGAAGTGTGGTCGTATATTTGTACTAGAAAATCCCCTCCCTCTTTTATTAGGGATGATCAAAATTAACTGTAACAGTAATTTTAATAAGATATCTTGTTGTGTAGGAATTAATTTATTATCGAGAATGATCTAGGACTACTCTACCCGGGGTGGTTGTACTATTCGATGTTCTCACCCTTAAGAGTTGGATGTCAGGGGAATGCTAGAGAGTGTTGTCTTTGCTAGAGTACAAAAGTGGAATTTTATTTAGCTAGAAACCGACTAAAAAATACTTATTGAAACCCTTAATCACAACGCGCCCGTAACACATATTCTTATATATATATATATATATAAAAGGTATTAAAGCTTTGTCGTATTCATTTGTGTCTATTCATGTAAGTCATATTAGTAGGTTGCTAAATTGTGGATGTAATTTCTCACTATTATAGTGAGGAGAAGGGCCTAAGTAGTCTGTTAACTATTATGCTCACTCCTATTTTTCAGATATGTACTATTAACATTAGATAACACTTACTCTAGAGAGCTACAATCTTCTCCATACTATTTTCATGGTCTCGCACAAACTTTGTTTGATTTCTTTTTTGTTCAATTGTTTGATATTTTATTAATATGGGTATTTCTGTGCAAAAAAAAAAAGAGTAAAGAGCTTGTACTAACTCACTTAGTCTTTACATGATCTCTTAATTTTCACAAATAAATACACTACAATCAATGTTTGGGGTGAAAACATTCTTTTTTTTTTATGAAACATCATAACTGAGATTGTATGAACAAAAATTAAAAATCTACTATGGATGAGTAACATCACATGAAGTGATTAGCATTGCTCTTACTACAAGGCTGGACAAAGTATCGCTATTAGTACAATATCTTATGATATATCTAGTCTTGTTCAGTCTTTACTCTTCCAATTGCAAGACTCTAACCGATAATATTTCCGGTCAAGCACATATAGAAGTTTAGTACTACATAATATATAATAAGATCATTTTTTACTTACAAAAAAAGTTATTAGTTGAGTGAATCAAATATTTTTGACCTTTTTATAGAATGAAAATAGTACCAATGCAAGTGTGTAAAGTGTTGAGAATAAGGATACTTGTTGTGAGAATATATTATTTATATATAAATATTTATGTTAATTTATATTTAAAAGTTATAAATTATTAAATTTTTATAATTTTATAAACGTATAATACTTATTTATTATTAGAGCATATTTCTTATAGATTAAATGAATTAAAAAATTATTGATACATAAGACAATCATATGGATAGTTGATATCTATTAACTCGTGCAGTTGGAGAAAGATTTTAATATGCATGATATTACTCCAAGTCATGTTTCTTGTAAAATTATTTTTTGAGATGACATATCACAATGGCATATAGGTGGGGTCATGATAATAATTCTCTTTCCTAAAGTTAATTGGAAGAGTAGGAGATGTACTATTGACTAGGAGATGTACTACATGATAGAGTGTGGAGATAGTACACCGACATTAAATGCAACAATGATTAGAACATTAAAATATTTTTAAAATTACCAACAAGTTACTATAAATTTCGGATAGCAATTGTCATGATATAAAGAATGGACTCTTAGACCTAAGAGTCCAACCATCTCATAGCTTATGAGTTGGATGAGAGAAGTACTGAAATCTCTTATAAGAAATCATTAGGTTGACGTAATTATTTACAAACGTATATTTATATTATTTGGATTAAGTTTCCATTTGTATTATGGGAAAAAAATTAACAGTTTTGTTGTAAATTAAGTTTTAAGTAATGTTACATTATACAAAATTTTAAAAACAAATAGTGGCTTTTAAGTCATATAAATATTGACAATGGACCACACAATGGAGGCCACTATTACCTCGCGTAGCCAAGAACACTCATCATGTCATCTAGCATTTCAAATTTTTTAGAGATTAAATGAAGGAATAGTAGCCTTAGTTATATAAATATTGTCCAATAAATTAATCTAAGACATAGTGGGATGCGGTCCACACAAAATAAATGACTTTATTATTTTGTGTTCCATGGCTAAAAATTGCCTAGAAAATGTTAGTACCCTACAACAATTTGGCAAGTAGACCCACTCTCCATGGTCGACATATTATTTTAATATTATATATATGTGAAAGAACATTTTTTCATAAATAAATTTAAAATTCTAAAATATAAGATTTCAAATAAGTATAATTATAAATTTTATAATGAGTTAAATTAATAGGTAGACTAAATTGTTAGATATATTAAAAATTAGATAATTAAAAAATATATTTCAGGAATAAATTGTCTAATCCTTATGTGATACAAATTTATTAATCCAATCTATTTCTTTTATAAAAAAACATAGAACAAAAACCCACTGAAAAAAAAAATCAATCCCTTAGCCTAACTAGTAGTTCAAATCTATGGTTCAAAATTTTTAGAGATTAAATGGAGTAATAATGGTCCATAAGTTTTATAAATATTGTCCTATATATTAATACATAATACAATGTGGGATGTTGTCCACATCAAATTGAATGGTTTTGTTATCTTCTATTCCATATGGAAAATTGAACAGAAAAGTCAGTACCCCTACAATTTGGCTAAAAGAATCACTCGTCTCTAGTAATATCTATTCCTAGTTGACATATTACTCATAAAAAAACTGATTGCATAGATAATCATTTTCTACTTTTTTTTGCTACGAGACAGAGCCCTTGTATTCTTTTACAATCTTTATTTTCGTCAGATTAAGAGATTGCCACTTTTTAAAAGCTTTAGAGCACAAGGATGATATTTTAATGGCATAATGGTAGTTTCAGTCTTCTTGATCATAAGTGAAACCATTTCATATTTAATTTTGATTATTATGAATCACAGTACAATGCAATATTATTGCATTTAATAGCTAAAATTTATGTGCTCCAATTTAAGTGATAAGATTTTTTATATCACTTAATATCTTATTTCTCATATTTTACATCAAAACTCATTTTTTTAACAATAATTACTATTGGAACTCTAATTATGGTTTCACCATTCATACTTGGTGTAATTAATACTTTGTTCCTTGTTATAATATGTATTAAAACTAATATGCATAATTCTTCTAATCTCTATCTCTTGTAAATGAATTGTGCTCTCATGTACTTTAGGAAAGAAAGGTCCCTATTGGTTCATTAAGAAAATATTTTGATCCTTGTTCATTTTCTAAAACCACGTTGATTTAGATGATCAATCATGTTCCAATAGTTTTGTGCAATGTGAAATGATTCTCAATTAGTTATTGGCAAAATTATTACCATCATGTGTCAAATATATGTCCTATATTATAATTTAATGTTAGATCTTCCCACATAAACTATTGAGTGATTGCTGAAGTGTAGCATGAAACCCGACCCTTGAACAAAGTAAATGGGGAAAGGAATCGACGGTTCTGATAAAATCGAGCCGAAAAATGGACCAAAAATGATAAATAAGGGTTAAAATTAAAAATTGAAAAATCACAAATAACTAAAAATTCATAAAAATCATTAATAAGAACCAGGAAGTAGAATTGATAAGGGAATCAGACCGGTTCGGGGGAATCGGACTCGAACTATATTGAACCGGGATGAACCATAGTGAATTGGTTCAATAATTCATTTTTTTAGATAATTTAAAAATAACAATTTAGAAAATTGCAATAGAACTCAGTCCTGCTAGGTTTTCCTTGACTAGCTCTAGCCGCCCCCACCTCAAACTCCGGCCATTGCCTCTCTGTCAGTAAGAAATGTAAGCTTTCTCTATTTATTATAACTTTTCCAGCGGAGCTCTGACAGGGCACGAAACATAGTCAAATTTAAAAATTCGAAGTGCAGGACAGTCGAGTGGAGTTATAGAAGGTGATTAGAAACAAGAATTGAAGAAAATAATGACTTACAGATTGTCAATTGGACGAGGTAGGCTGGGTCGTTAAACCTGTTGGGCCAGTACGCGTGGTGGTGTCGAAACCAAGCTGATAGACTGTTGTGCAAAAGCACCAAAGATAACGGCTATAATTTTAAAAAAATTATTAATTATGCAGAGAGAATGAGTTATTTTCTCGTTGAGTACACATTATGGAGGTACTTGAATTTGGGGTAGAACTACTCATATATGCACAAATTTTGAATAGAGATAGTATCACTCTATTGGGGTGTAGAGTAAAAGAGAAATGGTGCAGTTGAATACCGTTTTGTGATCACTAATATAATAGGAAAGTCATTATTGTTACTCTATAAAATAATAGAAATAAATAAAATATAAAATCAATTCAAGTAAATTATTATATTAAGTTACCTTAACTAAATTGTACTCACTCTAAATATTTTAACAAATTAATACCATTATGCTGATTTATTCCCCTCAAACACGTAAATTTAAAATCTTTAATTTTATTAAATATTATACAAATAAAACATAACAAATAATTAACCTAATTCTATTTACCCCAAGTAAATTTACTTGACAAGTTGTACATTAGAACTTGGCTAAATTGGACCGGGCATGACATATATTGTCTCAAATTTGATATAATAAAATTTGTGAACTAAATATATATTTATTAGATGAAACATTAAAGTTGAATAAACTATAGATTTAGTCATAAATTTCGAGCAAGAATTTCTCCTGTATTTTATCTTGATAGGAAAAGTAATCAATCATGGGAAGAAATTGTAGGACCGCAAGTAACATGGTGTAAAAATATAAAGGGCACTGGAAATTAATTATAAAATTAAATGCATAATTTTTTTTATTATGTACCCACCTACACAAAACTCCACTTGTCTAAGTATTAGTAATTGAGGGGAAGTGAGCCATGGAAGAACCGAACAGCAATGCACGTGCTCTCCCGAGTCCCCGCTAAAAGATCCCAGTATTATTTTCTCTTCTCCTCAATGATAACCCACAGACTGGAATATTTATATCCTGCCAATGACATATGTATATATATATAATTAAAATAATGGTAATTTAATGGAGAAATCAGCTCATGATAACATGCATATGTATTATATAGATAACACCGCGGATATCCCATTCATAAACGTGTGGTGAAAAAATGTCAGTGCACTTCTATGATATAATAATGATGGACTAAATTATAACGAAGTTTCAAATTTTTGAACAATTTAATATTATGACATGGACACAAAAGCTCCACGTTACAATCCTAATTATGATTAGCTATTGAGTGATATAGCTTTTTCTTTTATTAAAAAGAAGAAAACAAATGCGGACAGCCTTCATTGCACTTTATGATTACTTTTCAATTGATATAATAAAATTTGAATGGTTAAGATTGAAATACTATCTAATTTCATATTAAATAGTCTCAAAGTACTACGTCAAGCAATTGTCCAATAATAGCTGTATTTTTGGCCCTTTATTTATAATGCAACTTTGTTCATCCACATCTTCCCATCATGATTGTGACGACTTTCAGATTTTCATCAAATGAGGTACAATATCAATTTTTTTATTGATTATACAGCAAACTCATTCAATAATACCCTGCTTAACCATACAAACTTATTATTATTTTTTTTAAAGTAGGGTCATATCATCAAAGATAAGTTCATTTAAAAATAACAATTTGAATTATCATGTGAATTTATGTTTGCCGACATTACTGCATTTTTAACGACATTATTGCCCTATTTTGCCATGTTTGGACACCCACGGAAATAAATGACAAAACCCATTATTTCAATCATTTTGTATCGAAGCAAATGCATGCATGGACAACGAAACTACCGCTTGACATTTCAACAATGGATCTCCAACCAATTTGTCGTTAATTCACCACATTTTACTCTTAAATTTTATTATAAAAAATTTAATATGTTTTCTCCAACTCATGTAATAGAGGATGGGCTACATCTCAATCAACTTTAGGTTAGCCTGAAATCATCACTACTAGTATCACTCACTCCAAGTCTAGTCTGTTCATCGATATCATAGCTCGATCTAGCTTCATCACAGAGGAAATGACATTTGTAAGTCCCCTGTTTCATGGTTTTGTTTTGTACTCTCTTCCCATAGAACATTGGATGTCATTTTTCGGCAATGCAATCATCCTCACCGACCCATTTCAAATTCTAAAGGGCCGGGAGGAAGTTGTCTATCGTTCATAGTCTTTATTGCCACTACAACCTTATCACTAAGTTTGTTCCTGGTTTCAGAGGCTATATTTTTTGAAAAAATATTTAAAATTTTGATAAATCGATTATTAAATGTTACTCGTTAGTAGAAAAATGGAAATAATGAAAATGTTTGATTTAGACAATTTTATGAAAATAATGACTGGTTTGAGAAAAAAATTGAAAATTTATGAATCAATATATAAAATTTTTAATTTTAGTGATTATTTTGTAAATTTGGAAATATGAGTAACCGATTTCGAAATATAGACTAACAGGTGCTAAAATTTTATGATTTTGATATTAAATTGTAATTAAGAAAATTTGATTGATTAATTTGTAATTTTTTAAAAGTTTAAAAATCAAAATATAAAATTTGAAAAAAAAATGGACTATTTTCGAAAGTGAGAGTGAAGTGGAAATTTTATTTAAGTTTTGGTTTATTGAGGCTCACTTATGAAAATTAGCTTAATGTAATATTAAAATACAAAATTTTGAAATTTTAAGGATAAAAATATAAATTCAAAAAAATTATGAACAAATGGTGAATAATAAATGTACGGGAGAGTTAATTATATTTTTAGTTATTAAATAACTAAATTGTGATATTGAAAAATATTAGAAAACAATATATGTAGATAAAATCATTTCATTTATAATTGTATAAATAATGATATATGAATTGATTGCCCTATCCATGCAACTTAGCATATATATATATATATAAAGTTTATTGAGATATTATCAAGTTGAGTTAAATGAGTTTTCTAATATAAATTTTGATTGTAATTGATCGATACAATTTTTAAAAGTTGGGAAAGTTTAAATAAATTTATGATATTGTGATAAATGTAATATTTTTCTAAATTGAGTTTTTAATAAAAAAATTAAATGGTTACATTTTTCATAAGATAATTTGGATTTTTAATATTTTGTATGACGTCCCCTCTTGCTCATGAAATTATGCCTATAGTGGTGATTTGAGGCTATAATATAACTGTTTATATTATTACATTAGGCATTAAATCATTATTTGTGTATGAGAGATGTAAAAATTAACACCTAGATGAACTAACTATGAACTACTTTCGATTTTTTATACAAATGATAGTAGATGAAGTGGTAGTAAAACACGAAAGAAACAAAGGATTCCAAACTCAAATGAAGTAGACAATGTACAACATGTACAAAGAATGGATAAGAGTGTATGGTGAACTATCCTTACATTGAATGAGCAACCTCATTATCCTAACTCATTATCCTAGTGTGTGAGATATTTAAAAGGATAGAAATCAATAAATATGCTATGTGGAATAAAAACTTAATGATATTGGCTCATGAATACACTCAATATAGTTGTGGCCACAATATTTGAATTTATGCTAGAAAAAAAGTAGTAGACGATCGTGGAAGAAAATAAAAATTGCATCAAATGGTCACTCCAGTATTAATAATTTTTAAAAGACTTTTAAATAAAAATAGTTTACCTTATATTTAGTCAGTGCAAATAAGTAGAATTTTTTGTATTTTTATAATGTATCAAGACAATCACAATATATATACCTAAATTGTTGGTGATGATGATATGGTACATAGCAAGTGCCACTTAATTGATGGTACTATAAAGATGAAACAAAATATGAGTATTACTATAGGTGAGATATAACATTATTTAATTACTAGGAACTAAATACCTTGATAGACAATTAATACATGAGTGCCGTGGTATCTTAACGTTTAGTGATTCATGAAGTAATTCAAATGAAAGTAGTGTATTCCACTACTATAACTACCAAAAACAAGACTATGGTAAACATTAAAATATATTATAAATATAAGAAATAAGATATCTAATGACCAACAATATAAAATGACTTTTGTGGAAACTATCCCTTCTCACTTGCCCATACGCCGCAATCATGAGAAACAATATAAAAAGGTGTCACGTAGAATATAGCACTTAGAATTAACAATTAACATTGTCCAAATAAAGGAAGAAGAGAAAATAAGAATATACATACGGGCCTATTGAGAAAATTAGTAAGATAAAATGGAAAATATACAGGTACTTATAATATACGACTGAGAATAGTATAAACCACTTGCCCATACGCCATTCGACCAAATTCAATCTGTGTGCTAAAATCGTAATTTTAAAATATTATCAAATAGTATAATAATATATTATTTAGTACAAAATCTTCACATTATTTTATTTAAATTATATAATTCGAATTCTTGAGAATAGTAGTATTAAATCTTTGATAATACACCTTCCAAAAAAAGTCACCATGATACTAGGTATTGAAGTGATTGGATTTATATACAACTGTTCTATTAAACTAATTATGGTTATTTATAAAGTTACATTGGACTACTGAAAGTAGATATAATGATAGCTCTCACTTAAATGATTAATGAGATATGATAAAACATGAAATAGATAATTAAGCAATAATGATGGGTCAAGTTTTTTGACGTGCTTCTATGAATAACGAGCTGCAACCAATCATTTATAAAAAATGTTTTAATACCTGACCGTTTAAAAAAAATTAGCTAAAATCCGATTATTTATAAAAAAAATAGAATAAGAACGGACGATTTATATAACACGTACTGAGACCCTACGGTTTGTGAAATGTGGGCTATTATATAGATGATTTATGAAATATTTGATTAAGATTAATGGTTGGGTATAAATCAATTCAAGATTTATGTGATGTATAATTGTGTGATTGGATAGAGAACTAGCCACCCTTTATTTGATACATACTTAAGTTAACATTTATTTTATATTATGAATTATTTATTGTATGTGTCGTCAACAAATATAAGGTGGTCATGGATACATATAATAAGAGTTTATATGATTATTTTATGACTACTGAAAATAAGTAAATAAGAAATAGTTATATTATTTCGACTACGTCCATGGGTTAATTTTATAGAGCGGGAGTTAGTGGCTATATAGTTCATATTTTTTACTAATGGAAAATATCATTAATGTAATGTACTACTATATTCAATTAATTAGTTTGGAAATGAACTTTAAACCAGTAATGCAATTTAAAAATGAAAATCGAATTTTGATCTTGCATATAACGTATTTCATCTAGTTCATTGGTTTGGAGAAAAATTTCTTACCAGATAAATAAAACTGAGTTTTGAATGTTGGATGCATTTGAAAAGTATTTAAATGTATTTCGTGATACATCATTTAAATGGCTAATTTAGTAGCAAATTATCCAACAATTATATGTTTTTAAAATATTATATTCATATAATAATTGGTTTATAATTGATTTTGAAAGATGAAAAATACTTTGTCTATATTGTCTATATGACTATTATATAGGACATGAAAACCGGGTCTGAGTTCTTTTAGTTATTGAATTTTGCTCATCCCTTGTCATCACATAAATTTTCATGAGACTTGGAAATTAGGAGTAGCCAAATAGTCAAATCGGTTTTCTGACAACATAGACATCAAGGTATAAGCTCTTGGATATAATACAAAAATATTTCATAGTTGTATGTTTTCCATGTATTGAATATTTTGTATATATTTAAAAATTATTTATAAAACTTTAAAATTATGATAAAAATTGGTTGTTTTATATTTTGACATTTTATGAGTTGGTATTATAGTAGTGTGGTGCTTATCAGTAGGGTTGAATTGTAACAAGTTAAAGTGATATTAAAACTCAACATTCAAAAGTATGTTATTTTAAAAAAAATGTTTAGAAACTCAGTAAAGCGAGAAAATATTAGTTGACTATTCGTAAATAAGATAAAATTTTCACGATAAAACTAAAGCTTGAAAGTACTAATATAAAATCACCTCTTGAAGAGCAACACCCAACGAATTACACTGCGGAGTGGGGGATTACCCGACTCACACAACCGGAGGCAATGCAAGAGAGCCCGAGAGAAGAAGTTGAATGGTGAGTGATCCCACCAGCTACCAATGAAACCAAAATAAATGAAGGTGTATAAGAAATATGCGAGAGTTTTCGAACCAAATTAGAAGTAGATGAAAAAATTATTTGGATTATAATCATTGTTCTTCTAATAGAGAATATGGTATTACTAATTGTCCTGTTGAGAAATGTATATGTTAGGGAATACAAAATTTTCTAATACATTTTAAACAAATTCATTCATATATAATTTTAATTTACAAAATTAGAAGTATGAGATTCCTTTTTCGTGGTTTTAATTTTTTTTACGTGAATGACATACAGTATTTAATCATTCTTCAATCATGTTTATAGATATACAAAAAGTTTTGTCATCTAAATTAAATTATAGGAGGGTGTAAGGTTTGATCTCATTTACATCCATTATTTCCTCTTAAGTCATTGGGACTTTCGCTTAATGGGGTTTATAGATTTTATAAATATTTTTTTTGCCAAGTGAAAAGAAAGACAATAAATTTTGCAAGACAATTGTGCGGATGATTATCCGAACCGTGTCAGATTTCTCGTATTCTATCACAAATAAATCAAATCATGTTGTGTTAGGTCGATTCATGTTGGGACCAAATCTACAGATCTCCCTTAACATTCAACAGGACAGAATGGAGAGCAGGTGATGAAGGATAGACTGGGGCCCAATCGAGATTACCACTCCTACTTGCTTTTGATGGGTCCTTTTAATATATTGTGGCAAAATGTCCTTTTTTAAGTGGTTGTGGCATTTTTTGGTCCCATCCATTTTTATCGTTTTGTTAAGCGGGCCACCTCCTGCTTGGCTGTTCTATGGAGTCATAACGCAAAAGCTGTGCAACTGCGTGGTACTCACATACATATTGCCACAAGCTCTCCTATATTTATACGCATTGGGTGCTTGCAAAAGTAATGCTTGTCTTTACCAGAAGCTCACTCACCCTCACCAGTTCCAAACCTGTTAGAAGAACAAATGGAGGCAAATGTCGGAGTTCGGAAAGGTGCGTGGACTGAAGAAGAAGATGCCATCCTCCGAAATTGCATCGAGAAATATGGGGAAGGAAATTGGCACCAAATCCCTTACAGAGCAGGTCATACAGATATATATACTCTTTCTTCCAAGACTTTGTATTACAATATGAAAAGCTTTACAAAAGAGATCTAATCTACATATTGCCTGCTAGAATATATATACACACTCGTGTGCTTATAAAAAACTTACAAAAGAGAGCTATTTCTGATGATGGCCTGCTAGACTACTCTCGGAAGGCAACCAAGTGTAGGAATGGCAAATCCTCTCTCTTTCTTTTGTATAGTTTTCATTACAGTGATATAAATTTGAAAAATGCAAAAAAAAAAAAAACCAATTTTCATTACTACTTTTGTGCACATTTGGTGAATAAGCTTTTTGATGGATGGAATTTGAGATATATATGTACGTTATTTCTGACTGATTTACCCTTGAACGATCAATTTCAGGTTTGAATAGGTGCAGGAAGAGTTGCAGGCTGAGATGGCTGAACTACCTGAAACCTAACATAAACAGGGGTGTGTTTCAAGAGGACGAGGTCGATTTGATTTTTCGACTTCACAAGCTTCTGGGTAATAGGCAAGTATGTCTCCCCTTCACCTCATAATATCCCCCTACTTCTTCCGACCAAGTTAATTAATTTGATGTTGAAGGATGGAGCCCAACAGACCTATCATTAATCATAAAGTGAAAATGACAGCAAAGAGCTTGCGAATCGACCCACACTCCCCTTCCTTGAATTTTAAATCTTAATTTTCCCATAAAAAATTAACTAATTTTCCGATAAAATACACACATAGTTATCACAAAGAAAATTTACTATTATTTATTTGAATGTAAGCTATCAATATTCACTAATATCAATTAACCAGACACGAAAATGAATTAATTTTATTGTCAAAAAGGATATACTTTTTTATGTCCAAGTACTCGGGAACCTCCAAAGAGGCTAGGGACAGCGTCCAGTCCAGTCCACCTCCATCTATCTTATTTTTAAATAAAAATTAATATAAAATAATACATGTAAATTTATGATAATTCAAATATACGTATTTTATATTTCAATTAATGTTAAAATAGTCAAATCAACCATAGTTTTTAATTTTACCTTTTATTTTTTATAGATTAGAAATTGATTATAAAGTAGTCAAATTAGCAATATTTTTTTACTTCCACTTTATATTTTACTCTATATCACATTTTTACTTATTCATTTATTGAATTATTTTATTTTTATTCTCTCTTTTAATTCACCAAACTCGTCATAATTAAATATATTATTATTATTATTATTATTATTATTATTATTTCCATTATATTTATTTTCAGTTAAATATCTATATTTTGAAATTTTCATAATGGTTTAAGCGTGTACTTTTCTTGGTTAAAGGGACAGTGAACGGAGTGTACTTTCTTGTTTTGCATAGAAAGACATTAATGGCATCCCATTCCTCTTTACTCTATTGCATAAAAAGTGAGAGCCTCGAAAGAGAAAGAAAGAGCGCATGGAGGAATTCACACACTAATAACTAAACCTACATTTCTTAATTATTAGAATAAGAGTGCAATTATTTTCCTAAAAAAAGTTTTTTTTGCTGGAAATAAATGAACCACTAATTCGCATGTACGTTGTGTAAAGTCTTTCTCAAAGAGGGAAATAAAGATGACATATTTTGGAAGCTTCTTGATGAGGTAATCAATTGCATCACCATCACTCCTTGGATTTTTCATGTGCTCAATTTATTCAAGACTATTTAAGTGCCCGTATATATGTTTATTTCCACAGGCCCACATGCTTCAAGCTTTCTTAAAAGAAACATTTTTTCTGCTGTTATATACCATTATTATTTCCATGTGCTTGTTTTCCCCCACATCCCCCACTGTTAAAAATTCATGCATCATACAGAATAATACACGCATAAAATATTAGTAGGACATAACACTGTGAGCACCGTGAGTCAAATTGGTCAATAAAATCACCAAAGATTGTTTTTTTCTGATGATCAAACAATGCACTTACTTGGCTTATTATCCTACAATCTGTAATTAGAGGATTTCTCTCTTTCTCAGGTGGTCACTAATTGCAGGGAGGCTACCTGGTAGGACAGCAAATGATGTAAAGAATTACTGGAACACTCATATAAAAAAAAAAAGTGTAGCCTTTTGGGAGACGATGCATGGCGATAAAAAGCATACGTCCAATAACACCAGCAGCAAAGTGGAAGTCATAAAGCCTCGTCCCCGGACCTTCAAGAACTTTTCAAGGATGACAGCTAGAGAAACCACAAGGGCATTCTTCTCCTCTGATTTCAGCATTCTGCCTAGTGACAACTTCAACTCGATGCCAAAGGCATCCCATCAAACGCAACCTGTTGATTCATGTGAGAATGAAACCAACTGGTGGGAGAGTCTTTTGTTTGATAACCAGCTGATCATTGCTGAGCAGGGGGACACTGCTGGGGCAGACATCACCAAGAGTGTTGTAGCAGAAGATGCCATGGAAGGTGTAGCATGTGATCAGATTTGTTCACAGCTTGATGCAGTAGCTGAGGAGGATTGGCATTGCGACGATTGGAGTATTGATGTTTTAAACAGCATGGCCCTCAACTGTTTTGATATTTTCGATGGTAACGATGAATTAACTAAACAATAGAATTTCCTGAGACAATGCCTCCCATATAAGAGTTCCTTGTCATATTTGGTACGAGTCACGAGAAACTTTTATGTTTCTGCATGTTTCAACGTGAGAAGTGTATCTTCAATTAATTGCAAGTATTCAATTATATTATTAGCAATTTTTATATAATTATATTTTTTAATATTTTGGATTACGAGGAATTTAAATATTAATATCATTATTTTATACTGCATGCATAAAATTAATTTATCTCTCATCCCTCTCTTTCTTCTTTGTCTTTTTTCCTCTCTTCCCTTTTGGACAAGTGAATTTCAAGGTCCTCGACCGACAATGGTAATACCAGATTGTAGTGGGTCCCGTTTTACTCAGTTTACACGAAATTGAGCGCCCAAAATTCATAACTATGCTCGTAATTTAAAATTGTAATAATATAATCGAAATATTTAGTTATATCAAACATTGTAATAGGATTATCTCTTTTTTTCTTTTAGTAAAGGGAATAAAACCTGAATTTGGAAGGAATAGTAACATGACGTCTAGTTATGTTTGCTCATTTTATTACAAACTAGGCAGTAATCCTTTAATAAACATTGTTTCATATGTTTGGTGCAAAAAAATACACCCATTTAATAAATATTGGTATGATTTATTTTATATATACGAGTATTAACCAATTTTATATCCAATTCAATTTATATCATTTTTATAACTATAAATTATTTTATAAGCATGAGTTTTATCTCATTTTATAAAAATAAGTTTTATACGAATAAATATGATCTCTACAAGTTATCACCCATTTTTAAACATTTTAAATTTACACTAGCATATGGTAATTTAGGATTTTTTTAGGGTTTGAGTTAGTTTTTAAAAACAGTTTCATATATCTTTTTTTTAATAAAATTTTTTTATGTATTTTTCAAAAATATTTCTAAAACAAGTATATTCTCCTTTAATAAAGGAAAAAATATTAATTAAATTGGTACAAAAGTCGTAAACATCCTTCGCTTGTAATTTATTTGTCTCGAAAGTTTTACAAACATTGATATTGATATTTTTCTTGATTGTTATATAAGTGTATAAGTTACTAGAAATAATATATACATATTATTATAATATTAAATAATTATTTGTAGCGGTTTTATATCGATATATTTTATATTATTTTATAATTTACTATAATTATATTTTTATTCCTAAATAATTTTTTATCCAATTTGTGTATTGGCAAATTTTACATGGATAAATATTACTATTTTTCTATTATTTATTTATTATTATCACTTTGTCCACTATTTAATTATAAATTAATATTTTGACTTTTTTATAAAAAAAATATTAGTTTATCCTTCATTTACCAAAAAATACTATTTTACCCCTAAATTTTTAAAAATTCTATTATTCGCCTCTATATTTTCCCAAATCACCGTAGCCCTTTAAACTTCCCTTTCATACTATTTTTCAAAATTTTTCCTTCTTACAAAATAGTCCCCAAATTTTTAAAATTTGTAATTTATTCCCCAAACATTGTATTATTCCAACAAACTTCAAAATTCATAAATTCGATACAAATACTTTTTTTTTTGCACAATTAAATTAGACTACTTGAGGGTTGATTGAAAATAGTAAATATGGACAAAATAATAGAAAAGGTAAAATGAAGCAAATGATCCAACGACTTATTAGGTGGTTGTTATCTATCGGGTGGTAGTCAAAGTTAACCAAATTTTAGACTTGAACATCTATAATAGGATGTTATAAAATAGAGCTGTAGTTAGAAATTAACTGTAACGATTAAATTGTCGGAAGTTGGCTGAACCTTGTGGGAGGTAGAGCAAAAATATGGGGTTTGATAATTTAATTTTTAATTTGATTAATTTTTCATTTATAACTCGATTTCTTATTTATTATTAAATAATTATTTATAGGGCAATTGAGTTATATTTTAATTTTGAAAAATCTCGATATTACAAAAATATATAATAATATTTTTATTTTCTAAAGATATTGAAATTAATACTTAAATACTTAAAATAAATTTTATAGAAAAAGTTTCTCAAATTTTTTTGTACAAATATGAAAATAATAACACTTGGTTCATTTTTTTTCCAAATAAAGTCTCTTAAATGTTGATTTCTTAAATTTTAAGAGAGCTAAAAACTGTTTTTTTATTTGAGATAATTATTTATTAAAACATATTTCAAATATTAAAGTGTTAGAAAAATAAAATCCTTTCGTCTCCTAAAGGGCAAGCTCTCGTGCTCCCAACCATTATCTAGCGGGGTGCCTCATTCACTTAACAAGATTTTCTCACCTCTTAATTATTTTTGTTTATTGTAAACTTACTTGTTAAACTCTTCTTACTCTCTTTTAACATATTTGTTACATTTCAATATATTAATAGATCTAGTAAATTTCTCAAATTACACGGTAAAAAAATAATAATAAAATTCACTAGTAAAACGGTGTTATTATTCGATAACTTGTATATAAGGAAGTTAATTAGATATTTTTCTACTATAACTAGTTAATTTTATTATTTATTTGATCTAGATATTAGAATAAAGTAATAATTTTAAGGTAAATGCTAAATCACTAATTTGTATGAATTAGTATGAGTTAATATAATTAATATATCAAAAAAATTAAAGTGTTATATTTTTAAAATATTTAATCAAATAAACTATTTGGTTAGATAATAAATAAGAATTCAAGTATTTACTGAATTATCTTTTAAAAAAATTGTCAGGTGCACTATTATTTATGTGAACGTACAAGTTGGAGAAATGGCCACATGCATCACGGGTTTGATTGAACAGATTCTTTTTATATAATTACATAGGGGTACGTGAAAAGATGGGAGCAGTGAAAGTGAAATTGAGTCGGATGATTTTGGCCACAATTAAAAGGACACACATGCAAGATTGTCGGATAAGAATTAAACAATAAGCTACTGTTAGTTTGGAATTGTCACTAAAACAAATAAATTCCTCTTTTCGCTCTAGCAAGTACAATTTTTTTTGAATTATGCATTAGATTGCCAAAACGTGAAAATTATAGAAAACTTAAACCCGACATCACTGCTCTGTCCCCCTTTTCTCCATTATTGTCATTTTCTTGACCAAATATTTTCTTTTACTGCTGATCTTCTTTGTTTTCATCTTCCCATGTGCATTGTCCTGGTCCACTCCCTATCATACACTCCGTCATGATTTTTCAGGGGAAACAAGAAGGAAACGTAACAATCTTCACAGGTGATGCAGTGCAGAATTACACAGACTGTGTAAAGTATTTGACTAGAGCGAAGGGAAAGGCTGTGTCAATTTAGATAATAAAATCAAGACAATTTGGGTTCTAATATCTATACCTAAACGTTCTCGTAGGAAAGAAAAGTTGAATAATAATGATAAATAAATATTAATTTATAATAAGAGTTAAACTCATATAATTAAAAATGATGATTTATAAATTATGCATTATTTATACCATTTTAGTTAATTTGTTATTAATTTTCTTAAAAATACAACATATTATTTTATATTCTAACTCAATAACTATTTAAAAAAAGTTTTAAACTAATATATATTTAAAAATTATTAATGGTCTTTTCCAATATGATATACAAGTATTACATACAACTTATATACATTTAATACTTACAATATTAAATATCCTATCAACATTTATATATAAGACAATTTCGTACAGGTGGTGAACAATAATAACTCAAGTTTTCCATAATAATACTAATTTTATATATTCATAATAATTTTTGTATGTATATTTAAATTATATTTTCTCAATAAAACTGAAATAATTTAAATATATACACACTATTATTCAATTTAATTTAATTTAATTTTTCCTAAAATAATTACATCCATCAAATTCCAAAACTTACATATTGGCCTCCGCCCATGCAAAATAAATTGGACCACTATATAATAAAGTCAATAACCATGCATGAAAGACATAAAATTGAAGGACAACACAAACTACCATAAGAAAAAAGACATTGGTTAACCATTACTAACTCATCAAAAACCACCAAATATTTGGGGACCATAACTCATAAGTAATTATTGCCCTAACAAACATTTGACAACTATAAACATCCCTCCATCTCCAATTTGATTGAAAACAATGAAACGATTATAATTAAATGTGTTCATTTTTTTCAAAAATATTAAAATAAATATACTTATACAATATTTATGAGAAATAAAGAAACTTAGATATTCAAGTTTGGAAAGGATGTGGAGAAAGGCAGACGGAAAGCAAACTACACAAAAGAAAGTCAAGCACCAAATATAAAAGGTAAAATCAAACAAACTATAAAAAGAAAGGCACGTAATCTTTTGACACAGATGACTCTGTGGCTTGATCTGTCTTCTGACCTCCAGTTACTTGGGAGGGAGAAACGACCCTCCACAAGTGAGGACCTTTTTTTTTTTATTTATATGACCACTTCTATCATAATTAAGTTAAAAGTATAAAAAAAAATGGGTAAAGAAAGACAGATGGGGGGATGAGTTGGAGGAATGATAGTTAGGCAGACATGACATTGCCTTAACCTCGGCCCACAGCCATCTTCTCCAACATTGAGTGAGGGAGGGAGCCACTACAGATGATAGCATATAATATTCCCTTTAAACATAGGTACGACCCCAAGACAGGACGTCACGTAACTTTTTTAATCTTTTAATCCTTAAACCATACAAATTTTGACTATGTTAATCCCTCCATTAACAACTTTAATCAAATCATATTAGTTGAATGCCATAATGCTAACGGCATGGAATCGACCAACATGAATAGAAACGCATATTCCCTTTGCTCTACAAGGGCACTAATATTATATGTTAGTAATTGAAGATTCTGAAGGGATCCCATGGATTTGATCTTGACCAAAAAAGATTATTTCTTAAAATACATAAACTTTAACAACCGTTTAATAAAGGACTATTAATTATGGATTTTATCTCGATTTTACTCAAGCTAAGTTTTATTACCTAATATCCGATATCTAGAAGAGTACTTGGTCAATCTCGAATGAGGACTTCTTCAATCACCTATCATATTTTGCTCCTATGTTACTCATGTGTTTTTATAACCTCTAATCAGGTTCAACCGACCTCCATGACACATTAAGAGTTCATTAATCTTCCCCACCTTCATTTCAACTTATTGGTGATTGAAAGTTTGTTTACTCTTTTATTTCTGTTTTGCTCTATTTTCTGGAATAAATTCCAATAATTAAGTTGATACCTTTGAAAGTAACAACGTAAAATCGCCAAAAAAATTTACATACTATTTATAAAATTTAGATTTTTGAATAATTTAATTTCAATCTCTCGTATTTATAAGTATTTATCGAAATCAAATATAAATTGAAATTAATTGAGAATGGGTGATTTATAAAATAATCGATAAAAAAACTTTTCTAAAAAAATTAAATTGAATCGAATAAGATAAATACACCCGAGCCAAATTTCGGTCAATGTTCGTTATATTTTGGAAAAAGGTGTCAAGAAATAGAGGAAGTGGGTAATTAAAGTAGATAAATAAATATATGGAGGGCAATGAGGCCATGGGTAAAGGAAATGAGCCCATTTTCATTAAGCCACCTTAAAAATATATATACTCTTTTTTCCACGACTTTGTATTACAATATGAAATCCTTAGAAAAAAGATCTACATATTTCCTGCTAGAATATATATACTCGTGCGCCTACCAAAACCTTACAAAACAGTGCTATTTCCCATGATGGCATGCTAGAGTACTATTGGAAGGGAGCCAAGAATAGGAATGACAAGTTTTGTCTCTTTCTTTTATATTTTTTTCATTATAGTGATATAAATTTGAAAAATGCAAAAACAAAAACAATTTTCATTACTACTTTTGTGCACATCTTGTTTAATATCTTTGTGATTTCTCTCCATGGCATATACACATGAAATTTCTGTATGACCTGCGTTGCAAGGGATTTAGGTGCCAATTTCCTTCTCCATATTTCTGGATGCAATTGCGGAGGATAGCATCTTCTTCTTCATTCCTCTAAGCACCTTTCCATTTGTTCTTCTAACAGGTTTGGAACTAGTGAGGGTGAGTGAGCTCATGTAAAGACACGTATCACTTCTACAAGCACTGAGTGTATAAATATAGAAGAGTTTGCTGTAATATGTAATAATTATACCGGAGGCACAAAAAATAAGTACACGAGCACGCATAATAAATGAGTACTAACAAGTAAAAAGTTACCATATACAGCAGAAATTACTAATATAAATTAATATCGTTACATTTTTTTTAATTATATTTATATTTTATTTTCATTTAATTGTATTGTATCTATTAATATAAATATTTAATTAAATTTATATAAACCAATAATATTGTACAAATATTCAATTAATTATTAAAATAATATTATAGAGGTTGTCTATATACTGTTCTTTTATTTATTTATTTATAGTATAAGAGTATTATGTAGTAAAACTTCTGAAATACCATCCTAAAAGGTAGGGTGACGCCATTCGACCTCGAATTTATTTATTTTCACTATATATATTACTTTTTAACCTTATATCATCACTTTAGTTGTAATCTTAATAAACGATCTGATTTTTGATAAAATTTTAATATAGTTTAATATTTTTCTTTAAAATTTATAAATATATGTTAGTTATAAATACATTTCTTATTTTTAATATATTTATTTAATTTAGCCTAAATTTAGTTAAATATTGAGTTAATTTATTTATTTATATTTTTTCTTGTATTCCTTATTTTTAGCAAATATATTTATCATTTAAATTTTTTCTTAGTTTTAAGATATTTAATATATACATTCTAATTCTAGTTATGATCACTCCATTTTAATTTTTTTCCAAATTCCATAAAAATAGTAAATCCCTATATATTATTCATTTATCATTTTTTACATTTGACTAATTTTACCTTAAATAAATTTATTTATTTTTTTAACGGATATATTCAATAATAATTTATTTATTAATTATTAAATTATTTTATTTATATCTAAACTTAAGTTTTAATTACTACGCTTGAATTTAGTGGGAGTAATAGATAATAAATTATATTGAAGCTATTATACCATCATTCTCCACAAGTAAGAGAAGATTAACCATTAACAAGAAATATAATCATAATATAGGCAAAAAATATGAATACATAGTGAAGATATTACTATATTTCTCCAAATTTTATTTGTATTATTTTAATATATTACATATATTAATATAAGTATTTCATTAAATATATATAAATCAATTATATTGTACACATATTCAATAAATTATTACAATAATATTATTATCTATATATATCTACTCTTATTCAATTTCTTTAAAATATAATCTGCATATTGCCAGCTAGAATATATATACTGCAGTGCCTAACAAAACCTTACAAAAGACCGCTATTTCCCATGATGGCATGCTAGACTACTCTTGGTAGGCAACCAAGAGTAGGAATGGCAAGTCCTCTCTCTTTCTTCTATATGGTTTTCATTATAGTGATGTAAATTTGAAAAATGCAAAAAAAATATTCATAACGGAAATGTGCTGGATAAAAGGAACTGGACATAGTGAATTAAGCTTTTTGATGGATGGAGTTTGATATATATATATATATATATATTATTTCTTAATGATTTACCTTCAACGCTGAATTTCAGGTTTGAATAGAAGGCTAGATGGCTGAACTACCTGAGACCAAACATAAACAAGGGTGTGTTTCGAGAGGACGAGATTGATTTGATGCTTCGACTTCACAAGCTTCTAGGTAACAGGCAAGTATGTCTCCCATTCACCTCATAATATCCCTACATGTTTTTTTTGGTTAAACCTACTTGTTCCGATCAAGTTAATTAATTTGACATTGAAGGATGGAGCCCATACCTATCATTACTCATAAAGTGAAAATGACAGCAAAGAGCTTGCGAATTGATCCAAACTCCCGTTCCTTGAATTTTAAATCTTAATTTTCCTATAAAAAATTAACTAATTATAATATTAACTAATTTTCGAATAAAATATACGTATCGTTATCACAAAGAAAATTTACTATTTTATTCTCCCGCTATAAACCATTATTTCCATGTGTTTGTCGCCCTCACATCCTACTGTTAAAAATTCATGCATTATACAGAATAATACACGCCTAAAATATTGGGGACATAACACTGTGAGCACCGTGAGTCAAATTTGTCAATAAAATCACGACAGATTGGTTCAAATATAATTTTAAAAATATTTAACCAATTATTAATAATTTTTAAATAAAAATATAATTATACTATTCACTAATTATATATAAAATTAATTATATTAACTTAGTTGATTCCCTAAATTCAAAATATATTTCTTAATTTATTTTCAACCAACAAAACTTTTGTAACAATCTTTATTCCATATATATATATATATATTTATGTCATTTTCACTTTAGTAATGATAGGTCTGTTGGCTCCATCCTTCAACGTCAAATTAATTAACTTGGTCGGAAGAAGTAGGTTTAACCAAAAAAAATATGTAGGGATATTATGAAGCTTGTGAAGTGGAAGAATCAAATCCACCTCGTCCTCTCTAAACACACCCCTGTTTATTTTAGGTTTGAGGTAGTGCAGCCATCTCAGCCCCAACTCTTTCTGCACCTATTCAAACCTGAAATTGACCCTTGGAGGTTAATCATTAAGAAATAACATACATTATATCTCAAACTCCATTCATCAAAAATCTTATTCACCAAATGTGTACAAAAGTAGTAATGAAAATTATTTTTTTTTAATTTTTCAAATTTATATCACTATAATAAAAAGGATACAAAAGAAAGAGATAGGAATTGCTTTGCCATTCCTATTATTGGCATGATGGCATGCTAGACTACTCTTGGTACTTGACTTTCTTTTGTATAGTTTGCTCGACTTTGCCTTTTTCTCCTCTGGTACTTGACTTTCTTTTGTATAGTTTGCTCGACTTTGCCTTTTTCTCCTCTGGTACTTGACTTTCTTTTGTATAGTTTGCTTGACTTTGCCTTTTTCTCCTCTGGTACTTGACTTTCTTTTGTATAGTTTGCTTGCCGTCTACCTTTCTCAAGATCCTTTCCTAACTTAAAATATTTGGTATCATTTGTTTTTCTAAAGGAGTTGGTGTAAAAAAGTGTAAGTGTGACAAATGCTTAATTTTTTAATATCTCAGTTTTCTTTATTTCTCATAAATACTGTATAAGTATATTTATTTTAATATTTTTGAAATTTTGAAAAAAGAAATTAACATTTTTTTAGTTATAATCGTTTCTTTGTCTTCAATCAAATTGGAGATGTAGGGATGCTTATGGTTATCAATTGTTTGTTAGGTCAATGATTACTTATGAGTTATGTCTCCCAAATATTTGATAGTTTTTGATAAGTTAATAATGGTTTTTTTTGCTCAATATAAGTTGATAATGGTTAACCCATATCCTTTTTCTTGATGGTAGTTTGTGTTGCCCTTCAATTTTGTGCCTTTCATGCATAGTTATTGAGTTTGTTATATAGTGGTGCAACTTCTTATGTTAGAGTCCAATTTATTTTGCATTGAAGGAGGCCAATATGAAAGTTTTGAAATTTGATAGTGTTGGATATAAGGTGATTCAAGAAAAAATAAAAATAAATTGAATCATCTCCTTCATATATTTAAATTATTTCAATTTTGTTGAGAGTCATAATATTAAATTGACTTAAATAAATAATTATTTTAAATATATAAAATTAGTACACTTATTGCGATTAGTAATAAAAAATAAATTATATTAAAGGTACAAGACACATCCCCACAAGTCGAAAAAACAAAAACTTTAACCATTATTACTAAAATACATAATCCTACTCCTACTGTATACAAAATAAATGATTTCGAATAATTCAGATAGATATTAACTTATCTCTAAATTTTTCCTAAATTTTATTTAAATATTATTATATTTAAATTTTTATTATTTTAATTTATAATATATGTTAATATAAAATTATCATTAAATCTATATAAACCAATTAATTTACATACATATTAGCTACTCAAATATATATACTCAGTATCCTAACATAACCATACAAAAATTAAAGTGATTACTGCCTAGTTTTTAATAAAATGCGTAAACAACATAGACGTGATATTCTTATTCCTTCAAAATTCAGGTTTTATTCCATTGACCAAAGGCAAAAAAATAATCTATCATTAATTCAATAGACCACAAAATAGACAAGTTTGTAAAGGTATAGCTTGGGGAGCAACGGTGTATGGGCTAGCATGTGGTGCAAATGATGGGGAAGAACCACTCTACATGACAACTTTTGTTTAGTTAATTCATCGTTACCATCGAAAATATCAAAACAGTTGAGGGCCATGCTGTTTAAAATATCAATACTCCAATGGTCGCAATGCCAATTCTTCTTTAGCTACTGCATCAAGCTGTGAACAAATCTGATCACGTGCTACAGCTTCCATGACATCTTCTCCTACAACACTCTTGGTGATGTTTGCCCCCCCTGCTCAGCAATGGCCAGCTGGTTATCAAACAAAAGACTCTCCCGAGTTGGTTTCATTCTCACAGGAATTAACAAGTTGCGTTTGATGCGATGCCTTTAGGTGGAGTTGAAGTTGTCACTACGCAGAGGAGAAGAATGCCATTGTGGTTTCTCTAGCAGTCATCCTTGAAAAGTTCTTGAAGGTCAGGGAGGAGGTTTTATAACTTCCACTTTGCTACTAATGTTATTAGACCTGTGCTTTTTATCAACATGCATGTCTTCTAAAAGGCTACACTTTTTTTCTTGATGTGAGTGTTCCAGTAATTCTTTACATCATTTGCTGTCCTACCGGGTAGCCTCCCTGCAATTAGTGACCACCTGTGAAAGAGAGAAATCCTCTATAATTACATATTGATTGTAAGATAACAAGCCACTAAGTGCATTGTTTTATCATGAGAAATACTAAGAAGCCTAAATTTTACTAAACCGACTATTAGATTTACTCAAACAATTGATTGAACAATAGTATTTTGTAAGTATATATAATTACCCATTCACTTTTGTTGGGCCTCCTAATTCCAAAAAAAATATGTATAATATATATATATATATTAATCTAATTATATCTAAAATTAATCATATCAACTTGGTGCATTCCCTAAATTCAAAATATATTTCTTGATTTATTTTTACCCAACAAATTTTTTGTATCTATCTTTATTCCATATATATATATATATATATATATATGTCATTTTCACTTTGAGTAATGATAGGTCTGTTGGGCTCCATCCTTCAATGTCAAATTAATTGACTTGGTCGGAAGAAGTAGGTTTAACAAAAAAAAAAAACATGTAGGGATACTATAAGGTGAAGGGGAGACATACTTGCCTATTACCCAGAAGCTTGTGAAGTGGAAGTATCAAATCGACCTCGTCCTCTTGAAACACATCCCCTGTTTATGTTAGGTTTCAGGCAGTTCAGCCTTCTCAGCCTGCAACTTTTCCTGCACCTAATCAAACCTGAAATTGACCGTTGAAGGTAAATCATTAAGAACCTAGTCACAATATGTAATTAGAGAGGATTTCTCTCTTTCCCACGTGGTCACTAATTGCAGGGAGGTTACCTAGTAAGACAGGAAATGTTGTAAAAGAATTACTGGAACACTCCAAGAAAAAAAGTGTAGCCTTTTGGGAGACGATGCATGGTAATAAAAAGCACCCGTCCAATAACATCAGCAGCAAAGTAGAAGTCATAAAGCCTCGTCCTCGAACCTTCAAGAACTTTTCAAGGACGACCGCTAGAGAAACCACAATGGCATTCTTCTCCTCTGCGTAGTGACAACTTCAACTCCACGCCAAGGTATCGCATCAAACGCAACTTGCTGATTCCAGTGAGAATGAAACCAATTGGTGGGAGAGTCTTTTGTTTGATAACCAGCTGGCCATTGCTGAGCATGGGAACACTGCTGGGGCAGACATCACGAAGAGTGTTGTAGCAGAAGATGTCATGGAAGCTGTAGTACGTGATCAGATTTGTTCATAGCTAAGGAGAATTGGCATTGCGATGCATGGCCCTCAACTGTTTTGATCTTTTCTATGGTAATGATGAATTAACTACACAATAGAATTTCCTGAGACAATGCCTCCCGCACCTTCTTCTTCTTCCTGAGACAACGCCTCGATGCAATTGCGGTGGATGGCATCCTCTTCTTCAGTCCACGCACCTTTCCGCACTTAGACATTTGCCTCCATTTATTCTTCTAACAGGTTTGGAATTGGTGAGGGTGAGTGAGCTTAGTGTAAAGACAAGTATTACTTCTGCCAGCACCCAGCGTGTATAAATATAGGAGAGAGTTTGTGGCAATATATGTGAGTACGGCACTGTTCACACCTTATGGGTTTTGATTCTTCCATAGAACACCCAAGGAGGAACCAACATCTACAAATTATTTCTTTCTTTTTTTAATATATCATTGAATATGGTAAGAAAACATAAAATCAACTCGTTGATAGCTGAAAATTAAATTTGATGAAGAAGAAAAAATCCTCCCTATACGATCATACATTTTAAATAATGAAATACTCTAATACAAGAATTAAAATAAATATAGGAAACAAAAAAAATATATTGTGATATTTTGTATACAACATAACAAATGTCACTGCCTGGTTTTAGTAAGATAAATAAACTTACTATTTTTTTGTATTAATTTTCAAACATTACACCTTCCTATAATTTAATTTAGATGACAAAATATTTTGTATATCTACAAACATGATTGAATAACGATTAAATACTATAATTTCATACACCTAAAAAGAAAATGTGTTAGAAAATTTTGTATTACATACCATATACATTTCTCAATAGAATAATTAGTAATGGGATATTATCTATTAGAAGAATAATGATTATAATCCAAATAATTTTGTCATCTCACTTCTATTTTAGTACGATAACTATCACATATTTATTATACATCTCTTCGGATATTTTGGTTTCATGGGTAGTGGGTGGGGTCCCTCACCAAAGGAGAAAAAGGCAAAGTCAAGCAAACTGTAAAAAGAAAGGCGGGTAATCTTTTGACACAGATGACTATGGTGCTTGATCTGTCTTTTAAACGACCCTCCACAAGTAAGGACTTTTTTTTTATTATATGACCACTTCTATTATAATTAAATTAAAAGTGTCAAAAAAAAGGTAAAGAAAGACAGATGGGGGCATGAGTTGGAGGAATGATAGTTAGGCAGACATGACATTGCCTTAACCTCGGCCCACAGGCTATAGCCATCTTCTCTCTGGGACAGTGAGGGAGGGAGCCACGCCACAGATGATAGCATATAATATTCCCTTTAAACATAGGTACGGCCCCAACACACGAAGTCCCACTACTTTTTTTTAATCTTTTAATCCTTAAACCGTACAAATTTTGACTATGTTAATCCCTCCATTAACAACTTTAATCAAATCATATTAGTTCATTGCTATAATGATAACGGCATGGAATCCACCAACATGAATAGAAACGTATATTTCCTTTACTCTACAAGGGCACTAATATGATATGATAGTAATTGAAGATTTTGAAGGGGTTAAAGTATCACATGGGTTGTTTGGTTTGCTGCAAGGTAATTCAATTTCCGAGCTCAAAAACTAAATACTGCATCTTCCAAACCCTCCCAATTAAATGAAAAGTTGAAAATAAAGAGTAGGAGTGGGAAGCTCCTAAAATTATTTAAAAAAAACGATCAAAAGAGATGGAGCGTTGAATATAGAGAAGAAAAAGTAAAGAAATTATGTATAAATATAAGAGAGTTTGCCGTAATATGAATGTATTATAATATCAAATCTTTTCAAAAAAAGTTGTAATAAAAAATAAATTAAATTGAATTCACCCGTTAATATAGAAGAACTAACGGGTGTTAGTAAAAGAAATAATCATATTGAAAGCAAAATAATAAATACAAACAAGTAAAGAAAAATAAATAATAAAAAATATTATCAAGAGAAATAATATATTCTATTTAATTTTATCTCTCTCCTTATAATCTCAATAAATGAATTTGTAATTTCTTAAAAAAATTTAATTTAATTTAATATATTTTTTTCAAAATTTTGAGTATATCTAAGTTTTTTATTTTTGAAATATTTATTCAATTAAGCTAAAATTTAATAAAATATTAATGTATTTTTTTTATTTCTCGATTATTTTATGTTTTTTTATAATAATAAGGTACTTCTTATTCTAACAAATATTTTTCTCATTTAATTTTTTATTATTTGTAATATATTTAGTATATAATCCAAATTATCATCACTCTAATAAAATTTATTTCAATTTTTTTTCAACCTCCACAAAAATAGTCAATCACTACATATATATATATATATTATTTATTCAGCATTTTTCAGTATTTAACTTATTTTTATCTTAAATAAATTTAATTATTTTTTTCTTACCGAATATATTCAATAATTATTCCCGCATTAATTATTAAATTATTTTATTTATATCCAAACTTAAATTTTGATTCCTACACTTATTGCAATTAGTAATAAAAAATAAATTATATTGAATGTAAAAGACACATCCTAACAAGTCAAAAAAATAAAAATTTTAACCATTATTACTAAAATACATAATCCTACTGTATACAAAATAAATAATTTCGAATAATTCAGATAGATAGTAACTTATTTCTAAATTTCTCTTAAATTTTATTTAAATATTATTATATTTAATTTTTTTATCATTTTAATTTATAATATATGTTAATATAAAATTTTCATTAAATCTATATAAACCAATTAATTTACATACATATTAACTACTCAAATATATATACTCAGTATCCTAACATAACCATACAAAAAAAAGCTATCTGGGATGATGGCAAGCTAGAGTACTCTTCGAAGGCAGCCAAGAATAGGAATGGCAAGTCCTATCTCTTTCTTTTGTATCTTTTTCGAAGTCGGCCAATAATAGGAATGGCAAAGCAATTCCTATCTCTTTCTTTTGTATCTTTTTTATTATAGTGATATAAATTTGAAAAATTCAAAAAAAAAATAAATTCATTACTACTTTTGTACACATTTGGTGAATAAGATTTTTGATGAAAGGAGTTTGAGATATAATGTATGTTATTTCTTAATGATTAACCTCCAAGAGTCAATTTCGGGTTTGATTATTCCCCAGCATTTGCACCATATGCTAGCCGACACTCCGTTGCTCCCCAAGCTATACCTTTAGCAACTTGTCTATTTTGTAGTATATTGAATGAATGAGAGATTTTTTTTTGCTTTTGGTAAGGAGAATAAAATTTTAATTTTGAATGGTTTAGAATAAAATCTAATATTTGATAAAATAGGTGGGTTTATAATATTGAAAATATTTACAATTAATGCCTTTTAAGTATATATATATCATTTATTCTATATTTTTAAAATAATAAAAATTCTCAAAACTTATCCATATAACCCTTAGTTATTTATATTCTAA
Source organism: Trapa incisa (assembly GCA_030064435.1). Taxonomy (NCBI): domain Eukaryota; kingdom Viridiplantae; phylum Streptophyta; class Magnoliopsida; order Myrtales; family Lythraceae; genus Trapa; species Trapa incisa. The sequence continues at coordinate 4,371,602 of CM057772.1, forward strand.
AAATTACATTAAAATCATTATATTTATAAATATTTTTTTGTACAAGTATATAAAATATGAAAATAATAACACTTGTGTCATTAATTTTTTTCCAAATAAAAAGTCTCTTATTAATTTCTTAAAATTTAAGAGAGCTAAAAACAGTTTTATTTTATTTGAGATAATTATTTATTAAAACATATTTTAAATATTAAAATATTATGAAAAATGAAAATACTCTTTTCTCCTAAGACCTCTCTCCCAGCTCCAAACAATCAGCTCCAGTGCCTCATTCATGGAACAAGATTTCCTCACCTCTTAATAATTTTTGTTTCTTGAAAACTTCTTTAACTATTTTTATTCTCTCTTTCAACTTATTTATTACATTTCAATTTATTAATAGATCTAGTAAATTTCTCAAATCACATTGTAAAAAAATAATAAAATTGACTAGAAAAATTGTATTATTATTATTTGGATAACTTGTATACAATGAGATTATTATAACTCAATTAGATATTTTTTACTATAATTAGTTAATTTAATTATTTATTTGATCTATACATAAAAATAAAGAATTGATTTTAAGGTAAATGGTAAATCACTAGTTTGTATGAATTATAATGAGTTAAAATAGCAAAAAAAATTAAAGTGTTATATATATATATATATATATTTTAAATATTTAATCAAATAAACTATTTGGTTAGAAAATAAATAGGAATTCGAGTATTTACTGAATTCTCTTTTAAAAAAAATTGTCAGGTGCGCTATTATTTATATGAACGTACAATTTATCTGTTTGGAGAAATGGCCACATACTACACGGGTTTGATTGAACGTGAAAAGATGGGAGCAGTGAAGAGTCAGCATCATTTTGGCCACAATTAAAAGGACACATGCAAGATTGTAGGATAAGAATTAAATAACAAGCTATTGTTAGTTTGGAATTGTCACTAAAACAAATAAATTCATCTTGGCAAGCACAATTTTACAATTTTTTTTGAATTATGCATTAGGTTGCCATAACGTGAAAATTATAGAAAACTTAAACCCGACATCACTGCTTTCCCTGTCCCACCCTCTCTTTCTCCATTATTGCCATTTTCTTGACCAAATACTTCCTTTTACTGTTGATCTTCCTTGTTTCTATTTTTTCCCATGTGCATTGTCGTGATCCACTCCCTGTGGTATCACACCAAATCCTGATTTTTCATGGGTAAACAAGAAGGAAACGTACGTATCAATCTTCACCCCTCATGCAGAGTTACATACCGTGTAAAGTATTTACTAGAGGAGAAGGGGAAGGCGGTGTCAATTTTGGTAATAAAATCAAAACAATTTGGGTTCTAATATATATATATATAAACATTACATTCCAAAAGGAAAGTTGAAAATAATAATAAATAAATATTAATTGATAGAACTACCAAGATAATATTATTAGATAATCGTCAAATTTATATATAATTAAAAGTTATAATTTTTAAATAGTAAAATATTTATCATAATTTTTATTTTAGTTAATTTGTTATTATTTTTTAATACTAAATTAAATATAAATAAATTTATAAAATTATTTTTAAATTTCTACTTACTAATTATTTTACTATTGAAGTAGTGGAGTAACAAACATGAGATATGTATTTTTTATTTATACTTTTAAAAATAGTTAGTAAATATTTCAATAATAGCTGTGAACTTACAAGAAATTAATTAAAAATAATTAATGATTAAATCCTATATAGTTAGATTAACTATCTCAATTTCACTCATTTTCAACTATTTTAAATACACTATCATCATCTATATATAAATATTAGATATGTATTATTTTTTTATTTTATACAAGCGGTGAACAAAAACAATGAGTTGGCTATTTTTGTTAAATAATCTTCAAACTAAGTTTCAATTTATAAGTTAGGTAAGAGTGTGTTATATTAGACAATATAATAAATATATAAATATATTATTCTTATATTTACTTAAAAATTATTATTAAGGGTGAAATTGTACTAATTTTATATATTTAAAATAATTATTTATTTAAATCAATTTAATATCAATTCTCTCAACAAAATTGAAATAATTTAAATATATAAAGAAGATGATTCAATTTATTTTTATTTTTTCTTGAATCACCTTATATCCAACACTATCAAATTTCAAAACTTTCATATTGGCCTCCTTCAATGCAAAATAAATTGGACTCTAACATAAGAAATTGCACCACTATATAATAAACTCAATAACTATGCATGAAAGACACAAAATTAAAGGGCAACACAAACTACCATCAAGAAAAAAGATATGGGTTAACCATTATTAACTTATATTGAGCAAAAAAAACCATTATTAACTTATCAAAAACCACCAAATATTTGGGAGACATAACTCATAAGTAATCATTGACCTAACAAACAATTGACAACCATAAGCATCCCTACATCTCCAATTTGATTGAAGACAACGAAACGATTATAACTAAAAAAATATTAATTTTTTTTCAAAATTTCAAAAATATTAAAATAAATATACTTATACAGTATTTATGAGAAATAAAGAAAACTGAGATATTAAAAAAAATTAAGCATTTGTCATCCTTACACTTTTTGACACCAACTCCTTTAGAAAAAAAAATGATACCAAATATTTTAAGTTTTTCTCTTTAAATAGTGTATACTTTATTTTTAAAATATTTATTCAATTAAGCTAAAATTTAATAAAATATTAATGCATTTTTTATTTCTCAATTATTTTATGTTTTCTTACCATAATAAGGTACTTCTTATTCTAACAAATATTTTTCTCATTTAATTTTTTATTATTTGTAATATATTTAGTATATAATCCAAATTATCATCACTCTAATAAAATTTATTTCAATTTTTTTCAACCTCCACAAAAATAGTCAATCACTATATATATATATATATTATTTATTCAGCATTTTTCAGTATTTAACTTATTTTTATCTTAAATAAATTTATATCACTATAATAAAAAGGATACAAAAGAAAGAGATAGGAATTGCTTTGCCATTCCTATTATTGGCCGACTTCGAAAAAGATATAAAAGAAAGAGATAGGACTTGCCATTCCTATTCTTGGCTGCCTTCGAAGAGTACTCTAGCTTGCCATCATCCCAAATAGCTTTTTTTTGTATGGTTATGTTAGGATACTGAGTATATATATTTGAGTAGTTAATATGTATGCAAATTAATTGGTTTATATAGATTTAATGAAAATTTTATATTAACATATACTATAAATTAAAAAGATAAAAAATTAAATATAATAATATTTAAATAAAATTTAGGAGAAATTTAGAAATAAGTTAATATTTATTGTTAATATGTGTCTTACTTATTCGAACTCATTTATTTTGTATATTGTAAGATTATGTATTTTAGTAATAATGGTTAAGGTTTTTATTTTTTTGACTTGGGATGTGTCTTTTACATTAAATATAATTTATTTTTTATTACTAATAGCCATAAGTGTAGGAATCAAAATTTAAGTTTGGATATAAATAAAATAATTTAATAATTAATGCGGGAATAATTATTGAATATATTCGGTAAGAAAAAAATAATTAAATTTATTTAAGATAAAAATAAGTTAAATACTGAAAAATGCTGAATAAATAATATATATATATATATAGTGATTGACTATTTTTGTGGAGGTTGAAAAAAATTGAAATAAATTTTATTAGAGTGATGATAATTTGGATTATATACTAAATATATTACAAATAATAAAAAATTAAATGAGAAAAATATTTGTTAGAATAAGAAGTACCTTATTATGGTAAGAAAACATAAAATAATTGAGAAATAAAAAATGCATTAATATTTTATTAAATTTTAGCTTAATTGAATAAATATTTTAAAAATAAAGTATACACTATTTAAAGAGAAAAACTTAAAATATTTGGTATCATTTTTTTTTCTAAAGGAGTTGGTGTCAAAAAGTGTAAGGATGACAAATGCTTAATTTTTTTTAATATCTCAGTTTTCTTTATTTCTCATAAATACTGTATAAGTATATTTATTTTAATATTTTTGAAATTTTGAAAAAAAATTAATATTTTTTTAGTTATAATCGTTTCGTTGTCTTCAATCAAATTGGAGATGTAGGGATGCTTATGGTTGTCAATTGTTTGTTAGGTCAATGATTACTTATGAGTTATGTCTCCCAAATATTTGGTGGTTTTTGATAAGTTAATAATGGTTTTTTTTGCTCAATATAAGTTAATAATGGTTAACCCATATCTTTTTTCTTGATGGTAGTTTGTGTTGCCCTTTAATTTTGTGTCTTTCATGCATAGTTATTGAGTTTATTATATAGTGGTGCAATTTCTTATGTTAGAGTCCAATTTATTTTGCATTGAAGGAGGCCAATATGAAAGTTTTGAAATTTGATAGTGTTGGATATAAGGTGATTCAAGAAAAAATAAAAATAAATTGAATCATCTTCTTTATATATTTAAATTATTTCAATTTTGTTGAGAGAATTGATATTAAATTGATTTAAATAAATAATTATTTTAAATATATAAAATTAGTACAATTTCACCCTTAATAATAATTTTTAAGTAAATATAAGAATAATATATTTATATATTTATTATATTGTCTAATATAACACACTCTTACCTAACTTATAAATTGAAACTTAGTTTGAAGATTATTTAACAAAAATAGCCAACTCATTGTTTTTGTTCACCGCTTGTATAAAATAAAAAAATAATACATATCTAATATTTATATATAGATGATGATAGTGTATTTAAAATAGTTGAAAATGAGTGAAATTGAGATAGTTAATCTAACTATATAGGATTTAATCATTAATTATTTTTAATTAATTTCTTGTAAGTTCACAGCTATTATTGAAATATTTACTAACTATTTTTAAAAGTATAAATAAAAAATACATATCTCATGTTTGTTACTCCACTACTTCAATAGTAAAATAATTAGTAAGTAGAAATTTAAAAATAATTTTATAAATTTATTTATATTTAATTTAGTATTAAAAAATAATAACAAATTAACTAAAATAAAAATTATGATAAATATTTTACTATTTAAAAATTATAACTTTTAATTATATATAAATTTGACGATTATCTAATAATATTATCTTGGTAGTTCTATCAATTAATATTTATTTATTATTATTTTCAACTTTCCTTTTGGAATGTAATGTTTATATATATATATATTAGAACCCAAATTGTTTTGATTTTATTACCAAAATTGACACCGCCTTCCCCTTCTCCTCTAGTAAATACTTTACACGGTATGTAACTCTGCATGAGGGGTGAAGATTGATACGTACGTTTCCTTCTTGTTTACCCATGAAAAATCAGGATTTGGTGTGATACCACAGGGAGTGGATCACGACAATGCACATGGGAAAAAATAGAAACAAGGAAGATCAACAGTAAAAGGAAGTATTTGGTCAAGAAAATGGCAATAATGGAGAAAGAGAGGGTGGGACAGGGAAAGCAGTGATGTCGGGTTTAAGTTTTCTATAATTTTCACGTTATGGCAACCTAATGCATAATTCAAAAAAAATTGTAAAATTGTGCTTGCCAAGATGAATTTATTTGTTTTAGTGACAATTCCAAACTAACAATAGCTTGTTATTTAATTCTTATCCTACAATCTTGCATGTGTCCTTTTAATTGTGGCCAAAATGATGCTGACTCTTCACTGCTCCCATCTTTTCACGTTCAATCAAACCCGTGTAGTATGTGGCCATTTCTCCAAACAGATAAATTGTACGTTCATATAAATAATAGCGCACCTGACAATTTTTTTTAAAAGAGAATTCAGTAAATACTCGAATTCCTATTTATTTTCTAACCAAATAGTTTATTTGATTAAATATTTAAAATATATATATATATATATATAACACTTTAATTTTTTTTGCTATTTTAACTCATTATAATTCATACAAACTAGTGATTTACCATTTACCTTAAAATCAATTCTTTATTTTTATGTATAGATCAAATAAATAATTAAATTAACTAATTATAGTAAAAAATATCTAATTGAGTTATAATAATCTCATTGTATACAAGTTATCCAAATAATAATAATACAATTTTTCTAGTCAATTTTATTATTTTTTTACAATGTGATTTGAGAAATTTACTAGATCTATTAATAAATTGAAATGTAATAAATAAGTTGAAAGAGAGAATAAAAATAGTTAAAGAAGTTTTCAAGAAACAAAAATTATTAAGAGGTGAGGAAATCTTGTTCCATGAATGAGGCACTGGAGCTGATTGTTTGGAGCTGGGAGAGAGGTCTTAGGAGAAAAGAGTATTTTCATTTTTCATAATATTTTAATATTTAAAATATGTTTTAATAAATAATTATCTCAAATAAAATAAAACTGTTTTTAGCTCTCTTAAATTTTAAGAAATTAATAAGAGACTTTTTATTTGGAAAAAAATTAATGACACAAGTGTTATTATTTTCATATTTTATATACTTGTACAAAAAAATATTTATAAATATAATGATTTTAATGTAATTTTTAGAATATAAATAACTAAGGGTTATATGGATAAGTTTTGAGAATTTTTATTATTTTAAAAATATAGAATAAATGATATATATATACTTAAAAGGCATTAATTGTAAATATTTTCAATATTATAAACCCACCTATTTTATCAAATATTAGATTTTATTCTAAACCATTCAAAATTAAAATTTTATTCTCCTTACCAAAAGCAAAAAAAAATCTCTCATTCATTCAATATACTACAAAATAGACAAGTTGCTAAAGGTATAGCTTGGGGAGCAACGGAGTGTCGGCTAGCATATGGTGCAAATGCTGGGGAATAATCAAACCCGAAATTGACTCTTGGAGGTTAATCATTAAGAAATAACATACATTATATCTCAAACTCCTTTCATCAAAAATCTTATTCACCAAATGTGTACAAAAGTAGTAATGAATTTATTTTTTTTTTGAATTTTTCAAATTTATATCACTATAATAAAAAAGATACAAAAGAAAGAGATAGGAATTGCTTTGCCATTCCTATTATTGGCCGACTTCGAAAAAGATACAAAAGAAAGAGATAGGACTTGCCATTCCTATTCTTGGCTGCCTTCGAAGAGTACTCTAGCTTGCCATCATCCCAGATAGCTTTTTTTTGTATGGTTATGTTAGGATACTGAGTATATATATTTGAGTAGTTAATATGTATGTAAATTAATTGGTTTATATAGATTTAATGAAAATTTTATATTAACATATATTATAAATTAAAATGATAAAAAAATTAAATATAATAATATTTAAATAAAATTTAAGAGAAATTTAGAAATAAGTTACTATCTATCTGAATTATTCGAAATTATTTATTTTGTATACAGTAGGATTATGTATTTTAGTAATAATGGTTAAAATTTTTATTTTTTTGACTTGTTAGGATGTGTCTTTTACATTCAATATAATTTATTTTTTATTACTAATTGCAATAAGTGTAGGAATCAAAATTTAAGTTTGGATATAAATAAAATAATTTAATAATTAATGCGGGAATAATTATTGAATATATTCGGTAAGAAAAAAATAATTAAATTTATTTAAGATAAAAATAAGTTAAATACTGAAAAATGCTGAATAAATAATATATATATATATATGTAGTGATTGACTATTTTTGTGGAGGTTGAAAAAAAATTGAAATAAATTTTATTAGAGTGATGATAATTTGGATTATATACTAAATATATTACAAATAATAAAAAATTAAATGAGAAAAATATTTGTTAGAATAAGAAGTACCTTATTATTATAAAAAAACATAAAATAATCGAGAAATAAAAAAAATACATTAATATTTTATTAAATTTTAGCTTAATTGAATAAATATTTCAAAAATAAAAAACTTAGATATACTCAAAATTTTGAAAAAAATATATTAAATTAAATTAAATTTTTTTAAGAAATTACAAATTCATTTATTGAGATTATAAGGAGAGAGATAAAATTAAATAGAATATATTATTTCTCTTGATAATATTTTTTATTATTTATTTTTCTTTACTTGTTTGTATTTATTATTTTGCTTTCAATATGATTATTTCTTTTACTAACACCCGTTAGTTCTTCTATATTAACGGGTGAATTCAATTTAATTTATTTTTTATTACAACTTTTTTTGAAAAGATTTGATATTATAATACATTCATATTACGGCAAACTCTCTTATATTTATACATAATTTCTTTACTTTTTCTTCTCTATATTCAACGCTCCATCTCTTTTGATCGTTTTTTTTAAATAATTTTAGGAGCTTCCCACTCCTACTCTTTATTTTCAACTTTTCATTTAATTGGGAGGGTTTGGAAGATGCAGTATTTAGTTTTTGAGCTCGGAAATTGAATTACCTTGCAGCAAACCAAACAACCCATGTGATACTTTAACCCCTTCAAAATCTTCAATTACTATCATATCATATTAGTGCCCTTGTAGAGTAAAGGAAATATACGTTTCTATTCATGTTGGTGGATTCCATGCCGTTATCATTATAGCAATGAACTAATATGATTTGATTAAAGTTGTTAATGGAGGGATTAACATAGTCAAAATTTGTACGGTTTAAGGATTAAAAGATTAAAAAAAAGTAGTGGGACTTCGTGTGTTGGGGCCGTACCTATGTTTAAAGGGAATATTATATGCTATCATCTGTGGCGTGGCTCCCTCCCTCACTGTCCCAGAGAGAAGATGGCTATAGCCTGTGGGCCGAGGTTAAGGCAATGTCATGTCTGCCTAACTATCATTCCTCCAACTCATGCCCCCATCTGTCTTTCTTTACCTTTTTTTTGACACTTTTAATTTAATTATAATAGAAGTGGTCATATAATAAAAAAAAAGTCCTTACTTGTGGAGGGTCGTTTAAAAGACAGATCAAGCACCATAGTCATCTGTGTCAAAAGATTACCCGCCTTTCTTTTTACAGTTTGCTTGACTTTGCCTTTTTCTCCTTTGGTGAGGGACCCCACCCACTACCCATGAAACCAAAATATCCGAAGAGATGTATAATAAATATGTGATAGTTATCGTACTAAAATAGAAGTGAGATGACAAAATTATTTGGATTATAATCATTATTCTTCTAATAGATAATATCCCATTACTAATTATTCTATTGAGAAATGTATATGGTATGTAATACAAAATTTTCTAACACATTTTCTTTTTAGGTGTATGAAATTATAGTATTTAATCGTTATTCAATCATGTTTGTAGATATACAAAATATTTTGTCATCTAAATTAAATTATAGGAAGGTGTAATGTTTGAAAATTAATACAAAAAAATAGTAAGTTTATTTATCTTACTAAAACCAGGCAGTGACATTTGTTATGTTGTATACAAAATATCACAATATATTTTTTTTGTTTCCTATATTTATTTTAATTCTTGTATTAGAGTATTTCATTATTTAAAATGTATGATCGTATAGGGAGGATTTTTTCTTCTTCATCAAATTTAATTTTCAGCTATCAACGAGTTGATTTTATGTTTTCTTACCATATTCAATGATATATTAAAAAAAGAAAGAAATAATTTGTAGATGTTGGTTCCTCCTTGGGTGTTCTATGGAAGAATCAAAACCCATAAGGTGTGAACAGTGCCGTACTCACATATATTGCCACAAACTCTCTCCTATATTTATACACGCTGGGTGCTGGCAGAAGTAATACTTGTCTTTACACTAAGCTCACTCACCCTCACCAATTCCAAACCTGTTAGAAGAATAAATGGAGGCAAATGTCTAAGTGCGGAAAGGTGCGTGGACTGAAGAAGAGGATGCCATCCACCGCAATTGCATCGAGGCGTTGTCTCAGGAAGAAGAAGAAGGTGCGGGAGGCATTGTCTCAGGAAATTCTATTGTGTAGTTAATTCATCATTACCATAGAAAAGATCAAAACAGTTGAGGGCCATGCATCGCAATGCCAATTCTCCTTAGC